>CM040428.1:124186142-125650072 GCA_022702705.1 Papilionanthe hookeriana x Papilionanthe teres | reverse complement strand
AGTTTTACTCAGATGTGACGCTCATAGTGTTTTAAAATTTTTAAGGAAAAATGTTTTTACAATATATGGAATGCCTAGAGTTATGGTAGATCTCATTTTAGGAATAATCTAATTCACAGATTATTCCTAAAATATAATATCATGCATAAAATCTCAACCGTTTATCATCCCCAGACTAGTGATTTAGTTGAAGTATCTAATCACAACATTAAATGAATTTTGGAGAAAATAGTAGATCCTCACAAATTAAATTGGTCTGCTAGATTAGATATTGCATTATCGGCATATAGGACTACTTATAAAACTTCTATAAGAATGTCTCTTTATAGACTAATTTTCAGAAAGACTTTCCACTTACGAGTAGAATTAGATCATAAAGCATATTGGGTGATAAAATAGTTTAATTTCAATATAAAGGATGCTGGTGAGAAAAGATTACTACAATTTAATGAAATGGAAGAAATTAGAAATGAATCTTATGATAATGATAGAATTTATAAGGAGAAAATGAAGATATGACATGATCAGAAGATTATAAGGAAGAAATTTGAACCTAGATAAGATGTATTATTATATAATACAAGATTGAGATTATTTTTTGAAAAACTAAAGTCTAGGTGGATAGGACCTTTCACTGTTATAAAAGCCTATCAATTTGGAGCTGTTGATATTGAAGATCTTAAAACTCAAAGAATATTTAAAGTCAATGGGCATAGATTAAAACCATATTTTGAGGGGACTTGACCAAATTTTAAAGAGGTTTTAATGTTGATTCATCCTAAATAAAACTAAATTTTGTTAAGACGACGATGTTAAATGAAGCACTTTTTGAACGACAACCCATAGTTATCTTTGTTATTTAGTTTGTTTAAGTTGGTTATAGTTAATATCATTATTAGTTAATTTTATATTTGAGTCCTAATCACTCATAAATATCATAAATGATGATAATTATTAGATTGTATCGAAGATTCAAATTTTATTTGGACCAAAGAGAAGTTTGGAGCAAAGTTAAGTTCTAGCACCGACGACGCCAGACTGGGTGCCGACGGAGCCCTTTTACAGAGAATATCTTCAAATTGTGGAGCACGGGCATCGACGACGCTGACAATTCTGGTGACGATTTTGGAGTTTTAAAATGGCAATTTTTGGAGGTTTTAAACAGCATTTTCACCCTTATAACTTCTAAACTTGATTTTAAACCCTTCAACTCTAGAAAAATAAAAAGTTAGTTCGTAAATTATCACTCCATGGCTTTCAACTCGTTAGGAACTCCAAGATTTAGAGTTTTAAATAAGTGGAAGTTCATCAGTTTCGAGGCGCAACGACTTTGCGACATAGTTCTTGTGAAGAGGAGACTAATCAAAGAACGATATTTTGTTAATCATGGTTTGAATGCTCCAAGTGCTATAGTAGAAGAGATTATTATGCACAGGCGATGAGAAGTGTTATGCTACACTACTGCATCAATAGTCATTCTTGTGGTGAGAGAGAATTATTCAAATCTTCATAGAATCAACCAAAGAGTCATCTATGTGCATCAATAGTCGTTCTTGTGGCGAGGGATTTATGAACTGTTCAAGATAGAAAATGTGTCAATCTGTCATTATAAAAATCTTGCCCCTACGAGAGACAACATGAATGAAATTTATCGATTTTTGACGTATGTAAATTTCTCTGCTACATTCGTGAATCATGAGTTGAAGAAATGATATTTCATTGTATCTGTGAAATTACTCCCAACTATGAAAATTAGTAAAGTGATAAAAGAAAGTGCAATACTGAATTAATGAATTTAAATGGGAAAGCCTATTGGTATTGGTTCCATAATTATTAAATATGTCATGGGCTTGATTGTACATGGATTAAATTATTGGCTGAAACATCCTTCTACCATATTTGTTCTCTGTAGCCAGTCACAAGTGTCATATGAAAGCTGGGAAAAAGTGCATCTTTCTTTGAAGCCCATGGACCCATCTAACATTTATGACTGTCAAACAATTGGGTATGAGAATGATATGAGTATAATTGTGGACCAAACATCTTAGAGTTCACTACCTATTCAACCTCGCTTTCCTGAAAGTTTGTAGTTGATTTTGAAAAAGATCAAGAAACTGGAGAAAGAAGTACAAAATCTTATGAATTTAATTAATAATGTTTTTGAATTATTTGATCATCTAGATTGGAGGATGAAGGAACAATTTGATCATACTGGGCATATTGAAGAAGGAAGGATACATTTGATGAAGAAAAAGGCTTGGATTGAAGAGGATTCGACTGATAAATTCCCGTATCAACCCTTCTACAATTTGTTCACCACCACCAATCCATGGGAGACATAAAAGAAGAAGATATCAATGACTTTGATGAAGAGTAGTGACTCTATATTATATGTAGTATTTAGTGTTTGAAGATTAATATGCTTATACGTGTTTAGTATTTGGCTTGCATTATTGTGTGATTTTAGACTTATTATATTTGGGATTTGATTCTATGTTTAGTTTTCAGCGTTGGAGTGTTGTGATTTGATTGCGATGTTGAATTATTATGTGGTAGAGTGATTTATATGTGTATGTTTGTAATAGTGGATTTTATATATAAAAGTGATGTTTTGTGTTGTTTTTATAAAATTTTTATTAGTTGATCACTTAATTTAGAAAATAGATGCTTAAATAGTCTAATTAGATGTCAACGTAACTTAGAAACGATCGAAATCGCAAAAAAAAAAAAATGGACCTAGAAAATCGGTCTGGCGCCGACGGCGCCTAAAACTCAAAACTTGCCAGTTCATTTTAAAATCACGAATATGAGTTGTTAACCCCATTTTAACCATTTTTAACCTCTATCCAAGGATGAAACCTGCACCTAGGGCTTGCTTGCATTTGGATTAGAGGCGATTTCAAGGCTTAAAGAGGTTAGATCTCATCTTCTCTTGGTAAAAGCTCTACTTCTAAACTAATTTTTTTTTTATTTTTGCCATGGAAATCTCCTACATTGGATAGATCTAAAATTTGCAGTTTTTAAAAAATGCTTTGAGATAATTCATGGTGTAAAGTTTTTACCTATTAGATTTGTCTTTGTAGTTTATTACATTGCAATTTTGGAATTGCTTTGGATTTATTTTCACATTTTATAGAAATTTAAAATTGGCTCAAAGGATAAGATTGGGGAAGAGGAAGTTTGATTTTGATGAGAAGAAGTTTGTTAATATTAAAGCACAATACCACTTCAACTCTGGCCTTCAAAATAAAAAGTGAATATAGAATCAAGCATTTGAAAATCTGGCCGAAGTTGTGGAACAGGTAATTACTGCTTAGCACATGGAGACATTCTGTTGTTTTTCTACCAATGTGATTGTGGATGTGGTTCATAAATTCTATGCTAATCTGCAGAGGACCGAAGTTGAACATGTGCTTGTTGAGGAATAATGGTAGAGTTTACCCTAGACCGAATCAATGCTTTCTACTAGTTAAAGGGTACTTCATTCTATGTGTATGAATCCTTTGGTACTGTGGATGCTGATTTAGATGAGGAGATTGTTTTTATTACTGATGAAAAAGGGGAGTGGAAAAATGAAGCAAACGAAAAATATAAATTTTTTTGCTATGTTAAATGTCGCATTTAAAGCCTGGCATTAATTTATTTCTGCAAAAATTACTACCTACCTATCATCATAGCGAATTTACAAGAGATATAGCTATTTCGAGTTACTGTATTCAAAATATGAAAATGATTAATATTTGTGCTATTATTTATAAGAGTATCCAAACTATGGCTAAGGGAGAAACCACTGGAGCATTAGGTCATCCTACCCCGATTTACATATTATGTGTACAATCGAGAGTTGAGTTTGATAATAGTGAAGAGTTGGTCCATCTTTTAAAGCCTATCAGTAAGGCCAACATTTGTACCTATGAATCTCATGTAACATGGAGAGCTGGGAGAAAGAGTTGTGAGGTTTCTTCTACTAGTCATGATATACGTTCTACCTTCAGAACTCGAACTCTTTATGATGTTATGGAGCAGTTGGTGATACAACAGGCTGATATTGTGAGGCTACATAACAGAATTGGTGGATTAGAAACAAGAAATAATATTAATAATGATTATCAGAAGAGAAGATTTGAGTATGAAATAGCTTACCATGATGCTTAGATGAGATTCATGAGGGGTGATTTTGGTGTGATATTTTCTACTTGCCCCCGCTATGTTCCATACTAGCCTGAAGTAAGCAGAAGAAGAAGGAGAGGATGATTGGTAGAGTAGTGTTATTTTAGTTGATTATTGATATGAAACTTGTGTGTTTGTTACTTGCTTTTATGTGATTGATGTATGTGGTGATTGTACTTTGTTATGATAGTAAAGTTGTGATGAATTTGTGTTTGTTTGTTAATTAGTTTGGATTGAGACTGTAATAATTGTATGTTTGTGTTAAATATTTAAAGTTTATGTTTTTAAATTTTATTCACCCTAAAAATCTATGATATATTATGTGTAACAAAGCTTCTAATAGTTTTATGCCTGCTAGTTTAAATGTTTAATTAATACCTGCATAGCTTCAGAAATATCAAAAGCTGGGCACAAAGAGGTTAGTTTTCTATTTGTTTTTCTCTCTCATCTACTAATTTGATATATGCTGAAAAACTTAAGTTTGGGGGAGGAAAATTTAACTTTTATTTGTTCTCAATTAAGTGTATTTTTGAAATAACTTTAACATGACTTCAGGTAGTAAAGTTTAACTTTAGATAACTAAATTTTTTATTTTATTTAAATATCATAGTAGATTTAAATCGAAGTTTTTGGTAATGAAGGTTAACTTAATGGGCTACGATATTTACTATAAGAGGATTAGACTATAATTGACTATTTAAAGTAAAAAAAACTGTATTTTTGAAATATTAATAGTCCTAGAAGTTTATGTGAAAAGAAAAGATTGAGACTCTATGATGAATATTTTAAAAGCTAATATATATCTATAAAGTAAAGAGATGTTACAAGTTTTAACTTTATGTCGAGGAGAGTAAAGTTCAAAATTATTAAAGGCTATCCAGATATAGTAATCATCACTTGAAAAAGAAAATATAGGATTGAAAAGCAATAAAAAAATGAAATTAAAAGAAATGATTGAAAAGCAATCCATATATAGAAAGGAAAAAGAAAATATATGTGAGGAGAAGCTCGAGGAGATGCCTAATCAAAAATTGACTTCACTTGAATCAACTAAAAGGAAGAGCTTAATTGCATTTCTGAATTTATATATATATTATCCTTAATAATAGAGTTCTCATGGGCTTCTTTTTCATATGATATTTCAAAGGACCCTTAATGTGATAAATTATGGTCATTCTTGAAATGAATAGGAGAATAGAACTCTTAGACTTGATGACTAACTATTCTTACACCTATAGTTTTGACCTAAGTTACTAACAATCTTTCTAAAAGTCTTACTATTATATTCATTTAAATAAAAAATTATGGTATTCTTTAAGTAAAGTTCACTACTATGAGTCATATTTTTATGTAGTAAAAGAACTACTTGAGGACAAGTAATAGTTAACTTTGGGGTGTTTTGCTACAAAAAAAATATGTTGGATTTTTCATATATATTTTGTACTCATTTTTGGTGATATTGCACTTTAAAGGAAAATATTTTTCATGTTTTGTTGCAGGTATGTTAATTTTGGGCATTTGGAGCAAAAATGAATGAATTTGGAGTGAAAAGAGGCAAAATCCAGAATTATGCTTTTTGGTGCTGACGTCTCCCAAACCCAGAGAGCACTAGAAATTAAAATGCTCTGGGCACCGACGGTGCCCAGAAACGGTGCCGACGGCGCCAAATGTCGGTGGATGCTAGACTCAATGCATTTGGACAACTTTTGGAGGGTTTCTTGAGGCATGTTTTGGGGAAGTCATCCGTAGAATATTTTAAGGTGAATTTGGAACCACAAAAGTGTGTAGAAGTCAGAGTTTGGTTATTGTAGAGAGTTTAGAGTCTAGGGTTTGGTGTGTGAAAGTGTCATTTTATGAGGGATTCTTCTCTAAGATATGTAGGAGGAGAAGGAAAGTGAGAGATTGCATCTTCCTTAATGTTCTAAGAGGAAATTGTGTGTTGTTGTGAAGAAGGAAAGAGATTCAAAGGAACTTCAAGGGATTTGCTTAGGGAATAAATTGAAATAAGTTGTGTTTTCTTCTTATTATTTGTATGACTTTGCTTTTATATATAAAATCATTATTTCATTGTATCTTCCTCATGAATTTTGAGTATATTTCTTTCTCCTTACAATGAGATATGGCTGAGTGATGGTTTATATTGGATGTGCCATGTGAATGTTAAGAAATTGTGATGATTTTTCACTTTGTATTTCATTTACTTTTTTATATGGCCAATTGAATTGTTAAAATTTGTTGTGAAGCATACGATCCGAGAGGACTATGTGTTCTACAACAAAAGTGAAGATCACATTCAATGTCTATGAATGAGTGATGTAGTTCATGGGGGTTGGGTGCAAATAAATAGGGAAATTTGTTTATTGGGTATAAAATTAGAGTTTTTAGTGTGACAGACTGAAATACCCAATTTGATCCTAGTGTTTGGAAACTAAAGTGAGAGTTAGCCTTCAAGCGGCTGGAAGTGGGAGCTCTGGAGTGAGAGCCTGTATCCTCCCAGCCTAACCACAGATTTAAGTACTAAGCCTAGGATTAACCGATGTTTTTATAGCACTTGGAAGAGGGTAAAGAATATGTATTCTCCTACTTAGCACAATACAAATTTTCACCAATCTTTATCATTCACTGATCTAACATCATTGAAAGGGGGAGGAGAATTTCTCCAAATTTGAACCTTTCAATACAAACTTAGTTTAGTGGTACTTAACTTTATTTCAAAGTTTAGAAAGTACTTTAGTGATCTTAGAATCTTTAGCATCATTAAACTTTATCAACTTTAGTTTTTACTGTACGTACATTATAATTCGAATATTGGATTTATGTGCTACACTTTAAAGATTTGTGTCCTCCCTGTGGGATTGATAACCAAGACTCCACTAGAGTCCTGTATTACTTAAACGATACATATACTTGCATATATATTGGCTGCTTTCTTATTAAACTGATTATACTTTGTGACTGAACTAAAAATACTTACGTATATATTGGCTAGTTCTTATAATCCACCATTTTCCACGTACAAATCACATCCTCGTTAGAAGCTTCCATCAAATTTAGCATAGAACTCTCGCACTATGCCAACATAAGCCTCAACAATGAAGTATAAAAAATTTTCCCAATGACAATCAACAATCATCCTTTCAACGACTTCACTTGGATTTTAGAATGCTCTATTTTAAACAATCTTCTTAGTTGAAAGTTGTGTGTTGTAGTGGTATTGAGCCTTTATGCTCACAAATTTCTTCTCATCAAAATTTAATTTCCTCTTCCCCTTACTCATTCTTGGAGTCATGGTAAAATATATAAAAATGAAAATAAATCCAAATAAATTCAAAGATAACAATGTGGAAGACTCCAAATATCATTCTAATAGGTAAGAACTTTCCACCATAGATTGTCTCAGAGTTTTCTCCTAAAACCTCAAATTTTTGAATTTCCAAATGTAGGAACAATTCCTGGTGAAAATAAATTTTTCTAGTTTAAAGTAAAGCTCTTACCATGAGAAGATGAAATCCAAGTCCTTTTCCTTTTCAAATTGCCTCAATTCCAAGTAAAATCAAGCCATAGAGGGAGTTTTCAACTTAGGCTACATGTAGAAGACGACTAAAAGGAGTAAAAATGGTTTTACTTAAGTGGATTTTGTGGTTTTTAAGAGAATCTGGAGTTTCGGACTTCGGGCGCCGTCAACACCCATACCGATGCTGTCAGTGCCCAAAGCAGATTTTTCAATTTTTTTGTGAATTCAGACATTTCTTCATCACACCATCATCTAATTAGCCTTAATAAGCAATAATATTCATAAATATGTGTTCTACTAACAATAATTTTCACAAACAACACAAAACTTCACATTTATATACAAAATCCAACACTTACAAGCAAATACTTCAATCACACCAACACAAGTGATGCAAACCACACAACATAAAATTTTAGCATCGAAATCAAAACATAACACCCTAATGCTGAAAACTAAACAACAAAAAATCAATCAAAGCATAAGCTTCTTAAATTTAATGAAAATACATCACAAACACACATAAACACAAATAAGTTCAAATACTAGAAATCCAGTCTTCAGAGTCATTATTCCGAGTCATCCTTAGTACTATCTTCTCCACAAATGTCTCCCATGATTTGGTGATGCACATATAGATTGTAAATAGTTTGTTATGGAAATTCATCGGTCGAATCTTCTTCGATCCAAGCATTCTTCTTAAACATGTGTACCATACATTCTTCAATGTGTTCCGTGTGATCAAAATGCTCCTTCATCCTCCAATCAAGTTGATCAAATAATACAAAAATATTATTAATTGTATTCATAATATTTTGGACCTCTTTCTCCAATTTCTTGATCTTTTTCAGAATAATTTGCGAACTATCAAAAATGCAGGGCCGTAATGTGATAAATTCTGAGATGGTTGATCCATAATAATGTTCATATCAACTTCCTCGCCATATCCTATGTAGTTATAATAATCAATTGGGTCCATGGGCTTCCAAGGCAAAAGCACTTTTTTCCCAATGTTCATATGGCACTTGTAACTGACTACAAAGTTGGAATATGGTAGAATGACCCCCAACCATAAGAAGATCCATGCACAGTCAAGCCCAAAATAGATTTCATAATTATAGAACCCACATCCATAGGTTTTCCTATTTGAATGCAATAAATCAGAATGTCACTTTATTGATTTTTATGGTAGGGAGTAATTTTGCTGAAATAAAGAAATGTCATTACTTCATTATATGATTCAAGAGTGTAGAAGAAAAACTTACATGCCTGTCATCTCTTATCTCCTAATTTTCACTTTCATCAGTCAACTATCGATAGACTTCATTCATGATTTCTCTTGTAGGGATTAAATTTGTGTAATGGAATTATGAGCACTTTCAATCATCAACAAATCATTTATCCTAGAAGGAGTAAATGTACCCACCTGCCTCGAACATAGATGACTCATTGGTTGATTCCATGAAGATTTACATAAAATTCTTTCACGACAGAAATGACTACCACATGAGTAGTGCAGCACAGTACTTTCTAATGCTTTTGCACAATCGTCTTCCACTGGAGTACTTGGATTACTCAATTCTTAATTCACAAAGCCTCTTTCCTTAGTTAGTCTCTTCTTCACAAGAACTTTGTCGTAAATTTTTTTCCCCTAAAAACTGATGAACATTCTTATATTGAAATTCCATTTCTTAAAGTATTTTTGGAATTGGATGCCATGAAATTTGTCAAATGGTGAATATCTCGATGTTTTTCTATCCAAAATGGATTTAAAAATTAGTTTAGAAAGTTATTTGGGAAATAATCCTGCCAAAAATCACTTTTTGAACGAAACAACCTAACTTTATAACTGTGGTGCCGTCGACACGGCAATAGGGCACTGTCGGCGCCCATAGCAGGTCTGCTCACCGATTCATTTTTTGTCCGAATAAATTCCAAATATATCATTAAATCCAATAATTATCGTCATTTAGGACATATAAGAGTGTGTAGAACTCCAAATAAATATTAAATCATAATATTATCAATAATAACAACATAAAAAAATAACAAACATAATTATAGGTTGCCTCCCACAAAGTTCTTGGTTTAACGTCGTTAACCCGACATATCCAATTTCTCTTGGGATGAATCAAAATTAAAATCACTTTAAAATGTAGTCTTTGTGCCTCAAAATAAGGTTTCAATTGGTATCCGTTAACTTTAAATATATTTCAAGTTTTAGGATCTTCAATTTAAACAACACCACAATGATAGACTTTTAATAACAGTGAATGGTCCTAACCACCTCGACTCCAGTTTTCCAGAAAATAATATTAATCTTATATTATTTAGCAACACTTCTTATGCATGTTCAAATTTCCTTTTTAAAATCTTCTCATCATGCCATATTTTCGTTCTCTCATTATAAATTTTAGCATTATCATATGCTTCATTCCTGGTCTCTTCAAGTTCATTCAGTTGCAACAATATTTTCTCTCCAGCATCCTTTAAATTGAAATTAAATTCCTTAATAGACCAATATGTTTTATGTTCCAATTCTACTATCAAGCGACATATCTTCCAAAAGATCAGTCTATACGGGGATATTCCTATAGGAGCTTTATAAGCTGTCCTATATGCCCACAATGCAGTGTCTAATATAGCAAACCAATCCAATTTGTTAGGATTTACAGTTTTTTCCAAAATTCTTTTGATTTCATGATTTGACACTTCTATTATACCATTAGTATGAGGATGATACGCAGTTAAGAATCTATGAAAAATATTATATTTTCCAACCAATTTCTCAATTCTCTTATTCGTAAAATGGGATCCTCCATCAGTGATGATCATTCTTGGCATTCCATATCTTATAAAAAAAATTTTCATTAAAATTTTGAAACACTCTGACAATCACATTTAGATAAAGTTATTGCTTCAATCTATTTTGAAACATAATCAACAACAATTAATATATATAAATTTCCAAATGAAGGAATAAATGGTCCCATAAAATCTAATCCACATACAACAAAATTTTTAACTTCCAATGTATAATTTAGAGGCATCTCATTTCTTCGAGAAATATTTCCTACTTACTGACATCGATCACATGTTTTAGTATATTCATTAACATCTCTAAAAAGAGTTTATAAATAAAATCCACATTTTAAAATTTTATGTGCAGTTCAAGTAGTCCCTAAATGTCCTCCAAATTCATAATCATGATATCTTTGAATAATTTGCTCAATTTTTTCAATTGGCATTCATCTCCTCGTAACTAGATCTTCACACTGTTTATATAATTATGGTTCATCCCAAAAGTAAAATTTCACATCATAGATAAATTTCTTCTGTTGTTGCATTATTAACTCAAGTAGTAAAATATCACTGACAATATAGTTAATAATATCTGCATACCACGGTATATCCTTTCCATTAGTACTATACAATTGTTCATCATGTAAATTTTTCATAATTTTATTTTTTAAATCAGATAATTCTTTCTGTTCCAGCCTTAATAAATGACAATAATTTGATTATCAGTTCCCTTCTATACACTATTTCAAATCAGATTCTTGCATTACAAGTATTGATCCACCTAAAATGTACTTCTTTTCATGTAGTATTTTATAATGATATTACACTTTAAAGGTATTTTTTCTTGTGTTTTTGGTTTTAGGTACATCAAATTGAAGAGTTTAGAGTGATTGGAGCAAAAAAAAACAAAAATGAAATAAAGACGGTGTAATTTGTAGCCAAAACGAGCACGAAAGAAAATTATGACCTGACACATTTTGATATGTCTTTCTATGCTTAATATGATTTAAATTTATCACATATATTTGAATGAAATTACACTTTGTTTTTATATCTATCTTGTAAGTATATTAGTTATGAGCGAAACACAACTAAAATGAGGCAAAATGGAGCTGAAACAGACCCAAACAGTGCGAAACAGTGGAGCTGTGTGCAGGATGGTGCCTAAGCACCAAAAATAGCACCTAACTGCCAGTCACGATGGGAAATGATGCCTAAGCGCAAAAAATCTGGCGCATAGGTGCCAGAAAACGGTTGGTGACGGTTTTTGCCATAACTTCTAGAAGAAAAGTCAGATTTAAACGATTTTTGAAGTGTTGCAAAGTGTGTCTCTTGGGAAATTCATTGGGAATGATAAAATAGACTTTCTAAAAGGATTTGGGGTAGTTAGAAGAATTTATTATTGAAAGCATTTGTCTCTTGGAGTGAAGAGGCACTAAAGGGCTCTTTTTGAAGAGACACTTAAGCATCTCTTAGGAAACAAATCCACCTAAAAATTACATTTTTTTAGTGTAGATTTTATGCTCACTTTAAGCACATTATTAATTATATACACTTAAAAGGAAGGTATTTTGCAAAATTTTGTCTTCAAGTATAAAAATATGATTTTAGAGAAAATAAGGCAAAAACAATGCAATTTGGAGCCAAAATGACCAAAGAAGAAAATTCTGACCCAACACGTATTGATTTATTTTTACATGCTTAATCTCTTTTACATTTCTTGCATATTTTTGAATGAAATTATACTTTAAAGAAAGATTGTTTTTATGTTTATCTTGTAGGTGAAGATGTTAGGAACGCAATGTAACTGAAACGGGGAGAAACTGAGTTGAAACAAAGCCAAACGGAGCAAAACGGTGAAGCTAAGCATAGAGTGGCGCTTAGTCACCAGAGACGACGTGAAAACGGCGCCTAGGCACCAAACACAGCCAAAAATGTTTTGGGGATGGTTATGGACGGTTATTGGAAGGTTTTGGGTGGTTCCAAAGCATTCTAGAAGCCTTTGGATGATATCCTACATGTCATCAAGTAATACAATGAATCTTGACACATTGGAGAGGTTTTTAAACGAAGAGGTGCATCTCTTAAGTGAAGGGGTGCGACCCTTCACACAGAAGGACTGGCGCCTAGGCGCCATAGTTAATTTCTAGAAGATTCAACGAATGTGGATGAATTTTGAAGAGATGCCTGAAGCAACCCTTGATTATTTTCAAAGCTTTATAAATAATGATTAATTATACAACCAAGGGGAGTCCTTTTAGAGTCTTGGGGAGTTATGTGGAGTCATTTTAGAGTAAGGTTAGAGTCATGATGTAGATTTCTACATTTTCTGGAGAGATTAGTGAGGGATTTTGAGAGATTTATGTAAGGAATGTTCGAGTGGCGCATGGATCAGCGGGAGACCTTGGTGGAGATATTTTCTTATTTTTTTTTGAGGGAAAAAACTAAGTATAGTGTTCTTCATTTTCTTGTAATTGTTGTAAACAATTTCTGGTGAATTTTCTTTGATTTAAACAAAGTTTTCCATTGTGTTCTATCCATGCTACATAAGTAATTTTCTTTACTATTTTCTTTTAATATGAAGTAGTGGAATGTGTAGGAAAATTATTTTTATGATAGAATTATTTTCATTTTAATGTGATGAGTAACATCTCCTTCTCTTAATTTACATAACTTAAGTGGCAATATGTTATGTTAAAATTTATTGCAAGTGATTTCGCAACTTGAGTTCACTCACATTATCCGGTTAACTAGTAATATAGTTAGGCGATAATGCAACTTTTAAGGAATTATTATTTAATAATCTGTTCCTATTAAATGTTTCTAGGTGATAGATAGTTTCATGAAACTAATAGAATATTAAAGACATATGCTCCTTGTTGGCACTTTATGTATTACATAATTCTATCAATTCTTTTACTTCTTATGCCATTATTTTCATTTACTTTTATTTTGTAATAAAATAGATGTATGTTTAGGAATCAAGATTTGCTTAGATATTATCTTATTATATTAATGTGATGATACTTTACCAGATCATAATTTACTTTACAAATTGGCCTCTTGTATTGTTAAAAACTATGGAGAATTCTTAAGATCTGACCGTGGGCTAAGAATTCTTAACTTATGTGTATCACATTTCTCTTAAAAGGGGAGGTACAAATAAATAGGGAGATAATCTTTAATGAGCATATAATTGATTTTTGTTTTTAGTGTGACAGGATAAATTCAATCAATTTGGTTTTACAAAAGAGGTGACGGGTCACTAGTAGGCCAGACCATAGACAACCTTGTGGGGGGGAAGCTAGAAGTGAGAGTCTAGAAATTCATCCTTTCTATGAATAATACATCCTAATCTAATCTTTAAAAACTAGCTAATATTCTATATGACTTGGACCAAAGGGTAAAGAATATATATGCTCCTATTTGTCACTACTACATTAAATTCTAAGCATTTCTTTCCTACACATTATCTAGGTAATTGCATGAGAAAGGTAGTTTTTAACATCTAAAAATTCTCTAAACCAATTTATCCAGATAAGTTATCGTTTTATTTTAAATTTTCATTCAGGAATAATTATTTGAAAAATTATTTTAATTGACATTACAAATTAAGGCCTTATAGAATTAGACTAGAATTAGCCTAAATGATTTCTTACCTCACTTCTCTGTGAGATCTATACTGGGGTTTTAAAGTAAAGCCATATATTACTTGAAACGATAAGTATACTTGCGTAGTACCCCTATTGTATGATTTATATTTATTATCAAAACTTTAATATTTAATTATCGTACATTAGTCGCTTAATCAGATTTGGTCAAGTTTGACCATAGTTTTATAAGCTATTTTACTTGCGTAATTGTAGTTGGGCCAAGTTTTTAGCGCCGTTGCCAGGGAGGCTTCGGTAAAAACTTTTGGGAAAATTTTAGTTAAACCTGTAAGACTTAGTTTTGGAATTTATAATATTATAATATCATGTGTTTAATTATTGTGTGTTTATTTTAAAGAAATTTAAAAATACCAAAAATATTTTTGATATCTATCCTATTAGTTAAATCTTTAGATTTGTACGCGTCAGATCGAGAGAGAACTTTTAGGAAGATGATGAATTAGAAAATACTCCATGAATTTATGTTAAAAATGGCGGATCAACAATATAATGACTATTCATATTTGGATTATAATGCTAGTCAAGGATAACATAAATCAGAAAAGTATTCTAGTAGAATTTGATCTAAAATATGAATCACTTAGAGAGAATCTGATCCAAAATTTAGAAGATCTTGAACTATCTTATAAAGATCCATTTCTTATGAATTTTAAAGAAGATATTAATATGCAAATTATTGAAGAATAGTGGACCTAGGAATAAACTTGGGGAATAATGATCTAAATCAATCTAAAATGGAAGAACTGAAACAAAAAATAAAATTTGAGGATTTCTTAGGAATTCTTAGTTTTGGAAAAGATTGGGCAATTGATCATAGATTACTTAAATAGAATTTTGATCCAGGAGGAATTATTTGTCGGGCTGACGACGTTAAACCAAACGCTTTATGGGAAGCAACTCATAGTTATCGGTGTGCTTTGATTTAGTATGCTTGAAGTCATGTTTGTTAGTGTTTTAGTGTGTTTGCTTTAGTGTGGATTGATCTGCTTGGATTGTTAGCAAATTGATTTGATCTTTATGTGTCATTATGAATTGATCAGTTTGATTGATGTTTGGATTGTTGTAGTTTAATTTGATCATTTTGAGTGTATTGAGGGAGGTGATTTCTTAACTTCTTATGGATCCATATTAATTTCCATTAGTTTTTTTCTCTCACCTTGTTTTCATTCAGTAGTATTCATGAACCTATTTGATGACTAACCTATGGATGATCTTACACTATCCTTATAATTGTTAGAGGTGCTTACTTAAAGGGATAAGGTGATGCCTGATGTTGGTGCTCGAGAGCCAACACATCTGAGATAATCTTATCCTTGGGATTAGACTCTATTAAATCATTTATAAGAACCCAGTTTATTAGTGTAGTGATTTTGTTAGAAATCTTAGGGAAGGTAGTGAGATGTCATGAGTTAAAGGAAGAGTTGACCTCATTTATCATGTTTTTTTTATGTTTATGTTACAACAATATTAAGATTTGAAGAACACTTTAAATATATATTCCTATACCGATACATGTCATGCTTGTTAAACATTTCTTTTAAGTTTAATTTTATTCTGGCATGTTTAGTTTAGATTTACTTTATATTGAAAATTTTTTAGTCATAATGAATACTTGTAGATATTTCTGATAGACATTTGTGGTAAATAAAATTTCTGAACTATTCTTTTTCCTGCTTATATTTTTTATACTGAATGCTATACATGTTAAAAATCAAGTTTGGGGGTAGGAAGAAAAATATATGTAAAAGTTAGTATACTTCCTTTTTAGTTTAATATTTTTGCAAGCATGTTTTAGGCTAGATTTACTTTCTACTGCAAGTCATTCTATCCTGATTATGCATGTTTATACATTTGATAAAATGTTGTAGTAGTTAGTATATTTAGCTTTTATTCTTCTTCCTCCTACATTTTATGAAATTAATTGCAAAATATTTTAAAATTCAAGTTTGGGGGGATGAAAAATTATTTTAAAAAACTTACATTTTATTTGTTCTAAAAAATGCTATAAATAAATTTAATTTTTGATTGAAAAATAATTATGTGTATGAAGTTATATTAGGGAAATAAAATTTTGAATATAGAAATGAGTAAGAGAATTTAGTTAAAATCTATAGTAGTGATGAAAAAATTTAAGTTAAAATTTTTTTAGTGAAAAAATGATAAATATTGTGTAACTATATATAGTAGGAAAAGTTGTATTTTGGAAAAATAGAAGGATTAGACTTTTGTTTTCAATATTTAAATTTCTTTTATTGAAAAATAATTTTCAAAACTATTATTATATTTCTAATTAAAAAAGATATATTTCTACCTTATGCTTTATGAAAGGAAGGGTGGAATTAAAAATTATTAAAGGCCTATCCAGATATAGTAATCCTTGCCTGAGAAAAGAAAAGTAAAGTATGAAAAGAAAACAAAAAAGAAAAGAAAAAAAAGTATAGTATGTGAAGAAGGAAGGAGAAGCATGAGGATTAAAGGGCTTAATAAAAAATTGGTTCCACACCTGAGCTTTTTAAAGTATAAGATTTGAGAAAATCTTAAGCTTAAAAATATAATATAGTTAGTATAATTATTTTTAATAAAATTTTTAAAGTATAAAAAAATAAAATGTCTAACCCCTATTTTTTGAAAAATTTACAAGTATTTTTGAATTAGATAGCAACAAATATTTTCATACTTGACCCGACCGCAAATAACGCAGTAATGTTTGTTTCCAAAAGATAGCCAAAAACTTTGACTCAATTTATAAATAGCGGCTAGTGTATAAAATTAATATGATGTAAATTTAGAAAATATTTTTACACACTAGGGGTACTACGCAAGTATACATATCGTTTCAAGTAATATAGAACTTTAAAACAAAGACCCCAGTATCGATCCCACAGGGAAGAACTATAGTGATAAATTTTCTAAATAAAAAAAAATATTTTTTTATCTTTTAATTTAATTATAAATTACTATTAATTTAATAGATGCAAATAAAGATAACAATAATAAGAAAATGATTTATGAAAACTATATAAAATAAACAACTTTCTTTCCTTCAATTAATCTAAGATTTTTAAGATAATTTAATATTCGTTGGAGAATTTGATTTATGGTATTGTGCCAAATAGAAGCATTCATATTCTTTACCCTTTGATCCGTGCGCAAAGAACATCGACTAATTTACGTAATAGGTCCGGATGTATTGTTAGTAGAATGGGTTAATCTAGGCTAACACTTCTAGATGTCCAAGGGTGGCTATGGTCGGCCCTACTAGTGACCCTTTCCTAATCTATAAATCAAATTATAAGAATTTAGTCTGTCACTCTAAAAACTTATCAATTCTACACCCTTTAAATCTTATCTTCCTATTTATTTGCACTTCACCTTGAATAGCCCGCACATGGCCTTCGACTACCTAAGGATTCATTTGACATTTACAAGTTAAGAGTTCTTCTCCTTCAAGGTCTCAAAACTCTTCGACAGGTTTTAACAATTCAAATGGCCAATTTAAAAAGTAAAGTAAGATCAGGTATTAATGTCATCACAATGTTTTGAAAATATTTTTAATTTCAATTCTCCATCGAATCTTTATATTATCTTATCTATCTCTACATAATTGAAGGAAGAAAGTAAACTAACTACTCAGAACACATTGAAAATAAATAGCAAAACATGATAATTAAACTTTGAATCAAATATAAAAATACTTATCTCAAATATTTCTTCTACAGATCTTCTGATTCCTACTGACTCCAAAGTGTAATGAACTACATATGCAAAAACTTGAAAATAAACTCACTAAACTAAACAAAAGTGGCCCTAAATTTCTCTCTCTATTTCTCTCTCTAAGAATGAGAGATCCTAAAGTGGATAAGAGAAAGGGTTACAATGGGAGGGGCACTTTTTCTGAAGAAATGGACCCCTATTTATAGGCTTCAAGGGTTGCCTTGAGGCACCTCTTCAAAACATGTCCACATTCAATGAATCTTTTAGAAGGTCGGTCTGGCGCCTAGGCGCCGGAATCTAGCACTTTGGCGCCAGACACCGCGTCCAGTTCTTCGCACCTCTTCACTTTGGCTCGCACCTCTTCACGTTTAAAACCATTTTGGAGCGTCCAAATGCAATGTATCACATGTCCTATTATCAAGGAACAATTGCCAGTCTTATAGAATGTCCAATAACCGCTCACTCTGTCAAAATAACTGATCAAACATTGTCAAAAACTTGATAATTTTTGTATCGAGTCTGGCGCTTAAGCGCCAGCTTCTGGCGCCTAGGCGCCAGGCCATAATTTTTTATACTTTTTGTATTTGCTCCATTTTTTCTCCTTTTGCTCCTTTTTCCTTTTTAGACCTTTTTACATTACCTACATCCAAAAACACAAAAAATACCTTTCATTAAAGCATAATATCCTTAGAAATTAATAAGACTTAAGACATAAAGAAATAGGTATTTTTTTTATAGATCAATACTCTTTCATCTAAGAGATTTCTAGATTTTATATGTTACAGTGTTACTTGAGGACAAGTAATGTTTAAGTTTGGGGGAATTGATCCACCTAACAATTACCTATTTTTTAGTGTAGACTTTATGCTCACTTTATGCACATTTTTAATGATACACAATTTAAAAGAAGGTATTTTGCATATTTTTGTCTTCAAGTATGAAAAAAATATGATTTTAGAGAAAATAAGACAAAACAATGCAATTTGGAGCTAAAATGAGCAAAGAAGAAAATTCTGACCCAACATATATTGATTTGTCTTTCCTTGCTTAATCTCTTTTATATTTCTTACATGTTTTTGAATAAAATTAGACTTTGAATAAAGTTTGTTTTTATGTTTATCTTGTATGTGAAGATGTTAGTAACACAACGTAACTGAAACGGGGTGAAACGGAGGTGAAACAAAGTCAAACAGAGCAAAACAAAGGAAGCTGCGCACAAGGTGGCACTTAGTCGCCAGAACCGACGCCTGGGCACCAGTAACGATGAAAAAATGGTGCCTTAGAGCTGGAAATAGGAGCCTAGGCACCAGACACAGCCATAAACATTTTGGGGATGGTTATGGACAGTTTTTGGACAGTTTTTGGTGGTTTCAAAGCATTCTAGAAGCCTCTGGACGAAATACTACATGCCATCAAGTTATACAATGAATCTAGACACATTGAAGTGGTTTTTAAATGAAGATGTGCATCTCTTAAGTGAAGGGGTGCGACCCTTCACACAGATGGACTAGCGCCTAGGGGCCAGAACTGGCGCCTAGGCACCAGAAATGGCGCCTTAGCTAATTTCTAGAAGATTCAATTAATGTGGATGAATTTTTAAGAGATGCCTGAAGCAACCCTTGATCATTTTTGAAGATCTATAAAAAGAGATTAATTCTACAGCTAAGGGGAGTCCTTTTAGAGTCTTGGGGAGTTATGTGTATTCCCTTTCAGAGTCAAGTTAGAGTCATGATGTAGATTTCAACATTTTCTGGAGAGATTGGTGAGGGATTTTGAGAGATTTCTGTAAGGAATGTACGAGTAGTGCATGGAGTGGTGGGAGACTTTGGTGGAGAGATTTTCTGCTTTCTTTCAGAGGGAAAAAGCTAACTATAGTGTTCTTCATTTTCTTGTAATTATTGTAAACAATTTCTGGTGGATTTTCTTTGATTTAAATAAAGTTTTCTGTTGTGTTCAATCCATGCTTCATAACTAATTTTCTTTACTATTTTATTTTCATATGAAGTAGTGGCATGTGTAGTAAAATTATTTTTATGATAGAATTATTTTCATTTTAATGTGATGAGTAACATCTCCTTCGCTTAATTTACATAACTTAAGTGGCAATATGTTATGTTAAAATTTGTTGTTAGTGATTTCACAACTTGAGTGCACTCACATTGTTTGGTTAACTAGTAATATAGTTAGGCGGTAATGCAAATTTTAAGGAATTATTGTTTAATAATTTGTTTATATTAGATGCTTCTAAGTGACAAATTGTTGCATGAAATTAATAGAATATTAAAGACATATGTTCCTTGTAGGCACTTTATTTATTGCATAATTCTATCAATTCTTTTACATCTTATGCCATTATTTTCATTTACTTCTATTTTGTAATAAAATAGATGTATGTTTAGGAATCAAGATTTTCTTAGATATTCTCTTATTAAATTAATGTGATGATACTTTACCGTGGAGAATTCTTAAGATCTCACCGTGGGCTAAGAATTCTTAACTTGTACGTATCACATTTCTCTTAAAAGGGGAGGTGCAAATAAATAGGGCGATAATCTTTAATGGGCGTAAAATAGATTTCTTTTCTAGTGTGACAGGCTAAATTCAATCAATTTGGTTTTACAAAAGAGGTGACGGGTCATTAGTAAGCATACCATAGGCAATCTTGTGGCTGGGAAGCTAGAAGTGAGAGTCTAGAAATTTGTCCCTTTCTACTAATAATGCATCCTAATCCAATCTTTAAAACCTAGCTAATGTTCTTTATGACCTGGACCAAAGGGTAAAGAATATATATGCTCCTATTTGTCACTGTTGACCTCATTTTTTATGAGGTCTTCTCTTCCCTCTTTAGTGCTTAGGATCTAGCCTTAGGCTTTTCCTTTGACTATCTTAGAGGACTAGAATTGGAACCCATCCTTTAGAAGTTTAAACCACTTCTTGTCTCCCTGCAAACCCCACAAGCTTGATTGTAGACCCCTAATCACCTAGAGGGTTGAGATCAAAAGTGAAGGTTTAAAGGATGAGTTCCCTATAAGACTCTTTGGCCTTAGGACCACCCTGGGTGGCTTGGTCTGGTGAGGGTTGACTTACACACTGTCGGCATATTTTTTGGTTGTGTGTTTTATTTTGAAAAGGGGGTCGCCTAACAGAAGTTGTCGGCGAATTTTTAATTTAATTTAAATAAATAATTTTGAAAAGTAGTATTTGATTTTGAAAATAATTTTAAATTTGAAGGTTTTAAGATATGAGATTAAACCGATCTCACGTCCCAAATAGTTTATATAAACGAGCACCGCACCACAAACCGTGTATCTATCCCTAAGGATAGACACACCGTCGACGGTGGGGCTCGATTAAATAAACTAAAAGATTTGTGACATCCGTTTGGTCTGCGAACCAATTTTATAAGCCGACAAATTCCCCTGCTTAATGTGAAAGCATTAAACAGGGTTTATATTACCTGGGTTCTTTAAAATTCCCTATAAGGGCAAGCCCCTATAGTTAATTACATCTTAAGTGACGGGAATCACCTAAGAAAACTCTCGATAATAATCAATAATTCTGCTCTCAAGGATTTCAAAGTTTAGGTTTTCGAGGATTGAATTTTGGAATTTCAATAGGGAATGGATCAAATTTGGAACATTTTGTTTTGGGAATCCAAAGGAAGAAAAGTAGGAGAAATCACAGATTCGAAGCGAACTTCGATAATTTCCCGACTATCCTATTGTTTGGCTTGAATTTAGGAAAGTCCTAATATTTATCTAATGTTTTGATCTTGCCAATTTTAGTTAATTAGGGCTTATATTTGTATGATAAAATCAAACAAATAGCCTCGAAGATGTGAGGGTTTATCGTCGTACCGGACGACTACCTCGGAATCCTAAGACCGGTTAGGGCTTAATTTTTTGCAATGCAAGTGCCTAACGAAGAGTTGAGGATTTATGTTGCACTAGGCAAACTACCCCGAAGTCCTATGGCTTTGTTATTTAATTCTAGGAAAGGTTTGTCGAAGTAGACTCGGGTTTCGCTGATGACGATGGCCGTCGCTGCCCACCATGCTCCGAGCTCCTTGTTGTTGTAGAGGTTTAGTTTTAGAAATCATAAATCAGGGGATGAGAAAAGTGTTTTGGTTTAGAGAAAATCTTAATTTCCAAGTGTTTTTTATGTTTTAATTAAAATAAATCTTAAAGTTGATTATAACGACACCGGTTAAGATCCCACGGTTCCATCCTTCCGGCATCATTATTTTTATCGGATTCACTTAGTCCGGATGAATTTGCTAAACTCAACTGAATGAGTTCCACACTTTCATTTAGGCCAGTGGGAAATCCCGTTAGCAACACGTAGGTTACATCATCCGAGGTATTCCCGATCATCCAACAGGACGTTTTAATTTAGTTGTAATTGTAGTTTTGTGTTACGTTTGTGATTAAATTTTGAGTTGTTTTATATTTTGAAATGTTGTGGCGGTGAATTTTATCTTGCAATGACTTTTAATTTAGTTTTGGTTTCAGTTTTAGGGACTATCCTAAAGGTGTGGGTTTTCATGCAACAGTTGTTTAGCATGCAAGAAAAGTAAGCGCAATGCAGTTAAATAAATTGCAATAATGTAAATTGCAAGAAAGTAAATTGCAATAAAATAAAAGCGTACCTGGAGGGTCTTCCCGTCATCCCAAGCTGCACTTAAAACACAATTAGAATATTTAAGCAAGTTCCTAGGTAAAATCTTAAACATCTTTTCAATATTGCTAGAATTGTTTTAAGTCCAAATGGATTCAATTACACAAATGAATTAATCGTCCAAGAGTCTCAAGTTTTATTATCTTGCTGAGTGAACTAGGACATTTGAATATCCTATAAGTGAAGTAACATTTCATTTAATATTCTGTTTAGGAGTTATGATAACTAAAGCTTTCGAGGGTAAATTGGTGTTCAAATGGTTTGTGATTTAGTTTAATTTTCATTAATGGGTTTAAATTTGGAATAGTGTTCAAGTTATTTTTAGATTTATTTTGAATTCTTTATGTCTTTGGTGATGTTATATTTAATTCAACTTAATTTAATTTAATTTGATTTAATTGAGTTTTAATTTAATTTAATTCAATTTAATTCAATTTAATTTGATGTTAAATTAAATTAATTTGATTTGATTTAATTTTAATTTAATTTGATTTAATTTAATTTAATTTAATTTAATTTAATTTAATTTAATTTAATTTTATTTTATTTTAATTTAATTTAATTTAATTTAATTTAATTTTTTTAATTTAATTCAACTTTTAATTTTAATTTAATTTAATTTAATTTAATTTAATTTAATTTACTTAATTTAATTTAATTTTTTAATTTAATTTTATTTTTTAACTTTAATTAACACTTTAAAAGAGTTTAATAATTTAACTTTAGCTTAATGATTAAGTCTTTTAATGTTTTGAATTTGAGTTATCATTTTAATTAAGAATTGAATATTAATGAGATAATTAATTTAGGGATTTTTAAATTAAAGAATAAATCTCCTCCTAATAATATCCCTATTTTAATAATTCCAATTTTATTATTCTTCCAAATTTAATCAATTATTTAATTAAGGTTTAATCATTTTAAATTGCTTAATGGGTTTCTACCCTTTAATTATTTAAATTTCAATCATCCAAATCAGATTATGATCAAATATTTTACTTGTTAATTTTTTATTAAACCTAAAGTTTTAATTAAGGATTAAAAATTTTAATTACCACTTTACCCTTTAAGCTTAATAATTTCATAACTCACTAAATTGAACTCAAATGAACTTGAAATTTTTATGTGACTTCACTCATATGTCAATAAAGACATGAGAGGAGAAAATGTGATTTTTCTATATTTAATTTATTTATATAATTATTTTTGGTAGAAAATAGAGATTTCCAAGGAAAATTTAATAACATAACCAAGGGAAAGTTTCTGTCCTTAAGAAAATTAGGGGACATTTCTAATGACCAGAGGACCACTTGGACCAATTTTGGCGATTTTTTGAATTATATTATTTTTATTATAATTATTTTAAGTTTTGGAATGTTAATTAATTTAAAAATAAAATAAATGTTGAAAATTGAATTTTATATTTTTCAAAAATCTCTCTAATATCAAAGAAATCAGAGAATCAAATTTTACAATTTTCTGATTTTTCTATGATTTATTATAATTATTTTAGTGAAAATGCTAGAAAGTACATTTTTTTAATTTTAAAATTACCCTAGAGCTTTAAAATTTAATATCTCACTAAATAAACCTAAGAAAAATATGGGGTTTGTTTCTAAGTGATTAAAATTCAAAATGTGACATTTTGGTGAATTTTATTAATTTTGTGATTTTTATTATTTTTTAATTATTAAAATATTAAAATAATATTAAAAATCAACTTTTTTAGAAAATTGAAATTTTAATTTTCTTAAATTCCCCTAATATCAGAGAGGCTCCAAAACCAATTTGGTGAATTTTTAAAAAGTATTTTGAAAGTTATGAATTTTTGAAGTTTAAAATGATTAAATGGCTTAATCAACCGAATTAGTAGGGCTAACCAAGTCCAATTGACCTCAAATTTTTATGATGGGTTCCTCTGATCCTAAAGGTCAGTGGAGAATTGATTTTAAGTCAATTTGATGTATGGTTAGCTCTAATTAATTAGATATCCATTTTGGGTGTTTAAGCGAATTAGGGTTGTTTTAAATGAACTAACTCAAAACCTATTTTTCCTAGGGTCCTCTGGTCATAAGGAACATCACCAAATTTTTCTAGAATTTATTTCACAACATCGCTATTTATTGGAATTAAAATACTCAAAACAATAACATGAATTTGAAAAATCAATAACTGTTCATAGGGATGGCCTCGACTTTGGAAAATTCAGGGAATGTTCCCAAATTCGGAGGCTTCAAAAGCCCTATGGTCTCATGCCATGGTGAATTGTATACATGCATGGAGAATTAAAAATATGCAGAGAGTAAATAAATTATTAAAAATAAAATACTTGATGAAATTAAATGATTTCTTGTCCACATTATTGTCCTCTCGTTCACTCGAGCAAGAGGGTATTTTTATTTTATTTTTATGATTTTTCTACACAAAGTTATGAATTTTTGAAGTTTAGGGAATTAATTAAATAGAAAATACCCCTAATTTTCTATTTATCCACGCGGCGCCGCGTCAACCTTGGCAGCTCCGAAACGCCGCGTGGCGCGCTCCCATTCGACGCCGCCACTTGAGTCAGCAGCCCGGGCCCCGCGGTTCTCGTACCGTCTCCTGATCCGACGCGATCCTGGCCATCCGTCCGCGCGTGTATTGAATGGACGACATCCGTTCATCATCCCCAAGTGTCCTCACCCGAGAGCCGTCCACACTAAATCCCTAATATCTCACTCGATACTCAATGGATTTTCATGTTCTTATGCTCTATGGATTCGTCTCGAGAAGACGAACACTTCTATACGGTTTATGTGGGATGAAATTTACGCAATAAAAATGGAGAATGTTCAGAAGCTCAGGAAGAAGAGTGAGGCCATACCTTTGCTCAGAGAAGTGTGGCTTCGATATGAGAGTTGTTGCACCTTCGATTGGATCCCAACAAGCTCCAGATGAAGTCTCCTGGTCTGTTGAATTGTCTAGGTGGGATTTCGACCAAGCCCGATCACAAAGCTTGGAGGCCGGAGCAACCGGGTGGCCCGGAGATGGGGCTTTGTCGGTGGACACCTTCCCTCGGTCCGGTGAAGGTGTAGAACCAATCAATTTGGGGATTGGCTCACTGTGGAGAAGTGTCCCGGTTTTAGGCCTAGATTTCAACTCGAAATCGAGCTCACAGAGAAAAAATGGCAGGGGGATCTCAGCTGGGGATCAAGTGCTGCGTGTATGGGGAGGAGTCCGGAACAATTTTGGCGGAGTTTCCTTAAGGTTTGTTTCAAGCACCTCTCATGGCCGAGAGGGGTGGTGTTTAAATAGGAGAGGGCGGAGGGCCTCCCGGGAGAGTTAGGGCTTGGGATCGAGCTGCTCTGGCAAGAGAAGAACAACTCCAATGGCCACCGGGGATGGGGCGACTCGACAAGGAGAATTTCAAAGTCGGCTCACATGTGAGCTCTCGGCCATGGTGTTTTCCGGCGGCCCGGTGGCCGGCTCCGCTGTGCATGGGTCACCCTCAAGGTCAGGTGGGTCGGGGGTCGAATTTGGTGAAGTCAATCGGAGTTCGACATGTGTAAAAAAAGCTTGATTAAAATGGAATGGGGGAGAGTGTATTTTGAGCTTATTTTGGTCAACTCATGCAAATGGGTTTGGTTCACCCTCCCATGACTGGTGTGGGCTGAGGGAAAGTCATTTGGTTCAGCTTGATTGGAGTGGTGAAGTCTCCATCCATGGTGAGGTGGCTAAGCATGGTTTAGAGTGCGACATGAATATGGTTAAAAGGGCTTACCGAAGGATTAGGAAAGAATCCCCTCTTCTTGCCATTAATGGCTTGGTGAGGTGGAAAGTGGTCTCCATGGCTTCCATGTGGCTTGTACATGGCTCAATGGCTCACATTTGGCTTGGAAAAAGTTTGGTCAATTTCATAAAAATGGGTTTTAAGAATTTTGGATATTTTGGTGAAAATTTGGATGAAGCTTCATTTGGAATTATTTGATGATGGGATTATAACTTAGGGAATGGCTTTGATTAAATGGATGTCAAATGGAAATGTCATGTGGGCTTTAGGGCCAATTTTGGGCTTTTGTATTTGGTGGAAATGGGCTTTTAAAATGGTTTAGGGAAGTGGGCTTTTGGATTTTAAAATGGATTTTAGGATGGAATTTTGGCAAAGGCTTGGGCCAAGTAATTTTTGGGTTTAGCTCATAGATGTGTCATGAGTGACTTGAAGCAAATTGGGAGTGATTTGGGTTTGAATTGGGTTGAATTTGGGCTTCTTTGGTGAATGGGCCAATATAGATCAAATTGGACCAAGTTGGGCCAATGTTGGGCTAGGGTTGAAATTGATGTAAAATTAATGTTGAGAAATGTCTATGGGAGTGTTTCAAAGAGGTTTTGACTTTGGTTGGGCTTTGATTTTGGGGTTTGGGCCCATTTGGGTTAGGTTTGGGTTTAGGTCTAAATTGGGCCTTTTAGCTTTGGGTTGAATTTGAGTGGGGTTTGGGTCCAAATTTTAGGCAAACCATGTTAGTGTTATGCTTGTGGGGATGCCAAGGAAGATTTAGAAAAGATTTGGGGTTAATTGGAGTTGAATTGGGTGAGTTTGAGCTAGGTTTGGGTCATGGGTCCAAATTGGGCTTTAAGGCCAAAAGTGAAATTGGATCCAAATGTCAATCAAATTGGACTTGGATTTGGTCTAGATTGGTGTTGGGAATGTTGAATTGAAGTTTAGAATTGAATTGGACCAGAATTTGGGTCAATTGGGTAGGTTTGGTTTGACATTGGGTTCACCTTGGGTTAAAATGGGTCAAATTGGGGGTTTTGACAAAAGTAGGGTAAATTGACAAAATTTGCCCATGGTGTAGTTGGACAAAATGAAATTGAGAATATTTGAGATTTTCTGGAATTTTCTGGGAATTTTCTGAATTTTTGGATTTTTGGGTCAAGAGGGGTATTTTGGGTATTTGGAGGGTATTGGGAGGTTTTCTTGGAATTTTTGATATTTTTTGGGTATAGATGATCAATTTGAGTGATGTGGAAATGTTTGGGATTGATTTTGGGGAATTTTGGGTGATTTAGGTGATTTTGGAAATTTTGGGTAGTTTCAAGGGCATTTGGGTAGGCTAAGCGGGTGTAGGGTCCCGGGGGTCAAAAATTAAAAATTTGGGAAATTGAAGATTGGGTAAATTTGAGTGGAATGAAATCATTTTGGTTGAGCCATGAAGCCACATCAAGCCTACATGAGCCATGAAGGGACTCATTTGAGGCATCCACTATGTTGTTCCTAACCCTCTTAGCCAAGGGCTTAGGGGTTAAGGACCATCCATGTGAATCACCTACATGAGTCAGGAGGTCAAGTTAGGTATAGGTGTGTGAAAGTGTAGTGTATAGGTGTAGTGTGTGTGTAAGTCAGCTCCTTCACTCGGACCAGGCCACCTAGTAGGCGCTCCTAAGGCCAAAGAGTCCTATAGGAACTCATCCTTTAAACTTCCACATTCGATTTCAACCCTCTAGGTGATTAGGGGTCTACAGTCAAGTTTGTGGAGTTTGCAGGGAGTTAAGAAGTGGTTTGAATTTCTAAAAGGTGGGTCCCAATTCTAGTCCCCTAAGATAGTCAAAGGAAAAGCCTAAGGCTAGATCCTAAGTACTAAAGGGAAGAAGAGAAGACCTCATCAAAAATGAGGTCAACACACACTCACTACACTCATACTCTACACTCTCACACACACAATCCAAATCCTAAAACCACACCCATACCCAACTTGACTCCTTGGCTCATGTAGGTAATTCATATGGATGGACCTTAACCCCTAAGCCCTCAGCAAGAGGGTTAGTAACAACATAGTGAATGCCTCAAATGAGTCCTCTCAGGGCTCATATAGGCTTAATATGACTTCATGGCTCAACCAAAGTGCTTTCATTTCACTCATATTTGATCAATCTTCATTTTTCCAAAATTTCAATTTTTGACCTCGCGGACCCTACACCTATCAAACCTACCAAAAGCCCTTAAAATTGCCCAAATCCTCCAAAATTTCCAAATCACCCAAAATTCCCCAAAATTAACCTTTAACATTTCCCCACCAATCAAATTGACCATTTGCAGCCAAGAATACCAAAAATTCCAAAAGTATCCCCCAATACCCTCCAAATTACCAGAATGCCCCTCTTGACCGAAAAATCCAAAAATTCAGAAAATTCCCAGAAAATTCCAAAAAATTCCAAATATTCCCAATTTCATTTTGTCCAACTACACCATGGGCCAATTTTGTCAATTTACCCCACTTTTACCAAGACCCCAAATTTAGCCCATTCTTAACCCAAGTGAACCCAATGTCAAACCAAAACTACCCAATTGACCCCAATTTTGGTCCAATTCAATTCTAAACTTCAATGCAATATCCACAATATCAATCTAGAGCAAATCCAAGTCCAATTTGATTGACATTTGGGTCTAATTTCATTTTTAAGCTTAAAGCCCAATTTTGGCCCATGACCCAAACTTAGCCCAAACCAAACCAATTCAACTCCAATTTGACCCAAATATTTTCTAAACCTTCCCTAACATCTCCAAAAACAAAACACTAACGTAATTTGCCCAAAATTTGGACCCAACCCCACTCAAATTCAACCCAAAACCAAAAAGCCCAATTTTGACCTAAACCCAAACCTAACCCAAATGGGCCCAAACCCCAAAATCAAAACCCAAAAAAAGTTGAAACCTCTTTGAAACACCCCCACAAACATTTTTCAATATTAATTTTACATCAATTTCAACCTTAGCCCAACATTAGCCTAAGTTAGCCCAATTTAGCCCACCATAGTCCCTTTTCCAAATAAACCCAAATCCAACCTAATTCAATCCCAAATCACACCAAATTGATTCAAAATCACCCATGATACATCCCTAAACCAATTACAACATTTATTTGGCCCAAAATTTCACCAAATTTTTATCCAAAAATTCATTTGGAAACCTAAGAGCCCACCTTTTTTTAAGACACTCTAAAAGCCCACTCCTACCAAATTCATAAGCCCAAAATTTATCTTAAAGCTCACATGACAATCCTCTATCATCATCCATTTGATAAAACAATCCCCTAAGTTCTAAATACATAATAAAATAATTCCAAATCAAGCCATATGTCAAATCCCATCAAATCACCCCTAAATTACCAAAATTTCTAAAACCTTTTTTCATGAAGTTGACTTAACTTTTCCCAAGCCAAAGATGAGCCATGAAGCCATGCATGAGCCACATGTGAGCCATGAAATCCTTGGAAACTTCACCATACCCAAAATGGTAAGAAGAGGGGACCCTTTAATGATCCTCTTAAGAGTGATTAACCACTCCCATGTCTCCCCTAAACCTTGCTTAAACTTAATTGTACTTGGATGGTGACCCTTCCTCACAAATCAAGCTGACCTAAACCACTTTCTCTTCAGCCCAAACTAGCCATGGGGAGGTGCACCTAGCCCAATCCATGCATTTGACCAAACTTAGCCAAAATACACCCTTACCCCATTCCACTTTGATTCAAGCCCTTTACACATGTCAAAGCTCAATTGCCTGCACAAACCTCCAGCCCTGACCCACCTGAACCTGAGGGTGACCCATGCCTGCCGGCCAGCCGCCTGGATCGCCGGATAACACCATGGCCAAGACCTTGGAAGGAGCCAAATTTTGGAATTCCACCTTGCTGAGTTGCCTCACTCCAAATGGCCATTGCAGTTGTTCTTCTCCTCACCAGAGCAGCTCGATCCCAACCCTTAAACCCCCCTGGGAGGCCCTCCATCCTCTGCTATTTAAACACCCCCTCCTCTCGACCAAGAGAGGTGCTGAAACAAACCTTAAGGAAACTCTACCAAAATCATTCCAGACTCTTCCCCACACGCAGAGAACTTGATCCCCACTGAACTCCCCCTGCCATTTCCTCTCTGTGAGCTCAATTTCAGAGTTGAAATCCAAGCCCAAAACCAGGACACTTCACCACAGTGAGCCAATCCCCAAATTGATTGGCTCTACACCTTCACCAGACCAAGAGAAGAAGTTTACCATCAAAAGTCCCCTCTCCAGGCCAGCCATTGCTTCTAGCCTCCAAGCTTTGTGATCGGCTGTGGGCACTTTCATACCTAGACAATTCACCAGGCCAAGGGACTTCATCTGAAGCTTGCTTGGACCCAATCGAACGTGACACAATTCTCATATCGAAGCTTCACTTCTCTGAGCAAAGGTATGGACTCACTCTTCCTCCCGAGCTTCCAGAGATTCTCCATTTAATTTGAATCAATTTCAATGCTTGTTTACCGTATGGATGTGTTCTTCTCTTCAAGACGAATACATAGAGCATAAGAAAACAAAAATCAGTTGAGAATCGAGTGAGAAATTAGGGTTAGAAGGTTGACGGTCACGGGTTCACACCAGTCGTAGACGATGACCAGGAGCCGTGGGATCACGCGTGTATCGAGCGGACGGCCAGGATCTCGCCAGACGGAGCAACGGGACATGAACCGCGGGACGCGTGGCATCCCAGTCAGATGGCGGCGCCGAATCAAGAGACGACGCGTGGAGCTTCAGAGGCGCCAAGGTTGACGCTGCGCCGCGTGGATAAGTAGGAAAATAGGCTATTTTTCTATTTATTTAATTACCAGAACTTCAAAAATTCATAACTTTGTGTAGAAAAATCATAAAAATAAAATAAAAATACCCTCTTACTCAGTGAATAGAGGAGAATAATGTGGAAAGAAAATCAAGTAATTTCATGAAGTATTTTATTTTTAATGATTTATTTACTCTCTGCATTGTTTTAATTCTCCATGCATATAGGGAATTCACCATGGCATGAGACCATAGGGCTTTTGAAGCCTTTAAACTTGGGAACATTCCTTGAATTTTCCAAAGTCAGAGGCCATCCCTATGAGAAGTTATTGATTTTTCAAGTTCATGTTACTATTTTGAGTATTTTAAATCCAATAATTAGCATGTTGAGAAATAAATTTTAGGAAAATTTGGTGATGTTTCTTGAGACCAAAGGGACTTAGGAAAAATAAGTTTTGAGTTAATTCGCTTTGAACAACCCTAATTGGCCTAAACACCCAAAATTGAACTTTAATTAGTTAGGGTTAACCATCCATCAAATTAACTTAAAAATAATTCTCCACTGTCCTCTAGGGATAGGAGAACACCACATAAAAATTTGAGATCAATTGGACTTGGTTAGCCTCATCAAATGGGTTGATTAAGCCTCTTAAGTGAAAATGGGTAAAATTAAACTTTAAAAATTCATAACTCACAAAATACTTTTCAAAAATTCACAAAAATGGTTTTGGAGCTTCTCTGATATCATAGAAATTTAGAAAAATTAAAATTGTAATTTTCTAAAAAAGTTGATTTTTATCATTATTTTAATATTTTTAATAATTAAAAAATAATAAAAATCATAAAAATATTAAAAATCACCAAAATGTCACATTTTGAATTCTAATCACTTAGGAACAAACCAAATATTTTTCTTAAGTCCCTACGGTAAGATATTGAATTTTAAAGGCTTAATGTATTTTTTTTTAAATTTAAAAAATGTATTTTCCCACCTTTTCACTAAAATAATTCTAATAAATCAAAGAAAAATCAGAAAAATATAAAATTTATTTCTCTGAACTCCTTGAGGTTAGAGAGATTTAAAAAAATATAAAATCCATCTTTCAACCTTAATTTTATTTTACAATTAATTAATGCTCCAAAACTCAAAATAATTCTAATAAATAAAATATAATTAAAAAAATCACCAAAATTAGTCCAAATGGTCCTCTGGTCATTAGGAGTGCCCCATAATTTTCTTAAGGATAGAAAAATTCCCTTGGTCATCTTATTAAATTTTCCTTGAAAATCCCTATTTTCTATAAAAAATAATTATATAAATAAATTAAGTACAGAAAAATCACAATTTTCTCCTCTAATGTCTTAATTGACATGTGAGTGAAGCCACATAAAAATTTCAAATTTATTTAAGCTCAATTTAGTGAGTTATGGAATTATTAAGCTTGAAGGGCAAAATGGTAATTAAAATTCTAACCCTTAATTAAAACTTTAGGCTTAATAAAATGAGAGAGTAAAATATTTGATCCTAATCTGATTTGGATGATTGAAATCTAAATAATTAAAGGGTAGAGACCCATCAATCATTTTTAAGATTAATTAAAGTAAACCTTAATCATTTAATTAATTAAATTTGGAAGATTAATAAAAAATTGAAATTATTAAAATAGGGATATTATTAAGAAGACATTTATTCTTTAATTTAAGAGTCCCTAAATTAATCACTTCGATAATATTTAATTCCCAATTAAAATGATAATCCAAACTCAAGATTTAAAATACTAAAAGACTTAATCATTAAATTAAATTAAAATTAAAACATTTAAACGAAATTAAATTAAAATTTCAATTAAATTAATACTTTATCAATTAAATTAAATCATCTTTAAAAACATTAAAAAAATAATAATAAATTTGTTTTTAAATCAAATTAAAATTAAATTAAATCACAATTAAATTCAAGTTAAATTAAATTAAATTAAAGAATATTAAATTAAATTAAATTAAAAATAAAATCAAATTAAAATCAAATTAAAATTAAATTAAAATTAAAATAAAATTAAAATAAAATTAAAATTAAAATTAAACTAAATTAAATTAAATTAAATTAAATTAAATTAAATTGAATTAAATATAACATCACCTGAGACATAAAGAATTCAAAATAGCTCTAAAACAACTTGAACACTATTCCAAACTTAAACCCATTAATTAAAGTTAAATTAAATCACAAATCACTTAAACATCAATTTGCCCTTAAAAGCTCTTGTTATCATAACTCCTAAGTGGAGTATTTAGTGAAGTGTCACCTCATTCATAGGATATTCAAACATCCTAGTTCACTGAGAAAAAGAACAAAACTTAATTAAACCTCGGATGATTACTTCATCTGATTAATTAAATCCATTTGGACTCAGAACAATTCTATCAATATTGAAAAGATGTTTAAGACTCGTCTTAAGTACTTCCCCAATATGATAGGATGTTCATAAGAACAATTGAACTTAATTGTTCTTTGATGAAGAAAAGCGTCCTTAAACCAAAATAGAAGAACCTAGACGTAATAGGAGATGACTAGCTATAGGATATTAGGACTCTGATAGACAACCAACACCTTTCCCTTAGCTTTACCTAGGTACTTGTTAAAATATTTAAATGCCTTAACATGTGTTTTAAGTGCAGCTTGGGATGACGGGAAGACCCTCCAGGTATGCTTTTATATTATTGCAATTTACATTATTGCAAATGCACTTTACTTTTTTTGCATGACAAACAACTGTTGCATGAAAACCAAAACCTTTAGGATAGTCCCTGGATTGAAACCAAAACTAAATTAAAAGTCATTACAAGATAAAAATCACCGCCACAACATTTCAAAATATAAAACAACTCAAAATTTAATCACAAACAGAACACAAAACTACAATTGCAACTAAATTAAAACGTCTCGTTGAAGGATCGGGAATACCTCAGATGATGTAACTCACGTGTTGCTAACGGGATTTCCCACGGTCTAAATGAAAGTATGGAACTCATTCAGTTGAGTTTAGCAACTTCATCTGGACTAAGTGAATTCGATGAAAATAACGGTGTCGGGATGACGGAACAGATGGGATCTTAATCGGTTCCGTTTAAACAACTTTAAGATTTGTTTTAATTAAAATATTAAAAACACTTGGACTTTAAGATTTCTAAAACAAAACACTTTTCTCATCTCTTGATTTTCACCTTCTATAACTAAACCTCTGCAACAACAAGGAGCTTGGAGCATGGTGAGCAGTACGACCATCTTCGTCAGCAAAACAATTCTACATCAGCTAAACATTCCTAGAGTTAAACAACAAAGCCATAGGATTTCGAGGTAATTTGCCTAGTGCGACATAAACCCTCACATCTTCAAGGCTATTTGTATGATTTTATCATACAAATATAAGTCCAAATTAATTAAAATTGGCAAGATTGAAATATCAGATAATATTAGGATTTTCTTAAACTAGAAGCCAAATAATAGGATAGTTTGGGAAGTTGCCAAGATTCTTCTTGATTCCTCAGCTTCTCCTATTTGTCTTCTTTTTGGACTCCTGAAAATAAATGTTCCAAATTTGAGCTAATCCCTTTTGAAATTTCAAAAATCCAATCCTTTGAAAACCTTAAACTTTCAAATTCTCGAGAGCAAAATTACCGATCATTATCGAGAGTTTTCTTAAATGATTCACTTCATTTAAGATGTAATTAACTATAGGGGCTTGCCCATATAGGGAACTTTAAGAACCTGAGTAATATAAACCCCGTTTAATTCATTTATATTAAGCAGGGGAACTTGTCGGCTTATAAAATTGGTTCGTAGACCAAACGGATGTCACAAATCTTCTAGTTTATTTAACCGAGCCCCATCATCAAGCAAAGGTGTCTACTCTCCAGGTTAGATATATAGTTTGCGGTGCGGTGCTCGTTTATATAAACTATTCGGGATGTGAAATCAGCTTGATTTCATATCTTAAAATTTTTAAATTTAAAATTATTTTCAAAATCAAATACTACTTTTCAAATTATTTATTTAAATTAAATTAAAAATTCGCCGACAATTTCTGTAGGCGACCTCTTTTCAAAAATACAACACTCAACCTAAAAATTTGCTGACAACTTCTGGCGACTCCGCTGGGGAATATTTCCTCTCTCCATTTTGATCAGATGTCTTTGCTTTCATAAATCGGTAGTGAGTCCATGCCCCTAGTGGACCAAACTACCATTCTTCCATTGGAATTCCCCGCTCATTTCTGTCTTGAACGAGTATAACCAACTCCTCTCAGATTTAGGAGCCACTGTTTAGACACCCCTAAATGGAGAGGTTCCGAGATCCTTCTACCTCTTTTCTGAGGTGGGGTGGACCCCCAATAGGTGTTAGTTTAGGAGCGGTCCTTTGAGTCGAGAAGTCTTGCATAAGACTTTCTCTTCCTTTCCAATTCTGAATCAGATTCCTTACCTTCTCTACACCTTTGAACATTCCGTTCCTAATAAACAAACCCTCTAATGAATGACTCTTTTAACAAATAACTCCTTTTTATAAATACATGAACAAAAATGTGTTCGGACTCTTTTCGATTCCTTTCTTTTCGTCATGATGAGAAGAAGCATAACTTGGGACTGACAATCAGAATCTACCTTGCAGAAAATGTCTGTCCCAAAGCTGATTTTCTCCTTCACCAATGGACTGGACTTCGCTGTTTACAAGGATGAGCTGCCCGACAATGGGATCATCCGTTTTGGGCAAGGATTCGAGAACACAAATGTCAAGATCACTGACGTTACCCTTTTCAAACTTACAAACAAAGTGCCTGAAACTGAAAGACCTTTGATCGAGTTTAACCTTAAGTCAACTCAAGAGTTCCCTCCCCTGCAAAGGGTTCCAGCTAAGAGGAATACTACTATCCATAGGAGGACTGTTATCTCTACCCCCACTGGTCTAGTCGTCTCTGCACCTACACCGGCTTCCGCCAAACTGAAGGGGAAGTAAGTTCAAATTTGTAACGAGCATGTTACCGTGGAGGGTACAGATTTCCGTGCAAGACCTTCTATTTTTGAAATTGGGTCCAGCACAAGGGTTCCACCCCTAACACGGACTCAAAGAAGAAACAGAGGTAAGAAGATTGCCAGGAAGGCCAGGGCTGCTGAAGTCGCTTTCTTAGAAGAAATCCCTGAGTACACACCACTGCCTGAGTACATACCATTACCTGAGTATACACCGCTTTTGGAAGCAAGTAGATTCCATCCCCTCTCCGCCGCAGCTGACGAGGAAAATGTCCGCAAGATTGCTTCCACATTACCTCGACCCGCATACTATAGCGACAGTCGAAAGAAAAGGGCTAGGATTGCACCATTTGCTCGACTGCAGACTGTGATAGAGGAGTTAGCAAAGAAAGAGAAATGTCCTGTATCAGAGATTTTAACAAGAATAGGGCGGGTGCCAGCCAAGTCCCGTCTTGGCCCGCGGGTAGAACCCGTTATCGCCACAAAAAAGCCGAATAAGAAGATGAAGGCTAGTCCAGCTGTTGTTGTTTCAGGTTTACAGATCAGGGAGGTTACCACCTTCTAACATTCAGCCGACAGACCATCCGATCCTAGGCCTTCTGCTGCTAGAAGGATGGTATGGCGTCCTACTACTGGCCAATTAAGACCGAAACAATGACCTGAAAAGGAAAGTCTCGACAGGAGACTCGAGTCCAAAGAGAGCGCCACCGCAATGAAGGGGACTCCCAAGAAGGAAATCCAACAGCCATCGCATGATAACTGCAAAATCGCACGAAAAAGACCATTGGAGGACGTTATGAAAAAGCTAAGAACCGACATTCAATGATTAGCAAGAGAAAGGGAAGAAAAGTTTGGAGATGAAGTTGACTCGTTGGAGTTCATGGATGACGAATATATGGAAATCAACATGGTTGAGACACGAGCATCGTCAGCTTCGCAAGGTGCACCAGCAGCTGCGGAGAGAGATGAATCGGAAGCATTAAGAGCAAAAATTCGAGAAAAAGATGATACAATCTCTCAAATGGAAAAACGGATGGAAGAGATGGCTGCAGCCCTAGCCACTCTTCAGAGTCAGGCTCAACCCCCAAGAGAAACTCCTCCAGAATTTATTCATATTACAGACGGAGGAAAAGAGATTACATCCGTTAACGGAGATGATCAGCCGAAGAAAGATTCTACTTAGAATATGTTTCCAGAGAAGGACATCAAGAACATGGTAGAACAATAGGTGCGAGAAGCCTTAGCACACTCTAAGAGCAGAGCATCTTTTCAGACGGGTAGACCTTACCCCGAAGAATTTGATGCAGTACAATACCCAAAAGGCTTCGTACCACCTCTGTTCAAGACTTTTGATGGTACCAGAAATCCTCGACAACATGTTGCACATTTTCATGCTAGTTGTTGCAACGCTGGTGGGAGTGACGCCTTACTCTTCCGACAATTCGTCAGGAGTCTGTCAGGGATCGCCTTCGATTTGTTTGCAGAGTTACCGAACGGTTCGGTAAAGACATTTTCAGAATTAAAAAACCTCTTCGTGAAACAGTTTGCCGGAGCTCAGCACCATATCACCATCAGTGACTTAGTGGTGGAGAAACAGAAATCGAACGAAACTTTAGTGGAATACATACTTCAATGGAGAAATCTAAGCATGAAGTGTGAGCCACAGCTATAAGAACAACATGCAGTCGGTATCTTGCTTAAAAGCATTCACGGCCCGATAGCACTTCTCCTTAAGGGATTTACAATTAAGACTTTCGAGAAGTTGTTAAGCAAGGCCGAAAGCTTGCAAGAGGAAGCGAAGCAACTAAGTTTCATCGACAAAACAGATAAATAGAAACCTATGAAGACATTTGAAAAGAAATTCGGGATCGTCGCGGCAGTCGATAAGGGCAAACAGCCAATGCAAATACAGATCGGAAGTGGCCATGACCACTATCAACAACCTCGACGAACTACCAACAACCTCAACCCGGTTATCAGCTAACTCAACAATATGAGCAACCGCCTCGCCCACAGCGCATGTTAAAGGAGGTTATAAATAGAGAATATCCGTTCAAGAATAAGGCACTGCCAAAGATGTTCCGCAGTTTGATGAAGACTTCCAATTTTCGACTGCCAGAACCCAGGAAGCCAGAAGAAGTCAACAAGAAAGACCATCCCAACTACTGCCCTTACTACCAGATGCTTGGACATAAGATAGAGGATTGCATCACCTTAAAAAGTTGGCTTGACAACAATCTCCAAAAAGGGAACATAACGATCCCAAAGGAATACATGAAAGAACCTAAGAAAGGAGGTTTTGTCAATGTTATTTCAACGGATCCCTTTGTTCCGATAGACCCTTACACGACCGATGATGGATAGAGTACCGCTTGGACAAAGTCATCGAAGAAAATTTTGGATCGTATCCAAATCGCTTCGGCGCGTGCTTCAATTCAAAGTTTGAAACCTGTCAAGCCGGCGCTATCGCTTGCAATTGAAGAACCGCCTCAGGAAGAAAAAATCATAGAAGAGAAGGAGATCGAAGAAGAAGAAAAGACCGAGGCTCCCAAGGCTAGGCAAGGGGCTGCTTATCCTAGGATGGTTGTTTCCGATTCGGGGGAAAAATTCCTCGAACCTCCGACTCTGTATGATTATTTGCTCGCTCCGACGGGATCTTATAATGATAAGAGTTATGGTGTTGGCTACGTTTTGACTGTTTCTAACGATTAAGTAACTAACGACAACCAATCTAACCCGGATCCCGATTTCGTTACCAATAAAAATTCTCAAATCATACGTTTTGAATTTTAAAGGCTTAATGTATTTTTTTTTAAATTAAAAAAATGTATTTTCCCACCTTTTCACTAAAATAATTCTAATAAATCAAAGAAAAATCAGAAAAATATAAAATTTATTTCTCTGAACTCCTTGAGATCAGAGAGATTTATGAAAAATATAAAATCCATCTTTCAACCTTAATTTTATTTTAAAATTAATTAATGCTCCAAAACTCAAAATAATTATAATAAATAAAATATAATTCAAAAAATCACCAAAATTAGTCCAAATGGTCCTCTGATCATTAGGAGTGCCCCATAATTTTCTTAAGGACAGAAAAATTCCCTTGGTCATCTTATTGAATTTTCCTTGAAAATCCCTATTTTCTACAAAAAATAATTATATAAATAAATTAAATACAGAAAAATCACATTTTTCTCCTCTAATGTCTTAATTGACATATGAGTGAAGCCACATAAAAATTTTAAATTCATTTAAGCTCAATTTAGTGAGTTATGAAATTATTAAGCTTGAAGGGCAAAATAGTAATTAAAATTCTAACCCTTAATTAAAACTTTAGGCTTAATAAAATGAGAGAGTAAAATATTTGATCCTAATTTGATTTGGATGATTGAAATTTAAATAATTAAAGGGTAGAGACCCATCAATCATTTTTAAGATTAATTAAAGTAAACCTTAATCAATTAATTAATTAAATTTAGAAGATTAAGAAAAAAATTGAAATTATTAAAATAGGGATATTATTAAGAAGACATTTATTCTTTAATTTAAGAGTCCCTAAATTAATCACTTCAATAATATTTAATTCCTAATTAAAATGATAATCCAAACTCAAGATTTAAAATACAAAAAGACTTAATCATTAAATTAAATTAAAATTAAAACATTTAAACTAAATTAAATCAAAATTTCAATTAAATTAATACTTTAACAATTAAATTAAATCATCTTTAAAAACATTAAAAAAAATAATAAAATTTTTTTTTAAATCAAATTAAAATTAAATTAAATCAAAATTAAATTCAAGTTAAATTAAATTAAATTAAAGCATATTAAATTAAATTAAATTAAAAATATAATCAAATTAAAATAAAATTAAAATTAAATTAAAATTAAAATTAAATTAAAATTAAAATTAAACTAAATTAAATTAAATTAAAATAAAATAAATTAAATTAAGTTAAATATAACATCACCTAAGACATAAAGAATTCAAAATAGGTCTAAACAACTTGAACACTATTCCAAACTTAAACCCATTAATTAAAATTAAATTAAATCACAAATCACTTAAACATCAATTTGCCCTTAAAAGCTCTTGTTATCATAACTCCTAAGTGGAGTATTTAGTGAAGTGTCACCTCATTCATAGGATATTCAAACATCCTAGTTCACTAAGCAAAAGGACAAAACTTAATTAAACCTCGGATGATTACTTCATCTGATTAATTAAATCCATTTGGACTCAGAACAATTCCATCAATATTGAAAAGATGTTTAAGACTCGTCTTAAGTACTTCCCCAATATGATAGGATGTTCATAAGAACAATTGAACTTAATTGTTCTTTGATGAAGAAAATCGTCCTTAAACCAAAATACAAGAACCTAGACGTCATAGGAGATGACTAGCTATAGGATATTAGGACTCTGATAGACAACCAAAACCTTTCCCTTAGCTTTACCTAGGTACTTGTTGAAATATTTAAATGCCTTAACATGTGTTTTAAGTGCAGCTTGGGATGACGGGAAGACCCTCCAGGTATGCTTTTATTTTATTGCAATTTACTTTATTGCAAATGCACTTTACTTTTCTTGCATGATAAACAACTGTTGCATGAAAACCAAAACCTTTAGGATAGTCCCTGGATTGAAACCAAAACTAAATTAAAAGTCATTACAAGATAAAAATCACCGCCACAACATTTTAAAATATAAAACAACTCAAAATTTAATCACAAACAGAACACAAAACTACAATTGCAACTAAATTAAAACGTCTCGTTGAAGGATCGGGAATACCTCGGATGATGTAACCCACGTGTTGCTAACGGGATTTCCCACGATCTAAATGAAAGTGTGGAACTTATTCAGTTGAGTTTAGCAACTTCATCTGGACTAAGTGAATTCGATGAAAATAACGTTGCCGGGATGACGAAACTGTGGGATCTTAATCGGTTCTGTTTAAACAACTTTAAGATTTGTTTTAATTAAAATATTAAAACACTTGGACTTTAAGATTTTTAAAACAAAACACTTTTCTCATCTCTTGATTTTCACCTTCTATAACTAAACCTCTGCAACAACAAGGAGCTTGGAGCACGGTGGGCAGCACAGTCATCTTCGTCAGCAAAACAACTCTACATCAGCTAAACATTCCTAGAATTAAACAACAAAGCCATAGGATTTCGAGGTAATTTGCCTAGTGCGACATAAACCCTCACATCTTCAAGGCTATTTGTATGATTTTATCATACAAATATAAGTTCAAATTAATTAAAATTGGCAAGATTGAAATATCAGATAATATTAGGATTTTCTTAAACTCGAAGCCAAACAATAGGATAGTTTGGGAAGTTTCCAAGATTCTTCTTGGATCCTCAGCTTCTCCTATTTCTCTTCTTTTTGGACTCCTGAAAATAAATGTTCCAAATTTGAGCTAATCCCTTTTGAAATTTCAAAAATCCAATCCTTTGAAAACCTTAAACTTTGAAATTCTTGAGAGCAAAACCACTGATCATTATCGAGAGTTTTCTTAAATGATTCACTTCATTTAAGATGTAATTAACTATAGGGGCTTGCCCTTATAGGGAACTTTAAGAACCCAGGTAATATAAACCCTGTTTAATTCATTTATATTAAGCAGGGGAACTTGTCGGCTTATAAAATTGGTTCGTAGAACAAACGGATGTCACAAATCTTCTAGTTTAGTTAACCGAGCCCCATCATCAAGCAGTGTGTCTACTCTCCGGGATAGATATACAGTTTGTGGTGCGGTGCTCGTTTATATAAACTATTCGGGATGTGAAATCAGTTTGATTTAATATCTTAAAATTTTCAAATTTAAAATTATTTTCAAAATCAAATACTACTTTTCAAATTATTTATTTAAATTAAATTAAAAATTCGCCGACAATTTCTGTAGGCGACCTCTTTTCAAAAATACAACACTCAACCTAAAAATATGCCGACAGTCACTACTACATTAAATTCTAAGCATTTCTTTCCTACACATTATCTAGGTAATTGCAAGAGAAAAGTAGTTTTAACATCTAAAAATTCTCTAAACCAATTTATCTGGATAAGTTATCTTTTTATTTTAAATTTTCATCTAGGAATAGTTATTTGAAAAATTAATTTAATTGACATTCCAAATTAAGGCCTTATAGAATTAGCTAGAATTAGCCTAAATGATTTCTTACATCGCTTCTTTGTGGGATTGATACTGGGGTTTTAAAAGAAAGCTCTATATTACTTGAAAGAATATGTATACTTGCGTAGTACCCTTAGTGTGTAAAATATTTTTTAATTTTTATATCATTTAAGATTTTGTTCACTAGCCACTATTTATAAATTGGGTCAAGTTTTTTGCTATATTTTGGATATTTATTTACTGCGTAATTGTGGGTCGGATCAGAAATTATAAAAACACTCTTTACTCTCTTGAAAGGGTGAACAATTAGAAGGGGGAAACTAATTAGAAGAGGAGAATAAGGCTTGGAGAAGAAGATCACTTGGGCGCGAGCCCCAAGTGGAGCAAAAAGGTGAGAGAGTGTGAGAGATTTCTCTTTTCTTCTCACTTTCTTCTTGAAGAGGATTACAAGGAGATTGCCTTTGCTATGCAAGGAGAGTTTTATTTTCATCAAAGATAAGTATTTTCATTGTATTTTGATTTGTATCTAGTACTTGTTTGTGTGGTTTTAAAGTCTTGTTCAATGAATAGTTATTGCTATTTTTCCTTGTGTAGTGAGTAGTTTTCTTTACTCTTCCCTTTTACAATGAATTAATATGCATGTGTAGGATATAGAATTGTGTAGAGTGAGAATATATTGTGATGATTTTACTTTGTTCTTCATTTACATGTAAACTTGATCAGCTTGCATGTTATAATCTATTGTGAGAACATGTTTTATGAGAACATGTAAGAAGTAATGAGATATTGTCTCAGTCAACTTTTGGTAAGAATCACATGAGATTATATGAGTGACAATATAGTCCATATAATTGAGTGCAAATAAATTTGGAGATATACTTTAATGGGTGTAAAATTAGAGGATTTTAGAGTGATAGTCTAAAGGCCCCAAATTGGTTTGTTGTTTTAAGTTTTGTTATGAGATGTTAGCTCATAGGTGGAGGGAGAAGAGAGAACTCTAGAGTGAGAGCTAGTATCTTCCCTGCCTAACCCATCTTCAAAATTTCAAAGCATCAAATTAACCTATGTTCTTTATAGAACCATGTAAATGTAAAGAATATAATTGCTCATATTTGTCACAATCTCTCTCGCTACTTGTTTTACTTTTACACATATCACTAATTTCATTGTATGAAGAAGAGTACTTTTAATATATTAAACCCAACTTTCTGATTATTTTAATTTAGAAGTAGTATTGTCGTAATAATTTTAGGATTTAATTAAAACCAAACTTTTATCGAACTTCCAAGATAGGACATGTTATTGTAGACTAGATCTTCTCTTGAAAGCCACTGTGATTTACCTCGATCTCCATAGGATCGATATTCAAGGCTTAATCAGAAAGTTTTATATTATTTGATAACAATACATTTACTTGTGTAAAATCCTATTTTATAATAATATCAATTATACTCTTATTTGCATCGACATCAAGTTTTTGGATTCGTTATAAAGAAAGAGATATAATTGACAGGAAATATAAAGTATAAACTCACATATAAAATGTAAACATAAATATCCGAGATAAAGTTTTTGGTGCTGTTGCCGGGATTGCAACAGTTGATCTTGACTTTTAGGAGGATTTAAGTTGAAGTATTTAGTCTTAGACTTGGAAAATTGTAGTGTCATAAAATTTATTTTTGTGTGAAATGTGTTTCTTTTATTATGAAAAGTGTTGCAAAAAAGCGCTTATGTGAAAAACAAAGTGTTAGTGAAAATGTTTTGTTGTGTTGATTATATTTTTTGTTTTTCTTTTTAATTATTAATGTATTATTTGTTGTGTTACGTTTGCGAAATAAAAGATCTGTAGGACTTTTGTTTTATGATCCCGAGTTTGAAAAAAGGAAAAAAATAAAAAAGCAGAAAGGACTTCAAAAACTAGAAATGGAAATAGAAAATATTCAAAATAATAACTGGGAAAATCATCATATATTATTAAAGGATTATGTAAATCCTATGAGAGGTGAAATCACTCAAGTATACAAATCCTTATCGTAGAAGCTGACTTGTTTGAACTAAATCTAGTGATTATCGAACTGGTGCAAAATACTTAGTTTGGGGAATTCCTTCGAAGGATCCCTATTTACACTTATCAAGTTTTCAGAACTTTGTGCTACATTTCATTATAACAACATGTCATTCAATGCTGTTAGACTAAGGCTTTTCCCTTTCTCACTAAGGGATAAGGCTAAAATGTAGTTATACTCATTAGCACCCGACGCTATTAAAAATTGGGATGAGTTAACTAAAAAATTCCCAGCTAAGTATTTTCCACCATCAAGGACTACTAAACTTAGAAATGATATTATCTCATTTTGTCAGTATGAAGGAGAATCAATATACTAAGCCTAAGAAAGATTTAAGGAACTCGTAAGAAAGTGTCCACACCATGCCCTGCAAGATTGGTTAATCATTCAAAATTTTTACAATGGGTTAGTAGGATCGCTTAGGTCCATTATTAATGCTGCTGGTGGTGGATCATTAATGTCAAAACCATTTGATGAAGCGTATGCTTTAATTGAAAGAATGAATACAAATAAATTTGAATGGCCCTCTACAAGGGTAAATCCTAAAAAGGTAGCCAGTGTTCATGATATAGATGCGATTGCAATTCTTGCATGTCAGGTTGCTGCAATATCAAGGAAGTTAGACAAATTTGGAATGAACCAACCTCAATTTAATCCAGTAAGTGAGGAAAGTTCATTAGGGTATATGATTGATTCTAACTTATCATTTGAGAATTTAAATACCATAAACAACCACTACTCTAACGTTTACAACCCAAGTTGGAAGAACAATCCTAATTTTTATTGGAATTATACTACTGGGGGTGGAAACCAACAATGGGAAAATAATCATGCTAATCCTAATGGAAGTTGGAATAATCAGGGGAACACAAACTATAGACCTTCATATCCACTAGACTCTAACAATGATCAACAATTTGAGGATAAGAAGATATCTATAGAAGAAGTGATATTGCAAATAGAAAACCAGTTGCAAAGTCAAGATGCTGTGATTAGAAACATAGTGAATCTATTTTCAAATTTCATGGAAGTACTTAAGAAGTTAGTGATAAATATTCCTTTCGCTGAAGCTTTGGAACATATGCCAAGTTTTGAATAGTTTATGAAGGAGATATTAAACAAAAAAAGGAAACTTGGGGATTACGAGACTGTTGCATTAAGTGAGGAGTGTAGCACTATACTTAAAAAAAAACTTCCTCAGAAACTTAAAGGTCCTTGTAGCTTTATAATTCCTTGTGCAATTGGAAAAAAATTTATGTAGAAAAGCTTTATGTGATTTAGGTGTGAGCATTAATGTGATGCCTCTATCTATATCTAAAAGGTTAGGTTTAATTGATATTTGTCCCACTACTATAACCCTTCAGTTAGTTGATCGAACTACCATTTATCTAAAAGGGTTATAGAAGATGTGCTTATTAAAGTCGATAAATTTATCTTTCCTTTGGACTTTATTGTATTAGATATGGAGGACGATACATAAAATCCAATTATTTTGGGGAGACCTTTCCTTGTTAATGGACAAGATATAATAGATGTGCAAAAGGAGAGTTGACTATGAACATTAATGACCAAGATGTAACTTTTGATGTATTAAAGACTATGAAATATACAACTCATAGAAAAGATGATGATTTTTTTAGATGGATGAAATTGATTATCTAAGTAAAAACCATTTCCATGATTGTTTTGTGAGTAAGTTAACGTATGAGATCGAAATGGACTTTCATGATGAGTTGGAAATGTTATTTAAAGAAGACTGTATGTATGTTCAAGAGAGGTGTAAAATGATGGACGTTATTGAAAATAATAAACTTTTAATTCCATCTGTTGAAATATCACATGAAGTTAAGATGAATGTACCCTAAACAACTTTAAAGCCTACCTATTTAGGGAATTCATCTACACCACCAATCTTTATATCTTTAATTTGACTCAATCACAATAAGAACCTGAATTGAATGATAAAATCAGCAAAAGATCTCCTAAGAATGAGTTATTCAAAATCACTGAATGGCATATTTTGTGGTATGTATACAAAATGAATGAGATTATGATGATGAGGCAACTAGAGTAAACATTGGATACATCGGGTCATCAATGTTAAACCAAGCGCTTCGTGGGAGTCAGCCCATGGTTATCTGTGTTATCTGTTTAGTGTGATTGTTGTTATGTTGGATTGGATAATAGTGAATTGTTGGACTTTGATCCTTGTTTGATGTGTAAGAGTGGTTTGGGTTAATTTTTTGAGGTTATGCCTTGATCTTGACTAAATTTGTTTATGACTTCTAGTAGCAGGCTGACGAGTCTGTTACGACTTAGTTCTCAACTGGAGCTGAGCTTTACCTTGAAGTGTGTAGAGTTTGGACTTGGACTGCTCCATGTCAACTCTATTACTTCCTTTATCTGACTTTGTCTTTACTGAGTATGGTCATGAACTTACTTAGTGAACAACATCTGGATGAACTGCACTACTTTTACTTACCAGATTGTGTACACCTTAAACTTAGAGTAAACATGAAATTGGAAACAAATAAGTTTTTATAATAGGGGAATTATGGTCTAAGGGTGATAACCATATAAGAGATTTTATAATACACCCAAGTTTTTAATGTTGTTTTGTCCGTTAGAAATTGAAAGTATGGAGGGGAGTAGAAGGGATATCAAATTAACCTCAGTTGTAGTTTCTTTATGAAATTTGTGAGTCTAAGTATTGGATTTTGTGTGTCTATGTTTGTGAGACAAGTTGAATGAGTCATTGGAGACAACAAAACTTATCTTAATATTGTAAACTTGTTAGCATCCAACAATTCCTTTATAAAGTTTAAAATGTGTTCCTGTTTAACCTTCAGTTTGTACCTATTCTATAATTTAAAATTCTACTATAGTGTTATGTCAAGCATGTTTAGGCTAGATTTACTTTCTACTACAATATTCTACCAAGTGCTATTTGTTGATATCTTTATTGGATGTGTAGTAAATTGTAAAAGTGATCTTTCTCTGTCGCATATTTTTGTACTTCATTGTTACACATGTTTGAGCGTAAGTTGAGGGGTTGGGGAAGAAAAATATTTCAAATTTATACCTTACTTGTTTTCAAAAGTATTATAAATAAATTTGTATTTTATTTCCAATGATTATTGTTTTGTGGATTCACCTTAAGGATGTTAGAATTTTAAGTATAAAATGGAGTAGGAAAACTTAGTTGATATTTTTAGTGAAAAGAGTGAACCTAGAGTTAAGGATATTTAGTGGAGAACATGGGAAAATGAATAACTATCTTTAGTAGGAAGTATTACATTTTTGAAAAATGAAGGATTCTTAGAATTTTTATTTTCTAACATTTAAGGCTCTTTTAGAAAGTATTTAAAATAAATACATTTATTCAAGTAAAGGAAAGGAATAAGTTTTAACTTTAGAGGGGAATAGTGGAATTCAAAATTATTTAAGGACCTCTCTAGATATAGTAATCCTCAAATATAAAAAAGAAAAAAACAAAAAAAAAAGAAAAAAAAGGATAAAAAAGATCCAGAGACAAAAAAAAGTGTGAGGAAAAGCTTGAGGAGAGGTCCTAATCAAAAATTAGTTTAACTTGAGTCTTTATAGAGTAAGGAACTTAGAACAGTCCTAAGCTTGATTTTTATACTTATATTAGTTAAATTATTTTTAAGAGAGTTCTTAATTCTAGAAAATAAAGTTCATTGAATCCGAAGTTTGAAAAATCAGCATATTTTTTCTGAATTAGATAGGAAAACAAATTCCCAAATTTAATGATAAATATTTTAGAACCTGGGCTATTCTAATTTACTAGAAGTTCTTCTAGGTTGAACTATCACATTTTTATAATAAAATTTTAGTAATTCTAAAGGAGGACCCATTAACTCTAATCTACATAAATTATTTTAAAAGTGTAGTATTACATGATGACAAGTAACGTTTAAGTTTGGGAGATTTTGATCCACTTAAAAATGTACTACTTTTCATGCTATATGTTATAATGATATTGCACTTTAAAGATATATTTTCTTGTGTTTTTGGTTTTAAGTACATCAAATTGATTAATTTGGAGTGATTGGAGCAAAAGGAAAGAAAATGAAATAAAAATGGTGTAATTTGGAGCCAAAATGAGCAAGGAAGAAAATTATGACCTGACACATTTTGATATGACTTTTTATGCTTAATATTATTTACATTTATGACATATATTTGAATGAAATTATAGTTTGTTTTAATATCTATATTGTAGGTATAACAGTTAAGAGCAAATCATAACTGAAATGAGGTAAAACGGAGCTGAAATGAACCCAAACGGAATGAAACAGTGGAGTTGCGTGCAGGATGGCGCCTAAGTACTAAAACTATTGCTTAAACGCTAGTCACGATGGGAAATGGTGCCTAAGTGCCGAAAAACTGGCGCATAGGTTCCAGAAAAAGACTGGTGATGGTTTTTACCATAACTTATAGAAGAAACTTCAGATTTGAACAATTTTTGAAGCATTGAGAACTGTGCCTCTTGAGAAATTAAGTAGGAAAGATAAAATAGAATTTCTAGAGGGATTTGGGGTATTTAGAAGGAGTTATTATTGAAGAGATGTGTCTCTTGTAGTGAAAAAGCACTTAAGGCACTCTTTGGAAGATTCATTGAATGTGGACTTTTTTTGAAGAGACACTTAAGCACCACTTGGGAAATTATAAAAACACTCTTTACTTTCTTGAAAGAGTGAACAATTGGAAGGGGTATGCTAATTAGAAGAGGAGAAGAAGGCTTGGAGAAGAAGATCACTTGGGCGCAAGCCCCAATTGGGGCAATAAGGTGAGAGAGAGTGAGAGATTTCTCTTTTCTTTTCACTTTGTTTTTGGAGAGGATTGCGAGGAGATTGCTTTTGCTATACAAGGAGAGTTTGATTTTCATCAAAGATAAGTATTTTTATGATATTTCGATTTGAATCTAGTACTTGTTTGTGTGGTTTCAAAGTCTTGTTCAATGAAAATTTATTGTTGCTTTTCCATGAGTAGTGGATAGTTTTCTTTATTCTTCCCTCTTACAATGAATTAGTATGCATGTGTAGGATTTACAATTGAGTAGAGTGAGAATATATTTTGACGATTTTACTTTGTTCTTCATTTACATGTAAACTTGATCAACTTGCATGTTAAAATCTATTGTGAGAGCCTGTAAAAACCAATGCGGTATTGTCTCAGTCATCTATTGGTAAGAAGCACATGAGTTTTTATGGGTGAGAATGTAGTCCATATAATTGAGTGCAAATAAATAGGGAGATATACATTAATGAGTGTAAAATTAGAGGAATTTAGAGTGACAGGCCAAAGCCCCCAATTTGTTTTGATGTTTTAAGTTTTGTTATGAAATGTTAGTCCCCAGGTGGAGGGAGAAGAGGGAACTCTAGAGTGAGAGCTATTATCTTCCCTACCTAACCCATCTTCAAAATTTCAAAGCATCAAATTTACCTATGTTCTTTATAGAACTAAGAAAGGGTAAAGAATATAATTGCTCATATTTTTCACAATCTCTCTAACTATTTTTTTTACTTTTACACATATCACTAATTTCATTGTGTGACGAAGGGTACTTTTAATATATCAAACCCCACTTATTGATTATTTTAGTTTAAAAGTAGTATTGTAGTAGTAATTTTAGGATTTAAATACAACCAAACTTTTATTTACCTTCCAAGATAGGGCGTGTTATTGTAGACTAGAAATTCTCTTGAAAGCCTCTGTGATTTACCGCGATCTCCTTGGGATCGATATTCGGGGCTTAATCAGAAAGCTCTATATTACTTGATAACAATACATATACTTGCGTAAATCCTATTTTATAATAATATCAATTAAACTTTTATTTGCATCAACGTCAAGTTTTTTGCATCATTGTAAAGAAAGGGATATAATTGAAAGGAAATATAAAGTATAAACTCACATATAAAACAACAACAACAACAACAACAATAACAACAAAGCCTTAATCCCACTAAGTGGTGTCGGCTACATGAATCCTTTTTCTCCATTGTGTCCTATTTAGTGTCAAATTTTCGTTTAATTCTAATAAATTAAGATCATTTTTTATGCAATAAGCCCAAGTTTTCCTAGGTCTGCCTCTGTCTTTCTTAACATAAGTTGTATTTAAAACATCTACTCTCCTAATCGGATCAACAGGTGGTCGACGTTTAATGCTAATAAACTCACATATAAAACATAAGCATAAATATCCAGGATCAAGTATCCATCGAATTAATCTTGTTTTCGCATCCTTCTTTTGCATTCGATACTTAATAGCAGAATGGTTTGTATACACGATACATTTAACCTCAATCAAATAAGACCTAAATTGATCGAAAGCAAAAAGAATAGATAATAAATCTCTTTCAGTAGTATTATAATTAATTTTAGCATCATTAAGAGTTTCACTAGCATAGTATATTACTTTAAAAATTTTATCATATCCATGCTCTAAAACAGCTCTAATCACATAATCACTACCATCACATATTAGCTCAAATTGTCTTTCCCAATCAGGTGAAACTATTACAGGAGAAGTGATTAAATTTTCTTTTATTAATTAATAGGCTTTAATGCATTCTTCATTAAAATCAAATTTCATGTCTTTTTCTAAAAGTTGACACAGATGCTTAGTAATTTTTTAAAACTCTTTTATATAACGTCTTTAGAAACCAACATGGCCTAAAAAACTTTTATCCCCTCTCACTGTGGTAGGAGGTGGTAATTTCTTAATAATTTGGATTTTCATCAGATCTACTTCCATGCCATTTTGTTAGAAATTTTATGCCAAAGTACAATTTCTCCTGCAATCATAAATTGACATTTCTCCCAATTCAATACTAAATTTATTTTTTTACAGAGTTCTAGAAGTTTTTCCAAAAGATTTAAACATAATTAAAATGAACTTCTAAACACTGAAAAATCATCCATAAACACTTCCATTCCGCTCTCAACTGAATTACAGAAAATTGACATCATAAATCTTTAAAATGTTGTAGGTGCATTACATAATCCAAAGGGCATTCTTCGAAACGCAAATGTTCCATAAGGGCTAGTAAATGTTATATTTTCTTGATCATCTAGAGCAATTGGTATTTGATGATAACCAGTATATCCAATCAAAAAGCAATTATATTTGTGCCTAGCTAAGTCTATCCAACATTCAGTCTAGAAAAGGTAAAGGAAAGTGATATTTCCTAGTGGCGAAATTTAATTTCTTTCTTGTAGGTATTAATTCATTTTTCTCATTTACTTCAACTGTCACTCCCCCTTTCTTTGGAACACAATGAATTGGACCTACCCAAGCACTATTTGAAATAAGATATATGATTCCAGCATCTAACCACTTTAAAATTTCTTTCTTATCTACTTCTTTCATCATTGGGTTTAATCTCCTTTGAGGATCATCCTTAGGTTCATGATGTTCATCCAATAAAATTCTGTGCATACAAATTAAAGGACTAATTTCTTTAATATTAGCTAAATTCCATCCAAAGGCTTTTTTATACCTTTTTGATGTTTCTAATAGTTTGTGCTCTTATGATTCAGTTAAATTTGAGGATATTATAACATGTAATGTTGATGAATCTCCTAAAAATACATATTTTAAATGAACAGATAATATTTTCATTTCAAGTTCAGGAAGTTTAATAATTGAAGGAATGAGATTTTTATTATCACTTTCTGTAATATCCAATATCTCAAATCTTTCCTGAAATAATCCAACTTCTCATTTTCTATCTCGATATTTTTATATTTCCTCTCATCCTTATCCTCATATTTCAAATCTTCTTGCTCTAATTTCTCTTCAAAATTTTCCTTAAAATGCTCATTACTCAAATAATCACAAACTTTCATTCTGAAACATTCATTGTATCTTTCTGTTGTTGGATACTTCATGGCCTTTATAATATTGAATTTTATCTCTTGATCATTAACTCACATTGTTAATTCTCCTTTTTGAACATCTATCACAGCTTCTTCCAGTTGCAAGGGATGGTCTCCCCAAAATAATAGGAATATCTTTATCTTCCTCCATATCTAAAATAAGAAAATCCATAGAAAAGATAAATTTATTAAACTTTACCAATACATATTCTATAACTTCTTTAGGATAGGTGATCTAACGATCAACTAACTGAAGAGTTACAGTATTAGGGGAAATCTCTCCTAAACCTAACCTTATAAAAATTGATAGAGGAAATAGGTTAATATTGGCTCCCAAATCACATAAGGCTCTTCTAAAAAATTTTTCACCAATAGCACAAGGTATGGTAAAACTGCCAGGATCTTTTAGTTTTTCAGGAAGCTGTTTCTGAATAATTGTGCTACAATCCTCACTAAGTGCAACAGTCTTGTTATTAGTAAACTTCCATTTTATGTTAAGTATATCTTTCTTAAACTTCACATAATTTGACATTTCTTCTAAGGCTTCAATAAAAAGAATATTTATAGGAAACTTTTTAAGTATTTCTAAAAATGTAGAAAATTGTTTATCCCCATGTTGTTTCAATCTTTGAGGAAATGGAGGTGGATGTCTTTCTACAGTAATTTTCATTGATTTAATAGGATATTCCAAATCAGGATATGTATCTTTGTTACCTTTTTCAATTTCCACCCTTTCATTTTCAGTTTCAATTTCTTTTTGTACACTTGTTTCCAATACCTTTAGACTTCTTAGTTGAATAGCCTTAATTTATTATTTATTTTGATCATTTGGATTAATTTCGACATTATTAGGAAGATTTTATGAAGGTCTATTACTAAAAGTAGTGGCAATGTGTCCTAATTGATTTTCAATATTTCTAATAGTAGCTTATTGACTTTGTAATTGATTACCTTGACTCTGTAATTGATTCCCCATATTTAATATCAATTGTTTAATAGAAAATTTCTTCTTCACTTGCGAGTTACTGATAAAACCATGAGGATAATAAGATCTATAGTTAGATTTTCCTTGGTTGTTGACATTTCCCAATGGAATCGCCGAATTGTTATTATTCCAATTTAAATTAAGGTGATTCTTCCAACCAGGATTATAATAATTAGAGTAGGGATTATTGGGTCTATTATTTATAGCATTCAAGGTCTCATAAGATGATTGGGATTCCATTATTTTTCTCAATGAATTTTACTCTAGCACTGGAGGTGTTTGAGAATAGTTCATTCCAATTTGATTATTTTTCTTAGATATAACAACAATTTTAGAAGCTAAAATAGTTATAGCATCAGAATCATGAATACTAATTACTCTTTTAGGATTTACCTATTCAGCAGGTCATTGAAAATTATTAGTACTCTTTTAGGATTTACACTTGTAAGTTTTATATAGTTTAAACTTTGTAAGTGAAAATCACATGTTGAAAATGTTTAATTATGCTAATAGAAAAAAGTTTACCAAACTACTTTCTAATCTTCAAAGTAAATTTACTAATTCTAAATAAAGTTTAACTATTTTAGAATGAAAGGTTCAAATTTGGGAAAGCATCCTTCCCCTTGCGTTGAGTTTATGTATAGTGAAAGATTTAGATTGTTGGAAATTTTTTGTGCCAACTTGGAGCATTCATATTCCTTGCCCTCTTCCGTGTGCATAAAAAACATTAGCTAATCTTATATATGGTCCCTAAATCCATGGTTAGGCTGAGAGGATACTGGCTCCCACTCCATAGCTCACACTTCCCCCTCGCCTGAGGGCCAACTCTCACTTTAGATTCCAAATACTAGGACCAAATTTGGGATTTTAGTCTGTCACCCTTAAAATCTCCAATTCTATGCACAACAAAGTATAATTTTCTATTTATTTGCACTCAACCCTATGGACTACATTCTCATCTATAGATGTCGGCATATTTTTAGGTTTGTGTTGTATTTTGAAAAGGGGTCGCCTACAAAAATTGTCGGTGAATTTTACATTTTAAATTTAATTTATATATATACATATATATATATATATATAATTTAAAAAGTAGCGTTTGATTTTGAAAATAATTTTAAGTTTGAAAATTTTAAGATATGAAATCAAGCCGATCTCACATCCTAAATAGTTTATATAAACGAGTACCACATCACAAACCGTGTATCTATCCTGAGGAATAGACACACTGCTTGATGATGGGACTCGGTTAAATAAACTAGAGGATTTGTGACATCCGTTTGGTCTGCGAACCAATTTTATAAGCCGACAAGTTCCTCTGCTTAATATAAAGGAATTAAGCAGGGTTTGTATTACCTGGGTTCTTAAAGTTCCCTATAAAGGCAGCCCCTATAGTTAATTACAGCTTAAATGATAGGAATCATTTAAGAAAACTCTCGAAAATGATCAGTGGTTTTTCTCTCAAGAATTTCAAAGTTTAAGGTTTTCAAAGGATTGAGTTTTAGAAATTTCAATAGGGATTAGCTCAAATTCGGAACAGTTTATTTTAAGAATTCGAAGAAAAAGAAGTAGAAGAAGCTGAGGATCCAAGAAGAATCTTGGCAACTTCCCAAACTTCCTATGGTTTGGTTTCAATTTAGGAAATTATTTAATGTTGCAATCCTGCAATTTTAATTAATTAGGACTTATATTAGTATGCCATAATCATACAAATAGCCTCGAAGATGTGAGGGTTTATGTCGTACCGAACGACTACCTCGGAGTCCTAAGACCGGTTAGGGCTTAATTTGCATAACATGATTGTACAAATGCCTAACGAAAAGTTGAGGATTTATGTTGCACTAGGCAAACTACCTCGAGATCATATGGCTTGGTTATTTAATTCTAAGAAAGGTTTGCTGAAGTAGACCCGAGTTTTGCTGATGACGATGGTCGTGCTGCCCACCATGCTCTAAGCTCCTTGTTGTAGAGGTTTAGTTTTAGAAGGTGAAAAGCAAGAGATGAGAGAAGTGTTTTGGTTTAGAAAACTTAAAGTCTAAATATTTTTAATATTTTAATTAAAATAAATCTTAAAGTTATTTAAACAGAACCGATTAAGATCCCACGGTTCCGTCATCCCGGCACCGTTATTTTCATCGAATTCACTTAGTTCAGATGAATTTGCTAAATTCAACTAAATGAGTTCCACACTTTCATTTAGATCGTGGGAAATCCCGTTAGCAACACGTGGGTTACATCATCCAAGGTATTCCTGATCATTCAACGAGACGTTTTAATTTAGTTGCAATTGTAGTTTTGTTGTTCTGTTTGTGATTAAATTTTGAGTTGTCTTATATTTTTGGAATGTTGTAACGGTGAATTTTATCTTGTGGGTGACTTTTAATTTAGTTTTGGGTTTCAGTTTTGTGACTATCCAAAAGGTTTTAGTTTTCATGCAACAATCTTGTTTAACATGCAAGAAAAAGTAAAGTGCAGTGCATGTAAGTATATTGCAATAAAGTAAATTGCAATAAAATAAAAGCGCACCTGGAGGATCTTCCCGTCATCCCAAGCTGCACTTAAAACACATGTTAAGGCATTTAAATATTTATAACAAGTACTTATGTGAAGCTAGGGGAAAGGTTTTGGTTATCTTCCAAAGTCCTAATCCTATTGCTAGTCATTTCCTATGACGTCTAGGTTCTTGTGTTTTGTTTAAGGATGATTTTCTTCATCAAAGAACAATTAAATTCAATTGTTCTTCTAAAACATCCCGTCATTTTGAGGAAGTGCTTAGGACAAGTCCTAAAAATCTTTTCAATACTTCCGAGATTATTTTGAGTTCAAGTAAATTTAGTTGCATAGATGAATTAATCATCCAAGAGTTTAGTTTAAGCTTTGTCTCTTGCTCAGTGAACTTGGGCATTTAATGAAAGAAATGACATCTCGCTTAATACTCTATTTAAGAGTTATAATAATTAAAGCCTTTAGGGGCAAGTTGGTTTGTTGAGAATTTTAATCATTCTTAATTTGAAGTTTGAGTTAAAGGTTCAAAGTGATTTAGTTTAATTATGAGGTTTTAATTAATAATATTAAGTTTGGAATAGTGTTCAAAATTATTTTTGGTTTAAATCTTTATACTTTAAGTGATCTTGATATTTTAAATTTGTTTTACTTTTATTATTGAATGTTGTTAACTTTAATATAATTTAAATTTGATTTAATTGAATTAAACTTAATTTAATTTGAATATTTTTAATTTAACTTAACTTAATTGTTAAAATGTTAATTTAATTTAATTTTAATTTTAATTTAATTTTTACTTAATTTATTTTAATTTAATTCAATTTAATTTAATTATTAAATTATTTAATATTTTGAGCTTTTCTTTAATTTAAGGGTTATTTATTTTTTATTTTTAAATTTACTTAGTTTGGATTATCATTTTAATCTTAATTAAGAGTTAAATATTATTGAAATGATTTATTTAGGGATTTTTTTTAATTAAAGAATTAATATCTTCTAAAATTATATCCCTATTTTTAATAATCCAAATCTTCATTAATCTTCTAAAATTTTAAATTGCTTAAATAATTAAAGTTTCATTTTGGTTTATTAAAAGTGATTAATGGGTTCCTACCCTTTTAATTTCCCAAAGTTTCAATCATCCAAGAAAGATAAAATCAAATATTTTACCCTCCATTTTAATTAAACCTAAAATTTTAATAAAGGGGTTTAAATTCTTTAATTACCTTTATGCCCTTTTAGGCTTGATTAATTCATAACTCACTAAATTGAGTTCAAATGAACTTGAAATTTTGATGTCACTTCACTCATGTGTCAATTAAGACATTAGAGGAGAAAATGTGATTTTTCTGAATTTAATTTATTTATATAATTATTTTTAATGAAAAATAAGGGATTTCAAGGAAAATTCAACAACAAGTCCAAAGTAAGGTTTCTATTCTTAAGAAAATTATGGGATATTCCTAATGACAAAAGGACCACTCGGACCAATTTTGGTGATTTTTTGAATTATATTTTATTTATTATAATTATTTTGAGTTTTGGAGTGTTAATTAATTATAAAATGAAATTAAAGTTGAAAAATGGATTTTATATTTTTCATAAATCTCTCTAACCTTAAGGAGTTTAGAGAAATAAATTTTACAATTTTTTGATTTTTCTTTGATTTATTGGAATTAATTTAGTGAAAAGGTTGGAAAATTCATTTTTTTAATATTAAAAATTGTTTTGAGCCTTTAAAATTTAATATCTTTACTTTGAGACTTGAGAAAAATATTTGGTTTGTTCCTAAGTGATTAGGAGTCAAAATGTGATATTTTTATGATTTTTATTTATTTAATTATTAAAATATAAAATATATCATCAAAAATGAAAAATTTTAGAAAATTCCAATTTTAATTTTTGTAGACTCCTCTTATATCAAAGAGCCCACAAAACCAATTTGATGAAGTTTTAAAGTGTATTTTTGGAGTTATGAATTTTTAAAGTTTAATTTTGATCATGTGGTTTAATTAATTCATTTGGTGGGGTTAAACATTTCCAATTGGCTTCAAATTTTTATGCAATGTCCCTCTAATCTTAAAGATCAATGGAGAATTTATTTCAAGTTATTTTAATGTGTGGTTAACCCTAATTAATTAAAATTAAATTTTAGGTATTTAGGCTAATTAGGGTTATTCTTAATGAATTTAGTCTAAGCATAATTATTCTAGGGTCCTCTAATCCTAAGAAACTTCTCCAAATTTTTCTAGAATTTATTGAACAATATGCTAATTATTGGAATTAAAATACCAAAAATAGTGACATAAATTTGAAAAATACATAACTTTCCATAGAGATGGCCTCTGACCTTGAAAAATTCAGGGAATGTCCCCAAGATCAGAGGCTTCAAAAGCCCTATGGTCTCATGCCATGATAAATTGTCTATGCAAATGGAGAATCAAAATACTGAAATTAGTAAAAAATTAATTAAAAATAAAATACTCATCAAACTAACTTGATTTCTTTTTCACATTATTCTCCTCTGTTCACTAAGCAAGGGGGTGTTTTTAGTTTATTTTTATGATTTTCCTACACAAAGATATGGATTTTCTAAGTTATGGGTATTTAAATAAATAAAAAAATCCATATTTTTCTACTTATCCACGCAGCGCCGACTCATCCTCGGCAGCTCCGAAAGCCCACGCGTCGCGCTCCCATTCGACCTCGCCATCTGACTTAGCGCTCTAGGTGCCCACGGTTCATGTAAAGTTCTTCGATCCGGCGTGATCTGGACCGTTCACTCGATACACGCTAGATCAGACGGCGCCTGGTCATCGTCTACGACTGGTGTGCACCCGTGACCGTCCACACTAAAACCCTAAGAACTCTCTCATTTCTCAACTGATTTTGGTGTTCTTATGCTCTATGGATTCGTCTTGAAGAGACGAACACATTCATATTGTTTACATGCTATGAAATTAAGTAAAACAAAATGGAAAATCACTGGAAGCTCGGGGGAGGAAGGAATGATCCATACCTTTGCTCTGAGAAGTGTAGCTTCAATCAGAGAGTTGTGTCACCTTCGGTTGCACCTAAGGAAGCTCCAGATGAAGTCTTTGGCTCAGGGGAATTGTCTAGGTATGAAAGTGTCCACAGCCGATTTCAAAGCTTGGAGGCTAGAGCAACTGGGTGGCCTGGAGAGAGGGCTTTCACTGGGGAACTCCTTCTCTTGATCCTGTGCAGGTGTGGGTGAGTTTTATTTGGATTTGGTGGAGGTTTGGGAGATGTCTTGGTTCTAGGCTGAGAATTGAGCTCCAAAATTGAGCTCAATCAATGGGGTTTAGGGTAGGAGAACAGTGGGGATCAATTGCTCTAGGTGAGGAGAAGGTCTTGGAGCAATTTTGGCAGAGTTTTTTTTAGGTCTGGTTCATCACCTCATTTGGCCAAGAGGGTGGTGGGTTTAAATAGACATGGCTGGAGGGCCTCCCAGGGGGAGTTGAGGCTTTGCATCAGCTACTCTGGTCAAGGGAAGAACAGCCATGGTGTCTAATTAGGTTGGGACAGCTCAGCAAGGAAGAATTGATTTTTTGAACCAAATAAGTGCTCTCAGCCTGGTGTTTTCCGGTGACTGTGATGGCTGGCCGGCCAGGGTCAGGTCACCCTCAATGTCAGGGAGGTCAAGGCTCGGGTTTAGTGCAGTCAGTTGGCCATGGACATGTGTAAAGGATTTTTATTTAAATGGAATGGGAGAAGGCTCATCTTGGTTTGGTTTGGTTCAACTCATGTATTTGGGCTAGGTTCACCCCCCATGATCTGATTTAGGTTGAAGGGGATCAGTTGGGTCAGCTAGGAAGGGGTGGTGAAGTCCCCATCCAAGGTGATGTGGCTAATTTTAGTTTAGAGTGTAGCATGGATGAGGTTAAAAATGTTTAATGAAGGTTTATGAAAGAGCCCCCTCTTCTTGCGATTAATGGCTTGGTGAGGTGTCAAAGCTCTCATGGCTTCATATGGCTTGTAAATGGCTTCATTTGGCTTGCTCATGGCTTGGGAAAAGGTTGGCTTATTTTCATAGGAATGGGTTTTGGGATTTTTGATGAGTTTAAGGGAAATTGGCATGAGGCTTGATTTGGATTTATTTGATGATTGATTTAGAACTTAGGGATGATATCAATTAAAGGTATGATGAGAAGAAATTGTCATGTGGGCTTTGGAGCTAATTTTGGGCTTTTGGATTTGGTGAAAATGGGCTTTTAGGATGGTTTAAGAAAGTGGGCCTTTAGGTTTGAAAACAAATTGGTGGATGGAAATTTTGTGAAGGATTGGGCCAAACAAATATTGGGTTTAGTTTAGGGATGTTTCATGAACATTTTAAAAAAGGTTTGGTGTCATTTAGAGTGGAATTGGATTTAATTTGTGCTTTTTTGATAAAGTGGCCAAAGTGGGTCAAATTGGGCTAACATTGGCTAAGGATGGGCTAAGGTTGGATTTGATGTAAAATTAATGTTGAGAAATGGTTATGGGAGTGTCACAAACAGTTTTCAACTTTTGTTGGGCTTTGATTTTGGGATTTGGGCCCATTTGGGTTTAGGCCAAAAATGGAGATTTTGGTTTTGGATTAGGTTTGGGTGGAGTTTAGGTTCAAATTTGGGGTAAATCTTGTTAGATTTTTGCTTGTGGGGATGTTAGGAAGGTTTTAGAGAAGATTTGGGGTTAATTAGAGTTGAATTGGGTTGGTTTGGGCTAAGTTTAGGTCATGGAACCAAATTGGGCTTTAGGCTTCAAATTGGAATTAGATCCAAATGTCAATCAAATTGGGCTTGGATTTGGTCTAAATTGATATTGGGGATATTAAATGGAAGTTTATAATTGAATTAAATCAAAATTGAGGTCAATTGGGTTAATTTGGTTTTACATTGGGTCCACTTAGGTTAAGAATGGGTCAAATTGGGGTTTTTGGTAAACGTGGGCCAAAATGGCAAAATTGGCCTATGGTGTAGTTGAATAAAATGAAATTGGGAATATTTGGGATTTTTTGGAATTTTTTGGGAATTTTTTTAATTTATGGAATTTTTGGTTAAGAAGGGCATTTTGGGTATTTGGAGGGTATTTTTGGAAATTTTGGTATATTTGGCTAAGGATGATCAATTTGAATGTTGGGAAATATTTAGGATTGGTTTTGAGGAATTTTGGATAATTTAGGCAATTTTGCAAATTTTGGGCAATTTTGCAAATTTTGGGCAATTTTGCAAATTTTGGGCAATTTCAAGGGTATTTGGTAGGTTTGGTGGGTTTAGGGCCCCGGGGGTCAAAAATTGAAATTTTGGAAAAATGAAGATTGATTAAGTGTGAGTGAAATGAAATCATTTTGGTTGAGCCATGAAGCCATATTAAGCTCAGAAAAGCCATGAGAGGAGTCATTTTAGACATTCACTATGTTGTTCCTAACCCTCTTAGCCAGGGGCCTAAGGGTTGAGTTCCATCCATATGAATTGCCTACATGAGTCTGGAAGTCAAATTGGCTAAAGGTAGTTTTAGGGTTTGGAATGTGTGTGTGTGGGAGTGTGGTGTGTGCAAACTTACCCTCACTAGACCAGGCCACCCAGGGTAATCCTAAGGCCAAAGAGTCCTATAGGAAACTCATCCTTTAAACCTTCACATTTGATTTTAACCCTCCAAGTGGCTTGGGGGTTTATAGTCAAACTTGTGGGGTTTGATGGGAGTCAAGAAGTGTTTTGAATTTCTATGTGGCGGGTTTCATCTCTAGTCCTCTAGGATAGTCAAAGGGAAAGCCTAAGGCTAAATCCTAAGTACTAAGGAGAGAGATCAGACCTCATCAAAAATGAGGTCAACAAATGGACCCCCAATAGGTGTGGTGTGCTAACTAAGCACACCGCTCGTATTGGCGTTGACCGAAAAGATCAACAGAACCAACACAGACATCTAAGTGATGCACTTAGAACGAAGTATAGAAAATTTACTTCCGCTGGGGAGTATCGAGTATATCTCCAAGATTGTAGATCCCTGAACTCTCGCTGGGGAAAAGAAAAGGAGGTGAATTCCAGATCATAAGATCTGGGGAAATTTGATTTAGATTTCATTTCATTTTCTATTTCAAGTTTTAATGTCGAGTTTGGATTTCGATTTGTTTCGAGTTTCAATTTTGATTGAAGTTTAATTTAAAATCGATTCAAGAAAATTTTGAATTTGAAATGAGAATTGGAATCTAGGTTCCAACCTTGAGATTTACAAATAGAACTGGAATTTAGGTACCAGCCTCGAAAGAGAGAATTGAAATTTAGTATCAATCTCGAAAATAGAGTTGGAATTTGGTACCTACCTCGAAAGGAGAGAACTGGAATTTGGTACCAGTCTCGAAAGAGGGAATTGAAATTTAGTATCAATCTCGGAAAGAGAGTCATAATTTGGTACCGACCTCGGAAGGAGAGAACTGGAATTTGGTACCAGTCTCGAAAGAGAGAATTGAAATTTGGTATCAATCTCGAAAAGAGAGTCGAAATTTGGTACCGACCTCAAAAGGAGAGAACTGAAATTTGGTACAGTCTCGAAAGAGAGAATTGAAATTTGGTATCAATCTCAGAAAGAGAATTGAAATTTGGTACCGACCTCGAAAGGAGAGAATTGGAGTTTCGTACCAGCCTCGAAAGAGAGGATTGAAATTTGGTATCAATCTCGGAATGAGAGTTGAAATTTGGTTCCGAACTCGGAAGGAGAGAACTGGAATTTGGTACCAGTCTCGAAAGAGAAAATTGAAATTTGGTATCAATCTCGGAAAGAGAGTCGGAATTTGGTACCGACCTCGGAAGGAGAGAACTGGAATTTGGTACCAGTCTCGAAAGAGTGAATTGAAATTTGGTATCAATCTCGAAAAGAGAGCCGGAATTTGGTACCGACCTCAAGAGGAGAGAACTGGAATTTGGTACCAGTCTCGAAAGAGAGAATTGAAATTTGGTATCAATCTCAGAAAGAGAATTGGAATTTGGTACCGACCTCGAAAGGAGAGAACTAGAATTTGGTACCAGTCTCGAAAGAGAGAATTGAAATTTGGTATCAATCTCAGAAAGAGAATCGAAATTTGGTACCGAACTCGAAAGGAGAGAACTAGAATTTGTACCAGTCTCGGAAGAGAGGATTGAAATTCGGTATCAACCTCGAAAGAGAGAGTCAGAATTTGGTACCGACCTCGGAAGGACAGAACTGGAATTTGGTACCAGTCTCGAAAGAGAGAATTGAAATTTAGTATCAATCTCGAAAAGAGAGTCAGAATTTGGTACCGACCTCGGAAGGAGAGAAGTAGAATTTGGTACCAGTCTCGAAGGTTCAATGAGAAATGGAAACTGGTTCCAATCTCGAAAGTTTGATGAGAAATGGAAACTGGTTCCGATCTCGAAGATTTAATGAGAAATGGAAACTGGTTCCAATCTTGAAAGTTTATCTGTATGAAGAGGGACCCAATCCCATGCCATCAGAACAAAACTGAACAAAGTTCGTGGCTCCATGTCAATAGAACTATTCTATCTTCTAATACACAGAGAAAAGATTTAAAAGGAACTGGTAAGTGTGCCAAGGTGAGAAGACTCGACCTGTTGACAAGTCGAGGAAAAGATTTGAATTTCAGAAGGGTTTCAAATAGATTTCGTTTTGAAGAATAATTGAAGGATTCAGATCGAAGGATTCAGATCGAAGGATTCAGATTGAAGGATTCAGATCAAAGGATTCAGATCGAAGGATTTAGATTGAGATTTAAATTCATTTTGTTCGTTATGGTGATTCAATTTCAAAGATATTTGGAATTCATATCAGTTTATAATTTATTTCGACATTTAGATTTTTAAAAGTGTTCTCGTTTATTTTCATTATCCCTTTGTTCTTTGCTCGAAGTTCTTTTAATTTAATGGCGTTTCCCAGTCAATTTGCACAAAAAAAGGTGAAGGCAAAACATGACATGGTCACTTTCATTCCAATCTTGTTGAAAATACATCATACATCTTGATCCAAAACATGATATTTTCTTTGAGAATTTAATATCTCATACAATCCATATAAATCTAAAACGGATTGCGTAAGATTATTCAAGTTTCTTATAGAATCAACTGTCAAAATCCATGTCTGAATAGTGAGATACATGGACAATAACATCACCTTCCAAGTCATCCTTAGCAGAAATGCCGTATGGATGTGCATTAGAGGTGTGTTATCTCACATGTAACTCACAGCTCGTGAGGCCGGAGATTCTCTAACTGTGGATCTGGCTGGAAGTGGAAATGCATTTTTCTATCGTCCATCCTCCTGAAAGTAACAGAGATCTGCTCAACAGGCACTCCTGGAATGAAATGCTTTGCTATTTCCGCTCCATTCCCTTTTAACACCATGACGGAACCTACCGGTAGTGGTATCTCCACTGGCCCTCGGAACTCACTAGGGCCTGCTATCCGGAGGTCAGATCCGAACATGATATTGCACTGGTTGATAAAAGACACTGTGCAGAAAGGTCTAACGAAATCATGATGGTCAATATGTGGAGGTATGCAGTCGCCCTCCTTGTAGTTGTTAATGATGCAGCTGTTGGGTATGCAATCTGCAGGCAATACCCTCCATGTTATCATCCTCTTTACCATTCATTTAATAACATTCGGCATCAGATCCACCTCACTGCGACGGAGTATCCCTGGTGGATTTCCTTTCCTGTCTACCCCAAAGTTGTAGCAACATCCGCACTGGATTGTAACTCTTCCTTTCCCTGGCATCCATCTTTGGGGTTCTGATTAAGTCTTTTCCCTCAGACGACCAGCTTGGCCCATTTTCTGGAGTTCAAGTATGCAGTCTACAATTTGTTATTGTTTGTAATCTGAGAACACATCTGTATGCAGCTCGAGGCCTTCTAAGATATTGATCCTCTTGCCTCGAATTCTCTTAAAGTATTCAAAAGTTTTCTTTTCAACATTCTGCATTCTTTCTAACTCGTATTCTGGAATTATCTGCAATCGGCGAGGTCTAGTAACTTACTGGGGAATGTATAGTTCCACCCCGGCATGCTCTCCTGCATGTCTTGGCTCCTCGGGGATAGTCTTTGTCGGGACATCCTCCGGGGTTACTTTCGCAACAAGACTCTTCAGAACTGGTGCATCTGTCTAGCGTCGTGGTACTATCTATATTTCTATTTTCCTCGGGATTTCATTCATCCTTTCTGCTGTACTTGGAATTGACTTCCTCCTTTCTGGTTCCTGACGAACCAATATCTTTGAAGCATTTGTACTGACGGTAGCGACTGTATCTTCACGCTGATCTGCGGCCAGCTTAGTCTGCGTCTTGCGAATGTGACGGTTCTTGTTCCTTCGCTGAGTGGCTGTGAGAGTAGCTCTCCTTACCCCTTGGATTTCTGTGGACATGTCACTGACAAGCCTGCCCTCTGCTGTAGCAACAACAGACTTAACTTTCTTATCTTCTCCTGTTGCATGAGCGGCACTTGCTTTTCTCTTTTTGCTGGTAGATGGTTGATTTGAGCCACCTGATTTCATCACTGTATGGCTGCGGAGTTCTTCCCGATCGATCAGGGTCCAATCATTTTCTTCATATTGTAGCCCAGCTGGTGTGAAGTCAGAGTCAATCTCCATCACAGCTCCATCCCTCACCCTCTTTTCATCAAGTGCTAGACTCACACCATTCTTAAAGTTCAGAACCAATCTCCCGTTCGACATTTCCCTGCGAAAAATAAGGAAAGGATCAGGGGCTGTACTAAGAAAAAGAACAGTAGAAAAATAATATGTTTATTAATGAAGAGCTTTTATTCGTTTATTTTAAATTTAAATAGGAGTAGGAAAAAGTCAAGAGTGAGACTCGATTTAAAAGGAAGGATAAAGACTTTATTATCATGATTTCACATGTTCTGTTCTAACATTTTTCTTAATGATTTTCTTTATCATCCACTTCCTTTATTTATATTTTTGGGTTCGGACCCAGTCATAAGTAATTACTGTGCCCGTGCTTCTAGGGATGAGGATTCATCGTTTGAAACATCAGGTTGCGTAATATTTCTTGAGATATCATCCATTAACTGGAAGCATAGGTGTTTCTCCACGACAATTTACAAGCTGGTAGGAACCTCCTGAGTAAATTGTCTCGACCACAAATGGCCCTTCTCAAGTCGGTTCAAATTTACCACCTATCTTGTGATGTGCAAGAATTGGTCTTCTGAGAACTAGAACCAAGTCACCGACTTTGAATGTCCTTGGACGGACCAATTTATCATGGGCCTAGATCATCTTGGCTTGATATAGTTCCAAATTCTGCTGTGCTGAAAGTCTTTCCCCTTCCAGGCTTTCCAATTCTTCTAATCGTAATTTGGCATTATCTTCTGTAGTGATCTTGTTTACAACTGCAATTCTGAGAGAAGGAAGCTGAACCTCTAAGGGTAGAACGGCCTCAGACCCGTACACTAAGGCGTAAGGCGTAGACTGGGTGGGCGTTCTGAAAGTCGTCCTGTAGGCCCATAAGGCTTCTAACAACTTCTCGTGCAAATTTCTTTTGTTGTCGTCCAAAGTTTTCTTTAGGATTTGGATGAGAGTTTTATTAAAAGCCTCAGCCAAGCCGTTCGCTCTTGGGTAATAGATTGTCTAATAGAGCCAGTCGATCTCATGTCTTCTGACGAAATTATTGATCTTCGTGCTTCTGAATGCGGACCCGTTATCTGAGATAATTCTGCGCGGTACCCCAAAATGGTAGACAACTTGATTCTTGAAGAACTGTAGCACATGATGTGCTTTCACTTCTCTGAGCGGTACTGCTTCTACCCACTTGGAAAAGTAATCTGTAGCTGCAAGAATGAAGCGATGTCCTCTTGAAGAAGGCGGTTCTATCGAGCCCACAATATCTGTGCCCCAACATTCAAATGGCCACGACGCGATTGTCGGATGTAGCACATTTGGAGGTTGATGTAGAACCACTCCATGCACTTGGCACTGGTGACAACTTTTGGCAATCTTCATGCAGTCGGTCATCATTGAGGGTCAGTAGTACCCTAGGTTTTTAATCTTCATTTTCATTTTTGGACCCGACTGATGATCGCCTCAAAGTCCTTAGTGTACTTCTTTAACAATTTCACGAGCCTCGGACCCGCTCAGGCATCTTAGCCACATCTGATCAAAAGACCTTCTGTATAATGTATTGTTTATTAATGCGTAAGACAGAGTTCTTTTCTTGATTTGATGGGCTAATGACTTATCGTCCGATAAGTTTTCTGTTTGCAAGTAGTCTATTAATGGTTGTCGCCAATCTTCTGCATTTTCTGTTACTGCCGCAATTGTTTCTTCTGCTTTTTCTGCTGATTTGTGTATTGTATCCATGTCGAGCTGTGATAGGACCTGTCGTCCTTGAACCGACACTTCAACTGACTCATCCTGCAAGCAGGCAAATTCCTTTGCAAGGCGGGCTAACGCATCTGCGAGAGCATTTTCTCTTATGGGAATCTTATAGATTGTTACATTTGGAATCTGCTCCAACAGTCTCATGGCATACTGGAAGTACTACTTGATTCTTGGCTTTAGAATCTTGTATTGTCCGGCGACTTGTTGAATTGTCAACTGAGAATCCCCATAGATGTTGATATCTGTTATCCCCATCTGAATGGTTAATTTCAGTTTAGTTATGAGGGCTTCATATTTTGGTTCGTTATTTGTACACGGTTCTGTTAAGTGGTAGGAATACCTTAACATCCCCCGGTCCGGCGTTATAAAGATTAGCCCGATTCATGCCTTACCGGGCACTATCGTTTGCAATTCTCTGTCTTTTTATGCTGATGATGCTCCGTCGAAGTACAGTTCTCAACGCTGATCATCGGGGTCTTCTAGGCTCATTATCTGCTCATCTGGCAAGTCGTCGTTGAGAGGCGATTTTACCGGTAAAGGGTGTGTTGCGAGGAAGTCTGCTAGCACTTGTCTCTTTACTGCACGAAGAGGAATGAAAGTTATATCGAATTGCAATAGTATAATTGACCATCTGGCAAGTCTGCTGGAAAGTGTCGGACGGGTCATCAAATATTGCAACGGATTAAACTTCAAAATAAGGTTGACCTTATGAGAAAGCATGTGATGCCTGAGCTTTTGTGCGACGAAGATCAGGGCCAAACAATGCTTCTCAATTGGAGGATACTTTACTTCCAACGGAATTAGACAACGGCTTAAGTAGTAGAGAGCATTTTCTTTTCCCTCATCATTGACCTGGGCTACATGGCTCCGAGAGAGTCGTCTAAAGCCGCGGTATAAAGTATCAACGGTCTACCCGAGACTGGGGCTGCTAAGACAGGAGGTGTCATTAAATATTGTTTGATGTCATCGAAGGCATGTTGACATTTGGAGTCCCAAGTAAACTTGGCATCCTTCTTAACCAAAGCAGAAAAAGGCTGACACCTTCCTGACAAATTCGAGATAAAGAGTCGAAGATATGCCAATTTTCCTTGAAAGGATTGTAATTGTTTCAAAGTTTTAGGAGGTGGCATTTCTAAGATAGCTTTAATCTTCTCTGGATCGATTTAAATTCCACGATGTCGAACAACAAATCCAAAGAATTTCCCAGAGGTGATGCTGAAGGCTCATTTTAAGGGATTCATCTTAAGGTTATATCATCTTAATCTCTCGAAAACAATTCTCAAATCATACAAGTGATCCTCTTTTAGTTTGCTTTTGATGACCACATCATCTACGTAGCACTCGACTTGGTTGTGAATGAAATCATCAAAAATTATTGTCATTGCTATTTGATAAGTTGTTCCTGCATTCTTTAATCCAAACGGCATCACTGTGTAGCAGTGTACCCCGATCGGCATTCTGAAGGCTGTAAGCTTTTCATCTTCTGGTGTCATCTTTATCTGGTTGTATCCCGAAGATCCATACATGAAAGAAAATATTTCATGTGTTGAAGCAATGTCGATCATCAATTCTGGAATTGGTAGTGGGAATTCGTCCTTTCGACATGCTTTATTTAAATCTCTGAAATCCACGCAGATTCTGATCTGACCATTCTTCTTTCTGACTGGTACCTCATTGGCTAACCAAGTCGGGTATTGTTCTTCGAAGACAAATTTAGCGTCTATTAGCTTCTTAACTTTTGCTATAACTTGTTGTTCAATCTCCAGACGCATTCTTCTCGAAGCTTGTCTAACTGGAACGGCAGTGGGATCCACTCCTAACTTGTGAACTGCCACCTCTGGAGCTAATCCTGGCATTTCATCATAACTCCAAGAAAAACAGTCCTTGAATTCCATTAATAGCTTGATTATCTCTTTGGAGTCTTCTTTATTGAGTAAGGAGCTAACAATGGTCGGCCTAGGCTCTTCGCTAGTACCTAAGTTAACTTCCATTAACTCGTCTATTGTAGATTTAATTTCTTCTTCGAATTCTGGCGGAGCATCTCCGATTGGTAGATCTTCGAGATCATCTGAAGCTTCCAAGCATTCTTCATTAGGCTCACAAGTGACAACCAAGAAAAATCCCGTATCGTCAACTGATCCTACTGTGCCGAATCTGAGACCATGTTTTGAAGTGGGAGGCCGACTGACATTGTTCCATAATTTTTCAAAGTGTTGTGATTAACCTTTTGTCCATTGTCTAAGCAAGACACCACGTTGAATTAAATTTTGAACACAGGGAGAGTACCACTCAAAAGGCAGTTCCATTAATTCAGAAGAAGCACCACGGTAGAATTTGATCGGTTTATTACCACCACGTACTTCCTTGACCACCATACCCTCGATCTTATTAGAATGGATCGGGGTCAGGATCATATTATGTACATAATGGTTAATCTTCTCGTACATTGATTTGTATTCTTCATTCTTTTCATCTTTAAGAGAGATCTTGAACTGGGGTTTCTTTTGATTTACTGTTGCTGCTTCTTTCTTGATTTCTTCTCCTTCGGGACTGGTCTCCCAATCAACGTTGATTACTGGTTTTTTCTGTCCGACTGTTCCAACGTCTCTTCCACGACCTCGTCCCCGGCCTCGACCTCGGGTGCGAGTTCTGGAGAAACCTTCACCATCTCGCCGTAAGGGAGTGGTGAGTAACTGTTGGACTAGAATCTCAGGCTCTTTATCGTCTTGCACTTCTTTTGCTTCATTTGGTATGACATTTCTGGAAAAGATTGTTTTCTTCGGAGGTGCGTAGTAGGCTGCATCTTCGTGAATTCCGATTTCATGCACGGAGAACGGTTGCAAATCACCTTTGATACACTGTTCTTCTCCTTCGTAATACTTTATGCACTGGTGCAGAGATGCTGGTACCATCCGGTTTTCATCGATCCATGGCCGACCCAGTAAAGCGTTGAACGATGTCTTAGAATCAAATATGTGGAATTTTGCAGTTGTCTTTTCCAAATCACCGGTCTTCATTAATAGTGTTATCGATCCAAGGGCTCTTTCTCCTTTCTGATTGAACCCTCTTAATAACATCTTGTCCGCTTCAATTTCGCGGGCATTAATTTCTAAATATGCTAGTGTCCGAAGATTCATTATGTTGATTGATGCTCCTGGATCAACCAACACCCTGGAGAGCGTAAACTTTCCAATAGTGACTGAAATGTAAAATGGTTGGTTGTGATCAGCCGTTCCGAGTAGTAAATCATTGTCCGTGAAAGTAACACCTCACTGTTCTTTTAACGAGCAAAGCTCATCGAAGGAATTACCAGCCATTTGAGCTAAACAAATCTCTGGATCAAGTAGAGCCTTGATCAGAGCTTCCCTCATCTCCTTTGACAGGATCAGAGCATCATATATGATTAGTTTGGCTGGTAGCTTCCTAAGATGGGCTAGCATGTTATAATCCACTTTATTACCATGTTCCTCGGTTTCTTCCTAAATGGGCAATTCCTCTGCTGGGGTTGGCTCTTCCTGAGCAACCGCCTGCTTTCCTTTATCCTTTGGACCCATTCTCAGAGGTAGAACTTTTCCGCTCCTTAGATTGACTTCAGTTATTTCTTCTGAATTTAATGCTGGATCTGACAGTGTCTCTCCTTGAATCGGAATAATTGGCTCTTCTGGCGTTGCTTCAGAATCTGATAACTCCAATTCTATCGCAATTGGAGCTCCTCAAAATTCGTAAATAGACTCGTTGCTTGTTGAGCTCTCGTAGCCATCCTTGTGAACGTCTTCTCTTTCGTCATGGTCATTGAAGTTTAGTATGATTTGAGAATCGTTATTTATATCGGAATCGAGATCCGGATTAGCTTGGTTTTCGTTAGTTACATAATCGTTAGAAACAGTCAAAATATAGCCAACGCCGAAACTCTTATCATTATAAGATCCCGCCGGGGCGAGCAAATAATCATACAGAGTCAGAGGTTCGAGGGATTTCTCCCCCGAATCGAAAACAACCATCCTAAGATAAGCAGCCCCTAGTCTACTCTTTGGAGCCTCGGTTTTCTTCTCTTCTACGATTTTCTCTTCCTTCTGGGGTGGTTCTTCAATCAAACACAAGTAGACTCTCTAAACAAACTGAAGACTCAATAAACACACTAATGACACACAATAGGCACACACTAGACACTAGAATTCGGCCTCTATTTATAGAGGTAGGCAAAGGTTCAAGGGGTACTTAAGCACCTCTTCAAAAAGAATTTAGGTTCAATGTATTTTGCATTTTGAACTGTCTCGCCGTCGGCGAGAAAAGACCTCGCCATCGGCAGGCTTCTAGAAGGTCTTCAAACCGCGTTGTCTCGCTGTCGACGGGCTCGGGCTTGCTGTCGGTGAGGTAGTTGTAATTCCTTCAGAAGTTCTCCTCATGAACTCGCCGTCGGCGACTTAGTTCATTTTGCATGAATTTCTTCCTTTTTGATCCAAATTCGCTCCATTTCATGCTTTTTGCTTCCATCACTTATAAATATTCGTTCCTGCAATAAAATAAAGAAAATATCTTTCTTTAAAGTGCAATTTCATCAAAAATAGATATGAATTTCTTAATATATTTTTCTGTGATCACCTTTGCTCTGAAAAGTGTAGCTTCAATTAGACAGTTGTGTCACCTTCGATTGCACCTAAGGAAGCTCCAGATGAAGTCTCTGGCTCTGGGGAATTGTCTAAGTATGAAAGTGTCCACAGCCGATTTCAAAAGCTTGGAGGCTAGAAGCAACCGGGTGGCTCGGAGAGGGGCTTTCACGCGGGAACTCCTTCTCTTGGTCCTGTGCGAGTGTGGGTGAGTTTAATTTGGATTTGGTGGAGGTTTGGAGATGTCCCGGTTCTGGGCCGAGAATTGAGCTCCAAAATTGAGCTCAATCAATGGGGTTTAGGGCGAGGAGAACGGTGGGGATCAATTGCTCTAGGTGAGGAGAAGGTCCCGGAGCAATTTTGGCAGCAGTTTTGTTTAGGTCTAGTTCATCACCTCATTTGGCCGAGAGGGTGGTGGGTTTAAATAGACATGGCTGGAGGGCCTCCCAGGGGGAGTTGAGGCTTTGGATCAGCTGCTCTGGTCAAGGGAAGAACAGCCATGGTGTCTAATTAGGTTGGGACAGCTCAGCAAGGAATAATTGAATTTTTGAACCAAATGGGTACTCTCGGTCTGGTCTTTTCCGGCGACTGTGGTGGCTGGCCGGCCAGGGTCAGGTCACCCTCAAGGTCAGGGAGGTCAAGGTTGGGGTTTAGTGCAGTCAATTGGCCATGGACTTGTGTAAAGGAGTTTGATTTAAATGGAATGGTAGAAGGCTCATTTTGGCTTGGTTTGGTTCAACTCATGTATTTGGGCTAGGTTCACCCCCCATGATCTGATATGGGCTGAAGGGGATCAGTTGGGTCAGTTAGGAAGGGGTGGTGACGTCCCCATCCAAGGTGATGTGGCTAATTTTAGTTTAGAGTGTAGCATGGATGAGGTTAAAAATGCTTAGTGAAGGATTAAGAAAGAGCCCCCTCTTCTTGCCATTAATGTCTTGGTTAGGTGTCAAAGCTCTCATGGCTTCATATGGCTTGTAAATGGCTTCATTTGGCTTGCTCATGGCTTGGGAAAAGGTTGGCTTATTTTCATAGGAATGGGTTTTGGGATTTTGATGAGTTTAAGGGAAATTGGCATGAGGCTTGATTTGGATTTATTTGATGATTGATTTAGAACTTAGGGATGATATCAATTAAAGGTATGATGAGAATAAATTGTCATGTGGGCTTTGGAGCTAATTTTGGGCTTTTGGATTTGGTGAAAATGAGCTTTTAGGATGGTTTAAGAAAGTGGGCCTTTGGGTTTGAAAACAAATTGGTGGATGGAAATTTTGTGTAGGATTGGGCCAAAAAAATATTGCTTTTCGTTTAAGGATGTGTCATGAACATTTTTAAAAAGGTTTGGTGTCATTTAGAGTGGAATTGGATTTAATTTGGGCTTTTTTGATAAAGTGGCCAAAGTGGGTCAAATTGGGCTAACTTGGGCTATGGTTGGACTAAGGTTGGATTTGATGTAAAATCAATGTAGATAAATGCTTATGGGAGTGTCACAAAGAGTTTTCAACTTTGGTTGGGCTTTGATTTTTGGATTTGGGCCCATTTGGGTTAGGTTTGGGTTTAGGCCAAAAATGGAGATTTTAGTTTTGGGTTAGGTTTGGATGGAGTTTAGGTTCAAATTTAGGGTAAATCTTGTTATTGTTTTGCTTGTGGGGATGTTAGGAAGGTTTTAGAGAAGATTTGGGGTTAATTGGAGTTGAATTGTGTTGGTTTGGGCTAAGTTTAGGTCATGGGCCAAAATTGGGCTTTAGGCTTCAAATTGGAATTGGATCCAAATGTCAATCAAATTGGGCTTAGATTTGGTCTAAATTGATATTGGGGATATTAAATGGAAGTTTAGAATTGAATTGGATCAAAATTGAGGTCAATTGGGTTGATTTTGTTTGACATTGGGTCCACTTGGGTTAAGAATGGGTCAAATTGGGGGTTTTGGCAAAAGTGGGCAAAATTGGAAAATTTGGCCTATAGTATAGTTGCACAAAATGAAATTAGGAATATTTAGGATTTTCTGGAATTTTCTGGAAATTTTTGGAATTTATGGTTAAGAAGGACATTTTTGGTATTTGGAGGGTATTTTTGAAAATTTTGGTATATTTGGCTAATGATGATCAATTTGAATGGTGGGAAATGTTTAGGTTTGGTTTTGAGGAATTTTGGATAATTTAGGCAATTTTGCAAAGTTTGGGCAATTTCAAGGGTATTTGGTAGGTTTGGTTGGTTTAGGGCCCAGGGGGTCAAAAATTGAAATTTTGGAAAAATAAAGATTGATTAAGTGTGAGTGAAATGAAATCATTTTGGTTGAGCCATGAAGCCATATTAAGTTCACAAAAGCCATGAGAGGAGTCATTTTAGACATTCACTATGTTGTTCCTAACCCTCTTAGCCAGGGGCTTAGAGGTTGAGGTCCATCCATATGAATTGCATACATGAGTCGGGAAGTCAAATTGGCTAAAGGTATTTTTAGGGTTTGGAATGTGTGTGTGTGGGAGTGTGGTGTGTGCAAACTTACCCTTACCAGACCAGGCCACCCAGGGTAATCCTAAGGCCAAAGAGTCCTATAGGAAACTCATCCTTTAAACCTTCACATTTGATTTTAACCCTCCAAGTGACTTGGGGGTTTATAGTCAAACTTGTGGGGTTTGAAGGGAGTCAAGAAGTGTTTTGAATTTCTAAGTGGCGGGTTCCATCTCTAGTCCTCTAGGATAGTCAAAGGGAAAGCCTAAGGCTAGATCCTAAGTACTAAGGAGAGAGATCAGACCTCATCAAAAATGAGGTCAACAATAGAATTTAATATTATTTTCTACTTTGTTGTAGAACTCATAGTTATTTCAGATCTTATGTTTCATAAAACATTTTAACATTTTAATTGGCTAGATCGAAATGTAAATGAAGAACTAAGTGTAAAACTATCACAAGTATTTAACATTTAAATTGCTTATCCAATCTTTCTCTTCATTTCACCATATCTCATTGTAAGGAGAAAGAAAAAGAAATCTACTCTGAATTCATAAGGAAGATACAAGATAACAAGGATTTTATATATAAAAGAAATTTCATACAAACAATGATAAACAAACACAACTTATCTGAAACTCTTCCCCAAAGCAAATTCCTTGAAGTTCATTCGGATCTCTTTCTCTCTTTACGATAACACTCAATTCTCTCTTAGAAAAGTAAAGAAGAAGAAATCTCTCACTTTCCTCCCTCTCTTACAACTCTAGAAAAAACCCTTTTTTTAAACTTACACTAATTTTTCCCTCTTCTCTCCTGTGCAAAAACTCTTTTATGGCATTTAAAACACTTTAATATAGTGTAGGGGTTAATTTTCAAGAGATGCCTCAAGTGACCCTCCAAAAGTCATCCAAATACGTCGAATATACCAAAATTTTACGAGTAACCGCCCTGGGCACCGTCGGCATCAGACTTGGGCACGGTCGGCGCTGTGGTGTGTTTTCTGGTCCGCGTTCACTGGATGAGGGCGATGTCGGCGCCCAAAGCAGACTTTCCAAAAAATCACCTCATTTTACTCCAAATTCCATTCCTTTTGCTTTATTTTTCTCCAAATGCCAAAAATCAACAAAACTATAATAAAACATGAAAAATACCCTTATTTAAAGCGCAATATCATAAAAAATGAGTATAAAGTATAGGAGAAAAATCTAATATATTTTTAGTGCATCCTTCTCCTCAATAGAAAGTGAAGACGTTGCCCTTGTCTCAACAATGTTAATTTCCATGAACTCCTAATCCATATAATCCGTAGGTAGTGGTCCTCATCATCAATGTATAGTCCTTGATTTTTGGCTAATTCTAAAATCTTAGCTCTAAGCTTCTTTAATTTATCATTGATTGCTTTCTCTTTAGTCAACTTAAGTTCAGTAGGATTTTCTTGAGCATTGTTCCTATCTGTAATGGACTCTAAAGCAATGGTAGCAACGACAGCTGGAGCATCAGACTCATGATCTATCTCACTGACATGCTCCACGGGCTTCTTAGAACGCATTAGCACAACGACCTTAGGTACCTACACTTTCCTCTTTGATGTTGATGCCTTGTGATGAAGTGCCTCGCTGGAGGCATCAGTATGTCGAATAGAAGTGCGCTACCAAGGGTGTCAACCAAGTACATCGATAAACAGTCTCTTTCCATTATCCTTCATCGGGAATTTCTCATAAACATCGGTTGACGGTACTCTCGGACCCAGTCAGGACTTCACCGGTCTGCGCTTCATAGGTCTCGAGAAAACAATAGTAACAACTACAACAGTGGCAACGATATCGACACGGTCTCCCAAATAGAATCTAGAAGGAATATGAGCTGATGGTATTTCTACTACCTCTATAAATGACGATCACATCTTCCTTTCCTTAAAATCTCATTCTTCATCTTTGGTGATACGCGTAACCCATCTACTTAAGTAGTTAAGAAACAGAGCATCCTTCATTTTTAGCTAGTTTCTCAAAGATGGTACGGACTAGGGTAATGGGAGTGGGCCTCTACCTCTCCTTACCATGACCATGAAGTGGTGGTAAAGCAGCAACAATCTCGTAGAGGCTCGCATGTCCAGTAGTGTCCCGCAAGGGATGAAACCTACTCTCTCGGAGGAGAGGAGAGGTCTCAGGTACTAATGCGGCGGTACGTAAATACGAAGTAATAAATTGTGCAAATAGTTTCAATTCAGTCACAAATTATAATCAATTCAATAAGGTAGCAGTTGATCTATATGCATGTATATGCATCGTTCAACTAATATAGGGCTCTAGCGGAGTCCTGGTTATCGATCCCACAGGGAGTAAGCAAACCTTAAAGCGTAGCACATAAATCCAATATTCAATTTGTAAAGCACTTAATGTATTACCAAAAATGCTACAGTTTAACCATGCTAGAGATTTTAAAATCACCAAATTACTTTATAAGCTTCAAATTAAAGTAACTACTAGTAAAATAAGTTTTTATCATGCAAGGTTCAAATTTAGAGAAGGTGTCCTCCCCCTTACAATGATATTATGGTGAGTGAATGATAAAGATTAGCATAATCTGGTATTGTGCCTGAGTGCTATAAAGAACATTGACTAAGCCTAGGTTTTGACCCTAAATTCGTGGTTAGGTTGGGAGGATACTTGATCTCACTCCAGAGCTCTCGCTTCCCTTCCTCTGAAGGCTAACTCTCGCATTAGTTTCCAAACACTAAAACCAAATTGGGGATTTTAGTCCACCAACCTAAAATCTTCAATTCTATGCCCAATAAACATATTTCCCTATTTATTTGCACCCAACCCCCATGAACTTCACCATCCATGGAGTTTGAATGTAATCTCCACTTTTGTTGTAAAAAGCATAGCCCTTTTAGATTGTATGTTTCACAACATATTTTAACAAATCAATTGGTTAGATTGAAATGTAAATGAAGAGCAAAGTGGAAAATCATCACAATTTCTATTCTTTCTTATGCCAAATCCAATCTAAACTATCACATCACCATTTATCATTGCAAGGAGAAAGACAAAGAAATCTACTCAGAATTCAGGAGGAAGATATGACAAAACAAAGATTATATATATAAATAATGTCATATAAACAATAAGAATTAAATACAACTTATCTGAGTTTCTTCCCCAAGCAAATCCCGTGAAGTTCTCTTGGATCTTCTTCTCTCTTCACAACACACTCAATTCTATCTTGGAATAGTAGGGAAGAAGCAATCTCTCACTTTCCCTCTCCTCCTACAAAGCTTTTGAGAAGAATCCCTCGCAAAACAATAATAAACACCAAACCCTAGACTCTAAACTCTCTCCAAACACTTTCTCTTCACTCACACACACTTAATCACACACACCACAGACTACTTCCACATACCACACACTACTCACACTGATTTCTGCCACCCAAAACAAGTTAAATTAGTCTAGAAATGAGTTTTCCAAGAGTGGCCACAAGAATCCCTCCAAAAAGTGTCTAAATACATTGAATCTTGCTTGAACCGACATTGGGTGCTGTCGGCGGGCAATTGGGTGCTGTCAATTGCCTATCGTGACTTTTATTTCTGAACTCTCTAGAAAAACTTATCGTGGGCACCAGTTTGGGGGCCGTCGGTGCCAGAACTTCAAAATTCTGGTTTTTACCTTTTTTCGCTCCAAAATTGTGCTTTTTCGCTTCTTCTTGCTCCATTTACCTAAAATCATCATACATGCAGCAAAACATGAAAAATACCTTCCATTAAAGTGCAATATCACAAAAAAATGAGTATGAAATATATATATGAAAAATAAAAAATATTTTCGATGCATCAGGTACACTGAGTTCCTCCGGCTGAAGAATCTCCTTAACAGAAGCTAACTTTGCAGCCTGGGCTCTGATAGTCCTCAGAATCTTACAAATGTGGTTCCTCTTTAAAGACTTGGTTAGCGACACAACTCTCGAACTAGAACTAATCTCAAACTCTAACGGTGGGGCACCAAATTCATCGAATGAGTCTTCTTCGAGCAAAATCTCCTTCCCTTTTGTAGAAAAAATAGCGGGTGATCCTAATATTTATTACATGTAAGGATTTATAAAGTTGACACCACTACTTGAAGATTTTAATCCCAGACAACAGAGCCAAAACTTGATCCCAAGCAAAGTAAGATTTCAATTTTAACTTTAAATAGTAGGGATTTTATGCAAGTATACGTATCTTTATCAAGTAATATAGGCCTTTCAGATCAAACATCGAATATTGATCCCATGGAGATCGAGGTTAATCATGGTTACTTTCAATAGAAATTCTAGTATAAGGTCGATAAAGGTTTGATTTTGATTATATCATACATTATCACTAAAATACTACTTCTACTCCTAAACTAAATTACTTCGTGAAAATCAGAAATTGAGGTTTGATATAATAAAAGTACTCTTCCCCATACAATGAATTTAGTGATAAGTGTCAAAGTAAAACAAGTAGTGAGAGAGATTGTGACAAATATAAGCAAATATATTCTTTACCCTTACTAGAGATGCTCTAAAGAACATTGGTTAATATAAAGTTTGAATAGTTCTAAAGACATGCTAGGCAGGGAAGATACTAGCTCTCACTCTAGAGATCCCTTTTATCCCTCCACCTAGAGGCTAACATCTCGCATCAAAACCTAAAATAATAGACCAAATTAGGGGGCTTTAGTCTGTCACTCTAAATTCCTCTAATTCTACACCCATAAAATATTATTTACCTATTTATTTTCACTCAACCATATGGACTACATTCTCATCCATACATTCTCATGTGATTTTATTACAGTTGATTGAGACAACACCATCACGGATCTTACATGTTCTCACAATCACTTTTAACATGAAAGTTGATCAAGTTTACATGTAAATGAAGAAAAAAGTAAAATCATCACAATATATTCTCACTCTACTCAATTCTATATCCTAAACATGCATACTGATTCATTATAAGAGGGAAGGGTAAACAAAACTACTCACTACACATGGAGAAACAACAAGAACATTTCATTGAACAAGTCTTTGAAACCATCAAAACAAAGTACTGGATTTAAATCATAATACAATGAAAATACTTATCTTTAATGAAAATTAAACTCTCCTTATATAACAAAAGTAATCCCCTTACAATCCTTTCCAAGAACAAAGTGAAAAGAAAAGAAGAAATCTATCACCTCTCTCTTTCTCTCTCACCTTGTCGCCCAACTTAGGGATCTCGCCTAAGCCTTCTTCTTCTTATCCAATCCTTCTTCTTCTCTTCTTATTAATTCAAGAGTTCAAGAGAGTTTTAAAAATATTTCCAAGCCTTATTTATAATTTCTCAAGTGGTGCTTAAGTATCTCTTTAAAAGTGTCCATATACAATGAATCCTCCAAAGGGTACCTCGAGTGCCTCTTCAAAAGTCTTCAAAAACATCCTTATAACCACTCCAAATACATCTCTAAAGTCTCTTTTTTCATTTCCAATGAATCCCCAAGAGACACACAAAGCACCGCTTCAAAAATCTTGTGAATCTAATGTATATTCTAGAAGATATGTTGAAAATGGTCATCGACGCTTAAGCCGATTTTGGGCGCTCTGTCTGGTGGCGCCTAAGCGCCATGTTTGGGTGCTTAAGTGCCATGCATAAGAACTTAAGTGCCCGATTTTGACCCCCATGCTCCGGTGTGCCCCGGTTCGACTCGATTTGCTTCTGTTTGCTCTGTTTTGGTCCATTTTTGTTCCTTTTGCTCCAATCACTCCAAATTCTTCAATTTGATGTACCTATAACCAAAACACAAGAAAACATACCTTTAAAGTGCAATATCATTATAAAATATAGCATGAAAAATAGTACATTTTTAGGCCCATCAAAATCCCCCAAACATAACATTACTTGTCCTCAAGTAATACAACATTTTTAAAATAATTTATTTAGATTAGAGTTAATGGGTCATCCTTTAGAATTGCTAATTTTTTTTTAGAAAAGTGATAGTTCAAATTAGAAGAACATCTAGTGAATCAAACTAGGCCAAGATCTAAAATATTTATCATTAAACTTGAGAATTTGTTTTCCTATCTAATTCAAAAATATATCAAAATTTTTCAAACTTCAGATTCTATGAACTACTTTCTAGACTTAGGAACTCTCATAAAAAATTACTAATATAAGTGTAAAAAGCAAGCTTAAGATTGTTCTATGTTCTTTACTCTAGAAAGACTCGAGTGAAACCAGATTTTGATTAGGACCTCTCCTCAAGCTTCTCCTCACACTTTTTTTTTCTTTTTTCTCCATTTTCTTTTTCTTTTTCAGGATCATTTTGATCCATTCTTTTCTTTTCTGCTCTTTTTTATGTGACGATTACTTTATCTGGAGAAGTCCTTAAATAATTTTGAATTCCACTATTATCTTCTAAAGTTAAAACTTATTAATTTCATTCACTTGAAAAGATGTATAGCACTCCTGGCGATGCGAGTAGTGGGGGTTACTAAGCTGCTGGTAGGGAAAGATACGTGGAGTGACTACCTGTGGAGTGAAATTTTGTGGTGGTTTTTGTTCTCCCTGGGTTTTTCAATTTTTTAATTCTTTGTTACTATTACATTGGTGGTCAGGTGTTGTTATGGCTTCCCAGACCCCCACTGATGTTGCTACCAATGCTGAGTGGGCTAAAGCCACCTATGCTAGGGTGGTTGGAAATGACAGGAACCTCTTGTGAACTTGGAACAACTGGTGTTTCCTCGAGCTCTACATGATGAGGCTGAAGGGAAGGGCTCCTGCGCTTTTGTTAAACCTTTGGGTGTTAAAGATGGCCACCCAGCCATCTGCTATTCTGAAGAGGAAATGAAATCTCTGGTGGATGCTTGAAAATTCATCCTCATTGGTAAATTTCAACTAGGTCGCCCAAAGATAGAATCTGTGAGGAGATGCTTCATTGTTCTAAACTTCAAATGAGCTTGGAAGCTGGGGTTAGTTGATGGCAGACACATAATGATACAAATTTCTCTGGAAGAGGCTTATTCTAAACCATTTACCAAGAAAGTTCTCACAATTGATGGAGCCCATATGAAGCTGATTAAATGGACTCCAGATTTTGACCCAAATAAGGAGCCTCTAATTGTCCCCATCTGGTACAGGCTACCTGGTTTACCTTTTTAGTGCATCAATCAGAATTTGATATTTAATATTGGAAGGGCACTTGGTCGACCATTGGAATTGGATTCTCCTACTCACCAATCCTAAAGAACTTCAGTGGTAAGAATTTTAGTGGAAATGGACATAACTCTCCCAGATATAGAGAAAATCTGGTTGCATCCAGCACAAGGGGGATTTTTGCTGAAAATTGAAGTACAATTTAAACTTTATTATTGCCACAACTGTAAAATAATTGGACACACAGATGATAGATATTTTAGGCTCCATCCTCATCTTAAGAGGAAATTTGGGGTCCCATCAGTTAATCCCCTCCCCCTTGCTCCTGAGGTGGGAGAAAATGGTTTAGTGGAGCATGACACTGTGGTGGCTGACCCTCCTATTTCTCCCCCTAGAGCTGATAGTGGGGAAGACACACCTATTGTACATTCAGAACAATCTCCTACTCCCCCCAGGGTTACCAGGGGTAGGGACACACCTTCAGGTCAGGCCACTCTTCCTCTCGTAGTAGGAGATAGTCCTGCCTTCGAAGTCCAAGTAACAATTGATGTTATGACTCAGGACATTAAATCAGATTGGAAGGTACAGAAAGCCAAAAAAGAAAAGAAACATACAACCAAAATTTAGAAACTTATGTCTACTCAGGCCTCTTTGGAAACTACCCCCTGATAAAGAAGGCCCTTCTAGAAAAGGTAGAGGAAGAGTGAGATCCAAATCTCAACCTGGTATGGGAACCCCTCCCCAACATGATTAATTTACTATGTTGGAATATCAGGAGGATTGGCCACCCCCTTTAATAAAGAGATAATTACATTTAAACAAAAAAGTCAAACTTTAGTGCTTTGCCATTTTGGAATCCATGGTTCACATGCATCTCCAAAAACTGATTAACATGTCTCTTAATTTCTCTCACTTTGCTACATCAACAATAAGATCTGGATCTTTTGCAAAAAGGAGATTTGCTGGTTAGTGGTGATTAATCACATACAATTTGTGCATATTTCTTACACAATGAATGGGAGGGAGTTTTTTGCCACTTTTGTGTATGCTGGTTGAAGAAAAACAGATAGATGTAAGCTATGGACTGAGCTTCACAACATCATTGCTACCATGTCTTCCTGCTGGCTGGTGGGAGGTGATTTCAATTACATCGCTTCTTCTGCAGAGAAAGGGGGCGGGAGAGCCCCTAATCTTCTTAAGGTCACCATATTCAACAATAATATTCAGAGGGCTAGGTTATATGATTTAGGCTTTCAGGGACCAGAGTTTACTTCGAAGAGGGGTTATACTTAGGAGAGACTGGATAAAGTGTTGGTTAATTATACTTGGCAGAAGACTTACCTTTACGCTTTTGTAAATCATTTGAGTTTAGCTGGCTCTGATCACAAACCACTCCTTATCACCATTACTACCCCTACCACTGCTAACAGAAACTCACCTATGAGATATTTGAATTTTTGGTCCACTCACTCCTCTTTTCATAACACTGTATCAACCAACTGGTGCAATATTCTCACTCTAACCCACTTATCAAACTTTGGGAACTTCTCATGAAAGTGGGGAAGGCACTTATATACTGGATTGGATTCTAATTGGTGATGTTTTCAAAGCTGAGAAGTTAGCTAAAAAACAAATAGTTGAATTGGAAAGAGTTATTTTGAAGGATCCCACTCAGGAAGGACTGTTAATTGCTACACATGAAAAACTACTCATTGTAATTGATTGGCAGGACACATTACTTAGACAAAAAGTGGCGTCTACTAAATTTACTAAGGGGGATAGAAACACAAAATTTTACCATGCTTGTATACAACACAGAAGAAAATGCAATACCATCCACAGAATTTCCAATTATGAAGGTGTAACTCTTCAAGACAACAATGACATTGCAATGGATGTTGTCAATTTCTTCCAAAGCTTGCTAGATCAATCGCCAACTGAAAACGCCCCTATAGATCCTTTTCTCTTCAGTCAGAATGTGGCTTACACCAGCAGTTTTAATCTTACTGATCTCCTCACTAAAAGTATAATCTGGTCTGCCATTAACTCTATTGACAGCTCTAAAACTGCAGAACCTAATGGATTTACTGCTGACTTCTAAAAAAAATCATGGGGTATTATCAAAGCTGAGCTCATTTCTGCCATTCACAGATTTTTTCAAGGAAATGACCTCCCCAAATATTTCAGTGCTTCTACCATGGTTCTCATCCCTAAACCCACTGATACCAAGAATTGGAATCATTTAGACCTATTAGTCTCTCCACTATTATTAGTAAAATCATTAGCAAGATAATAGTGAGAAGGCTTCAGTTGCATTTAGAAAAGCTCATTTGTATCAACCAAAATGCCTTTGTCAAGGGAAAAACCATAGTAGATAATGTTCTTATAGTACAAGAGCTACTACTTGATCTGGATAAGGCTTTTAGGGGGAAAAATCTAATTTATAAATTAGATCTTAAGAAAGCCTATGATACCATTTTTAGGAAATTTATTCTGAATGTTTTGGCTGCTAGAGGCTTTAACCCAGCATTCTGCACTCTCATCTTCAGGTGGGTGAAAAGGAACTCACACTCCATACTCATCAATGGTTAGCTTTGGGGAGATTTCACTGCCACTAGATGCCTCAAACAGTGAGATCCACTTTCTCTAACCATCTTCACACTCACTATGGACTATTTATCCAGGATGTTGGACGAACAGTTTTTGCCTCTCCATTATGCCACATATCACAACAAAGCTAAATTCTCTATTTCACATCTCATCTATGCTGATGACATCATGGTTTTTTTCTAGAGATAACAAGGTGGCAGTTAAAAAATAATTCATTGTTTGCAAGAATTTCAAATTCACTCTGGTATGTGTATCAATGCTAAGAAATCTAAAATCCTATTTAGTAAGAAAACAATCTCTGAGGGCAAACACTGGATTTTGCAAGTCACTGGTTTTTCTGAAGCTCACCTACCCAACACTTATCTGGGGGTCCCTCTAATGAAAGGAAGAACTAAATTAACTCATTTTGATGGGGGTGGTGGGAACATTTTCCTCCCAATTGGCTAGTTGGACACACTCTTTTCATTCAAATGGGGGAAGAATTACTTTGCTTAAAAGTATTCTTACTACTTTCCATGCATATATCCTTCCAGTGTCTTGTATGAAAAACGCACAGGAATTCAACTAGAATGAGCCTTCAACAAATTTTGTTGTCAGGTCGAAGGCAGTAACTCAATTGGGCTAGTTGGCAGAAGCTGGCAAAGCCTACTATGGCAGGTGGTACGAGATTAAAAGGAATTCAACAAATGCGACAAGTCTATTTATGTAAACTATGGATCAAGTTTAGGCAGCAAATTTCTTTATGGGTGATCAACTAAAAATTTAATAGCTTTTTACTATTCATTTCATACCTATTTTTGATGATATTGCGCTTTAAAGAAAGATATTTTTCATGATTTCATGCAGGGACAATGATTTTAGGCCTTTGGAGCAAAAGGAAGCAAAAATGAGCAAATTTGGAGCAAAAAGGGACAAAAGTGCATTTAATTGAACTAGCGCCACACCACGCTATTTTAGAGAGAGTTTCAACCGATTGGCAGAATAATGCATCGAACGACACCCTATCTAGTGTCGGACTGTGCCTATCCCAAATTCAAACTAGATTCAATGTATTTGGCTAGATTTTGGTGGGTTGCTTGAGGAAACTCTTGGGAAATCAGTTATGGCTGAATTTAAACTTCTTTGGAGCCAAATTTATAGAGGGAGAGGGAGTTTAGAGTGTAGAGAGAGTATCTTTTTCATTTTGTTTAGGAAATCTGGGTTTTGTGTTTTCTCTTCTAAGGAGTGTAGGAGAAGATGGAAATTGATAGATTTCTTCTTCCTTACTCATCTAAAGAGAGAATTTTGTTTTGTTGTGAAGAAAGAAGAGGAGTCAAAGGAACTCCTTGAGATTCTCTTGGGGAAGAGTTTGAGATAAGTTGTATTTTCTTTACTTTGTTTGTATGACGTTGTGTTTATATATAAAATTCATGTTTTTTCATTATTTCCTCAAGAGTCTTGAGTAGATTTCTTTATCTTTCTCCTTTTCATGTGATGTGTTGATGTTGTGATATGGAAATGATGTGTCGATTTATTATGGAGAAATTGTGATGAGCTTTTCACTTCGAACTTCATTTACTTTTTGATTTGGCCAATTGAATTGTTAAAACTTGTTGGGAAACATATGTTTTGAAAGGATTATGAGTTCCACAAATAAAGTGAAGATCACATTTAATGTCCATGAATGAGTGATGCAGACTTTTAATATTGCAAGAACTTATGAACTCAGAACTATATATTTATAATGATTTTGTAAAGTCCAAATATTCAATGCAAGTATACATATCGTATCAAGTAATATAGTGCTCTAATGGAGTCCTGAATATCGATCCCACAGGGAAGCAACTATTCTTACAATAGAAAAAGTAATACTGAAATCCAATACTCAAATTTCAATTAAATTTTAATGTTTACTTCTACTAACAAGATGTAGAAAACAGTAACAATTAAGCAAACTACAATTATTTCTAATATTTTTAAAATAAAATTAACTAACAGAAACACACTAAGCTATGTATTTGAAAGGTTTTGATAAATAAGAAAAGTATATTTTCTCTTGCAACGAGAATATGATGTGTGAATGATATGGAATGATTATTTTATTTTATTGTGTCAAATAGGAGCATATATGTTTCTTTACCCTCAACAAAGTACCCATTCTTCCAAGCATGAAAAGAACATTGACATATCCTAAGTTTAGTTACTAAATCTAAGGCAAGGCTGGGAGGATACCGACTATCACTACGGAGCTCCTACTCACTCTTCACCTGAGTTTAGTTACCAATCTTAGGACCAAATTGGGGATCTAAGCCTGTCACCCTGAAACCTCTAATTTGAAGTCCATCAAAATACATTTCCCTATTTATTTGCTCTCAATTCCCATGAACTAAGCATTTCATCCATGGAAATTGAATGGATTCTTCATTATTGTTGTAAGACACTAAATCCTTTCAGAATTAATGTTCAACAACATATTTTAACAATTCAATTGGTCAGATTGAAATGTAAATTAAGTTCGAAATGAAATACCATCACAATTTCTTTAATACTTTAAAAGCACTTCAAATCCACATCATCACATTATCACCTCTCTATGCAAGAAGAAAGACAAAGTAGACTACTCAGAGTTCATGGAGAAGATAAAATAAAATATAGATTTTATATATAAAAGAAAAGTCAAACAAACCACAAAAGAAATACAACTTATCTCTTTCTCTTTCCCAATGCAAATCCCTTGAAGTTCCTTTGAATCATTTTCTCTCTTCTTTGCAACACTCAATTCTCTCTTTAGAATGGAAAGGAAGAAGCAATCTCTCACTTTACACCTTCTCCTTCACTCCATAGAGAAGTTTCTCTCTCAAATTCTCGCTTCTACACTCACCCTAACACTCAACACACACTCTCCCTCTCTAGAACCACACTGGAAATTCAGAACACACACTAAAAACCACATCATTTTTATCCAAAAATAGTTACTTATAAGTTAGAAATGAATTCCCTAGAGTTTCCTAAAGCATCCCTTCAAAAAGTCACCAAAACTCTTTAATATCGGGTGCCTCCGGCACTCTATGTTAAATTAAATTCTGGGCTCTCGGGAAAATGCCGGCGGCGGCGCTAGAAGCTGTTTTCCTCCTTTTTGCTCCTTTTTGCTTCTTTTCAATCCAATCACCAAAAATCATCATACCTGCAACAAATCATGAAAAATATCTTTCTTTAAAGTGCAATATCACAAAAAATGGGTAAAATTATATAGCAAAAACAGCATATATTTTTGGTGCATCAAAATTCTCCAAACTTTAACTATTATTTGTCCTCAAGTAATCCTTCTACTACATGAAAATATAATTCAAGGCAATACACTTTTAACCTGTAGATTACTAAAAGTTTTTCATTCAAAAAAATATATTGGTTGGACTTTTAGAAAGAAATTCAGTAACTCAGGCTAACAGTATAAGTATAAGAATATTCAACAATCAAGCCTAAAGGTTCTAGTCTTCTATTTATTTCAAGATAAACCATAATTTGTCACATTAAGAGTACCTTGAAAGATTATGTGAAAAAGGAGTTCATGTAAACTTCATCAGAATGTTGGCCAATGATTTAAATATAAATTCAAAATTGAAATCAAGTTCTCCCTTTATGGTAACTCAAGTGATGCCAATTTTACTTAGGCATCTCCTCAAGCTTCTCCTTATAAATATTTTTCTTCCTTTTACTTTTTCTTTTCTTTTTGGGGTTGTTTTTCAATCCTTCTTTTCTTTTCTTTTTCTCTTTTCTCTTTTTTTTTATGAGGATTACTATATTTGGATAGCCTGTAATGATTTTGAACTTCACTCTCCTCTTTCTAAAGTTCAAATTTGAAACACATATTTACTTTATAATTAGGTATGAGCTTTATTATTCATCATAAAGTCACAATCTCTTATTAACACACAATCCTTTAGGTTTCTTAACATTTCAAAAATACAGTTTTTTTTACTTTAAATAGTTAACTATAATCAAATCCTTTCATACCAAATTTCTTACCCTTATAAAATTAAACTTTATTACTAAAAACTTTCATCTAATCCTTTCATAATATTCACCTGAAATAAAAAGTTTTAGTTATCTCAAGTGAGGTTCAACTACCAGAAGTTGTGCTAATAATTTTTTAAAATATAGTAATTGAGAACAAATAAGAGTTAATATTTTTCTACCCTCCCCCAAACTTAAATTTTTCAATAAATTTGTAGTAGAGAGTAAAAGAAACTGACCTTTTTGTGCATGGATCTTGAAATCTTCAAAAGCAATCTGGTATTAGTAAAAATTTACAACTAGGAGGCATGAAAAAGTTGGCAACAATGATATAAAATTTTTACATATTTGCAGGGTAAAGAGATATCAAATTTAAACATCTAAACATCCAACAAAACACCATAACTACTAAACAAACTATCACGACACTACACAGTCCATTTAATAATTTCAATTTTTCAATACAACATAACAGTACATTAACAGGTTTACACATCACATGGAAAAGTAAATAACTATTACATCACAACAATACAACCCAACACATAACAGGAAAAACAGAAACTTAAACAAACAAACTTCGAATCTTTATCAACAGGATCATCAGCAGGGTTCAAGACCAGGTTTATACGGTGTATAGCGGGGCAGGTAGGAAATATCACATCAATCTCCCCCCTCATAAATCTAACCTGAGCATCATAATAAGCAATATCAAACTCAACTCTCCTCCTTAGATAATCTTCATTCACATCACTTCTGGCCACATACACTTCCATCCTATCATGGAGTCTATCCACACTAGCACTCTGTAATCTCAGCGTCTCCATACTATCAGATAAAGTAGGGGGCTCAGATGTAGATGGAACGTCATAACTCGTAGTAGGAATATCAGTACTCCAACTCTCATCTCGTGCTCCAACATGAGACTCATAAGTACAAATAATAGTCTTTTATTGGGTCACAGTGGTATAGCTACCTCTTCAGAACTGTTGAACTCAACTCCAGACTGAACACACAGGGCATGAACTAGGGCAGGATGTCCTAATCCTCCTGTGGTCTCGCCTCTAGCAATAGTCTGAATGTTCTTGAAGATAATAGTTCCAATATCAATCTTTTTTATCTTTTGAATACAATAATTCAGATTTACTTTATCCCTTATAACTTCACTGTGGTGATAATAAGTTAACGGTCTTGTAGAGATGAAATAGTGCCAAGTCTTAGATGTAACATTTAACTTGGAAGCGGGGAATTTAATCATCTGTTTTTGACTTATTTTCCATTCCACTCTTCCGTCAGTCAGAAAAGTAATCACTTCTTTCATATTCACCTCTCGGGTATCAAAGTTTTCATATTCACAAAAAAATGGTTCCCATGTCTGATAAAATTTGTTAATATGCTGAGGAGTAAACTCAATCATTTTTCCTCTGACTAGCACATACTCAGTCTCAGCTCATGACAAATTTGCATAGAACTCTCTAACAACACCCATAACAGCATTCGCAGTAAAATAACAAAATCTCTCCCAATTCCGCTCAGCAATTAACTGCTCTACGGATCCACCAGGATTATCAAAAGCTTGATCTTGAATACACTTCTTATTGTAAAGGTAAAAGTTAAAATGAAACTGCGCTTTAACATTGACAAATCTTTCTTCATCAAAATCCAATTATCTCTTCCCTTTACTCAACCTTGGAGCCACAGATTTATAAAAATTTGCAAGAAAAAATTAATAAATCCTAAATCCACAATGTAATAAACTCCAAAAACTATTCTAAACAAGTAAGAGAAAATTTCATCATAGGAATCTCAAAATTTCTTCAAAAATCTTAAAATTCTAATCTAAGTAATGTGAAAGATTCCTTTGGTGAAAATAAAAAATGTTTAACTTAAAGTGAAGCTCTTACCAAAAGAAGTGTAGATTTGGTCTCGAAAAGCTTCTAAATTGCTTCAAATCCAAGATCTAGCAAACCCTAGGTCTTCAAAATCGCAAAAATGGAGGAGGATGACGAAGGAAATGGAAAAAAATGCAGTTCCCAAGGTCAAAATCGCGAAATAAAAGGTTTTCGACCTTTCTCTGTACTCGGGCGCCGGCGGTGCTCGATTTTTTTAAATAGGCCAAACTCTCTCGATTTGGGTGCCGGCAGCGCCAGTCAAAAATTTTTCTGGGTCTAAATTTTTTTTTTTGTAATTTCGATCGTTTCGTCCTCCATAATGACATTTAACACTTCATTAAGCATCTATTTCATCACACAAGCCATAACTAACATAATTTTTATACAAACAACACAAAACATACTTCTATATATAAAATCCACATTACAATATAAACACTAATATGTTCATCAAATTAATCTAACAACTCTTAGATGTTTAGTGTTGCAAATACGCTATGATAAGCGAAAACTAAAATCTAAGCACACACAATGAAATTAAGCATAGAAAATCCAAATTCAAACTACAAAGAAAAGCAAAGTAAATACTAAACACACCAAACATAATTAAGCAAAGTAAAGCAAACACACATCAAACATAAATAGAATCCAGATAATCACTCCTCGTCGGTCTCAGAACTTTCTTCTTTTCTGATATCTCCAATAGATTATTGATGAACGAACAAATTGTAGAAGAGACAAAATGGGAATTCATCAGATGAATCCTTAGCAGTCTCAGCGTTCTTCTTCATTAGATTAATCAGGCTCAACTCTATCCGACTAGTGTGATCAAATTGTTCCTTCATCCTTCAATCTATATGATCAAATAAATCATAAATATTATTGATGGAATTCATAACATTCTATACCTCTTTTTCCAACTGCTTGATTCTCTTTAGTATCACTCTGGAACTTTCAGGAAAATAAGGTTGAATAGGTTGTGAAGTTTGAGTTGGTTGATCAGCAAGCAGATTCATATCTCCTTCATCTCCTGCTATGTGGTAGTCATAAAGATTAGTTGGATCAATAGGTCTCCAGGGAAGAAGAACATATTCCCAACTATCATATGGAATTTTTGATTGACTACATAACAGAAATATGGTGGACGGGTGTCCAAGCCCATATTTAGATCCATGAACTATCAATCCCAAAACTGATTTCACAATTATATTACCAATATCAACCGACCTTCCAGTTTGAATACAAAAATTCAAAATAGCACTTTCCTTGGTTACCTTACTAATTTTCAATGTTGAAAATAACTTTGTCGAAATAAAGTAATGCCACTGCTTTGACACCGTTTTTAAAGATGCAAAAGAGAAACTAATATATCAATTTTCTCTAACGTCCCATTCTTCATTTTCATCCTTCAAATAACGAAACACATCATTCATATTATCACTTGTGGCATTAAAGTTGGAATAATGGCAAATAGGTACATTCTCAATCATAAAGAGATCATTAATTCTCGCAGGAGTGAATTGCACAAACCTACCTCGCACAAAGATGAATCCTTGGTCGATCCCATGAAGATTTCCATAGAATTCCTTCACAACCGGAACGACTACGGCAGCAGTAGTGTAACATAACACTTCCAAACGTCTTTCCATTATTGTCTCTTCAATTCTTGTAGTAGGATTATCCATACCTCGATTAATAAAGCCTCTTTACTTGATAATCTTCCTCTTCATCATCACTTTGTTGAATAATCGCTGCACCTTGAAACTGATAAACTTTTGTCAGTTTAAAATGCGAGATCGAGGGGTTTCAATGGAGTAGGAATCCAAGGGATGTGAGTTAGGAAAGGTAGTTCTCATTTTTCTGGAGTTTGGAAGTTTAAAATGGAGTTTAGGGAGGTCTAAGGAAGAAGATCTCGCTCAAAACTGCCAAAAATTGCATTTTAAAACTCTAAAAATCGTCGGCGCTCAAACCTGGAAGTTCAGCATGTTCTCTGTAATTAGGCGCCGGCGGCGCCTGCTCATAAATCTCACTGAAGTTCGTTTGGCCCAAAATATTCCAATATCTTAATTTGATCCAATATTTATCAATTTTTAAAAGTATTTTTGAGCGATTAGGATTCTAAAATAATTATCTAAAAAAGCATAAATACAACAAACAAGCAAACACACCACAATGATGCATATGGGTTGCCTCCCATAAAGCGTTTGGTTTAACGTCGTCAGCATAACAAACCATTCAGTTAATCGAGATGACTCAAAATTAAAACCTCTTTGAAGTTAGGTTGAAACCCGTCAAAGTAAGGCTTTAATCGATGCCCATTAACCTTGAAAATCTTTCCAGTATTAGGATCCTCAATATCTACAGGTCCAAAAGAATGAACTTTTACAACTGTAAAAGGTCCCAACCATCTAGACTTGAGCTTTCCAGAAAATAATTTCAATCTTGTGTTATATAACATTACTTTTTATCTATGTTTAAGTTTGTTTTTCAATATTTTCCGATCATGCCACAATTTCATTCTCTCTTTATAGATCCTGTCATTGTAATAAGATACAATTCTAATTTCTTCCAATTCATTCAATTGCATAAATCTCTTCTCTCCAGCATTTTTCAAATTAAAATTCAACTCTTTTATCGCCCAATATGTTTTATACTCCAATTTAACCGGTAAATGGCAAGTCTTACCAGACACTATTCTATAAGGGGACATTCCAATAGGGGTCTTAAAAGCAGTCTTATAAGCCCATAATGCAGTATCTAATCGAGCAGACCAATCTAATTTATGAATATCCATAGTTTTCTCCAAAATTCTTTTAATTTCATGATTAGACACTTCTGTTAAACCATTAGTCTGGGGATGATAAGCAGTTGAGATTCTATGAATAATATTATATTTCATAATCAATCTCTTAATTTGATTATTTTTGAAATGGGATCCACCATTAGTTATAATCACTCTCGGCATTCCATATCTCGTAAATATATTTTTCTTTAAAAATTTTGAAACACTTTGAGCATCACATCTAGGTAAAGCAATAGCTTCAATTCATTTCAAGACATAATCAACGACAAACAATATATATAAATTTCCAAATGAAGGAGTAAATGGTCCCATAAATTCTAATCCCCATACATAAATAATTTCAACTTCCAAATTAAAGTTTAGAGGAATTTCATTTCTTTTAGAGACATTATCTACTCTCTGACATCGATCACATGATTTAATATATTTGTATACATCCTTAAAAAGATTAGGCCAATAAAATCCAGATTGCAAAATCTTAAAAGCAGTTTTATCAACACCGAAATGGTCTCCAAATTCGGAATCAAGGCATTATTGAATAATTAAATTAGTTTCTTTCTGTGGCACACATCTTCTAATAATCAGATCCTTACATTGTCTATACAGATATGGCTTATCCCAAAAAAAAATTTTGCATCATATTTAAATTTCTTTTGTTGTTGCCTTGTTAAATCAGGTGGTACAATATCACTCATAATATAATTTACAATATCAGCATACCAAGGCAAATTTCTTCCCATAATAGTATAAAATTGTTCATCGGAGAAAGTTTCTGTAACTTCCTTCTCAAATTCAGATATTTTATCATATTCTAATCTTGACAAATGATTAGATATTTGGTTATCAGATCCCTTCCTATTAATTATCACAAAGTCAAATTCTTGCAGAAGAAGTATCCATCTATCAGTCTAGGTTTCCATCCCTCTTTTGCATTAAATACTTGATAGCTGAATGGCCTGTATGCACAATAATTTTAGCTCCAATTAAATAAGGTCTAAACTTTTCAAAAGTAAACACTATAGCTAATAACTCTCTTTCAGTAGTGGTATGATTAATTTTAGCTTCATTAAGAGTTTTACTAGCATAGTAAATGACTTTGAAAACATTATCATACCTTTGCCCCAACGCTACTTCGATCGCATAATCACTAGCATCACACATAAGTTAAAATGGTTTCTCCCAATCCGGTGAAACAATTATATGTGCAGTGATTAATTTCTTTTTTAATAATTCAAAAGCATGCAAACATTCATCATTAAAGTTGAACTTTTTATCATTTTCTAGAAGTTGGCACAAATGTTTGGTAATTTTAGAAAAATCTTTAATATATCGCCTATAAAATCCAGTGTGTCCTAAGAAACTTCTCACCTCTCTCACGGTAGTGGGTGGTGGCAATCTCTCAATCACTCCAATTTTAACAGGGCCGACCTCCATACCATATTCATAAATTTTATGCCCAAGCACGATTCCTCCTGCAACCATAAATTGACATTTCTCCCAATTCATAACTAAATTTGTTTTCTCCCAAAGCTCCAAAACTTTTTCTAAGTTTTCCAAACATATTTCAAATGAAGTCTCGAATACAGAGAAATCATCCATAAAAACTTCTATTATATTATCTATCATACTACTGAAGATAGATATCATACATCTCTGAAATATTGCAGGTGCATTACACAGTCTAAAAGGCATTCTTCGAAAAGCAAAGGTCCCGTAAGGAATAGTAAATGTAGTCTTTTCCTGATCCTTAGGAGGAATATGTATTTGATGGTAACCAGTATATCCATCCAGAAAGCAATAGTATTTGTGTCCAGCAAGTCTATCCAGCATTTGATCGAGAAAAAGAAGAGGAAAGTGATCTTTTCGGGTGGCGGCATTTAATTTCCTATAGTCAATAAAAATTCGTCTTCTATTAATTTGTCTTCTAGGTATAATTTCATTACATTCATTCACTTCAACATTCACTCCTACCTTTTTCAGCACACAATGTATTGGACTCACCCAAGCACTATCCGAAATAGGATAAATAATTCCAGCATCCAGCCATTTTAAAATCTCCTTCTTAACTACTTCTTTCATTATTGGATTTAATCTCCTCTGCGGATCAACTCTCGGTTTATGTTCTTCATCTAATAAAATTCTGTGCATACAAGTCAAAGTCCATATAAAAGCCTTTTTGTATCTTTTTAAAATTTCCAACAACTTTTGTTCTTGATATTCGTTTAACTCCGAAGATACAATAACTGGTAGGGTAGATGATTCTCCTAAAAAAACATACTTCAAATGATTAGGAAGAATTTTCATCTCTAGTTCAGGAGGTTTTATTATAGATGGAATTAGGCTTTTATCTTCACCTTCCATAGTGTCTAATACTTCAAATCTCTCCTGAACATACTCCAAATCTTCATTCTTCTTATTATCTGAATTTTCTTCATTTTCAATTCCTTCTTTGAACATATTTTCATACTCTAATTCTTTTTCAAATATATTTTCAAAATGATCATTTCTCAAATATTCACAGACCTCCATCTTAAAACATTCATTATCTTTTTCCATTGAGGGATACTTCGTAGATTTCAAAATATTAAAGGTCGCCTCTTGTTCATTAACTCTCATAGTTAATTCTCCTTTTTGAACATCAATCACTGCTCTCCCAGTAGCAAGGAATGGTCTTCCCAAAATGATTAGAGTGTCTTTATCTTCCTCCATATTAAGTACAATAAAATCCATGGGAAAGATAAATTTATCCACTTTCACTAACACATCTTCCACCACTCCTTTAGGGTAAGTAATGGAATGATCGGCCAACTGAAGAGTCACAGATGTAGGAGAAATTTCTCTTATTCCCGACCTTCTGAAAGTTGATAAAGGCATAAGATTAATACTAGCTCTCATATCACATAAAACTCTTCCGAAAAATTTTTCACCTATAGCACACGGGATAATGAAACTACCAGGATCTTTAAATTTTTCCAGAAGCTTCTTCTAAATAATTACACTACACTCTCTGCTAAGTGCAACTGTTTCATGATCTGTGAACTTTCTTTTTTTTTAAGAACATCCTTAATAAACTTAGCATAGTCAGACATTTGTTCTAATGCTTCAACAAAAGGAATTTTTATCGTTAATTTCTTTAGGATCTCCAAAAAATTTCCAAATTTGCTATCCCTATTTTATTTCTTCAATATTTGAGGAAATGGAGGCAGTGATTTTTCAACAGTAATCTTCATTGGTTCAAGAGGATATTCAAAGTCTGGTTAGATCTTGTTTGAACCTTTTTCAATATCCACCTTCTTCTTTTTTATTTCAACTTCTTTTTGTACTCTTGTCTCCAATTCCTTTCCACTCCTTAATTTAATAGCCTTAAGTTGTTCCTTGTTTTGATCTTTTGGATTGATCTCAACATTGATTGGAAGTGTTCCATAAGGTCTATTATTAAGTGCAGTGAAAATATGCTCCAATTGATTTTCAATATTGTTCATGGAAACACCTTGATCTTGTAATTGATTTCTCATATTCAGAATCATTTCTTCAGTAGACAACTTCTTATCCTTAAATTGTAGGTTATTATTGAATCCAGGAGGATAAGAGGGTCTAAAATTGGTATTTCCTTGATTGTTCAAATTTCCATCTGGATTTATAGAATTGTTCCCCTAATGTGGGTTAACATTGGCATTGCTATTATTCCAGTTGAAATTTGGGTGATTCCTCCAACCAGGATTATAATAATTCAAATAAGGATTATTAGGTCTATTAGTAACATTCAAAGTCTCGTAAGATGTTTGAGATTATGTTATTTGTCCAAATGAATTTTCCTCTAATATTTGGGAAGGTTGAGAATAATTCATTCCATATTGATCTATTTTTTAGCAAGGGCTACAATTTGAGAAACTATCATAGTCATCATATCTGAATCATGCACACTAGCTACTCTCTTAGGATTTACCTGTTCAGAGGGCCATTGAAAATTATTAGTAGTCATCTCTTCTATTAATGCATATTCTTCATCAAAAGATTTTGACATTAAAGATTTACCAGCAACAACATCTATAATCGATCTCAATGATCCTACTATTCCATTGTAAAATGTTTTAATTATCAACCAATCTGGTAATGCATGATGTGGGCACTTCCTAAGAAGATCTTTAAATCTTTCCCAAACTTCATACATTGATTCTCCTTCAAACTGACCAAAAGATATGATATCATTTCTTAGTTTAGCAGTCTTTGATGGAGGGACATATTTTGATAGAAACTTTTGAGAAAGTTCCCCCCAAGTTCTAATAGATCCAGGTGTTAACGAATTTAACCTGGCCTTAGTTTTTTCCCTTAACAAAACAAGGAAAAGTTTAAGTCTGACAGCATCATTCGACACTCCGTCATATTTAAAAGTAGCACACAGTTCTAGAAAACTAGCGAGATGTAAATTTGGATCCTCATTAGGTGTTCCTCCAAATTGATTATTTTGTATCATTTGGATAATAGCAGGTTCAAGTTCAAATAAATTAGCAACAACATCAGGATTTTGAATAGTCATGTGAATTTCATCTGCTGTTGGGTTAGCATAATCTCTTAAAGGTCTTGGCAAATTTCCAATATCATTTCTCTGATTATCTTGATTATTCGCCATTTTGCAAGGATTTTCAGTTTGTTTTTGTTATTTTCTAATTTTTCTAATAGTACGCTCCAACTCCGAATCGTAAGGTACTAAAACTGTAGATCCACTACTACGCATATAAAATCACATAAATACTATAAAAAGTAAAAAAAACACACAATTACACACTACAAATTAAAAGTTTTCAGTTACTATATTATTGATAGATAATGTTTATACCTCCCCGGCAGCGATGCCAAAAACCTGATGTGGACTTTTAATATTGCAAGAGCTTATGAACTCAGAATTGAATATATTTATAATGATTTTGTAAAGTCCAAACATTCAACCCAAATATACATATCTTATCAAGTAATGCAGGGCTCTAATGGAGTCCTGGTTATCGATCCCATAGAGAAGCAACGATTCTTACAATAGATAACGTAATACTGAAATCCAATACTCAAATTTCAATTAAAGTTTAATGTTTATTTCTACTAACAAGATGCAGAAAACAATAACAATTAAGAAAACCACAATTACTTTTAATATTTTCAAAATAGAATTAACTAACAGACACAAACTAAGCTATGTATTTGAAGGGTTTTGTTATATAAGAAAAGTATCTTTCCTCTTGCAACGAGAATATGATGTGTGAATGATATGGAATGATTATTTTATTTTATTGTGCCAAATAGGAGCATAAATATTTCTTTACCCTCAAAAGAGTACCCCCTCTTCCAAGCATGAAAAGAAATTTGACATATCCTAAGTTTAGTTACTAAATCTAAGGCTAGGCTGGGTGGATACCGGCTGTCACTACGGAGCTCCCACTCACCCTTCACCTGAATGCTAACCTTCGAGTTTAGTTACCAACTTTTGGACCAAATTGGGGTTCTAAGTCTGTCACCCTGAAACCTCTAATTTGAAGTCCATCAAAACACATTTCCCTATTTGTTTGCTCTCAATTCCCATGAACTATTCATTTCATCCATGGAAATTGAATGGATTCTTCATTATTATTGTAGGACACTAAATACTTTCAGAATTGATGTTCAACAACATATTTTAACAATTCAATTGGCCAAATCAAAGAGTAAATTAAGTTCGAAATGAAAAACGATAACAATTTCTTCAATACTTTAAAAGCACTTCAAATCCACATCATCACATCATCACATCTCTATGCAAGAAGAAAGACAAAGTAGACTACTAAGAATACTTGGAGAAGATACAATAAAACATGGATTTTATATATAAAAGAAAAGTCATACAAATCACAAAAGAAAATACAACTTATCTCTTTCTCTTTCCCAATGCAAATCCCTTGAAGTTCCTTTGAATCCTTTTCTCTCTTCTTTGCAACACTCAATTCTCTCTTTAGAATGGAAAGGAAGAAGCAATCTCTCACTTTACTCCTTCTCATTCACTCCTTAGAGAAGAATCCCTCTCAAATTCTTACTTCTACACTCACTCTAACACTCAACACACTCTCCCTCTCTAGAACCACACTAGAACTTCAGAACACACTAAAAACCACACCATTTTCGTCCAAAAATAGTTACTTATAAGTTAGAAATGAATTCCCTAGAGTTTCCTAAAGCATGCCTTCAAAATGTCGCCAAAACTCTTCAAATTTAAAATCAGCGCTTTATCGTCAATTAAATTCTGGGCTCTTGAGAAAATGGCGCCAGCAGCGCTAGAAGCTGTTTTCCTCATTTTTTTGCTCATTTTTGCTTAGAATTTGTTCCATTTCACTTCTTTTAGCTCCAATCTCCTAAAAGCATCATATCTACAACAAATCATAAAAAATACATTTCTTTAAAGTGCAATATCACAAAAAATGGGTAAATTTATATAGCAAAAATAGTATATATTTTTTGTGCATCAATGAGAGACGTAGTTCATGGGGATTGAGTGCAAATAAATAGGGAAATATACTTTGATGGGCATAGAATTGGACATTTCAGAGTGACAGACTGAAATCCTTAATTTGGTCCTAGGGTTTGGAAATAAAAGCGATAGTTAGCTTTCAGGCAATGGGAAGTGGGAGCTATGGAGTGAGAGCCAATATCCTTCCAGCCCAATCCTAGATTTGGAGACTAAACATAGGATTAGCCAATGTTCTTTATACACTAAAAAAAGGGAACAGAATAGGAATTCTCCTATTTGACACAGTACATTTGCATCACTGATCTATGTCACAAACTCACAATAAGCATCACATGAGAATTGGAGAGGAGGAAGACTCTTTCTTACAACTGAACTTTGTTATAAATTTAGTCTTGTGTTAGTTTAACTTGTTAGAAGTTTAGAACGTACATTGGTAGAAATAGTAACTACAACTGTTTGTCTTTATTTTATGAATTGAACTTACTTGCAATTGTGCTGTGATTCGATAAGTGATTTCTATACTACGCCATAAAATTAATGTCTTCCTGTGGGATTGATATCCAGGACTCCACTAGAGCCCTCTATTACTTGAGTGATATGTATGCTTGTATTTAATTGTGTGACTCATTATAAAACTATATATATATATATATATCTGAGTTTATAAAATTTTGCAAATTAAAAAAGTCGCACCAAGTTTTTGGCACCATTGCCGGGGAGGTGAGGAAAGGTAACTGCTAAAATTTAATTTTGTAGTATTTGAAATCTTATATTTGAATTACTAGTCATAATTGTGTGTGTTTGTTTATTGTTAGTGTGTTTATTGTGTTTGTTTGCGTAGTATCAGATCTATAGATTTAGTGCCTCACGATTCTGAATTAGAGCGTACTATTAGAAAATTTCGAAAACAACAAAAATAATCTGCAAATCCTGACAAAATGGCGAACAATTTAAACAATTAAAACAAAAAATATACCAAGACCATTAAGAGATTATGCTAATCTAATAGCAGATGAAATTCACTTAACTATCCAAAATCCTGATGTTGCTGCTAATTCATTTATGCTTGTTGACCTCATTTTTTAGGTCTTTCTTTCCCTTCTCCTTATAGCCTAGGATCCAGCCTTAGGATTTTCCTATTTTGGACTCTCTTAGAGGACTAGACAGAGACCCACCGTATTTGGAAATTCAAGCCATCTCCTCGCTCCTTGGAGTTTCGTATGGACGGCTCTAAATCTTCGACATCCAGTTAAATCGATTAAAAGTCGACGTATTGAAACTCTTGATGAGTTCCTATAGGGATTTGAAAGCCATAGGAGGATCCCACTGAGCGCGACGTTTGAATTTTTGCCACGAGCAATATATTCGACTATGATTGTCGTTTAGGTGAGGACTGGTCATCGATTTGCTTCTTAGATGGCTCCGGTAGGTTAAAATAATTTTATTGTGCCACGTGGCACGAATTTGAATTTAAATTGGCTCGACAGTCGGCGAACTTGTCCGAACGGCCCCGAACGACTAAACGGACCACGCCGATGCGTCCGGAACGTCGATTTTAGCCAGGAAGAACATATATTTTTATAGGATTTTGAGTTGGCTCGAATTACACGTAAATCAACAAAATTTAAATAAAAAAAATAATAATGATAATAAATGTATTTTTTTATATAATAAAATATATTCTAAAACCCACGCACTTCTTCCTTCTCCATTCGGTACCGAATCAAAGCCCTAACCTCACGCATCCCTCTCTCATTCGTCGAGTTCTCCACTCTCCACCGAAAACACTGGGTTCTCGAACCTTCTTGCCGGTTTTCCGGTTATCTCCCTTCGTCCCGAGCCTCAACCGACTTTCATCGCTGGTTACCTTGCCGGTAGCCTTTTCCTAATTGATTTTCCCACCCAAACAAGTCAGGTAACATTCCTTCTTGCTGATCTTGGTCGGTTTTCTTGTTTATCGTGGTGTATTCTCCTCACTGACGGTAACTTCTACGACTAGCTTTCTTCCCATTTCTTCGGCTATAAATAATCCTTCACGGAGAAGATTTTGGTTATTGTTGAAAGCCATTTGTGTGACCCGGAATTATTTTGTTATTTGTTGTTGCATTTGAGTTTCTCCATTGCTTTTGGAGGAAAGAAGATCTGAAATATTTCTCACTCTCCTGAATCTATTTCGCTCAGTGTTCCTATTGCTCTTAGTGTTCTCTAGTCGCCGCTTACAAGGTTATTCTTCTTATTTCAATCATCTATTCCAATGAGTAAGGATCTTTCTTTCTATTAATCGTTTAAACCATGAGAATATATTTCTCTGATCTGATTGCAAGAAAATCTTTCTCTTAATTTATATTCAAGTCATCTTGCTTCTTAAATCGATATTTGTTTTGAGCAACTTCTTTATATGCTTATTGAGATTATTTTCTAAAATTACAAGAGGTGTATTATAGGTGATTAACTATATTGGGCTTTTTTTTAGTTTCCTGTAATGCTGAGAACAAAATACTTTATGAAACCAATTTTATAATGAGGCTAGTGAGAGTTAAGTTGTTGGGAAGGGCTTTTGATTTAAGAAGTTTGTTTGCTTAAAGTTGCAAGGGTACTTCGATTCATTCAGCAATTCGTGAGGGTACTTCGATTACATACATACCACTCAATCGTTATATATTTACATATGTAACACCAAAATTTTCTATTCTACGTCGACACCACCCAAATCTTTCATATTATATCAAAATTATTAAGTTATGTGTAAATACATGAAAATTGGGTGGTATGTTTGTAAATATTCGTTCCCTAGCAGCACTTAGATTTGATTTTGGAGAATTTCCTTTAGCGAATTTCATCTTTTTGGATCATTTCGAATCATCTGTGATTAAAAAAAAAGGAAAAATTTCTATTGCAAATCTACGAGGCAAAGTAAACTCTAAACTCTTTCTTGCCTTTTCTTTCTTTCTTGGATAAATAATAATGGTTTATACTGCTCTCTTGTATACTATGTGGACTATTTGATCATTTTGAGATTAAATGTTTTATTGAATTTAGTGGAGATCTCTTACATTTTTCTACAAATCATGCATAGAGTTTTACCTTTTATTTGAGCAGGTAGTATAAGTTTTGTATTCCTCTATGAATTGTTTGGATTATAAATTGTGTTTATCAGTGGATTCCAAGGCATATTTTACATCAGTTATTTCAAAGAAATTTATGAAAACCTCAGTTTGGTTATTATCATAACAAAGGAATGCTAATGTAATGAGTGATTAGTAGATACAATAATCTAGTTTAAACTAATTTCTGTTATGGATAAATGGCCTGGTATTTGAAAGAGAAAATGAGCCATTTTATTCTTGTTAATGGCAAATTTTGATCACTTGTACTTTGATACTTTTGATTAATTAGAGCAAATATCTGGTATTTTTAAAAGATTACGTCAGAAACATGTAATATTTGTTCAGCTCTGTGCTCTTCATGCCTGCATGATTTTCGTTCTTCGTCATCCATAGGTTCATCCAATGACAGTGAATGTTATGTTAATATTTTTTTATGTTGGAAAAACTGACATTTGTTTTTTCCATTTTCTGTGAATGAAATAACATTTTATAAAAGCGGGAAATGTGATGATTCACAGAATACATCAAGTGAAACTAATAGCATTTTAATAGGCATGAAATTTGGTCATAATGCATACGCCGAGAATGTTCAAAGTCTAAAATCAAGGCATCAGAGTTAAAAAATTATTTGGAAATTTGTTCTCCTTTAAATGTTCAAAATTCTTGAAAATGTATATGAAATATCAAAGTGGGTGTATAAGTTGGACATGCGGGGCGAAGGCAATGATGTATAAGACTTTAATAATCATGCTTTTATAGCTGAAACAAAATGAAAAAAAAAAATCAATACTCAATTATAGATGCCCATTTTATCTTATGAGTTGTGTAGTTCTAATTCCTACCTTTAAGAAATTTGTGAACCAACAACAGATACTACGACACCAGATATGACACCGATACAGTAACGGATATTATGACAACAGATACCACGATAACAGATACTACATCAAGCACATCAAATCAAATATCACACACGCATAACGCATCAAACACATCACATCAAACACAACACATATAATTCATCAAACTCATCATACCAAATATATCATATTAAATATCACACACACACCATATATTAAATATCACATAATACACTACACATAACACCATACACTACACACCATGCACTATTTACTACACATTACACATCACACATCACACACCAGATACTACACATTAGATATTACACTCATAAGAATTCAGATACTACAATCACAGATGCTACACTTTTAGAAGATCAGATACTACACATTGGTTCACTCATTAATTAAATGGTAGGGATTAGGACTGCTTACTCTAGGGTGATTTGCTGGTGACTTTATTTGAGATTGATATAAAGACTTCAATACTTCGGGTTGCCTGTGGGATCGTGATATAAAAAGAAGTCTATAGACTGAGCCTATCCTCAAATAGAATTCTTATTTCCCCACTTTGATTTTTCATCACCCTTAGGACTTAGTACGATTTTGTATTGTACGATATAAGTCCTAAACCGTTCAGGATTCTGAGGTGGTCGTTTGATACGACATAAATCCTCCTATTTTTTCAGGCTATTTGCATATGATATGCAGACACATGTCCCGAATGTCTAAATAATTTGCAAGATTGAAACATAAACACAATTTCTCTTTCAAAGATATAAAACTCAACTATAGGATAGTTTGAGATGTTACTGATGTTCTTTTAGTATCTTCGACATCTCCTACTCTTCATTTCGTTTGATTCTGAAAATAATTGTTCCACATTGAACCATTCCCTTTGATTTACTCACAAGCAATCGTGGAAACCTGAACGTTGAAATTCTTGAAGACAAAACCCATGATCTTTATTTAGAGTTTTCTTAGGTGATTTTGATTGCCTATGATGTAATTAACTATAGGTGCTTGCCCCTATAGGGAATTAAAACCCGTATTAATCTAAACCCTATCTAATCGTGTATTAGATAGGGAATTTATCATTATAAAATACGCAGACCAAAATAGAGTCATAAGCTTTTAAGTTTAGATAATTAAGCCTACTAACAAGTGGTACGCTCATCTTTCGGGTTGATGTATCACTTGTAGTATCATGCTCAACTATTTAAATTATTAGATATATGAGATCTATTTGGTCTCGTTATTTTCAAAATAAAAAAAACATATCATCATTTTCAAAAATCAAAATTATATTATATATTAAATTTAAATTTAAAAATTTTATATTATTTCATAAAAAAATTAGCCGACAAAGCTTAAACCTGTTATTATCCAAATTGTACAGAATAATCAATTTTGAGGAACACCTAATGAAGATCCTAACTTACATCTTGATAGTTTTCTAGAATTGTGTGCTACATTTAAATATGATGGAGTGTCAAACGATGTTGTTAGGCTTAGAATTTTTCCTTTTTCATTAAGGGATAAGGCTAAGGCATGGTTAAATTTGTTAGCACCTGATCTATCAGAACTTGGGGGAGAACTTTCACAAAAGTTTCTGTCAAAATATTTCCCTCCTTATAAAACTGCTAAGCTAAGGAATGATATCACATCTTTTAGTCAGTTTGATGGAGAATCCATATATGAAGCTTGGGAAAGATTCAAAGATCTTTTAAGAAAGTGTCCACGTCATGCTTTACCAGATTGTTTAATCATTCAAACATTTTATAATGGATTAGTGGGGTCTTTGAGATTGATTATCGATGTTGTTGCTGGTGGATCATTAATGTCTAAACCTTTTAATGAAACATATTCATTAATTGAAGAGATGGCTACTAATAATTTTTAATGGCCCTATGAGTGGGTAAATCCTAAGAGAGTAGCTAGTATTTATGATTCTGATGCGATAACTATGATAGTTTCTCAAATTGCTGTACTTACTAAGAATATTGATCAATATGAAATGAATTATTCTCCAACACCCCCAGTATTAGAAGAAAATTCATTAGGACAGATGATAGACTCTCAAATGTCTTATGAAACATTGAATGTCATAAATAACAAATTCAATGATCCTTATTTGAATTATTATAATCCTAGTTTGAGGAATCACACAAACTTCAACTGGAATAACACCAATACTGTTGTTAACTCGCAATGGGGAAACAATCCTATAATCCAATTGGAAATCCGAACAACCAAGGAAATATCAATTATAGACCTCCTTATCCTCTTGTTTTTAATAGTAATCAACAATTTAAGGAAAAGAATTTGTCTACACAAGAAATGATTCTGAATATGGGTAATCAAATTCAAGCTCAAAACGTTGCAATGAAGAATATTGAGAATCAATTGGGACATATCTTTACTGCGCTTAATAATAGACCTTCTAGAAATCTTCCTAGCAATATTGAGATTAGCCCAAAAGATCAAAACAATGAGCAAATTAAGGCTATTCAATTAAGGAGTGAAAAAAAATTGGAACCAAGAGTTCAAAAAGAAGTCAAAGTTGAAAGAGAGGAAGTGAACATTGAGAAACGTTATAATAAGATATATCCTAATGAATATCCGCTACAATCAATGAAGATAACGTTTGAAAGACCACCTCCTCCTTTTCCTCAAAGACTAAAGAAACATAACAGGGATAATAGATTTGCAATGTTTTTTGAAAATTCTTAAGAAATTAACGATAAATATTCCTTTTATTGAAGCATTAGAGCAGATGCCTGATTATGCAAAGTTTATGAAGGATATTCTTAAAAAGAAAAGAAAGTTCAAAGACCATGAAACTGTTACAATTAGTGATGAGTGTAGTACAATTATTCAGAAGAAGCATTCTCAAAAAATTAAAGACCTAGGTAGTTTCACTATCCCGTGTGCTATAAGTGAGAAACTTTTCGGAAGAGCTTTATGTAATCTTAGAGCTAGTATTAATCTTATGTCTTTATCAACTTTTAAAAGATTGGGAATAAGAGAAATTTTACCTACATCTGTGACTCTTCGACTGGCTGATCTTTCTATCACTTATCCTAAAGAAGTTGTGGAAGATGTATAAGTAAAGGTGGCTAAATTTATCTTTTCTGTGGACCTTATTGTATTAGATATGGAGGAAGATAAAGAAATTCTAATTATTTTGGGAAGACCATTCCTTGCTACTGGGACAACTATGATCGATGTTCAAAAAGGTGAATTAACCATGAGAGTCAATGATCAAGAGGTAACTTTCAACATTCAAAGTTCATGGGGTTTAATGACAGATGGAATTAAATTTTTATCTCCATTTTTCATAGTACCCAATCTTTCAAATTTTTCCTGAACAAATTCTAACTTTTCATTCTTCATATCATCCAAATCATCTTCATTTTCACTTTCATATTCATCCTCACATTCCAGATTTTCTTCAAATACTTTTTTAAAATGATATTCTCTCAAATAATTACAGATTTCCATTTGAAGGCACTCACCATCGATCTGTATGCACAGAATTTTGTTGAATGAACAACATAAACCTAGATTTGATCCACAAAGGAGACTGAACCCAATAATGAAAGAAGTGGTTTAAAAAGAGATTTTAAAGTGGTTAGATGCTGGAATTATATATCCTATTTCAGATAGTGTTTGGGTAAGCCCAATTCATTGTGTTCCTAAGAAAGGAGGAGTGACTGTTGACATAAATGATCGAAATGAAATTACACCTACAAGATAAGTCACTGGTTGGCGAATATGTATTGATTATAGAAAATTAAACGCCACCACCAGAAAAGATCACTTTCCTTTACCTTTATTAGACCAAATGGTAGACAGACTTGCTGGACACAAATACCATTGCTTTTTGGATGGATATACTGGTTATCACAAAATACCTATTACTCCTAAGGATCAAGAGAAGACTACATTTACTAGCCCTTATGGAACTTTTGCTTTTATAAAAATGCCCTTTCGATTATGTAATGCACCTGCAACATTTCAAAGATGTATGGCGTCCATATTTAGCAAATTAATTGATGATGGAATTGAAGTGTTATGGATGATTTCTCAGTATTTTGAGATTCATTTGATGCATGCTTATGCAACTTAGAAAAAGTTTTAGAGGTATGTGAAAGAACAAATTTAGTCCTAAACTGGAAAAGTGTCAATTTATGGTTACGGGAGGAATTGTGCTTGGGCATAAAATATCTGAATATGGCATGGAAGTAGATCCTGCGAAGATTCAAATTATAGAAAAATTACCACCTCCAACAACTGTGAGAGGGGTAAGAAGCTTTTTGGGACATGTAGGATTCTACAGGCGATATATTAAATACTTTTAAAAAATTACTAAGCCTCTATGCAAACTTTTGAAAAAATATAGAAAGTTTGATTTTAACGATGAGTGCTTAAAAGCCTTCAATCTATTAAAGGAAAAATTAATCACTACCCCTATAATAGTTTCACCTGATTGGGAGAAACCATTTGAATTAATCTATGCTGCTAGCAATTATGCTATTAGAGTTGTTTTAGAGCAAATACATGACAAATTGTTTAAAGTTATATACTACGCTAGTAAGATTCTTACTAATGCTCAAATTAACTATACCACTAAAGAAAGAGAGTTATTAGCTATTGTTTATGCCATTAAAAAGTTTAAATCTTACTTAATTGGAACTAAATGTATAGTGCATACTGATCATTCTGCTATTAAATATTTAATGCAAAAGAAGGATACAAAACCAAGATTAATTTGATGGATACTTTTAATGCAAGAATTTGATTTAGAGATCGTTAATAGAAAAGGGGTCGATAATCAAATAGTTGATCATTTATCTAGATTTGAACAACCTAATTTGGATGACTTTGAAAAGGAAATCACTGAAACTTTTCCTGATGAGCAATTATATAATATTATTGAAGGAAATTTATTGTGATATGCCGATATTGTAAACTACATCGTTAGTGATATTTTACCACCTGACTTAACAATGCAACAACAGAAAAAAAAATTAAGCGTGATGCTAAATTTTATTTCTGGAATAGTCTTTATCTGTACAAGCAATGTAAAGATCTTATTATTAGGAGATGTGTGCCTTATAAAAGAAACTGAAAGAATTATTCGAGAATGTCATGATTCTGAATTTAGAGGACATTTCAGAATTGATAGAACTGCACATAAGATTTTGTAATATAGATTTTATTGGCCTATAATTTTTAGAGATGTTTATAGATTATTCAAAACTTGTGATCGATGTAAGAGAACAGGCAATATATCTTGAAGAAATAAAATGTCTCTTAATTTTACTTTGGAAGTTGAAATTTTTTATGCTTGGGCATTAGATTTTATGGGATTATTTATACCTTCATTTAGAAATATATATATTGATTGCTGTTAAATATGTATAAAAATGGATTGAGGCAAAAGCTTTACCTAGGTGATGCTAGAAGTGTTTCGAAGTTTTTAATGAAAAATATTTTCACAAGATATGGAATGCCAAGAGTAATCATCACTGATGGATGATCCCATTTTAAGAATAATCTGATTCAGAGATTGGTGGAAAAATATAATATTATGCATAGAATCTCTACAACTTATCATCCCCAAACTAATGGTTTAGTAGGGGTATCCAATCATGAATTTAAACGAATTTTGGAGAAAGCCATTAATCCGGAGAAATTAGATTGGTCTACTAGATTAGACACTGCTTTATAGGCATATAGTAGTGTTTATAAAACTCTTATAGGAATGTCCTCTTACAGATTAATATTTAGAAAAACTTGTCACTTTATAGTTGAATTAGAATATAAAGCATATTGGGAAATAAATAAATTGAACTTTAATTTGAAAGATGCTGGTGAGAAAAGACTGTTGTAATTGAATGAATTGAAAGAAATTAGAAATCAATCATATGATAATGATAGAATATACAAGGAGAAAAGAAAAATATGGCATGATCAGAATATTGTTAAAAAGGAATTTGAACTAGGACAAAAAGTTTTATTATATAATACAAGATTGAAATTATTTCCTGGGAAACTGAAATCTTGATGGACAGGACCTTTCACTGTCATAAAAATCTATCAAATTGGAGTTGTGATTATCGAAGACCCTAAATCTAGAAGAATATTCAAGGTCAAGGGACAAAGATTAAAACCATATTTTGAAGGAAATATACCTAATTTTAAAGAGGCTTTAATGTTGGATCAACCTGAATAACTAGAAGTTATGTCGGGCTGACGACGTTAAACCAAGCGTTTTATGGAGGCAACCCACATTTATTTAATGTTTGCTTTGTTTGATGTGTTATTTGAGTTTGTTTGTTACTTAATTAAGTCTTATTCTTCTTTAAATATCATTAACAACATTTAAGAAATGAATCAAATCAAAGTTTGGAAAGAATGTGGATAAAGTGAAGTTTGGCAAAATTTGAACTAGCGCAAAATGGCGCTGTTATTAGCGCCGGACCACGCCGTTGTTTAGAAAACAGTTTCTCATCTTTAAATTCGATTTTGGCAATTCTACGCGGCAATTCTTCCACTTCAACTCCCAAAAACAGCCCCTAGACTCAGGAACTACCAAAGGAACAACCAAATCTCGTCCAAATGGATTCCGACTCGGTAGAAACTTCAAGATTTCAAGTTTTTAACCGTAGAAATTTTGTCAGTTTCGAAGCACAACGCCTATTTAAAAAAAGTATCTAAAAAATGAGGTTGATTAAGGAGTGAGGCTTTGTAAATCGAGGTACAAATTCTCCTACCACTAGAATTGATGAAATTATTATTCAGAGACGTTGGGTAGTGCTATGTTATACTACTACCGCCGTAGTTGTTTCGGTTGTGAAGGAGTTTTATGCAAATCTTTATGGAATCAACTAAGGATCAGTCTATGTGTGATATAGGTTTATCACATTTACTCCTGCAAAGATTAATGATTTATACATGATTGAGAATGTACCAATCTTTCACGATTCGAATTTTGTCCCGATGAAGGACAATGTGAATGATATATACAGATATCTGACGGATGAAAGTGATGACTGGGAGATAAGAGAGATAAGAGATAACAAGTATGTAAGTTTTTCGACCACACTGTTAAATCCTACTTCAAAGCACTTGCATTATTTCATATGTGCAAAATTGCTCCCAACAATAAAAATCAGTAAAGTAACTAAGGAGTGCGCTATTCTGAAGTACTGTATTCAAATGGGGATGTTTATTGATGTTGGTTTGATAATTGTTAAGTATATTTTAAAATTGATCTTTCATGGATAAAAGTATGGGCTTTAACATCCTTTCACCATATTTCTCATCTGCAGTCAATCATGTCATATGAGAACAGAGAAAGAGTACTTCTACCTTGGAAACCTATAGACCCAGCGGATGCATATATTAACAAGGCAGTTGGTGATATGAATGACATGAGCATCATTGAAGATCAACCATCTTAGAGGTCAACACCTATTCCTTCTTACTTTCCTGAAAGTTCACAGATCATCTTGAAGAAAATTAAGAAATTGGAGAAGGAAGTACAAGACCAGATGAACGCAATCAATAATTTATATGACTTCTTTGATCATCTGGATTGAAGAATGAAGGAGCACTTTGATTATTCTGGGTATCTTAAAGGAAGTTTGACAATGAAAGGTTGTATTGAAGAGTATTCTAGCAAGAAATTCCCAATTCATCTGTTCTATAATTTTTTCGTTCACGCTCAATCAATTGGTAATTTAAGAGTCAATGATAGTTCTGAGGAAGAATGAGGACTTGATTATTATATTTCTGTGTTTGTGTATTTGTTTTGCTTTGCTTGGATGTTATATTTGAACTTTCTTTCTTGTTTAGTTTACAGTGTTATTGTGTTTTGGTTGTGATCGACGTTGAATTTTAGAATTATATGGCATGACAGTGTGTAGTGTGTAGTGTTATGTGTATGTGTATGTAACTTGGATTTTATATATGAAAGTGATGTTTTGTGTTGTATGTGTTTAGAAAAATCATTTGTCATGGCTTTAGAATGTTATTCAATTCTTAATTAGACTAATTAGACGTCGGAGCGGGCTTAAAAAAATTGAAATTGAAAAAGAAAGTCAGAAACCTAGTTTTTGAACTGGCGTTGAAAGGCATTGTCACCAGCACCGGACCGTGTCAAAAGACAAAGTGTTTGGCCATAAGAGCAAAAAAATGCGTCGAATGGCGCTATCGCTAGCATCAGACAGCGATAGAACAAAAAAAAGACCTGAAACTCCAAATTTCACAACTTAACCCGGGGATCCGCCATTTTTTCCCAAACCATCATCTTCTACCTCCAGCCAAGGCCGATTTTTGCACCTAGAGCTCACTAACATTTGGATTTGAAGCGATTTTGTGACCGGAAAAGTTCAGATTTCATCTTCTCTTAGTAAGAACTACATTTTAACCTAAATTTTTTTGATTTTCACCGTGGAAATCTCCTACATTAGGAAGATTTGAAATTTTGACGTGTTTTGGAGATTTTTCATGGTATTTGAGTTCTTATCTATTTACATTTACCTTGGAGTCCATTACATTGCAATTTTGTAATTGATTTAGATAAATTTGATATTTTTAGACAAATTGCTCCAAGAATTTCAAATAGGAAGAGAAATTTTGATTATGATGAAAGAAAATTTGTGAATTTCAAGGCTTATTCATGTTTTAGTACATTTCTTAACAATAAGAAATGTTTTCAAGAGAAAGCCTTCGAAAATCCTGGAGGTATGCTTGAAGAATTTATTGTGAATTGTCAATGGGAGATTTTCTATTATTTCACTGTTGAAGTGATGCTGGGAATTGTTAGAGAGTTTTATGCAAATCTGTATTATTCTGAGTGTGAATACATACTGGTTAGAGGACAAATGGTTGAATTCACCCCTGCTCGCATTAATGCATTTTATCAGTTAAGAGTGCCTTTTTCATGTGAATGCGAAAATTTTACTATTATGAATGAAGCATTGGATATGATTTTAAACTTTTTGACTGACAGAAAAGGGGAATGGAAGCTTAAACAAAGACTAAAAGTTAACTTCCCCTTTTCTACTTTCAATCCTGTATCGAAAGCCTGACACTATTTCATTTTTGCAAGACTTTTACCTAACAACCATCACAGTGAGGTTACTGTAGATAGAGCTATTCTGAATAACTGTATTCAGAACATGAAGAATATTAATATTGTGGCTATTATTCATAAGAGTATTTTGATGAGTTTAAAAGGAGAGACTACAGGTGGACTAGGACGCCCCAGCCTGATTCATGCCTTATGTATTCAATCAAGTGTAGCAATTGAAGATAATGATGAGGTAGTCCATCCCCTGAAGCCCATTACTAAACTAAATTTGAAAACCTATGAAGCCCACGTAGGATGGAAGTGGAGTAAGAAAGCTGATGAGCCATCTTCTAGTCATGAGAAACCGTCTACATCTAGGGAGCCTACTTTGTATGATGTTATGGATCAGTTGAAAAGGTTGAATACCAGAGTAGAGGGACAAGAAGTAAGGAACAAAATAAATGATGATAATCAAGTGTGGTGGAGAGAATATGAGATAACTTATCATGAAGCACAGATGAGATTTTTCAGGGGAGACACTAGTGCAGTATTTCCTACTTACCCTGAGTACACTCCATACCATCCTGAAGAACCTAATGATGGTGGAGCTCCTGCAGATGAACATTGGTAGTTTTATAGTTTTATTTTTATTTTATTTGTGTTTTGTATATGTGATGTACCTGAAAATCTCTCTGATTAGTATTTGTGATGTAATGTGTATTGGATTGTGCTTGTAGCAGACTTTATGTTGATTTGTGATGTATGTGATGTGATAGTAGAGTTTGCATGTGTTTGGTTTGTTAGTTTAATCTGTGATAGTAACAGTTGGATATTAATGTTGTGTGCATAGTTTATGTTGTATGTTTTTAAACTTATTCCCTTACAAATTTCTAACCTTTATTTGTGCATAGAAATGCTCTTAATTATTTCAGGCCTACTGTTCTACTTTATGAAGAAAAACCTGCTTAAACTCAAAAGTATGAAAAGCCCAACATATTGAGGTATGAGTTATATGTTTATATCTTTTCTTTCTTCCCATGTTAATTGTATTGATATTCAAAAATTTAAGTTTGGGGGAGGGAAAGAATTAACTATTAATTATTCTCACTTAAAAGTATTGTCAAAATTATTAACATGATTTCCTGTGATATAACTCAATTTTAGATAAGTATATATTTATTTTATTTAAGTATTTTGTAAAAATTGAATGAAAGTATTTGGTAATGAAAACTAATTTTGTAGGCTAAGATATTTGGTATAAGAGAATAGGACTATAGTCAATTATTCAAAGTAAGAAAAACAATATGTTTGAAATATTAAGAATCTTAAAATCTTATGTGATAAGAAAGGATTGAGGCTCTATGATGAATCATTAATCAGCTAAAGAATCGCCTATAAGGTAAAAGATTGTGGTAAGTTTCAAATTTAGGGTGAGAAAGGTGAAGTTCAAAATTATTAAAGGCTATCCAGATACAGTAATCCTCACTTGAAAAGAAAAGAAAAGAAAAGAAAAGAAAAGAAAAGAAAAAGAAAAGAAAATAAAAGGAAGACGAGTGAGGAGAAGCTTGAGGAGATGCCTAATAAAAAATTGGCTTCACTTGGACCTACTTAAAGGGAAAAACTTAATTAATTTTCTGAACTAATAAGTGTGGATTAACATCTTTACTAGTAGTCTTCTCATAAACTTCTTTTCATGTAATCCTTTTAAGTGCCTTAATAGGACAATCTACAATCATTTTTGAAATGAATAGAAGGCTAGAACTCTTAGAATTAATTACTAGATAGTCTTACACCTGCAGAATTTACATGAATTATTCATAGATCTTTCTGAAAATTTTTCTTATTGTACTTATCTAAGTCAAAATTATGGTATTCTAGAAAGAAAGTTCATTGCAGTGGGTCATTATTTTATGTATTAACTAAAATTACTTGAGGACAAGTAATTGGTATGTTTGGGGGATCTTGATCCACTAAAAATTTGATAGCTTTTTTACTATTCATTTCATACCTATTTTTGATGTTATTGTGATTTAAAAAAAAGGTATTTTTCATGATTTCATAAAGGTACAATGATTTTAGGCCTTTGGAGCAAAAGGAAGCGAAAAGGAGCAAATTTGGAGCAAAAAGAGACAAAAGTGCATTTTATTGAACTAGCATCGAACAAAGCTGTCACTAGTGCTAGACCGCGCTATTTTACAGAAAGTTTTGACCGATTGGCAGAATAATGTACCGAATGGTGCCCTATCTAACACCGGACTGCACCCTATCCTGAATTCAAACTAGATTCAATGTATTTGGCCGGATTTTGGAGGTTTGCTTGAGAAAACTCTTAGGAAATCAGTTATGGCTGAATTTAAACTTCTTTGGAGCCACATTTAGAGAGGGAGAGGGAGTTTAGAGTGTAGAGAGAGTTTAGAGAGAGTGCCTTTTTCATTTTATTTAGGAAATCTAGGTTTTGTGTTTTCTCTTCTAAGGAGTGTAGGAGAAGAGGGAAAGTGAGAGATTTCTTCTTCCTTACTCATCTAAAGAGAGAATTGTGTGTTGTTGTGAAGAAAGCAGAGGAGTCAAAGCAATTCCTTGACATTCGCTTGGGGAAGAGTTTGAGATAAGTTGTCTTTTCTTTACTCTATTTATATGATGTTGTTTGTATATATAAAATCCATGTTTTGTCATCTTTTTCTCATGAGTCCTGAGTAGATTTTTTGTCTTTCTCCTTTTCATGTGATGTGTTGATGTTCTGATATGGAAATGATGTGCTGATTTATTATGGAGCATTTGTGATGACCTTTTCTCTTTGAACTTCATTTACTTTTTGATCTGGCTAATTGAATTGCTAAAAATTATTGGGAAACATATGTTTTGAAATGATTGAGTTCCACAACAAAAGTGAAGGTCATATTCAATGTCCATGAATGAGAGATGTAGTTCATAGGAATTGAGTGCAAATAAATAGAGAAACATACTTTGATGGGCGTAGAATTAGAGATTTTAGAGTAACAGGCTGAAATCCTTAATTTGATCCTAGGGTTTGGAAACCAAAGCGAGAGTTAGCCTTCAGGCGAAGGGAAGTCAGAGCTATGGAGTGAGAGCCAGTATCCTCCCAGCGTAACCACGTATATGGGACTAAACTTAGGATTAGCCGATATTCTTTATACGCTGAAAAAGGGGTAAAGAATAGGAACGCTCCTATTTAGCACAATACATTTGCATCATTAATCTATGTCATAATAATCATCACATTAAAATTAGAGAGGAGGAAGACTTTTTCTTAAAACTAAACTTTGTTATAAATTTAGTCTTGTGTTAGTTTAACTTGCTAGAAGTTTAAAACGTCCTTTGGTAGGTATAGTAACTACAACTATTTGTTTTTATTTTAAAAATTGAACATGTAATTGTGCTGTGATTCGATAAGTGATTTTTGTACTACACCATAAAATTAAAGCCTCCCTATGGGATCGATATCCAGGACTCCACTAGAGCCCTATATTACTTGAGTGATACGTATACTTGCGTTTAATTGTGTGACTCATTATAAAACTAAATCAATACATACACACATATATATATATATATGGAGGCGGCTGGTAAGGTTTTTGCTCTGCTAGGGTTTCAGCCATGACCCAGCCGGCGGCTAAGTCTCAGGTGAGCTCTCAGGTGGGTTCTCAGTCTTGATTCCTCCCCCTCTGGTCTCTAGTAAAGAGTGTTTCAGATCCTTGGTTATACTTCTGGCTGTTTGAGTCTTCCCGGGCACTTGTTTATTTGAATTCTACTGTTCCATTGCCTGATTGCTGAGCCCTACCTCCTGCTGTTCTTGGCTGCAAAGGTTTTCATAGTTACTGAGGTTATCCTGTTTTACTGGTTTTCTGGTTTTTCTTACCTGGATTCATCTCCTGTTATTGTTGGTTGGGGTCTTTCTGACTGGGCTCTCCCTAATGGCCTGTCCAATAGATATGGAAACCCATATAAATTGGGCTAAAGCCACTTATGCTGGAGCGGTTGGCAATGCCCCTTTTATTTCTGATCCCTCTAAACTCATTTTCCCCCAAAATCTTCATGAGGTTCGTCTTTGGGAAGATCTCTTGTCCTTTCATCCACCCTCTCGAAGTAAAAGAAGGATGTCCTGTCGTTATTTTCACCGATGAAGAAGCTGTCTGCTTTGGATGATGAGGTGAAACTTACATTGATTGGCAAATTCATGCTGGGACATCCCAAGATGGAAACTGTCAGAAATTTTTTTGCATCCCTCTATTTCAAAGGCAATTGGAAAATTATGCTATTAGATGGGAGACATTTGCTAATCAATTTTTCTAATGAAGAGGATTATGCACTCTTGTTTGCTAAACAAGTGGTTAGTATAGCTGGGGTGGAAATGAAAATCATCAAGTGGACCCCCAATTTTGATCCTAGCAAAGACCCAACTATTGTTCCTATTTGGTTCAAATTACCAAAACTTCCCTATAGATACTTTAATCAAACAGACATTATTCCAAATTGGTAGATCTCTTGGCACACCCCTAAGACTTGATGCTGAAACTCAAAATAAGGCTAAACCTGAAGCATCTAGAATCCAAGTTGAAAGAGACATTACCTTGCCTGAGATTCACAAGATCTGGATTGGTTCAGCTAGTGAAGGACAATGGCAAGAAGTCATTATGCAACAAAAGCCTTATTTCTGTTCTCATTGTAAAATGTTTGGACATACCAATGAGAGATGTTTTAGACTCCACCCTCCAAGTAGGAAAGTTCAGAACTCTGGAAAAGTTATAGCTGACACTACCTCACATGAAGCTGTTGTCCATTATTATGCACAACAGGCTCTGGGGGCCTCCAGGCCTGCTGAATTACTGGTTCAGCACACCTCCCCAGCTTCTGAGGGATCTGATGGTCTTCCTCCTCCACAGGCTCCAATCCCTCTTGCTACTCCTCATACTGATGTTGGTAATGTCCCCCTTAGATCAGCTTCCCCCTCCTTGTCGGATGATGACTCGGCTACCCCTCATCGTGCCAGATCTCCCACTGACTGGTGTAGAAGGGAGGAATTGGAAATCAGAATGATTACACCCACTCCATCAATTGAGCAGCTAACTGACCCACAGGTCCCCACTCAAGTTGAAGTTAACCAGATGCAATCAGCTATGAAAGGCAAATGGCTCACCCAGATCTCCAAGAAACAGAAAAAAGGCTCTCTCTGAAGTACAGAAGCCGGGTACTCCTCTATCCGTGGGGAACTGGCTGGCAATTCTTTAACTAGGGGTAGATCTAGATCTAGATCTCAGTCTTCCCTCACCCCCTTACTTAATATATGATTAGTTTCCTAATTTGGAACATTAGGGGTATTTCCAATCCCCTAACTTTCAAAAGGCTTTTGTATCTTAATAAAAAATATAAATTTCGGTGTATTTCAATTTTGGAACCCTTGGTTCACAAGTTTCCACAGAAGATAATCAGCAAATTACATGGATTCTCGCGCTATGCTAATTGCAATAATAAAATTTGGGTATTCTGCAGAAAAGAGGTTTCCTGGACTGTTCTCATAGACAACAGACAATTCATTCACTCTTCATTTCAGATTAATGGGAGAGAAGGCACTGCAACCTTTGTTTATGGTGGCTGCAATAGGGATGATAAAAAACTGCTATGGGATCAGATTCAAGAGATCAGTGTTCACTTGCATTCACCTTGGTTAGTTGGAGGTGACTTCAACGACATTGGGTCTACCAGTGAGAAGAAAGGTGGCAGACCTCCCAAGCTTTCAGAAATGACTATGTTCAATGATAACATTACTGCTGCCAATCTCTTTGATATTGGTTTTGAGGTTCTGAGTTCACTTGGAAGAGGGGTAAAATCTAGGAGAGACTTGACAGGGTCCTGGTGAACAATGAATGGCTTGCAAATTGGCTTCAAACTTATGTTACCCATCTAAATTTCTCTGGATCTGATCACAAGCCCCTTCTTATCTCTATAACTTCTCCTAGCTGCTCCAATGCTCCTCCTCTATTCAGATACCTAAATGTTTGGTCCACTTATGAGGGGTTTCACAATGTGGTGAAGGATAATTGGCTCTGTGAGGACCGGTCCGATCCCTTAATTAAGCTAAGCATGCTTTGCAGAACAACTTAAGCAAAGCCCTTAGAAAATGGAGCTGGACATCTATCGGGGATTTTTCTGCGTCGTTAAGGAAGCCGAGAGGGAATTGACCAGAGTGGAAGCTGCTGTTGAAGCTGGACTTGAACCTGAAGACCTTTTCTATTCTGCACAATTGAATCTCCTTACATCCACTGAAAAACTAGATCAGTATCTTATACAGAAAGCTACCTTTAATTATTTTCTTCATGGGGATAGAAATACCCAATTCTATCATGCCTGTATTAAATATAGAAGAAAATGCAACACCATTCACTCCATTTTATCCTCTGATGGGAGAAACCTCCTTGATGACTATGAGATTGGTCTGGATGTTGTCTCATACTTTGAAGGGCTCCTTAATCACAACCCCTTGTGCGGGAAACCCATTGATGGTTCTTTGTTCCAAGAGAATTTCCAATACACCAGCAATCTGCACCTCACTGCTATACCCTCAACTCAAGAGATCTGGATGGCTTTAAATTCGATTGACCCCTCTAAAACTGCAGGCCCAGATGGTTACACTGCTGATTTCTACAAGAAGGAGTGGAATCTAGTGGGGGATGATGTTGTTGCTGCAGTCCAAAGTTTCTTCCAAGGACAATCTCTGCCTAGTTATTTATGTGCCTCTAGCATGGTACTGATTCCAAAAAACTCTACTCTGCAAAGGTGGGAACATTATAGACCCATCAGCCTTACTTCTGTGATCAGTAAAGTAATCAGCAAAATTATGGTTGGGAGACTCCAACCTCATTTGGATAAAATTATCAGTTTGAATCAATCTGCCTTTGTCAAAGGCCGACTCATTACTAATAATGTTTTGCTAGCACAAGAACTGCTATTGGATTTAAACAAAGCCCATAGGGGGGTAACTTCGATTTATAAGCTTGATATCCAAAAAGCATATGACACTATAAATTGGGACTTCATCATTGAAGTATTGACTGCTAGAGGATTTAATCACCACTTCTGCAATTTTATCTCAAGGTGGCTTCATTCCAATGAACATTCCATTTTAATTAATGGTACTGCTAGAGGCAAGTTCAAAGCCACTAGAGGTTTACAGCAAGGAGACCCATTATCTCCCACTGTCTTCATCCTTGCAGTGGACTATTTCTCCAAGATGGTTGATCATGAGTTGTTGAACAAACCATATGCAAGGTTCCACCATAGATCCAATATCTCCATTACCCACCTGATTTATGCTGATGATATCATGGTGTTTTCCGAATGCTCACAAATCACTCGTTAAGAAGGTCAAAAAGTGTTTGGACTCCTTTCAACAACAATCGAGTATGGTGTTCAATACTCGATAAATGTCAATTGATTTTCTCAAACTTGACAACTAGCCCGATCAAGCACTCGGATTTTGAACTACACTGGCTTCAAATGTGTTTCTCCTCCTCTGAAATACCTTGGGGCATACCTCACTCTGGGCAGATCCAAACAGATACAATTTGATGATATTATAGCCAAAATTAACTCCCAACTTAGCAGCTGGACCATCTCTTTTTTATCCAATGGAGGTAGGATCACTCTTCTCAAGAGTATCCTGACCACCTTCCCTTCATACCTACTCCAAATGGTCACCATGAAGAAAAGTACCCAACTACAGATGGAGAGGGCATTTAACAAGTTTCTTTGGTCTGGCCAGACTAAGCAACCCCACTGGACCTCTTGGCAACCGTTGCCAAACCAACTGCTGCGAGTGGCACGGGATTGAAAGGTCTCCCACACATCCAACAAGTTAATTTTTGTAAACTCTGGATACATTTCAGAGCCCAAACCTCATTATGGGCAATGTTCGTGATGGGGAAGTACTGCAGATCTTCACACCCCTCCTAGGTGGAAGGAAAATTGGGGGATTCCAGAACCTGGGTCAAACTTCTCAACGTTAGAAAGACAGCTGAGGATTTATATATCCGGAACACAGGAAGGGGTGAAATCAACTTCGGCTTGATAATTGGTGTCCCAAAGATTGGTTGGTTGCTAGAGGCCCACATATTGAGCACTCATCTAAAGTCTCTGATTTCTGGGATGGGCAAAATTGGTCTCTTCCCCACCTCAAAGCCATTCTCCAAGATCAATCAGCCTCACTGATTTCTACCATCAACTTTACTAGATCAGCTCCCGACTCCATCTGCAGGCCCAACCATCACCATCAGATTATCTCTAAAGTCTTCTATAACACCTTATACTAGTGGACTCCTGTGCCTTGGCATCTTGCTGTATGGAATCAATTTTTGTCCCCCTCTATGGCCTTCCTTTGTTGGAGAACCCTCCATAGATTAATTCCCACTGATGACATTCTGAAGCTTAAAGGGCTTAGCGGCCCTTCCAAATGTGTTTTATGCAACTTTCAGGAGGAATCCATCCCCCATCTGTACTTCAATTGCCCCTTCTCTAAATCATGTTTAGCGACAGCTTATCCGACGAGTAGGCAAATTAAGAATTGTCACCTGGAAAGTTTTTAGTAATCTCCGGTTGGAGGGGAATAGCCGGCATATTCAAATCATCCATCTCATTGTCATCCGGTTTCGTGGATGGCCGGGAACAATGCTAAGTTCAATGGTATTGTTGCCTCTACTACCAAGGAGGTGAAAAACTGCAAAGCTTATCTACACAAAATCATTAGTCACAAAGGATTCACCAACCTTTTAAATATTGATCTACCTACTACTACTACTCCTGCCCCCAAGGTCATATTGGTAAGATGGCTTCCCCCCATTAGACCAATAATCAAAATTAACACTGATGGCAGTTTCTCAAATGAGAGAGCGAGTGTTGGGGGCATTTTCGAAATTCTCATGGTCAATGTCTTCTCTATTTCCATGCTCTCGTACTAGCTATGGATGCTCTGGAAGCTGAATACATTGCAGTCCTATATGCCTTGCAGCTTGCCCATTCTGTTCATTGGTCCAACCTCTGGATTGAAGTTGACTCTACTGCTCTTGTTCACAGCTTACATCAAGAGAGTGCTTCCTCTTGGAGGCACAACTATTGGATCTACCAGATTCATCAGATTACATCCCCCAGACTACATTCTCTTCAATTTTTAGGGAAGGTAATAAAGCTGCCCACTGGTTGGCAAGTAAGGGTGCAACTTCTCAACAGGTGAGGGTATCTACTACCCCCATATCTGAGTTAAACTTCATCATTGCTAGGGATAAGCTGAGCCTTCCCCTTCTTAGACTAGTAAATTTCACTTCTCTATAGCCCATCTGATGGACTGACCTTTCTGGCTTTTCTGTTGGGCCGGCTCTCGGATTGTTTGGCCTTCTCGTCGCTCTCGGAGGAAGTCTTTCTACATCCTAAGCCCTCCCTCTTCCCTGTAATCGGTGTTTACCCTTTTGTATTTTCCCGTATGGGCTTTATTGTACTTGGTAGAGAACCATAGGGGTCTTAGGTGGTTCTCCTTTCTCTTTAATATATATATATATATATATATATATATATATATATATATATATATATATATATATATGAGTTCATAAATTTTGACAAATTAAAAAATTTGCACCAATGGGCCATGTATATGAAGAAGTACTGCAGAGAAATCCACCATAACTTACTGAAGAGGAAATTGGGAGACTCCAAAATCTTAGTGAACATGCTCAAAGCTAGGCCTCAAGCTAAAAGAGATGTTTCATTGGGACTTGGGAGAGGGGAAGATTAATTTATGGTTAGATAGATGGTGCCCACTTGAAAAGCTTCAACCCACTAGCACTGATATAAATATTGATCTCCAGGTGAATGAATGCTGGCAGGGGGAGCAGTGGGACCTAAACAAACTCCAAATTTTGATTCATGAAGACTTAATGGACCAAATCAACAATACAGTTTGACAAATCCAGAGCTGACAGGGTTGCTTGGCAAACTAGTAATTCCCAAAGTATCACCAAACACATCTACTCCAAATTGTATAACTGGGACCTCACTTTTTGGGGAGAGACCATTTGGAACAAGTATCTCAACCCCTCCATGTCCTTCCTTTGCTGGAGAGTGTTTCACAAAATGCTCCCTACTGATGATATACTGAAATTTAAAGGACTAAGGGATCCTTCGAGATGTTGGCTTTGTTTACAAGAGGAGGAAACTATCCAACATCTGTTTTTTGAATTTAGATTCTCAAAGGGTGTTTGAAAGGAATTCTCTCACAATCTATCTATGAATACCAACAATCCAGATTGGTCCAACTTCTATTCTTGTTGGCTAAGCTGGAATCAGGTAGGGGCTGGGTCTATACCCTTCTTGGTGACTTAGTTCGTTTGGATGGCAAGGAACCAAGCTAATTTTGACAACTGACTTCTTACTAAAAAGGAGGTGGGGAGATTCTGTAGTTCATTCCTCCTAAAGCTTATTAAACATAAGAAATTTCCTAATGTTTATATTCATTCTGCTGTTGTTACTCAAAGTCCAATTCAGATCATTCCTGTCACTTGAAAGCCCCCACCTAAACACTACATTAAGGTGAACATTGATGGAAGCTTTGTAACACTGGAAGCAAGTATTTGAGGCATTTTCAGAGATCACCTTGGTGGCTGCTTGCTCTTCTTTCAGACACCTATTGATGTTACTGATGCCATGGAAGCAGAATAAGCTGTTGGGTACTAGGCAGTTAAATTAGCCAGCCTAAATCAGTGGGGCCATCTTTTGGTGGAAGAAGACTCAACTAGCTTGTTACAAGTCCTGTTGGAGACAGAAAACTCTTCCTGACACCATTTTTACTAGAGAAGCAAGATTAATGCTTTCAGAGATCAAATAGAGATACAATTTTCATTCATCTATAGAGAAGGAAATAAACCAACTCATTGGCTTGTTAGAAGTGGCTTAGTATCTAATGATGTGGTTGTATCCCTCCTCCCCCACTCCTGCTCTTATTTTCCTTTTGGAGGGTGATATTTTAATGGTCCCTCATCTTAGAATTGTAAACTCTTTTTAAGTAATGAATTGACTACTTTTCTTTAACACACACACACACACACACACACACACACACACACACATATATATATATATATATATGCAAGAAATTTGGCACTCTTATTGCATCTTGTTAGTGAAAAACATAATCATATTTAAGAAACATCGTTTTAGCTGGCGAATTGAAAATCTACATTTAAAAACTTTTATACATTTGACAGGAAAATCTTCCTGAAAGAAGACTAATTGCAAAAAATATGCATGGGCTTCAAATTAAATTTAAGAATAAAGAAAAGAAAAATAAAAAAAATAAAGCTTACATCAGCCTAAAGCTTCCCCAATATATATATACTCAAAATATAGATGCGTTAAAAAAAAGAAGAGTTTTAAATACATCTGATGTAAGGGAGTGAGAGTATATCCCCAAAAAGTAAATGCTTTAAATACTCAAAAGGAAATTTGAAAACTTTAAAGGTTTCAGAGGTAGCAGTCGTTTTTACAGCCAGTTGGTTGGCTGATTTCCCTCCCAATGCAAATGACTCCAGTAGATGGTAGTATCCTTGATAAGGGAAAGCAAACTTCTGTAAAGGTATATTAGCTTCCAAGGAACAACTACAGAACCTGTCATGATATTAATCAGTTGAAGAGAATCGGATTCCATCCAAAGATAAGAATACCCAATAGCTTTGGCAGTTTTTAAAGCCCAGATAGCCGCAATCATCTCTGATTCAAGTGGAGAGTTAGAAAAAATAGTAGACTGAAAACCCCACAGTAACAAACCTTTGTAGTTTCTGCACACCCACCCCCCCCCAATTCCAAAGGACTGAGGAGTGTAACACCCATCAATATTAATTTTAACCCAAGGTGAGGGAGGAAGAAGCCAATAAAATGTCTTTACCTTGGTCTTGGTTCTGATCTTCTGCAGTTGATTAAGGCTATACCTATGCAAATAAGTGTAGCAATTGACAAAAATCTGATTAGGAGAACATCTGAGATCACCATATTTGTTATGGTTCCTAGCTATCCAAACAAACCAGCTAAGAATTAGTGGACATAAAGAGAATTTATGATCTTGCCAATCATCCCAGCAATCATCCACTGAATTCCATTCTCTGAAGTGATTCATAATATGAAAATGGTTTAGCACCATGACATAGATCTCCCTAGTCACAGGACAGTGAAAAAGTAGGTGTGCAGTAGATTCCTCATGTGCATAACATAACCAACATCTGGAAGCTATTCTAAGACCCTTTAATTTAAGTATATCATCTGTAGGTAGGAACTTATGGAACAATCTCCAGCTGAAGAATGATATAGATGGTGTCAGATTAGCATTCTAAATTTGTCTTCCCCAATTATTATGGGTTCAATTGTGCAGAGATTGGTAAATAAAAGAGTTGAATGATTGAGAGGGAGGTTTCTTAACAATGAGCTTATCATATTTCGTCTGATCAGTCTGGAAAGATTTGATAGTATGTATAGTTGAGTTGTCCACAGTTACTTTCAGCTTTTCCGCATCCCACTGGTTATTAGTCCAGAAATCAGCTACTGTATGATTGTAATTTACTGTAGTATTAGGAAGGTGAATTAAAGGTTCCTTCATTAACCAATTATCCAACCAGAAATTTAAAGAGCCATCTCCAACTTCCCAAGAAAAAAAGTTATTGGCCAGACTCCTAATTTTAAGTAAACCTTTCCATTGTTAATCCCCAGGCTTAAACAGAACCAAATTAGGGTGAAGGTTTCTACAGTATTTGGCAGTTAGAAATTGAGCCCAAAGTGTATCCCGCTTTCTGAATTTTATCCACTGCTTACATTGCAAAATCTGACTTATATGTTTAAAACTTTTAAAACCCAGGCCACCAGAATGAATGGGTTTACATAGTTTGTTCCATGTAGCCCAATGCATTTGTTTGTGTTGACCTTCCCACAGAAATTTATTAAAGGTAGTTTCCAACATTCTTTGTATGCTCTTCTTCATTTTGATCATTTGCATAGTAAACAAAGCAAATAATGAGGATGCTTTTTAAAAGAGTCACCCTTCCCCCATTAGATAGAAAACTATTGGTCCAACAATTAAGTTGAGAAGATACCTTATTAACCACTTCATTATATTGTGTTCGTTTTGTCCTCCCTTTTAACAATTGGACCCCCAAATATTTCAAAGGTAGATCTGTAAGAGAGAAACCAGATGTATTTTTGAGCCATTGATGATTTTTAAAATGCTTGCCTGCCAAAAACTGGCACTTCTGATTGTTTAACTCCAAATCAGACACCTGATGAAGATGATGAATGATCTCCAAAGTTTTTTTGATTGCCTGTTTACTCCCATTGGTGAAAATGATCACATCATCAGCATAAGCCAGATGGCTTATAATGGGTTTAGAGCTGTGATGATAACAAAGATAAGAAAAGTTACTATGAGCCTGGTTTAAGAGCCTTGAGAAATAGTCAAAAGCAAGTATGAAAATTGTGGGAGATAAAGGATCTCCTTACTTAAGACCCCTTCCAGTAGGGAAGAACTCATGACTGGTACCATTAATAAGGATACTGTATGAAGTATTTGAAAGCCATCTTTGAATAAGCTGACAAAATGCTGGACTGAAACCTCTAGCCTTAAGCATCAGATTGATAAAATTCCAGCTAAGTGAATCATAAGCTTTCTTTAAATCCAGTTTGAAAATTAAATTATGTCCTCTACAAGGTCTATCAATCTCCAACAATAATTCTTGAGCAAGCAGTACATTGTCAGTAATATTTCTACTTTGAATGAAGGCAGAATGATTGGCATTAACTAGAAGGTGTAAGTCAGGCTGTAACCTACTCATAATATTTTGTTGATTATCTTATTTAGAGTATTTATAAGACTTATGAGCCTGAAATTATACCAAGAAATTTTCTTCTTATCTTTTGCAACTAAAGCTATACTTGTAGCAGCAAAATATTTAGACAGCTCAGTTCTAGTGAAAAGGCTTGTACAACTTCAACAACATCCTTCCCAACTATTTTGCAACCAGATATGTATAAAACATATGTGAATCCATCAGGTCCAGCAGTCTTGTTCCCATCAATGGATTATAAAGCCTGCAGTATCTCAGCTTCATCAGGTAAATTAAGCAACTGCAGTTGTTGAACAGTGTTCAGTTGATCACTAAACAGTTCCTCTATAAACACAGCAGAATTAGTAGGGTAGCCAGACAGGTGATTTTTAAAGAATTAAACAACACTTTCTTTAATTTTGATAGGATCAGATATATATATATATATATAAAATAGCTATGGGTGGCGCTGTTGCTCTAGGGTTTTGCTCTGGCGAATCTTGGGTTTCCCATGGCTCTCCTTCGTCCTAGTGATTTCTTCTCCTCTCTTAGCACTGCAAGTTACTTTCCCTCTTCCCCTTTCCCCTTCTCTTTCCTCTGTGATGGCTAGAAGTTATGCGGCTGCGGTTGTTGGTGATTCACCTACTGGTTCTACCCTCACTCGTGCTTTTTCCTGCAAGCGTTCCATAATGCCTCAGCCTCTTTTCCATAGCTCATTTCAAGATGGAAAATCAACATTACTTTATCTATAATTGAGAATGATAACCAATTTCTCATGACTCATTTCAAGATGGATCTTTTCCATAGCTTTGCCACTTTAGTTTATGCTAGTTCTCATCTCCAAGATAAGCTCTCTTTATGGCATAAATTTACCCTCACGGGTATTGCTATCACTGACAATTGGTTCATTGGAGGAGATTTCAATATGATTATGAGTCCAGTTGAAAAGAAAGGCAGTGCCATATGTGATTTACATCTGATTAATAAATTTTATGATGCAATTGATATGTCTGGATTGTTTGATTGGGGCTACTCTGGAACTCCTTTCACTTAGCGTAGAGGTTTACTCTTTCAAAGAATTGATCTTTATCTTGCCAATGGCTGTTTCCTTAATCACTATCCTATTGTTCAGGTTAAGCACATTAATGCTGCATCTTCTGATCATTCTCCTATTTTGCTTTCTTTGGACTTTCACAATAAGCCGGTTATGTCTCATTTTAAATTTCTTAACATATTGGCTACACATGAGTTTTTTCTTAGCTCTGTTAAGCAGGCTTGGTCTCTACATTATTCTGGATCTCCCTGGTATAATCATTGGAAGCTACACAGGAAGGTTAGTGCTCAGTTAAAGGTATGGAATTATACTATTTTTGGCAAAGTTCATAGTAAGGTTAAGGAAGCTCAACAACTGGTTGATCACTTTGAGGCAATACCTGAATCAACCTCTACTTGGATGGATAATGTTAATAATGCTCATCAGGCTCTTCTACATGCTATCAACTTGGAAGAACAACTTCTCCAGCAAAAAACAAATGATACTCACTTTACTGCTGGAGATCGTAATACTAAATATTTCCATGCCACCATCCAACATAGAAGGAACATCAATTGTATACTGAAAATTAAAGATGCACAAGGGAACATTCAGACAAATTTTGATGCTATTGGCAATAGTGTTGTTCACTATTTTACTTCTCTCTATCACTCTGATGAACACTACCCTTGTGTTGATCATACTCTTTTCCAGGATGATGTTACATATGTTAATTCTTTATCCTTAGCTGTTGTGCCTGATGAGCAGGAAATCTTTAGTGCCTTCAAAGCTATCAACCAGAACAAAGCTTCTGGCCCAAATGGGTTACCGTTTCCTTTTATATACATTGTTGGGATATTATCAAAGTGGAAGTCATTACTGCCGTTCAATCTTTTTTCCTTGGGAAGAACCCCGGTAAGTACTTTACATCCTCACTGATTGTTCTTATACCTAAGAACACTGATAAACTTACTTGGGAAGATTTCAGGCCAATCTCCCTTACTACTGTCATGTTGAAAGTGTTGAGTAAGATTATTGTGGCTCATCTTCAACCACACCTCAATAAACTTATCTCTCCACAGCAATCTGTCTTTATTAAAGGCAGGGATATTACTGACAACATTTTATTAGCACAGGAATTGGTGAAGGACCTAGATAAAAAATGCAAAGGTGGCAATATGATTGTTAAACTTGATCTGAGAAAAGCTTTTGACACCATCTCTTAGGATTTTATCCTCACTATTCTTACTGCCCGTTTTTTTCAGCCTGATTTTTGTATGCTTATCAAACGTTGGCTCTCTGCCGATCATTATAGTGAGCTTGTTAATGGGAATAGCTATGGATTTTTCTCTACTACCAGAGGCATTAAATAGGGAGACCCATTGTCTCCAACCATATTTATGACCTTTGATTACCTCTCCCAGATTCTCAATAGATCTCACCTTTTGCACCCACAACTTCACTATTCCCACAAATCTAAAATCTTAGTGTCCCACCTTGCTTATGCTGATGATGCTATTATTTTTTCTAATGCTAGCAAACCCTCCATCAAGATCCTAATGCATACATTACAAGCTTTTCAAGCAAATTCTAGTTTAACCTTCAATAAGAATAAATGTTCCTATTACTTTAGCAGATATGTTACTCACACTACTATTACTTGGGCTTCTGATTTTCAGACTGTAAAGCAGCAAAGCTGCCACTTAAATATTTGGGAGTGAATCTCATTAGAGGGAGAATAAAGCAAATTCAAATGGATGAGGTGGTCTTTAAGATTAAGGATAGGGTTAATGATTGGCGTAATATCTTTTTATCCAATGGAGGCAGGCTTACTTTACTTAAAAGTGTTCTTTGCAACTTACCTACTTACACTATGCAGGTGACCAGAGTTAAAAAGAGCACTCAACGATCTCTTGAGGTCCTTTTTAACAAATTCTTATGGGTGGGAAGTGGTATTGGTAAGATATGGTCTAACTGGGCAAAAATTTTTTTTGCCTAAATTTTCAAAAGGTTAGGATTTTAAAACAATACAACATATTATGGATATTAATATGTTGAAACTATGGCACCAGTTCAGATCTCAAGAATCTTTGTGGGCTCAATTCTTGCATTCTAAATATTGCTCCTCTTCTCACCCTTCCACTGTTCAATGGAAAATTGGGGACTCTGAGCTTTGGAAAACTATACTCCTAGCTCGACAAACTGCCTCTAAATTCATCTTTTGGGAAGTGGGAGATGGCCAAATCTCTTTCTGGCATGATCATTGAGGTACTACTAATACTGTTAATATCCCCCACTCCCCAAATGTTACTCATCTATTGGTTTCTGATCTCTGGGATAATGGCAGCTGGAGTATTGCAAAGCTTAGAGAACTAGTGGGAAACCTTGCTCCTCTCATCTCTCAAACTTTTTTTCAGGTTAATCAAAGAGATAAACCTATCTAGAAATTTCAGTCAGCTCATGCTATTTCCAATCCTCTTTGTGCCCATACTTATTTCTATCATAAATGCCATTGGAGTAAGTATATTTGGCACCATCTCATCTCCCAATCTATTTCTTTCTTTCTCTAGAGATATTTTCATTCCCTCTTACCTACTGATGATGGTTTAAGATTAAAAGGGCTAAAATTGGCTTCCTGCTGTTATATTTGCCAAAAGAGATGCTGAGTCTATTTCTCACATCTTTTATGACTGTTATTTTGCTAAGGAAGTTTAGCTTTCATTGGGTCAACATTTTGGTGTGCATTGGCTAAGAAATTACAATATGGAGGGCATTCTTGCATGTTGGCAGGCTGTATCAAATATTCCTGCTAAGTTACATTATTTTCCTTTAATCTTCCTTTGGTTTTTATGGTCAGCTAGAAATGGTTATAAGTTTTCTGAATCTCCTCTACTCCCCTTACCACTGTTTCTTATATTTTAGCTAATTTTAAAAAGGCTGCTAATACTCTACCTGAGGGGAGCTTTACACCTAGAATCATCTTGGTCAAATGGCTTCCCCCTCCCCTTGGATGGCTGAAAGCAAATTTTGATGGGAGTTAGACAATTGATGTTGCCTGTAGTGCTACTTTTTTTCGTAACTCTGAGGGCAAGTGCACTTTATTTTTCACCTCCCCTGTAGTAGCTTCTACTCCTCTTGAAGCTGAGACTTGGGCCCTCTTATTAACCCTGCGGGTTGCAATTTCCTACAACATTACTTTTCTACTTATTAAAATGGATTCACATATGTTATTTAACATCATCACTAAAGCCTCCAATTTTCTTCAGTTTTTACACTGTTTACTACAACGACTTTATGGTTTAATAGATACTAATCATTTAAACATTTAGTACTCTTTTATCCTGAGGGAAGGCAAAAAGCCTGCTGACTGCCTTTCTAGGCAAGGCTATAATTCTATACTTATTGGTTCCAACCCTCCACCCCCACTGCAAGCTTATTTAACTGGGGATCTTATGGAGGCCCCTTACATAAGGGCTTAATTTACTAAATGTAATTGGTTTCTTTATCTGATGCATCTGATTTTTTTGTACAAGGGGATTCAGTCTATTTTTGTACCTCTGCCTTTCTCTACTATTGTCGTCTCTTTGTTGCTTCATTGGTGTAGGTATTTTCTGTTGGGCTGCTCTTTATTTGCTTTGGACACTTCTATTTTTCCAACTTAATTGCTGATACTTGGAGGCATGATGGTGAAGTGGCTTTGAATCCTGGCATTTTCCCTGTCTTGGATTTCTTTGGATTGAACTTTATTTTGATTGGATACCTTCTATTTTTTGGGTTTTTGAGTTATTGTTTTGGGTATACCTGTATTTTTTGGAGATTTTTTTTTGCGTTCACTGTACTGTGGAAGGTGGAACTCCTAGGAGTGCATTGTACTGTATTTTTTGCTTTCTTTTAGACTTGGAGATCCACCCTCCCTCCTCCTTTGTACCAATTTTTTATATTAACACGTAGGTAGCTACAAGTGCTCTTTCCCTATATATATATATATATATATATATATATATATATATATATATATATATATATATATATATATATATATATATATATATATATATATATATATATATACCTTCTAAAAGAGCCTTAAATGTTTGAAAATAAAAATTCTAAGAATCCTTATTTTTCCAAAAATATAATTCTTCCTACTAAAGATAGTTATTTATTTTCCTAAGTCCTCTACTAAATATCTTTAACTCTAGGTTCACCCTTTTCACTAAAAATATCAGCTAAGTTTTCCTACTTCAATTGTATACTTATAATTCTAACATCCTTAAGGTGACTCCACATAACCATAATCATTAGAAATAAAATATAAATTTATTTGTAGTACTTTTGAAAACAAGTAAGGTTTAAATTTGAAAGACTTTTCTTCCCCCCCCCCCAAACTTAAGCTCAAACATGTGTAATAACGAAGTACAAAAATATGCAGCAGGGAAAGATCACTTTATAATTTACTACACATCCTAAAAAAATATCAACAAATAGCACATGGTAGAATATTGCAGTAGAAAGTAAATCTAGCTTAAACATGCTTGCAATAACACTAAAAAGGATTTTTAAATAGTAGAACAGGTACAAAATGAAGATTAAATATGAACACATTTTGAACTTTATAAAGTAATTGTTGGATGCTAGCAAGTTTAAATATTGATATAATTTGTCATCTTCAATAACTCATTCAACTTGACTCACAAACATAGACACACAAACTCCAATACATAGACTCACAGATTCATAAACAAACAACAACTAAGGTTAATTCTATTTCCCTTCTACTTACATTTTCCCTCCTTACTTTCAATTTCCAACGAAAGAAACTACCCTAAAAGTGTGGGTGTATTATAAGATTTTATATTTTTATCACCTATGGACTAGAATTCCCTTATGTGTTGCAAATTCAGGGTTGCTCTAAGTCCAAGGTATATACAATCTAGTAAATAAAAATAGTGCAATTCATCTAGATGTTATTCACTAAGTAAGTTCATGCCCTTACTCAACGAAGACAAAGTTAAATAAATGAATTAATAAAGTTGACATGGAGTGGTCCAAGTCCAAACTCTACATGCTTCAAGTTAGTGCTTAGCTCTGGTTAAGAACTAAGCCGTAACAGGCTCGTCAGCCTGCTACTACCAAAAGTCATATACAAATCTAGTCAAGACGAAGGAATTACCTTAAAACATTAATACACTCCACTCATACACATTAAACATGGATCAAAGTCCAACATCTTACTATTATCCAATCTAACATAACAACAATCACACTAAACATAAAACAAAGATAACTATGGGTTGCCTCCTACGAAGCACTTGGTTTAATATCGATGAACCGATGTATCCAATGTTTACTCTAGTTACCCCAGCATTAGAATCTCATTCATTTTGTCTGTATCCCATGGAATATGTCATTCAGGGATTTTGAATAACTCTTTTTTAGGAGATCTTTTACTGATTTCATCATTCAATTCAGGTTCTTCTTGTGATGAGTCGAATATGAAGATATAAAGACCAGTGGTGTAGATGAATTCCCTAAATAGGTAGGCTTTAAAATTGTATGGGGTACATCCATTTTAAGTTCATGAGAATTCTCAACATATGGAATTAAAATTTTAGTATTTTAGTAATGTCAATCATTTCAAACCTCTCATAAACATACATACAGTCTTCATTAAACAACATTTTCAACTCAACATCAGAGTCCATTTCGATCTCATCTGTTAAATTACTTTCAAAACTTTGTTGAAAATGGTCTTTACTTAGATAATCAATTTCATCCATCTAAAAACAATCATCATCTTTTCTCCCAACTGGATATTTCATAGTCTTTAACACATCAAAAGTGACTTCCTAGTTATTAATATTCATAATCAACTCTCTTTTTTACACATCTATCAGAGCCTGTCCAGTAATAAGGATAGGTCTCCCCAAAATAATTTGATTTTCTTTATGTTCCTCCATATCTAATACAATAAAGTCCATAGGAAAGATAAATTTAACCACTTTAACAAGCACGTCTTCAATAAACCCCTTTGGATAAAAGATAGATTGATCAGCTAATTGGAGAGTTATAGTAGTGGGAGAAATATAAGCTAAAGCTAACATTCTAAATATAGATAGAGGCATCACATTAATGCTTTCTCTTAAATATCATAAAGCTTTTCCACATAATCTTTCTTCAATTTCACAAGGAATTGTTAAAAGCTAAAAGAATCTTTATGTTTCTGAGGAAACTTTTTCTAAAGTATAGCGCTGCACTGCTCACTTAGTGCAATTGTCTCGTAATCCCAAATTTTCCTTTTCTTTTTTAATATCTCCTTCATAAATTTTACATAACTTGGCATCAGTTCTAAAGCTTCAGCGAAAGAATATTTATCCTCAACTTCTTAAGTACTTCCATGAACTTTAAAAATTGTTTATCCAACTCTTGTTGTTTATGTCTTTGAGAAAATGGAGTTTGTGGTCTTTCTAAATTGACTTTGGTTTAAGATATTAATTTTTCCATATGCTTAGAAACATGTTCTTTAGATCTTTTAGTTTCCTTTATTTCTCTCACAACTTATTTCTCTATTCTAACCACATCCTCTATCTCTCTTCCACTTCTTAATTGGACAACATCTACTTATTCATTATTATTCTCTTTAGGGTTGATCTCGGTGTTGCTAGGAAGTGTTCTTTAGGGTCTACTGCTAAGTGAACTATCATTTTGTTCTAGTTGATTCTCTATGTTTCTAATCATGGTATTTTGACTTTGCAATTGGTTTTCCATTTGCAGTACCACTTCTTCTATAGATATGTTCTTATCCTCAAATTGTTGATCATTATTAGAGTCCAATGAATATGAAGGTCTATACTTTGTGTTCCCCTAATTATTCAAACTTCCATTATGATTTGCATGACTATTTTCCCATTATTAGTTTCCACCCTAAGTAGTATGATTCCAGTTAAAATTAGGATGGTTCTTCCAACATGGGTTTGTCGGTCATTTTAAATTTTTTGTTATCGTTGAAAAATATGTTTTTTGGATGTTTTGTTATGAGAAGGGTTTTAATTTTATAAAATATAATTTTGATTTAATTTAATATATATTAATAATTTTATTTTTTTAAAAAAATATGAAATCAAACTGATCTCATATAAATACTAGTTTAAATAATCAAGCATTTCACCGCAAGACATGTATTTATCCAGTAGAATAAGTACGTGGCTTGAGGTGTAGCATGATCAAATAAACTAAAGAATTTATGACATCCATTTGATATGTGAACCATTTTTGAATGACAATTTCCCCTATCTAATATGAAGGAATTAGATAGGGTTTATATTAATCTGAGGTCAAGAAGTTTCCTATAAGGGCAAGCCCCTATAGTTAATTACATCTTAGATAACCGAAGCCACCTGAGAAAACTCTTGATATAGATCAGGAAATATTTATATTCATAACTTTTAAAGGTAAGGTTTTCCAAGAAAATGTAATAGTCAGAAATTCAATAGGTGAATGGCTCAAATTTTTGGAACATTTCATTTTATCAAAATCCAAAGGAGGGAAGGCTAGGGGAAGAGCACAGATTCAAGGGAAACCTTGATGTCCTCCCAAACTATCCTATTGTTTGGCTTTAAATTTTGGAAATGAAGTTATTTAAATTTCAATCCTGCTAATTAATTATAGGGATTACATTTGCATAATATTTGATTACGCAAACAACCTGGAAGATGGGAGGATTTATGTCATATTAGACGACAACCTCAAAATCCTAAAGTGAAGTAGGGCTTATATTGCACAGCAAGGCAGTGCAAAGGTCTAAAGGAAAGGTGAGGATTTATGCTGCACTAGGCAAGCTACCTCAAAGTCTTATGGCTTGTTGTTAAAACTAAGGAAAGATTTTGCTGAGGCAGACAAGAGTTTTGCTGTTGAAGATGGTCATGCTGCCCACTATGCATGCTCGAAGCTCCTCGTCGTAGCAATATAGTTTAAATAAGTGTCAATTGAGGAGAACAGAGAATTTTTAGGTTTTGGAAATATTTAAAATTGAGATGTATTAATATTTTATTAGGGGAATATTAAATTTGATTATAGCAACACCGGTTAAGAGCCTATGGTTCCATCATCCAGGCACTGCTATTTTCATCGGATTCACTTAGTCCAAATGAGTTTACTGAACTTAACTTAATGAGTTCCATACTTTCATATAGACCGTGGGAAAATCCTGTTAGCAACACATGGGTTACCTCCTCCAAGGAATTCTTGATCATCCAATGAAACATTTTAATTTAGTTACTATTGTGGTTTTGTTTTGTTTGTGATTAAATTTTGAGTTATTTTATATTTTGAATGTTGTGGGGGTGAATTTTATCTAGTCTTAATTTTTAATTTAGATTTGGTTTTATTTTTGTGGCTATCCTAAAGGATTCAGTTTTCATGTAGGGTAACAATGTTGTTTATCATGCAGATTGCAAGAAAAGTAAAGTGCAGTAAAGAAAACACGGGAATGGAAAGTGTTGTAAACTTATAAAAGTGTGCCTAATGAGTCTTCTTGTTCCTCCACCTGAAACTTTAGTATTCTTTACAATAAGCATTCATATTTGCAGGGAAGTAAAACCTTATGGATATGTTCGTCACAGGCCTACCAAGTCCTATGTCTAAACCTGGTGAACTCCTATTCATTTATGAGTTATTTTCATTTAATAAATATAATAAATACAATAGTCCTACAAGGTGTCCAGAAAAATTGTGAAACGGTCCAGGAGGAACCCAGATATTTCACAATACTTTTGAACTTCCTTGATGTTCTTTTGGATTTAATATAGTTATTAAAAAATTTATCCCTTTCATACCCTTATGCTCAGTGAGTTGGTGTTTTTAGTTAACCCGAAAGACAGGGTAATTATCATTTATTATTTCATTTAGAGATTATGTGGGTGAAAAACCCCTTTAGGCAAAGTTAGCTTGTCTGGGAAAATTAGCCAAGTTATTTCATAACTGGGGTTGTAATTTTTTTCAGGTATTTATAATTTGACTATGTTTGCTTTTCTAAACTTCTTTTAGCAAGATTAATTAAGCCTAGCTCACTACTATGCCCTTAAAAGTTTGATGGATACATTTGTAATTCCTTTGGAAAAATTTAAATGGTTTTAATTAATCTTTATCAAGATATTGGGCCATCATTTAATAGGGGCGTAAGTTAGTGGATTATTAACCTCCAGGACTAACCCCTAACCCTAAGGATCATTTTGTTTAATAATCTTCCAAATTAGAATTAATTAGGAAAATACAAACATTTAGTTTTGATATGACAAAATTGAAGTTGGTTTCCACCATTTATCCCTTTAATGTCCCAAACATCCAAACATATTATTTAGGATCATTAATTGCCCATTTTTCCCTTTGATTAAGCCTAAATATTAATTAAGGCTAAAAACCCATAAAATTACAACTTTGCCCTTGGGGCCTCATCACTTCATAATTTCTTAAATACAATTCAAATGACTTTAGAATTTTTATGTTGCCTCACTAATGAGCTAATTAAAACACCAGAGGAGAAAATGTGATTTTTCAAATTTTAATTTAATTTATATATTTATTTTAATGCAAAATAGAGTTTTTTTAATGAAAAGTCCATAACTTGATCAAAACAAAATATTTTACTTTGAAATCTTTACCAGAGATAAACCAAGACCGGAGGACTACTTGGACCAGATTTCATGATTTTTTGAAGTTCATTTTAATTATTAGAATTATTTTACTTTCTGGAGTTTTAATTAATTATAAAATATTTTTAATCTTGAAAATTCAATTTTATAGTTTTCTTAAATCTCTCTAAGGTCAAGGAACCTAGAGAAACAAATTTCATATTTTTCTGATGTTTCTTTTAATTTTAAGAATTATTTTAGTGCAAAATTAAGGAAATTCATTTTTAGCCTTTTAAAAATTGATTTAAGCCTTTAAAAATTAACATTTTAACTTAAAGGCTTAGGAAAATTATGCGGATGGTTCCTAAGTGATTAGGAGACCAAAAGTGATAAATTGATGATTTTTAATATTTTTATTTTTAATATTTTTTAATTATTTAAACATTATAATATGATTTAAAATGAAAATTTTATAAAAATTCCAATTTTATTTTTAGAAAATTCCTCTGATTATAGGGAACTCCCAAAATTAATTTTATAAATTTTTGAATGGTATTTTAATTATTAAAATTCATTTAAGTTCCAAAAATGTCATTGGACTTAAGAAAATGATTTAACATATTAAGTTAATTCCATGACTTAAAAATTTTTAGGGGAGTTCCTCTATCCCTAAAACACAGTGGAGAAATATTTTTGGTTATTTTGATTTTTATCTTATCATAATAAGAGTTTGTTTTAGGTCAAGTTAATGATTAGTGCACATCTTAGTGATTTAGGTCATGAGATAATTATCCTAGCGTCATCTGATCATAAGAGACTTACCAAAATTTACTTTATATTTTTTTGATTATTATTTTAATTATTACAATTTTTATACTAAAACAGACATAGTAACTTGAAAAATAGGGATCCTCTCACAGAGATCTCCCCTAATTTTAGAAAAATCAGAGAAGGTCCCTAATGACAGATTGAACAAGACACCCAAAGCACAAGCTATGGTGAAATGTCTAGGTTAGTGGAGACTTAAAAGGCTGAAATCAGTATTTAAATCATTAAAAATAAAATGTACATCAAAAGGACTTCAAACCATTTCCGCATTGTTCTCCTCTGTTCACTGAGCAACAGGGTATTTTTCATTTGATTTTTATTTTTTAGGCCAAGATATAGAATTTTAAATTTCTGGTGATTTAAATAATTCAAAAAAATGGATTTTTCTACTTAACCACGTCGGCGCCACGCAACCTACGGCGGGTCGAAAGCACACACGTCTCCTTCTATTTAGGCTCCGCCTTCTGAGTCAGTGCCATGCAGCTCTGCAATTCTGCTCCATTTTCCCATGCAGCGCCATCCTAGCCCTCTGTTTAATACACAGATGATCCAACGGTGCTTGAGCTTCATCCCCGTCTGGTGTGCACCCGAGACCGTCCACACTAAAACCCTAATATCTTAGCCTAGACTCAACCAAATCACTTTGGGTTTGATCCTGTGGACTCGTCTAAGCATGGAGAACATATCCATATGGCTAAGCACAGTTTAAATTAACCCTAATTATATGGAGAATCCAGAGAATCTCAGGAAGAAGGAGGTAATACCTTGGCTCCGAGAAGTGAAGCTTCAATCAGAGATGCTCTACACCTTCGTCGGAGTCCCAGAAGCTCAGGGATGAAGCCTCTTGCCTTGGTGAATTGCCTCAGCATGAAAGTGACCAGACCCGATTTCGAACTTTGATGGAAGTCTGGTGCAAAGGCCTTCTGTGATGGGGCTTTGATGGGGGATCTTCTTCTTTCATTGTTGTGAAGGTGTAGGTGTAGTCAATTGAGATTTGGTGTTGTGTGGAGGTGTATTGGAAAGTGTCATAGTTTTCAGCTAAGTTTAAGCTCTGAAATTGAGCTCAGACAATGGGAACCAGAGGGGAAAATGGCTGAAATGGCCTTAGGGAGGTCTGGAGGAGCTCTGGTGAGATTTTGGCAGAGTTTGGTTAAGAAATTTTCAGCACTCCTTTTTAGTCTTGAAGGGTGGTGGCTTAAATAGCCATGGATGGGGTGGCTGTCAGGGCTCCAATTCAGGTGCAATGCACTGCCTAGGTGGAGTGCAGAAGAGCTTTGGTGGCAATGTTGGGCTGAGTTGGCCATAGGGTGGAGTTTGGGTTTGGCCAAGATGGAGGTGGCTCTCGGTTTTGGTATTTTCCGACCACTAGGCCGGCCGGCCAGGCCAGGGGAGGTGGCCAGTAGGTTAGGTGCACCAGAGGGTAAGCCATGAGTACAATGGGTTTTAATGGTTAAGGCATTATGGAAAACATCTCTTGAATTTAACCATTTAAGGGATGAGAACCCTTATTTGGGGGACCTTTAGTCCATGGCTCCACTAGGGTGGGCTAGATGAGTTTACCAGTCCCTAGGGTCAATTTAGTGGCTACGGAGGGGTTGGTTTGGTCACATTTGATTTAATTTAATTAAATTGGGTCATGGGTTCATTTGGGTCACCTTGGGTTCAAATTGGTCTAACTTGGGTTTGAGCTTGAATGGAGCCCAAGTATATTGAGCAACATTGTGTATATGATTGTAATAAAGATTTTTGGTTAAGACTTGGAGTGGTTTTGAGTTCATTTGGAGGTTCAATTTGGCGGATTTTGGGATTTTGGCCAATTTGGGGCAAATTAGGTCAACATTGGTTTAAGTTGGGCTAGTGTTGGGTCCAAGGCCAATTGAAGGCTCCAAATGGTCTAGGGGAATGTGGTGAAGAGTTTCCAACATCAATTGGGTGGAAATTTTAGGGTTAGGCCAATCAATTTGGTAGATTTTGGGCATGTGTTGAACTTGGGTTATAATTGGGTATTTTTGGATTTCAAGTGGATTTGGGTGAGACTTGGGCTCAAATTAGGGGTAATTGAATGTTGCATGTGATTCATAGGAGTGTTATGGAGGGTTTAGGATTGAAATTTGGGGGAATTGGTTGACATTGGGTCAATTTGGGGATTTTGGATCATTTAGGTAAAATTGAGGATTTTGGATTTTAAGTGAAATTGAACTTAAATGTGGGTCAAATTGGGCTTGGATTTGGTTTAGATTGGTATTGGAGATGTTGAATTAAAGTTTGGAATTGAAATTGGGCAAGATTGGGATCAATTGGGTGGACATTGGGTTTAACTTAAGTACTTTTGGGTTAAATGGGTTAAATTGAGGCTTTTAGTTAAATTGGACTAAATTGGCCAAATTGGGTTATGTGGTAGTTGAGAGAAATGAAATTGGGAATATTTTGAAGTTTTTGGGAATTTATGGGAGTTTTTGGAATTTTTAGAATTTTGGGCTAAGAGGGGCATATTGGTCTTTTGGGGATTTTTGGGGAAATTTGGCAATTTTGGGTAATTTTGGTCAATTTGTGTGGTATGAAGTATTTTGGAATGATCTTTGAAGAATTATGGGTGATTTGGGTAATTTTGTAAATTTGGGGGATTTTAGGGCTTCAGTGGTATTTTAGGTTTTTAGGGTATTTTGGGGCAAAGGTGTTAGAAATTTGGAATGTTTGGGAAAACTGGGATTGGTTGAAGGTGAGTAACATGGAATAGTTAGATTAAGCCATAAGCCAAGGGTCACCCTCATTTAGTCCTTTATGTGTTGGTACTAGCCAAAACCTAGATTGAGGCTAAGAGTTTGGGAAAACCACTTACATGAGTTTCTAAAGAGTTAGGGGATCAAAGGTAGGATGTGTCTTGCTTAGGGTTGGGAGTGTGTAGTGTGAGTGTGGTGTGAGTTTCAAACCTCCCAGGGTAGATCTTATGGTCTGACTACCTATAGGAGACTTCCTCTGGGCTTCCTTTTGCTTGGTCTCTTCCTCCCAAAAACTGGAGGTTAGGCCTTAAGCATATGAAAACTCCCAGTGAAGTAAGAAAAGTTTGAATTTTTATGGGAGGGGTGCCATGACTAGTCTTCTAAGAAAGTCACCAGGAGAGTCCTATGGCTAGACCCTAGGCTATTATAAAGGAAGACTAGACCTTAACCAAAAGTGAGGTCAACAAATGGACCCCCAATAGGTGTGGTGTGCTGGGCAAGCACACTGCACGTATTGGTGTTGACCAACGAGATCAACAAGACCAACACAATTGTCTGAATCAAAACTCAAGACAATCACAGAATTTAGCAAGGAAGTTCCCGCTGGGGATTAGGAGATAGAACTTCGAGTCCCAGGAACTCTAACCGGGGAAGGAAAATGGAATACCTTTATGAGAGAAGCTATGGATTTCAAGCTTCCAAACTCTGAAGGAGTCCGATCTGAATCGAGTTGAAGTTAGAATTTGGATTTAGAATCAAGATTTAGAATTAGGAGTTTGATTTCAGATTTAAATTTTGAATTTCAATTTGAATTTAAGTTTTAAATTTTAATTTTAAATTTTATGGAATTCATGGAAATTTCAGAATTTATGGAATCTTAAATTTGAAGATTTTAATTTTGTGGTAAAATTTTGAGTGTAGAGAGGAAATCAAAATTTCGGTACCGATCCCGGAAGGATGAGAATTGAAATTTAGGTATCAGCCTTAGAAATGAGAATCGAGATTTCAGTACCGACCTCAGAATTTTTGTGGATGCGAAAAATTTTACGAAAGGGAAATGGAAAATTAGGGAATTTCGGGGAAATCGTGCGACTAAGCTTCATTCGTGGAATTTCATGGGAGGCAGAAAAATTTCTCGGATGGGTGATGGGAAATTAGGAAATTTTGAGGGAATCGGACTACTAAGCTCTGTTCCTATTATTTCATGGAAGGCGGAAAAATTTCTCATATATGATGTGGAAAACTAGGGAATTTTGGGGCAATAGGACGACTAAGCTCCATTCCCAGAATTTCATGGAAGGCAGAAAAATTTCTTGGATAGGATGTGGAAAATTAGAGAATTTTGGGGGAATCGGAAGACAAAGCTCCGTTCCCTGAATTTTATGGAGGGCGAAAAAATTTCTCAGAAGGATGGTGGAAAATTAGGGAATTTTGAGGGAAATCGAACGAGTAAGCTCCGTTCCCGGAATTTCATGGAGGGCAAAAAAATTTCTTGAAAGGATGGTGGAAAAATAGGGAATTTTAAGGGAAATCAGACGACTAAGCTCCGTTCCTAGAATTTCATGGAGGGCAGAAAAATTTCTAAGAAGGATGGCGGAAAATTAGGGAATTTTGAAGGAATCTTTGGGAGGAAAGCTCAAGAACTCACATCTGACCGAACACGTCACATCAGGAGGGAAAGCTCAAGGACTCACATCTCACCTAAGAGGTGACAGAAGGGAATCAGAATTTAGGTACTGATCCCGGAATTTTTGTTTGAAGAGAATTTTGTAAAATATGGTATTTGACTTTCAAAGAAAGCAATTTAGTGCAGTTCGGGCGAGATTAGTAGCCATTGCAAGATTGTCAGACTTTCAAGGTATTTCACATTTGTGAGAAATGGCGTTGTGTGAAAAGTACCAAATTTCACGGAGCATTCGCGAAAGCGAGAGATTTAAAGATGAGTACAAAGACTCAGGATCTCGAGAGAGAGAAAGTTATAATTTGTTTGTATTTAATTCATCATTTTCTTTCAATTTGTTTTGTTTCATTTGATTTAATCTTGATTTTAAATTTTATTTTGATTTCATTTCAATCTCATTTTCATTTGATTAAGGTTTCGGGTTCATTTCAGTTTCAATTTCATTTTGTTTTCATTTTATCATTTTCTTCTGCATTATTCTTTTTATCCTTTTCATTTTGGAACCAAACACGTGGTTCAACAGCTTCCACTATCACGATGAAAAGAAAGCATTTCTGAAAACAAAAATTTTCATTAATTATGTTGGAAGTAGTACAACTGATCAATCGCCCAATCCTTTTCAGATTCAGGAATTCCTACAAAATCCTCAAATTGTAATTTGTCATTCAGCTCTTCCTTTTCAGATGGATTTATATCATTGTTCCTCATATTTCTTTTTAGATCCAATATTCTTCTATTGATTTTCTGAATTTCCATAGTAATATCATCCTTGAAATTTATAAGAAATGGATCTCTATAAAATAATTCAAGATCTCCCAAATTTTGGATCGGAACCTCTCTAGATAATTCAGATTCAGGATCAAAATCTTCTATGTCACACTTCTGTTTCAAGTTATCTTTCCATTCTTCCCCTTTATAATTATTAAATGATGGAGGATCTACGTTAGTTGAGGAAATAGGTTTTTCTAATTCCTTAGGAATTTCTTTCAATGGTCTTCCAATATTCTTATCCTCTTTTCTCAACTCAAAGTTCTTTCGAAATTTATCCTCAAATTCTCTTCAAGTCCTAGTTCAATAACTTTATCTTTTTCATCATTCAATTCAGGTTTTTCTTGTAATTGAGTTGAATATGAAGATATAAAGACTGGTGGTGTATATGAATTCCCTAAATAGAGGCTTTGAAATTGTATGGGGTACATCCATCTTATGTTCATGAGATTTTTCAACAAATAGAATTACAAGTTCACTATTTTTGGTAGCTTTCATCATTTCACACCTTTCCTAAACATACATACAGTCTTCTTTAAACAATATTTTCAACTCATCATGAAAATCCATTCTGACCTCATCTATTATCTCACTCTCAAAACTTTCTTGGAAATGGTGTTTACTTAGATAATCAGTTTCATCCATCCAAAAACATTCATCATCTTTTCTCTCGGTTGGAAATTTTATAGTCTTCAACACATCAAAAGTGACTCCCTGATCATTAATATTCATAATCAACTCTCCTTTTTGCACATCTATCATAGTTCGTCCATTAACAAGGAATAGTTGTTCATTATGGTTCTCTTTAGGTTTGATCTCAGTGTTGCTAGAAAGTGTTCCTTTGGGTCGATTGCTAAGTGAATTAGCAATTTCTCCCAATTGATTCTCTATGTTTCTAATCACAACATTTTGACTTTGCAACTGGTTTCCCATTTACAATACCACTTTATCTATAGACATCTTCTTATCCTCAAATTCTTGATCAATATTAGAGTCCAGTGGATGCAAAGGCCTATATCTTGTTTTACCCTGCCTATTCCAACTTCCATTAGGATTTGCATGATTGTTTTCCCATTGTTGGTTTCCACCTTCAGTAGTATGATTCCAGTTAAAATTAGGATAGTTCTTCCAACATGGGTTGTAAAAGTTAGAATATGGGTTGTTTATGGTATTTAATGTCTTAAATAATAAGTTGGAATCAATCATATGCCCTAATGAACTTTCCTCACTTACAGGAGTAAATTGAGGTTGGTTCATTCCAAATTGGTCCAACTTCCTTGATATTGCAGCAACCTGAGATGCAAGAATTGCAATCGCATCTGTATCATGAACACTAGCTACATTTTTATGATTTACCCTTGTAGAGGGCCATTGAAATTTAGTTGTAGTCATTTCTTCAATTAATGCATACGCTTCATAATATGTTTTTGACATTAATGAACCACCGACAGCAGCATCAATAATGGACCTAAGGGATCCTACTAACCCATTATAAAAAGTTTGAATGATTAACTAATCTGGCAGAGCATTATGTGGACACTTTCTTAAAAGTTCCTTAAATCTTTCACAGGCTTTGTATATTGATTCCCCTTCATAATGACAAAATGAGATTATATCATTTCTAAGTTTAGTAGTCCTTAAAGGTAAAAAAATACTTAGCTAGGAATTTCTGAGTTAATTCCTCTCAATTTTTAATAGAACCAGGTGTTAATGAGTATAACCACATTTTATCCTTATATCTTAGTGAGAAGGGAAAAAGCCTTAGGCTAACAACATCGTCTGACATGTCATTATAATGAATTGTTGCACAAAGTTCTAGAAAACTAGATAAATGTAAATAGGGATCCTCCGAAGGAGTTCACGCAAACTGGTTATTCTGCACGAGTTGGATAATCACTGGATTTAGTTCAAATGAGTCAACTTATACAACAAGGTTTTGTATACTTGAGTGAATTTTATCTATCGTAGGATTTACATAATCCCTCAATGATTTATGATGATTTTTTAAGTTATTATTTTGAAGGTTTTCCATTTCCATTTCTAGTTTTTCAAGTCCTTTCTGTTTTTTTATTTTTTTCCATTTTTCTAACTCGGGATCATAAGGCACAAGTCCTACAGATCCTTTTTTTGCATACGTAACACAACAAACAATACATTAACAAAAAAATAAATAAAACAAAAAACATATTCAACACAACAAAACATTTTCACAAACTCCTTATTTTTCAAAAAAACAGTTTTTTTTTTCACAACACTTTTTCATCCAAAAAAACACAATTTTCACACAAACACAATTTTACTACACTAAAGCTTTCCAATTCTAAGACTAATTACTTCAACTAAAATTCTACTAAAATTCTTACCGAAGCTTCCCCTGACAACGGAGTCAAAAACTTAATGTTGTTTTTTTATATGTAAGAATTTATGACTCAGATTTATATATTTATAATAATTTTGTAAAGTTATAATTTCAAACGTAAGTATACGCATCATATCAAGTAATACAGGGCTCTAATGGAGTCTCGTTTATGGATCCCACAGGGAAGCAAGGTAAGAGGTTCTTAGTCAAATTCTAGTCTACTACTAATAACCGTAGTTTGGAAGGGTGATATAAGTGGTTTTTCTAACAACTACTCATAAATGCAGACAATTATATGTAAGAATAATAACTACTCCTTAATGCAAGTATTACTTCTAAAGACAACCCATTTTGGAGGAATTGGTTTGGTGAATTTTGAGATAATAAAAACTATTATTCTCATGTAATGAATTGGATAATATATAGGAATGAGATGCATTAAATATTGTATGTGCCAAATAGGCGCATAAATGTTTCTTTACCCTCAAAAAAGTATCCCCTCTTCCAAGCATGTAATCAACATTAGCAAATCCTAGGCTTAGTCCCTAAATCCAAGGTTAGGCTGGGAGGATACTGGCTCTCACTTCAGAGCTCCCACTTCCCTTCACCTGAAGGCTAACCCTAGCTTTAGTTACCAAACTTTAGGACCAAATTGGGGATCTCAGCTTGTCACCCTGAAACCTTTAATTTAATGCCCATGAAACCATATTTTTCTATTTATTTGCACTCTATCCCCATGAACTACGCAATTCATTCACGGACATTGAATGTGGTTCCACTTTGTTGAGAATTACACTGCCCTTTCGGGTCAATGCAACTACAACAAATTATAACACTACAACGAGCTCTTTTTGCAATGTAAATGAAGCGCAAGTAAAAACCAACACATTTATAATTAAACTTATTTTAGAAAGCATCTCAATATCCTAAACATGAATCCTACTCATTGCAAAAGAAAAGTAGAGTGAAAATAATGTCATAAACTTCTTATGCCACTATTTTCAAACAAGAAGAAAGTGTAAGAGAAAGACATCACAAAACATGAAGAAAACACAACAGAAAACTTCATTTCAAAGCAAATGCACAAAATAAGTGTTTACAAAATCATAAGATAATGAAGAACACAATACTTAGTTTTTTCCCCTTGAAAGAAAGATGAAAATCTCTCCCACAAAGTCTCCAGCCGATCCATGCAATGCTAGAACATTCCCTTACAAATTCTTTCAAAATCCCCTCACCAATCTCTCCAAAAAGGTAGAAATCTACATTTATACTCCTATTGTAAGATCTCTCAACATTCTCCACGTTTTTCCTAACATCTCCCCCCATTTTTGGCTTCAAATTCGGTTTAAAATAGAGTAGGGACGAATTTCCCAAAAGCTGCATGAAGAAACCCTCCAAAAAGCATCCAGATTCGATGTATATGGCCAATAACTGCTTAATTTCGCATCCAGGCCATCTCGGACGCCACCGGCACTGAATAAGGCACTGCCAGCGCCCTATTTTTCATGGTCTCGGGCTTCTGGAACCGCTACAATCAGTTTGGGCACCCCCAGTGCCCATCCTGTGCAGCTCCATCATTTTGCTCCATTTGGCTCCGTTTCAGCTCTGATTTGCCCCATTCAGTTGTGTTGTGTTCTTAATAGATAGCCCTACAAAATAAGCATAAAAATAACCTTTTTTTAAAAGTATACTTGTCGGCGGTGTGGGCGAAAATAGATTGGGTTTGGATGTCAATGTCAAGGAGTCGCCATCTAATATTAGCCTAGTTTTATTCCTATAAATCCTATGAAGGATTTAGAGAATTTTTAGGACTAATAATAGAAAAAGGATGTTTATGATAATTCTAATATGAGGATATTCTAGAATAACATATTCTAGAATTTTCATATTAAGAAGATCATAGTAAACCGAGAGATCTCTATTTCGGATTCTTTTAGATCTCCTATAGAAATAAGCTTCTATTGTTAATTACATCTTAAACAATTTTCAATTGTTTAAGAAAACTTCTGATTAATGTTAATCATTTGTTTTCTAAAAAAAAAATTATTTTTAAGGAGAGATGTACCCACTATCACTCCCGAATGTTGTTATATCATGTTATTGAATACTTTAGGTATTATATCTAACCTAAAGATTCTGGTTTTATTTTTATTGTCAATGTCATTATTTTGTTGAAAAGTTTCAGGTCATATGTCTAACCTAAAAGTTTTGGTTTCATTTTTGTTGTCAATGTCGTTGTTTTGTTGAAAAGTTTCAGGTTATATGTCTAACCTAAAAGTTTTGGTTTCGTTTTTGTTCGCCTAGAATGTCGTCCTGCAAAACAGAGTTAGTACATCCTATAACATGTAAATAAAGTCTAAGCGAAATTTCTTGTTTTCACCCTGCAAAGAAAACATTGTCAGAAATAATGTCACAGAATATTTGGATATATCTTGGATGTCAATTTATGTCAAATTATTTTGAAATGTCAATTTTATGTTTGTTATCTTGTTTTATTTTTGAAATGTCAAATTTTTGTTGATTATGTCAGTTTTTGGTTTGAAATGTTGAATTTATATCTTGATCTTAAATTCTGAATTAACTTGAGTTCATGTTTGTCTGAACTTTAAGTTAAAAAGGTTTGAAATTAGATTCAATATTGATTGAATTAACTTGGGTTCATGTCTGGTTGAACCTAAGTTAGATTCAATGTTGATTGAATCTATTTAACTTGAGTTCATGTCTGTCTGAACTTTAAGTTAAAAGGTTTGAAATTAGATTCAATATTGATTGAATTAACTTGGGTTCATGTCCGGTTGAACCTAAGTTAGATTCAATGTTGATTGAATCTATTTAACTTGAGTTCATGTCTGTCTGAACTTAAATTAAAAGATTTGGTTCAAAACAAATTTAATTAAGTTTTAAGTCTTGTTTAAATAGGACTTAAAGGTTAATTAAGTCTAATAAATTAGACTTAATTAGATTTGCAGACCATCTAAGTCCCTTTTAGATAAGACTTAAGTTTTAATTAAGTCTATTTAAAGTTAGATCTATACTTAGAATTAAGTTTAATATAGGTTGAACTTAAGTTTATGTTTCATTTAAGTCTATTATAGGTTAGACTTAAGCTTCTTTTTTTTTGTTTGGGTTGAACTTAAGTTCATGTCAAGTTGAACTTTTAGTTTGACTTAAGTCTAGTGTGGATTAGACTTAAGTTAGGTCTAATTTTGACTTAGATTCATATTTAAGTTGAACCTAAATTTGGTTTTACTTAAGTCTACTATAGGTTAGACTTAAGTTAAACCTGGGTTAGGTTTATGTTGAATTGAACCTAGGTCTGGTTTCACTTAAGTCTAATGTAGATTAGACTTAAGTTTGGTTTGAATTGAATTTAAGTTCAATGTGGGTTGGACCTAAGTTTTAGGTTAACTTGAGTTTAAGTTGGATTGTACTCAAGTTATGTTTGAGTTTAGATTAGGTTCAATATGGGTTGAACCTAAGGTTTAGGTTAACTTGAGTTCAAGTTGGATTGGACTCAAGTTAGGTTATATTTGAGTTTAGGTTAGGTTCAATATGGGTTGAACCTATGGTTTAGGTTAACTTGAGTTCGAGTTGGATTGGACTCGAGTTATGTTTAAGTTTAGGTTAGGTTCGATGTGGGTTGAACCTGAGGTTTAGGTTAACTTAAGTTCGAGTTGGATTAGACTCGAGTTAGGTTATATTTGAATCTAATTCAATGTTTGAGTTTAGGTTAGGTTCGATGTGGGTTGAACCTAAGGTTTAAGTTAACTTGAGTTTAAGTTGGATTGGACTCAAGTTATGTTTGAGTTTAGATTAGGTTCAATATGGGTTGAACCTAAGGTTTAGGTTAACTTGAGTTCAAGTTGGATTGGACTCAAGTTAGGTTATGTTTGATGTTTATGTTATGTTGGATTTGGGCTAAAGGTTGGATTTGGGTTTAATTAAACTTTAGTTGATTAAGGTTTAATAATTAATTAAGTCTAATGTGATAGACTTAATTAGAATTTGTGTTTCATTAAGTCTTACTTAATTAAGACTTAATAGTTTAATTAGGTCTAATGAGTTATACTTAATTAAGGTTTATGTTTTATTAAGTCTTATTTAGTTAAGACTTAATGGTCTAATTAGGTCTAAGGGTTAGATCTAACTAGGGTTTAAGTTTGATTAAACCTTAGTTAGTTAAGGTTTAATGGTTTAATTGGAGTTCAATGGGATAGACCTAATTAGGGTTTATATTTGATTAAACCTTAGTTAGTTAAGGTCTAATGGTTTAATTAGAGTCCAATTGGTTAGACCTAATTAGGGTTTATGTTTGATTAAACCTTAGTTAGTTAAGGTCTAATGGTTTAATTAGATTCAATGAGTTAGACTCAATTAGGGTTTATGTTTGATTAAACCTTAGTTAGTTAAGGTCTAATGGTTTAATTAGGTCTAATGGGTTAGACCTAATTAAAGTTTAGGTCTGATTAAGTCTAATTTAGTTAAGACTTAATGATTTAATTAGGTCTAAGGGTTAGACCTAATTAGAGTTTAAGTTTGATTAATCCTTAGTTAGTTAAGGTTTAATGGTTTAATTAAGTCTAATGGGTTAGGCCTAATTAGAGTTTAGGTCTGATTAAACCTTAGTTAGTTAAGGTCTAATGGTTTAATTAGGTCTAATGAGTTAGACCTAATTAGAGTTTATGTTTGATTAAACCTTAGTTAGTTAAGGTCTAACGGTTTAATTAGGTCTAATGGGTTAGACCTAATTAGGGTTTAGGTTTGTCTTAAACCTAATGTGTAAGGAGGTTAATTAAGTTTAATATGTCTTTAAACATAATTAAAGGTTTGGTTTTGATTAATTAAGTTTAATATGTCCTTAAACGTAATTAAAAGTGTTGATTTTTGTATTAAACCTAATTTAGGTGAGGTTTAATGGGTTAATTAAGTTTAATATGTCCTTAAACTTAATTAAAGATTTGATTTTGGTTAATTAAGTTTAATATGTCCTTAAAATTAATTAAAAATTTAATTTTTGTATTAAACCTAATTTAGGTAAGGTTTAATGGGTTAATTAAGTTTAATATGTCCTTAAACTTAATTAAAGAGTTTTGATTTTGGTTTAATATATCTTTAAACCTAATAAAGAGAGTTTAGTTTTGGTTAATTAAGTTTAATATGTCCTTAAACTTAATTAAAGAGTTTTGATTTTGGTTGATTAAGTTTAATATGTCTTTAAACTTAATTAAGAGAACTTAGTTTTGGTTAATTAAGTTTAATATGTCTTTAAACCTAATTAAAATTTAATTTTTGTATTTAAACCTAATTTAAGTAAGGTTTAATAAGTTAATTAAGCTTAATTTGTCTTTAAACTTAATTAAAAGGTTTGATTTTGGTTAATTAAGTTTAATATGTCTTTAAACTTAATTAAAATTTAATTAAACCTAATTTAAGTAAGGTTTAATGGGTTTAAATGTTATTTTAAATCTAGTTAAGTCTAATTTGGCCATTTTAGACTTAAGTGAAGTTTATCATTAGTCTATCACAAACTAGAACCATTTTCAAACTTAGATTGTTGATGAAAATAGGTTAAATTTATAAAGGGTTATTTTTAGGATTAAAATTATTTAATTAATAAAGAATTTCAACCCTAAATTTCAAAATACCATTCAAAATAATTTCTATGACTTAGAAATAGTTTTCTTAGGGTTATTGTCCATTGCCCTCTCATTTCTAGTCATTTGCATTTTATCTTTCTCAATTTTCAATTTTTTTATAATTATTATTTGAAATAATTACAAAGAAATTTGAAAATTAAAGAAAAGTGTCTTAAACATGTTTTTTGTCATTGGAAAAATTATGCAAGATCCCTAAGAAAATAAGGATAAATGCCTCAAAGTTTCATAATTTTTTTATTTATAAATAATTTTTAATAATTAAAATACTCGAGAGATTATTTAATTAATTAAAAATTAAATACTGAGAACAAAATTATGATTTTGATCTCATAATTTTCTCCTCTTCAAGAGCTTTCCAGAGGTATTTTTATTTTATTTTTATGACCTCTGGATCAAAAGATATGGATTTTTGAAGTTTTTATGGTTTTAATGTATTTTTTATTTCGCGCCGCCAAACTCACCGCCGTTCGACGCGTGTCCTCGTACGCGTTGAACGAACGGGAGGATCTGCTGCTGGCAGCCGAACAGTGGACACCCCTGGGGGAAGATCAGCGCCGTCCGTTCCTAAAACTCTGGATCGAACGGCTGAGAAAAATCGGCCAAAAATTCAAAAATTTTCGAACCATTAAACTTCAAACATCAATATCTCACTCATTTCTTGATGAAATTGAGTGATTTTTTTTAAATGATCATCTGGATGAGAAGTATCCATCCATACGGTGATGATACACTTCTGGGCTAGTATAACACATGATATATCGAAAATACGAATTATTTTGTAAAGAAAAATTTCATACCTTTGCCACAAGCAAATCAAGCTAGATCAGACCTTATGGTTGCCTTCTAGGACTCTAATGGAAGGTTATTGCTGCAGCAATTTGATCCAGAAGTTGGGCTTAGGGGAGAATTTTGAAGAAGTACCTAATTTGGGCTGTTTTTGAAATTTGATCAAATTGGCTCAAATAGGCTTAATCTATGGCTAGGATTTGATCCTAATGGATTGCTAAGACTCTTAGGAAGAGTTCTTATGTTGGGGGCCAGAGGATTTGGGCAGCCTATGGGTCTCCCTAATTTTTTTTTCTCCTTCTTGCTAGGCTCGGGTATGGGCTCCTTTTATAGCCAAGGGGAGTCCATGGTTTAGCTTAGGTTATTCTAGGGGAGTAGTTATTATCTCCGCTATCAGTCCATTGGATGAAGAAATCGGCTGAGGATATGCATGGCTCCTTCTCCCTAAGTTTTCCATGATGATTTCCTTTGCTTTGTCTCTCCCCCATTGGCTATGTAAGAGGTGCATGGTGAGCTGCCTCTATCCTTCTTAAGGAGCTTACACATCATCTCTTAAGCTTGGCAAATGGTGACACACAAGCTTATCCCTCATCATTCCTTCTAACCATGGTGGGGGGGTTCATGCATGGTTTTCCTTCCATTGGGTAGCTTGGGAGGTGGGAGATGAGGCCTCATATTGGCCGGCCACCTCATGGATAAATGAAGCCTAGGGTGAAGGAGGAAGAGACACCTCACCCCATGCATCATGATGGGTGTTAACCCATGGCTAAGTTGTTTTAAAGTGGGCTTAATTATTTGTTAATTAGCCTAACTAATATGAGAAGGTTATGTGCCATTTCTTTTCTTTCTTAATTCCCATTTTAATTAATTATTTTATTAATTAAAATTGTTGGAAAATGTTTTATTAATCAATTTATTAATAGAAAATAATTTCAATTTAATTAATTGATTGATTTTATCATTTTTGTCATTTTATGATTTTAATTTAATTTTTATTTTAATTAATTATGTCATTTAATTAAAATATTGAAAATTAAATCATTAATCATTTTAATTAATCAAAATAATTTTGAAATTAATTATTTGATTAATTTTGTTGTTTTTATTCATTTTTATCTATTTTAATAAAAATAGATAGGTGTTGATCAATTTTGACCTGGGTTGACCCAAGTCAGCCCAAATTGATCATTTTAATTTTAAAATGTCCAGTATTTGTGATTTTGTCATTGTGGGGTTTTAAATGTGTCATTGGGTGAAAGGGTTGACTTATGGGTCAACAGGGTTGGTCATTGGGTCCAGTCGACCATTTTGACCAATGTTGACTTTTAGGTCATAAGATTGATCTATGGAGTCAACAGGGCTGGTCATTAGGTCTGGTTTGACCATTTTGACCAAAGTTAACTTTTTAGGTCATAAGGTTGACCTATGGGGTCAACAGGGTTGGTCACTAGGTATGGTTTGACCATTTTGACCAATGTTGACTTTTTAGGTCTTAAGGTTGACATATGGGGTCAACAGGGTTGGTCACTAGGTCTGGTTTGACCATTTTGACCAATGTTGACTTTTTAGGTCATAAGGTTGACCTATGGGGTCAAGAGGGTTGGTCACTAGGTCTGGTTTGACCATTTTGACCAATGTTGACTTTTTAGGTCATAAGGTTAACCTATGAGGTCAACAGGGTTGGTCACTAGGTCTGGTTTGACCATTTTGACTAAAGTTGACTTTTTATGTCAAAAGGGTGACCTATGGGGTCAACAGGGTTGCTCACTGGGTCTGGTTTGACCATTTTGACCAATGTTGACTTTTTAGGTCATAAGGTTGACCTATGGGGTCAACAGGGTTGGTCACTAGGTCTGGTTTGACCATTTTGACCAATGTTGACTTTTTAGGTCATAAGGTTGACCTATGAGGTCAACAGGGTTGGTCACTAGGTTTGGTTTGACCATTTTGACCAAAGTTGACTTTTTAAGTCAAAAGGGTGACCTATGTGGTCAACAGGGTTGGTCACTGGGTCTGGTTTGTCCATTTTGACCAAAGTTGACTTTTTAGGTCAAAAGGGTGACCTATGGGGTCAACAGGGTTGGTCACCGGGTCTGGTTTAACCATTTTGAACAAATTTGACTTTTTAGGTCAAAAGGGTGACCTATGGGGTCAACAGGGTTGGTCACTGGGTCTGGTTTGATCATTTCGACCAAAGTTGACTTTTTAGGTCATAAGGTTGACCTATGGGGTCAACACGGTTGGTCACTAGGTCTGGTTTGACCATTTTGACCAATGATGACTTTTTAGGTCAAAAGGGTATTGACTCATTGTAAAATGAGGTCAACAATAATCTCATTTAAAAATATGCAAGAAGTGTAAAAGAGATTAAACATAGAAAGACTTATTGAAAGGTGTCAAATCAAAATTTATTTTCTTGCTCGTTTTTGCTCCAAATTGCACCGTTTTTGCTTCTTTTTGCTCCAATCACCATTTCTTTTACCTAAAACCAAAAAAACATACAAAATACATTCCTTTTAAAGTGTAATATCACCAAAAATGAGTAAAATCATATAGCAAAAACTGTATATATTTTTGGTGCATCAAAATCCCCCAAACTTATCTGTTATTTGTCCTCAAGTAACACTATAACTTTAAAAACCAAATATATTGAATTGTGGTTATGGGTTTCAATAGAATTTCCTATAATTTTATCTCAGAAATATTATAGTATAACATAGGAGAAATTCTAGCTAATCAACATAGGACTAGAGCGTAAGAATATCTCATATTCAACTTAGGAATCCTAATTTTTTTATTTACTTCAAAAGTTATTGAAAATTGTCAAACTAAAGATTCATAGAAAGTATAAAAACAGAATTTAAGCACCTTATCTATACCAATTTAACCAATACCTTTTGAAATAAGAATAAGCTTAGGATTATTTTTAAGTCTTTTCATTTAAAAAGATTCAAGTGAAACTAATTTTTGATTAGGCTTCTCCACACTTATTTTCTTTTCTTTTTTTTTCTTTTCTTTCGGGATCATTTTCAATCCCCTTTTTTTTACCTTTTTTCTTTATTTAGGGATCATTTTTAATCCTCTTTTTTTACCTTTTTTATGTGAGGAATAATATATCTGGATAGGCCTTTAATAATTTTGAATTTCACAATCCTCTCTCTAAAATCCAAAACTCAAAACTTTCCCTCACTTTTAATAAGTGTAAGTATTAGTTCGAAAAATGTTTTCAATAATAGCTCAATTCTCATTAAGTATAAATCTAAGAATTTTAGCTTTTCAAATATTCAACTCCTTTCTGCCATAAATAGAAAATTCATTTTTCCTAAAGTTTGCTACAAAATATTTTAACTCTAGAACGGTTTCTTCACATAGGATTTCAACTAAGTTATTTTTCTAACATTCATAAAATAAAAATTATAGTAACCTAAAGGTAACACCACATACCACAAGTCATTTTAAAAACGATATCAAATTTAATACAGGCTACTGAGGACAAATAAAGTTACATTTTAAAAATTTTTCTTCCCCCAAACTTAAATTTTAAAATATTTTGCAATTAATTCCATAAAATATTGTAGGAAGAAAAAGTAAGGGTTGAATCTACTTACTACTACAATATCCTATCAAATTCATATACATGCATAATCATGATAGAATGACTGTAGGAGAAAGTAAATCTAACCTAAAACATGCTTGTAATAAAATTACACTAAAAGGAAGTATTTTCACATTAAAATTTTATTTTTCTTCCTACCCCCAAACTTAATTTTTAACATATATAACATTCATTACAGAAAATATAAGCAGAAAGAAAAACCATTTAGAAATAAGTTTGACTAGCATAGCAGGTATCATCAAGGTAATATAAAAATTTTCTTCAATTATTATATAAAATTGTAACACAAACATAAATACACATGATAAATGAGGTTAATTCATCCTTTAACTCATCCAATCTCACTACCTTACCTCCAATTTCTAACAAAATCACTACACTAGTAAATTAGGTACATTTTAAATTGATTTTATAGACTATAATCCCAAAGATAAGATTATCCCTGATAAATTAGTTTCCGGACTGTCGGCATATTTTAGGTTGTGTGTTTTGAAAAGGGGGTCGCCTAACAGAAATTGTGCGGCGAATTTTTAATTTAATTTAAATAAATAATTTTGAAAAGTAGTATTTGATTTTGAAAATAATTTTAAATTTGAAGGTTTTAAGATATGAGATCAAGCTGATCTCACATCCCGAATAGTTTATATAAACGAGCACCGCACCACAAGCCGTGTATCTATCCCTAAGGATAGACACACTGCTTGACGGTGGGGCTCGATTAAATAAACTAGAAGATTTGTGACATCCGTTTGGTCTACGAACCAATTTTATAAGCCGACAAATTCCCCTGCTTAATATGAAAGCATTAAACAGGGTTTATATTACCTGGGTTCTTTAAAATTCCCTATAAGGGCAAGCCCCTATAGTTAATTGCATCTTAAGTGACGGGAATCACCTAAGAAAACTCTCGATAATAATCAATAATTCTGCTCTCAAGAATTTCAAAGTTTAAGTTTTCAAAGGATTGAATTTTGGAATTCCAATAGGGAATGGATCAAATTTGGAACATTTTGTTTTGGGAATCCAAAGGAAGAAAAGTAGGAGAAATCACAGATTCGAAGCGAACTTCGGTAATTTCCCGACTATCCTATTGTTTGGCTTGGATTTAGGAAAGTCCTAATGTTTGTTTAAATGTTTTGATCTTGTCAATTTTAATTAATTAGGATTTATATTTATATGATAGAATCATACAAATAGCCTCGAAGATGTGAGGGTTTATGTCGTATCGGACGACTACCTCGGAATCCTAAGACCAGGTTAGGGCTTAATTTGCAATGCAAATGCCTAACTAAGAGTTGAGGATTTATGTTGCACTAGTGCAAACTACCTCGAAGTCCTATGGCTTTGTTGTTTAATTCTAGGAAAGTTTTGCTTGAAGTAAACTCGGGTTTTCTCGATGACGATGGCCGTGCTGCCCACCATGCTCCGAGCTCCTTGTTATTGCAGAGGTTTAGTTTTAGAAATCATAAATCAGGGGATGAGAAAAGTGTTTTGGTTTAGAGAAAATCTTAATTTCCAGGTGTTTTTTTTATGTTTTAATTAAAACAAATCTTAAAGTTGATTATAATGACACCGGTTAAGATCCCACGGTTCCATCCTTCCGGCATCATTATTTTTATCGGATTCACTTAGTCCAGATGAATTTGCTAAACTCAACCGAATGAGTTCCACACTTTCATTTAGACCGTGGGAAATCCCGTTAGCAACACGTAGGTTACATCATCCGAGGTATTCCCGATCATCCAACAGGACGTTTTAATTTAATTGTAATTGTAGTTTTGTGTTCGTTTGTGATTAAATTTTGAGTTGTTTTATATTTTGAAATGTTGTGGCGGTGAATTTTATCTTGCAATGACTTTTAACTTAGTTTTGGTTTCGGTTTTAGGAGCTTATCCTAAAGGTGTGAGTTTTCTGCAACGAGTTGTTTATCATGCAAGAAAGTAAGTGCAATGCGGTTAAGTAAATTGCAATAATGTAAATTGCAAGAAAGTAGATTGCAATAAAATAAAAGCGTACTCGGAGGGTCTTCCCGTCATCCCAAGCTGCACTTGAAACACAATTAGAATATTTAAGCAAGTTCTAGGTAAAGCTAAGGGAAGGGTTATGGTTTTCTACCAAATTCCTAATCCTATAGCTTAGTCATTTCCTATGACGTCTAGATTCCTTGTGTTTTGGTTTAAGGACGATTTTCTTCATCAAAGAACAATTAAGTCAAATTGTTCTTATAAATGTCCTATCATATTGAGGAAGTGCTTAAGAATAATCTTAAACATCTTTTCAATATTTCTAGGATTGTTTTAAGTCCAAATGGGTTTAATTATACAAATGAATTAATCGTCCGAGAATTCAAGTTTTGTTGTTATCTTACTCAGTGAACTAGGACATTTGAATATCCTATAAGTGAAGTAACATTTCATTTAATGTTCTGTTTAGGAGTTATAATAACCAAAGCTTTCGAGGGTAAATTGGTATTCAAATGATTTGATTAAAGTTAATGGGTTTAAATTTGGAATAGTGTTCAAGTTGCTTTATATTTAATTTCTTTCTGTTTTAGGTGATGTTATTTAATTCAATTTAATTTAATTTAATTTAATTTAATTGAGTTTTAATTTTAATTTAATTTAATTTAATTCAATTTAGTTTGGTTTGATGTTACATTAAATTAATTTGATTTGATTTAATTTTAATTTAATTTGATTTAATTTAATTTAATTTAATTTAATTTTATTTAATTTAATTTAATTTAATTTAATTTGTTTATTTAATTTAATTTAATTCATTTAATTTGATTTAATTTAGTTTAATTTAATTTGATTTTATTTTTTTAATTTAATTTAAGTTATTTAATTTAATTTAATTTGTTTATTTAATTTAATTTAATTTAATTTAATCTTTAATTTAATTTTTAATTTAATTCAACTTTTAATTTCAATTTAATTTAATTTAATTTAATTTAATTTAATTTACCTAATTTAATTTAATTTTTAATTTAATTTTATTTTTAATTTAATTGAAATTTTTAAAAGAGTTTGATAATTTAATTTTAGTTTAATGATTAAGTCTTTTAATGTTTTGAATTTGAGTTATCATTTTAATTAAGAATTGAATATTAATGAGATAATTAATTTAGGGATTTTTAAATTAAAGAATAAATCTCTTCCTAATAATATCCCTATTTTAATAATTCCAATTTTATTATTCTTCCAACTTTAATCAATTATTTAATTAAAGTTTAATCATTTTAAATTGCTTAATGGGTTTCTACCCTTTAATTATTTAAATTTCAATCATCCAAATCAAATTAGGATCAAAGATTGTACTTGCTAATTTTTTATTAAACCTAAAGTTTTAATTAAGGATTAAGATTTTTAATTACCATTTTACCCTTTAAGCTTAATAATTTCATAACTCACTAAATTGAACTCAAATGAACTTGAAATTTTTATGTGACTTCAATCATATGTCAATAAAGACATGAGAGGAGAAAATGTGATTTTTCCTGTATTTAATTTATTTATATAATTATTTTTGGTAGAAAATAGAGATTTCCAAAGAAAATTTAATAACATGACCAAGGGAAAGTTTCTATCCTTAAGAAAATTAGGGGACATTCCTAATGACCAGAGGACCACTTGGACCAATTTTGGTGATTTTTTGAATTATATTATTTTTATTATAATTATTTTAAGTTTTGGAGTGTTAATTAATTTAAAAATAAAATAAATGTTGAAAAATGAATTTTATATTTTTCAAAAATCTCCCTGATATCAAGGAAATCAGAGAAGCAAATTTTGCAATTATTTTAATGAAAAAAGCTAGAAAATATATTTTTTTAATTTTAAAATTACCTTAAAGCTTTAAAATTTAATATCTCACTAAATAGACCTAAGAAAAATATGGGGTTTGTTCCTAAGTGATTAAAATTCAAAATTTGACATTTTGGTGAATTTTATTATTTTTGTGATTTTTATTATTTTTTAATTATTAAAAATATTAAAATAATATTAAAAATCAACTTTTTTAGAAAATTGAAATTTTAATTTTCTTAGATTCCCCTAATATTAGAGAGGCTCCAAAACCAATTTGGTGAATTTTTGAAAGGTATTTTGAAAGTTATGAATTTTTAAAGTTTAAAATGACTAAGTAGCTTAATCAACCCAATTAGTGGGGCTAACCAAGTCCAATTGACCTCAAATTTTTATGGTAGGTTCCTCTAATCCTTAAGGTCAGTGGAGAATTGATTTCAATTCAATTTGATGTATGGTTAGCTCTAATTAATTAGAGATCTATTTTGAGTGTTTAAGCCAATTAGGGCTGTTTTAAATGAACAAACTCAAAACCTATTTTTCCTAGGGTCCTCTGGTCATAAGGAACATCACCAAATTTTCCTAGAATTTATTTCACAACATGCTATTTATTGGAATTAAAATACTCAAAACGAGTAACATGAATTTGAAAAATCAATAACTTTTCATAGGGATGACCTCTGACTTTGGAAAATTCAGGGAATGTTCCTAAATTCAGAGGCTTCAAAAGCCCTATGGTCTCATGCCATGGTGAATTGTATACATGCATGGAGAATTAAAAGTATGCAGAAAGTAAATAAATTATAAAAAATAAAATACTTGATGAAATTAAATGATTTCTTTTCCACATTATTCTCTTCTGTTCACTGAGCAAGAGGGTATTTTTATTTTATTTTTCTGATTTTTCTACACAAAGTTATGAATTTTTGAAGTTTAGGGAATTAAATAAATCAAAAAATACCCTAATTTTCTATTTATCCACGCGGCGCCGCGTCAACCTCGGCAGCTCCGAAACGCCGCGTGGCGCGCTCCCTTTCGACGCCGTCATCTGACTCAGCGCTCCCGGGGCCCGCTGTATCGTTCCGTTTTCTAATCCGACGCGATCCTGGCCGTCCGTCCGCGCGTGTATTAAATGAACGGCATCCGTTCATCGTCCCCAAGTGTCCTCACCCGAGAGCCGTCCACACTAAATCCCTAATATCTCGATACTCAATGGATTTTCATGTTCTTATGCTCTATGGATTCGTCTTGAAGAGACGAACACATCTATATGGCTATCATGCATTGAAATTAAAGCATTTGAAATGGAGAATCTCCAGAAGCTCGGGATGAAGAATTAGCTCATACCTTTGCTCAGAGAAGTGTGGCTTCGATCTAAGAGTTGTTGCGCCTTCGATTGGATCCCAGCAAGCTCCAGATGAAGTCTCCTGGTCTGGTGAATTGTCCAGGTGTGATTTCGACCAAGCCCGATCACAAAGCTTGGAGGCTGGAGCAATTGGGTGGCCCGGAGATGGAGCTTTTGCTGGTGGACACCTTCCCTCGGTCCAGTGAAGGTGTAGAACCAATCAATTTGGGGATTGGCTCACTGTGGAGAAGTGTCCTGGTTTTGGGTGGAATTTCAGTCGAGAAATTGAGTTTTGTCAGTGGGGATTAGGGCAAATTGACACTGGGGATCAACTGCTCTAAGGGTGGAGAAGGTTTGGAACAATTTTGGCAGAGTTTCGGCAAGGTTCGTGCAACTCTCCTCTCTTGGCCGTGAGGGGTGGAGTTTAAATAGGAGAGGGTGGAGGGCCTCCCAGGGAGAGTTAGGGCTTGGGATCGGCTGCTCTTGGCAAGAGAAGAACGGCTCCAATGGCCACGCGGGGATGGGGCGGCTCGGCAGGTGAGAATTCCAAGTTGGGCTCACATGTGAGCTCTCGGCCATGGTGTTTTCCGGCGGCCCGGTGGCTGGCCGGCCGGGCATTGGTCACCATCTTGTTCGGGTGGGTCAGGGCTAGGGTTTGGTGCATTCAATTGAGGTTTGACATGTGTAAAGGGTTTGATTTAGATGGAATGGGGGAGGAGCTAATTTTGAGTCTAAAAGGGTCAACCCACCCATTTGGGCTTGGTGCACCCCTCAAGGTGGCTTTGGATGCTGTGGGGGATCAAAGGGATCAGCTGGTTTGGTATGGAGAAGTCTCCATCCAAATATATTTGGATTAAATTTAAGTTTAGTGTGAAACATGATTAAGGCTAATGAGCTTTAGGGATTAAGGAAAGCCCTCCCTCTTCTTACCCAATATGGCATGGTGGAGTGTCCAAAGCTCTCATGGCTCACATGTGGCTCATGCATGGCTTCATGGCTCACATTTGGCTTGGCAAAAAGTTTGGTCAATTTCATGAAAATGGATTTTAGGAATTTTTGGTAATTTGATGGAAATTTGTATGAAACTTGATTTGGAATTATTTGATGATGAATTTAGGACTTAGGTAATGGCTTTAATTAAGTGGATGGCAAATGGAGATGTCATGTGGGCTTTAGGGTAGATTTTGGGCCTTTTGAAATGGTTTTAGATGGGCTTTTAAGATGGTTTAGGAAAGTGGGCTTTTGGATTTTAAAATGGATTTTGGGATGAAATTTTGTAAAGAGGTTGGGCTAAATAATTGTTGGGCTTAGCTCATGGATGTATCATGAGTGACTTGAAGCAAATTGGGAGTGATTTGGGTTTGAATTGGGTTGAATTTGGGCTCTTTTGGTGAATGGGCCAATATAGGTCCAAGTGGGCCAAGTTGGGCCAATGTTGGGCTAGGGTTGAAATTTATGTAAAATCAATGTTGAGAAATGTTTATGGGAGTGTTTCAAAGAGGTTTTACCTTTGGTTGGGCTTTGATTTTGGGGTTTGGGCCCATTTGGGTTAGGTTTGAGTTTAGGTCAAAATTGGGCCTTTTAGCTTTGGGTTGAATTTGAGTGGGGTTTGGGTCTAAATTTTGGGCAAATCATGTTAGTGTTTTATTTGTGGGAATGTTAAGGAAGATTTAGAAAAGGTTTGGGGTTAATTGGAGTTGAATTGGGTGAGTTTGGGTTAGGTTTGGGTCATGGGTCCAAATTGGGCTTTAAGGCCAAAAGTGAAATTGGATCCAAATGTCAATCAAATTGGACTTGGATTTGGTCTAGATTGGTGTTGGGAATGTTGAATTGAAGTTTAGAACTGAATTGGACTAGAATTTGGGTCAATTGGGTAGGTTTGGTTTGACATTGGGTTCACTTTGGGTTAAAATGGGTCAAATTGGGGGTTTTGAACAAAGTAGGGTAAATTGACAAAACTGGCCCATGATGTAGTTGAGCAAAATGAAATTAGGAATATTTTGGATTTTCTGGAATTTTCTGGGAATTTTCTGAATTTTTGGATTTTTGGGTCAAGAGGGGTATTTTGGGTATTTGGAGGGTATTGGGAGGTTTTCTTGGAATTTTTGATATTTTTGGGTATGGATGGTCAATTTGAGTGATGTGGAAATGTTTGGGATTGATCTTGGGGGATTTTGGGTGATTTAGGAAATTTTGAAAAATTTGGGTAATTTCAAGGGTTTTGGGTAGGCTAAGCGGGTGTAGGGTCCCGGGGGTCAAAAATTGAAAATTTGGGAAATTGAAGATTGGGTGGATGTAAGTGGAGTGAAATCATTTTGGTTGAGCCATGAAGCCATATCAAGCCCACATGAGCCATGAAGGGACCCATTTGAGGCATTCACTATGTTGTTCCTAACCCTCTTAGCCGAGGGCTTAGGGGTTAAGGACCATCCATGTGAATCACCTACATGAGTCGGGAGGTCAAGTTAGGTATGGGTGTGTGAAAGTGTAGTGTATAGGTGTAGTGTGTGTGTAAGTCAGCCCCTTCACTGCGACCATGCCACCTGGGGCAGTCCTAAAGCCAAAGAGTCCTATAGGAACTCATCCTTAAACTTCCACATTTGATTTCAACCCTCTAGGTGATTAGGGGTCTATAGTCAAGTTTGTGGAGTTTGCAGGGAGTTAAGAAGTGGTTTGAATTTCTAAAAGGTGGGTCCCAATTCTAGTCCTCTAAGATAGTCAAAGGAAAAGCCTAAGGCTAGATCCTAAGTACTAAAGAGAAGAAGAGAAGACCTCATCAAAAATGAGGTCAACACGGACACCAATCTCAGGCATCATCTAACCCTTTAATTAAGCACCTTTAACAGTTACATATTGTAGTGTAAGATCATCCTAATGTTATTCATCAAATAGGTTCATGATTCCCATCAAATGAAAACAAAGTTTAAGAAAGGATGTAACAAAATTGAGATGAAGCTGTCATTGTTCAAATTCATGATATCTTTTGTAAAACTCAAGTCCAAGCAAGACCCGAGTTATAGTGAAATCGTCAATCCAACTACTACAAGAGAACATACAAGTCTAACCATAATAAGAAGTTAAGGAATCACCTCCCTCATGACACACAAAGATCAAATCAAACTACTAACAATCCAAACATTTACTAATCAACAATCAAACTTATTAATCCATAATGACACAAAAAGATCAAGTCAATCCACACTAAAGAAAACACCAAATAACACTAACAATCATGACTCTCAAACAACACTAAATCAAATCATGACTCCCATAAAGCGCTTGGTTTTAACATCGCGGGCCAGACAAATGATTCCTCCTGGATCAAAATTTCAATTAAGTAATCCTCGATCAATCGTCCAATCCTTTTCAAATCCAGGAATTCCTACAAAATCCTTAAATTGTAATTTTTCATTCAGCTCTTCTTTTTCAGACGGATTTATATCATTGTTCCTCATATTTCTTTCTAGATCCAATATTCTTCTATTGATTTTCAAAATTTTTATTTTTATATCATCCTTGAAATTTATAAGAAAAGGATCTCTATAAGATAATTCAAGATCTCCTAAATTTTGGATCGGATCCTCTCTAGATAATTCAGATTCAGGATCAAATTCTTCTATGTCACTCTTATGTTTCAAATTATCTTCCAATTCTTCCCCTTTATAATTATTAAATGATGGAGGATCGATCTTAGTTGAGGAAATAGGTTTTTCTAATTCCTTAAAATTTTCTTCCAATAGTCTTCCGATATCCTTATCTTCTTTTCTCAACTCAAAGTTCTTTTGAAATTTATCCTCAAGTTCTCTTCCAAGTCCTAGTTAAATAATTTTTTCTTATTCATGATTTAATTCAAGTTTTTCTTGTGATTGAGTTGAACATGAAGATATAAAGATCGGTGGTGTAGATGAATTCCCTAAATATGTAGGCTATAAAGTTGTATGGGGTACATCCATCTTATGTTCATGAGATTTTTCAACAAATGGAATTACAAGTTCACTATTTTTGGTAGCTTCCATCATTTCACACCTCTCCTGAACATAAGTACAGTCTTCTTTAAACAATATTTTCAACTCATCATGAAAATCCATTCTGACCTCATCTTTTATCTTACTCTCAAAAGTTTCTTGGAAATGGTCTTTCCTTAGATAATCAATTTCATCCATCCAAAAACATTCATCATCTTTTATCTCGGCTGGAATTTCATAGTCTACAACAAATCAAAAGTGACTCCCTGGTCATTAATATTCATAATCAACTCTCCTTTTTCCACATCGATCATAGTTTGTCCAGTAACAAGGAATATTTGTTCATTATCGTTCTCTTTAGGTTTGATCTCAGTATTGCTAAGAAGTGTTCCTTTGGGTCATTGCTAAGTGAATTAGCAATTTCTCCCAGTTGATTCTCTATGTTTCTAATCGCAGTATTTTGACTTTGCAACTGGTTTCCCATTTGCATTACCACTTTGTCTATATACATCTTCTTATCCTCAAATTGTTGATCAATATTAGAGTTCAGTGGATGTGAAGGCCTATATCTTGTGTTACCCTGCCCATTCCAACTTCCATTAGGATTTGCATGATTGTTTTCCCATTGTTGGTTTCCACCCTCAGTAATATGATTCCAGTTAAAATTAGAATGGTTCTTCCAACATGAGTTGTAAAAGTTAGAATATGGGTTGTTTATGGTATTTAAAGTCACATATAATAAGTTAGAATCAATCATACACCCTAATGAACTTTCCTCACTTACAAGAGTAAATTGAGGTTGGTTCATTCCAAATTGGTCCAATTTCCTTGATATTGCAGCAACCTGAGATGCAAGAATTGCAATCACATCTGTATCATGAAGACTAGCTACATTTTTATGATTTACCCTTGTAGAGGGCCATTGAAATTCATTTGTAGTCATTTCTTCAATTAATGCATACGCTTGATCAAATATTTTTGACATTAATGAACCATCAGCAGCAGCATCAAAAATGGACATGGACCTAAGGGATCCTACTAACTCATTATAAAAAGTTTGAATGATTAAATAATCTGGCAGAGGATGACATGGACACTTTCTTAGGAGTTCCTTAAATCTTTCCCAGGCTTTGTATATTGATTCCCCTTCATACTGACAAAATGAGATAATATTGTTTCTAAGTTTAGTATTCCTTGAAGGTGGAAAATACTTAGCTAGGAATTTCTGAGTTAACTCCTCCCAATTTTTAATAGAACCAGGTGCTAATGAGTATAACCAAATTTTAGCCTTATCACTTAGTGAGAAAGGAAAAGCCATAGGCTAACAACATCGTTTAACATGCCATTATAACGAAATGTAGCACAAAGTTCTAGAAAACTAGATAAGTGTAAATAGGGATCCTCCGAAGGAGGATCCCCAAACTGGTTATTCTGTACAAATTGGATAATCACTGGATTTAGTTCAAACGAGTCAACTTCTACAACAAATTTTTGTATACTTGAGTGAATTTTATCTATCGTAGGATTTACATAATCTCTCAATGATTTATGATGATTTTTCAAGTTATTATTTTGAATGTTTTCCATTTTCATTTCTAATTTTTCAAGTCCTTTCCTTTTTTTATTTTTTTTCCATTTTTTCTAACTCGGGATCATAAGGCACAAGTCCTACAGATCCTTTGTTTTGCATACGTAACACAACAAAAAATACATTAACAATAAAATAAATAAAACAAAAAACATATTCAACACAACAAAAAATTTTCACAAAACACCTTATTTTTCACACAAACAGTTTTTTTTTCACAACACTTTTTCATACAAAAAAAACACTTTTCACACAAACACAATTTTACGACACTAAAGTTTTCCAATTCTAAGCCTAATTACTTCAACTAAAATTCTTCTAAAATTCTTACCGAAGCTTCCCCAGTAACGGCGCCAAAAACTTGATGCGACTTTTTTTATATGTAAGAATTTATGACCTCAGATTTATATATTTATAATGATTTTGTAATGTCACAATTTTAAACGCAATTATATGTATCGTATCAAGTAATACAGGACTCTAATGGAGTCCTGTTTATCTGTAAGAGGCTCTTAGTCAAATTCTAGTCTACTACTAACAGCCTTAGTTTGGAAGGGTGATATAAGTGGTTTTTCTAACAACTACTCCTAAATACAGACGATTATATGTAAGAATAATAACTACTCCTAAATGCAAAAATTACTTCTAAAGACAACCCTTTTGTAGGAATTGGTTTGGTGAATTTTGAGATAATAAAAACTATTATTCTCATGTAACGAATTGGATAATGTATATGAATGAGATGCATTAAATTTTGTATGTGCCAAATAGGAGCATAAATATTTCTTTACCCTCAAAAGAGTACCCCCTCTTCTAAGAATGTAAAGAACATTAGCAAATCCTAGGCTTAGTCCCTAAATCCAAGGTTAGGTTGGGAGGATACTGGCTCTCACTTCAGAGCTCCCACTTCCCTTCACCTGAAGGCTAACCCTAGCTTTAGTTACCAAACTTTAGGACCAAATTGGGGATCTCAGCCTATCACCCTGAAACCTCCAATTTGACGCCCATGAAACCATATTTCTCTATTTATTTGCACTCAATCTCCATGAACTACACAATTCATTCACGAACATTGAATGTAGTTCCACTTTGTTGTGAATTACACTGCCCTTTCGGGTCAATGCAATTACAAATTAAAGTTGGGAGTTTTGGTTTGGGTTGAATTTTGGTTAGGTTTAAGTTTGTGTGTAGACTAATTGAGGATTCAAATTGGTCCATGGGAGTGTTATGAAGATTTTAGGATTCAAACTTGGGGAAATTGAATTGTTTATAGTGTTCAATTTAATGTAATTTTGGGGTATGGCCTAATTAGGGATTTTTGCTCAAAATTAAAATTAGGGTTTGGAGGATGGTTCAGTTGGACTTCAAATTGGTATATATTGGGATTGGAAAAGTTGAAATTAAGTTTGAAGTTGAAATTGGGTGAGATTGAAATGAATTTGGTGGAGATTGGGGGAGATTTGGAGACTTTATGCACTTATGGGCAATTCGGGAATTTTGGCTAATTTTGGTGGATTTAGGTGCAATTGAAGACAGTGGGTGGTTCAAATTGATTTTAGGGACATTTGGAGTTAATTTGGAGATTTTGGTGATTTTTTGGACATGAGAGGTATTTGGGAAAATTTGGCAAATTTAGGAGTATTTTAGGAATTTTGGGGAAAATGTGGTATTTTGGGCAATTTGAGTGGTTTTGGAATGGTTTGATATGATTTTTGTGTGAGAATTGACAATTTTGGCAATTTTTGGAAAATTAGGTTTTCAGGGGCATTTTGGTAATTTTGAAGAAGTTTAGGGCTAAAAGATCAAATTTGGGTGTTTCAGTAAAATTGGGATTCATTGAAGATTCTAATCATAAAATCACCCTTTTTGAGCCATAAGACCAAGGGAATCCCATTTTGGATCTTTCATGTGTTGGTCCTTGCCACGCTAGCCTAAGACTAAGGTTTTGGGGGACTACCCACGTGAGTTTCCAAAAGAGTAAGGAACCAAGTTAAACATGCTTGGTTTAGGGTTTAGGTTGTGAGTGAAAGTGAGGGGTTTAAGTGTATGTGTGCAAGTCTGACCAAGACCACACCAACCAAGGCTAACCCTATGGCCAGACAATCTTATGGGAACTTCTCTTGAGCTTTCACATGGTGGTTTCATTCTACTAAGTGCTAGAGGTTAGAACCAAACAAAGGTTTCATTAATAGTCCTCAAGGATACTCGACAGGAAAGTCCTATGGCTAGATTCTAGACTTCTAAGAAAGAAAGACTAGACCTCAACAAAAGTGAGGTCAACAATTTCCTTGATGTATGTCATATATTTTTGATGTCATGAGATAGTTTTCCAATACATGTGTCCACATGACTCGAAATGTTGAAGAAACACTTTCGCGTTGCTCGGTCATCGATGAATTTGTCTAGACGAGCTCAAACAAGGAAAAAAACATGTTAAGCACATTTTCCTCTCTTTTTTTGGTTCTGATAATAAGTGTTTCACCTTTGAGCCTTTCCCATTCATACGTACTAATAATCAATTGTGGAAGCTTAAACTTAGAAAGTTCTTGAAGAAAAAATCACAGTCTTAATCGAGAATATTCATTAATAATCTCGATTATTTAAGATGCAATTAATTATAGGGGTTTACCTTTATAGAAAGTTTAAGACCACATATTTAATCTAAACACTACCTAGTCTTCAGATTAGATAGAGGAAAAATTGTCATTTTAATCATAGACCAATGCAAATATCCAAGATTTCTTAATTCAAGTAATCAAGTGATATTTCTATCTCTCAAGATATTATATTACTTTTTATATTGCATTTGATGATTTAAATAATTAAAATTTTGAATTTGTATGGTATTAAAAACCCCGTGTCGAAAAATAAAACCGACAAAGCCTAGACATGTGGCTTGCAAAAATGAACATTAGAGGCATGGGTAATGATGAACACATGTATGAGCATGCGGTTTCAAGCAATCAACAAGTGTAGGATCGCTTCATCAACGTGCACACACATGCGTACAAGCCCAAGCCCTAGGCAATGAAGCACATGTGAATGTGCACAATTATGCTGGCAGCCATGTGACCATGAGCAAGCACCCAATTGCCTGCACGTACTAGCGACACAAAATTTTGATTTTTTTGACTTATTTAAATTATTTCTTCTTTTGCACAATTTTTTAGAAATATATATATATATATATATATATATATATATATTTGGCATTAAAAATTTTGAGATTATCTAAAAAAAGTTTAATTTTTGCCTCTGAAATTTTTCTATCACTATCCCTTGCTTGGATCTATAAATTCCCTCATTTGAGATTGAGAGAATGACACAACCTTCCTCTTTCAAGCTTTAGTTTTCTTCTATCATGGTGGGATTCCTATCCTGGTGGGAGTCCAAGTGCTAAGGGTGAACAATATTCATGTTCCCAATGACAAAATTTAAATTTTCTCTTGAAAACATAAAATATTAGTTGTATTCATTGGACGAATTGAATTTGGAGGTGGTTAATGCATATATACATATGATGAGGCATTTGCCTTCTTTTAAAAAGGTTGCTAACTGTCAATATCAGACATACCACAGGAGGCCCAAGGTTCTGTGATGAGGCACGTGAGTTTCTTTGGAAAAGACATGAACTACCCTCCTCGAATATACTGAATTTAGAGGTGCTTAAGGCCCACAATCTGACGATGATGCACTTGTATTCCCCTGAAAAGATGTTGATTGCCCTCATTAGACAGATAGCATGTCAAGACTCATGATCCTAATAAGACATATGTCATCTCTTAAAAAGTATTTTGACTGTCATCGTCAGACAAACCAGGATTAGACATGGTCAATGTTAGTAGTCCTATGATGATGCACATATCTTTCTTTGAAAATGTATTGATTGCTTTCACCAGATAAATTGGATTTTATGGTTGTCAAAGTCCGTAATCATGTGATGATGCACTTATTTTCGTTGAAAAATATGTTAACAACTCTCATAGGAAGAACTGGGTTTGGAGGCGGTTAAGACTCGTGACCCGACCCGTAATTACGCAGTAAATTAACTTCCAAAAGATGGCCAAAAACTTGACCCGATTTATAAATAGTGGCTTGTGTGCAAAATCTTAAATGATATAAAAATTATAAAATATTTTACACACTAGGGGTACTACGCAAGTATATGTATCATTTCAAGTAATATAAAATTTTCTTTAAAAACCCCAGTATCGATCCCACGAGGAAGTGAAGTAAGAGGTCTTTAGTCAAATTCTAGTCTACTATAATTACTCCTTAGGTTGGAATGTTGATTAAAATTGTGTTTTATCTAGCAACTACTCCTAAATGCAAGTGTTAAATGTAAAGATAGTAACTATAACTAAGTGCAAATAATAATTCTAAAGATAACTCTTTTTGGATGAATTGGTTTGAAGAATTTTGAGATATTAAAAACTACTATTCTTATGTAATGAAATAGATAACGTATAGGAATGAGATGCATTTAATATTGTATGTGCCAAATAGGATCAATCATATTCTTTACCCTTTAGTTCAGGCATAAAGAACATTGACTAATCCTATGCTTGGTTACTGAATCTGCGGCTAGGCTGGGAGGATACCGGCTCTCACTTCGGAGCTCCCACGTTCCCCTCGCCTGAGGGCTAACATCTCCACTTCAGCACCCAAATGATAGGACCGAATTAAGGATTTTAGCCTGTCACTCTAAAATCTCTAATTCTACGCCCAATTAATATAATTTTCGTATTTATTTGCATTCAATTCCCATGAACTTCACCATCCATGGAATTTGAATGTGGTTTCACTTTGTTGAGAATTACACCGCCCTTTCAGGTCGATGCAATTACAACAAATTTTAACACTACAATGGGCCCTTATTGCAATGTAAATGAAGTGCAAGTAGAAACTATCACATTTATAATTAAATTCACTTCTATCATGCATCAAAAATTCCTAAACGTGATTTCTACTCATTACAAAAGAAAAGTAAAATGAAAATAATGACATAATCTTTTCATGTTACTATTTTCAAAGAAGAAGAAAGAGTAAGAGAGATGCGTCACAAAGCACAAAGAAAACACAACAGAAACTTCATTTAACCAAAGCAAATCCACTAGGTAATTGTTTACAAAATTATAAGATAATGAGGAACAATACTTAGTTTTTTCCCCTTGAAAGAAAGAGGAAGATCTCTCCCATTAAGTCTCCAGGCGATCCATGCAATGCTAGCGAAATCTCTTACAAATTCTCTCAAAATCCCCTCTCCAATCTCTCCAAAAGGGTAGAAATCTACATTTCTACTCTTACTCTAAGAATCCTAAACATTCTTTGAAGTTTTTTTTTCCACTTTTCTCCTCTAAAATTCCTCACTTTTCTAACCTATATTCGCCATTTTAAAGAGCATGGACGAAGTTTGAAGAGTTTCCATAAGCACCCTTTCGAAAAACCGTCCAAATAAGTCGAATTTAGGCCAAAAACTGCCAAAAGTCGGTCTAGAACCGACCAGGCGCCGTCGGCGGGTTTGAGCAATTTGTCGGCGAGCTTTTCGGGCACTTTTTGATGTTTCCTGAAAAATCTCACCGTCGGCGAGATCGAGGTCGCCGTCGGCGAGATGACTACTGTGCAGCTCCACCGTTTTGCTCTGTTTGGCTCCGTTTTAGCTCTGATTCGCCCCGTTTCAGTTGCGTTGTGTTCGTAATAGATAGCCCTACAAAATAAGCATAAAAACAACCTTTCTTTAAACTGTAATCTTATTCAAAAATATGTAAGAAGTGTAAAAGAGATTAAGCGTTAAAAGACTCATTGAAAGGTGTCAGGGCAGAATTTCATTTCTTGCTCGTTTTTGCTCCAAATTGCACCGTTTTTGCTTCCTTTTGCTCCAATCACCATTTCTTGTACCTAAAACTAAAAAACATACAAAATACCTTCATTTAAAGTGTAATATCATAAAAAATGAGTAAAATTATATAGCAAAAAGTGTATATATTTTAGGTGTGTCAAAATCCCCCAAACTTAACTGTTACTTGTCCTCAAGTAACACTTTTACTACATAAAAATATAACTCGGGGCAATGTACTTTTCACCTGTAATACACTAAAATTTTTCATTCAAAAGAATATATTGGTTAGATTTTTAGAAAGAAATTCAGTAGCTCAGGTTAACGCTACAGATATAAGAATATTCAGCAATCAAGTCAAAGGGTTCTAGTCTTCTATTTATTTCAAGGTAAACCATAATTTGTCACATTAAGAATGCCTTGAAAGATTATGTGAAAAAGAAGTTCATGCAAACTTCATCAGAATGTAGGCCAATACTTTAAATATAAATTCAGAAATGAAATCAAGTTCTCCCTTTAGGGTGACTCAAGTGAAGCCAATTTTTTATTAGGCATCTCCTCAAACTTCTTCTCATAAATATTTTTCTTTCTTTCTTTTTTTCTTTCGGGATCATTTTCAATCCCTTTTTCTTCACTCTCTTTTCTTTTTCTCTTTTTTTTCTTTTTTAAATGAGGATTACTATATCTGGAGAGCCTGTAATGATTTTGAACTTCACTCTCCTCTTTCTAAAGTTCAAACTTCAAACGCATCCTTACTTTATAATTACGTATGAGCTTTATTATTCATCATAAAGTCACAATCTCTTCTTAACACACAATACTTTAAGTCTCTTAAAATTTCAAAAATACAGTTTTCTTTACTTTAAATAGTTAACTATAATTAAATCCTTTCATACCAAATATCTTACCCTTATAAAATTAACCTTTATTACTAAAAACTTTCATCCAATCCTTCCATAACATTCATCTGAAATAAAATGTTTTAGTTATCTCAAGTGAGGTTCATTTGCCAGAAGTTATGCTAATAATTTTTGAAAATATAATAATTGAGAATAAATAAGATTTAATATTTTTCTTCCCCCCAAACTTAAATTTTAAAATATTTTACAATTAATTCCATAAAATGTAGCATGAAGAAAAAGTAAAGGTTGAATCTACTTGCTATTACAACATCCTATCAAATTCATATTCATGCATAATCAGGATAAAATGACTCTAGGAGAAAGTAAATCTAACCTAAAACATGCTTGTAATAAAATTACACTAAAAGGAAGTATTTTTACATTAAAATTTTATTTTTCTTCCTACCCCCAAACTTAATTTTTAACATATATAGCATTCAATACAGAAAATATAAGCAGGAAGAAAACAATTTAGAAATTCTATCTACCACAAATGTCTATCAAAACCATTTGCAAGTATTCATTAGGACAGAACAATATACAACAGAAAGTAAATCTAAACTAATAATGTTAGAATGAAATTAACTAAATAAAATTTTAACTAGCATTGTAGGTATCAGTAAGGGAATATAAAAATGTTCTTCAATACCTAAATAAAGTTGTAACACAAACATAAACACACATATGATAAATGAGGTTAATTCATCCTTTAACTCATCCAATCTCACTATGTTACCTTCAATTTTTAACGGAATCACTACACTAGTAAATTAGGTACTTTAAAATGATTTTATAGATTATAAACCCAAAGATAAGATTACCCCTGATAAATTGATTTCTGGACACCAATCTCAGGCATCATCTAATCCTTATAATTAAGCACCACTAACAATAATAAAGATAGTGTAAAATCATCCGCATGGTGTTCATTAAATAGGTTCGCGACTCCTACCTAATGAAAATAAAGTTGTAGAAATGAAGTAACAAATTAAGAAGGAACTATCAATGTTCGAAATTCATGATTTCTCTTGTAAAACTCAAGTCTGGGTGAGACCCAAGTCACAGTGGACTCGTTAATCCAATTACTACAAGAGATCAATTCTAACCATAATAAGAAGTTAAGGAATCACCTCCCTCAAGACACACAAAGATCAAATCAAATTACTAATAATTCAAACATCTACCAACAACAATCAAACTGATGAATCCACTATAAAGCAAATACAATAGATCACTAACAATCATGACTCTCAAGCACACTAAATCAAAGCACACTGATAACTATGGGTGGCCTCCCATAAAGCGCTTGGTTTAACGTCATTAGCCCAACAAATGATTCCTCTTGGATCAAAATTCCATTTAAGTAATCCTCGATCAATCGCCCAATCATTTCCAGATCCAGGGATTCCTATAAAATCCTCAAATTGTAATTTTTCATTCAACTCTTCCTTTCAGTTTGATTTATATCATTGTTCCTCATATTTCTTTCTAGATCCAAAATTCTTCTATTGATTTTTTCAATCCGCATATTAATATCATCCTTAAAATTTATAAGAAATGGATCTTTATAAGATACTTCAATATCTCCCAAATTTTGAATTAGATTGTCTCTAGATAATTCAGATTCAAAATCAAATTCTTCTATGTTACTCTTCTGTTTCAATTTATCTTCTCATTCTTCCCCTTTATAATTATTAAATGATGGAGAATCTATCTTAGTTGAGGAAATAGGTTTTTCTAATTCCCTAGGAATTTCTTCCAATGGTCTTCTAATATCCGTATCCTCTTTTCTCAACTCAAAGTTCTTTTGAAATTTATCCTCAAATTCTCTTCCAAGTCTTAATTCGATAACTTTATCATGTTCATCATCTAATTCAGGTTTTTCTTCTGATTGAGTTGCATCTAAAGATATAAAGATTGGTTGTGTAGATGAATTCTCTAAATAGATAGGCTTTAAAATTGTATGGGGTACATCCATCTTAGGTTCATGAGATTTTTCAACAAATGGAATTAAAAGATTACTATTTTTGGTAGCGTCCATCATTTCACACCTATCCTGAACATACATACAGTCTTCTTTAAGGAATGTTTTCGAATCATTGTTGACCTCATTTTTGGTGAGTTCTTTTCTTTCCTCTTAATGCTTAGGATCTAGCCATAGACTTCTCCTTGACTATCCTAGAGGACTAGAATTGGGACCCACCCTTTAGCAACTCAGCCACCTCTTGACTCCTCTTGGAACCCCACTTGGATGGTTATAAACCTCTAAATCACCTTGGAAGGTTAAAACCACCATATCAGCAACCAATATTGAATTCCTATAGGATGTCCAAGCCTTAGGACTACCCTGGGTGACCTTGGGTGACTTGAGCTTCTCTTGCACACACACACACCCCTAAGCCACTTAACCTAAACCTTTAACCCTTGCCTTTCTACCCTTATGAAACTGACATGGTGGAACCCAAGGCACTAATATTTGATTAAGATGGCTAAGGTCAATATGTGAAGGATCATAAAGTAGTTACCATTTGGCCAGACTTGGTCCCAAAGTGGTTGGACTTAGCTAAGTCCATGACACATTCTTCCAAACCCTAATTCCATTCCAAATCAATTTTTTACTCAACCTTGACTCCACTAAAATGGTCTCATTCTTCCTTATTTGGAACCCCATTCAATTGCCAAAATTTCTAGTTTTGACATTAGGTCTCCTAAGCTTACCTAAAACTACCTAAATGGCCCCCACACCGCCAAAATCATCCAAAAATTCTCAAAAATTACCCAAAATTCCTAAAAATCCTAAGAATCATTTCAAAACAATCCCTACCTTTTAAATCCACCAAAATATCCTAATACCCTCCAAATAATCTCCAAATACCCTAAATACCCCTTTTGGCCCAAAATTCCAAAAATTTAAAAATTACCAAAAATCCATAAAATACCAAATATTCCCAATTTCACTTTTGTTCAACTACACCATAAGCCAATTTTGCCAATTTAACCCGTTTTTACCAAAATCCCCAATTTGACCCATCTTTAACCTATGTGGACCTAATGTCAAACCAAGTCACCTCAATTGACCCCAATTTTGCTCAAACTCAATTCTAAACTTCAATTCAATATTTCCAATACCAATTTAAACCAAAACCAAGCCCAATTTGACTCACACTTTAATTCAATTTCAACTTGAAACCAAAACCCCAATCTTAGCCTATGACCCAAACCTACCCAAATCCAACCTAATTCAACTCAATTTTACCTAATTTCAATTACAAATTCTTCCTAATACATCCATACACCAAAAAAAACATCAATTGGCTGTCAATTTGAACCCAAACCTAAGTCAAAATCCATTTGAAATCAAAACCCCCAAATTTGCCCTAAAGTTGTCACCTACCCCTAAATCTTCAAATTGAATCCCCTAAGCCAAAAATTTCCACCCAATTTCTATCCTAAACCCTTCATAACAATCATTTGAAACATTTTGTACCATCAATTGGCCTTGAACCAAATTCTAGCCAAACCTAAACCCAACATAACCCATGGTGACCAAAATTGACCGAGACCCCAAAATTCTCCAAATTGACACCCCAAATAAACTCAAATCCACTTCATGTCTTCATGAAAAATCTTCCTTACAATCATCTACACAATGTTGACCAATCAATTTGATCTAATTCACACCCAAACTCAAGTTAGCCCAACTCAAACCCACGTGAACCCATGTGTACACATGAACCGAACTGAACCAAAACAAACCAAAACTGACCAAACCAACTTCTTGGCTACTGACCCTAGGCCTTCTAGGGTAGGTTTGACCTGACCTGACCCATGCCCCAGGAGCCATGGACCAATGGTCCACCACTTTGGACCAATGGGCTAAGCCACATGACTAAGGCCTGTCCCCTCCTTAATCTCCCTTTAAGCAACCATCTCTACCAAATTAATTGAGCTAAACTCCTCCTCCACTCCTCCTCAGCCTGCTCAGCCGCCTGACCGTCCTTGCCAGCCACCCTAGCCACCGGAACAGTCACGCCCGAGCACCCCTTTGTCCTTGAAAATTCAAAATTGAACCTGGGCAGTGGCCAATCCTTTCACCAGCCACCCTGCTTGCACTGCCCTCACCCTAAGCGGCCTAAATCACTCATTACCTGGCCTTGAGCTCCCCTCTCCGGCCATGGCTATAAAATCTTCACCTTTCGGCCTCGCCAAAGGTACTAAAATTTCTTCCACCAAACTTCAGCCTAGAGAAGAAGAGCCCTACTGTCCTCCTGCCCTAATTCCCACTAATTGAGCTTACTTTTGGAGCTCAATTCTCAGATCATAACAGGACAATCCTTAAATCTCCACAGAAGTCAAATTAAATCCTGTCACACCTTCACTAGAGGTAGAGAAGGAGTTCCCCAGTGAAAGCCCCCTCTCCAGACCACCCAATCTCTCCAACCATCAAAGTCTGAAATCGGCCCTGGTCGAAGTCATACCTAGGCAATTCCCCAGAGCTAGAGACTTCATCTGGAGCTTCCTTGGGTTCAATTGAAGGTGCCACAACTCTCTGATTGAAGCTTCACTTCTCAGAGCCAAGGTATTGCCCTCTTCTTCCTCCCGAGCTTCCAACAATTTTCCATTTTGTTTGGCTTGATTCCAATGCATGTTAGTCGTATAGATGTGTTCGTCTTGTCGAGACGAGTTCATAAAGCTCAAGAACGTTTAATTTGGTTAAGTATCGAGTGAGACATTAAGCCTAGAAGGTGGACGGCTCTCGGGTAAGGGCTATCGGGGATGATGAGCGGATGTCTTCCATTCGCGTGTGTATCGAATGGACGGCCTAGATCGCGTCGAACCAGGAAATGGGGCAAGAACCGCGAGCCGCGTGGCGCTGAGTCAGATGGAGGCGTCAAATGGCGGAGTGACGCGAGTAGCTTCGGAGCTGCCGAGGATGATGAGGCGCCGCGTGGATAAGTAGGAAAATTCGGATTTTCTTATTTATTTAAATACCAGAAACTTCAAAAATTCATATCTTTGTGTAGAAAAATTACAAAAATAAAATAAAAACACCCTCTTGCTCAGTCAATAGAGGAGAATAATGTGGAAAAAGAATTGATCTATTTTTTAGTATTTTATTTTTAATTAATTTAATACTGTTTTGAGTATTTTAATTCTTTACTCATGCATACAATTCACCATGGCATGAGACCATAGGGCTTTTGTAGCCTCTGTTCTTGGGAACATTCCCTGAATTTTCCAAGGCCAGAGGCCATATCTGTGGCAAGATATTGATTTTTCAAATTTATGTGTCTGTTTTGCCATTTTAATTCCAGTAATTAGCAAGTTACTTAGAAAATTCTAGGAAAATTAGGGGAAGTATCTTAGGACCAGATGACCCTAGGAAAATTATGGTTTGACTTAATTCCCTTAAAATACTTCTAATTGGCCCAAACACCCAAAATTGAATTTTAATTAATTAGGATTAATCACACATCAAAACCACTTGAAAATAATTCTCCACTGATCTTTAGGGTCAGAGGAGTCCCACATAAAAATTTGGAATCAATTGGAAATGGTTTAACCATTAAATGGATTAATGAAATCACACGGCTATTTTTAAACTTTAAAAAATTCATAAAACCCAAAATACATGTCAAAAATTCACTAAATTGGTTTTTGGACCTCTATGATACTAGAGGAGTCTAAGAAAATTAAAATTGGATTTTTCTAAAAAACTTCATTTTTTACCTTTTTTAATATTTTAATAATTAAAAAATAATAAAAGTAAAAAAAATATTAAAATTCACAAAAATGTCATATTTTGCTCCCAAATCATTTAGGAACAAACCAAATATTTTTCCTAAGTCCCTAGGTTGAGATATTGAATTTTAAAGGCTTAATGTAATTTTTAATACTAAAAAATGAATTTCCCAACACTTTCGTTAAATTAATTCTAATAAATCAAAGAAAAATTAAAAAAATATAAAATTTGTTTCCCTGGACTCCATGAGGTCAGAGAGATTTAATAAAAATATAAAATCTATTTTTCAACTTTAATTTTATTTTAAAATTAATTAATACCTTAAAATTTGAAATAATTATAATAAATAAAATATAATTCAAAAAATCACCAAAATTGGTTCAAGTGGTCCTCTGGTAGGTAGGAACATCCCATAATTTTCCTAAGTACATAAAACTTACCTTGGTCATGTTGTTGAATTTTCATTGAAATTCTATATTTTCCACAAAAATAATTATATAAATTAATTTAAAAATAGAAAAATCACATTTTCTCCTCTAATGTTTTAATTGACATGTGAGTGAAGTGAAACAAATATTTCAAATTCATTTGAGCTCAATTTAGTGAATTATGAAGTGAATGGGCTCAAGAGGGCATAAAGGTAATTAAGAATTTTAACCTTAATTAATTTTTTAGGCCTAATAAAGGGGGAGGGTAAAATATTTGATTTTTATCTTCCCTTGGATGATTGAAACTTAGGGGATAAAAGGGTAGAAACCCATTAATCACCTTAAAAAAATATCAAGATGGAACCTTAATTAATTAAACCATTAAAATTTTGGAAGATTAATTAAAATTTTGGATTATTAAAATTACGGATATAACTTAAGAAGATATTAATTCTTTGACCTAAAATCCCTGATTGAAGTAATACAATAACATTCAATTCTTAATAATTATAATTGAAATTATTAATTAAATAATAAATAATCCATAATTAATTAAAGTTTAAAACATTATAGAATTTAAATAATCAATTTAAATTTAAAACTTTAAAATAATTTAGTAATTAATTAAAATTTAAAACATTAAATCAGTTAATAATCTAATTAAAAGAAACTTAAAATATTTGAAACTAACCTAGAATCATTCTAATAACAAATCTAAAACGAATTCAAAACATTAAATGATCTCAAAATAACCTCTAATTGAAATGTGAAAATTAAATTAATAATTAATAATTACTTAAATTGATGTGATTAATTCAAAAATTAAAATCATCAAAACTTAATGAAATTAAAAAACTCAAATATCTCTTTCAATCTAAGTAACTTAAGACACTTAGAAGAAACTAAGTTGAATTTTAACATTAAATTATCTTAAGTCAGCAATTCAATTTTAATTAAGGGTGATTAAGTTCCTTAACAAACCAATTTGCCCCTTAAAGACTTTCATTATTATAACTCCTAGATGAAATATCAAATGAAATGTTACTTCACTCATAGGATAATCAAATATCCTGATTCACTGAGCAAGAGTAACCCGGGTGATTGATTCGTCACCTCAATGAAATTAACTGAACTTAAAGTAATCCCTAAAATGTTTAAGAAGATGTTCAGAATTCAATTCCGAGCACTTCTCTAACTTGATGGGATGTTTTCAAAGAACAGTGAAACTTCATTGTTCTTTGATGAAGAAAATCATCCTTAACAAAACACAAAAGAACCTAGACGTCATAGGAATTGACTAGCAATAGGATTAAGATTTTGGTAGACAACCAGAACCTTCCCTTAGCTTTACCTAAGTATTTCTTGGCAATATATAAATGCTCTGACATGTGTTTTAAGTGCAGCTTGGAATGATGTGAAGACCCTGCCAGGTACGCTTTTATTATATTCCAATTTATTTACCTGTGTTGTATTTCACCTTCCTTCCTTGCAAAACTTGCATGTTAAACAAGATTGTCACCCTGCATGAAAACTGAAACTTTTAGGATAGCCACAAAGTTGAAACCCAAAACTAAATTAAAAGTCACAACAAGATAAAATCCACCGCCACAACATTCAAAAGATAAAACAACTCAAAATTTAATCACAAATAGAACAACAAAACTACAACTACAACTAAATTAAAATGTCTCGTTGGGTGATCGGGAATATTTCGGATAATGTAACCCACATGTTGCTAACGAGATTTCCCACGGTCTAAATGAAAGTGTGGAACTCATTCAGTTGAGTTTAGCAAATTCATTTGGACTAAGTGAATCCGACGAAAATAACAGTGCCAGGATGACGAAACCGTGGGATCTTAATCGGTTCTGTTTAATCAACTTTAAGATTTGTTTTAATTAAAACATAAAGACATTTGAACCTTAAGACTTCTAAACCAAAACACTTCTCTCATCTCTTGATTGCCACTTTATAAAACTAAACCTTCTGCAACAACAAGGAGCTTAGAGCACGATGGGCAGCACGACCATCGTCGTCAGCAAAACTGAAATCTGCTTCAGCAAAACATTTCTTAGCATTTAATAATAAAGCCATAGGATTTCGAGGGAGTTTGCCTAGTGCAACATAAATCCTCAACTTTTCTTTAGGCATTTGCATAATCATATTATGCAAATTAAGCCCTAACCGGTCTCAGGATTTCGAGGTAGTCGTTTGGTACGACATAAGCCCTCACATCTTCGAGGCTATTTGTGTGATTATATCATACAAGCATAAGTCCTAATTAACTAAAATCGGCAGGATTTCAACATTAAATATACTCGTAAATTGAAGCCAAACAATAGGATAATTGGGAAGTTACCGAAGTCCACTTCGGGTCCGTGACATCCCCTACTTCTCTTCCTTTGGACTCCTGAAATAAATTGTTCCAAATTTGATCCATTCCCTATTGAAATTTCCAAAAATTCAATCCTTTGAGAACCTTAAACTTTGAAATTCTTGAGAGCAAAACTACTCATCATTATCGAGAGTTTTCTTAAGTGATTTCCGTCATTTAAGATGTAATTAACTATAGGGGCTTACCCTTATAGAGAACTTTAAGAACTCAGGTAATACAAACCTTGCTTAATTCATTTATATTAAGCAGGGGAACTTATCGGCTTATAAAATTGGTTCGCATACCAAACGAATGTCACAAATCTTTCGGTTTATTTAATCGAGCCCCATTGTCAAGAAGTGTGTCTATTCCTCGGGATAGATACACGGTTTGTGATGTGGTGCTCATTTATATGAACTTTTCGAGGTGTGAGATCAGTTTGACTTCATACTTCAAAATTTTCCAAACTTAAAAATATTTTCAAAATTAAAAAATTCTTCTTTCTAAAATTATATATATATTTAAATTAAATTTAAAATCTAAAGCTCGCCGACAACTTCTGTAGGCTACCCCTTTTCAAAACACTCAACCTAAAATATGCTGACTACTTTTGGCAACTCCGCTGGGGAATTCGTTTCTCTCTCCATTTTGATCAGATGGTTTTACTTTCATAAATCGGTAGCGAGTCCATATCCATAGTTGACCAAACTTTCATTCTTTCGTTGGCATACCTCGCTCATTTCTAGCTTGAGCGAGTACAGTCAACTCCTTTTTGGATTATGGAGCCACTGTTTAGACATCCTTAAACAGAGAGGTTCTGGAATCCTTCCGCCTCGCAAAATGGGGTGGACCCCCAATATCTGTGTTAGAATAGGACGCTCTATCGAAGCGAGTTCGATGTGAATTCAACCTCCTCTAAATCTCAGACTGGGTCTGATACTTCACTTCTCTTCGTGTTCAACAAGTCAAACTGAAATTCCACTCTAACAATCTTCCAATTAACTCTAAATAAAATAAAATTCTGTTAAAATTTCAAATCAAAATAAAATTCTTAAAACCCATCGAATACACAATAATAAAACAAAATACAGAATTTTGAAATAAAAAAAATTTACATGAATAAATTTTAAAGGATGCCCAGTTTACAGGACAAGTGCGTTAACTTGAGTACTACCGTTGAAATTACAAGGCAAAGGATGTCACTGACTTCTGAATGTTCTTCAAAAGACGATCTACACATCCACCAAAGTACTGTCCCGCGATGAAGCTGCCAACAAGTTTAAATGCCATGGATTGACAAATAAATGGATATGAGAAGGATAATAGATAGTGCCCTCCCACCACAAAACAGTTAAAGGAGACAACAACTTGATGATGGGTAGTGGGTCCCGACCCTCCCACCACAAAACAGTCAAAGCAACTCGATGATGGGTCGTGGGTCCCAACCCTCCCACCACAGCAAAAATAAAAATAATATGCTCAAGGACGTTCAAAGTTTAGCAGAAAGACAATCAAGAAGGGGTGAGCCACGATGAAACTTCAGCATTTTAATAAGAATATAACTTCAGGGGAGAATGAAATTAATGTCCTAATAACTGGGTCCTTCACTTAAGGAATTCAGATTGGGTCCTAAGTGGATTTTGAAATGAAGTAGTGTGCTTGAAATACGAGTAATTGATCTGGGATATCAAGGGTCTTTTAATTTTCTACCATGTGACGGGGTCCAGATTTTTGGATGAGTTATAATATCTCATGATTCATGTTAAGAAACATTTCAAAATTATTAATTAGGGGAGTTTCGACATTCAAAATTTTTAATAAAAATATGTCTTACCAGATACAGTAATTCTCAGAAAACAAAAGGAGCAAAAAAAAAAATAAAATGTAAAGATTCAACTGAGGAGAAGCTTGAGGTGAGCACCAAATCAAAAATTGGTGTCACAATCTAGACATTCAAAATATTTAACATGTGCTCTACCAGATATAGTAATCCTCATTAAAAAAAAGAAGCGAAAAGCTCAAATAAAAAAAAGAAGGAAATAAGAAGGCTCCCTGAGAAGAAGCTTGAGGCAAGCATATAATCAAAAATTGGTGTCTTAATCCTCCCCTGATTAAAAAACTTGAAAGGTTACCTTAAGGAGTTTTCTCTGATATTATGCTTTGAAGAGAGTCAAGTGATTTTATGTCTTTTGGTCGGTCATTAATTGACTCAAAAATATCTTTAGACAATGAAAAATATTTCTATCACATTAGCAGAACTTTTGAAATCTGCTTAGGCTTAGAAGGAAAGAATTAAAGAAATGGGCTATTTTATTAGCATTTAATGGAAATTCAAACCTGAAGTCATGCCTTTTAATACCAACGGATACAAATCCAACATCATTTCAAAGGGCGTCAGGGCAACTTCGCAAAGACAGCATGGACAATCCTCCTAAATCAGCGGTAAAGAGTGACGACTCTTACAAACGAGGCTACGAAGTTCCTGTCCCTTCTGCTGTGGTGTCTGTATAAATAACACATCTTTGTAGGTACTTGAAACAATATAATTACAATAGTACCTCGAAGACTAAGTCATTTTCTACAAATGTCTTCGGTCAGTGGACGACACCTCAAGGAGAACTGCGCATCGTGATGTTTCATAGACAACCTCGTTCTACGAAGCATAGATGCTGCACTTGCATATGACTGGTTCCAAACCCTAACTAAAAAAATAATAAAAAAAAATGAAAAGTCATGAAACATAAATGAATAAAATAAAACTTCACAAAAAAAACCAACAATAAATTCCTCAACGAATGACAACAAATAAATAAATAAATAAATCGAATAAGATAACGAAACAAACTTCAAATCAAAACGAAACTTCAAATCAAAATGAAATCCAAAATCGAATTGAAATATAAATCAAAATGAACTCGAATCATCGAAAAAAAAAAGAATCTCAAAATTAAAAATAAATCTCAAATCTGAATCTCCAATCTGTACTTTCAAATCTAATCTCAATTTGAATCTCAAATAAAATCTCAATTAAATTCAAATTCAAAACTTTCAAATCTAAAATCCAATCCCTTCAACTCTCTCCCTTATCTGAGATAGGAGCAGTCGATTCCATTGACACGGAGCCACGAGGTTTTCGATTTGGTTCTGATGGCGAGGAATCGTAGCCAATCCAAACCAGTAACTTTTCGATCAACTCTTTAAATGGGATGTGTGGCATCCTCATATTCCCTCCTAATCCGTTTCTTTCCACAAAAATATTTTACAACTTTCATGAAATTCACAAAACCCCAAAATTTTACACTTTTCGAATCGACACTACAAATCTTAACAAATCAATCCAAAATCTCGAATTGCAAACAAACGAAATGAATGAAAATCTAAATCAAAATGAAATTTCAATCGAAACGAAACTTGAAAAATCAAAATAAAATCAAATCACTAAGAGCAACGAACAATGAGAACGAAACTTCGAATCTGAAATCCCCAGCATCCGGCTGTTCTCGAAATCTTTTCGACTCTCCCCGGTTCCTTCCCTTTTTGAGAAGGTCGACTGAGTCTACTGACACATAACCATGAAATTTTCGATTTGGTTCTGATGACATGGATTCATATCCTTCGCCAAAACAATCAAACTTTGATCAACTCTCTCGGGATGTGAAGCACTCTCACATTCCATCTCAACCTTTAGCTACATTGAAATTTCCACGAGATCTTCGAAATCGAATTCCAACTTTCGAGACTGGTACCTAACTTTTAGTTCTCACCCTTTCGGGGCTGGTACCTAACTTCTAGTTCCCTCTCTTTCGAGGGCGGTACCTAACTTCCGACTCTCTTCCGAGACTGGTACCTAACTTCCAGTTCTCACCCTTTCGGTGCTGGTACCTAACTTCCAGTTCCCTCTCTTTTGAGGTTGGTACCTAACTTCCGACTCTCTTCCGAGACTGGTACCTAACTTCCAGTTCTCACCCTTTCGGGGCTGGTACCTAACTTCCAGTTCCCTCTCTTTTGAGGTCGGTACCTAACTTCCGACTCTCTTCCGAGACTGGTACCTAACTTCCAGTTCTCACCCTTTCGAGGTCGGTACCTAATTTCTAGTTCCCTCTCCTTCGAGGTCGATACCTAACTTCCGACTCCCTTTCGAGACTAGTACCTAACTTCCAGTTCTCACTCTTTCGGGACTGGTACCTGACTTCCATTTCCCTCTCTTTCGAGATTGATACCTAACTTCCAGTTCTCACTCTTTCGGGGCTGGTACCTAACTTCCAGTTCCCTCTCTTTCGAGGTCGGTACCTAACTTCCAACTCTCTTCCGAGACTGGTACCTAACTTCCAGTTCTCACCCTTTCGGGCTGGTACCTAACTTCCAGTTCCCTCTCTTTCGAGGTCGGTACCTAACTTTCGACTCTCTTCCTAGACTGATACCTAACTTCCAGTTCTCACCCTTTCGAGATTGGTACCTAACTTCCAGTTCCCTCTCTTCCAAGACTGGTACCTAACTTCCAGTTCTCACCTTTTCGGGGCTGGTACTTAACTTCTAGTTCTCTCTCTTTCGAGGTCGGTACCTAACTTCTGACTCTCTTCCGAGACTGGTACCTAACTTCCAGTTCTCACCCTTTTGAGGCTGGTACCTAACTTCAGCTTCCTCTCTTTCGAGGTCGGTACCTAACTTCCGACTCTCTCCCGAGATCGGTACCTAACTTCCGGTTCTCACCCTTTCGGGTCGGTACCTAACTTCCAATTCCCTCTCTTTCGAGGTCAGTACCTAACTTCCGACTCTCTTCCGAGACTGGTACCTAACTTCCAGTTCTCACCCTTTCGGGGCTGGTACCTAACTTCTAGTTCCATCTCTTTCGAGGTCGATACGTAACTTCCGACTCTCTTCCGAGACTTGTACATAACTTCTAGTTCTCACCCTTTCGGGGCTGGTACCTAACATCCAGTTCCCTCTCTTTTGAGGTCGGTACCTAACTTCCGACTCTCTTCCGAGACTGGCACCTAACTTCCAGTTCTCACCCTTTCGGGGCTGGTACATAGCTTCCAGTTCCCTCTCTTTCGAGGTCGGTACCTAACTTCCGACTCTCTTCCTAGATTGGTACCTAACTTCTAGTTCCCTCTCTTTCGAGACTGGTACCTAACTTCCAGTTCTCACCCTTTCAAGGCTGGTACCTAACTTCCAGTTCCCTCTCTTTCGAGGTCGGTACCTAACTTCTGACTCTCTTCCGAGACTGGTACCTAACTTCCAGTTCTCACCTTTTGGGGCTGATACCTAACTTCCAGTTCCATCTCTTTCGAGGTCGGTACCTAACTTCCGACTCTCTTCCGAGACTGGTACCTAACCTCCAATTCCCTCTCTTTCAAGGTCGGTACCAAACTTTCGACACTCTTCCGAGACTGTTACCTAACTTCCAGTTCTCACCCTTTCGGGATTGGTACCTAACTTCCAGCTCCCTCTCTTCCGAGACTGGTACCTAACTTCCAGTTCTCACCCTTTCGAGGCTGGTACCTAACTTTAAGTTCCCTCTCTTTCGAGGTCGGTACCTAACTTCCGACTCTCTTCCGAGACTGGTACCTAACTTCCAGTTCTCACCATTTCGAGACTGGTACCTAACTTCCAGTTTCCTTTCTTCCAAGACTGGTACCTAACTTCTAGTTCTCACCTTTTCGGGGCTTGTACCTAACTTCCAGGTCCCTCTCTTTCGAGGTCGGTACCTAACTTCCGACTCTCTTCCGAGACTAGTACCTAACTTCCAGTTCTCACACTTTCGGGGCTGGTACATAACTTCTAGTTCCCTCTCTTTCGAGATCGGTACCTAACTTTCGACTCTCTCCTGAGGTTGCAACCTAGGTTCCAACTCTCATCTTAAACCCTTGAAATCAATCTTAAGTCAAATTTTAACCAAAATTGAAACTAAAATTAATTCAAAACTCAAACTAAAAACTTGAAACGAATTTGAAATTGAATCCCTCCAGATCTTGTGATTTGGAATCCACCTCTTTTCCCTAGCGAGAGTTCTGGAGTCTTCAGTCCTGGAGATTTACCTGATACTCCCCAGTGAGAATTTTCTACACTTCGTTCTATGTGTGTCACTTGGACGTCTGTGTTGGTTTTGTTGATCTCTTTGGTCAACCCCAATACGCACGGTGTGCTCTTTTAGCACACCACACCTATTGGAGGTCCATTTGTTGACCTCATTTTTGGTGAGTTCTTTTCTTTCCTCTTAATGCTTAGGATCTAGCCATAGGACTTCTCCTTGACTATCCTAAAGGACTAGAATTGGGACCCTCCCTTTAGCAATTCAGCCTCCTCTTAACTCCTCTTGGAACCCCACGTGGATGCTTGTAAACCTCTAAATCACCTTGGAAGGTTAAAACCACCATATGGGAAACCAATAGTGAATTCCTATAGGATGTCCAAGCCTTGGGTGACTTGAGCTTCTCTTGCACACACACACACCCCTAAGCCACTTAACCTAAACCTTGAACCCTTGCCTTTCTACCCTTATGAAACTCACATGGTGGAACCCAAGGCACTAATATTTGATTAAGATGGCTAAGGTCAATATGTGAAGGATCATAAAGTGGTTACCATTGGGCTAGACTTGGTCCCAAAGTGGTTGGACTTAGCTAAGTCCATGGCACATGCTTCCAAACCCTAATTCCATTCCAAATCAATTTTTTACTCAACCTTGACTCCACTAAAATGGTCTCATTCTTCCTTATTTGAAACCCCATTCAATTGTCAAAATTTCTGGTTTTGACATTGGGTCCCCTAAGCTTACCCAAAACTACCTAAATGGCCCCCACAACCACCAAAATCATCCAAAAATTCCCAAAAATTACCTAAAATTCCTAAAAATCCTAAGAATCATTTCAAAACAATCCCTACCTTTTAAATCCACCAAAATACCCCAACACCCTCGAAATAACCTGCAAATACCCTAAATACCCCTTTTGGCCCAAAATTCCAAAAATTTAAAAAATTAAAAAAAAATTCAGAAAATCCCAAATATTTCCAATTTCACTTTGTTCAACTACACCATAAGCCAATTTTGCTAATTTAACCCACTTTTACCAAAATCCCCAATTTGACCCATCTTTAACCCATGTGGACCCAATGTCAAACCAAGTCAACTCAATTGAACCCAATTTTGCTCAAACTCAATTATAAACTTCAATTCAACATTTCCAATACCAATTTAAACCAAAACTAAGCCCAATTTGACTCACACTTGAATTCAATTTCAATTTGAAACCAAAACCCTATTCTTAGCCTATGACCGAAACCTACCCAAATCTAACCCAATTCAACTCAGTCTTCCCCAATTTCAATTCCAAATTCTTCCCAATACATCCATACACCAAAAAAAACATCAATTGGCTCTTAATTTGAACCCAAACCCAACTCAAAATCCATTTGAAATCAAAACCCCCAAATTTGCCCTAAAGTTGTCACCTTCCCCTAAATCTCCAAATTGAATCCCCTAAGCCCAAAATTTCCACCCAATTTCTATCCTAAACCCTTCATAACAATCATTTGAAACATTTTGGACCATCAATTGGCCTTGAACCAAACTCTAGCCAAACCTAAACCCAACCTAACCCATGGTGACCAAAATTGACTAAGACCCCAAAATTCTCCAAATTGAAACCCCAAATGAACGCAAATCCACTTTATGTCTTCATGAAAAATCTTCCTTACAATCATCTACACAATGTTGACCAATCAATTTGATCCAATTCAAACCCAAACTCAAGTTATCCCAACTCAAACCCATGTGAACCCATGTGTACACATGAACCAAATTGGACCAAACTAAACCAAAACTGACCAAACCAACTTCTTGGCTGCTGACCCTAGGCCTTCTAGGGAGGGTTTGACCTGATCTGACACATGCCCCATGAGCCATGGACCAATGGTCCACCACTTTGGACCAATGGGCTAAGCCACATGGCTAAGGTCATGTCCCGTCCTTAATCTCCCTTTAAGTAACCATCTCTGCCAAATTAATTGAGCTAAACTCCTCCTCCACTCCTCCTCAGCCTGCTCAGCCGCCTGAATGTCCTTGCCAGCCACCCTAGCCGCCGAAACAGTCACGCCCGAGCACCCCTTTGTCCTTGAAAATTCAAAATTGAACCTGGGCAGTGGCCAATCTAGTAGGAAAATTCAGATTTTCTTATTTATTTAAATACTAGAAACTTCAAAAATTCATATCTTTATGTAGAAAAATCACAAAAATAAAATAAAAATACCCTCTTGCTCAGTAAACAGAAGAGAATAATGTGAAAAAAGAATTGATCTATTTTGTTGAGTATTTTATTTTTAATTAATTTAATACTGTTTTGAGTATTTTAATTCTCCACTCATGCATACAATTCACCATGGCATGAGACCATAGGATTTTTGTAGCCTCTATTATTGGGAAAATTCCTTGAATTTTCCAAGGCCAGAGGTCTTCTCTGTGGCAAGATATTGATTTTTCAAACTTATGTGTCCGTTTTAATTCCAGTAATTAGCATGTTGCTTAGAAAATTCTAGGAAAATTAGGGGAAGTATCTTAGGACCAGAGGACCCTAGGAAAATTATGGTTTGGCTTAATTCCCTTAAAATACTTCTAATTGGCCCAAACACCCAAAATTGAATTTTAATTAATTAGGATTAACCACACATCAAAACCACTTGAAAACAATTCTCCACTGATCTTTAGGGTCAGAGGAGTCCCAAATAAAAATTTGGAATCAATTGGAAATGGTTTAACCCATTAAATGGATTAATTAAATCACATGGCTATTTTCAAACTTTAAAAAATTCATAAAACCCAAAATACATGTCAAAAATTCACCAAATTGGTTTTGAGACCTCTCTAATACCAGAGGAGTCTAAAAAAATTAAAATTAGATTTTTCTAAAAAACTTCATTTTTTACCCTTTTTAATATTTTAATAATTAAAAAATAATAAAAATCACAAAAGTATTAAAATTCACAAAAATGTCATATTTTGCTCCTTAATCATTTTGGAACAAACAAAATATTTTTCCCAAGTCCCTAGGTTGAGATATTGATTTTAAAGGCTTAATGTAATTTTTAATATTAAAAAATGAATTTCCCAACACTTTCATTAAATTATTTCTAATAAATCAAAGAAAAATTAGAAAAATATAAAATTTATTTGTCTGGACTCCTTGAGGTTAGAGAGATTTAATAAAAATATAAAATCTATTTTTCAACTTTAATTTTATTTTAAAATTAATTAATACCTTAAAACTTGAAATAATTATAATAAATAAAATATAATTAAAAAAATCACCAAAATTGGTCCAAGTGGTCCTCTAGTAGGTAGGAACATCCCATAATTTTCCTAAGGACAGAAAACTTACCTTGGTCATGTTGTTGAATTTTCATTGAAAATCCATATTTTCCACAAAAATAATTATATAAATTAAGTTAAAAATTGAAAAATCACATTTTTCTCCTCTAATGTTTTAATTGATATGTTAGTGAAGTGACAAAAATATTTCAAATTCATTTGAGCTCAATTTAGTGAATTGTGAAGTGAATAGGCTCAAGAGGGCATAAAGGTAATTAAGAATTTTAACCTTAATTAATATTTTAGGCCTAATAAAGGGGGAGGGTAAAATATTTGATTTTAATCTTCCCTTGGATGATTGAAACTTAGGGGATAAAAGGGTAGAAACACATTAATGACCTTAAAAAATATCAAGATGGAACCTTAATTAATTAAACTATTTAAATTTTGGAAGATTAATTAAAATTTTGGATTATTAAAATTACGGATATAACTTAAGAAGATATTAATTATTTGACCTAAAATCCTTGATTGAAGTAATACAATAACATTCAATTCTTAATAATTATAATTTAAATTATTAATTAAATAATAAATAATCCATAATTAATTAAAGTTTAAAACATTAAACAATTTAAATAATCAATTAAAATTTAAAACTTTAAAATAATTTAGTAATTAATTAAAATTTAAAACATTAAATCATTTAATAATCTAATTAAAAGAAACTTAAAATATTTGAAACTAACCTAGAATCATTCTAATAACAAATCTAAAACGAATTCAAAACATTAAATGATCTCAAAACAACCTCTAATAGAATTTTGAAAATTAAATTAATAATTAAAATTAACTTAAAGTGATGTGATTAATTCAAAAATTAAAATCATCAAAACTTAATGAAATTAAACAACTCAAATATCTCTTTCAATCTAAGTAACCTAAGACACTTAGAAGAAACTAAGTTGAATTTCAACATTAAATTATCTTAAGTCAGCAATTCAATTTTAATTGAGGGTGATTAAGTTCCTTAACAAACCAATTTGCCACTTAAAGACTCTCATTATTATAACTCCTAGATGAAATATCAAATGAAATGTTACTTCACTCATAGGATAATCAAATATCCTGATTCACTGAGCAAGAGTAACCCGGGTGATTGATTCGTCACCTCAATGAAATTAACTGAACTTAAAGTAATCCCTAAAATGTTTAAGAAGATGTTCGGAATTAAATTTAGAGCACTTCTCTAACTTGATGGGATGTTTTCAAAGAACAATGAAACTTCATTGTTCTTTGATGAAGAAAATCATCCTTAACAAAACACAAAAGAACCTAGACGTCATAGGAATTGACTAGCAATAGGATTAGGATTTTGGTAGACAACCAGAACCTTCCCTTAGCTTTACCTAGGTATTTCTTGCAAATATATAAATGCTCTGACATGTGTTTTAAGTGCAGCTTGGAATGATGTGAAGACCCTGCCAGGTACGCTTTTATTATATTGCAATTTATTTACCTGCGTTGTATTTCACCTTCCTTCCTTGCAATACTTGTATGATAAAAAAGAGTGTCACCCTGCATGAAAACTGAAACTTTTAGGATAGCCACAAAACTGAAACCCAAAACTAAATTAAAAGTCACAACAAGATAAAATCCATCGCCACAACATTTAAAAGATAAAACAACTCAAAATTTAATCACAAACAAAACAACAAAACTACAACTACAACTAAATTAAAATGTCTCGTTGGATGATTGAGAATACCTAGGATGATGTAACCCACGTGTTGCTAACGAGATTTCCCACGGTCTAAATGAAAGTGTGGAACTCATTCAGTTGAGTTTAGCAACTTCATTTGGACTAAGTGAATCCGATGAAAATAACGGTGTCGGGATGACGAAATCATGGGATCTTAATCGGTTCTGTTTATCAACTTTAAGATTTTTTTTAATTAAAACATAAAGACATTTGAACCTTAAGACTTCTAAATCAAAAAACTTCTCTCATCTCTTGAATGCCACTTTCTAAAACTAAACCTTTTGGAACAACAAGGAGCTTGGAGCACGGTGGGCAGCACGACCATCGTTGTCAGCAAAACTGAAATCTGCTTCAGCAAAACATTTCTTAGCAGTTAATAACAAAGCCATAGGATTTCGAGGGAGTTTGCCTAGTGCAACATAAATCCTCAACTTTTCATTAAGCATTTGCATAATCATATTATGCAAATTAAGCCCTAACCGGTCTCAGGATTCCTAGGTAATCGTTTGGTACGACATAAGCCCTCACATCTTCGAGGCTATTTGTGTGATTATATCATACAAGCATAAGTCCTAATTAACTAAAATAGACAGGATTACAACATTAAATATACTCTCAAATTGAAGCCAAACAATAGGATAGTTGGGAAGTCACCGAAGTTCACTTCGGGTCCGTGACATCCCCTACTTCTCTTCCTTTGGACTTCTGAAATAAATTGTTCCAAATTTGATCCATTCCCTATTGAAATTTCCAACACTTCAATCCTTTGAAAACCTTAAACTTTGAAATTCTTGAGAACAAAATCACTGATCATTATCGAGAGTTTTCTTAAGTGATTTCCGTCATTTAAGATATAATTAACTATAGGGGCTTGCCCTTATAGGGAACTTTAAGAACCCAGGTAATATAAACCTTGCTTAATTCATTTATATTAACCAAGGGAACTTGTCGGCTTATAAAATTGGTTCGCAGACCAAACATATGTCACAAATCTTCTAGTTTATTTAATTGAGCCCCATTATCAAGCAGTGTGTCTATTCCTCGGGATAGATACACGGTTTGTGATGTGGTGCTCATTTATATGAACTTTTTGAGGTGTGAGATCAGTTTGACTTTATACTTCAAAACTTTCCAAACTTAAAACTATTTTCAAAATTAAAAAATGCTTCTTTATAAAATTATATATATATTTAAATTAAATTTAAAATCTAAAGCTCACCGACAACTTTTATAGGTGACCCCTTTTCAAAACACTCAACTTAAAATATGTCGACAATCATCATGAAAAGCTATTTCAATCTCATCTTTTAACTTACTCTCAAAACTTTCTTGGAAATGGTCTTTACTTAGATAATCAATTTCGTCCATCCAAAAACATTCATCATCTTTTCTCTCAGCTGGATATTTCATAGTCTTTAATACATCAAAAGTGACTTCATAATCATTAATATTTATAGTCAACTCTCCTTTTTGCACATCTATCATAGCTTGTCCAGTAACAATGAAAGGTCTCCCTAAAATAATTAGAATTTCTTTATCTTCCTCCATAACTAATACAATAAAGTCCAAAGGAATGATAAATTTATTCACTTTAACAAGCACGTCTTCTATAACTCCTTTTGGATAAATGATAGATCGATCAGCTAACAGAAGGGTTACAGTAGTGGGAGAAATATCGACTAAACCTAACCTTTTAAATATAGATAGAGACATCACATTAATGTGTCGGCATATTTTTAGGTTGTGTGTTTTAAAAGGGGGTCGCCTAACAGAAGTTGTCGGCGAATTTAAATTTTAAATTTGATTTAAATATATATATAATTTAGAAAGTAGTATTTGACTTTGAAAATAATTTTAAATTTGAAAGTTTTAAGATATGAGATTAAGCCGATCTCACATCCCAAATAGTTTATATAAATGAGCACCGCACCACAAACCGTGTATCTATCCCTAAGGATAGACACACGCTTGAGGAGTGGGGCTCGATCAAATAAACTAGAAGTTTTGTGACATCCGTTTGGTCCGCGAACCAATTTTATAAGCCGACAAATTCCCTCGCTTAATATGAAAGTATTAAATAGGGTTTATATTACACAGGTTCTTTAAAATTCCCTATAAGGGCAAGCCCCTATAGTTAATTACATCTTAAGTGACGGGAATCACCTAAGAAAACTCTCGATAATAACCAATAATTCGCTCTCAAGAATTTCAAAGTTTAAGGTTTTCAAAGATTGAATTTTGGAATTTCAATAGGGAATAGATCAAATTTGGAACATTTTGTTTTGTGAATCCAAAGGAAGAAAGGTAGGAGAAATCAACTGATTCGAAGTGAACTTCGGTAATTTCCGACTATCCTATTGTTTGGCTTGAATTTAGGAAAGTCCTAATGTTTATTTAGTATTTCAATCTTGCCAATTTTAATTAATTAGGGCTTATATTTGTATGATAAAATCAAACAAATAACTTTAGAAGATGTGAGGGTTTATTGTCGTATCGGACGACTACCTCGGAATCCTAAGACCGGTTAGGGCTTAATTTGCAATGCAAATGCCTAACAAAGAGGTTGAGGATTTATGTTGCATTAGGCAAGCTACCTCGGAGTCCTATGGCTTTGTTGTTTAATTCTAAGAAGGTTTTGCTGAAGTAGGTTCAAGTTTTGTTGATGACGATGGCCGTGCTGCCCACCATGCTCCAAGCTCCTTGTTGTTGCGAGAGGTTTAGTTTTAGAAATCATAAATCAGGAGATGAGAAAAGTGTTTTGGTTTAGAGAAAATCTTAATTTTCAAGTGTTTTGTATTTTGATTAAAACAAATCTTAAAGTTGATTATAACGACACCGGTTAAGATCCCACGGTTCCATCCTTCCGGCATCATTATTTTTATCGGATTCACTTAGTCCAGATGAATTTGATAAACTCAACTGAATGAGTTCCACACTTTCATTTAGACCGTGGGAAATCCCGTTAGCAACACGTAGGTTACATCATCCGAGGTATTCCCGATCATCCAACGAGGACGTTTTAATTTAGTTGCAATTGTAGTTTTGTGTTCTGTTTGTGATTAAATTTTGAGTTGTTTTATATTTTGAAATGTTGTGGCGGTGAATTTTATCTTGCAATGACTTTTAACTTAGTTTTGGTTTCAGTTTTAGGGACTATCCTAAAGGTGTGGGTTTTCATGCAACGAGTTGTTTTATCATGCAAGAAAAGTAAAGTGCATCTGCAATAAAGCAAATTACAGGGAAGTAAATTGCAAGAAAGTAAATTGCAATAAAATAAAAGCGTACCTGGAGGATCTTCCCGTCATCCCAAGCTACACTTAAAACACAATTAGAATATTTAAGCAAGTTCCTAGGTAAAGCTAAGGGAAAGGTTTAATTTAATTTAATTTAATTTAATTTAATTTTTAATTTAATTGTTTAATTTAATTTAATTTAATTATTTAATTTAATTTTAATTTATAATTTTAATTGAGATTTTAAGTCTTTTAATATTTTGAATTTGAATTATCATTTTAATTAAGAGTTGAATATTAATGAGATGATTAATTTAGGGATTTTTAAATTAAAGAATAAATCTCTTCCTAATAAATATCCCTTATTTTAATAATTCCGATTTTATTATTTTTCCAAATTTAATCTATTATTTAATTAAAGTTTAATCATTTTAAAATTATTTAATGGGTTTCTACCCTTTAATTATTTAAATTTCAATCATCCAAACCAGATTAAGATCAAATATTTTACTTGTTGATTTTTTATTAAACCTAAAGTTTTAATTAAGGGTTAAAAGTTTAATTACCATTTTACCCCTTAAACTTAATAATTTCATAACTCACTAAATTGAACACAAATGAATTTGAAATTTTTATGTGACTTCACTCATATGTCAATAAAGACATGAGAGGAGAAAATGTGATTTTTCTGTATTTAATTTATTTATATAATTATTTTTGGTGAAAATAGAGATTTTCAAGGAAAATTTGACAACATGACCAAAGGAAAGTTTCTGTCCTTAAGAAAATTAGGGGACATTCCTAATGACCAGAGAAACACTTGGACCAATTTTGGTGATTTTTTGAATTATATTATTTTTACTATAATTATTTTGAGTTTTGGAGTGTTAATTAATTTAAAAATAAAATAAATGTTGAAAAATGGATTTTATATTTTTCAAAAATCTCTCTGATATCAAGGAAACTAGAGAAACAAATTTTGCAATTTTCTGATTTTTTTATGATTTATTATAATTATTTTAGTGAAAATGCTAGAAAATACATTTTTTAATTTTAAAATTACCTTAAAACTTTAAAATTCAATATCTCACTAAATAGACCTAGGAAAAATGCGGGATTTGTTCCTAAGTGATTAAAATTCAAAATGTGACATTTTGGTGAACTTTATTATTTTTGTGATTTTTATTATTTTTTAATTATTAAAAATATTAAAATATTATTAAAAATCAACTTTTTCAGAAAATTGAAATTGTAATTTTCTTAGATTCCCCTGATATCAGAGAGGCTCCAAAACCAATTTGGTGAATTTTTAAAAAGTATTTTAAAAGTTATGAATTTTTAAAGTTTAAAATGGCTAAGTGGCTTAATTAACCCAATTAGTGGGGCTAACCAAGTCCAATTGACCTCAAATTTTTATGGTGAATTCCTCTGATCCTAAAGGTCAGTGGAGAATTGATTTCAAGTCAATTTGATGCTTGGTTAACTCTAATTAATTAAAGACCTATTTTGGGTGTTTAAGCCAATTAGAGTTGTTCCGAGTGAATTAACTCAAGTCCCATTTTTCCTAGAGTTCTCTGGTCATAAGGAACATCACAAAATTTTTATAGAATTTATTTAACAACATGCTAATTTTTGTAATTAAAATACTCAAAACAACAACATGCATTTGAAAAATAAATAACTTTTCACGAGAGATGGCTCTCGACCTTGGAAAATTCGGGGAATGTTTCCAAGTTCGGAGGCTTCAAAGCCCTATGGTCTCATGCCATGGTGAATTGTATACATGCTTGGAGAATTAAATGTATGCAGAGAGTAAATAAATTATAAAAAATAAAATACTTGATGAAATTAAATGATTTCTTTTCCACATTATTCTCCTCTGTTCATTCGAGCAAGAGGGTATTTTTATTTTATTTTTGTGATTTTTCTACACAAAGATATGGATTTTTAAAGTTTCGATATTTAATAAATACATTAAATACCCTATTTATCTACTTATCCACGCGGCGCCGGCGAAACATCGGCGGCTCCGAAGGGGTACGTGTCGCGCCGTGATTGGGCGCCGCCATCCGAGTCATCCGTCCCGGGCCCCGCGGTTCACGTAACATTCCACGGTCCGGTGCAATGCGAATCTTCCGCTCGATACACGCGCGATCCAACGGCTCCCGGTCATCGTCTACGGCCGGGTGTGCACCCGTGACCGTCGACCTTCTAACCCTAATTTCTCGCTCGATTCTCAACGGATTTTCGTGTTCTTATGCTCTCATGGATTCGTCTTGAAGAGACGAACACATCTATACGGTAAACATGCATTTAAATTGACTCGAATTAAAATGAGAATCTCTGGAAGCTCGGGAAGAAGAGGGAGTCCATACCTTTGCTCGGAGAAGTGAAGCTTCGATGCGAGAGTTGTTACACCTTCGATTGGATCCTAGTAAGCTCCGGATGAAGTCTCCCGGTGCAGTGACTTGTCTAGGTTGGACTTCGACCACAGCCGATCACAAAGCTTGGAGGCTGGAACAAGCTGAGTGGCCTAAAGATGGGGCTTTCGGTGGGGAACTTCTCCTCTTGGTCCGGTGAAGGTGTAGGACCAATCAATTTGGGAATTGGCTCATCGTGAAGAAGTGTCCTGGTTTTTGGGCTAAAGTTTGAGCTCGAAATTGGGCTCGGCTAGAGGAATCGGGGCTGGAATCGGTGGGGATCGGGTGCTCTATGTGTGGAGAGTGATGCGGAGTGATTTTGGCGAGTTTCCTTAAGGTTTCGTTCGGCACCTCCTTTGGCCGAGAGGGTGAGGGGTTTAAATAGGCATGGTCGGAGGCTCTCCGGGGAGTTTAATGGTTGGGATCGAGTGCTTCGGTGAGGAGAAGAACAGTCCGCAATGGCCATTTGGAGTGAGGCGGCTCGACGAGGTGGAATTCCAAAATTTGGCTCCTCCCGAGGTTTCGGGCATGGTGTTTTCCGGCGGTCGGGTGGCCGGCACGGCCGAGGTCGGGTCACCTTCGAGCTCAGGTGGGTCGGGGCTGGAGGCTTGTGCGATCGATTGAGGTTTGACATGTGTAAAGGAGTTTGATTTAAATGGAATGGGAGAAAGCTCACTTTGGCTTGGTTTGGGTCAACCCACCATTTTGGGCTTGGTGCACCCTTCCAAGCTCGATTTTGAGCTGAGGGAATCATTTAGGTCGGCTTAGAAGGAGTGGTGAAGTCTCCATCCATGATGAGGTGGCTAAACATGGTTTAGTGTGTGACATGATTAAGGTAAAAAGGGGTTAAAGGAGGTTTAAGAAAGAACCCCCTCTTCTTGCCATAAATGGACTAATGACAAGTCAAAGCCCTCATGGCTTCATGTGGCTTGAGAATGGCTTGTTCATGGCTTCATTTGGCTTGGGAAAAGGTTGATTTGTTTCATGAAAAGGGTTTTAGAAATATTTGACATTTAGGGGGTAATTTGACATGTGGCTTGATTTGGAATGGTTTAATTGATGATTTTGCAACTTAGGGGTGATTTTGATCAAATGGATGATGAGGGGAAGTGTCATGTGGGCTTTAGGATGATTTGGGCTTTTGAATTTAATGAAGATGGGCTTTTAAGAAGGTTTAAGGGAAGTGGGCTTTTAAGTTTAAGGATGTGTTCATGGATGGGAATTTTTGTAGAAGTTTGGGCCAAATAGTTGTTGGTTTTGGTTTAGGGATGTTTCATGAATAATTTGAAATAGATTTAAGGTGGTTTGGGTTTGAATTGGGTTGAATTTGGGTTTATTTGGTAAATGGGCCAATATAGGTCCAAGTGGGCCAAGTTGGGCCAATGTTGGGCTAGGGTTGAAATTGATGTAGAATTATTGTTGAGAAGTGTTTATGGGAGTGTTTCAAAGAGGTTTTGGCTTTGGTTGGGTTTTGATTTTAAGGTTTGGGTTCATTTGGGTTAGGTTTGGGCTTAAGTCAAAAAATGGGCCTTAAGGCCAAAAGTGGAATTGGATCCAAATGTCAATCAAATTGGACTTGGATTTGGTCTAGATTGGTATTGGGGATGTTGAATTGAAGTTTAGAATTGAATTGGGCCAGAATTTGGGTCAATTGGATAGGTTTGGTTTAACATTGGGTTCACTTTGGGTTAAAATGGGTCAATTTGGGGGTTTTGACAAAAGTAGGGTAAATTGACAAAATTGGCCCATGGTGTAGTTGGACAAAATGAAATTGGGAATATTTAGGATTTTCTGGAATTTTCTGAATTTTTGGATTTTTAGGCCAAGAAGGGTATTTTGGGTATTTGGAGGGTATTGGGGGGTATTTTTGGAATCTTTGGTATTTTTGGGTATGGATGATCAATTTGAGTGATGTGGAGATGTTTGGGATTGATTTTGGAAAATTTTGGGTAATTTGGAAATTTTGCAAAAATTTGGGTAATTTCAAGAGTTTTGGGTAGGTTTAGTAGGTGTAGGGCCCCGGGGGTCAAAAATTGAAAATTTGGGAAATTGAAGATTGGGTGTATCTAGGTGGAAAGAAATCATTTTGGTTGAGCCATGAAGCCATATCAAGCCCATATGAGCCATAAAAGGACTCATTTGAGGCATTCACTATGTTGTTCCTAACCCTCTTAGCCGAGGGCTTAGGGGTTAAGGACCATCCATGTGAATCACCTACATGAGTCAGGAGGTCAAGTTGGGTATGTGTGTAGTTTTAGGAGGTGTGTGGGAGTGTAGTGTGTAGGTGTAGTGTAAGTCAGCCCCTTCACCAGACCAAGCCACCCAGGGTAGTCCTAAGGCCAAAGAGTCCTATAGGAACTCATCCTTTAAACTTCCACATTTGATTTCAACCCTCTAGGTGATTAGGGGTCTACGGTCGAGTTTATGGAGTTTGCGGGGAGTTAAGAAGTGGTTTGAATTTCTAAAAGGTGGGTCCCGATTCTAGTCCTCTAAGATAGTCAAAGGAAAAGCCTAAGGCTAGATCCTAAGCACTGAAAAGAAGAAGGGAAGACCTCATCAAAAATGAGGTCAACAAATGGACCCCCAATAAGTGTGGTGAGCTCACGGAGCACACCACGCGTATTGGTGTTGACCGAAGCGATCAAAAAAAACCAACACAGATGTCCAAGTGACGAACTTAGGACGAAGTAGAAGAATTTCTGCTGGGGAGTGTCAAGTATATCTCTGAAACCGGAGATTCTTGAACTCTTGCTGGGGAAAGGAAAAGGAGGTAAATCCCAAATCACATGACCTGGGGAATTTCGATTTAGATTTTATTTTGTTTTAGATTTTTATGTGTGAGTTTAGATTTCAACTTGGAGAGTTTTTTTTTTTTTTTTTTAGATTGAAGTTTTGTCAAAATTAATTTGAGGGATTTGATTTGAAATGAAAATTGGAGTTCTGAGGTTTTAGATGTAACATCTCCAACCTCGAAAGAAAATTGAATTGATTAGATTGAATCGTTGCAATGAGAAGAGATCTCGGAGCAAAGTGGTGTTGGATGTAAAATCCTTAACCTCGAGAGTTTGATTTTTTTTTTGATGTATTTCATCGCAATAGGGAAAGAATCCTAAAGCGATGCGATCTCGGATGTAAATCCTCGACCCAAAAGTTTGAATTTTGATGTATTTCATTGCAATAAGGAAAGAATCCTAAAGCGGTACGGTCTTGGATGTAAAATCCTCGACCCAAAAGTTTGAATTTTGATGTACTTCGGTCTGATAGGAAAAGAATCCTAAAGTAGTGCGGTCTTGGATGTGAAATCCTCGACCCAAAAGTGTTTGATTTGATGTATTTCGGTGCGATAGGAAAAGAATCCTAAAGCGAGTGCGGTCTTGGATGTAAAATCCTCGACCCAAAAGATTTGAATTTGATGTATTTCGGTGCGATAGGAAAAGAATCCTAAAGCGATGCGGTCTCGGATGTAAATCCTTGACCCAAAAGGTTTGAATTTGATGTATTTCGGTGCGATAGGAAAAGAATCCTAAAGCGATGCGGTCTTGGATGTAAAATCCTCGACCCAAAAGTTTGAATTTTGATGTACTTCGGTGCGATAAGAAAAGAATCCTAAAGCGGTGCGGTCTTGGATGTAAAATCCTCGACCCAAAAGAGTTTGAATTTGATGTATTTCGGTGCGATAGGAAAAGAATCCTAAAGCGATGCGGTCTTGGATGTAAAATCCTCGACCCAAAAGATTTGAATTTGATGTATTTCGGTGCGATAGGAAAAGAATCCTAAAGCGGTACGGTCTCGGATGTAAAATCTTCGACCCAAAAGTTTGAATTTTGATGTACTTCGGTGCGATAGGAAAAGAATCCTAAAGCGAGTGCGGTCTTGGATGTAAAATCCTCGACCCAAAAGTTTGAATTTTGATGTACTTCGAGTGCGATAGGAAAAGAATCCTAAAGCGAGTGCGATCTTGGATGTAAAATCCCCGACCCAAAAGAGTTTGATTTGATGTATTTCGGTGCGATAGGAAAAGAATCCTAAAGCAGTGCAGTCTTGGATGTAAAATCCTCGACCGAAAAGAGTTGAATTTGATGTATTTCGGTGCGATAGGAAAAGAATCCTAAAGCGGTGCGGTCTTGGATGTAAAATCCTCGACCCAAAAGTTTGAATTTTGATGTACTTCAGTGCAATAGGAAAAGAATCCTAAAGCAGTGCAGTCTTGGATGTAAAATCCTCGACCCAAAAGTTTGAATTTTGATGGAGACTTGAAGCCTGGAAAGATTAAATTCGGAAATTTGGAAATTTGGAAGGATGAGTTTGAACTCGATTGAAATTTGATTTAAGATTTGATTTGAAATTTGGAAGATCAAGTTTGAAACTTGATCGAGATTGGATTTGAAATTTGATTGAGAATTTGATTTGGAATTTAGAAGATCGGATTTGAGATTTGATAAAGATTTAGAATCTGGAAAGATTGAATTTGAAATTTGATTTGAAATTTGGAAGGATGGAATTTGAAATTTGATTGAGATTTGGATTTGGAATTTGAAAACAAGGAAAACTTTATTATCATGATTTTATTTATTTTAGCACATTTTTTATTTTTTGGGTTCGGACCCAGTCATAAGTAATTACTTTGCCCGTGTTTCTTAGGGATGAAGGATTCATTCCTTCGAAACATCAGGTAGAGTAATACTTTTTTAAGTATCGTCCGTTGATCGGAAGCATATGTCGTTCTCCCTGGCAATTCACTAGCTGGTAGGAACCTCCCGAGTATCTTGCTTCAACCACAAACGGTCCTTCCCAAGTGGGTTCAAATTTTCCTCCTATTTTGCGATGTGCGAGAATAGGTCTCTTGAGAACAAGAACTAAGTCACCAACTTTGAAGGTTCTTGGGCGGACCCGGTTGTCATGGGCTTGAACCATCTTAGCTTGGTATAGTTCTAAATTCGTTGCGCTGCAAGTCTTTTCCCTTCCAAGCTTTCTAATTCTTCGAGTCGTAGTCCGGCGTTTTCTTCGTCGTGATCTTGTTTGCAATCGCAATTCGAGTGAAGGAAGCTGAACCTCTAAAGGTAACACTCGCCTCGGACCCATACATCGGGCGTAAGGTGTGGCTTGAGTAGGAGTTCGAAGGTTGTCCGGTAGGCCCATAAGGCTTCTAACAATTTCTCGTGCCAATTTCTCTTATTATCGTCCAAGGTTTTCTTTAAGATTTGAACGAGAGTTTTATTAAAAGCCTCGGCGAGGCCGTTTGCTCTTGGGTAGTAAATTGTCGAGTATCGCCGGTCGATTCCGTGTCTCCCGACAAAATTGTTGATTTGTGTGCTTCGAATGCTGACCCATTATACGAGATGATCTCGCGCGGCACTCCGAAACGGTAGACAACTTGGTTCTTGAAAAGCTGCGAGCACGTGGTGTGCTTTCACTTCTCTAAGTGGGCCGCTCGCCCACTTGGAAAAGTAATGCGTAGCCGCAGGAATGAAACGATGTCCTTTCGAAGATGGTGGTTCTATCGGACCCACTATATCCGTGCCCCAACATTCAAATGGCCACGACGCAATTGTCGGGTGTAGCACATTTGGAGGTTGGTGTAGAACCACTCCGTGCACTTGGCATTGATGACGGCTCTTGGCGATTTTCATGCGATCGGTCATCACCGAGGGCCGGTAGTACCCTAGTCTTTTAATTTTCATTTTCATCTTTGGACCCGGCTGGTGAGCGCCACGAGTCCTGAATGCACCTCTTTAACAATTTCACGGGCCTCGGACCCGCTTAGGCACCTTAGCCACATTTGATCAAAAGACCTTCGTATAATGTGTTGTTTATTAATGCGTAGGACGAGTTCTTTTCTTGATCCGATGGGCCGGCGACCTATCGTCCGGTAGCTTTCTGTTTGCGGGTAGTTCATCAATGGCTGTCGCCAATCTTCTGTGTTTTACGTCACTTCTTGCATGCTGATTCTTTTTCTTCTTCGATTTGTGTATCATGTCTATGTCAAGTCGTGATAGGACTCGACGTCCGTGAATCGACACTTCCATCGATTCATCTTGCAAACGGGCAAATTCTTTTGCGAGACGGGCTAAAGCATCTGCTAAAGCATTCTCTTTTCTAGGAATTTTGTAGATTGTCACATTTGGAATGCGTTCCAACATTGTATGACATACTTGGAAGTATTGTTCGAGTCTTGGTTTAAAAATTACGTATTGCCCGGCGATCCGTTGAATGATTAAGCGTGAATCCCCGTAGATGTTGATGTCCGTTATCCCCATTTGAATGGTTAATTCCAATCCCGTTATGAGGGCTTCGTATTCTGCTTCGTTGTTTGTACACGGTTCCGTCGAGTGGTATGAGTATCTTAACATCCCCGCTCCGGTGTTATAAAGATTAGCCCGATTCCTGCCTTACCGGGCACTATCACTTGCGATTCTTCGTCTTTGTGTGCTGAAGATGCTCCGTCGAAATATAATTCCCAACGTCGATCGTCAAGGTCTTCTAAGTTCATTATTTGTTCATCTGGCAGATCGTCATTGAGAGGAGATTCGGCGGCAAAGGGTGTGCTGCGAGGAAGTCTGCTAAGACTTGTCCCTTTACGGCACGTAGAGGCACGAAAGTTATATAGAATTGCAATAATATCATTGACCATCTGGCAAGTCTGCCGGAAAGTGTTGGACGAGTCATCAAGTATTGCAATGGATTAAACTTCGAAATCAAGTTGACCTTATGAGAAAGCATGTAGTGCTCGAGCTTTTGAGCGGCGAAGATCGGGGCCAAACAATGCTTTTCAATTGCGGGATACCTTACTTCCGTCGGAAGTAAACGACGGCTTAAGTAGTAAAGAGCATTTTCTTTACCCTCATCATTGACACAGGCTAACGAGGCTCCGAGAGAAGTCATCTAAAGCCGCGGTGTAAAGTATCGGCGGTCTACACGAGGCCGGGGCTGCTAAGACGGGAGGTGTCATTAAATATTGTTTAATGTCTTCGAAGGCCTTCGGCATTTCTCTTCCCAAATAAATTTGGCATCCTTTTTAACTAGTGCCGAGAAAGGCTGACACCTACTTGACGGAGTTTGAGATAAAGCGTCGAAGATATGCCGGCTTCCTTGAAAAGATCGTAGTTGTTTTAAGGTTTTGGGAGGCGGCATTTCTAAGATGGCTTTAATCTTCTCCGGATCGATTTCAATTCCACGATGTCGGATAACGAATCCTAAGAATTTCCGGAGGTGACGCCGAAGGCGCATTTTAAGGGATTCATCTTAAGGTTAAATTGTCTTAATCGTTCGAAAACAATTCTCAAATCATACGGTGGTTTTCCTTTACTTTGCTTTTGATGACGACATCGTCCACGTAGCATTCGACTTGATTGTGGATGAGATCATCAAAAATTCTTGTCATTGCTCTTTGGTAAGTTGCTCCTGCGTTCTTCGGTCCGAATGGCATCACTCGTGTAGCAAAATACTCCGATCGGCGTTACGAATGCTCGTAAGCTTTTCATCTTACGGAGCCATTTTTATCCGGTTGTATCCTGAAGATCCATCCATGAATGAGAATATTTCATGTGTCGAAGCAATATCGATCATCGGTTCTGGAATCGGTAGAGGGAATTCATCTTTTGGACATGCCTTGTTTAAATCTGCGAAGTCCACACAAATTCCGATCCGACCATTCTTCTTTCGACGGCACTACATTGGCTAGCCAAGTCGGGTATTGTTCTTCACGGACAAATTTAGTGTCTATTAGCTTTTTAACTTCGGCTATAACTTGTTGTTCGATTTCTAAACGCATTCTTCTGGGACCTTGTCTGACTGGAACGCAGTAGGATCCACTCCTAGCTTATGGATCGCAACCTCTGGAGCTAATCACGGCATTTCATCGTAGTTCCAAGCAAAACAGTCTTTAAATTCCATTAATAACTTGATTATTTCTTTGGAGTCTTCTTTGTTGAGTAAGGAGCTAACAAAGGTAGGTCTAGGCTCTTCGCTAGTACCTAAGTTAACTTCCATTAACTCATCTATTGTGGATTTAATTTCTTCTTCGAATTACGGTGGAGCGTTTCCGATTTGTAAATCTTCGAGTTCGTCCGTAGTTTCCATGCGGTTTTCATTGGACTTGCAAGTGACAACCAAGCAAAATTCGGTATCGTCAAGCTGACCCTACCGTGCCGAATCCGAGTCCATACTTTGAATTGGGAGGACGACCGGAGTTATTCCATAACTTTTCAAAATGTTGTGATTGGCCTCTTGTCCATTGTCGAGGTAAGAAACCACGTTGAATTAAATTTTGAACACGGGGAGAGTACCACTCAAAAGGTAATTCCATTAATTCTGATGAAGTGACATCTTCGAATTGTACATTATTTTCAGTTTTGGAGGAAGAAGCACCGCGGTAGAATTTGATCGGCTTTGCACCGTCACTACGTACCTCTTTGACCTCCATACCCTCGATCTTATTAGAATGGATCGGAGTTAGGGTCATAGTATGTACGTAGTGGTTAATCTTCTCGTACACTGATTTGTATTCTTCGTTCTTTTCATCTTCGAGGGAGATCTTGTATTGCGGCTTCTTTCGACTTATTGTTGTTGCTTCTTGCTTGATTTCTTTTTCTTCTTCAGAACTATCATCCCAATCAACATTGATGGTTGGTTTCCTCTGTCCAATTGTCCTAGCGTCTCTACCACGGCCTCGTCCCCGGCCTCGACCTCGGATGCGAGTTGTGGAGAAACCTTCACCATCTCGCCGGAAGGGAGTGGTGAGTGACTCGTTGGACTAGAACTTCAGGTTCTTCGTTGTCCCGAACTTTCTTTACTTTATTTGTTACGGTATCTCCGGAGAAGATTGTTTTCTTTGGCGGTGCATAATAAGTCGCATCTTCATGGATCCCAATCTCATGTACGGAGAATGGTTGTAAGTCGCCTTTGATGCACTCTGTTCCCTCCATCGTAATATTTGATGCACCGATGCGAGAGATGATGGTACCATCCTGTTTTCATGTATCCATGGTCGGCCCGATAGAGCGTTGAACGACGTTTCGAATCGATTATATGAAATTTCGCGGTTGTCTTTGCTAAGTCACCGGTTTTCATCGATAGCGTTATTGACCCGAGGGCTCTTTCTCCTTTACGGTTGAATCCTCTTAATAACATTTTGTCGGCCTCGAGCTCACGAGCATCAATTTCCAAGTATGCTAGTGTTCGAAGACTCATTATATTGATTGATGCTCCTGGATCCACCAATACTACGGAGAGCGTAAACTTACCGATTGTAGCCGAAATGTACAACGGTCGGTTGTGATCTGCATCCCAAGTAGTAGGTCATTGTCCGTGAAGGTAACACCTCGTCTGTTCCTTTAATGAGCAAACCTCATCTAAGGAATCTCCGGCCATTTGTGCTAAGCAAATTTCGGATCAAGTAAGGCCTTGATCGGAGCTTCCCTCATCTCCTTTGATAAGATGAGAGCATCGTAAATGCTCGGTTTGGTCGGTAGTTTCCTAAGATGGGCTAGCACGTTGTAGTCCACTTTATTCTCATGCGTCTCGGCTTCTTCTCGAATGGGTATTTCTTCTGCTGGGGTTGGTTCTTCTTGAACAACCACCGCTTTCCTTTGTCTTTTGGACCCATTCTCGGAGGTAGAACTCTTCCACTTCTTAAGTTGACTTCGTAATTTCTTCGAATCTAGTGTTGAGTTTGTCGGTGTCTCCTCCTGAATCGGAATGGTCGGCTCTCTCGGATTATCTTCCAAATCTGAAGGCTCTAACTCTATCGTAACTGGAGCTCCTCGAAACTCACAGATAGATCCATTGCTTGTTGAACTCTCGTAGCCTCCTTGATGGATGCCTTCTTCGTCATTTTGATCGTCGAGATCTTGTATGATTTGAGAATTGTTGTTGGTATCGAAATCGACGCCCGGATTGTCGCTAGTTACGTAATCGTTAGAAACGGTCAAAACGTAGCCAACGCCATCACCCTTATCATTATATGATCCCACCGAAGTGAGCGAGATAATCATACAAAATCGGAGGTTCGAGGGATTTCTCCCCCGAATCGGAAACAACTATCTCAGGATAAGCGGTCCCTAGTCTAGCCTTAGGAATCTCGGTCCCCTCTTCTTCGTCAATTTTCTTCTTCTCTTCGATTGTCTCCTGTCGAGGTGGTTCTTCTATCGCAAGTGATAGTACCGGCTTAACGGGTCTCGAACTCTGAATTGAAGCTCGCACCGAAGCGGTTCGGATGTTATCTAAAATCTTCTTCGAAGACCTTGTCCAGGCGGTAGTCCATCCATCGTTGGTTGCATATGGGTCTATCGGAATGACGGGATCGGTTGAGATAACATTGACGGAACCTCCTTTCTGGGGTTCCTTCATGTACTCCTTCGGGATTGTTATATTTCCTTTCCGAAGGTTGTCGTTGAGCCAACTTTTGAAGGTAATGCGGTCTTCTATCTTGTGCCCAAGCATCCGATGGTAGGGGCAAAAGTTGGGATCACCTTTCTTGTTGACTTCCTCTGGTCTTTTGGGCTCTGGCAGCTGGAAATCTGGAGTTTTCATTAAGCTGCGGAACATCTTCGGTACCGCTTCATTTTTGAACGGATATTCTCTGCTCAGAAGCTCCCTCAATGTACGTTGCGGACGAGGCGGATGTTCATACTGCGGAGACGATCGATAGCTGGACCGGGGTTCTTGGTAATTCTGTTGTAGTTCTTTGCGGCCGTTCCGGTGGTATTTGCATCGGTTGCTTGCCTTTATCAACTGCTTGCAACGATCCCGGATTTCTTCTCGAAGGTCTTCACCGGCTTCGCTTGTCGGTCTTGTCGGCAAAACTTAATTGCTTCGCCTCTTCTTGCAAGCTTCCGGCCTTGCTTAACAACTTCTCAAAAGTCTTAATAGTGAATCCCTTGAGGAGAAGTGCTTATCGGGCCGTGAATGCTTTTAAGCAAGATGCCGATCGCATGTTGTTCTTGCGGTTGTGGTTCACACTTCATGCTTAAATTCCTCCATCGAAGTATGTAATCCACTAGAGTTTCATTCGGCCTTTGTTTCTCTACCATTAAATCACTTATAGTGATGTGGTGCTTGAGCTCCGGCAAATCGCTTAATGAAGAGACTCTCTAGCTGCGAGAATGTCTTCACGGAACCGTTGGGTAATTCGCATACCGGTCGAAGGCGATTCTCGACGGTACCGCTAACGAGCTGTCGGAAGAGTAGCGCATCGCTCCCGCCGGCATTGCGACAAGCGGCACGAAAGTGTACAACATGCTTGTCGGGGGTTCCCGGTTCCGTCGAAAGTCTTGAACGGAGGTGGTACGAAGCCTTTCGGGTATTGGACGGCGTCGAATTCTTCCGGGTAAGGTCTACCCGTCCGAATGGATGTCCCGTTCTTCGATTGTGCTATGGCTTCTCGCACTGTTGTTCTACCGAGTTCTTGATATCTTTTTCGGGGATCATACTTTGTGTTGTATCCTTTTTCAGTGGTCATCCCCATTGACGGATGTAATCTCCTTTCCTCCGTCTACGATGTGAATGACTTCGGGGTGTCTCTCTATGTGGTTGTACTTGACTGCGGAGAGTGGCCGGAGCTATGGCCATCTCTTCCATCCTCTTCGCCATTTGAGCGATCGTGTCGTCCTTTTCCCGAAGGCTGTCTCTTCATCGGTTCCGGCTCCTCTCTTCTGCGCAGTTGCGGGAGCACCTTGAGAAGCCGATGAAGCTCGTGTCTCAACCATGTTGATTTCCGCATATTCATTGTCCATGAATTCCGATGAGTCGATCTCATCTCCGAACTTTTCTTCTCTTTCTTTTGCCAACCGTCGGATGTCGGTTCTCAACTTTTCCATGGCATCTTCTAGTGGAGCTTTCGTGTATCTTTGTGGTTGTCATGCGATGGTTGCCGGGTCCTTTTTCACGAGTCCCCTTCATCGCGGTAGCACTTTCTTCGGATTCCGGCCTCCTGGCGAGACTTTCTTTCTCGAGTCCGTTGTTTCGGTCTCAAGCTGCCCGTAGTGGGACGCCACACCATCCTTCTAGCGGCGGAAGGTCTATGACCGGATGGTCCATCGGCCAAATCGTCGGAAGGTGGTGTCCTCCCTAATCCGTAATCCCGATACTACGACGGGCGGGCTAGCCTTCATTCTCTTGCTTGGCTTTTCTATCATGACGGCGGGTTCTATTCGGGGCCCAAGACGGGATTTGGCCGGCACCCGCCACTATCCTTCGTAGAATTTCCGACACGGGCGGTTTTTCTTCTTTGCTAGCTTTTCTACCAAAGTTTGCAGTCGAGCAAACGGCGTAGTTCTAGTTCTTTTCTTGCGGCTATTGTTGTAGTATGCGGGTCGTGGTAATGTGGCAGCAATCTTGCGAACATTCTCTTCATCCTCTGCGGCGGAGAGGGGATGGAACCTGCTTCCTCCCAAAAGTGGTATGTAGTCGAGCGGTGGTGTATATTACGGTAGCGGTGTATATTCGGCAACTGCGGAATTTCCTCCGGAAGGCAATCTCGGCGGCTACGGCTTCCCTGGCGATCCTTCTATTTCTATTTCTTCTTTGGGTCTTTGTCGGCGACGGAATCTTCGAGCTCGGACCCGATTTCGAAGACGAAGGTCTTACGGGAAGATCCGTACCCTCCACGGTAACGGAGTTTATCAAAGTTCGGATTTCTTTCCCCTTTGATTTGGCAGAAGTCGGGGTAGGTGCAGAAACAACTAGACCAGTGGGGGTAGTAAGAACAGTCCTCCTGCGGACGGCGGTACTCCTCCTAGTCGGGACCCTTTGCAGGGGAGGAAACTCTTGGGTCGACCTAAGGTTGAACTCAAGCAGTGGTTCCTCAGCTTCAGATACCTTGTTCGTCAGTGCAAAGAGGGAGACGTCGGTGACCTTGACGTTCGTGTTTTCGAATCCTCGTCCAAATCGGATGACCCCATTGTCGGGCGGCTCATCCTTATAGACGGCGAAGTCCGAGTCCGTTGGTGAAGGAGAAAATCAATTTCGGGGCTTCCATTTCGCAAGGTAGATTCGGGTTGTCAATCTCGAGTTATGCTTCTTTTCTTCGGGACGAAAAGAAAGGAATTGAAAAGAGTCCGAACTCATTCTTTGTTCATGTATTTATAAAAAAGAATCATTTGTTAAAAGAATCACTTATTAGAGGGTTTGTTTATTTAGAACGGAATGTTCAAAGGTGTAGAGAAGGTAAGGAATCCGATTCGGAAAGGAAAAGAAAGTCTTAAGCAAGACTTCCCGACTCGAAGGATCACTCCTAAACTAACACCTATCGGGGGTCCACCCCACCTCGAAATGAGGTAAAAGGATCTCGGAACCTCTCCGTTTAGGGGTGTCTAAGCAGTGGCTCCTAAATCCGAGAGAATGTTGGCTATACTCATTCAAGATAGAAATGAACATAGTATTCCAACGGAAAGAAGGGTAGTTTGATCCACTAAGGACATGAATGCACTACCGATTTTTGAAAGCAGAATTATTTGATTATAATGGAGAGAGGAATTGTCCCCAGCGGAGTCGCCAGAAGTATGTCGGCATATTTTTAGGTTGTGTGCTTTAAAAGGGGGTCGCCTAACAGAAGTTGTCGGCGAATTTAAATTTTAAATTTGATTTAAATATATATATAATTTAGAAATTAGTATTTGACTTTGAAAATAATTTTAAATTTGAAAGTTTTAAGATATGAGATTAAGCCGATCTCACATCCCAAATAGTTTATATAAATGAGCACCGCACCACAAACCGTGTATCTATCCCTAAGGATAGACACACTGCTTGAGGGTGGGGCTCGATCAAATAAACTAGAAGTTTTGTGACATCCGTTTGGTACGCGAACCAATTTTATAAGCCGACAAATTCCACTGCTTAATATGAAAGTATTAAATAGGGTTTATATTACTCGGGTTCTTTAAAATTCCCTATAAGGGCAAGCCACTATAGTTAATTACATCTTAAGTGACGGGAATCACCTAAGAAAACTCTCATAATAACTCGATAATTCGCTCTCAAGAATTTCAAAGTTTAAGGTTTTCAAAGATTGAATTTTGGAATTTCGATAGGGAATAGATCAAATTTGGAACATTTTGTTTTGTGAATCCAAAGGAAGAAAGGTAGGAGAAATCACCTGATTCGAAGTGAACTTCGGTAATTTCCGACTATCCTATTGTTTGGCTTGAATTTAGGAAAGTCCTAATGTTTATTTAGTATTTCGATCTTGCCGATTTTAATTAATTAGGGCTTATATTTGTATGATAAAATCAAGCAAATAGCCTAGAAGATGTGAGGGTTTATTGTCGTATCGGACGACTACCTCGGAATCCTAAGACCGGTTAGGGCTTAATTTGCAATGCAAATGCCTAACAAAGAGGTTGAGGATTTATGTTGCATTAGGCAAGCTACCTCGGAGTCCTATGGCTTTGTTGTTTAATTCTAAGAAGGTTTCTTTGAAGTAGGTTCAAGTTTTGTTGATGACGATGGCCGTGCTTGCCCACCATGCTCCAAGCTCCTTGTTGTTGCAGAGGTTTAGTTTTAGAAATCATAAATCAGGAGATGAGAAAAGTGTTTTGGTTTAGAGAAAATCTTAATTTTCAAGTGTTTTGTATTTTGATTAAAACAAATCTTAAAGTTGATTATAACGACACCGGTTAAGATCCCACGGTTCCATCCTTCGGCATCATTATTTTTATCGGATTCACTTAGTCCGGATGAATTTGCTAAACTCAACTGAATGAGTTCCACACTTTCATTTAGACCGTGGGAAATCCCGTTAGCAACACGTAGGTTACATCATCCGAGGTATTCCCGATCATCCAACGGGACGTTTTAATTTAGTTGCAATTGTAGTTTTGTGTTACGTTTGTGATTAAATTTTGAGTTGTTTTATATTTTGAAATGTTGTGGCGGTGAATTTTATCTTGCAATGACTTTTAACTTAGTTTTGGTTTCAATTTTAGGGACTATCCTAAAGGTGTGGGTTTTCATGCAACAGATTGTTTTATCATGCAAGAAAAGTAAAGTGCATCTGCGATAAAGCAAATTGCGGGGAAGTAAATTGCAAGAAAGTAAATTGCGATAAAATAAAAGCGTACCTGGAGGATCTTCCCGTCATCCCAAGCTACACTTAAAACACGATTAGAATATTTAAGCAAGTTCCTAGGTAAAGCTAAGGGAAAGGTTATGGTTTTCTACCAAATTCCTAATCCTATAGCTAGTCATCTCCTATGACGTCTAGGTTCTTTGTGTTTTTTGTTTGAGGACGATTTTCTTCATCAAAGAATAATTAAATCCAATTGTTCTTGTAAATATCCTATCATATTGAGGAAGTACTTAAGAAGAATCTTAAACATCTTTTCAATATTTCTAGGATTGTTTTAAGTCCAAATGAATTTAATTATATAAATGAATCAATCGTCCGAGGTTTTCAAGTTTTGTTGTTATCTTGCTCAGTGAACTAAGACATTTGAATATCTTATGAGTGAAGTAGCACTTCATTTAATGTTTCATTTAGGAGTTATAATAATCAAAGCTTTCGAGGGTAAATTAGTATTCAAATGATTTGATTTAAGTTAAAGGGTTTAAATTTGGAATAATGTTCAAGTTGCTTTATATTTAAATTCTTTTATGTCTTAGGTGATGTTATATTTAATTCGATTTAATTTGATTGAGTTTTAATTTAATTTAATTTAATTTAATTTGATTTGATTTGATGTTTAATTAATTTGATTTGATTTAATTTAATTTAATTATTTAATTTAATTTAATTTAATTTAATTTAATTATTTAATTTAATTTAATTTAATTTAATTTAATTTAATTTAATTGTTTAATTTAATTTAATTTAATTATTTAATTTAATTTAATTTAATTTAATTTTAATTTAATTGTTTAATTTAATTTAATTTAATTATTTAATTTAATTTTAATTTAATTTAATTTTAATTTAATTTAATTTAATTTAATTTTTAATTTAATTGTTTAATTTAATTTAATTTAATTATTTAATTTAATTTTAATTTATAATTTTAATTGAGATTTTAAGTCTTTTAATATTTTGAATTTGAATTATCATTTTAATTAAGAGTTGAATATTAATGAGATGATTAATTTAGGGATTTTTAAATTAAAGAATAAATCTCTTCCTAATAAATATCCCTTATTTTAATAATTCCAATTTTATTATTTTTCCAAATTTAATCTATTATTTAATTAAAGTTTAATCATTTTAAAATTATTTAATGGGTTTCTACCCTTTAATTATTTAAATTTCAATCATCCAAACCAGATTAAGATCAAATATTTTACTTGTTGATTTTTTATTAAACCTAAAGTTTTAATTAAGGGTTAAAAGTTTAATTACCATTTTACCCCTTAAACTTAATAATTTCATAACTCACTAAATTGAACACAAATGAATTTGAAATTTTTATGTGACTTCACTCATATGTCAATAAAGACATGAGAGGAGAAAATGTGATTTTTCTGTATTTAATTTATTTATATAATTATTTTTGGTGAAAATAGAGATTTTCAAGGAAAATTTGACAACATGACCAAAGGAAAGTTTCTGTCCTTAAGAAAATTAGGGGACATTCCTAATGACCAGAGAAACACTTGGACCAATTTTGGTGATTTTTTGAATTATATTATTTTTACTATAATTATTTTGAGTTTTGGAGTGTTAATTAATTTAAAAATAAAATAAATGTTGAAAAATGGATTTTATATTTTTCAAAAATCTCTCTGATATCAAGGAAACCAGAGAAACAAATTTTACAATTTTCTGATTTTTTTATGATTTATTATAATTATTTTAGTGAAAATGCTAGAAAATACATTTTTTTAATTTTAAAATTACCTTAAAACTTTAAAATTCAATATCTCACTAAATAGACCAAGGAAAAATGTGGGATTTGTTCCTAAGTGATTAAAATTCAAAATGTGACATTTTGGTGAACTTTATTATTTTTGTAATTTTTATTATTTTTTAATTATTAAAAATATTAAAATATTATTAAAAATCAACTTTTTCAGAAAATTGAAATTTTAATTTTCTTAGATTCCCCTGATATCAGAGAGGCTCCAAAACCAATTTGGTGAATTTTTAAAAAGTATTTTAAAAGTTATGAATTTTTAAAGTTTAAAATGGCTAAGTGGCTTAATTAACCCAATTAGTGGGGCTAACCAAGTCCAATTGACCTCAAATTTTTATGGTGAATTCCTCTGATCCTAAAGGTCAGTGGAGAATTGATTTCAAGTCAATTTGATGCTTGGTTAACTCTAATTAATTAAAGACCTATTTTGGGTGTTTAAGCCGATTAGAGTTGTTACGAGTGAATTAACTCAAGTCCCATTTTTCCTAGAGTTCTCTGGTCATAAGGAACATCACCAAATTTTTCTAGAATTTATTTCACAACATGCTAATTTTTGGAATTAAAATACTCAAAACGAGCAACATGCATTTGAAAAATAAATAACTTTTCACGAGAGATGGCCTCGACTTTGGAAAATTCAGGGAATGTTTCCAAGTTCAGAGGCTTCAAAAGCTCCTATGGTCTCATGCCATGGTGAATTGTATACATGCATAGAGAATTAAATGTATGCAGAGAGTAAATAAATTATAAAAAATAAAATACTTGATGAAATTAAATGATTTCTTTTCCACATTATTCTCCTCTGTTCACTGAGCAAGAGGGTATTTTTATTTTATTTTTGTGATTTTTCTACACAAAGATATGGATTTTTAAAGTTTCGATATTTAATAAATACATTAAATACCCTATTTATCTACTTATCCACGCGGCGCCGGTGAAACATCGGCGGCTCCGAAGGGGTACGTGTCGCGCCGTGATTGGGCGCCGCCATCTAAGTCATCCGTCCCGGGCCCCGCGGTTCACGTAACATTCACCGGTCGGCGCAATCCGAATCGTCCGCTCGATACGAGCGCGATCCAACGGCTCTGGTCATCGTCTACGGCGGTGTGCACCGTGACCGTCGACCTTCTAACCCTAATTTATCACTCGATTCTCGATGGATTTTCGTGTTCTTATGCTCTATGGATTCGTCTTGAAGAGACGAACACATCCATACGGTAAACATGCATTTAAATTGACTCAAATTAAAATGAGAATCTGCGGAAGCTCGGGAAGAAGAGGGAGTCCATACCTTTGCTCGGAGAAGTGAAGCTTCGATGCGAGAGTTGTTACACCTTCGATTGGATCCTAGTAAGCTCCGGATGAAGTCTCCCGGTGCAGTGACTTGTCTAGGTTGGACTTCGACCACAGCCGATCACAAAGCTTGGAGGCTGGAACAAGCTGGGTGGCTCTAGAGATGGGGCTTTCGGTGGGGAACTTCTCCTCTTGGTCCGGTGAAGGTGTAGGACCGATCAATTTGGGAATTGGCTCACTTGTGAAGAAGTGTCCTGGTTTTTGGGCTAAAGTTTGAGCTCGAAATTGGGCTCGGCTAGAGGGAATCGGGGCTGGAATTCGGTGGGGATCGGGTGCTCTATGTGTGGAGAGTGATGCGGAGTGATTTTGGCGAGTTTCCTTAAGGTTTCGTTCGGCACCTCCTTTGGCCGAGAGGGTGAGGGGTTTAAATAGGCATGGTCGGAGGCTCTCCAGGGGAGTTTAATGGTTGGGATCAGCTGCTGCGAGTGAGGAGAAGAACAGCTGCAATGGCCATTTGGAGTGAGGCGGCTCGGCGAGGTGGAATTCCAAAATTTGGCTCCTCCCGAGGTTTCGGGCATGGTGTTTTCCGACGGTCGGGTGGCCGGCCGGCCGAGTCGAGTCACCTTCAAGCTCGGAGTGGGTCGGGGTCGGAGGCTTGTGCAGTCAATTGAGGTTTGACATGTGTAAAGGAGTTTGATTTAAATGGAATGGGAGAAAGCTCACTTTGGCTTGGTTTGGGTCAACCCACCATTTTGGGCTTGGTGCACCCTTCCAAGCTCTGATTTTGAGCTGAGGGAATCATTTAGGTCAGCTTAGAAGGAGTGGTGAAGTCTCCATCCATGATGAGGTGGCTAAACATGGTTTAGTGTGTGACATGATTAAGGTAAAAAGGGGTTAAAGGAGGTTTAAGAAAGAACCCCCTCTTCTTGCCATAAATGGACTAATGACAAGTCAAAGCCCTCATGGCTTCATGTGGCTTGAGAATGGCTTGTTCATGGCTTCATTTGGCTTGGGAAAAGGTTGATTTGTTTCATGAAAAGGGTTTTAGAAATATTTGACATTTAGGGGTAATTTGACATGTGGCTTGATTTGGAATGGTTTAATTGATGATTTTGCAACTTAGGGGTGATTTTGATCAAATGGATGATGAGGGGAAGTGTCATGTGGGCTTTAGGATGATTTGGGCTTTTGAATTTAATGAAGATGGGCTTTTAAGAAGGTTTAAGGGAAGTGGGCTTTTAAGTTTAAGGATGTGTTCATGGATGGGAATTTTTGTAGAAGTTTGGGCCAAATAGTTGTTGGTTTTGGTTTAGGGATGTTTCATGAATAATTTGAAATAGATTTAAGGTGGTTTGGGTTTGAATTGGGTTGAATTTGGGTTTATTTGGTAAATGGGCCAATATAGGTCCAAGTGGGCCAAGTTGGGCCAATGTTGGGCTAGGGTTGAAATTGATGTAGAATTATTGTTGAGAAGTGTTTATGGGAGTGTTTCAAAGAGGTTTTGGCTTTGGTTGGGTTTTGATTTTAAGGTTTGGGTTCATTTGGGTTAGGTTTGGGCTTAAGTCAAAAAATGGGCCTTAAGGCCAAAAGTGGAATTGGATCCAAATGTCAATCAAATTGGACTTGGATTTGGTCTAGATTGGTATTGGGGATGTTGAATTGAAGTTTAGAATTGAATTGGGCTAGAATTTGGGTCAATTGGATAGGTTTGGTTTAACATTGGGTTCACTTTGGGTTAAAATGGGTCAATTTGGGGGTTTTGACAAAAGTAGGGTAAATTGACAAAATTGGCCCATGGTGTAGTTGGACAAAATGAAATTGGGAATATTTAGGATTTTCTGGAATTTTCTGGGAATTTTCTGAATTTTTGGATTTTTAGGCCAAGAAGGGTATTTTGGGTATTTGGAGGGTATTGGGGGGTATTTTTGGAATCTTTGGTTTTTTGGGTATGGATGATCAATTTGAGTGATGTGGAGATGTTTGGGATTTATTTTGGAAAATTTTGGGTAATTTGGAAATTTTGCAAAAATTTGGGTAATTTCAAGAGTTTTGGGTAGGTTTAGTAGGTGTAGGGCCCCGAGGGTCAAAAATTGAAAATTTGGGAAATTGAAGATTGGGTGGATCTAGGTGGAAAGAAATCATTTTGGTTGAGCCATGAAGCCATATCAAGCCCATATGAGCCATAAAAGGACTCATTTGAGGCATTCACTATGTTGTTCCTAACCCTCTTAGCCGAGGGCTTAGGGGTTAAGGACCATCCATGTGAATCACCTACATGAGTCGGGAGGTCAAGTTGGGTATGGGTGTAGTTTTAGGAGGTGTGTGGGAGTGTAGTGTGTAGGTGTAGTGTAAGTCGGCCCCTTCACCGGACCAAGCCACCCGAGGGCGATCTAAGGCCAAAGAGTCCTATAGGAACTCATCCTTTAAACTTCCACATTTGATTTCAACCCTCTCAGGTGATTAGGGGTCTACGGTCAAGTTTATGGAGTTTGCAGGGAGTTAAGAAGTGGTTTGAATTTCTAAAAGGTGGGTCCCAATTCTAGTCCTCTAAGATAGTCAAAGGAAAAGCCTAAGGCTAGATCCTAAGCACTAAAAAGAAGAAGGGAAGACCTCATCAAAAATGAGGTCAACATAATGCTCACTCCTAAATCACATAAAACTTTTCCAATTTTTCTCCAATTGCACAAGGAATTGTAAAGCTACAAGGATCTTTAAGTTTTTGAGGAAAATGTTTCTGAAGTATGGCACTGCACTCCTCACTTAGTGCAACTGTCTCGTAATCCCCAAATTTCCTTTTCTTGTTTAATATATCCTTTATAAACTTTGCATAACTTGGCATCTGTTCCAAAACTTAAGTGAAAGGAATATTTATCGTTAACTTCTTAAGTACTTTCATGAACTTTGAAAATTTTTTATCCAACTCATGCTGTCTAAGTCTTTGAGGAAATAGAGGTGGTGGTTTTTCCAAATTGATTTTAGTTGGAGATATTTATTTTTCCAGATCCTTAGAAACATGTTCTTCAGGTCATTTAGTTTCCGTTGTTTCTCTCACAACATCTTTCTCTTTTCTTACCACTTCCTCTATCTCTCTTCCAATTTTTAATTGGACAGCTTCTATTTGTTCAGTAGTGTTCTCTTTAGGGTTGATCTCATTGTTGCTAGGAAGTGTTCCTTGGTGTCTATTGCTAAGTGAATTAGCAATTTGTCCCGATTGATTCTCTATGTTTCTAATCGCAGCATTTTGACTTTGCAACTGGTTTATCATTTGCAATACCACTTCTTCCATAGACATTTTCTTATCCTTTAAATTGTTGATCATTATTATAGTCCGGTGGATATGAAGGTCTATAGTTTGTATTCCCCTGATTATTCCAACTTTCATTATGATTTGCATGATTATTTTCCCATTTTAGGTTTCCACCATTAGTAGTATGATTTCAGTTAAATTTAGGATGGTTTTCCCAATCTGGGTTGTAAAAGTTAGAGTACGGGTTGTTTATGGTATTTAAAGTCTCATATGATAATTTATAATCAATTATATTCCCTAATAAACTTTCCTCACTTACTGAACTAAATTGAGGCTGGTTCATTCCAAATTGGTCCAACTTCCTTAATATTTCAGCAACCTGCGATGCAAGAATTGCAATCACATCTGTATCATGAACACTAGCTACATCTTTATGATTTACCCTTGCAGAGAGCCATTGAAGTTCATTTGTAGCCATTTCTTCAATCAATGCATACGCTTCATCAAATGATTTTGATATTAATGATCCACCAGCGGAAGCATCAATTATAGACCTAAGGGATCCTACTAACCCATTGTAAAAAGTTTGAGTGATTAACCAATCGGGCAGAGCATGGTGTGGACACTTTCTTAGGAGTTCCTTAAATCTTTCTCAAGCTTCGTATATTGATTCTCCTTCATATTGACAAAATGAGATAATATCGTTTCTAAGTTTAGTAGTCCTTGAAGGTGGAAAATACTTAGCTAGGAATTTTTGAGTTAACGCCTCCCAATTTTTAATAGAACCAGGTGCTAATGAGTATAACCACATTTTAGCTTTATCCCTTAGTGAGAAAGAAAAAAGCCTTAACCTAACAGCATCGTCTGACATACAGTTATAACGAAATATAGCACAGAGTTCTCGAAAATTTGATAAGTGTAAATAGGGATCCTCTGAAGGAGTTTCCCCAAACTAATTGTTCTGTACCAGTTGGATAATCTCAGGATTTATTTCAAACGAGTCAGCTTCTACGCCAGGGTTTTGTATACTTATGTGAATTTCATCTGTCGTAGGATTTACGTAATCCCTTAATGATTTATGATGATTTTCTAAGTTAGTATTTTGAAAGTTTTCCATTTCTATTTCTAGTTTTTTTAGTCTTTTATGTATTTTTATATTTTTATTTTTTTCAAACTCGGGATCATCAGGCACAAGTCCTGCAGATCCTTTGTTTCGCATACGTAACACAACAAATAATACATTAACAATAAAACAAATAACAGATGAAATATATTCAACACATCAAAACATTCTCACAAACACCTTATTTTTCACACAAACAATTTTTTCACAACACTTTTTCATATATAAAAAAACACTTTTCACACAAAAATAATTTTTAAGACACTACAGTTTTCCAAGTCTAAGCCTAATTACTTCAACTAAAATTCTCCTAAAGTTCTTACCGAAGCTTCCCCGACAACAACGCCAAAAACTTGACCCGACCCCCAATTACGCAATAAATTAACTTCCATGGCAAAAAACTTGACCTGATTTATAAATAGCCGCTAGTGTGCAAAATCTTAAATGATATAAAAATTAGAAAATTTTTTACACACTAGGGGTACTACGCAAGTATACGTATCGTTTTGAGTAATATAGAGTTTTCTTTAAAAACCCCAATATCGATCCCACGAGGAAGTGAAGTAAGAGGTCTTTAGTCAAATTCTAGTCTACTACAATTACTCCTTAGGTTGGAATGTCGATTAAAATTGTGTTTTATCTAGCAACTACTCCTAAATGCAAGTGTTAAATGTAAATATAGTAACTATAACTAAGTGCAAATAATAATTCTAAAGGTAACCCTTTTTGGATGAATTGGTTTGAAGAATTTCGAGATATTAAAAACTAATATTCTTATGTAATGAAATAGATAATGTATAGGAATGAGATGCATTTAATATTGTATGTGCTAAATAGGAGCAATCCTATTTTTACCCTTTTGTCGAGGCATAAAGAACATTGACTAATCCTGTGCTTGGCTACTGAACTTGCGGCTAGGCTGGGAAGATACCTGCTCTCACTTCGGAGCTCCCATGTTCCCCTCGCCTGAGGGCTAACATCTTCGCTCCAGCACCCAAACGATAGGACCGAATTGAGGATTTTAGCCTGTCACTCTAAAATCTGTAATTCTACGCCTGATTAATATTATTTCTCTATTTATTTGCATTCAATTCTCATGAACTTCACCATCCATGGAATTTGAATGTGGTTTCACTTTGTTGAGAATTACACCGCCCTTTCGGGTCGATGCAATTACAACAAATTTTAACACTACAATGAGCCCTTATTGCAATGTAAATGAAGTGCAAGTAAAAACCATCACATTTATAATTAAATTCACTTCTATCATGCATCACAAAATCCTAAACGTGATTTCTACTCATTACAAAAGAAAAGTAAAATGAAAATAATGGCATAATATTCTCATGTCACTATTTTCAAAGAAGAAGAAAGAGTAAGAGATATGCATCACAAAGCACAAAGAAAACACAACAGAAAGTTCATTTAACCAAAGCAAATCCATCAGGTAATTGTTTACAAAATTATAAGATAATGAAGAACAATACTTAGCTTTTTCCCTTGAAAGAAAGATGAAGATCACTCCCATAAAGTCTCCCAAAAATCCATGCAATGCTAACGAAATCCCTTACAAATTCTCTCAAAATCTCATCTCCAATCTCTCCAAAAGGGTAGAAATCTACATTTCTACTCTTAATCTAAGAATCCTAAACATTCCTCCAAGATTTTTTTTCACTTTTCTCCTCTAAAATTCCTCACTTTTCTAACCTAAATTCATCATTTTAAAGAGTATGGACGAATTTTGAAGAGTTTCCATAAGCACCCCTTCGAAAAAGCATCCAAATACGTCCAATTTAGGCCAAAAACGGCCAAAAGTCGGTCCAGAACCTTGTGGGTGTCGTCAGCGGGTTCGAGCTCGCTGTCGGTGAGCTTTTCGAGCACTTTTTTGTGTTTTCTGGAAAATCTTGCCGTCGGCGAGATTGAGGTCTTCTCTTCTTCTTTTTAGTACTTAGGATCTAGCCTTAGGCTTTTTCTTTGACTATCTTAGAGGACTAGAATTGGGACCCACCTTTTAGAAATTCAAACCACTTCTTAACTCCTGCGAACTCCACAAACTTGATCGTAGACCCCTAATCACCTAGTGGGTTGAAATCGAATGTGGAAGTTTAAAGGATGAGTTCCTATAGGACTCTTTGGCCTTAGGACCGCTCACAGGTGGCCCAGTGCAGTGAAGGAGCCGACTTACACACACACTACACCTATACACTACACTTTCACACACCTATACCTAACTTGACCTCCCGACTCATGTAGGTGATTCACATGGATGGTCCTTAACCCCTAAGCCCTCGACTAAGAGGATTAGGAACAACATAGTGGATGCCTCAAATGAGTCCCTTCATGGCTCATGTGGGCTTGATGTGGCTTCATGGCTCAACCAAAATGATTTCATTCCACTCAAATTTACCCAATCTTCAATTTTCCAAATTTTCAATTTTTGATCCCCGGGACCCTACACCCGCTAAGCCTACCCAAAAACCTTAAAATTACCCAAATTTCTCAAAAATTTCCAAATCACCCAAAATCTCTCAAAATCAATCCCAAACATTTCCACATCACTCAAATTGATCATCCATACCCAAAAATACCAAAAATTCCAAAAATACCTCCCAATACCCTCCAAATACCCAAAATACCCCTCTTGACCCAAAAAATCCAAAAATTCAGAAAATTCCTAGAAAATTCCAGAAAATCCCAAATATTCCCAATTTCATTTTGTCCAACTACACCATGAGCCAATTTTGTCAATTTACCTTACTTTTGTCAAAACCCCCAATTTGACCCATTTTAACCCAAAGTGAACCCAATGTCAAACCAAACCTATCCAATTGACCCAAATTCTGGTCCAACTCAATTCTAAAATTCAATTCAACATTCCCAACACCAATCTAGACCAAATCCAAGTCCAATTTGATTGACATTTGGATCCAATTTCACTTTTGGCCTTAAAGCCCAATTTGGACCCATGACCCAAACCTAACCCAAACTCACCCAATTCAACTCCAATTAACCCCAAATCTTTTCTAAATCTTCCTTAACATCCCCAAAAGCATAACACTAACATGATTTGCCCAAAATTTGGACCCAAACCCCACTCAAATTCAACCCAAAGCTAAAAGGCCCAATTTTGACCTAAACCCAAACCTAACCCAAATAGGCCCAAACCCCAAAATCAAAGCCCAACCAAAGTCAAAACCTCTTTGAAACACTCCCATAGACATTTCTCAACATTAATTTTACATCAATTTCAACCCTAGCCCAACATTGGCCCAACTTGGCCCACTTGGACCTATATTGGCCCATTCACCAAAAGAGCCCAAATTCAATCCAATTCAAACCCAAATCACTCCCAATTTGCTTCAAGTCACTCATGATACATCCATGAGCTAAACCCAACAATTATTTGGCCCAACCTCTTTACAAAATTTCATCCCAAAATCCATTTTAAAATTCAAAAGCCCACTTTCCTAAACCATTTTAAAAGCCCATCCTTCACCACATTCAAAGGCCCAAAATTGGTCCCAAAGCCCACATGATATTTATCTACATCATCCATTCAATTAAAATCATCCCTAAGTCCTAAATTCATCATCAAATCATTCCAAATCAAGTCTCATACAAATTTCCATTAAATTACCAAAAATTCCTAAAATCCATTTTTATGAAATTGACCTAACCTTTTCCCAAGCCAAATGGAGCCATGAAGCCATGCACAAGCCATATGCAAGCCATGGCAGCCACTTTACACATCACCATGTCATTTTTGGCAAAAGGAGGGAGACCTTTAATGATTCCCTTAAGGGTGATTTAGCCACTTCCATGACTCCACTAAACCATGCTTAAACTTAATTGTACTTGGATGGTGACCCTTCCCCACTAATTAAGTCGACCTAAACCACTTTATCTTCAGATCCAAACTAGCCATGGGAAGGTGCACCTAGCCCAATGCATGCATTTGATCAATTTGAGCAAAAATATACCCTTACCCCATTCTACTTTGATTCAAACACTTTAAACATGTCCAAGCCCAATTGCCTTCACCAACTTCAAGCCCTGGATCTCCTGACCACCGAGAGTGACCAATGCACGGCCGGCCAGCCACCGGGTCGCCGGAAAACACCATGGCCGAGAGCTCACATGTGAGCCCAACTTGGAATTCTCACCTGCTGAGTCGCCCCATCCCCGGTGGCCATTGGAGGCCGTTCTTCTCTTGCCAAGAGCAGTCGATCCCAAGCCCTAACTCTCCCGGGAGGCCCTCCACCCTCTCCTATTTAAACACCACCCCTCTCGGCCATGAGAGGTGTTGAAACAAACCTTAAGGAAACTCGCCAAAATTGTTCCGGACTCCTCCCCATACACGAACACTTGATCCCCATTTGAGATCCCCCTGCCATTTCTTCTCTCGTGAGCTCGATTTCGAGTTGAAATCTTGGCCCAAAACCGGGACACTTCTCCACATTGAGCCAATCCCCAAATTGATTGGTTCTACACCTTCACCGGACCAAGGGAAGGTGTCCACCAGCAAAAGCCCCATCTCCGGGCCACCCGGTTGCTCCGGCCTCCAAGCTTTGTGATCGGGCTTGGTCGAAATCCCACCTTAGACAATTCACCAGACCAGGAGACTTCATCTGGAGCTTGCTGGGATCCAATCGAAGGTGCGACAACCCTCAGATCGAAGCCACACTTCTCTGAGCAAAGGTATGAGCTAATTCTTCATCCCGAGCTTCTGGAGATTCTCCATTTCAAATGATTTAATTTCAATGCATGATCACCGTATAGATGTGTTCGTCTCTTCAAGACGAATCCATAGAGCATAAGAACATGAAAATCCATTGAGTATCGAGTGAGATCTTAGGGATTTAGTGTGGACGACTTTCGGGTGAGGACACTTGGGGACGATGAACGGATGCCGTCCATTCAATACACGCGCGGACGGACGGCCAGGATCGCGTCGGATCAGGAGACGGTACGAGAACCGCGGAGCCCGGGCTGCTGAGTCAGATGGCGGCGTCGAATGGGAGCGCGACGCGTGTGCGTTCGGAGCTGCCGAGGTTGACGCGGCGCCGCGTGGATAAATAGAAAATTAGGGATTTTTCGATTTATTTAATTCCCTAAACTTCAAAATTCATAACTTTGTGTAGAAAAATCAGAAAAATAAAATAAAAATACCCTCTTGCTCAGTGAACAGAGGAGAATAATGTGGAAAAGAAATTATTTAATTTCATCAAGTATTTTATTTTTAATAATTTATTTATTCTCTGCATATTTTTAATTCTCCATGCATGTATACAATTCACCATGGCATGAGACCATAGGGCTTTTGAAGCCTCTGAATTTTGGAACATTCCCTGAATTTTCTAAAGTCAGAGGCCATCCCTATGAAAAGTTATTGATTTTTCAAATTCATGTCACTGTTTTGAGTATTTTAATTCCAATAAATAGCATGTTGTGAAATAAATTCTAGGAAAATTTGGTGATGTTCCTTATGACCAGAGGACCCTAGGAAAAATAGGTTTTGAGTTAGTTCATTTAAAACAATCCTAATTGGCTTAAACACCCAAAATGGATCTCTAATTAATTAGAGCTAACCATACATCAAATTGACTTGAAATCAATTCTCCACTGACCTTTAGGATTAGAGGAACCCACCATAAAAATTTGAGGTCAATTGGACTTGGTTAGCCCTACTAATTGGGTTGATTAAGCCATTTAGTCATTTTAAACTTTAAAAATTCATAACTTTCAAAATACTTTTTAAAAATTCACCAAATTGGTTTTGGAGCCTCTCTGATATCAGGGGAATTTAAGAAAATTAAAATTTCAATTTTCTAAAAAGTTGATTTTTAATATTATTTTAATATTTTAATAATTAAAAAATAATAAAAATCACAAAAATAATAAAATTCACCAAAATGTCACATTTTAAATTTTAATCACTTAGGAACAAACCCCATATTTTTCTTAGGTCTATTTAGTGAGATATTAAATTTTAAAGCTCTAGGGTAATTTTAAAATTAAAAAAAATGTATTTTCTAGCATTCTCACTAAAATAATTATAATAAATCATAGAAAAATCAGAAAATTGCAAAATTTGATTCTCTGATTTCCTTGATATCAGAGAGATTTTTGAAAAATATAAAATTCATTTTTCAACATTTATTTTATTTTTAAATTAATTAACACTCCAAAATTTAAAATAATTATAATAAAAATAATATAATTCACAAAATCACCAAAATTGGTCCAAGTGGTCCTGCTGGTCATTAGGAATGTCCCCTAATTTTCTTAAGGACAGAAACTTTCCCTTGGTCATGTTATTAAATTTTCCTTGGAAATCTCTATTTTCCACCAAAAATAATTATATAAATAAATTAAATACAGAAAAATCACATTTTCTCCTCTCATGTCTTTATTGACATATGAGTGAAGTCATATAAAAATTTCAAGTTCATTTGAGTTCAATTTAGTGAGTTATGAAATTATTAAGCTTAAAGGGCAAAATGGTAATTAAAATTTTAACCTTTAATTAAAACTTTAGGTTTAATAAAAAAATTAACAAGTAAAATATTTGATCCTAATCTGATTTGGATGATTGAAATTTAAATAATTAAAGGGTAGAAACCCATTAAACAATTTAAAATGATTAAACCTTAATTAAATAGTTGATTAAATTTGGAAGAATAATAAAATTGGAATTATTAAAATAGGGATATTATTATGAAGATATTTATTCTTTAATTTAAAGATCCCTAAATTAATTATCTCATTAATATTCAATTCTTAATTAAAATGATAACTCAAATTCAAAACATTAAAAGACTTAATCATTAAACTAAAATTAAATTATTAAACTCTTTTAAAAATTTCAATTAAAATTAAAAAATAAAATTAAATTAAAAATTAAATTAAATTAAGTAAATTAAATTAAATTAAAATTAAAAGTTGAATTAAATTAAAAATTAAATTAAATTAAATTAATTAAATTAAATTAAATTAAATTAAATAAACAAATTAAAATTAAATTAAATGAACAAATTAAATTAAATTAAGTTAAATTAAAATAAATAAAATACAATTAAATTAAATTAAATTAAATTAAATTAAATTAAATTAAATTAAATTAAATTAAATTAAATTAAATTAAATTAAATCAAATTAAATTAAAATTAAATCAAATCAAATTAATTTAATTTAACATCAAATCAAACTAAATTGAATTAAATTGAATTAAATTAAATTAAAACTCAATTAAATCAAATTAAATTAAATTAAGTTGAATTAAATATAACATCACCAAAGACATAAAGAATTCAAAATAAATCTAAAATAACTTGAACACTATTCCAAATTTAAACCCATTAACGGAAATTAAATTAAATCACAAACCATTTGAATATCAATTTACCCTCGAAAGCTTTAGTTATCATAACTCCTAAACAGAATATTAAATGAAATGTTACTTCACCTATAGGATATTCAAATGTCCTAGTTCACTGAGCAAGATAACAAAACTTGAGACTCTTGGACGATTAATTCATTTGTGTAATCGAATCCATTTGGACTTAAAACAATTCTAAGCAATATTGAAAAGATGTTTAAGATTCTTCTTAAACACTTTCTCAATATGATAGGATGTTTATAAGAACAATTGAACTCAATTGTTCTTTGATGAAGAAAATCGTCCTCAAACCAAAACACAAGGAACCTAGACGTCATAGGAAATGACTAGCTATAGGATTAGGAATTTGGTAGAAAATCATAACCCTTCCCTTAGCTTTACCTAGGAACCTGCTTAAATATCCTAATTGTGTTTTAAGTGCAGCTTGGGATGACGGGAAGACCCTCCAGGTACGCTTTTATTTTATTGCAATTTACTTTCTTGCAATTTACATTATTGCAATTTCATTAATCGCATCGCACTTACTTTTCTTGCATGATAAACAACTCGTTGCATGAAAACCCACACCTTTAGGATAGTCCCTAAAACTGAAACCAAAACTAAGTTAAAAGTCATTGCAAGATAAAATTCACCGCCACAACATTTCAAAATATAAAACAACTCAAAATTTAATCACAAACATAACACAAAACTACAATTACAATTAAATTAAAACGTCATGTTGGATGATCGGGAATACCTCGGATGATGTAACCTACGTGTTGCTAACGGGATTTCCCACGGTCTAAATGAAAGTGTGGAACTCATTCAGTTGAGTTTAGCAAATTCATGTGGACTAAGTGAATCCGATAAAAATAATGATGCCGGAAGGATGGAACCGTGGGATCTTAACCGTGTCGTTATAATCAACTTTAAGACTTGTTTTAATTAAAATATTGAAAACACTTGGAAATTAAGATTTTCTCTAAACCAAAACACTTTTCTCATCCCCTGATTTATGACTTCTAAAATTGAACCTCTGCAACAACAAGGAGCTCGAAGCATGGTGGGCAGCACGGCCATCGTCATCAGCAAAACCTGAGTCTACTTCAGCAAAACTTTCTTAGAATTAAATAACTAAGCCATAGGACTTCGAGGTAATTTTCCTAGTGCAACATAAATCCTCAACCTTTTGTTAGGCATTTGCATTGCAAATTAAGCCCTAATCGGTCTTAGGATTCCGAGGTAGTCGTCCGGTACGACAATAAACCCTCACATCTTCGAGGCTATTTGTTTGATTTTATCATACAAATATAAGCCCTAATTAATTAAAATCGGCAAGATCAAAACATTTAAATAAATATTAGGACTTTCCTAAACTCAAGCCAAACAATAGGATAGTCGGGAAATTACTGAAGTTCACTTCGAATCTGTGATTTCTCCTACTTTTCTTCCTTTGGATTCCCAAAACAAAATGTTTCAAATTTGATCCATTCCCTATCGAAATTCCAAAATTCAATCCTCGAAAACTTAAACTTTCAAATCCTTGAGAGCGAATTATTGATTATTATCGAGAGTTTTCTTAGGTGATTCCCATCACTTAAGATGTAATTAACTATAGTGGGCTTGCCCTTATAGGGAATTTTAAATAACCTGAGTAATATAAACCCCGTTTAATGCTTTCATGTTAAGCGAGGGAATTTGTTCGGCTTATAAAATTGGTTCGCAGACCAAACGGATGTCACAAATCTTCTAGTTTATTTAATCGAGCCCCACCGTCGAGCGGTGTGTCTATCCTTAGGGATAGATACACGGTTTGTGGTGCGGTGTTCGTTTATATAAACTATTTGGGATGTGAGATCGGCTTAACCTCATATCTTAAAACCTTCAAATTTAAAATTATTTTCAAAATCAAATACTACTTTTCAAAATTATTTATTTAAATTAAATTAAAAATTCGCCGACAACTTCTGTTAGGCGACCCCCTTTTCAAAATAAAACACATAACCTAAAAATATGCCGACAACTACTTTTGTCTGATATAATGAATTTGAAGAAGGTCAAGTCCTGTAATCCTATCACAAACACTTATCTTCCCTTTAACATTACTTTTAGATAGATTGAGTTTAGATGCGTCAAAACTAGTGGTCATTGACTCCTTTTCTTGAGAAATCCTTAATATATTAGGTTTGGAGCCGATCAAGACATGCATTCTCTTAAAAAATGTGTTGATTGCCCTAGTCATAAATATGTGGTTTGGAGGTGGTCAAGATCCGAAGTCTCGCAAAGTTACAGTTGTCTTTAATTAAAAAATATATTGATTATCTTGTCGAATAAACCCTGTTTGGAGGCGATTATGCTCCTGGGTCCTACAATGAGGCACTTGTATTCTCTTAAAAAGTAGTTGAGTGTATTGGTTGTCAGACACTAATTTGGATATAATCAAAACCCTTATTTAAGTTTTCTATATTAATCATGATAGCTTATTTATGAGCTTTTCTTTTATATGTGTATGCACACAAAACTTTATGCACAAATAATATATTAAGATATCTATGTTATCATATTATTCCACACGCATACACACACACATATAAATAAATAAATAAATATATATATACATACATATATCATACCAAGTTTTTATAGGAGTAAAAATTTTATTTTATAACAAATTAAGTAAAATAATAATTCTATTTGGGCTTTTCTTCTTAAAACTAAGTATTGTGGCAATTCTCATCCTTTAGCAATTACTACTTCTAAATCTGATTCTTATGTTTGGAAAGAAATGATGAAGTATTCTACTCTTGTTGAACATTCTATATGTTGGGATATTGGCCAGGGTGATGTCTCTTTTTGTTATGATGACTGGACAACTAATGGTCCTTTAGCTAATTTTTATGGAGGTCCTCATGATATTAATATTATGGTTAAAGATTTGTGGATTAATTCCTCTTGGAATATAACCGAGCTGAATAATATGGTTCATTATCAGGATATTGTTTTTATTTTAATGTTCCTATTAAAACCTCTAAAAGAGATATTCCTAAACTTAAAGGGAGGTTAGGGGATTCTATTACTAAAACTTTTGCCTCTAAGGATGTATTTCCCCTAGAAATTGATCTTTCCTGGATCTGGAACATGTGGCTTAAGATTTCTATTTCTTTCTTTAATTGGAGACTGTTTCATAACTGCATTCCAATGGATGAAATTCTGAAACTTAAAGGTCTGAGAATTGTCTCTAAATGCTATTTATGTAAGAATAGTGAATAATTTGTTCTGTATTTATTTGGTAAATGCAGCTTTTCATCTGATATTTGGAACAATATTTTTTCTCTTTGTGATAGATCTGATTCGTTTTCTAGATATAATACTGTTATGGTTATCTTTAGAGATTGGAATATTAGGGGACATTCTTTTTTTATGTACTATTTTTTCTATTATTATTTGGTTTATTTGATTAGCTCGTAATAATGTTAAATTTGATGGTAATCTTGTTACTTCTAAATAGGTTATCTGTCAAATTTTTTCTTACATTGATAAATGCTTAACTGCTTTAGATAATCAACTGAGTAGCAATAATTACTTAATTATTATTGCGAATAAGCTTAATATTCGGTTACAGTTTTAGGTTAGGAGATTCAATACTGTAGTGTGGCTTAAACCACTAGTTCCTTTCATTAAGATCAATACTGATGGCTCTTGGAAATCTTCGGTTGCTGAGATTGGAAGTATTTGTAGAGACTGGAATGGTGTTATGTTATATTGGTTTGCTGCTCCTCTATTAGCATTATCCCCTTTATTAGCTGAAGCTGAAGCTATTATTTTTGCACTCCTTATTGCAAAAAAGATGAGAAGGCTTAATATTATTTTGGAAATGGACTCATTATACTTTTGGAATATTTGCAACTTTAACCTTACTTGTCACACTGAAGTATTATATTGCAGGTGAAAAGAATTAAAACATTAGCTGTTGGACTTAATATTGTCTGGAATCATACTCATAGAGAAGGAAACAAGGTGGCGGATTAGATTGCAAAGCTTGGATCGAAGCTAAGGAAACCTGTTGTATTTAATCTTTTACCTGATTACTTAGCTCATTTAATTTTTTTAGAGTATTAATTTATGTCTTTTTTGTGTTGGTCGTGTCGTGTGGAGTTGTATTTTCTTCTTCTTTTTTTTTTGGAAAAATGACTTATTTTTATTTTATTTTTTGAGATTTTGTAGGGTGTGTGAGTTAGGGACATTTTTCCCGGTTTTGTAACTTTTTATTTTTAACAATAAAATTAGAGCCTTATGGGCTCTTTTACTAAAAAAAAATAAATTTTAAAAGGTTTATCCATCTCTAGAAGCCTGCCGACGGCGAGATCGACCCCGCCGACGGCGAGACCGCGGAATCGAGCCGATACATTGAACCCGAACGCTTTTCAAGAGGTGCTTAAGCAACTCAAGATTTGACTCCTTCTATAACAGAGACAAATTTTAGTCAGTTGTATGTCATTTTGAGTGTTAATTAAGTGTCATTCTAGAGTCTTTTAGTTTCTATATAGATTGTTTAAGTGTGTTTAGCGTTTCTTTGGTGAGTCGAATTAATCGTGCCGTACTGTATGAAAGAGTCAAAGGAACTTCAAGGAGTCCGTTTTGGGAGAAGAATCGAGATAAGTATATTTGTTTGTTGTTTGTTAACTTTAATGAAATCCATGCTTTGTGTTATTTTTCCCATGCTTTCCGAGTAGCTCTCAATTTTTCTTTGTTGCTTCGATGAATCAAAGTAACTATGCCTAAAATTATTAAATATTGTGAAAATCTTTTACTTAAAACTTAATTTACTTTCAATTTGGTCAATTGATTTGTTAACATATGTTGAATTATCAACTATATTAAAGATTACATCCGAGATTCAAGGAAGTCAAAAGCTCGTGCTGAGGGTGCAAATAAATAAGGAAATATTAACTATCGGCATAGACCCACATTTTAAGTGCGACAAGACTAAAATATTCAATTGGTCCTATTGTTTGAGAGCTGAAGTGTAGATGTTAGCTCGGCGAGGGGGAATGTGGGAGCTCAAGTGGCAGCCGGTATCCTCCCGCCCTAGTCGCATTCCGCAATCAAACATAGGACTAGTCAATATTCTTTTCGTGACCTCTACCAAAGGGTAAAGAAATTGGGAATGCTCCTATTTGGCACAATACAAACTCTAAACTACTTTAATTCATCATTCACTTAATTCTCTCAACAAGGAGAAAGATGCTTAAATTAGAATCTTACATTTAAACCTGAAAGCAATAATTTTAGTATAAGTGTTCTTAATTTCCGTATACTAGATTAAGTATAAATCTACTTTAAGTTGTCTTTAAAATTCTCTAACTTCCCCGTGGGATCGATATCTAGGACTCTATTAGAGCCCTATATTACTTGATAATGATATGTATACTCGTGTAGTATTCACAATATAAATTCCATAACGTAATCAATGTATATATATATATATATATATATATATATATATATATATATATATATATATATATATATATATATATATATTCGAAGTGCGGGATCAAGTTTTTTGGTGCCGTTGCTAATTTTCATATCATCGTTGTAAGTATAAATATCGAAAAGTGGATTGCTTTTGAGCACAAGTGTTTGGGAAGTAAAGTAATTATTAAGGTAATTAATAGAATTATTAAAATAATTACTAGAGTAACGACTATTTAAAATATTACTTAAAAATTGTATGCGTAAATTTGAAAACAAAAATTTAATACCTTACGATTCAATTAGAGCGCACAATTAAAAGAATTAGAAAACAAAGAGAGAAATTATAAATTTAACATAAATGGCAAATAATCCAATTGAATATATAAACCAACAAAGACCATTAAGAGATTATACAACCCCGCATTAGATGAAATTCACCTAACTATTCAAAACACTAATGTAGTTGCTAACCATTAAACTTAAACTCCGCAATTATCCAAATGGTACGTATCAATCAATTTAGCGGTTCACCTAATGAAGATTCCAATTTACATCTTCGCTAGTTTTTCGGAACTATGTGCTACTTTTAAATATGAAGGAGTATCTAATGATGCTATTGAACACTTAGGCTCTTTTTCCTTTTTCTTTAAGGGATAAGGCTAAGATGTGGTTAAATTTATTAGCACCTCGATCTATTAAGACTTTCGTGGAGAATTATCACAAAACTTTTATCCAAATATTTTCCTCCTTCGAAAACCGCAAAACTTAGAAACGATATAACATCTTTTGCTCGCCTTGATGGAGAATCCATATATGAAGTTTGGAGAGATTTAAAGAACTTCTTAGAAATGCACACATCATGCATTACTGTATCGGTTAATTATACAAATTTTTTACAATGGATTAGTAGGACTTACATCAATCATCGATGCTACCGCCTTCGAGGTTCATTAATGTCAAAACCATTTGATGAAGCTTATGCGTTAATCGAAGAAATGACTACTACGAATTTCAATGGCTCGTTGAAAGGATAAACCCTAAAAAATAGCGTTGTTCATGAAAATGATGTAATATCTATGTTAGCTTCTCAAATTGCCGCTATATCAAAGAAATTAGATCATTTTCGAATGAATTACTTCCCGCTATATTAGAAGAAAACTCATCTGGACAAATTATAGATTCTCAATCTCCTTATGAAACTATAAATGCTATTAATAATATACTCAATAATCCTTATGCGAATTATTATAATCCCGGTCGGGAAGAATCATCCAAATTTTAATCGAATAACAATACAAATTAATCAACATTGGATGAACAACTCTATGAAATCCACCTAATCAAGGAAATACGAATTGCAAACCTTCTTATCCACCCGGATTTAATAACACTCAATTTAAAGATAAGAAGTTATCTATATAAGAATTAATATTACACGTTGGTCAACACTTGCAAAATCAAGGAAATCAATTACAAATTCAAGGAAATCAATTACAAAATCAAGGAACACCAATAAAAAATATTGAAACTCAACTTGAACATTGTCGCTACCGGCGCCAACGTAATAGAATTCCCGGAACTTTTCCGAGTAATGTGGAAATAAATCCTAAAGACCAAGAAAAGAACAAATTAAAGCGATACAATTACAAAGTAAAAGTAGCTTAGAAACTAAAATTCTGTAGAGTTAAACAAAGTAAAAATGAGGAAGTGGAAATCAAAAAAGAAAAGATCAACAAGATCAAAACTTAGAATATCCATTGATCCCTATGAAAATATCTATAGAAAAACCACCACCACCATTTCCTCAACGACCAAAGCAACATAAAAAAGATAAGCAATTTGCTAAATTCTCGAAATTTTAAAAAATTAATCTGTGAATATTCCTTTTTTGTAGAAGCATTAGAACGAATGTCATCATGTAAAATTTATGAAAGATATTTTAATTAAAAAATAAAATTCACAAATACGAAACTGTTGCACTTAACAAGAAATAAATAAGAATTATTCCGGTAAAAAGCCTTCCCGAAAAAAAATTAAAAGATCCTGTAGTTTCATTATACCTCGCGCTATCGAGAAAAATTTTATGGAAAAGCTTTGTGTGATCTTAGGAGCAAGCATCAATCTAATGCCTCTATCAATTTTTAAAAGATTAGAATTAGAGAAATTTCACCTACTTCAAGAATCCTTCGCTTAGCCGATCGTTCGTGACTTATCATAAGTATGAGTTGGTCAAGATGCAGCGTTAAAAGCGATAAATCTCTATCTTCCAAGAGATTTTATCGTTTAGATACTAAGAAGCATAAAGAAATTCCCATAATATTAGAAGACCTTTTTAGCCACCGGAAAAGCTATGATCGATGTTCGTAAAGGAGAATCGACTACGAGAGTAAACGATCAAAAAGTAACTTTTAACATACAGTAAATCAATGAAATATCCCGCTTATAAAAAGATGATGAATGTTTTCGAATGAAAATACTTGAACATTTCCGTAAAATGAACATTTTAAAGAATATTGGCGAAGAAAAGTTAAAAAGAAAATACCGAATTAATCAAGAAGCAGATAATGAAAAACTGGATTATATACAGAAAATTCTTGAAATGTTGAATAATACCGAAAACGCGGAAAATAATATAGTTTCGTCAATTATTAGACCTCCCGAACTCGAATTAAAAATTTACCTAATCATTTAAAATATGCTTACTTCAGTAACCATTCAACTTACTAGCTATTATATCACCCGACCGAATGAATCACAAGAACAAAATTGTTAGACACATTAAAAAAATATAAGAAAACTTTTGGTTGACTTTTAACAGATATTAAAGTGAATTAGTCCTTCAATAATATGCACAAAATTATTTTAGATAATGAACATAAGCCAAGTGTAGATCCTCAAAGGAGATTAAACCCAATAATGAAAGAAGTAAGCCAAGAACAAATATTAAAATGGTTAGATATAATGGTATTATATATCCTATTTCGGACAGTGCTTGGGGTAAGCCCAATTCACTGTGTTCCTAAGAAAGGAGGAGAGACCGTTAAAGCTAATGAAAATAATGATTTTAATACCTATAAGACAAGTTACCGGATGGCGTATGCGTATCGACTATGTAAAATTAAATGCAGCCCACCAGAAATATCACTTCCCATTACCATTTCTAGACCAAACGTTGGATAGATTAGCCGGACATAAATATTTTTGTTTTTTAGATGGATATACCAGTTATCATCGATACCTATTACTCCCGAGATCAAGAGAAACTACATTTACTAGTCCTTGGCTAACATTTGCCAAGAATGCCTTTTGGATTATGTAATGCACCCGCAACATTCCGCAGATGTATGATGTCTATATTCGCAAATTAATCGATGATGAAATAGAAGTATTTATGAACATTTTCCAGATTGGACTATTCATCAGATGTCAATCATCCTGAAAAAGTATTAAAGGTATGCGAGAAAACTAACTTAGTTCTAAATTGGGAGAAATATCAATTTATGTTGTAGAGGAATTGGGGACATAGGGCATAAAAATTTCGAAATGGCATGGAAGTGACTCCCCGAAAAAATTCAAGTTATACGAAATTGCTCACCTAACCACAGAAAAGGGGTAAGAAGTTTTCGATACATGCGTCGGATTCTACGTACACTACATAAAAGATTTTTCAAAATTACTAAACCTCTATGCCAACTTTTAGAAAAGACAAGAAATTTGAATTGCCAAATCCAATGCCTAAATGCTTTTGACTATTAAAAGATAAATTAATCAAAGCACCTATAATAGTTTCACCGATCGGGAGAAACCATTCGAACTTATGCATGATGCTGTTGATTATGCTATAAAGAGCAAGACTTGGCAAAGATATGATAAAATTTTCAAAGTTATATACTATGCTGCAAAACTCTTAATAATGTACAAATTATACATGTATCGAAAAAAAGAGCTTACATACATTGTTTATGCTTTTATACAATTTAGGCCTTATCTAATCGGGAACTAAATGTATTGTGCATACTAATCACCCCCGTTTAGTACATTCAATGCAAAAGAAAGATTCCAAACTAAGATTAATTAGATGGATATTACTAATGCAAGAATTTAATTTTGAAATCATTAACAAAAGCGGGAATCGATAATCAAATCACAGATCATTTTTCAAGGCTAGAATATAATGAATTATCTCGACACCGATAATGAACATCACGCTTCTCACTATACCACTATATAATATAAATGAGTGGAAAATACCACAGAAGGCCGACATACTAAATTATATTGTAAGTGATATTTTACCACCTATGTTAACTTTGCACAATGGTGCAATTCATGATGCTAAAACATATTTTTGGGATGAACCATATTTATATAAGAAATGTAAGGATCTATAAATTGTAAAGATGTGTGCCTTATGAAGAAACAGAACAAATCATTCGTAAAATGTCATGATTCTCCATTTTGGAGGACATTTTCAATTCAGGGGACAAACGTTTATAAAATTTTACAACTGGATTTTATTGGCCTACTCTTTCTAGAGATGTTTTTAGACATATCAACTTACATAAAATGCCAACGAGTAGGTAATATATCTAGAAGAAATGAAACACTTAAATTTTATATTAGAAGTTGAGATTTTTGATGTTTGGGGATTAGATTTTATGGGACCATTTGCTCCTTCATTCGGAAACTCATCTATATTAAGCTTGTTGCCGATTATGTTTCTAAATGGATTGAAGCACAAGCTTTACCTTTATGTGACGCTAAGAGTGTTTCAAAGTTTCTAATGAAAATATTTTTACTAGATTTGGAATGCCGAGAGTGATTATCACCGACGGAAGATCTCATTTTAGAAATCAATATATTCACAAACTAGTAGAAAAATTTAACATTATTCATAAGATATCAACTATTATCATCCACAAACAAGCCTGACAATGTTTTCTCAATCGCAAATTAAACGATTTTAGAAAAGATAGTAAACTCTAATAGATTGGATTGATCTATAAGACTAGACACCGCATTACGCGGCATACATGATCGTTTATAAAACTCCGATCGGAATGACTCCTTACAAAGCTATTTATGGAAAGACTTGCCACTTACCAAGCTTGAATTAGAACATAAAGCGTACTGGGCAATTAAAGAATTTAAATACAATCCGATAGAAGCCGGTGAGAAGAGATTATTACAATTGAATGAATTAGATGAATTAAGAAATGAATCTTATCATAATGATAGAATTTATAAAGAAAAATGAAATTATGGCATGATCATAAGATTAACCCCAAGAATTTTGAGCTTTCAGACAAGAAGTTTTGCTTTATAATACAAGATTGAAATTATTTCCGGAAAATTGAAATCTCGATGGTTAGAGTCTTTTACTATAACTCAAATATTTTTCATACGGAACTATAGAAATCGAGGATCCAAAAACTCCGGCATAGATTTAAAGTAAACTAATACGTATTAAAACCTTATTTTGAAGGGAGAAGATTCAAATTTTAAAGAGGTTTTAATGCTCAGTCAACCTGATTACTAACTAAATTAGGCTTTCCGGATGACGACGTTAAACCAAGCGCTTTATGGGAGGCAACCCATAAAAGAGTTATGAATTATGATCTATTTATTAATGTTATTGAAAATTAAAATATAGAATAAATTCTACTACCATTTTATTTTTAAATCATCACAAATTTGAATCTATACGAAGAAATCAAGACAGTAATATTCGGATCGGAGCGAAAATTGGACAATTTACCTAATCTCGCCGACGCGAGATTGATCCCGCCGACGTCGAGACGGCGGCGCCCAAATTCCGCTTAAATATATTAACTATCCCGCCGACAGCGAGATCGTTACCGCCGACGGTGAGATAGTCGAAAAATGGTTTTTGTGAGTTATTTTACGGTTTTGGGCGGTCTAAGGCCATTTCTCTATATAAAACGTTCGTAATCATATTTACACTATCTTCTTCTCAGAAACGAGATTAGAGCCTCCAAACAATATATTATGGCCCCCAATCCATTAGGAAAGTTCATGAAACTAGCATTTTTAATCGACAAATTCGCGCCCGAGGCTCAACGACTATTCAACAAGGTTTTGATGAAGAAGCGACCGATTAAAGAAAGAGGATTCGTAAAACGAGGGAGCGGAGAATTCAACGACAACAATTGAAAAATGATTGTTCAACGACGTTGGGAGGTATTCTCGCTATACAACATCTATCGAAATATTCCAAATAGTCAAGGAATTCTACTCTAATCCGCATGTGATCCATAATGGAAGTGTTTACGTAAGAGGCAAACATGGGTAACTTTTACCCTTCTCGAATCAATGAATTATACTCGATTGAAAATACCCTTGTTTGCCACTATTCAAATTTTGTTCCTACAAGATACAACATGAATGAGATCTATAGATATCTGACCGACGAATCTGACGATTGGGATTACGAGAAGACGGGTATGTTAGTTTTTCTCGCGTCACTTCTAAACCCCATCTCTAAGCATCGTACTTTCCCTTATTTCATCAAAGTTATTACCCACTATGAGGGTAAACAAAGTCTCGATGAAATGCGCAATTTTAATTACCGTATTCAACTGGATTACCTATCGATGTTGGATCTATCATTATGAAGTCTCGCATTAGGATTAATTGTGCATGGGTCTATTCATGGACTCGGACACCCATCAACTATATTTGCTTTTATGTAGTCAATACCAAGTTTCCTACGAAGCTTGGACAAATGCTATCGCTCGAAACCACTAGATTCGACGTATATGTTTCCTACATTGGATCACAATGATGAAATGTAAAGAATTATTTCTGATCAAGCATCTCAAAACAATCCTTTAATTAGGCCCCCGACCGATGCGAACAAAACCTCATTTTAACGAAACTTAAAGGATCGGGAGAAGGAACTATAGAATGTGATGAATTCTATTGATAATATCTCCGATTTATTCGACCACATGGGACCGGAGAATTAAATATACTTGAACTCATTCGGTGACATATGGAGGCGAGTTTGATACAACCGTTGAGACAGTATGGGATGGATCAAGAAGATTCTGTACAAGAATTCCCCTTCGGGCCTTTCTACACCCATTTGTGCATCGACGTTCTATTGGGAATATCGCAGAAGAGATCAAGATGCATTCGATGAGTAGCAGAAATTTCTATTCATATTATATATATTTGTGTTGATTTGAATTTAGTTTTTGATATAGTTTGAACTTTACGTAGATAATCTCGGCCAGGTGAGATTGTATGTTGTTTGCTTAAGTCTCGCATTTTGAGCATCGTGGTGTGGATTGCAAATGCTGAGTTAGATGTGTTTTTGTTAATTTGCTAAGTCAATTGTTAGTTTTGTGGTATTTCAAGTTTGTAAGTTCATGGATTTCATTTATGTAAAAGTTATACTATTTGTATTGTGTAAACCTTATATAAGTCAATAGAATATCTAATCTTAGAAAAATATATCAAATTAAGTGACCGAACATTAGAACAAGGCTTAATTAAATTGAACATAATTGAAAATATAAAAATTTTTAAAATTCGAAAATCCCGCTGACGGCTAGATCGACCCTGCCGACGACGAGATTTTCCCGAAACTTTGGCCTTGGTGAATTAATTAGCTCGTCGACAGCGAGATCGCGAAATATACTATATTTTGACCGTCAACCAACACTATTCATCATCCCCTTCCCTCAAACTTCGAAAAACCGACTTAGTGGCTTGATAGATCCGGTATTTGAGCGATTTCAACACATTTCGACGCCGGGATTTCATCTTCCCCGTAAGAGCTTCACTCCTATGTAAAAAATTTTTGATTTTCACCATGAATTTTTTCTACATTGAGAAATTTGGAAAATTTTGAAATGAGAAGAAAATACTTGGAAGAAATTCATGGAACTTTATTTAGATTGATTTTAGTAACATTTGGAAGCCATCTTAGTAATATTTAGAATTATAGTTAAGATTTTTTTTTTTGAATTCCATAGATCGAAAAATGGTTCCACGACAAAAGAGAAGAATGGATTACGATGAAACTCGATTTGTAAATGCAAGGGCACAGTCAAGATATTTTCACAACATTCAAGCCGAAAATGCATTCATGATCGAGTTTTCAAAATCCCAGAGGAGAAGTAGAGCGAATAATAAAAGAAAGAGGATGAGAAAACTTCTCGTTACATAACCAACCGTAGCCGCCGCGGAAGTGGTAAAAGAATTTTATGCCAATCCGACCGCGATCGAAGATGCACCAATCAAGGTGAGAGGATTTTTGGTGATTTCAAAGGTCGTACATTAATTCTTTTTATGAAGTACGTGACTTATACACCAATGAGTACGATACCTTTGGAACTATGGAAGGACTACCGGAAGAAGTAATTAACTTTCTACCGATGTGAAAGGAGTTTTGAAGTTGATACAAAGATGAAAGGGTAAACTTTCCTCTCTCAATGTTGAATGCATTATCTAAAGCCCGACACTATTTTATTTGTTCTAATTGTTACCCACTTATCACCATAACAGGTAATAAGTGACAGAAAGCTTCCGAATTTCGTATTCAGAACCAAAGAAGTATTAATGTGGGAAGTATAATTTATAAGAAGGTATTAGCCATCGCAAGAAGTGAGAGTGGGAGGAGACCAGGGACACCCCGGTCCGATTTTTGCACTCGCTACCATTCGGAGTTGAAGCAAGAGATGATGAGGAATGGGTGGAGCCTATGAAAACTCATTACTCGTGCTAATATAAAAAGTATGAATCCCATGAAGAATGGAGATCCTGGGACTCTGAGCTATGTACCTTTTTCGAGTAGAGATATTCTACCAGTTTATGACCCTCCTCCCTATAGTACTCCTACCCTTCATGATTTGATGAATGAGATGACTCTACAAAGCAGAAAAGTTTCTGAAATAAGAAAATCGGAACACATTGATCAGAGAATTGGAGGCTAGAGAGAAGACATGATTATGATGCTGAGTATCCGCATAGACATTCAGAGTATGAGATAGCTTACTACGATGCTGAAAATCATTATAGGAGAGGAGAGCTCGATGTTGTATTTTCTGAGTGCCCCATACAGTCATTACCAGCCTAATCCACCCACTGATCAAGGAAACGATGATATAGTTTGGGACTTTGATGCGAAAGATTAGATTCTATGTTTATTTGTTTAGTTTTGATGTTATGATTGATTGTATGTTTTTCTTAAAACTTTAGTATTAATGCTTAGTTTATGAACTTAATTATAATGTGGTGTAGATTTTTTAGACATTATTGTTAAAGTTATATAGTATTTAAATTTTTAATGTTTTCAGATTGTTATTGTAATCTTGGATTGAAATTAAGAAATATATGTGGATGTAGTGTAATATGTTAGTATAAAATGTGGTAGTATCGTGTTAAACTTCTTTACCCAACACTTTCTTTAATATTATGTGTGTAGAAAGTTATTAACAAGACAAGTAATTAAGTGATGAAAAGAACCCGCAATTTAACTTCAAAAGAAGAAATACCTAAAGCTCAAAGGTATGATTTAAATAATACAAATGTATTTCCTTTTCACCCTATATACAGATAGAAAAAAATTTAAGTTTGGGGGAGAGAAGAATACAAATTTAATTATTAAATTGTTCTCAATTTACATTTTCAAAAATTATTATAAAATGATTTTCCGTAATAATTTTGGGTCGCAAACTAGAATTGATTTATTTATTTATTATAGAAAGTTAAGAGAAATACTTTTAATGATTAACTTATTTTATAGATTAAGATATTTAGTATAAGAGAATAAGAATATAGTTAACTATTTATAGCAAAAAAAACTATATTTTCAAATATAAAATTTAGCATTTAGTCGAGAAAGAAAAGATTGAAACTCAATGAAGTAAAAACTTTGAAATACATATAAGATAAGCAATGTTTCCGCTTCAAAATTTAGGAAGAGGAAAATGAAGTTCAAAATTATAACAAAGTTAACTAAAAAATAGTGATCCTCACTTAAAAAAAAAGAAGTAAAGAAAAAGGATCGAAAATCAACTAAAGAAAAGAAAAAAGAAAAAAAATATATATATATTAAGTGAGGAGAAGCTTCGAGGAGATGCCTTATCAAAAATTAATTTCATTTTAATCAACCTAAAGGGTAAAACTTCACTACATTTCCGAACTTATATATATGGATTAGTCTTTTACTAAATGCGTTTTCTCATGAAATTCCTATCATCTAAATATCTTATGTAATTTAATATTGAAAAGTATAGTCATTCTTAAAATAAATAGAAAACTAGAAATCTTAAACTTAAGAACTAAATAGTCTTATATCTATAGAATTAATTTAATTATCTAAAAATATTTCTAGAAAACTTTACTATAATACTTATTTAAATCTAATTAATAGTATTTCTGAATTAAAAGTTTTATTACAAATAATCATTATTTTTATTTTGTATTAAAATTACTTCGAGGACAAATAATAGTTAAGTTTGGGAGAATTTGATCACTAGAAAATATATTAAGAATTTCATACCAATTTTATACGATATCGTACCTGTAAAAGAAAGCGTATTTTTTATTTTATCACAGAATGAAGATTTATAAGTAATGAAAGCAAAAACACAAAAGAAGCAAGATTTGGAGCAAAAAAGGACTCAATTTGATGAAAATTGAACTCTCCACCGACGGCGAGGAAAAGGTCAAATAATTAGTGAGTTTTTCCCGAAAGTTTTGAATATATTATAAGGAACCCACCGATGGCGAGATCGAGTCGTCAACAGCGAGATCGACGCGGTTTATCCATCTTCTAGAAGCCTGCCGACGGTGAGATCGACCCCGTCGACGGCGAGATAGTTGCATTGAGCCAAATACATTGAACCTGGATGCTTTTTGAAGAGGTGCTTAAGCGACCTTTGAAGATTTAACTCCTTCTATAACAAGAGATGAATTTTACTTGCATTGTACGTCATTTCGAGTGTTAATTAAGTGTCATTCTAGAGTCTTTTAGTTTCTATATAGATCGTTTAAATGTGTTTAGCGTCTTGGTGAGTTTAATTAAGTGTGATGTACTAAGGAAGAGTCAAAGGAACTTCAAGGAGTCTATTGGGAGAAGAATCGAGATAAGTATATTTGTTTATTGTTTGTTAACTTTAATAAAATCCATGCTTTCAGGTTATTTTTTCCATGCTTTCTCGAGTAGTTTTCTTAGTCTTTTTCCTTGTTGTTGAGATTATGTGAAGTGATGAATCAAAGTAATCGTGCCTAAAAATTATTAAATATTTTGATACCTTTACTTAAAACTTAATTTACTTTCAATTTGGCCAATTGATCTGTTAACATATGTTGAATTATCAATTATAGTAAAGATTATATCCGAGATTCAAGGAAGTCAAAAACCTTGGAAGGAGGGTGCAAATAAGTAGGGAAATATTAACTATAGGGCGTAGAATTGGACATTTTAGTGTATTTACCTTTAAAATATTCAATTTGGTCCTACTTGCTTCGGAGAGTCAAGTGTAGATGTTAGCCCTCGGTGCGAGGGGAACATGGAGCTCATGGCAACAGATCCTCCCGGGCCCAGCGTATTCGCAATCAGCCATAGACTAGTCAATATTCTTGCACCCGGACCAAAGGGTAAAGAATAGGAATGTCTATTTCGGTGACAATACAAACTCTAAACTACTTTAATTCATCATTCACTTAATTCTCTCAACAAGGAGAAAGATGTTTTTCTAAATTAATCTTACATTTAAACCATTTTAAGCAATAGTTTTAGTATAGGTGTTCTTAATTTCCGTATACTAGATTAGTAAGAAATACTTTTCTCCCCCCCCCCCCCCCCCCCCCCCCCCCCCCCCCCCCCCCCCGTTCTTAAAATTCTCCAAATTCCCCGTAGATCGATATCTAGACTCCATTAGAGCCCTATATTACTTGACAATGATAAGTATACTCGCGTAGTATCCACAATATAAATTCCATAACAGAATCACGTATATATATATATATTCAAGAAGTAGATCAAGTTTTTGGTGTCGTTGCTAATTTTCATATCATAGTTGTAAGTATAAATATCGAAAAGTGGATCACTAACTTACATAACAATAATCAAAATCCAATCGAAATTAATGAACAAAATATTTATAAACCATTAAGGAAATATGCAAACCGTACAAACTCGATGAACTTCATGTTAGTATTCAAATTGCAGCTGTAGATGCTAATTCTTTTGAGCTTAAACCTTCTATTATTCAAATGGTTCAAAATAATCAATTCGATGCGAAACACCTAATGAGGATCCAAATTTACATCTTGCTAATTTTTTTAGAACTTTGGTGCTACCTTTAAATATAATAATGTTTCGATGATACAATAGACTTTCCTTTTTCCTTAAAAAAATAAAGCAAAGATGTAGCTTAATCATTAGCAACTTGTTCTATTAAAAGTATGCAAGGTGTATGGCATGTGTATTCCCTTGTTAAATATTTTCCACCTTCTAAAACCGTTTAAATTTGGAAATGATATCACTTCATTTACGCAATTTGATGGAGAAACAATTTATGTAGAAGCTTGGGAAAGATTTAAAGAATTATTAAGAAAATGTCCTCATCATACTTTACCAGATTGGTTAATTATTCAAACATTTTATACTAATTTATTGATCACTTAGATCTATTATCGAAAGCGTCATTTGTGGTTCTTTAATGGCTAAGACATTTGAAGAAGCCTACACTTTAATTGAAGAAATGAGTAATAATAATTTTCAATGATCTTCTAAAAGGGTTAATCCTAAAAGAATGGCCAGTATTCAAGATAATGAGGCCTTTTCTATTTTAGCTTCACAAGTGGTCATGATATCTAAGAAATTTATAATTTTGCTATTAATATATCGAATGTAAGTAATGACACTCAAATATCTGCTGATTCTCAAACAATGGAAACTTTGCAAGCTATTGCTAGTAAAACTAATAACCCTTATTCTAATTTATTATAATCCCCGGTTGGAAAAATCATCTTAATTTAATTGGAATAATGGATATCAAGTTAATCCAAATCGGAACAATCAAGGAAATTCAACTATAGACCAACTTATCCTCCCGGTTATAACAATCATAAAAGTTGTATATACAATTGATCTTACAACTAAGCAATCACTACAAAGTCAAAACACCGTTATTCGTAATATCGATAATCGATAATAAATCACTAATTTCATTAATTACGTACCGCGCGATACCGCCTAGCAATGTCAAAATTAATTCTAAAGGATCTGAAAGAACATGAATAAGCAAAAGCCGTACAACCTTAAGTGGGAAAGGAATTAAAAGAGAAAACACGAAATGAGATCGAAAAAGAGAAAGAAGTTGAAAAGATCAACCTAAAGATACCTCTTTCTCCAAGTAAAGACTTCAGATCAAGGTACCGGTCAAGTGGAAGTTGAAAGACCACCACCACCTTTTCCTCAAAGACTTAAACAACAGGCTTCGACTCCATTAATTTTCTAAGTTCTTCGAAATTTTTAAGAAACTTGCTCATCAATATTCTTTTGCTGAAGCTTTGGAGCAAATGCCAAGCTATGCAAAATTTATGAAGGATATTTTAAGCAAGAAGAGAAAATTCGAAGCTTACAAAACCGTTGCATTAAGTGAAGAATGTAGTGCAATAATTCGAAGAATTTACCTCGAAACTTAAAGATCATGGAAGTTTCGCTATACCATGTGCTATCGAGAAAAATTCTCCTGAAAAGCCTTATGTGATTTAGAGCTTTCGTATTAATCTCATGCCATTTTCAATCTTTCTGCAAGGTTACTTAGAGAGATTTCTTCTACTACCGTAACTCTTGAGTTAGCCGATCAATCGATCACTTCTAAAGGAGTTATAGGATGTTCTATTAAGGCAGAAGAGAAATTATCTTCCTGTGAATTTCATTGTTCTAGATATGAAAGAAGATAAAGAAATACCTATTATTTTAGGTGAAGACTTTTCTAGCTAATGACGAGCTATGATTGATGTGCAAAAGGAGAATTAATGATGAGAGTTAATGATCAAGAGATAACATTCAATGTTCTGAAATCAATGAGGTATCCTGATAAAGAAAAATGCTATCGGATTGATATTTTTGATTATATAATTGAAAAGCATTATCAAGAAAAATGTAAGATCATTTTCGATGATAAAGATAAAGAATCTATGTTATATAATGAGTCATTAAATGAAGAAAATTTATCCAATAAACTCATTATATTCTTGAAAATCGGGAAATTTTAAACACAACTAAAAATGGTATACTTTTACCTCAATTGGAAAAGCCTCGGACCGGAATTAAAAATGTTTCCCGCACATTTAAAGTATGCATTTCTTGGAAATTCATTAACTTAACCCGTAATTATATCTTCAAAATTAAGCGAAGATCAAGAAGAGAAATTAATAGAAGTTCAAGAATTATAAGAAATCTTTTGCTGACCGCGTATATAAAAGGAATAAGCCCTTCAATCCGTATGCATATGATTTTAATGGACGAAAAATTGTAAACCCACCATTTAACCTCAAAGAAGATTAAACCAAATTATGAAAGAGGTTGTCAAGAATGAGATTTTGAAATGGTTAGATGCCGGAATTATTTATGCGTACTGATAGCAAATGGGTGAGTCATATTCATTGTTTTCTGAAGAAAGGAGGAGTAAATCGTCATTGTTAATGAAAATGAATTAATCCCAATAAGACAAGTTAATGGATGGCGAATTTGCATTGACTATCGAAAATTAAACAATGTCACTAGAAAGGATCATTTTCATTTACCTTTCTTGGATCAAATGTTGGATAAACTAGCTGGACACTCATATTTCTTTTTTTTTTATGGATATTCTGGTTATCATCAATTATTCGTTTATTCTGAGGATCAAGAAAAGACAAAATTTACTAGTCCTTATGGAACATTTGCCTTTAGAAGAATGCCTTTCGGTTTATGCAATGCACCTGCAATTTTTCAAAATGTGTGATGTCAATATTTTGTGATTTGATTGATAAAGGAAAAGAATTTATGGATGATTTTTCGCCTTTTGAACTTCTCTTGAATCTTGCTCTGAAAATATAACGAAAGCTTTCTAAGAGATGTGAAGAAAGAAATTTAGTTCTAAACTGAGAAAAATGTCAATTTATTGTCACAGAAGGAATTGTACGTAGACATAAAGTTTCACAAATAGTAATAGAAGTTGATCAAGCAAAAGTGAAAAATATTGCTGAACTGCAACCACCTACTATTGTTACTGATGTGAGAAGTTTTTTGGGTCATGTCAGATTTTGAGAGATATATAAAGGATTTTTCTAAAATTGCTAAACCTCCTTGCCATTTATTGGAAAAAGAAGCTAAATTTGAATTTAATGAAGATTGTCTTAATGCGTTCAATATTCTGAAAGAAAAATTAATCACTGTGATCCACTTTAAAAAGTATCTATTTTTAGTGTGCATTTCATGCCCACTTTATGCACATTTTTAAAGATATTACACTCACAAAGGAAGGAATTTTGCATATTTTTGTCTTCAAGTATAAAAATATGATTTTAGAGAAATGAAGTAAAAAACTATGCAATTTTGAGCCAAAATGAGTGAAAGAAAATTTCCGACGTGGCACATATTGATATGTCTTTTATGCTTTTAATATATTTTATATTTCTCTCAAATTTTTGGATGAAATTATACTTTTTGAGAAATGTTATTTTATGTCTATCTTGTAGGTGAAGATGTTAGGAACGCAACGTATCCAAATGGGGCGAAACGATTAAACGGAGCCAAACGGAGCAAAAATGCTGAGCCGCGCATGGTGGCGCCTGTGGCGCCAAACCCCAAGGCCTGTGCGCGCCGATTTAGTTGAGAAAATGCGCCTAGGCGCCGAATCATCCAGCAACGGTTATTGGATGGATTTTTGACGACTTTAGGAGTTATTTCTGACGTGTTAAGTAGTTTCTAGACTTTCGTAAGACTCGGAAGTTATTCCTAATATATGACATGTGATACAATGAATCTGCATTAATACACAGAGCGAAGCTTAAATCACGCAAGAGGTGAACAAAGTGAAGGGGTGCGTGTTTTGGCACGGAGTCTCGGCGCCTCAGGCGCCAAAATTGTTTCTAGAAGATTCAATGTATCTAGACTTAATTTTGAAGAGGTGCCTAAAGCAACCCTTTGGTCATTTTCAAAGCTCTATAAATGGGGACCACCTACAAAGAAGGGGGTGTTCTCTTCTTTTTGGCCTCTCTTACCTCTCTCTTTCTCTCTTGTCTCTCTCTCTCTCTCTCTCTCCCCTCTCTTTCTTTCCCCTTAGTCATTTTAGTCATTTTAGGAGTCATGAAGATGTAGATTTCTACATCTTATGGAGAGATTGGGTGAGGGATTTTGAGATATTTATGTAAGGGATGTACGACTGGCGCATGGATCGGTGGTAGACTTTGGTGGAGAGATCTTCTTCTTTCCCTTTAGAGGGAAAAAGCTAAGTATTGTGTTCTTCATTCTCTTGTAATTGTTGTAAACACTTTCTAGTAGATTTTATTTATTTTAAACCGAGTTTTCTAGTCAGAATTTATCCATACTCTTCGTAAGTGATTTTCATTACTCTTTCTTTAATATGAAGTAGTGGCATGTGTAGGAAAATCGTTTTTATGATAGATTTATCTATTAGATGCTTCTAGTGGACAGATAGTCAAGATAAATATAATAGAATACTAATGAAATAAGTTCCTTAATGCACTTAAATTATTACATAATTCTATCAACCATTTTACTTCTTATGCCATTATTTTCATTTACTTTTGTTTTGTAATAAAATAAACATGCATGTTTAGGAATTAAGATTCGTTTAGATATTCTCTATTAAATTATGGTGATGTTATTCATACCGATCTTCATTTATTTTACAAATTGATCACTTGTATTGTTAAAATCGTTGAAGAATTTTGAGACCTAGAAGGAGATAAATTCTTAACTAGTAGATATCACATGAATCTCGGGTAGTCGAAGGTCTTCATGGCTATTCAAGGCGAAGTGCAAATAAATATGAAAATATTATTCAATGCGAATTAATTAGTTTTTAGAGTGACAGATTAAATTCTAATAATTTGGTTTATAGAAGAACGGACGACCGGTAGGGGCCGACTATAGCTACCCTTGGACATCTGTGGCGGTGAGTCTTACTAACCCATTCTACTAATAAAAAAACATCCCGAACCAATCTATGATTACCCAATGTTCTTTACACTCGACCAAAGGGTAAAAGAATAAAGATCGCTTCTATTTCCGGCACTACTACATAAAATTTAAGCATTTCTTTCCTACACATTATCTATGTAATTACAAGAGAAAGGTAGTCTTTAACATCTTAAAATTCTCCAAACCAATTTATCCATAAGTTATCTTTTTATTTAAGAACTTTATTTAGGATTAGTTATTAAAAAAAAACCTTTTAATCAAAATTCCAAATTTGTGCCTTATAGAAATGGGGACGGAATTAGCCTAAAGGATCGCTTACCTCGCTTCTCCGTGGATCGATACTCGGGGTTATAAAAGAAAACTCGTATTACTTCAAACGATACGTATACTCGCATACATTTAGTGTGTAAATTATTTTCAAAAATTTTACAACAGTTTAATTTTATACACAAGCCGCTATTTATAAATTGGGTCAAGTTTTTAGCCATCTTTTGGAAGCAAAAATTACTGCTGTTGACCTCATTTTTGATGAGGTCTTCTCTTCTTCTCTTTAGTACTTAGATCTAAATTTTCAGAAGCCTTTCGACTATCTTAGAGGACTAGAATTGGATCCACCATCTAGAATTTCAAACCACTTCTTAACTCCCCGCAAACTCCACAAACTTAACCGTAGACCCCTAATCACCTGTGAGGGTTGAAATCAAGTGTGGAAGTTTAAAGGATGAGTTCCTATAGGACTCTTCGGGCCTGTGACCGCCCGGGGCGGCCCTGCCTGGTTGAAGGGGCTGACTTACACACACACTACACTCCTATACACTACACTTCCATACACCTCCTAAACCACACCTATACCTAACTCGACCTCCCGACTCATGTAAGTGATTCACATGGATGGTCCTTAACCCTTGTTTCTCCTCAAGCAAGAGGGTTAGGAACAATACAAATAATGCCTCAACGCAGTCCCTTCATGGCTCATATAGCTTGATGTGGCTTCATTGCTCAACCAAAATGATTTTATTCCACTTATATTCACCCAATCTTCAATTTTCCAAATTTTCAATTTTTGACCCCCGGGACCCTACACCCGCCTAACCTACCAAATGCCCTCGAAACTACCCAAAATTTCCAAAATCACCCAAATTACCCAAAATTCCTCAAGACCAATCCTAAACATTTCCTCCCCACTCAAATTGATCATCCATAACCAAAAATACCAAAAATTCCAAAAAACCTCCCAATACCCTCCAAATACCCAAAATACCCCTCTTAGCCAAAAATCCAAAAATTCAGAAAATTACCAGAAAATTCCAGAAAATCCCAAATATTCCCAATTTCATTTTGTTCAACTACACCATGGGCCAATTTTGCCAATTTACCCCACTTTTATCAAACCCCACCTGACCCATTTTAACCCAAAGTGAACCCAATGTCAAACCTAACCTACCCAATTGACCCAAATTCTGGTCCAATTCAATTCTAAACTTAAATTTAACATCCCCAACACCAATCTAGACCCAACTAAGTCTAATTTGATTGGCATTGGGATCCAATTCTCACATTTGGCCTTAAAGCCCAATTTGGACCCATGACCCAAACTTAGCCCAAACTCACCCAATTCAACTCCAATTAACCCCAAATCTTTTCTAAACCTTCCTTAACATCCCCATAAACAAAACATCAACATGATTTGCCCAAAATTTAGACCCAAACCCCACTCAAATTCAAATCCCAAAATCAAAAAGCCCAATTTTGACCTAAACCTAAACCTAGCCCAAATAAACCCAAACCTCAAAATCAAAACCTAACCTAAGCCAAAACCTCTTTGAAACACTCCCATAAACATTTCACAACATTAATTTTACATCAATTTCAACTCTAGCCCAACTTTTGCCCATGGTACCTCATTTTGCCCACCTTACCTCTTTACCAAAAGGCCCATATCCAACCAATTCAAACCCAAATCACCTCAAATTTGTTTCAAACCAATTACGACACATCCCTAAACCAAACTCAACAATTATTTGGCCCAAGCCTTTACCAAAATTTCATCCCAAAATCCATTTTAAATTCAAAAGCCCACTTCTTCTAAACCATTTTAAAAGCCCATCTAAAACCATTTCAATGAGCCCAAAATCTACCCAAAGCCCACATGACATTTCCATTTGCCATCCACTTAATCAAAGCCATTCCCTAAGTTCTAATCACATCATCAAATAATTCCAAATTAAGCCTCATGCCAAATCACCCCTAAAACACCAAAATTTCTCTTAAATCCATTTCCATGAAATTGACTCAACTTTTCCCAAGCCAAAGACAAGCCATGCAAGCCATAAACAAGCCACATGAAGCTACGGAGGGTTTGACTTGTCACCAAGCCATTAATGGCAAGTGGAGGGAGTCCTTTCCTAAGCCTTCCTTAAGCCATTTTAACCTCTTTAATGCAACACTATAACCCAAAATTAACTTAAACTATTTGGATAGAGACCACACCATCCTCTTGGCTGACCCAATCAGATCTCTCAGCCCAAAATCAGGCCATGGGGAGGTGCACCCAACCCAAACCAATGGGCTTCGACCAAATTGAAGCCAAACGCCTTTCCCCATTCCATTCTGCCACCCCTTTACACATGGCAAGGCCCAGCCCTATTGACTGCACAAGCCTCCAGCCCTGACCCACCTGAGCTGAGGCACCCTGACCCCGGCCGGGCCAGCCACCACAGCCGCCGGAAACCACTAGGCCGAGAGCTCACATGTGCCCAAACTCGAATTCTCACCGCCGAGTCGCCTACCCAAATGGCCACCATGGTCGTTCTTCTCACATGCCAAGAGCAGCTGATCCCAGCCCTCAACTCCCCGGGAGAGCCTCCAACATGCCTATTTAAACCCCTCACCCTCTCGGCCAAAGGAGGTGCTGAACCTAACCTTAAGGAAACTCGCCAAAATCACCCGCATCACTCTCCTACCACACAGCACTTGATCCCCACCGAATTCCACTCTTAATTCTCCAACAGCTCAATTTGAGCTCAAACTTTAGCCCAAAAACCAGGACACTTCTTCACAAAGTGAGCCAATCCCCAAATTGATTGGTCCTACACCTTCACTAGACCAAGAGGAGAAGTTTCCTACCGAAAGCCCCATCTCCGTGCCACCTGCCTGTTCACTCCTCCAAGCTTTCAGGATCGGCCGTGGTCACTTTCACAGCTAGACAATTCACTAAGCCAAGGACTTCATCTGGAGCTTACTTGGACCCAATCGAAGGTGACAACTCTCGCATCGAAGCTTCACTTCTCTCGAGCAAAGGTACGAACTCATTCTTCTTCCCGAGCTTACAGAGATTCTCTCCATTTAATTTGAATCAATTTCAATGCATGTTTACTGTATGGATGCAGCTCCTGTCTCTTCAAGACGAATCCATAGAGCATAAGAACACGAAAATCCGTTGAGAATCGAGTGAGAAATTAGGGTTAGAAGGTCGACGGTCACGGTGCACACCGTGTAGAATGGCCACTGTGGAGTCGCTCTGGACGCGCGTGTATCGAGCGGACGGTTCGCATTGCGCCGGACCAGGGAATGATACGTGAACCGCGGGTCCCGGGACGGCTGACTCAGATGGCGGCGCCCAATCACAACACACGCACTTCCCTTCGAGTCGCCAAGGCCGACACGGCGCCGCGTGCATAAAAGAGAAATTGTGGATTTTTCCGATTTATTTAAATACCAAAACTTTAAAAATCCATATCTTTGTGTAGAAAAATCACAAAAAATAAAATAAAATACCCTCTGCTCGTTGAATGAGGACAATAATGTGGAAAGAAATTAATTAATTTTGTCCAGTATTTTATTTTTAATTAATTATTTACTCCCCGCATTGTTTTAATTCTCCATGCATTCATACAATTCACCATGGCATGAGACCATAGGGCCTTTGAAGCCTCTGAACTTGGGAACATTCTCTGACTCTTCAAGGTCGAGGCCACCTCCGTGAAAAGTTATTGATTTTTCAAATGCATGTTGTCGTTTTCGAGTATTTTAATTCCAAAATTAGCATGTTGTGAAATAAATTCTAGGAAAATTTGGTGATGTTTCTTATGACCAGAGAACCCTAGGAAAATAGGACTTGAGTTAATTCACTTGCTTTCAACCCCTAATTGGCTTAAACATCCAAAATAACACCCCTAATTAATTAGTGGAGCTAACCATACATCAAATCGACTTAAAATAAATTCTCCACCGACCTTTACAGATCGCAGGAACCCACCATAAAATTTCAAGTCAATTGACTTGGTTAACCCTACTAAATGGGTTGATTAAGCCATTTAGTCATTTTAAACTTTAAAAATTCATAACTTTCAAAATACCTTTCAAAAATTCACCAAATCGGTTTTCTGAGCCTTCGATATCGGGGGAATTTAAGAAAATTAAAATTTCAATTTTCTAAAAAAGTTGATTTTTCATCATTATTTTAATATTTTAATACTTAAAAAAAATAATAAAAATAACAAAAATAATAAAATTCACCAAATGTCATATTTTGAAATATAATCACTAGAACAAACCCCATATTTTTCTTAGGTTCATTTAGACGAGATATTAAATTTTAAAGCCTCAGTAATTTTTAAAATTAAAAAAATGTATTTTCTAGCATTTTCACTAAAATAATTATAATAAATCAAAGAAAAATCAGAAAATTGTAAAATTTGGTTCTCTGAATCCTTGATATCAGAGAGAATTTTGAAAATTATAAAATTCATTTTTCAACTATATTCTATTTTTAAATTAATTAATACTCCAGAATTTAAATAATTCTAATAAATAAAATATAATTCAAAAATCACAAAAATTAGTCCAAAGTGGTCCTCTGGTCATTAGGAATGTCCCATAATTTTCTTAAGGACGTAAACTTTCTCTTGGTCATATTATTAAATTTTCTCTAAGTCCTTATTTTCCACCAAAAATAATTACATAAATAAATTAAATATATAAAAATCACATTTTCTCCTCTAATGTCTTTATTGACATATGAGTGAGGTCACATAAAAATTTCAAATTCATTTGAGCTCAATTTAGTGAGTTATGAAATTATTAGCTTCAAGGGCAAAATGGTAATTAAAATCTTAACCCTTTTAATTAAGACTTTAGGCTTAATGAAATTAATAGGTAAAATATTTGATTTTAACTTGATTTGGATGATTGAAATTTAGATAATTAAAGGGTAGAACTCACTAAACAATTTAAAATAATTGAAATAAACCTTAATTAAATAATTAGTTAAATTTGGTAGAATAATAAAATTGGAATTATTAAATAAATGGATATTATTGGGGAGGATTTGTTCTTTAATTTAAAAATCCCTAAATTAATCATCCTAATAATATTTAATTCCTAATTAAAATGATAATCCAAGTTTAAGATTTAAAATGCTAAAAGGCTTAATCATTAAATTAAATTAAAGTTAAATTATTTAAAACAAATCCCTTTAAAAATTAAAATTAAATTAAAATTAAAATTAAATTAAACTAAATTAAATTAAATTAAATTAAATTAAATTAAATTAAATTAAATTAAATTATATTATATTATATTATATTAAATTAAATTAAATTAAATTAAATTAAATTAAATTAAATTAAATTAAATTAAATTAAATTAAATTAAATTAAATTATATTATATTAAGTTAAATTAAATTAAATTAAATTAAATTAAATTAAATTAAATTAAATTAAATTAAATTAAATTAAAACTAAATTAAATTAAATTAAATTAAATTAAATTAAATTAAGCTAAGTCATATTACATTAAATTAACTTAAGTTAAATTAAATTAAATTAAACCACATTAAATTAAATTAATTTAAATTAAATTAAATTAAATTAAAATATAAAGACATGAAGAATTCAAAAATAAATCTAAAATAATCAAACACTATTCCAAACTTAAATCATTAATTTGAACTTAAATTTGAATCACAAATCATTAAATATCATTTCGCCCCTGTGAGCTTTTACTATTATAACTCCTAAACGAGTATCAAGTGAAATGACACTTCACTCATAAGGATATTCAAAAACATCCTAATTCACCGAGCAAGAAATAAAACTTAACTCAAACACCCCGGATGATTAATTCACTAACAATAGAATTCATTCTGGGACTTAGACAATTCCCCGAAATATCAAAAAGATGTTTAAGATTCGTCTAAACACTTCCTCAATATGATGGAATGTCCTTAAGAACAAATTGAGCTTAGTTGTTCTTTGGTGAAGAAAATCATCCTTAAACCAAATCAAGACCTGTACGTCATAGAAACGACTAGCTATGTGGATTAGACGGGTATAAAACCATAACCCTTCCCGTAGTTTTACCTATAGAAATTACTTTAAATGCTTAAATATTCTAACTGTGTTTTAAGTGCAGCTTGGGATGACGGGAAGACCCTCCTGTACGCTTTTATTTTATTGCAATTTACTTTACCGCAATTTATTTAACGTATCGCACTTACCTTTCGCATGATAAACAACAGTCAGATGAAAACCTACACCTTTATAGGACAAACCAAAACTCGAAACCCATAACTAAATTAAAAGACACTACAAGATAAAATTCATCGCCACAACATTCAAAATATAAAATAACTCAAAATTTAATCACAAACAAAACAACAAAACTACAACTACAACTAAATTAAAACGTCTCATCGAATGAGCTTGAATACCGCATGATGTAACCCACGTGTTGCTAACGGATTTCCCCACGGCCTAAATGAAAGTGCGGAACTCATTTAGTTGAGTTTTTTTTTTTTTTTTTTTTTAGCAAATTCATCCGGACTAAGTGAATTCGATGAAAATAACGGTGCCTGGATGACGGAACCGCGGGATCTTAATTCCGTTCGTTTTAATCAACTTTTTAAGATTCGTTTTTAATTAAAATATTAAAGACACACCTGAACAAGATTTTCAAAAACCAAACACTTCCTCATCTTCTGATTTTTCACCTTCTACAACTAAACCTCTACAACAACAAGGAGCTCGAGCATGGTGGGCATGCACTACCATCGTCAACAAAGAAACCCGCGCGACATCAAAGAAACTATTCTTTAGTTTAAACAACAAGCCATAAAGGATTCGAGGTAGTCCGCCTAGTGCGACATAAATCCTCACCGTTCTTTTAGGCCTTTGTACAGCCTTGCTGTGCAATATAAGCCCTAACTCGCTTTAGGATTCCGAGGTTGTCGTCCGATACGATAAATCCTCCTACCTTTCAGTTATTTGTATAACCAGGTGATTATGTAAATGTAATTCCTATAATTAATCGTTGTGATCGAAACTTAAATAAATTCACTTCCGAAATTCAAAGCCTAACATTAGGATAGTTTGGGAAGCCACCGAAGTTCACTGTCCGTGACATCCCCTACTTCTCTTCCTTCGACTCCTAAAATAAAATGTTCCAAATTCGATCCATTCCCTATCAAATTCCAAAATTCAATCCTCGAAATCCTTAAACTTCAAATTCCCGAGCAACTACCGATTATTATCGAGAGTTTTCTTAGGTGATTTCGTCACTTAAGATGTAATTAACTATGGGCTTCGCTCTTATATGGAACTTTAAGAACCTGTAATATAAACCCTCGCTTAATTCATTTATATTGCTGTGGGAACTCGTCGGCTTATAAAATTGGTTCGCAGACCAAACGGATGCTCACAACCTTCTGGTTTATTTAATCGAGCCCCATCATCAAGCAAAGGTGGTTCATCTTCTCGTGATGCATACACGGCTCGCGGGTGCGGCGCTCGTTTATATAAACTATTCTAGATGAGATCGCCGATTTCATATCTTAAAATTTTCAAATTTAAAATTATTTTCAAAATCAAATACTACTTTTCAAATTATTTATTTAAATTAAAATTAAAAATTCGCCGACAATTTCCGTAGGCGACCTCTTTTCAAAAATACAACACCACAAAAACCTAAAATACGCCGACAATTTCGGCAACTCCGCCTGTAATGGGCTCCTCTCTCCATTTTCATCAAATAGTTCCCCCCGTTTTCAAAAATTTGGGTAGTGTATCCATGTCCCAAATGGATCAAACTACCCTTCTTTCCGTTGGAATACTATGTTCATTTCTACCTCGAACGAGTATAGCCAACATTCTCTCGGATTTAGGAGCCAATCGTTTAGACACCCCCAAACAAAATAGAGGTTCCGAGATCCTTTTACCTCATTTCCGAGGTGGGGTGGACCCCCAATAAGTGTTAGTTTAGAGTTATCCTTCGAGTCGAGAAGTCTCGTATAAGACTTTCTTTTCCTTTCCAACTCAATCGTATTCATTACCTTCTCTACACCTTTCAACATTCCGTTCTAAATAAACAAACCTTCTAATGAACGACTCCTTTAATAAATATACATGAACAAGAATGTGTTCGGACTCTTTTCGATTCCTTTCTTTTCGTCCCGATGAGAAGGAGCACAACTCGGATCGACAATCGTAATCTACCTCAAGTAGAAACGGAAGCCCCAAAACTCGATTTTCCTTCACCAACTGACCGGACTGCTTACAAGGATGAGCCGCCCGACAATGGATCATCCGGTTCGGACAAGGATTCGAGAATACAAATGTCAAGACGTCGACGTTACTCGCACCGATGGACAAAGTGTCGAAGCCGAGAAACCCATGATCGAATTCAACCTTAAATCAACTCAAGAATTTCCCCTCTCGCAAAGGGTTCCAACCTGAGAGTACCGCTGTCCATAGAAGGACCGTTATCTCTACCCCACCGGTCTAGTCGTCTCTCGCACCTACCCGGCTCCCGCCCAAACTCGAAGGGGAAGGAAGTCTAAATTTGTAACGAGCATGTTACCGTGGAGGGTACGTATTTCCGTGCAAGGCCTTCTCGTTTTTGAAATTGGGTCCAGCTCAAGGGTTCCACCCCTAACACTCGACTCGTAGAGAAACGAGGGCAGGAAGATCGCTGTAAAGGCCGTAGCCGCCGTCGCTTCAAGAAATTCCCGAGTACACACCACCACCCGAATACATACCATTGTCTGAGTACACCCCTTGGAAGGGAGTAGATTCCATCCCCTTTCCGCCGCAAACTCGACGAGGAAAATGTCCGCAGAATTGCCTCTACATTACTCGACCCACATACTATGCTCGACAACAAAAAGAAAAGGCTGTGGTTACACCACTTGCCCGACTACAACACTGTGATTGAGAAGTTAGCGAAGAAGGAAAGATGCCCCCGTGTCGAAATTTTAAGAAGGACAGGCGGGTGCCGCCAAATCTCGGCTCGGGGCCGCGACGCAACCTCGCTATCGGGCCGTGTCGTTGGGCTGGGAAGATGAAGGCTAGTCCACCCGTTGTTGTTTCAAAGTTTACGTATCAGGAGGATACCACCTTCCAGCATTCCGACCATTGCACTATCCGGTCCTAGGCCTTCTACCGCTAGAAGGATGGTAATGGGCGTCCCACTCCCGCCAATTAAGACCGAAACAACGACTTTAAAAGGAAAGTTCCCACGAGACTTGAGTCCGAAGAAAAGTTACCGCAGTAAAGGGGACTCATGAAAAAGAAACTCGACAATTATCACATGACAAATCGCAAGGATGTACGTAAAAGACCTCTTAAGATGCTATGGAAAAGTTAAGAACCGATATTCACGACTAAATAAGGAAAGAGAGAAGAAATTCGGAGATGAAGTTGACTCGTCGTAGTTCATGGATGATGAGTATGCGTAAATTAACATGGTAGAAACACGAGCTTCGTCACTAATAAGGTGCTCCTGCAAACAAGCAGAAGAGAGGAGCCTAAGTACGAGGAGTGCGCCTTCAAGAGAAAGATGATACGATCGCCTGGGAGCCGGCGAAAAGGATGGAAGAGATGGCCGTAGCCCTAGCCACTTCCGCAGTCAAGTTCAACCCCAAAGAGAAACACCCCGTTGACCTCATTTTTTTATGAGGTCTTCTCTTCTTCTTTAGTGCTTGTGGATCTAGCCTTCCAGTTTTCCTTCGACTATCTTAAGAGGATTAGAATCGGGACCCAATCTTTTAGAAATTCAAACCACTTCTAAACCCCCGCAAACTCCACAAACTTGACTGTAGGCCCCTAATCACCTAGAGGGTTGAAATCAAATGTGGAAGCTTAAAGGATGAGTTCCTATGTGACTCTTTTCGGGCTCAGATCGGCTTTCGTGGGCTCCGGTATGGTGAAGGGGCTGACTTACACATACGCTACACTTCCATACACCTCCTAAAAACACACCCATACCCGACTTGACCTCCTGACTCATGTAGGTGATTCACATGGATGGTCCTTAACCCCCAAGCCCTCAAGCAAGCAGGTTGTGAACAACATAGCCGAATGCCTCAAATGAGTCCCTTCATGGCTCATGTGGGCTTGATATGGCTTCATGGCTCAGCAAAAATGATTTCATTCCACTTACATCCACCCAATCTTCAATTTTCCAAATTTTCAATTTTTGACCCCCGGACCCTACACCCGCCAACCTACCCGAAGCCCCGAATAACTCTAAATTTCTCAAAAATTTCCAAATCACCCAAAATTCTCCAAAAATCATTCCCAAACATTTCCACATCACTCAAATTGATCATCCATACCCAAAAATATCAAAAATTCCAAAAATACCTCCCAATACCCTCCAAATACCCAAAATACCCCTCTTAGCCTAAAAATCCAAAAATTCAGAAAATTCCCAGAAAATTCCAGAAAATCCCAAATATTCCCAATTTCATTTTGTTCAACTACATCATGGGCCAATTTTGTCAATTTACCCCACTTTTATCAAAATCCCCAATTTGACCCATTTTAACCCAAAGTAAACCCAATGTCAAATCTAATCCCATCTGATCGACCCAAATGCTGGTCCAATTCAATTCCTAAACTTCCAATTCAATATCCACAATATCAATCTAGACCAAATCCAGGTCCAATTTGATTGACATTTGAATCCAATTTCACTTTGACCTTAAGGCCCAATTTGGACCCATGACCCAAACTTAGCCCAAACCAACCCAATTTAACTCCAATTGACCCCAAACCTTTTCTAAACTTTCCCTAACATCCCCACAAACAAAAACCTAACATGATTTGCCCAAAAATTGGACTCAAACCTCACCCAAATCCACCCTAAAGCCAAAATCCCCAACAAAGCCTACACCAAAACCTAACCTAAATAAGCCCAAGTCCCAAAACCAAAACCCAACCAAAGTTGAAACCTCTTTGAAAACACTCCCATAAACATTTCCCTACATTAATTTTACATCAATTTCAACTCTAGCCCAACTTTGGCCCATGGTAGCCCAATTTTGACTTCACATAGGCCCACTTACCAATTAAACCCAAATTCAAACCAATTCAAGTCCAAATCACACCAAATTGACTCCAAACCACTCATGACACATCCCTAAACCAAACTCAACAATTATTTGGCCCAACCTCTTTACAAAATTTCTATCCATAAATTCATTTTCAAACTTAAAAGCCCACTTCCCTAAACCTTCCTAAAACTCCATTTCCACCAAATACAAAAGCCCAAATTTGGCCCTAAAGCCCACATGACATTTCCATTTGCCATCCATTTAATCAAAGCCAATCCCTAAGTTATAATTCCATCATCAAACAATTCCAAATCAAGCCCCATACAAATTCACATCAAAATATCAAAATTTTTCTTAAATCCATTTACATGAAATTGACTTCGACTTTTCCCAAGCCAAAGGTGAGCCATGAAGCCATGTACGAGCCACATGGAAGCCATGAGAGCCTCTTTACATGTCACCATACCATATCAAGTGTGAAGGAGGGCCCTTCCCCGATCTCTAAAGCTCATTGCCAAATTTTTAATCATGATTCACCTAAACCTAAATTTAATCCAAATATATTTGGATGGAGACTTCTCCATGCCAACCAAATACCGATCCCTTGATCCCCCACGCACTCCAAAGCACTGAGGTACCAAGCCCAAATGGGTGAGTCGACCCATTTAGACCCAAAACTAGCCATGCCCCATTCTATTTTGGATCGTTGCCTTTACACTTCGGCCATTGCCAATTGCTTGCACAAACACCCGCCTGGCCCACTCGACCCCCGAGGTGACCCCGCTCACGGCCAGCCTACCCTGGCCAAACTTCCATAATGTAGAAGTCCAAGTCAATCCAAGCTTGGAATTCTCACCCGCTCGAGCCGCCCCATGCCTGGCCATTGCAATGTTTCTTCACTTGCCATGAGCACTGATCCTACCAACCCCCCCGGGAGGCCCCCTCCGGCCCTCGCCTATTTAAACTCCCCACCTCTCGGCCATGAGAAGGTGCTGAAAAACCTTAAGGAAACCCCCGCCAAAATTGTTCCGTACTCACTCCCCACAATGCAGCACTTGATCCCCACCGAAATCCCCCGCCATTTCTCGGCTCGTGAGCTCAATTTCGTAGCTCGAAATCCAAGCCCAAAACCAGACACTTCTCCACAAAGGATCAATCCTCAAATTGGTCGGTCCTACACCTTCACTCGTACCAAGAGAAGGTGTCCACCAAAGAAAGCCCCATCTCCGTGCCACCCAACGCTTGTTCCGTACTCCAAAGGTTGTGATCACTTTGGGCGGAAATCACACTCTGTGCAATTCACCACATCCCTGTGCTTCATCCCTAGCCTCCCCGCAGCCTCCAACGAACGCGTCGAGCATCTCCCGATCGAGGCTTCACCTCTCGTAGCCAAGGTATGGCCTCACTCTTCCTCCCGAGCTTCGAACATTCTCCATTTTTATCGCGTAAATTTCATCCCATTACAAAAACCGTACGGATGTGTTCGTCTTCGCACGAATCCATGTGAGCATGGGGAGCACACAGCATCCATTGAGTATCGAGCGAGATACTAAGGGATTTAGTGTGACGGCTCTCGGCAGCGAGGACACTGGGGGACGATGAACGGATGCCGTCCATTTGATACACGTCACGGACGGATGGCCGTGGATCGCGTCTGGACGAAGACGCGAGCGATACAACCGGGTCCCGGAGCGCCGACGCGGATGGCGCATCGAATGGAGCGCGACGCGTGTGCCTTCGGAGATGTTAAGGATGACGCGGCGCCGCGTGGATAAGTAGAAAATTAGGGGTATTTTCTATTTATTTAATTCCCTAAACTTCAAAAATTCATAACTTTGTGTAGGAAAATCATAAAAATAAAATAAAATACCCTCGTCAAAGGAACAGGAGAATAATGTGAAAAAGAAATCATTTAATTTCATCAAGTATCTTATTTTTTATAATTTATTTACTTTCCGCATACATTTAATTCTCCATGCATGTATACAATTCACCATGGCATGAGACCATGTGGCTTTGGCCTCTGACTCGGGAACATTCCCTCGAATTTTCAAAGTCGAGGCCATCCCTATGAAGAGTTATCGATTTTTCAAATTCATGTCATCAAGTTGAAAGTATTTTAATTCTAATAAATAACATGTCAGAAATAAATTCTAGGAAAATTTGGTGATGTTCCTTATGACCAGAGAACCTCAGTGAAAAATAGGACTTCGAGTTAATTCACTCAAAACAACCCTAATCGGGGTTTTCTAAACACTTAAAAATAGGTCTCTAATTAATTAGAGTTAACCATAGATCAAATTGACTTGAAATCAATTCTCCACTGACCTTTAGGATCAGAGGAACCCACCATAAAAGTTTGTCAATCGGACTCGGTTAGCCCTATTAATCGGCCGATTGCCCATTTAGTCATTTTAAACTTGCAAAGCATATGGGTATTTAAAATTCATAACTTTCAAAATACCTTTCAAAAATTCACCAAATTGGTTTTGGAACCCTCTCGATATCGTGGGAATTTATGAAAATTAAAATTTAAATTTTCTAAAAAAAAGTCGATTTTTAATATTATTTTAATATTTTTAATAATTAAAAAATAATAAAAATTACAAAAATAATAAAATTCACCAAAATGTCACATTTTGAATTTTAATCACTTAGGAACAAACCCCATGTTTTTCTTAGGTCTATTTGGTGAGATATTAATTTTTGCCTAGTAATTTTAAAATTAAAAATGTATTTTCTAGCATTTTCACTAAAAATAATTATAATAAATCACAGTAAAAACGTAAAATTTAGACTTCCGCTTTCCATTTCCCTGATATCGTAAGATTTTTGAAAAACATAAAATTCATTTTTTAACATTTATTTTATTTTTAAATTAATTAATACTCCTTAACTTAAAATAATTCTAATAAATAAAATATAATTCAAAAATTACAAAATTTGGTCCAAGTGGTCCTCTCGTCATCAGGAATGTCCCCTAATTTTCTTAAGGACAGAAACTTTCCCTTGGTCATGTTATTAAATTTTCTCGGAAATTTCTATTTTCTACCAAAAATAATTATATAAATAAATTAAATACGTATTAAAATCACATTTTCTCCTCTCATGTCTTTAGTATATGCGAGTGAAGTCACATAAAAATTTCAAGTTCATGTGAGTTCAATTTAGTGAGTTTTGAAATTATTAAGCTAAAGGGCAAAATGGTAATTAAAATTTTAACCCTTAATTAAAACTTTAAAGTTTAATAAAAAATTAACAAGTAAAATATTTGATCCTAACCTGATTCGATGATTGAAATTTAATAATTGAAGGATAGAAACCCATTAAGCAATTTAAAATGATTAAACTTTAATTAAATAATCGATTAAATTGGGATAATAAATCTAATTATTAAAATACGGATATTATTAGCGAGATTTATTCTTTAATTTAAAAATCCCTAAATTAATCATTTCATTAATGTTTAATTTTAATTAAAATGATAATTCAAATTTCTAAAACATCAAAGACTTAATCATTAAACTAAAATTAAATAATCAACTCTTTAATTAAAATTAAAATGAATAAAATTAAATTAAATCAAATTAAAAATTAAATTAAATTAAATTAAATCAAATTAAAAATTAAATTAAAATTAAATCAAATTAAAAATTAAATTAAAAAATTAAAATTAACTGGAGAATTAAATTAAATTAAAATTAAATAAATTAAATTAAAAAATAATTAAATTAAATTAAATTAAATTAAATCAAATTAAATTAAAAATTAAATTAAATCAAATTAATTTAATGTAACATCAAACCAAACTAAATTGAATTAAATTAAATCAAATTAAAAATTAAATTAAAAAAATTAATTAAATTAAATTAAATTAATTAAATAACATCACCTAAGACATAAAGAACTCAAAAATAAATCTAAAATAACTTGAACACTATTCCAAACTTAAATCATTAATTTGAACTTAAATTAATCACAAATCATTAAATATCATTTTGCCCTTAGGAGCTTTTACTATCGTAACTCCTAAACGGAATGTTAAATGAAATGTTACTTCACTTATGTGACATTCAAATATCCTAGTTCACCGAGCAAGTTAACAAAACTTGAAAACCTCGACGATCGATTCATTTACAATTAAATTCTCGCACTAAACAATCCTAGAAATATCGAAAAGATGTTTAGGATTCTTCTTAAGCACTTCCTCAATATGATAGGATATTTATAAGAACAATCGAACTTAATTGTTCTTTGATGAAGAAAATCGTCTTCAAAACTAAAAATGTTAAGAACCTGTACGGCCATAGGAGATGACTAGCTATAGATTAGGAACTCGGGTAGAAAACCAACCTTTCCCTTAGCTTTACCTAGGAACTTACTTTAAATGCTCTAAATCACATTTTAAGTGCAAACTTTGGGATGACGGGAAGACCCTCTGTGTACGCTTTTTATTTTATTGCGATTTACTTTACGGCAATTTATTTAATCGCATCGCACTTACTTTTCTTGCATGATAAACAACAAATAATGAACCTACACCTTTAGGACAAACCAAAACCGAAAACTGTAACCAAATTAAAAGACACTACAAGATAAAATTCACCTCCACAACATTTCAAAATATAAGACAACTCAAAATTTAATCACAAACAACACAAAAACTACAATTACAATCAATTAAAACGCCCCGTTGGATGATCGTAATAATTTCGCATGATGTAACCTACGTGTTACACCCGATTTCCCACGGTCTAAATGAAAGTGTGGAACTCATTCAATTGAGTTTAGCAAATTCATCTTGGACTAAGTGAATCCGATAAAAATAATGATGCCGAAAGGATGGAACCGTGGGATCTTAACCGTGTTGTTATAATCAACTTTAAGATTTGTTTTAATTAAAACACAAAAAACACTTCGAAATTAAGATTTCTCTAAACCAAAACACTTTTCTCATCCCCCCGATTTATGATTTCTAAAACTAAACTCGCAACAACAAGGAGCTTTCCTGAGCATGGTGGGCGCACGGCCATCGTCGTCAAAGAAACCCGTGCTCGACACCGCAAAACTATTCTTTAGTTCAAACAACAAAGCCACAGACTTCGAGGTAGTTCGCTCAGTGCAACATAAATCCTCAACTTTCGTTAGGCATTTGCATTGCAAATTAAGCCCTACCGGTCTTAGGACTCCGAGGTAGCCGTCCGATACGATATAAACCCTCACATCTTCCTGTGCTATTCGTATGATTCTATCATATAAATATGCTTCCCAATTAACTAAAATCGGCAAGATTAAAACATTAAATAAACATTAGGACTTTCCTAAAATCCAAACCAAACAATAGGATAGTTTCGGAGATTATCGTTTCACTTCGAATCCATAATTTCTCCTACTTTTCTTCCTTTCGTACCCCAAAATAAAATGTTCCAAACTTGATCCATTCCCTATCGAGATTCAAAAATTCACCCTTTCAAACTTAAACTTTCAAATTTCGAGAGCTGCACTATTGATTATTATCGAGAGTTTTAAAGCATTCCCGTCACTTAAGACAGTAATTAACTATAGGGGCTCTCTGCCTATGTGGAATTTTAAAGAACCTTGTGTAATATAAACCCCGTTTAATGTTTTCATATTGCTGCGGGAATTTGTCGCGCTTATAAAATTGGTTCGCGAGACCAAACGGATGTACAAATCTCTCTGGCTTATTTAACCGAGCCCCATCATCAAGCAATGTGTCTATCCTTGGGGATAGATACACTATTTAAGTATATGTGTGCTCGTTTATATAAACTATTCGGGATGCGAGACGGCTTGATTTCATATCTTAAAATTTTCAAATTTAAAATTATTTTCAAAATCAAATACTACTTTCTAAATTATATCTACATTTAAATTAATTTAAAATTCATTGACAACTTCCGTAGGCGACCCCCTTTTTCAAAACACACAACCTAAAAATATGGCCACACACCCCCGGAAGTTATTCACATCAGAGATCAGAGGAAAGGAGATTACATCCGTCAACGCGGGATGATCAATTAAAGAAGGATGCAACACAAAGTATGATTCCGTAAAAGGATATCAAGAGCTTGGTAAAACAAAGAAAGCGCGAGAAGCCTTAAGACAATCAAAGAGCGTGACATCCATTCGGACGGGTAGACCTTACCTCAAAGAACGTACGCCGTCCAATATCTCAGGCTTTCATCACCTCTCGTTCAAGACCTTCGATGGAAACTGAAACCCTCGGCAAGATGTTGCACATTTTCGTGCCGCTTGTTGCAATGCCTAGCGGAAGTGATGTTTTTTTACTCTTCTCCGACAATTTGTCAAAGAAATTTCCGTCGTGGATCGCCTTTGATTGGTATGCTAATTACTTAAACCTGCCTCTAAGAAGACATTTTAGAATTGTAGAACCTCTTCATCAAGCGATTTGTCGTGAGTTCGCACCACATCACTATACGTGATTTAGCAGCAGAGTAGCTAGTAAGCCGAATGAAACCTTGGTGCACTACATACTTCGATGGAGGAACCTAAGTATGAAGTGTGAGCCACGCTAGCAAGAACAGCATGCAACAGATTTTACTAAAAAGCATCCATGGCCCGGGAGCAACATTTCTCCTCAAGGATTTACTATTAAGACTTTCGAGAAGTTGTTAAGCAAGGCCGAAAGTCAGCAAGAGTGAGGCGGCTAAATTAAAGCCACCGATGTTCGTATAAACAAAGCTCCGTGAAAACTTTCAAAAGAAGTCCCGGATCGTCGCAAAGAAGCCGACAAAGGCAAGCAACCGATACAAATATCGTCGCAACGGCCGCAGCAACCTCGCCGACCAGCTCAGCCAACCCCGACCCGCCCACGCTCATTCCCAACAAGATGAACAACCGCCTCGTCCGCAACGTACGTTAAGGGAGCTTCCGAGTGCGGAGTATCCGTTCTCCGAAGAATGAGGCAAAGGCCGAAATGTTCCGCGCAACTTCTTGATGAAGACTCCATATTTCCAACTACTAGAACCTAAGAGGCCGAAGAAGCTCATGGCAGGATCCCAACTTTGCCCTTACCACCGCATGCTCAAAAAAGCAAGATGTAAGATTGTATTACCTTCAAGAGCCGGGCTCAACGACAATCTTCGAAAGGGAATATAACGATCCCGAAGAAGTACAATGCATGAACCCTGTGAAGAGGTTCCGCCAATGTTATCTCGACGGATCTCATTGTTCCGATAGATCCCTATGCGATCGATGATGGATGGACTACCGCTGACAAAGTCTTCGAAGAAAGGATTTTAGATCGCATCCAAACCACTTCGGTGCGAGCTTCAACTCGCAGTTCGAAACTCCGTCAAGTCGGCGCTATCACTTCTGCGATAAGAACAACTCAACAAGAGATAATTGAAGAAAAGAAGAAATCGAAGAAGAAGAGAAGACCGGAAATTCCAGGGCTGGGGATTGGGGGTCACGATCTTAGGATAGTTGTTTCCGATCTGGGAGAAATCCCTCAACCCCCGACTCGTATGATTATTCTCGCTCACTCCGTGGAATCTTATAATGACGAGGGTTATGGCGTCGGCTACGCGCTGACCGTTTCTAACGATTACGTAACTAGCGACAATCAACCTAATCCGACGTCGATTCCGATACAAATAACAATTCTCAAATCATACACAATCTCGACGATCACAATGATGAAGAAGACATCCACCGTGACGGCTACGAGAGTTCAACAAGCGACGAATCTATTTCTGCGAGTTTCGAGGAACCCCAATCACAATGTGCCGTAGCCTTCGACTCCGAAGCTAATCCCGACAACTCGTCACCTCGATTCAGAAGAGACACCAAAGAACTCAATGCTAAATTCAAGAAATCAGCGAAGTCAACTTAAGAAGTGGAAGAGTTCTACCTCCGAGAATGGGTCCAAAAGACAAAGGAAAGCAAAGGTTGCTCCAGAAGAACCAACCCTACAGAAGAAATACCCATTCGAGAAGAAAACGAGGCACAGAAAAACAAGATTTATGATGTGCTAGCCCATTCAGAAACTACCAAACAACCGAGCATTCACGACGCTCTCATCTTATCAAAGGAGATGAGAGAAGCTCGATCAAGGCCGACGATCCAGAATTTGCTTAGCTCGGCACTCACGGAGAGTCCTTAGATGAGGTTTGCTCGTTAAAGGAACAACAGGTGTTACCTTCACGACGACGACCTATTACTCGGGGATGCGAGACCACAACCGACCATCGTACATTTCAAGCAATCGGGAAGTTTACGCTCTCCCGCAGTATTGGTGGATCCCAGGAGCATCAACACACACCCTCGAACGCCAAGATACTTGAAATTGATGTCGCGAGCTCGAGGCGACAAAAATGTTATTAAGAGGATTCAAACTTAAAGAGAAAGAGCCCCTGGATCAATAACACTGCTAATGAAGACCGTGATTTAGCAAAGACAACCGCGAAATTTCACACCGATTCAAACGCTGCTCAACGCTCTACCGGGCCGACCATGGATACATGAAAAATGTGATGGCACTAATTAATCTCTAAGCATCATGCATTAAATACTACGACTGAGGGGAACAAGTAATAAAGGTGACTTACAACCGTTCTCCGTACATGAAATCGGAATCCATGAAGATGCAGTTTGCTGCCGCACCTCCGAAGAAAACACCCTTCCCGTAGATACCATAACAACAGGCGAAAAGGAATGGGACAACGAAGAACTCGAAGTTCTGGGCCTTGTTAACACCATCACTCCCTTACGAGATGGTGAAGGTTTCTCCACAACTCGCATCCAGGTCGAGGCCGTGGACGAGGTCGTAAGGTAGACGTTAGGACGATCGGGACGAGGAAACCACCATCAATGTCGATCGGGAAGATAAGCTCGAAGAAGAAAAAGAAATTAAACAAGAAGCAAATGCATAATAAGTCGTTAGCTTCAGTAATTCAAAATCCCTTAATGTTACGACAACGAAGAATATAAATCGATGTACGAGAAGATTAACCACTATGTACATACTATGACCCCGACCCCGATCCATTCTAATAAGATCGAGGGTAAAGGAGGTCAAAGAGGTACGTAGCTAAGCAGGCAAAGCCCATCAAATTCTATCGTGGTGCTCCTTCCAACCAAATAATGTACAATTTGAAGATGCTACTTCATCGAATTATGGAATCGCCTTGAAAGCGGTACTCTCCCCGTATTCAAAATTTAATCTCGCCGTGGTTTTACCTCGACAATGGTCAAAAGGTCAATCACAACGTTTTCAAAATTATAGTCAATTCATTGGCCCACCCAACTCAAAACATGGTCTCGGATTCGGCACAAGAGGACCGCCGACGATACCGAATTTTGCTTGGTTGTCACCGCGGAAGTCTAAATGAAACTCGTACGGAAACCGAAGAAACCCCGAAGATTTGCAAATTGAAAACGCTCCACCGTACCCGAAGAAGAGATCAAATTCCATTTATAGATGAGCAATCTTGGGTTAACTTAGGTACTAGCGAAGAACCTAGACCTACCTTTGTTATCTTCTACTCAATAAAGAAGACTCCGAAGAAATAATCAAGTTATTAATGGAATTCAAAGACCGTTTTGCTTCGAGCTACGATGAGATGCCGTGTTTAGCTCCCGCAGGTCGCAATTCATAAGCTAGGGTGGATCCTGCTTCGTTCCAGTCAGACATGGTCCTGCACATGGCCTAGAAATCGAATGCCGTTAGCCGAAGTTAAAAGCTATCAGACGCTAAATTTGTCCGTGAAGAACAATACCCTAACCTTGGTTACCAACGGAATGGGCCAGAAGAAGAATGGTCGATCGAATTTGTGTGGATTTCGTAGATTTAAACAAGGCATGTCCGAAAGATGAATTCCCTCTACCGATCCCAATTAATGATCGACATTGCTTCAACACATGAAATATTCTCATTCATGGATGGATCTCTTCAGATACAATGTGATAAAACACTTTAAGATGAAAAACTTACGCATTCGTAACGCCGATCGGAGTATATTGCTACACAAGCATGCCATTCGGACTCCGAAGAACGCAGCAGGAGCAACCTACCAGAGAGCGATGACAAGAATTTTTGATGATCTCATCTACAATCTGCTGGAATACATGGACGATGTGGTCATCAAAAGCAAAGTAAAGGAAAACCAATTGTATGATTCGAGAATTGTTTTCAACGGTTAAGACAATTTAACCTTAAGATGAATCCCTTAAAATGCGCTTCGTCACCGGAAATTCTTAGGATTCGTTTTCCGACATCGTAATCGAAATCGACCTGCAAAGATTAAAGCCATCTTAGAAATGCCGCCTCCTAACCTTAAAACAACTACGATCTTTTCAAGGGAAGCTTCGGCATATCTTCGACGCTTTATCTCAAACTTGCTGCAGTGTCGGCCTTCGGCACTCGCTTAAAAGGACGCCAAATTTATTTCGGGAAGAGAAATGCCGTAGGGCCTTCGAGGACATTAAACAATACTTAATGACAATTTCCCGTCTTGTATGTACTCTTAGCCTCAGTAGACCGCTAATACTTTATACCGCGCTTTAGACGACTTCTCTCGAGCCCCGTTAGCCCAGTCAATGATGAGGGTAAAGAAAATGCTCTTTATTACCTAAGCCGTCGTTTACCGCCGACGGAAATAAGGTATCCCGTAATCGAAAAGCATTGTTTCGGCTCCGATCTTCGCCGCTCAAAAGCTCGTGCATTACATGCTTTCTCATAAGGTCAACCCGATTTCGAAATTTAATCCATTGCAATACTTGATAACCCACCCAACGCTTTCCCACAGACTTGCCAGATGGTCAATGATATTATTGCACGATATAACTTCGTGCCTCTTCGTGCCGTAAAGCGGACAAGCCCCAAGCAGACTTCCGCAAAGACACCCTTTGCCGGCGAATCGCCTCAACGACGACTCTGCTGCATGAACAAATAATGAACCTAGAAGACCCCGATGATCGACGTTGGGAATTATATTTCGACGGAGCATCTTCTTAAGACATAAAGACGAAGAATCGCAAGTGATAGTATGCCCTGTAAGGTGGATCGGATTAATCTTTATAACACCGGAGCTGGGATGTTAAGACACTCCTACCACTTGACAGCCGTGTACAAATAACGGCAGGACACGAAGCCCCTCATAAGTCAGATCGGAATTAACTATTCAAATGGGTATACCGTACATCAACATCTACGTACCCGCAATTAATCATTCAACGTATCGCCGGACAATACAGAATTTTAAAACCAAGACTCGAGCAATACTTCCGCATGCCATACACTATTGAACAAATTCCGAATGTGACAATCTACAAATTTTAAAAGAAAACGCTTAAAGGTATGCGTTAGCCCGTCTCGCAAAAGAATTTTCCTGTTTGCAAGATGAATCGCTGGAAGTGTCGTCCACGGACGTCAGTCCTATCATACCGACATAGACACACACATAACCGAAAAAGAGAAGAATCGCTCAACAAAGGATTTAAAAATACGTAAGATTGGCGACAACCATTAATAGATTACCGCAAACAAAAGAAAACTACCGTATGATAGGTCGTTAGCCCATCGATCAAGAAAAGAACTCGTCATATGCATTAATAAACAACACATTATACGTAATAGTCTTTTCGATCAAATGTGGCTAAGATGCCTAAGCGGGTCCGAGGCCCGTGAAATTGTTAAAGAGATACATTCAGACTCCTCGTGGTGCTCACCGCCGGGTCCAAAGATGAAAATGAAAATTAAAAGACTAGTGGCAATTACCGGGCCCTCGATGATGACCGAATCGCATGAAAATCGCCAAGAGTCAGCTACACGCTGCCAAGTGCATGGAGTGGTTCTACACCAACCTCCAAATGTGCTACATCCGACAATTGCATCGTGGCCATTTTAATGTTAGCACACATAATATCCATAGGAAATCCACCGTCGTCAAAAGGACATCGCTTCATTCTCATGGGTTGCGCGCATTACTTTTCCAAGGGTTATGCGCTCCACTCGTAGAAGTGGCGGCACACCACGTGCGCTTTTTAAGAACCAAGTTGTCTACCGTTTCGGGTGTCAAAGCAACAGATCATCTCGGATAATGCCAGTCGCATTCGAAGCACGCAAATCAACAATTTTGTCGTATATCACGGAATCGATCGCTATATTCAACAATTTACTACCCAAGAGCAAACGACCTTGCCGAGGCTTTTAATAAACTCTCGTTCAAATTTTTTAAAGAAAACCTTGGACGATAATAAGAGAAATTGGCACGAGAAGTTGTTAAGCCTTGTTGCCTACCGGACAACCTTCGTAACCCCTACTCAAGCTACACCTTACGCCCGGTGTATGGGTCCGAGGCGTTGGTTACCCTTAGAAGTCCAGCTCTTCCTTTTCACTCAGATTGCAATAGAAACAAACTCACGACAAGAGAATGCCGCATTATGACTAGAAGAATTGGAAAGCCCGAAGGGAAAAGACTTGTAACACAGCGAGACTTAGAACTATACCAAGCTAAGATGGTTCAAGCCCATGACAATCGGGTCCGCCCAAGAACCTTTAAGGTTGGTGACTTAGTTCTCGTTCTCAAAGACCTATTCTCGCACACCGCAAGATGGGGTGAGGAAAATTAAATCCCACTGGGAAGGACCGCCTGTGGCCGAGGCGCCTACTCGTGAGGCTCCTACCAACAGTGAACTCGCCAAGGAGAACGACATATGCTTCCGATCAATGGACGATACTTGAAAAAGTATTACGCTACCCGATGTTTCGAAGGAGTGAATTTTCCATCCCTAGAAGCACGGGTGAAGTAATTACTTACGACCTGTCCGAACCCAAAAATAACAAAAAATGTGCTAAAATAAATAAAATCATGATAATAAAGTTTTCTTTGTTTTATCTCTTCCAAGTCAAAATCTCTTTCCCCGATCTTTTCCCACTTCATTCTTGTTGAATATAAAAATAAAAATTTTTGTCTTTAATAAACCTTTTTCTTAATGTTCTCGTTCTTAAGATGTACCCCCCATCCTTTTCCTCGTCTTTTCGTTAAGTGAATGTCGAGCGCGCGGCCGGGTCCCGAACTTTAGAAATGGCGTAAGCTTCCTCAGACTCGATGAAAAGAGGGTGAAAGATGGAGCGATAATGTAGATTGACTCGTACTTCGCACCTCGCCAGGCTCGCAATACGAGGAAAGTGACGGTCCCGATTGACCGAGAGGAATTGCCCGCCGTACAAGAATGAAAGTGGGTGGCCCAAGCCACCAATCCAACAGCCAGGAAAAGAAAAACCGTACACCGAAGAAGACAAGAGAATCAAATCAGAATGCCACAAAGCAGAGGGGCGTACTCTGTCGCTGCCGCGCCTACGTAAACTCAGAAGTACGAAGAGCTACTCTCGCAACTCAACTAGAGAAACAAGAATCGCCGTATCCGCAAGATGCTAACTAAATTAGCAGCGGACCGCGACGAGGAAGTTGAGCACGCGCACATATACCGAGGATACCTGTCACGAGAACCCGAAAAGAGGAGACCACCTCCCAGACGACAAGAGACTGCAGAAATCTCAAGAGGAACGGCAAGAAGGCTATTACGCCACTCGCATGAAGCCACCTAATGCATGACCTTGTTGCAGAAGCAACCGTGAGGATTTCTCGACGGACATCATCCCCGAGGAGCCGAGGTATGAGAATGTGAAGGGATCGAGCCATATATCCGCACGTCACTGAGTCTCGTCATTTGCAAATTATTCCAGAATACGAGTTAGAAAGAATACAAAATGTCCGTAAGAAAACTTTGAATACTTCGAGAGAATCGTAGGCAGGAGGATCAATATACTCAAGGCCTCGAGCTTCATACGTACATGTTCTAATATGAACAACAACAACCGTGACCGCATCCGGATTTGAAAAAGATGGGCCGAGCACGTTTAAGAGAAAACACTTACTCAGAATCCCTGAGATGGATGCCGTGGAAGGGGAGAATTAAGGCAACAAGGTCGTGGATGTCGCTATAACTTCGTAGAAGACAGAAAGGAAACCCACCGGGATTCCGTCATGGCCAGGTGGATCCAATGCCATTAGTCATTAAAAGGATGGTAAAAAGAATGATAACATGGGGGGTATTGCCACAGATTGCATACCCAACAGCTTGTATCATCAACATTTACAAGAAGGGTGACCGTATACCCCGCACAGACGTCATCGACTTCGTCGACCTTTCCGTACGCTTCTTTCGAACGAGTACATCATGTTCGGACCACCGGACAGCCTGTGTGAGTTCCGAGGGCCGTTAGCATACTCATTACCGTAGGTTCCGTCATGATACTGAAGGGCAACGCAGCAGATGTCGCTAAGCATTGCATACTGTGAGTACCAAGAAGCGGATCTCGGCCACGCGAAGGATGGACGACAGAAAGCACCTTACCACTTCTAGCCGTAATTCGAGTTAGAGAGCCTCCGCCTACGAGCCGTGAGTTACATGGAAAATATCACACCTCCAACATACATCCATACGGCATCCTCGCCAAGGATGGCTTGGAAGGTGATGTTATCGACCATGTACCTCACTATTCGTACATGGATTTTTGACAGATACCCTTTGATGAATCGACAAAGATCATACATAGTCCGTTTTGAGTCTATATGGATTGTATGAGATGTATTCCCGCATCGAGTTGTACGATGTATCTTCGCATGATTGGAATGAAAGTGACCATGTCACACTTTGGCCTTCACCTCTTTTTGTGCAAATTGACTGAAACGCCATTAAAAGTTAAATGAACTTCGAACAAAGAACAAAAGAAACAAAAAGAATAAAAGAAAACTTTCCTTAAAAATCTTAAATAAAAAATGATAAACTCAAATTCACGATAAAATAAAATTTGAATCCCGATAAAAGACAAACAAAATGACCACAAAATCTCAATCAAATTTCAAATTCAATCTTTCCAAATTTCAAATCAAATCTCAATCAATGCTAAATTCGATCTTTCCGCATCTCACATCAAACCTCACTAAATTCAAACTTACCCTTCCAAATCAAGTCCAACATGCTCTACTCTCTCCTCGTCTCTGGGAAGGAAGCGGCTTCGATTCCATTCGACACGGATCGAATCCGATGGCGAGAATCACATTCAATCCAAACCAACTTTTAATCAACTTTTCCGAATGGGATATGTAACATCTACATATTCCCTCCTACCTATTTCCTTCCATGAAAGTCTTTTACAACTTTCATGAAATTCTCGAACACCAAAATTCCACACTTTTCAAATCAACACTACAAATCGTTGCAAAGTCAATTACCCATCAAAATCAACTTCTTGAGGTTGAGGATTTTTTACATCCGATACCTGATCGTTTTAGGATTCTTTCCCTATCGCACCGAAATACATCAAAATCAAATTTCGAAGCTTCGAGGATTTTACATCCGAGACCTAATCGCTTAGGATTCTTTCCCTATTGCACTGAAATACATCAAAATCAACTTTTTGAAGTTGAGGATTTTACATCCGATACCGCACTCGCTTAGGATTCTTTCCCTATCAGACCGAAATACATCAAAATCAACTTTTCGAGGCCGAGGATTTTACATCCGATGTCGACCGCTAGGATTCTTCCCTATTGCACTGAAATACATCAAAATCAAATTTCGAAGCCGAGGATTTTACATCCGAGACTGGATCGCTTTTTAGGATTCTTTTCCTATTGCACCGAACACATCAAAATCACCTTTTTTGAAGTTGAGGATTTTACATCCGATACCGCACCGCTTAGGATTCTTTCCCCTACCGCACCGAAATACATCAAAATCAACTTTTTCGAGGTCGAGGATTTTACATCCGATACCGCATCGCTTTAGGATTCTTTTCCCTATCAGACCGAAATACATCAAAATCAAATTTCGGTTTCGAGGATTCTACATCCGAGACCGCACCGCTAGATTCTTTCCCTACTGCACCGAAATACATCAAAATCAAATTTCGAAGTTGAGGATTTTACATCCGAGACTCGCACCGCTTTAGGATTCTTTTCCTATTGCACCGAAATACATCAAAATCAACTTTTTGAAGTTGAGGATTTTACATCCGATACCGCACCGTTTAGGATCTCTTTCCTACCGCACCGAAATACATCAAAATCAACTTTTTGAAGTTGAGGATTTTACACCGCACCGCTTTAGGATTCTTTCCCTATTGCATCGAAATACATCAAAATCAACTTTTTCGAGGTTGAGGATTTTATATCCGATACCGCACGTTTTAGGATTCTTTCCCTATTGCACCGAAATACATCAAAATCAAATTTCGAAGCCGAGGATTCTACATCCGAGACCGCACCGTTTTAGGATTCTTTCCCTATTGCACCGAAATACATCAAAATCAAATTTTGGAAGTTGAGGATTCTACATCCGAGATCGACCGCTTAGGATTCTTTCCCTATTGCACCGAAATACATCAAAATCAACTTTTTCGATATTGAGGATTTTACATCCGATACCGCACGTTGTGATTCTTCCTATCAGACCGAAATACATCAAAATCAACTTCGAGGTTGAGGATTTTACATCCGATACCGCACTCGCTTTAGGATTCTTCCCTATCAGACCGAAATACATCAAAATCACCCCGAAGCCGAGGATTCTACATCCGAGACCGCACTCGCTTTGTGATTCTTTCCCTATTGCATCGAAATACATCAAAATCAAATTTCGTCGAGGATTTTACATCCGAGACCGCACCTTTAGGATTCTTTCCTATTGCACCGAAATACATCAAAATCAACTTCGAGGCCGAGATTTTACATCCGATACCGCATCGCTTTAGATTCTCTTCCTATTGCACGGAAGCACACCAAATCGAGCTCTTCGAGGTTAAGGATTTTACATCCAATACCACATTGCTCGAGATCTCTCCTCATTGTAATGATTCAATCCAATCAATTCAATTTTTCTTTGAGGTCGAGGATGTTACATCTAAAAACCGCAAAATTTCAATTTTCATTTCAAATCAAATCCCTTCAAAATTAATCTTAACAAAACTTCAATCTAAATCAAACTCGAGTTGAAATCAATTCACACATCAAAACTTAAACTGAAACAAAATTTAAATTGAAATTTCCCCGATCTTGTGATTTGGAATTCACCTCCTTTTCCTTTCCCAAGCCGAGAGTTCGGTGGACCCCGCCCAGATATACTCGACACTCCCCACGTAAACTCTTCTACTTCGTCCCAAGCTCTTGTCACTCGGGACATCCGTGATCGGTTTTGTTGATCTTTTCGGGTCAACGCCACGCGCGGTGTGCTCCGTCGCCCTCACCACACCTATCGGGGTCCATTTGTCGACCTCATTTTTGATGAGGTCTTCTTCTTTCTCTGAAGATTTCTTAGGATCTAGCCTTAGGCTTTTCCTTTGACTATCTTAGAGGACTAGAATTGGGATCCACCATCTAGAATTTCAAACCACTTCTTAACTCCCCGCAAACTCCACAAACTTGACCGTAGACCCCTAATCAAATTTTGTAGAGGGTTGAAATCAAGTGTGGAAGTTTAAAGGATGAGTCTCTGATAGACTCGGGCCTTGCACGCCCCGCGGCCCGGTCTAGTGAAGGGGCCGACTTACACACACACTACACTCATACACTACACTTCCATACACCTCCCAAAACCACACCTATACCTAATCTGACTCCCTCCCCGATCACAAGTGATTCACATGCACGGGCCCTTAACCCCTAAGCCCGGCTAAGAGACAGAACAACATACCGAATGCCTCAAATGAGTCCCTTCATGGCTCATATGGGTTTGATGTGGCTTCATGGCTCAACCAAAATGATTTTATTCCACTTATATTCACCCAATCTTCAATTTTCCAAATTTTCAATTTCGACCCCCGGACCCTACACCCGCCTAACCTACCAAATTTCGAAACTACCCAAAATTTCCAAAATCACCTAAATTACCCAAAATTCCTCAAGACCAATCCTAAACATTTCCTCCCACTCAAATTGATCATCCATAACCAAAAATACCAAAAATTCCAAAAAAACCTCCCAATACCCTCCAAATACCCAAAATACCCCTTCACTCAAAAAATCCAAAATTCAGAAAATTCCCAGAAATTCCAGAAAATCCCAAATATTCCCAATTTCATTTTGTTCAACTACACCATGGGCCAATTTTGCCAATTTACCCACTTTTATCAAAAACCCCCAATTTGACCCATTTTAACCCAAAGTGAACCCAATGTCAAACCTAACCTACCCAATTGACCCAAATTCTGGTCCAATTCAATTCTAAACTTCAATTTAACATCCCCAACACCAATCTAGACCCAATCCAAGCCCAATTTGATTGGCATTGGGATCCAATTTCACTTTGGCCTTAAAGCCCAATTTGAACCCATGACCCAAACTTAGCCCAAACTCACCCAATTCAACTCCAATTAACCCCAAATCTTTTTCTAAACCTTCCTTAACATCCCCATAAACAAAACACTAACATGATTTGCCCAAAATTTAGACCCAAACCCCACTCAAATTCAACCCAAAATCAAAAAGCCCAATTTGACCTAAACCCCTAAACCTAGCCCAAATAAACCCAAACCTCAAAATCAAAACCTAACCTAAGCCAAAACCTCTTTGAAACACTCCCATAAACATTTCCCAACATTAATTTTACATCAATTTCAACTCTAGCCCAACTTTGGCCCATGGTAGCCCATTTTGCCCACCTTAGCCTCTTTACCAAAAGGCCCATATCCAACCCAATTCAAACCCAAATCACCTCAAATTTGTTTCAAACCACTCATGACACATCCCTAAACCAAACTCAACAATTATTTGGCCCAAGACTTTACCAAAATTTCATCCCAAAATCCATTTTAAAATTCAAAAGCCCACTTTCCTAAACCATTTTAAAAGCCCATCTAAAACCATTTCAATGAGCCCAAAATCTACCCTAAAGCCCACATGACATTTCCATTTGCCATCCACTTAATCAAAGCCATTCCCTAAGTTCTAATCACATCATCAAATAATTCCCAAAATTAAGCCTTATGCCAAATCACCCCTAAAACACCAAAATTTCTCTTAAATCCATTTCCATGAAATTGACTCAACTTTCCCAAGCCAAAGACAAGCCATGCAAGCCATAGACAAGCCACATGAAGCTACAGGGTTTGACTTGTCACCAAGCCATTAATGGCAAGTGGAGGGAGTCCTTTCCTAAGCCTTCCTTAAGCCATTTTAACCTCTTTAATGCAACACTATAACCCAAAATTAACTTAAACTATTTGGATACAGACCACACCATCCTCTCGTCGACCCCAATCGATCCTCTCGCCCAAAATCGTGCCATGGGAGGTGCACCCAACCCAAACCAATGGGTTGACCAAATTGAAGCCAAAATGGCCTCTTCCCCATTCTATTCCAAGCCACCCCCTTTACACATGGCAAGGCCCACCGATCGCACAAGCCTCCACCCCGACCCACCGAGCTTCGAGGGTGACTCGACCCCGGCCGGCCACCACCACGCGCCCGCCGAAACCACCAGGCCGAGAGCTCACATGTGAGCCCAAACTTGGAATTCTCACCCGCCGAGCCGCTCACTCCAAATGGCCACCATGGTCGTTCTTCACATGCCAAGAGTACCGATCCCGCCCCCTCAACTCCCCCCCGGAGAGCCTGCCCATGCCTATTTAAACTCCTCACCCTCTCGGCCAAAGGAGGTGCCTAACCTAACCTTAAGGAAATCCTCGCTAAAATCACCTGCATCACTCTCCACACATAGAGCACTTGATCCCCATTGAATTTTGCACTTCAATTCCTCCAACAGCTCAATTTCGAGCTCAAACTTTAGCCCAAAAACCAGACTTCTTCACAGCGCCGAGTCATCCCCAAATCACTGTCCCACACCTTCACCGGACCAAGAGGAGAAGTTTCCCACCGAAAGCCCCATCTCCAAAGCCACCCAGCTTGCCCAAACAGCCCAAGCTTTGTGATCGGCCGTGGTCACTTTCATAGCTAGACAATTCACCAAGCCAAGGGACTTATCCGGGAGCTTACTCGGGACCTAATCGAAGGTGACACAACTCTCGCATCGAAGCTCACTTCTTCCGAGCAAAGGTATGAACTCATTCTTCTTCCCGAGCTTACAGAGATTTCCATTTAATTTGAATCAATTTCAATGCATGTTTACCGTATGATGTGTTCGTTTCTTCAAGACGAATCCATAGAAAGTATAAGAACACGAAAATCCGTCGAGAATCGAGCGAGAAATTAAAGAAGGTCGACGGTCACGGTGCACACCCGCCGTAGACGATGACCAGAGTCGTTGGATCGCGCGTGTATCGAGCGGACGGCTCGATTGCGCCGACTCGTGAATGATACGTGAACCGCGGGTCCCGGACGGCCGACTCGGGATGGCGGCCCGCACCGCGCCGCGACACGTACCCCTTCGCAGCCGCCGAGGCCGGGACATGGCACCGCGTGGATAAGTAGGAAATTAGGATTTTTCGATTTATTTAAATACCGAATTTTAAAAATCCATATCTTCGTGTAGAAAATCACAAAATAAAATAAAAATACCCTCTCGTCAAAGGGGAATGAGGAGAATAATGTGGAAAAGAAATTTATTAATTTGTCCGCATTTTATTTTTAATTAATTATTTACTCCCCGCATTGTTTTAATTTCCATGCATTCATACAATTCACCATGGCATGAGACCATGTAGCCAAGCTCTCTGTAAACTAAACATTCTCCCCGAATTTTTCAAGGTCGAGGCCACCTCCGTGAAAAGTTATTGATTTTTCAAATGTGCATGTTAAGCCGTTTTGAGTATTTTAATTCCAAAAATTAGCATGTTGTGAAATAAATTCTAGGAAAATTTGGTGATGTTCCTGGCGACCAGAGAACCCTAGGAAAAATAGACTCGAGTTAATTCACTTAAGCTAACCCTAATCAAGCGAACATCCAAAATATCCCTAATTAATTAGAGCTAACCATACATCAAATTGACTAAAATCAATTCTCCACTAACCTTTAGGATCGCAGGAACCCACTCATAAAAATTTCAAGTCAATGGACTTGGGTTAGCCCTACTAAAATGGGTCGATTAAGTCATTTAGTCATTTTAAACTTTAAAAATTCATAACTTTCAAAATACCTTTCAAAAATTCACCAAATCGGCTGAGCCCCTCTCGATATCAGATGAATTTAAGAAAAATTAAAATTTCAATTTTCTAAAAAAGTTTCGATTTTTCATCATTATTTTAATATTTTAATAATTAAAATAATAAAAATCACAAAAATAATAAAATTCACCAAAATGTCATATTTTGAAATATAATCAATTTCAGAACAAACCCCATATTTTTCTTAGGTCTATTTAATGAGATATTAAATTTTAAAGCCCTTGTGGTAATTTTAAAATTAAAAAAAATGTATTTTCTAGCATTTTCACTAAAATAATTATAATAAATCAAAGATAAATCGAAAAATTGTAAAATTTGGTTCTCTCGGAATCCTTCGATATCGACAATTTGAAAAATTATAAAATCTTATTTTCTTAACTTATATTCTATTTTTAAATTAATTAATACTCCGTAATTTAAATAATTCTAATAAATAAAATATAATTCAAAAAATCACAAAAATTAGTCCAAGTGGTCCTCTGGTCATTAGGAATGTCCCATAATTTTCTTAAGGACTTAAACTTTCTCTCGGTCATATTATTAAATTTTCCTTGGAAGTCCTTATTTTCCACCAAAAATAATTACATAAATAAATTAAATATATAAAAATCACATTTTCTCCTCTAATGTCTTTATCGACATACGAGCGAAGGCCACATAAAAAAATTTCAAATTCATTCGAGCTCAATTTAGTGAGTTACGAAATTATTAAAAATAAGCGCAAAACTATAATTAAAATCTTAACCCTTTAATTAAGACTTTAGGCTTAATGAAATTAATAAAATATTTGATTTTAACTTGATTCTGATGATTGAAATTTAGATAATTAGCAGTGTAAACCTACTAAACAATTTAAAATAATCAAAATAAACCTTAATTAAATAATTAAGCAATTTAATAATAAAATCTAATTATTAAAATAAGTGATATTATTAGAGGAGATTTGTTCTTTAATTTAAAAATCCCTAAATTAATCATCCCAATAATATTTAATTCCTAATTAAAATGATAATCCAAGTTTAAGATTTAAAATGCTAAAAGGCTTAATCATTAAATTAAATTAAAGTTAAATTATTTAAAACAAATCCCTTTAAAATTAAAAATTAAATTAAAAATTAAAAATTAAATTAAACTAAATTAAATTAAATTAAATTAAATTAAATTAAATTAAATTAAATTATATTATATTATATTATATTAAATTAAATTAAATTATATTATATTAAATTAAATTAAATTAAATTAAATTAAATTAAATTAAATTAAATTATATTATATTATATTATATTAAGTTAAATTAAATTAAATTAAATTAAATTAAATTAAATTAAATTAAAATCCAAATTAAATTAAATTAAATTAAATTAAATTAAATTAAGCTAAGTCATATTACATTAAATTAACTTAAGTTAAATTAAATTAAATTAAACCACATTAAATTAAATTAAATTAAATTAAATTAAATTAAATTAAATATAAAGACATGAAGAATTCAAAAATAAATCTAAAATAATCAACACTATTCCAAACTTAAATCATTAATTTAACCAAATTTGAATCACAAATCAATAAATATCATTTTGCCCTTAGGAGCTTTTACTATTATAACTCCTAAAACTGAAAGTATCAAGTGAAATGACACTTCACTCATGATATTCAAACATCCTAATTCACCGAAAGAAGAATAAAACTTAACTCAAACACCCCGGATGATTAATTCACTTGAACAATGTGAATTCATTTTGGACTTAGGACAATTCCCGAAATATTGAAAAGATGTTTAAGATCTGCCTTAAACACTTCCTCAATACGCATGGAAATGTCCTTAAGAACAAATGAAATTTCAATGTTTCAGAAATAAAATCATCCTTAAAACCAAAATTGAAGACCTAGACGTCATAGGAATGACTAGCTATAGGATTAGGATTTTGGTAGAAAACCATAACCCTTCCCGTAGTTTTACCTAGAAATTACTTTAAATGCTTAAATATTCTAACCGTGCTTTTTTAAACAAGTAAAATGGGATTTAGGAAGACCCTCCGTGTACGCTTTTATTTTATTGCAATTTACTTTACCGCAATTTATTTAATCGCATCGCACTTACCTTTCTTGCATGATAAACAACATTGCATGAAAACTCACACCTTTAGGACAAACCTAAAACCAAAACCGAAACCCATAACTAAATTAAAAGACACTACAAGATAAAATTCATCGCCACAACATTCAAAATATAAAATAACTCAAAATTTAATCACAAACAAAACAACAAAACTACAACTACAACTAAATTAAAACGTCTCTATCGAATGAGCGGGAAATTTTGGATGATGTAACCCACGTGTTGCTAACGGGATTTCCCAATGCGTCTAAATGAAAGTGCGGAACTCATTTAGTTGAGTTTAGCAAGTTCATCTCGACTAAGTGAATTCGATGAAAATAATCATGGTTTGGACGACGAACCGTGGGATCTTAATCGGTTCCGTTTTTAATCAACTTTAAGATCTGTTTTAATTAAAATATTAAAGACACACGAAATTAAGATTTTCTCTAAAAACCAAACACTTCCCTCATCTCTTGATTTTTCACCTTCTACAACTAAACTCGCAACAACAAGGAGCTCGTGAGCATTATGGGTACGTACTACGCCATCGTCAACAAGAAAACCTGCGTCGACATCAACAAAACTATTCTTTAGTTTAAACAACAAGCCATAAAGGATTCGAGGTAGTCCGCTTATGCGACATAAATCCTCACCCGTTCTTTTAGGCTCAGGATGCCCTCGTCGTGCAATATAAGCCCTAACTCGCTTTAGGATTCCGAGGTTTGCCGTCCGATACGATGTAAATCCTCCTACCTTTCGGTGTTATTCGTATAATCGTGTGATTATGTAAATGTAATTCCCATAATTAATTGGCAGATTGAAACTTAAATAAATTCACTTCCGAAATTCAAAGCCTAACATTAGGATAAGCCTGGGAAGCCACCGAAGTTCACTTCGTCCGTGACATCCCCTACTTCTCTTCCTTCGACTCCTAAAATAAAATGTTCCAAATTTGATCCATTCCCTATTGAAATTCCAAAATTCAATCCTCGAAAACTTAAACTTTGAAATTCCCGAGATGTTTAACTACCGATTATTATCGAGAGTTTTCTTAGGTGATTTCCGTCACTTAAGATGTAATTAACTATGTGGGCTTCGCCTTTATAGGGAACTTTAAGAACCTGAATATAAACCCCCGCTTAATTCATTTATATTAAGCAACGGGGAACTTGTCGGCTTATAAAATTGGTTCGTACCAAACGGATGTCACAAACCTTCGGTTTATTTAATCGAGCCCCATCATCAAGCAAGTGTGTCTATTCTTCAGGATAACATACACGGCTCGTGGTGCGGCGCTCGTTTATATAAACTATTCGGGATGTGAGATCGCTTGATTTCATATCTTAAAATTTTCAAATTTAAAATTATTTTCAAAATCAAATACTACTTTTCAAATTATTTATTTAAATTAAATTAAAAATTCGCCGACAATTTCTGTAGGCGACCTCTTTTCAAAAATACAACACCACAAACCTAAAAATATGCCGACAACTGCGTTATTGCGGGTCGGGTCAAGTTTTTTGCGCCGTTGCTGGGGAAGCTTCGGTAAGAACTTTAGGAGAAATTTAGTTGAATAATTAGGTTTAGACTTGAAGAAGAACACCGTCGACCTCATTTTTGATGAGGTCTTCTCTTCTTCTTTTAAGATTTCAGGATCTAGCCTTAGCTTTTCCTTCGACTATCTTAGAGGACTGAATCGGGATCCGCCACCTTTTAGAAATTCAAACCACTTCTTAACTCCCCGCAAACTCCACAAACTTGACCGTAGACCCCTAATCACCTAGAGGGTTGAAATCAAATGTGGAAGTTTAAAGGATGGGTTCCTATAGGACTCTTTGGCCTTAGGATCGCCTCTAGGTGGCTTGGTCCAGTGAAGGGGCCGACTTACACACACACTACACTCATACACTACACTTGCACACACCTCCTAAAACCACACCCATACCTAACTTGACCTCCCGACTCATGTAGGTGATTCACATGGATGGTCCTTAACCCCTAAGCCCTCGAGCAAGAGGGTTAGGAACAACAATGTGGATACCTCAAATGAGTCCCGTCATGGCTCATGTGGACTTGATATGGCTTCATGGCTCAACCAAAATGATTTTATTCCACTTACATTCACCCAATCTTCAATTTCCCAAAATTTCAATTTTTGACCCCCGGGACCCTACACCCGCTTAGCCTACCCAAAACCCTTGAAACTACCCAAATTTCTCAAAAATTTCCAAATCACCCAAAATTCCCCAAAATCATTCCTAAACATTTCTCTCCACTTAAATTGATCATCCATAGCCAAAAATATCAAAAATTCCAAGAATACCTCCCAATACCCTCCAAATACCCAAAATACCCCTCTTGACCCAAAAATCCAAAAATTCAGAAAATTCCCAGAAAATTCCAGAAAATCCCAAATATTCCCCATTTCATTTTGTTCAACTACACCATGGGCCAATTTTGTCAATTTACCCCACTTTTGTCAAAACCCCCAATTTGACCCATTTTAACCCAAAGTGAATCCAATGTTAAACAAAACCTACCCAATTGACCCAAATTCTGGTCCAATTCAATTTTAAACTTAAATTCAACATTTCCAATACCAATCTAGACCAAATCAAAGTCCAATTTGATTGACATTTGGATCAAATTTCACTTTTGGCCTTAAAGCCCAATTTGGACCCATGACCCAAACATAACCCAAACTCACCCAATTCAACTCCAATTAACCCCAAATCTTTTCCAAATCTTCCTTAACATCCATACAAACAAAAAACTAACATGATTTGCCCAGCATTTAAACCCAAACCCCACTCAAATTCAACCCAAAGTTAAAAGGCCCAATTTTGACCTAAACCCAAACCTAACCCAAATAAGCCCAAACCCCAAAATCAAAGCCCAACCAAAGTCAAAACCTCTTTGAAACACTCCCATAAACATTTCCCAACATTAATTTTACATCAATTTCAACCCTAGCCCAACATTGGCCCAAGTTAGCCCACTTTGACCTATATTGGCCCATTCACCAAAGGAGCCCAAATTCAACCCAATTCAAACCCAAATCACTCCCAATTTGCTCCAAGTCACTCATGACACATCTATGAGCTAAACCCAACAATTATTTGGCTCAAGCCTTTACCAAAATTTCATCCTAAAATCCATTCTAAAACCTAAAAGCCCACTTCCCTAAACTATTTTAAAAGCCCATCTAAAACCATTTCAAAGAGCCCAAAATCTACCCTAAAGCCCACATGACATTTCCATTTGCCATCCACTTAATCAAAGCCATTCCCTAAGTTCTAATCCCATCATCAAATAATTCCAAATCAAGCCCCATAACAATTTCCATTAAAATGCCAAAATCCACAAAATCCCTTTTTTATGAAATTGACCCAATCTTTTCCCAAGCCACATGGAGCCATGAAGCCATATGCAAGCCATTGGTAAGCCATGAGGATCTCTAAGTTGTCAACTCTCCTTAAATGGCAAAAGGAGGAGGTCCTTTAAGCACCTCCTAAAAGTCATTAACCTTAAGCATGTTTCACCTTAACCCAAATTTAACCCAAATATATTTGGATAAGGACTTCTCCATGCCAAACTAGCCGATCCTTTCGACTCCCCACAACACCCAAAGCCACCTTCAAGGGTGAACCAAGCCCAAAATGATGGGTTGACCCAAACCAAGCCAAAATTGCCTCTTCCCCATTCCATTCCAAGTCATCCCCTTTACACATGGCAAGGCCCACCGATCGCACTAAACCCCGCCCCCGACCCACCCGGACCCGAGGGTGACCCATGCTCGCCGACCAGCCTGCCCGGGTCGCCGGAAAACTCCATGGCCGAGAGCTCACATGTGAGCCCAAACTTGGAATTCTCACCCGCCGAGCCGCCCCATCCCCATGGCCATCAGTAACTGTTCTTCTCTCGCCAAGAGCAGTCGATCCCAAGCCCTAACTCTCCCCGGGAGGCCCTCCACCCTCTCCTATTTAAACACCACCCCCTCTCGGCCATGGGAGGTGCCGAACCGGACCTTACCGAAACTCGCCAAAATTGTTCCGCATCACTCTCCATACTTAGAGCAATTGATCCCCGGTGCCAATTTGCCCTAATCCCCACCAACGTAACCCAATTTCTCGACCAAAATTCCACCCAAAACCAGGACACTTCTCCACAGAGGATCAATCCTCAAATCGATTGGTCCTACACCTTCACTCGCACCAAAAGAAGGTGTCCACCAAAGAAAAGCCCCATCTCCAGAGCCACCCAGCTTCTCCACCTCCAAGCTTTGTGATCGACTGTGGTCGAAATCCTACCTAGTGCAATTCACCGCACCGAGAGACTTCATCCGGAGCTTCGTCGGAACGCAATCGAAGGTGACACAACCCTCGCATCGAAGCCACACTTCTCCGAGCAAAGGTATGAGCTAATTCTTCATCCCGAGCTTCGGAGATTCTCCATTTCAAATGCTTTAATTTCAATGCATGATCACCATATAAATGTGTTCGTCTCTTCAAGACGAATCCATGAAGCATAAGAACACGAAAATCGTTAAGTATTGAGTGAGATATTAGGGATTTAGTGTGGACGGTTCTCGTGCCAGAGGCTTGTGGGACGATGAACGGATGCCGTTCATTTAATACACGCGCGGACGGACGGCCAGGATTGCGCCGGATAAGGAGAAGGAACGATACAGAGGGCCCCTGGAGCGCTGAGTTGGATGGCGAGGTCGAATCAGAAGGCGACACGCGGCGTTTCGGAGCTGCCGAGGTTGACGCGGCGCCTCGTGGATAAATAGAAAATTAGGGTATTTTTCTATTTATTTAATTCCCTAAACTTTAAAAATCCATAACTTTGTGTAGAAAAATTAGAAAAATAAAATAAAAATACCCTCTTGCTCACTGAATAGAGGAGAATAATGTGGAAAAGAAATCATTTAATTTCATTAAGTATTTTATTTTTAATGATTTATTTACCCTCTCGCATTGTTTTAATTCTCCATGCATATAGGAAATTCACCATGGCATGAGACCATAGTGGCTTTTAAAGCCTCCGAATTCGGGAACATTCCCGAATTTTCCAAAGTCGTAGGCCATCCCTATGAGAAGTTAATGATTTTTCAAGTTCATGTTACTATTTTCGAGTATTTTAATTCCAATAATTAGCATGTTGTGAAATAAATTCTGGGAAAATTTGGTGATGTCTCTTATGACCAGTAGGACCCTAGGAAAAATAGGTTTTGAGTTAACTCATTTAAAATAACCCTAATCAGCTTAAACACCCAAAATAGATCCCTAATTAATTAGAGCTAACCATACATCAAATTGACTTAAAATCAATTCTCCATTGACCTTTAGGATTAGAGGAACTCACCATAAAAATTTGAAGTCAATCGACTTGGTTAACTCTACTAAATGGGTCGATTAAGCCATTTAATCAATTTAAATTTCAAAAATTCATAACTTTCAAAATACCTTTCAAAAATTCACCAAATTGGTTTTGGAGACTCTTTCGATATTAGGGAAGTTAAGAAAATTAAAATTTTAATTTTCTAAAAAAGTTGATTTTTTGTATTATTTTAATATTTTAATAATTAAAAAATAATAAAAATCATAAAAATAATAAAATTCACCAAAATGTCATATTTTGAATTTTAATAACTTAGGAACAAACCCCATATTTTTCTTAGGTCTATTTAATGAGATATTAAATTTTAAAGCCCTAAGATAATTTAAAAATTAAAAAAATACATTTTTTTGGCATTTTCACTAAAATAATTATAATAAATCATAGAAAAATCAGAAAATTGCAAAAATTGATTTTCTGATTTCCTTAATATTAGAAAGATTTTTAAAAAAATATAAATTTCATTTTTCAACCTTTATTTTATTTTTAAATTAATTAACACTCCAAAACTTAAAATAATTATAATAAAAATAACATAATTCAAAAAATCACCAAAATTGGTCCAAGTGGTCCTCTGGTCATTAGGAATGTCCCATAATTTTCTTAAGGACAGAAACTTTCCCTTGGTCATATTGTTAAATTTTCCTTGGAAATACCTATTTTCCACTAAAAATAATTATATAAATAAATTAAATACAGAAAAATCACATTTTCTCCTCTCATGTCTTTATTGACATATGAGTGAAGTCACATAAAAATTTCAAGTTCATTTAAGCTCAATTTAGTGAGTTATGAAATTATTAAGCTTGAAGGGCAAAATGGTAATTAAAAAAATCTTTACCCTTAATTAAAACTTTAGGTTTAATAAAATTAACAAGTAAAATATTTGATCCTAATATGATTTGGATGATTGAAATTTAAATAAATAAAGGGTAGAAACCCATTAAACAATTTAAAATAATCGAAATAAACCTTAATTAAATAATCGATTAAATTTGGAAGAATAATAAAATTGGAATTATTAAATAGGGATATTATTATTAGGAAGAGATTTATTCTTTAATTTAAAAAATCCCTAAATTAATCATTTCAATAATATTTAATTCCTAATTAAAAATGATAACTCAAATTTAAATTTTAAAATGTTAAAGGACTAATCATTAAATTAAATTAAAAAGTTAAATTATTAAACTCTTTTTAAATTTTCAATTAAATTAAAATTAAAAAAAATAAAATTAAATTAAAGATTAAATTAAATTAAATCAAATAAATTAAATTAAATTAAATTAAATTAAATTAAATAAATTAAATTAAATTAAATTAAATTAATAAATTAAATTAAATTAAATTAAACTAAATTAAATTTAAAAATATTAAATTAAAGATTAAATTAAATTAAATCAAACAAATTAAATCAAATTAAATTAAATTAAATTAAATTAAATTAAATTAAATTAAATCAAATTAAATAAATAAATTAAGTGAAATTAAATTAAACTAAATTAAATTAAAACAAATTAAATTAAATTAAATTAGATTAAAACATATTAAATTAAATTAAATTAAATTAAATTAAATTAAATTAAATTAAAATTAAATCAAATTAAATTAAATTAAAGGAAATTAAATCAAATTAAACTAAATTAATTTAACATCAAATCAAACTAAATTGAATTAAATTAAATTAAATTAAAATTAAAATTAAATTAAATTAAATTAAGGTTAAATGAAATTGAATTAAATAACATTACCTAAGACATAAAGAAATTAAATATAAAGCAACTTGAACACTATTCCAAATTTAAACCAATTAACTTAAATTAAATCATTTCAACACCAATTTGCCTCGAAAGCTTTGGTTATTATAACTCCTAAACGTAACATTAAATGAAATGTTACTTCACCTATAGGATATTCAAATGTCCTAGTTCATCGAGCAAGATAACAACAAAACTTGAATTCTGGACGATTAATTCATTTGTATAATTAAATTCATTTGGACTTAAAACAATTCTAGAAATATTGAAAAGATGTTTAAGATTTGTCTTAAGCACTTCCTCGATATGATAGGATGTTCATAAGAACAATTGAATTTAATTATTCTTTGATGAATAAAATCGTCCTCAAACTAAAACACAAAGACCTAGACGTCATAGGAAATGACTAGCTATATGATTAGGAATTTGGTAGAAAACCATAACCCTTCCCTTAGCTTTACCTAGGAACTTGTTTAAATATTCTAATTGTGTTTTAAGTGCAGCTTGGGATGACGGGAAGACCTTCCAGGTACGCTTTTATTTTATTGCAATTTCTTTAATCACATCACAATTACTTTTCTTGCATGATAAACAACTATTGCATGAAAACCCACACCTTTAGGATAGTCCTTAAAACTGAAACCAAAACTAAATTAAAAGTCATTGTAAGATAAAATTCACCGCCACAACATTTCAAAATATAAAACAACTCAAAATTTAATCACAAACGTAACACAAAACTACAATTACAACTAAATTAAAACGTCCCGTTGGATGATCGGGAATACCTCGGATGATGTAACCTACGTGTTGCTAACGGGATTTCCCACGGTCTAAATGAAAGTGCGGAACTCATTCGACTGAGTTTAGCAAATTCATCTGGACTAAGTGAATCCGATAAAAATAACGATGCCGGAAGGATGGAACGGTGGGATCTTAACCGGCGTCGTTATAATCAATTTTAAGATTTGTTGTAATTAAAACACAAAAAACACTTGGAAATTAAGATTTCTCTAAACCAAGACACTTTTCTCATATCCTGATTTATGACTTCTATAACTAAACCTCTGTAACAACAAGGAGCTTGGAGCATGGTGGGCAAAGACGGCTATCGTTGCCAGCAAAACAACTCTACATCAGCTAAACATTCTTAGAATTAAACAACAAAGCCATAGGATTTCGAGGTAGTTTTCTTAGCGCAACATAAATCCTCAACTTTTCGTTAGGCATTTGCATAATCATGTCATGTAAACTAAGCCCTAACCGGTCTTAGGATTTCCGAGGTAGTCGTCCGATACGACATAAACCTTCACATCTTCGAGGCTATTTGTATGACTCTATCATATAAATATAAGTCCTAATTAATTAAAATTGGCAAGATCAAAACATTAAATAAATATTAAGACTTTCCTAAATTCAAGCCAAACAATAGGATAGTCGGGAAATTACCGAAGTTCGCTTCGAATCTGTAATTTCTCCTACTTTTCTTCCTTTGAATTCCCAAAACAAAATTTTCCAAACTTGATCCATTCCCTGTTGAAATTCCAAAATTCAATCCTTTGAAATCTTAAACTTTGAAATTCTTGAGAGCAAAACCACTGATCATTATCGAGAGTTTTCTTAAATGATTCCCGTCATTTAAGATGTAATTAACTATAGGGGCTTGCCCTTATAGGGAACTTTAAGAACCCAGGTAATATAAACCCTGCTTAATTCATTTATATTAAGCAGGGGAACTTGTCGGCTTATAAAATTGGTTCGCAGACCAAACGGATGTCACAAATCTTCTAGTTTATTTAATCGAGCCCCATCGTCAAGCGATCCGCTTATTCTTCGGGATAGATACACGGTTTGTGGTACGGTGCTCGTTTATATAAACTATTTGGGATGTGAGATCGGTTTGATTTCATATCTTAAAATCTTCAAATTTAAAAATTATTTTTAAAATTAAATACTACTTTTCAAATTATTTATTTAAATTAAATTAAAAATTCGCCGACAATTTCTGTAGGCGACCGCTTTTCAAAATACAACACAACCTAAAAATATGCCGACAAACACTGAGAATCTTATTTTCAATTTTCTATGAGCTTATTTTTAAGTTTTTGCTTGCTGCTTAAGAATTTTTGGACGGACCTTACCCAAGTGACACTAAAGTGAACCTTAAAAAAAGGAGAAAGAACAAGTGCAGATTGTGAAGTTAAGGAATGAGAAAGAGTTAGAAGCCATCATTAGGTAGGAGAAGAACGCCATTGATATTGACCATGTAGTAATAGGTGATAGTATGACTCTAATAAAGGAAATAAGAAGACCTATTTTACCCTTTAGGATTGAGCCTGAGAGACTCCCTTCATCTTTTCCCAAAAGGCTGCAAATGTAAGCACTTTAACAATGATTTTTTAGGTTTCTAGAGTGTTGACCTCATTTTTGATGAGGTCTTCTCTTCTTCTCTTTAGTACTTAGGATCTAGCCTTAGGCTTTTCCTTTGGCTATCTTAGAGGATTAGAATTGGGACCCACCACTTAGAAATTCAAACCACTTCTTAACTTCCTGCAAACTCCACAAACTTGACTATAGACCCCTAATCACCTAGAGGGTTGAAATCAAATGTGAAAGTTTAAAGGATGAGTTCCTATAGGGCTCTTTGGCCTTAGGACTACCCTGGGCGGCCTGGTCTGGTGAAGGGGCTGACTTACACACACACTACACCTACACACTACACTTTCACACACCTCCTAAAAACACACCCGTACCCAACTTGACCTCCTGACTCATAAGGGTGATTCACATGGATGATCCTTAACCCCTAAGCCCTTGGCTAAGAGGGTTAGGAACAACATAGTGGATACCACAAATGAGTCCCTTCATGGCTCATGTGGGCTTAATATGGCTTCATGGCTCAACCAAAATGATTTCATTCCACTTACAATTACTCAATCTTCAATTTTCCTAATTTTCAATTTTTGACCCCCGGGACCCTACACCCGCCTAGCATACCCAAAACCCTTAAAATTACCCAAATTTTTTCAAAAATCTCCAAATCACCCAAAATTCCTCAAGACCAATCCCAAACATTCACACATCACTCAAATTGACCATCCATAGCCAAAAATACCAAAAATTCCAAAAATACCTCCCAATACCCTCCAAATACCCAAAATACCCCTCTTGACCCAAAAATCCAAAAATTCAAAAAATTCCCAAAAAAAATTCCAGAAAATCCCAAATATTCCCAATTTCATTTTGTTCAACTACACCATGGGCCTATTTTGTCAATTTACCCTATTTTTGTCAAAAACCCCCAATTTGATCCATTTTAACCCAAAGTGAACCCAATGTCAGGCCAAATCTACCCAATTGACCCAAATTCTGGTCCAATTCAATTCTAAACTTCAATTTAACATTCCCAACACCAATCTAGACCAAATCCAAGTCCAATTTGATTGACATTTGAATCCAATTTCACTTTTGGCCTTAAAGCCCAATTTGGACCCATGACCCAAACCTAACCCAAACTAACCCAATTCAACTCCAATTAACCCCAAACATTTTCTAAACCTTCCTTAGCATCCCCACAAACAAGACACTAACATGATTTGCCCAAAATTTAGACCCAAACCCCACTCAAATTTAACCCAAAGCTAAAAGACCCAATTTTGACCTAAACCCAAACCTAACCCAAATAAGCCCAAACCCCAAAATAAAAACCCAACCAAAGCCAAAACCTCTTTGAAACACTCCCATAAACATTTCCCAATATTTATTTTACATCAATTTCAACCCTAGCCCAGCATTGGCCCAAGTTAGCCCAATTTAACCTATATTGGCCCATTCACCAAAGAGGTCCAAATCCAACCCAAACCTAGCCCAAACACTTCAAATTTATTCCAAATCATTCTTGAAACATTCCTAAAATAAATTCAACACTTATTGGATCCAATCCTTTGCGAAATTCTCATCCTAAAATAAAAAAAAAACCACTTCCCTAAATCACTTTAAAAGCCCATCTAAAACCATTTCAAAGAGCCCAAAATCTACCCTAAAGCCCACATGACATTTCAATTTGCCATACATTTAATCAAAGCCATTCCCTAAGTTCCAATTCCATCATTAAATAAATCCAAATCAAGCCATATGTCAAATCCCATCAAATCACTCCTAAATTACCAAAATTTCCAAATTCCATTTTCATGAAATTGACCAAGCTTTTCCCCAAGCCAAAGACAAGCCATGAAGCCGCATGCAAGCCATGGACAAACCACATGAAGCCATGGAAGGTTTGACATGTGATCAAGCCATTAATGGCAAAAGGAGGAGCCTCTTTTAAGCCCCCTTAAAAAGGTTTTAACCCTTTTAATGCTTCACCTTAATCCATGATTAATCAAAATATTCATGGATGGTGACTTCTCTACCATTTCCTAACTGATTCATCTGATCCTCCCTCAGCCCAAATCAGCCATGGAAGGGTGCACCAAACCCAAAAAGGTGGGTTGACACATTTGAACCCAAAATAGCCTTCCCCCCATTCCATTTCAATCCAAGCTCTTTACACATGACATTGGCCAATCGATCGCACTAAGCCCCGCCTCGACCTCCACGATGACAACGAGTGACTCGACCACGGCCGGCCGACCACCACGACCACCGGAAACCACCAGTGCCGAGAGCTCACATGTGAGCCCAAACTTGGAATTCTCACCTGCCGAGCCGCCCCATCCCAGGTGGCCATTGCAGCTGTTCTTCTCTTGCCAAGAGCGAGTCGATCCCAAGCCTTAAACCCCCCGCAGGAGGCCCTCCACCCTCTCCTATTTAAACACCACCCCCTCTCGGCCATGAGAGGTGCTAAACCGGACCTTACCGAAACCCCGCCAAAATTGCTTCGCGAACACTCTCCATACTTAGAAGCGATTGATCCCCGGTGACAATTTGCCCTAATCCCCACCAACGAGCTCAATTTCTCAGCCAAAATTCCACCCAAAACCAGGACACTTCTCCATGAGTGGATCAATCCTCAAATTGATTGGTCCTACACCTTCACTGGACCAAGGGAAGAGGTCCACCAAGAAAAGCCCCCTCTCCAGGCCACCCATCCGTTCCGGACTCCAAGCTTTGTGATCGGGCTTGGTCGAAATCATACCTAGGCAATTCACTGCGACCAGGAGACTTCATCTGGAGCTTGCCGGGACCCAATCGAAGGTGACACAGCCCTCAGATTGAAGCCACACTTCTCTGAGCAAAGGTATGAGCTAACTCTTTATCCCGAGCTTCTGGAGATTCTCTATTTCAAATGCCTTAATTTCAATGCATTATCACCATATAGATGTATTCGTCTCTTCAATACGAATCCAAAGAGCACAAGAACACGAAAATCCGTTGAGAAATGAGTGAGTTCTTAGGGTTTTAGTGTGGACGGCTATCGGGTGAGGAGGCTTGGGGACGATGAACGGATGCCGTTCATTCCATACACGCGCGGACGGACGGCCAGGATCGCGCCGGATGAGGAGATGGAACGATACAGCGGGCCCCCGGAGCGCTGAGTTGGATGGCGACGTCGAATGGCAGCTCGACACGCGGCGTTTCGGAGCTGCCGAGGATGGCGTGGAGCCGCGTGGATAAGTAGGAAATTAGGGTATTTTTTGATTTATTTAATTCCCTAAACTTCAAAAATGCATAACTTTTTGTAGGAAAATCAGAAAAATAAAATAAAAATACCCTCTTGCTCAGTGAATAGAGGAGAATAATGTGGAAAAGAAATCATTTAATTTCATCAAGTATTTTATTTTTAATGATTTATTTACTCTCTGCATTATTTTAATTCTCCATGCATATATGAAATTTACCATGACATGAGACCATAGGGCTTTTGAAGCCTCTGAATTTGGGAACATTCCCTGAATTTTCCAAAGTCAGAGGCCATCCCTATGAGAAGTTATTGATTTTTCAAATTCATGTTGCTGTTTTGAGTATTTTAATTCCAATAATTAGCATGTTGTGAAATAAATTCTAAAAAAATTTGGTGATGTTTCTTATGACCAGAGGACCCTAGTAAAAGTAGGTTTTGAATTAATTCACTTGGAATAACACTAATTGGCCTAAACACCCAAAATAGGTCTTTAATTAATTAGAGCTAATCATGCATCAAATTGACTTGAAACCAATTCTTCACTGACCTTTAGGATCAGAGGAACCCACCATAAAAATTTGAAGTCAATTGGACTTAGTTAGCCCTACTAAATGGGTTGATTAAGCCATTTAGCCAATTTAAACTTTAAAAATTCATAACTTTCAAAATACTTTTCAAAAATTCACCAAATTAGTTTTGGAGCCTCTTTGATATCAAGGGAATTTAAGAAAAAGAAAATTGCAATTTTCTAAAAAAGTTAATTTTTTACATTATTTTAATATTTTAATAAATAAAAAAATAATAAAAATCACAAAAATAATAAAATTCACTAAAATGTCACATTTTGAATTCTAATCACTTAGGAACAAACCCCATATTTTTCTAAGGTCTATTTGATGAGATATTAAATTTTAAAGCCCTAAGGTAATTTTAAAATTAAAAAAAGTATTTTTTAGCATTTCCACAAAAATAATTCTAATAAATCAAAGAAAAATCAGAAAATTGTAAAAATTGATTCTCTGATTCCCTTGATATCAGAGAGATTTTTGAAAAATATAAAATTCATTTTTCAACCTTTATTTTATTTTTAAATTAATTAATACTCAAAAACTTAAAATAATTATAATAAAAATAATATAATTCAAAAAATCACCAAAATTGGTCCACGTGGTCCTCTAGTCATTAGGAATGTCCCATAATTTTCTTAGGGACAGAAACTTTCCCTTGGTCATATTGTTAAATTTTCCTTGGAAATCTGTATTTTCCACCAGAAATAATTACATAATTAAATTAAATACAGAAAAATCACATTTTCTCCTCTCATGTCTTTATTGACATATGAGTGAAGTCACATAAAAATTTCAAGTTAATTTAAGCTCAATTTAGTGAGTTATGAAATTATTAAGCTTGAAGGGCAAAATGATAATTAAAATTTTAATCTTTAATTAAAACTTTAGGCTTAATAAAATTAAAGAGTAAAATATTTGATCCTAATCTGATTTGGATGATTGAAATTTAAATAATTAAAGAATAGAAACCTACCAAACAATTTGAAAATAATTAAAATAAACCTTAATTAAATAATTGATTAAATTTGGAAGAATAATAAAATTGGAATTATTAAAATAGGGATATTATTAGGAAGAGATTTGTTCTTTAATTTAAGAATCCCTAAAGTAATCATCTCCATAATATTTAATTCCTAATTAAAATGATAATCCAAGTTTAAGATTTAAAATGCTAAAAGACTTAATCATTAAATTAAATTAAAGTTAAATTATTTAAATTAAACCCTTTTAAAATTTCAATTAAATTAAAAGTAAAATTAAATTAAAATTTAAATTAAATTGAATTAAATAAAATTAAATTAAAACAAGTTAAAATTAAATTAAATTAAATCAAATAAAATTAAAACATATTAAATTAAATCAAATTAAACTAAATTAATTAAATAAAATTAAATTAAAACAAATTAAATTAAATCAAATTAAATTAAATTAAATTAAATTAAATTAAATTAAATTAAATTAAATTAAACAAATTAAATTAAATTAAATTAAATTAAATTAAATTAAAGGAAATTAAATTAAATTAAATTAAATCAAATTAAATTAAATTAAATTAATTCATATCAAATCAAACTAAATTGAATTAAATTAAATTAAATAATAGAATCAAGTTAAAATTAAAATCAAGTCAAATTAAATCAAAATTGAAACTAAACTAAATTAAATTAAATTAAAGTTAAATTAAATTGAATTAAAAAAAATAACTTCACCTAAGACATAAAGAAATTCAAAATAAAACAACTTGAACACTATTCCAAATTTAAACCCGATAATCGAAATTAAATTAAATCACAAACCATTTGAACACCAATTTGCCCTCGAAAGCTTTGGTTATCATAACTCCTAAACGTAACGTTAAATGAAATGTTACTTCACTTATAGGATATTCAAATGTCCTAGTTCACTGAGCAAGATAACAACAAAACTTGGATTCTCGGACGATTAATTCATTTGTAAAATTAAATTCATTTGGACTTAAAACAATTCTAGCAATATTGAAAAGATGTTTAAGATTCTTCTTAAACACTTCCTCAATATGATAGGATATTTATAAGAACAATTGAACTTAATTGTTCTTTGATGAAGAAAATCGTCCTCAAACCAAAACACAAGAACCTAGACGTCATAGGAAATGATTAGCTAAAGGATTAGGAATTTGGTAGAAAACCATAACCCTTCCCTTAGCTTTACCTAGGAGCTTGCTTAAATATTCAAATTATGTTTTAAGTGCAGCTTGGGATGACGGGAAGACCCTCCAGGTACGCTTTTATTTTATTGCAATTTACCTTATTGCAATTTATTTAATCGCATCGCACTTACTTTTCTTGCATGATAAACAACTGTTGCATGAAGACCCACACCTTTAGGATAGTCCCTAAAACTGAAACCAAAACTAAATTAAAAGTCATTGCAAGATAAAATTCACCGCCACAACATTTCAAAATATAAAACAACTCAAAGTTTAATCACAAACAGAACACAAAACTACAATTACAACTAAATTAAAACGTCTTGTTGGATGATCGGGAATACCTCGGATGATGTAACCTACGTGTTGCTAACGGGATTTCCACGGTCTAAAATAAAGTGTGGAACTCATTCGGTTGAGTTTAGCAAATTCATCCGGACTAAGTGAATCCGATAAAAATAACGATGCGGAAGGATGGAACCGTGGGATCTTAACCGGTGTTGTTATAATCAACTTGAAGATTTGTTTTAAATAAAACATAAAAAACACTTAGAAATTAAGATTTTCTCTAAACCAAAACACTTTTCTCATCTCCCGATTTATGACTTCTATAACTAAACCTCTGCAACAACAAGGAGCTCGGAGCATGGTGGGCGAGCACGACCATCGTCATCGGCAAAACCTTTCTTAGAATTAAATAACCAAACCCATAGGACTTCGAGGTAGTTTGCACTAGTGTAACATAAATCCTCGACCTTTTGTTAGGTATTTGCCTTGCAAATTAAGCCCTAACCGGTTTTAGGATTCTGAGGTAGTCGTCCGATAAGACATAAACCCTCACATCTTCGAGGCTATTTGTGTGATCACATCATACGAATATAAGTCCAAATTAATTAAAATTGACAAGATTGAAACATTAAATAAACATTAGGACTTTCCTAAATCCAAGCCAAACAATAGGATAGTTGGGAAATTACCGAAATTTGCTTCGAATCTGTGATTTCTCCTACCTTTCTTCCTTTGAATTCCCAAAACAAAATGTCCCAAACTTGATCCATTCCCTATTGAAATTCCAAAATCCAATCCTTTGAAAACCTTAAACTTTGAAATTCTTGAGAGCAGAACTACTGATTATTATCGAGAGTTTTCTTAGGTGATCCCCGTCACTTAAGATGTAATTAACTATAGGGGCTTGCCCTTATAGGGAATTTTAAGAACCCGAGTAATATAAACCTCGCTTAATTCATTTATATTAAGCAGGGGAACTTGTCGGCTTATAAAATTGGTTCGCGGACCAAACGGATGTCACAAACCTTTCTAGTTTACTTAATCGAGCCCCATTACCAATCAGTGTGTCTATTCTTCGGGGTAGATACACAGTTTGTGGTGCGGTGCTCGTTTATGTAAACTATTCGGGATGTGAGATCGGTTTGATTTCATATCTTAAGATTTTCAAACTTAAAATTATTTTCAAAATCAAATGCTACTTTCTAAATTATATATATATATTTAAATTAAATTTAAAATATAAAATTCGCCGACAATTTCTGTTAGGAGACCCCCTTTTCAAAATAAAACACACAACCTGAAAATAATGCCGACATTTTTCTGGCGACTCCGCTGGGGACAATTCCTCTCTCCATTTTTATCAGATAATTCTGCTTTCAAAAATCGGTAGTGTATCAATGTTCCTAGTGGATCAAACTACCCTTCCTTCCGTTGGAATACTATGTTCATTTCTACCTTGAACAAGTATAGCCAACATTCTCTCGGATTTAGGAGCCATTGTTTAGACACCCCTAAACAGAGAGGTTCCGAGATCCTTTTACTTCATTTCTGAGGTGGAGTGGACCCCCAATAGGTATTAGTTTAGGAGCAATCTTGCGGGTCGAGAAGTTTCTACAAAACATTCTCTTCCTTTTCCAGTTCCTAATCAATTCCTTTTACCCTTCCTACAACTCCCCTTCTTTTAATAATTCTCCTTCCTAACAAACAAATCTTTTCGAAAAAATAATCTTCCTTTAATTCCACAAATACACTAAGATAAACAGAAATGTGTTCGGACTCTTTCTTTTTCGTCATAAGTTTTACGACAAGAAGAAGCACGATTCGGGGACTAACACTTGGAATCTGCCCTGCGAAATGGAAGCCCCAAAGCTGATCTTCTCCTTCATCAACGGACTCGACCTGGCCGTGTTCAAGGATGAACTGCCTGATAATGGAATTATTCTATTCGGACAAGGATTCGGGGACACCGACATCAAAATCCCCGACGTCACTCTATTTTCACTCACAAGCAAAGTACCAGAAATCGAGAAGCCGTTGATTGAGTTCAACCTCAAGTCAACCCAAGAATTCCCTCCTCTGCAAAAGATTCCAACTGAGAGGAGTACTGCTGTCCACAGAAGGACTGTTGTTGCTACCCCCACTGGTCTAGTTGTCTCTCGCACCTACCCCGGCTCTCGCCAAACTAAAGGGGAAGGAAATTCGAACTATGGTGAACCCATTGCCGTGGAGGGTACGGACCTTCTGTTAGACCTTCGTTTTTGAAATCGGGTCCGACTCGAGAATTCCATCGCTAACACGGACTCAGAGGAGGAACAGAAGTTGAAGGATTGCTAGAGAAGCCAGAGCTGTTGAAGTTGCTTTCCTGGAAGAAATCCCAGAACTGCCCGAGTATACACCGCTGCTTGAATACTTACCACTTTTGGGAGGAAGCATGTTCCATCCCCTCTCCGCTGCAGAGAATGAAGAAAATGTTCGCAAGATTGCTTCTGCATTGCCTCAGCCCGCATATTACAACGACAGCCGTAAGAAAAGGGCTAGAATTACGCCATTTGCTCGACTGCAAACCTTGATAGAAAAGTTGGCAAAAAAGGAAAAATGCCCTGTATCAGAAGTTTTAAGAAGGATAGGGCGGGTGCCAGCCAAGTCCCGTCTTGGGCCGCGAGTAGAACCCGCTGTCGCTGCAGAGAAGCCGAATAAAAGAATGAAAGCTAGTCCGCCTGTCGTCGTTTCAGGACTATAAATTAGGGAGGATATCACCTTCCAGCATTTGGCTGATAGACCATCCGGTCCTAGACCTTCTGCTGCTAGAAGGATGGTATGGCGTCCCACTACCGGACAATTAAGATTAAAACAACAACTCGAGAAGGAAAGTCTCGTCGGGAGACTTGAGTCCGAAGAAAGTGCTACTTGCGGTAAAGGGGACTCATGAGAAGGAAACCCGACGGTTATCACATGATAACTGTAAGGATGTACAGAAAAGACCACTAGAAGATGCTATGGAAAAGCTAAGAAACGATATTCGGCGATTAGCAAGGGAAAGAGAAGAGAAATTCAGAGATGAGATTGATTCGTCAGAGTTCATGGATGATGAGTATGCAGAAATTAACATTGTTGAAACACGAGCTTCGTCAGCTTCACAAGGTGCCCCTGCAGCCGTAGAAAGAGAGGAGCCGGAAGTAATGAGGAGGCAGCTTCAAGAGAAAGATGATACGATCACCCAAATGGCAAAAAGGATGGAAGAGATGGCTGTAGCCCTAGCCACTCTCCAGAGTCAGGTGCAACCCCAAAGAGAAACACCACCAGAAGTCATTCACATTGTAGACGGAGGAAAGGAGATGACGTCCGTTAATGGGGATGATCAGTTAAAGAAGGATACAACACAAAGCATGATTCCGGAAAAGGATATTAAGAACATGGTGGAACAACAGGTGCGAGAAGCCTTGGCACAATCAAAGAGCGGGACATCCATTCGGACTGGTAGACCTTACACTGAAGAATTCGACGCCGTCCGATATCCGAAAGGCTTTGTACCACCTCCGTTCAAGACCTTTGATGGAACCGGAAACCCTCGGCGAGCATGTTGCACATTTTCGTGCCGAGTTGTTGCAATGCCGGCGGAAGTGATGCCTTACTCTTCGGACAATTTGTCGCGACTATCGGGGATCGCCTTTGATTGGTATGCGGAATTACCAAACGGTTCGGTGAAGACATTTTCGAATTAGAGAACCTCTTCATCGAGCGATTTGCGGAGCTCGGCACCACATCACTATAGGTAATTTAGTGGTAGAGAAGCGAAACCCAACGAAACCTTGGTGGACTACATACTTCGATGGAGGAACCTAAGTATGAAGTGTGAGCCACAACTACAAGAACATCATGAAGTTGGCATTTTACTAAAGAGCATTCACGGCCCGATAGCACTTCTCCTCAAGGGATTTACTATTAAGACTTTCGAGAAGTTGTTAAGCAAGGCCGGAAGCTTGCAAGAGGAGGCGAAGCAATTAAGTTTCACCAACAAAACAGACAAACAGAAGCCCGTGAAAACTTTTGAAAAGAAGTCCGGGATCATTGCGACGAGTCGAAAAGGCAAGCAACCGATACAAATATCGTCGAACGGCCGCAAGCAACCTCGACGAGATTACCGACAACCCCGACCCAGCTATCAGTCATCTCAACAATATGAACAATCGCCTCGTCCGCAGCGTACGTTAAGGTAGCTTCTGAGTAGGGAGTATCCGTTCAAGAATGAGGCAGTGCCGAAAATGTTCCGCAGTCTGATGAAGACTCTAGATTTCTAACTACCAGAACCTTAGAGACCAGAAGAAGTCGACAAGAAAGGTGATCCCAAATTTTGCCCTTACCACCGGATGCTTGGGCATAAGATAGAAGATTGTATTACCTTTAAAAGTTGGCTCAACGACAATCTTCGGAAAGGGAATATAACGATCCCGAAGGAGTACATGAAGGAACCCCATAAAGGAGGTTCCGTCAATGTTATCTCGACGGATCTCATTGTTCCGATAGATCCCTATGCGACTGATGATGGATGGACTACCTCTTGGACAAAGTTTTCGAAGATGTTTTTGGATCACATCCAAACCGCTTCGGTGCGAGCCTCAATTCAGAGTTCGAAGCACCGTCGAGTCGGCACTATCACTTGCGATAGAAGAACCACCTCAACAGGAGACGACTGAAGAAAAGAAGAAAATTGACGAAGAAGAGAAGACCGAGGCTCTTAAGGCTAGACTAGGGGCTGCTTATCCTAGGATAGTTGTTTCCGATTCGGGGAAGAAATCTCTCGAACCTCTGACTCTGTATGATTATCTGCCCACTCCGGTGGGATCTTATAATGATAAGGATTATAATGTTGGCTACGTTTTGACCGTTTCTAACGATTACGTAACTAGCGACAATCCGGACATCGATTTCGATACAAATGACAATTCTCAAATCATACACAATCTCGACGATCACAATGACGAAGAAGACATCCATCAAGGAGGCTACGAGAGTTCAACAAGCAACGAATCTATTTGCGAGTTTTGAAGAGCTCCAGTCACAATAGAGTTAGAGCCTTCGTACTCCGAAGCTAATCCAGAAGAACCTGTCATTCCGATTCAGAAGGAGACATCAACAAACTCAATACTAGATTCAGAAGAAATTACAGAGGTTAACTTAAGAAGTGGAAGAGTTCTACCTCCGAGAATGGGTCCAAAGGACAAAGGAAAGCAGGTGGTTGTTCAGGAAGAACCAACCCCGGCAGAAGAAATACCCATTCGGGAAGAAATCGAGACACATGGAAATAAAGTGGACTACAACGTGCTAGCCCATCTTAGGAAACTACCGGCCAAACTGAGCATCTACAACGCTCTCATCTTATCAAAGGAGATGAGAGAAGCTCTGATCAAGGCCTTACTTGATCCAAAAATTTGCTTAGCTCAAATGGCCGGAGATTCCTTAGATGAGGTTTGTTCGTTAAAGGAACAACGAGGCGTCACCTTCACGGATAATGACCTACTACTTGGGACGACGGACCACAATCGACCGTTGTACATTTCGATTACTAATTGGGAAGTTTACACTCTCGGAGTATTGGTGGATCCGGGAGCATCAATTAATATAATGAGTCTTCGAACACTAGCATATTTGGAAATTGATGCTCGCGAGCTCGAAACAGACAAAATGTTATTAAGAGAATACAACCAGAAAGGAGAAAGAGCCCTCAGATCAATAACACTGCTAATGAAGACCGGTGACTTAGCAAAGACAACCGCAAAATTTCACATAATTGATTCTGAAACGTCATTCAAAGCTCTACTGGGCCGACCATGGATACCTGAAAACAGGATGGTACCATCATCTCTACATCGATTGCATCAAATACTACGATGGAGGGGAACAGTGCATCAAAGGTGACTTACAACCATTCTCCGTACATGAAATTGGAATCCATGAAGATGCAACTTATTATGCACCTCCGAAGAAAACAATCTTCTCCAGAGATACCATAAAGAATGAAGCAAAGGGAATTCGGGATGACGAAGAACCTGAAGTTCTAGTCCAGCGATCACTCACCACTCCCTTACGGCGAGATGGTGAAGGTTTCTGCACAACTCGCATCCGAGGTCGAGGCCGGGGACGAGGTCGTGGCAGAGACGTTAGGACAGTTGGACAGAGAAAACCAGCCATCAATGTTGATTGGGAAGACAATTCTGAAGAAGAAAAAGAGATCAAGCAAGAAACAACGACAATAAGTCGGAAGAAGCCGCAATTCAGGATCCCGCTTGAAGATGAAAGGAATGAAGAATATAAATTGATGTACGAGAAGATTAACCACTATGTACATATTATGACCCTGACCCCGATTCATTCTAATAAGATCGAGGGTATGGTGGTCAAAGAGGTACATAGCGGCGGTGCAAAGCCCATCAAATTCTACCGTGGTGCTCCTTCCGCCAAAACTGAAAATAATATACAATTTGAAGATGTCACTTCATCAGAATTAATAGAATTTCCTTTTGAGTGGTACTCTCCCTGTGTTCAAAATTTAATTCAGCGTGGTTTCTTACCTCGACAATGGACAAAAGGTCAATCACAATATTTTGAAAAATTATGGAATAACTCCGGTCGTCCACCCAATTCAAAGCATGGTCTCGGATTCGGCACAGTAGGATCAGTTGACGATACCGAATTTTGCTTGGTTGTCACTTGCGAGCCTAATGAAAACTGCATGGAAACTACGGAAGAATTTGAAGATTTACAAATTGGAGACGCTCCACCAGAATTCGAAGAAGAGATTAAATCTACAATAGATGAGTTAACGGAAGTTAACTTAGGTACTAGCGAAGAGCCTAGACCTACCTTTGTTAGCTCCTTACTCAATAAAGAAGACTTCGAAGAGATAAACAAGTTATTAATGGAATTTAAAGACTGTTTTGCTTGGAGCTACAATGAGATGCCAGGTTTAGCTCTAGAGGTCGCAGTCCATAAACTAGGAGTGGATCATACTTCTGTCCCAGTCAGACAAGGTCCCAGAAGAATGCGTCTAGAAATCGAATAACAGGTCATAGCTGAAGTTAAAAAGATAATAGACGTTAAATTTGTCCGTGAAGAACAATACCCAACTTGGTTAGCCAATGTGGTACCAGTTAGGAAGAAGAATGGTCAGATCAGAATTTATGTGGACTTCAGAGATTTAAACAAGGCATGTCCAAAAGATGAATTCCTCTACCGATCCCGAATTAATGATCGACATTGCTTCGACACATGAAATATTCTCATTCATGGATGGATCTTCGGGATACAACCGGATAAAAATGGCTCCGGAAGATGAAAAACTTACGGCATTCGGAACGCCGATCGGAGTATATTGCTACATAGTGATGCCATTCGGACCGAAGAACGCGGGAGCAACCTACCGAAGAGCGATGACAAGAATTTTTGATGATCTCATCCACAATCGAGTTGAATGCTACGTGGACGATGTGGTCATCGAAAGCAAAGTGAAGGACAACCACCTATATGATTTGAGAATTGTTTTCGAACGATTAAGACAATTTAACCTTAAGATGAATCCCTTAAAATGCGCCTTCGGCGTCACCTCCGGAAATTATTAGGATTCGTTGTCCGACATCGTGGAATTGAAATCGACCGGAAAAGATTAAAGCTATCTTAGAAATGCCGCCTCCCAAAACCTTAAAGCAACTACGAACTTTTCAAGGGAAGTTGGCATATCTTCGACGCTTTTCTCGAACTTGTCGAGTAGGTGTCGGCCTTTCTCGGCACTAGTTAAAAAGGACGCCAAATTTATTTGGGAAGAGAAATGCCGAGAAGGCCTTCGGGGACATTAAGCGATATTTAATGACACCTCCTGTCTTAGCGACCCCGAGTCTCGGTGTAGACCGGCGATGCTTTATACCGCGGCTTTAGACGACTCTCTCGGAGCCCTGTTAGCCTGGGTCGATGATGAGGGTGAAGAAAATGCTCTTTACTACCTAAGCCGTCATTTACTTCCGACCGAAATAAGGTATCCCGCAATTGAAAAGCATTGTTTGGCCACGATCTTCGCCGCTCAAAGCTCATGCACTACATGCTTTCTCATAAGATCAACTCGATCTCGAAATTTAATCCATTGCGATACTTGATGACTCGTCCAACGCTTTCCGACGGACTTGCCGGATGGTCGATGATATTATTGCAATTCGATATAACTTTTGTGCCTCTTCGTGCCGTAAAGGGACAAGTCCTAGCGGACTTCCTCGCGGCACACCCTCTGCCGGCAGAATCTCCCGTCGATGATGACTTGCCGGATGAACAAATAATGAGCCTAGAAGACCACGATGATCGACGTTGGGAATTATATTCCGACGGAGCATCTTCGAGCACACAAAGACGAAGAATCGCAAGTGATAGTGCCGTAAGGCAGGGATCGGATTAATCTTTATAACATCGGAGCGGGGGATGTTAAGATACTCCTACCACTTGACAGAGCTGTGTACGAACAACGAAGCAGAATACGAAGCCCTCATAACAGGACTGGAATTAACTATTCAAATGGGGATAACAAACATCAACATCTACGGGGATTCGCAGTTAATCATTCAACAGATCGCCGGATAGTACATAATTTTAAAACCAAGACTCGAACAATACTTCCGAGTATGCCATACAATTGTTGGAACAGATTCCGAATGTGACAATCTACAAAATTCCCGGGAAAGAAAATGCTTTAGCGAGATGCGTTAGCCCGTCTCGCAAAAGAATTTGCCGTTTGCAAGATGAGTCGGTAGAAGTGTCGGTTCACGGACGTCGGGTCCTATCACGGCTCGACATAGACACAATACACAAATCGAAAAAGAAAAAGAATCGAGTTACAACGAGTGACGAGAAAACACGGAAGATTGGCGACAACCATTAATAGACTACACCGCAAACAGGGAAACTACTAGACGATAGGTCGCTAGCCCATCGGATCAAGAAAGAACTCGTCCTACGCATTAATAAACAACACGTTATACAGAAGGTCTTTCGATCAAATGTGGCTAAGGTGCCTAAGCGGGTCCGAGGCCCGTGAAATTGTTAAAGAGGTGCATTCAGGACTCTGTGGCGCTCACCAGTTGGGTCCGAAGATGAAAATGAAAATTAAAAGACTAGGGTACTACTGGCCCTTGATGATGACCGACTGCATGAAAATCGCCAAGAGCTGTCACCAACGCTAAGTGCACGGAGTAGTTCTACACCAACCTCCGAATGTGTTACATCCGACAATTGCGTCGTGGCCATTTGAATGTTGGGGCACGGATATAGTGGGTCCAATAGAACCACCATCTTCAAAAGGACATCGCTTTATTCTTGCGGCTACAAATTACTTTTCCAAGTGGGCAGAGGCAGTTCCGCTTAGAGAAGTGAAAGCACACCACGTGCTACAGTTTTTCAAGAACTAAGTTGTCTACCGTTTCGGAGTGCCGCGCAGGATCATCTCAGATAATGGGTCAGCATTCAAAAGCACACAAATCAATAATTTTGTCAGGAGACACGGAATCGACTGGCGGTATTCAACAATTTACTATCCAAGAGCAAATGGCCTGGCTGAGGCTTTTAATAAAACTCTCGTTCAAATCTTAAAGAAAACCTTGGACGATAATAAGAGAAATTGGCACGAGAAGTTATTAGAAGCCTTATGGGCCTACCGGACAACCTTCGAACTCCTACTCGAAGCTACACCTTACGCTCTGGTGTATGGGTCCGAGGTAGTGTTACCTTTAGAGGTCCGACTTCCTTCACTCAGAATCGCAGTCGCAAACAAAATCACGACGGAAGAGAATGCCAAATTACGGCTAGAAGAATTGGAAAGCCTGGAAGGGAAAAGACTTGCAGAAGCGGCGGAATTTAGAACTATACCAAGCCGAGATGGTTCAAGCCCATGACAAATTGGTCCGCCCAAGAACCTTCAAATTTGGTGACTTAGTTCTCGTTCTCAAGAGACCTATCCTTGTAAACCGCAAGATAGGAGGAAAATTTGAACCTACTTGGGAAGGACCGTTTGTGGTTGAGGCAGTCTACTCAGGAGGCTCCTACCAGCTAGTGAATTGCCAAGGAGAACGACATATGCTTCCGATCAATGGACGATACTTGAAAAAGTATTGCGCTACCTGATGTTTCGAAGGAATGAATTCTTCATTCCTAGAAGCACGGGTGAAGTAGTTACTTATGACTGGGTCCGAACCCAAAAATAATAAAAAATGTGTTAAAATAAATAAAATCATGATAATAAAGTTTTCCTTGTTTTCTCTTCCATATCAAAATCTCTTTCCTGATCTTATCCCACTTCATTCCTGTTAAATTTAAAAATATAAAAGTAATAAATAAAAAAACCTATCTTTAATAAATATTTTCTTAATGTTCTTGTTCTTAGTACAGCCCCTGATCATTTTCCTTGTCCTTTCGTAGGGAAATGTCGAACGGGCGGTTGGTCCTGAACTTTAGAAATGGCGTAAGCCTTGCACTCGAAGAAAAGAGGGTGAAAGATGGAGCGATAATAGAGATTGACTCAGACTTCGCACTAGCAGGCTTGCAATACGAGGAAAGTGACTGGGTCCCAGTTGACCGAGAGGAACTACCCAGTCAGACAGTAATGAAAGTGGGTGGCCCGAGCCACCAATCCAACGATAAGAAAAGGAAAGCAAACGCCGAAGAAGATAAGAGAATCAAGTACGTAGTCGGCTACAGCAGAGGGCAGGCTTGTCAGCGCCGCGCCCACAGAAATTCAGGAAGTACGAAGAGCTACTCTCACGGCAACCCAACGAAGAAATAAAAATCACCGTATCCGCAAGATGTTAACTAAACTAGCAGCGGACCAGCGCGACGAGGCAGTTGCTACTACCAATACGTATACTTTAAGGATGCCAGTTCACCAGGTACCTGAAGCAAGGAGGCCAGCTCCCAGGATGACAGAAGAAACCAGGGAAATCTCGAGGAGATTAGAAGAAGGAAGGCTACCACGCCACCATATAAAGTCACCAATAATGCATAACCTTGTTGCAGAAGCAACCCCGGAGTATGTCCCGACAGACACCATCCCCGAGGAGCCCAGGTATGCAGGAGAACTTGAAGGGATTGAGCCGTATATCCCACAGTACGTCACCAGGCCTCGCCATTTGCAGATTATTCCTGAATACGAGCTAGAAAGAATGCAGAATGTCGAAAAGAAAACTTTTCAATACTTCGAGAGAATCAGAGGCAGGAGGATCAATATACTAGAAGGCCTCGAGCTACATACAGACGTGTTCTCAGAATACGAAAAACAACAAATCGTGGACTTCATTCGGGATTTGAAAAGAATGGGCCGAGCAGGCCGTCTAAGAGAAAACACTTACTCGGAACCCCGGAAATGGATGCCAGGGAAAGGGAGAATTACCATACAATGTGGATGCTGCTACAACTTCGCAAAAGACAGGAAGGGAAACCCACCGGGATACTCCGTCATGGCCGAGTGGATCCAATGCCATTAGTCATCAAAAGGATGGTAAAGAGAATGATAAAATGGAGGGTACTGCCAGCGGATTGCATACCCAACGGTTGCATCATTAATATTTACAAGCGGGGGTGATCGCATACCCCCGCACATAGATCACCACGACTTTGTTAGATCTTTACGCACGGTTTCTTTTACGAACGAGTGTAATATCATGTTCGGATCCGACCTCCGGATAGCGAGCCCGAGTGAGTTCTGAGGGCCAGTAAAGATACCATTACCGGTAGGTTCCGTCATGATACTAAAGGGCAACGAAGCAGATGTCGCTAAACATTGCATACCGGGATTACCCGTGAAGCGGATCTCAGTTACTTTTAGAAGGATGGATGACATGAAAGCACCCTACCACTTCCAGCCAGACCCGGAGCTAGAGAGCCTCCGGCCTTACGAGCCGTGAGTTACATGGAAAATATCACACCTCCAACGTACATCCATACGACATCCTTGCCAAGGATGGCTTGGAAGGTGATGTTATTGACCATGTACCTCACTATTCAGACGTGGATTTCTGACAGATACCTTTTTGGATGGATCGACAAAGATCATATATAGTCCGTTTTGAGTCTATATGGATTGTATGAGATGTATTCCAGATCGAGTTGTATGATGTATCTTCAACATGATTGGAATGAAAGTGACCATGTCACGTTTTTTGGCCTTCACCTCTTTTGTGCAAGTTGACTGAGAAACGCCATTAAAGTTAAATGAACTTCGAACAAAGAACAGAAAAGAAACAAAAAAAAGAATAAAGGAAAACTTTCCTTAAAAATATAAAAAAATGATGAACGCCAAATTCACATGAACATTAAATGAACGATAAAATAAATTTGAATTGTTAAAGGACAAATAAAACGAGCATCAAATTTTAAATCAAATTCAAATTCAACCTTCCAAATCTCAAATCAAATCTTAATCAAGTTTCAAATTCATTTTTTTTTCCAGATCTCAAATCAAATTTTAAATCAAATTCAAATTCAACCTTCCAGATCTCAAATCAAATCTCAATCAAACTCTAATTCAACCTTCCGGATTTTAAATCAAATCTCAATCAAATTCAAACTTAACCTTCCAAATCTGAAATCCAATCTGTTCTACTCTCTCCCTTGTCTGGGATGGAAGCGGTCGATTCTATCGACACAGAGCAACAATTTTCGATCCACTCTTTTGAATGGGATATGTAGCATCTACATATTCCCTCCTAATCTTTTTCTTTCCACAAAATCTTTTACAACTTCCATGAAATTCTCGAAACACCAAAATTCCACACTTTTCAAATCAACACTATAAATCTTTGCAAAATCAATTACCATCAAAATCAAATTCTTGGGGTTGAGGATTTTACATCCGAGACTGCATTGCTTTAGGATTCTTTCCCTATCGCAATGAAATACATCAAAATTCAAACTTTTGGGGTTGAGGATTTTACATCCGAGACTGCATTGCTTTAGGATTCTTTCCCTATTGCAATGAAATACATCAAAATTCAAACTTTTGGAGTTGAGGATTTTACATCCGAGACTGCATTGCTTTAGGATTCTTTCCATATCGCAATGAAATACATCAAATTCAAAATTCTTGGGGTTGAGGATTTTAGATCTGAGACTATATTGCTTTAGGATTCTTTCCCTATCGCAATGAAATACATCAAAATTCAAACTTTTGGGGTTGAGGATTTTACATCCGAGACTGCATTGCTTTAGGATTCTTTCCCTATTGCAATGAAATACATCAAAATTCAAACTTTTGGGGTTGAGGATTTTACATCCGAGACTGCATTGCTTTAGGATTCTTTCCCTATTGCAATGAAATATATCAAAATTCAAACTTTTGGGGTTGAGAATTTTACATCCGAGAATGCATTGCTTTAGGATTTTTTCCCTATTGCAATGAAATACATCAAAATTCAATCTTTTGGGGTTGAGGATTTTAGATCCGAGACTGCATTGCTTTAGGATTCTTTCCCTATTGCAATGAAATACATCAAAATCAAATTCTTGGGGTTGAGGATTTTACATCCGAGACTGCATTGCTTTAGGATTCTTTCCCTATCGCAATGAAATACATCAACATTCAAACTTTTTGGAGTTAAGGATTTTACATCCGAGACTGCATTGCTTTAGGATTCTTTCTCTATCGCAATGAAATACATCAAATTCAAACTTTTGGAGTTGAGGATTTTACATCCGAGACTGCATTGCTTTAGGATCCTTTCCCTATCGCAATGAAATACATTAAAGTCAAACTTTTGGGGTTGAGGATTTTACATCCGAGACTGCATTGCTTTAGGATTCTTTCCCTATTGCACTGAAATACATCAAAATCAAACTCTTGAGGTTAAGGATTTTACATCCAATACCGCATTGCTCTGAGATCTCTCCTCATTGCAATGATTCAATCCGATCAATTCAATTTTCTTTTGAGATTGAAGATGTAACATCTAAAACCACAAAATTCCAATTTTCATTTCAAGTTCGAATTCCTTCAAATTAATCTTAACGAAACTTCAATCTAAATTGAAACTCAAACTAAAATCTAAGCTCACACATCAAAACTTAAACTGAAACAAAATAAAATCTAAATCGAAATTCCCCCAGATCATGTGATTTGGTATTCACCTCCTTTTCCTTTCCCCAGGTGAGAGTTCGGGAATCTCCGAGTCTCGGAGATATACTTGACACTCCCAGCGGAAATTCTTCTACTTCGTCCTAAGTTTGTCACTTGGATATCCGTGTTGGTTTTGTTGATCTTTTCGGTCAACGCCAATACGCGAGGTGTGCTTGGTTAGCACACCACACCTATTGAGGTCCATTTGTTGACCTCATTTTTGATGAGGTCTTCTCTTCTTCTCTTTAGTACTTAGGATCTAGCCTTAGGCTTTTCCTTTGGCTATCTTAGAGGATTAGAATTGGGACCCACCACTTAGAAATTCAAACCACTTCTTAACTCCCTGTAAACTCCACAAACTTGACTATAGACCCCTAATCACCTAGAGGGTTGAAATCAAATGTGAAAGTTTAAAGGATGAGTTCCTATAGGGCTCTTTGGCCTTAGGACTACCCTGGGTGGCCTGGTCTGGTGAAGGGGCTGACTTACACACACACTACACCTACACACTACACTTTCACACTCCTCCTAAAAACACACCCATACCCAACTTGACCTCCTGACTCATAAGGGTGATTCACATGGATGGTCCTTAACCCCTAAGCCCTTGGCTAAGAGGGTTAGGAACAACATAGTGGATACCTCAAATGAGTCCCTTCATGGCTCATGTGGGCTTAAAATGGCTTCATGGCTCAACCAAAATGATTTCATTCCACTTACAATTACTCAATCTTCATTTTTCCAAATTTTCAATTTTTGACCCCCGGGACCCTACACCCACCTAGCCTACCCAAAACCCTTAAAATTACCCAAATTTTTCCAAAAATCTCCAAATCATCTCAAGACCAATCCCAAACATTCACGCATCACTCAAATTGACCATCCATAGCCAAAAATACCAAAAATTTCAAAAATACCTCCCAATACCCTCCAAATACCCAAAATACCCCTCTTGACCCAAAAATCCAAAAATTCAAAAAATTCCCAAAAAAATTCCAGAAAATCCCAAATATTCCCAATTTCATTTTGTTCAACTACACCATGGGCCTATTTTGTCAATTTACCCTACTTTTGTCAAAAACCCCCAATTTGATCCATTTTAACCCAAAGTGAACCCAATGTCAGGCCAAATCTACCCAATTGACCCAAATTCTGGTCCAATTCAATTCTAAACTTCAATTTAACATTCCCAACACCAATCGAGACCAAATCCAAGTCCATTTTGATTGACATTTGAATCCAATTTCACTTTTGGCCTTAAAGCCCAATTTGGACCCATGACCCAAACCTAACCCAAACTAACCCAATTCAACTCCAATTAACCCCAAACATTTTCTAAACCTTCCTTAGCATCCCCACAAACAAAACACTAACATGATTTGCCCAAAATTTAGACCCAAACCCCACTCAAATTCAACCCAAAGCTAAAAGGCCCAATTTTGACCTAAACCCAAACCTAACCCAAATAAGCCCAAACCCCAAAATCAAAACCCAACCAAAGCCAAAACCTCTTTGAAACACTCCCATAAACATTTCCCAATATTTATTTTACATCAATTTCAACCCTAGCCCAACATTGGCCCAAGTTAGCCCAATTTAACCTATATTGGCCCATTCACCAAAGAGGTCCAAATCCAACCCAAACCTAGCCCAAACACTTCAAATTTATTCCAAATCATTCATGAAACATTCATAAAATAAATTCAACACTTATTGGATCCAATCCTTTGCAAAATTCTCATCCTAAAATTAAAAAAAAAACCACTTCCCTAAATCACTTTAAAAGCCCATCTAAAACCATTTCAAAGAGCCCAAAATCTACCCTAAAGCCCACATGACATTTCAATTTGCCATCCATTTAATCAAAGCCATTCCCTAAGTTCCAATTCCATCATTAAATAAATCCAAATCAAGCCATATGTCAAATCCCATCAAATCACTCCTAAATTACCAAAATTTCCAAATTCCATTTTCATGAAATTGACCAAGCTTTTCCCCAAGCCAAAGACAAGCCATGAAGCCACATGCAAGCCATGGACAAACCACATGAAGCCATGGAAGGTTTGACATGTGATCAAGCCATTAATGGCAAAAGGAGGAGCCTCTTTTAAGCCCCCTTAAAAAGGTTTTAACCCTTTTAATGCTTCACCTTAATCCATGATTAATCAAAATATTCATGGATGGTGACTTCTCTACCATTTCCTAACTGATTCATCTGATCCTCCCTCAGCCCAAATCAGCCATGGAAGGGTGCACCAAACCCAAAAAGGTGGGTTGACACATTTGAACCCAAAATAGCCTTCCCCCCATTCCATTTCAATCCAAGCTCTTTACACATGGCATTGGCCAATTGACTGCACTAAGCCCCGACCACGACCTCCCCGATGACAACGAGTGACCGACCACGGCGGGCCAGCCACCACAGCCGCCGGAAACCACCAGGCCGAGAGCTCACATGTGAGCCCAAACTTGGAATTCTCACCTGCTGAGCTACCCCATCCCCAGTGGCCATTGCAGCTGTTCTTCTCTTGCCAAGAGCAGCTGATCCCAAGCCTTAAACCCCTCTGGGAGGCCCTCCACCCTCTCCTATTTAAAAACCACCCCCTCTCGGCCATGAGAGGTGCTGAACCAGACCTTACTGAAACCCTGCCAAAATTGCTCCAGAACACTCTCCATACTTAGAGCAGTTGATCCCCAGTGACAATTTGCCCTAATCCCTATCAACAGAGCCCAATTTCTCGACCAAAATTCCACCCAAAACCGGGACACTTCTCCACGGTGGATCAATCCTCAAATTGATTGGTCCTACACCTTCACCGGACCAAGGGAAGAGGTCCACCGAGCAAAATCCCCCTCTCCGGGCCACCCATCCGTTCCGGACTCCAAGCTTTGTGATCGGGCTTGGTCGAAATCATACCTAGGCAATTCACCAGACCAGAAGACTTCATCTGGAGCTTGCTGGGACCCAATCGAAGATGACACAGCCCTCAGATTGAAGCCACACTTCTCTGAGCAAAGGTATGAGCTAACTCTTTATCCCGAGCTTCTAGAGATTCTCTATTTCAAATGCCTTAATTTCAATGCATGATCACCGTATAGATGTATTCGTCTCTTCAAGACGAATCCATATAGCACAAGAACATGAAAATCCGTTGAGAAATGAGTGAGTTCTTAGGGTTTTAGTGTGGACGGCTCTCGGGTGAGGATGCTTGGGGACGATGAACGGATGCCGTTCATTCCATACATGCGCGGACGGACGGCCAGGATCGCGCCGGATGAGGAGATGGAACGATACAGTGAGCCCCCGGAGCGCTGAGTTGGATGGCGGCGTCGAATGGCAGCGCGACACGCGGCGTTTCGGAGCTGCCGAGGATGGCGTGGAGCCGCGTGGATAAGTAGGAAATTAGGGTATTTTTTGATTTATTTAATTCCCTAAACTTTAAAAATGCATAACTTTGTGTAGGAAAATCAGAAAAATAAAATAAAAATACCCTCTTGCTCAGTGAACAGAGGAGAATAATGTGGAAAAGAAATCATTTAATTTCATCAAGTATTTTATTTTTAATGATTTATTTACTCTCTGCATTGTTTTAATTCTCCATGCATATAAGAAATTCACCATGGCATGAGACCATAGGGCTTTTGAAGCCTCTAAATTTGGGAACATTCCTTGAATTTTCCAAAGTCAGAGGCTATCTCTATGAGAAGTTATTGATTTTTCAAATTCATGTTGCTGTTTTGAGTATTTTAATTCCAATAATTAGCATGTTGTGAAATAAATTCTAGAAAAATTTCGTGATGTTTCTTATGACCAGAAGACCCTAGGAAAAATAGGTTTTGAATTAATTCACTTGGAATAACCCTAATTGGCCTAAACACCCAAAATAGGTCTTTAATTAATTAGAACTAATCATGCATCAAATTGACTTGAAACCAATTCTCCACTAACTTTTAGAATCAGAGGAACCCACCATAAAAATTTGAAGTCAATTGGACTTGGTTAGCCCTACTAAATGGGTTGATTAAGCCATTTAGCCAATTTAAACTTTAAAAATTCATAACTTTCAAAATACTTTTCAAAAATTCACCAAATTGGTTTTGGAGCCTCTCTAATATCAAGGGAATTTAAGAAAAATAAAATTGCAATTTTCTAAAAAAGTTAATTTTTTGCATTATTTTAATATTTTAATAAATAAAAAAATAATAAAAATCAAAAAAATAATAAAATTCACTAAAATGTCACATTTTGAATTCTAATCACTTAGGAATAAACCCCATATTTTTCTTAGGTCTATTTGATGAGATATTAAATTTTAAAGCCCTAAGGTAATTTTAAAATTAAAAAAAAATGTATTTTTTTTAGCATTTCCACTAAAAAAATTCTAATAAATCAAAGAAAAATTAGAAAATTATAAAAATTAATTCTTTGATTCCCTTGATATCAAAGGGATTTTTGAAAAATTTAAAATTCATTTTTCAACCTTTATTTTATTTTTAAATTAATTAATACTCCAAAATTTAAAATAATTATAATAAAAATAATATAATTCAAAAAATCACCAAAATTTGTCCAAGTGGTCCTCTGGTCATTAGGAATGTCCCATAATTTTCTTAAGGACAGAAACTTTCCTTTGGTCATATTGTTAAATTTTCCTTGGAAATCTCTATTTTCCACCAAAAATAATTACATAATTAAATTAAATACAGAAAAATCACATTTTATCCTCTCATGTCTTTATTGACATATGAGTGAAGTCACATAAAAATTTCAAGTTAATTTAAGCTCAATTTTGTGAGTTGTGAAATTATTAAGCTTGAAGGGGCAAAATGGTAATTAAAATTTTAATCTTTAATTAAAACTTTAGGCTTAATAAAATTAAAGAGTAAAATATTTGATCCTAATCTGATTTGGATGATTGAAATTTAAATAATTAAAGAATAGAAACCTACCAAACAATTTGAAAATAATTAAAATAATTAAATAATTGATTAAATTTGGAAGAATAATAAAATTGGAATTATTAAAATGGGGATATTATTAGGAAGAGATTTGTTCTTTAATTTAAAAATCCCTAAATTAATCATCTCCATAATATTTAATTCCTAATTAAAATGATAATCCAAGTTTAAGATTTAAAATGCTAAAAGACTTAATCATTAAATTAAATTAAAGTTAAATTATTTAAATTAAACCCTTTTAAAATTTCAATTAAATTAAAATTAAAAGTAAAATTAAATTAAAATTTAAATTAAATTGAATTAAATAAAATTAAATTAAAACAAGTTAAAATTAAATTAAATTAAATTAAATTAAATTAAAACATATTAAATTAAATCAAATTAAACTAAATTAATTAAATAAAATTAAATTAAACAAATTAAATTAAATCAAATTAAATTAAATTAAATTAAATTAAATTAAATTAAATTAAATTAAATTAAATTAAATTAAATTAAACAAATTAAATTAAATTAAATTAAATTAAATTAAATTAAATGAAATTAAATTAAATTAAATTAAATTAAATTAATTCATATCAAATCAAACTAAATTGAATTAAATTAAATTAAATAATAGAATCAAGTTAAAATTAAAATCAAGTCAAATTAAATCAAAATTGAAACTAAACTAAATTAAATTAAATTAAAGTTAAATTAAATTGAATTAAAAAAATAACATCACCTAAGACATAAAGAAATTCAAAATAAAGCAACTTGAACACTATTCCAAATTTAAACCCGATAACTGAAATTAAATTAAATCACAAACCATTTGAACACCAATTTGCCCTCGAAAGCTTTGGTTATCATAACTCCTAAACAGAACGTTAAATGAAATGTTACTTCACTTATAGGATATTCAAATATCCTAGTTTACTGAGCAAGATAACAACAAAACTTGGATTCTCGGACGATTAATTCATTTGTATAATTAAATTCATTTGGACTTAAAACAATTCTAGCAATATTGAAAAGATGTTTAAGATTCTTCTTAAACACTTCCTCAATATGATAGGATATTTATAAGAACAATTGAACTTAATTGTTCTTCGATGAAGAAAATCGTCCTCAAACTAAAACACAAGAACCTAGACGTCAAAGGAAATGACTAGCTATAGGATTAGGAATTTGGTAGAAAACCATAACCCTTCCCTTAGCTTTACCTAGGAACTTGCTTAAATATTCAAATTATGTTTTAAGTGCAGCTTGGGATGACGGGAAGACCCTCCGAGTACGCTTTTATTTTATTGCAATTTACCTTATTGCAATTTATTTAATCGCATCGCACTTACTTTTCTTGCATGATAAACAACTGTTGCATGGAGACCCACACCTTTAGGATAGTCCCTAAAACTGAAACCAAAACTAAATTAAAAGTCATTGCAAGATAAAATTCACCGCCACAACATTTCAAAATATAAAACAACTCAAAGTTTAATCACAAACAGAACACAAAACTATAATTACAACTAAATTAAAACGTCTAGTTGGATGATCGGGAATACCTCAGATGATGTAACCTACGTGTTGCTAACTGGATTTCCCACGGTCTAAATGAAAGTGTGGAACTCATTCAGTTGAGTTTAGCAAATTCATCCGGACTAAGTGAATCCGATAAAAATAACGATGCCGGAAGGATGGAACCGTGGGATCTTAACCGGTGTTGTTATAATCAACTTTAAGATTTGTTTTAAATAAAACATAAAAAACACTTGGAAATTAAGATTTTCTCTAAACCAAAACACTTTTCTCATCTCCTAATTTATGACTTCTATAACTAAACCTCTGCAACAACAAGGAGCTCGGAGCATGGTGGGCAGCACGACCATCGTCATCAGCAAAACTCGAATCTACATCAGCAAAACCTTTCTTAGAATTAAATAACCAAACCCATAGGACTTCGAGGTAGTTTGCCTAGTGTAACATAAATCCTCAACCTTTTGTTAGGTATTTGCCTTGCAAATTAAGCCCTAACCGGTTTTAGGATTCCGAGGTAGTCGTCCGATACGACATAAACCCTCACATCTTCGAGGCTATTTGTGTGATCACATCATACGAATATAAGTCCAAATTAATTAAAATTGGCAAGATTGAAACATTAAATAAACATTAGGACTTTCCTAAATCCAAGCCAAACAATAGGATAGTTGGGAAATTACCGAAATTTGCTTCGAATCTGTGATTTCTCCTACCTTTCTTCCTTTGAATTCCCAAAACAAAATGTCCCAAACTTGATCCATTCCCTATTGAAATTCCAAAATCCAATCCTTTGAAAACCTTAAACTTTGAAATTCTTGAGAGCGGAACTACCGATTATTATCGAGAGTTTTCTTAGGTGATCCCCGTCACTTAAGATGTAATTAACTATAGGGGCTTGCCCTTATAGGGAATTTTAAGAACCCGAGTAATATAAACCTCGCTTAATTCATTTATATTAAGCGGGGAACTTGTCGGCTTATAAAATTGGTTCGCAGACCAAACGGATGTCACAAACCTTTCTAGTTTACTTAATCGAGCCCCATTACCAATCGATGTGTCTACATTCTTCGGGGTAGATACACGGTTTGTGGTGCGGTGCTCGTTTATATAAACTATTCGGGATGTGAGATCGGTTTGATTTCATATCTTAAGATTTTCAAACTTAAAATTATTTTCAAAATCAAATGCTACTTTCTAAATTATATATATATATATTTAAATTAAATTTAAAATATAAAATTCACTGAAAATTTCTGTTAGGCGACCCCCTTTTCAAAATAAAACACACAACCTGAAAATAATGCTGACATAGAGTTATTTAAAAAGCTGTCAATAAACATCAAGGTTGCTAAAGCCCTAGAATGGATGCTAGATATGCCAAATTCATGAAGGATGCCATGACCAAAAAGAGAAAACAATGGAATATCAAGGTAGTGCCCCTTATTGAAGAGTCTAGTGTCATTCTGCACAAGAATTCTCCGCAAAAGATGAAGGATCTAGGAACTTTCACTACATCCATAGAAGATATATTTGTGGAAAAGGCCGTTTATGACTTAAGAGGAAGAATAAAATTAATGTCATTATCCATTTTAAATAGAATTGAGTTATGAATGGCACGGGTAACTAATCTGATCCTGCACCTAGCTGATCAATCCCTGAGCCATCTGATGAGAATTATTAAGGGTGTGTTGGTAAAATTGGATGAATTTTTATTCCCTACAAATTTTACAGTACTGAACATGGAGGAGGACATGAAGATATCCTTGATAGTTGGTCGAACCTTTTTTGGCACTAGTGAGGCAAAGATTAATGTTCACCAAGGAAAATTGATCATGAGAGTCAATGATAATGAAGTCACTTTTAATATTTTGAAGTCCATGAGATCGAGAAAAGACTTTTGGTGGATTATAGCTGTCATAAAGGCATATCCCCATCCCTCTGCATGCATATGATTTTGATGAAAGGGAGACATGCACCTAAAGCTAATCCTCAAAGGAAGTTGACCCCTATGATGAACGACGTAAAGAAAAAGAAACTCATGAAGAGCTTATATGCATGCATAATCTACCCCATCTCAGATAGTGTTGGGGTCAGCCTTATCATTTTGTTCCTGGGAAATGGGGAGTGTCAATAGTAGATAATAAGCGTGATGAGTTGATACCCATTTGAAATATTACTAGATGGAGGATTTGTATTGAATATATAAAGGTGAATTTGGCCACTAGAAAAGACCATTTCCCCTTTCCCTTTATGAAGCATATGTTGAATAGACTCGCAGGCCAACCTTTCTATCGCTTCATAGATGGGTATTCAAGATACCTCCAGATCTCTATCGCACATGATGTACATGATAAGACCACCTTCACTAGTTCGTACAAGACCTTTGCCTTTAGGAAGATGCCATATATACTTTGCAATGTGCTAGCCACTCTTTAGAACTACATGATGTTCATCTTTTCTGACTTGACTGAGACTGAAATGAAGATTTTTATGGATGAATTTCTGTATTTGGCAACTTGTTTTATTCATGCCAAAAACATCATAAATACCTGTTGCAAAGGATTGAGGTGATCAATTTTGTGCTGAATTGGGAGAAGTGTCAATTCATGTTCAAAAGGTATAGTCATGGGGCACAAAATTTCTAAGAAGGGATTGAAGGTAGATCTAGCCATGATTCAAGTGCTAGAAAAAATTCCCCCACTCACTTTTTTGAGTGGAATTAGGATTTTTTTAGGGCACATTGGATTTTACCATTGATACATTAAGGACTTTTATAGGATCACCAAGCATATATAGAATTTATTAGAAAAGGTTGTGTCCTTCCATTATGCCTAGCTACAGTTGAGACTTTAAGATCCAAGTTAGTCACCGTACCTATAATTGTGCACCTGACTGGAAGACCTCATTTGAGTTGTGTGACATGAGCGATTACACCATAAGAGTAGTTTTAAGGCTAGAGAAGAGACAACATTTTTCATGAATTATACTGTGCCAGTAGGGCCCTCAATGATGCCCACGTGAACTACACAAAGGATAGGAACTACTGGCTATAGCTTTTTCATTTTATAAATTTAAATTCTACTGGTCGTGGCTTTCTTAAATAAGTATTTAATAAGTTTTTTAGTTCAGTCACAAAGTATAGTTAGTCTAATATGAAAGAAGCCAATCAATATGCAAGTATACATATCGCTCAAGTAATACATGACTCTCGTAGAGTCTTAGTTATCAATCCTACAGGGAGGAAGCAAAACTTAAAAGCATATCATAGAAATACAATGTTTAAAATACAATGCACGTAAACTAAATACTAAAGTTGTTAAAGTTTAATGATGCTAAAGATTTTAAGATCACTAAAGTACTTTCAAAACTTCGAAATAAAGTTAACTACCACTACACTAAGTTTTGTATTGAAATGTTCAAATTTGGAGAAAGTGTCATCCCACTTAGAATGATATTATGATGAGTGAATGATAAAGATTAGTAAAAATTTTGTATTGTGCCAATTAGGAGCATACATATTCTTTACCCTCTTTCCAGTGCTATAAATGACATTGGCTAATCCTAGGTTTAGTCCCTAAATCTGTGGTTAGGTTGGGAGGATACTGGCTCTCACTCTAGAGCTCCCACTTCCCTTCACCTAAAGGCAAAATCTCTCTTTAGTTTCCAAACACTATGAATAAATTGGAGATTTTAGTCGGTCACTTGAAAATCTTCAATTCTACGCCCAGTAAACCATATTTCCCTATTTATTTGTACCCATCCCCCAAGAACTACATCACTCATTCGTTGACATTGAATGTAATCTTCACTGTCATTGTAGAACGCATAATCCTTTTGGATTTATGATCCACAACATATTTTAACAATTTAATTAGCTACATCGAAAGTAAATGACGTACGAAGTGAAAAATCATCACAATATTTTAACATTCACATCGCACATCCAATCTAAGTCATCACTTCACAATTCCTCATTGTAAGAAGAAAGATAAGGAAATCTACTCATAATTCATGAGAAAGATATGGCAAAGCAAGGATTATATATGTATAAGCAAAGTCATACAAACAATAAGAAGTAAATACAACTTATCTCAATTTCTTCCCCAAGCAAATCCTGAAAGTTCCTTTGAATCTTTTCCCTCTTCACAACAACACACAATTCCTTCTTAGAACAGTAAGGAAGAAGCAATCTCTCACTTTCCTTCTCCTCCTACATCTCTTAGAGAAGAATCTCTCATAAAACAACACTTTTCATTTTATAAACTTCTTGATTTTACTTTGTGAGTTAATAGGACTGCATACAAAACTCTTATATGAATGTCACCATTCAGGTTAATTTATGTGAAAGCTTTTCATTTACCAGTTGAACTTGAGCATAAAGCCTTTTGGCTTATTAAGGAATTTAATTATAATTTGAAGGATGCTGCTAAGAAGAGATGATTGCAATTAAACGAGCTGAAAGAGATAAGGATTGAGTCTTATGAGAATGATAAAATCTATAAAGATAAGATGAAAAAGTGGCATGAGCGGAAGATTCATACTAAAAATCTTGAGCCAGGACAACAAGTTTTTGCTTTATAATGCTAGATTAAGGTTATCGTTAGGCAAACTTAAGTCCAGGTGGATGACCCATTTATTGTGATAAAAGTTTATCCCTATGTAGTTATGGATATTAAGGATCCTAAAACCCTAAAAATTTTTAATGTTAATGGCCATACGCTTAAAACCTATTTATTATGGGAACATACTAAATTAAATGATGTTTAGATGTTGGGATACATTTAATAAGCATTGGGTTTGTCGAGCTGACGACATAAAACCAAGTGCTCTGTGAGAGGAAACCCATAGTTATCAATGTACTTTCATTTTGATTGTTGTTGTTGTGTTTGTTTTAAGGGATTGTGATAGTATTTTGAAGTTATGATGATGATTTCAAGACTTTAAATGATGTCTTAGACTGCAAGAATGAGTACTTGGATGTTAATTTAACCTGTGCTGAACTGAAAACTGGCGCCTAAGCGCCCAAAACTGGCGCTTAAGCCCCCAAAACTGGCGCTTAAGAGCCCAAAACTGGCGCTTAAGCTTCGTAGATATAAAAACGTGCCTAAATGATGTTCTAGAAGAATTAAACATGGGAAAGTGGTCTTGAACTTTATTTGGTGGGTTTTAGACGTGAAAAGTGTGCATTAGCTCTACTAAAGTTTATAAAAAGCATGGAATTGAAGAAAGAATTTGCCCCTTTCAAAAATTTCCATTCTTAAGTCTAAGAAAAAGAAGATTGGAGTTGTAAGAAGAAATTAAGATAGTAAAAATATCTTCTTGGGAGAATGATTTGAAGAAAATTGAGGAATCTATCAAGGAGAAGTTTGTAAGTCAATGTGCATAAGAGTTATATAACTGATTCCTAGCCGTTAGTACTGAATGAATAGCAAGGAATATTGCCAAAATTGAGGCTAATGTGGCTTCAATTGAGGTAAATGTAAATGAAACTAATGCACATTTAGCACATATTGGTTGGCAACTCAAAATGCAATTCATTCATTCAAGTTATATTGAAGAAGTGAACAAGGTGATGTATCTCAAAAACAAGTGGATTGAAGAGGATTCTATCAGAGTTCATCAACATCATCCATTTTATCAAATTTATGTGCCAAAAGATTTAGAAGGAACAATTGAAGGTTAAATATATATTTGACCTAATGGAGAATGGAATTAAATTCTTTGTTTAATTTGTTTAAGTTTGTTTGCTTATGTGATTGTGTGTGTTTTTGTTATGTGTTTATGTAAGTTTGCCTTATTTAATGGTGAATTTAGAGAGCATCTCATCCAAAAATTTTTGGAGAGGAGATTAGACATGTGAAGTATTTGTATTTGTTGAATATATGTTAATGAAAGTGTTGTGTTTGTGTGAAAATATTCGTGTTATTTTGATCGAATCTAAGTTGTGGAAAATTGAGAATTTTTTAGAAAGAAGAGAGAAGAAAGGAAGAAATTGTTATTATAACTTAATTAAGACCATGTAAGGGCGGTTAACTTGGGAAGTACTGCATTTGGATTAAAATTTGGAAATGTCAAAATCTGTACACTGGCGCCTAAGCGCCAAAACCCGGGCTTATGCGTGAGCAAACCTGAGAGCACTGCGCTAAGCGCCGAAACAGTCGCGCTTAAATGTCAGTTCATGAAAATGGATTTATGATGGTTTTAAGTGCTGAAAACCACCATTTTCTTCTCATTTCATCATCTTCTTCCTCAAGCTTTCACATTTTTACGCCTAGGGCATCCTATAAGTGAATATTTCTTGGTAGATTTTAGCCAAATTCGTTGAATTTCATCTTCTCAAGGTTAGAGCTTATTTTCTATGTAAATATTATTTATTCTCACCATGGATTTGTAGTTCATTATGAAAAATTTGAAAATTTACTATTCATGGTGAAAATTTGATGAAAATTAATAGATTTTACATGGAAAAGTGAGTTTAAGCTTTTAGAAGTTAGATCTAGTGAGTTAGGTTGATTTTGAAATTTAATTTGAGTTTTTTGTAATTTTTAGAATGACACCAAGAATGAAAAGGAGCAATGGGAAGGCTACATTTGATTCAAACAAGTTTGTGAGTTCTATGGCTCAGGATCGTTACGTTAATGCAATGCAATCGAAGAAGTTAATGCCTGAGCGCTGTTTTAAAAATCTGGGTGGACAAGTGGAAGATTTAATTGTTCGTCGATAGTGGGATCGATTCTGTTGTTTCTCTATTGTTGCGGTGATTTCTGTGGTTAGGGAGTTTTATGCAAATTTCCTTGAATCAGAAAACGATCTGATGTTGGTAAGAGGGAAGAAAGTAGCGTTTTCAACAGAGGTTATCAATTCATTTTATGAATTGCTTATGGATACATTATATTTTTATTTCCAATTAAAATCTTTTTTAGGAGGAGCTAGATGAGATTAATTCTTCATTAACTGTTGGAAGAGGTCTTTGGAAGATTACCAATGGTAGAAGGGTAAACTTTCCTATATCGAAGATGTATGCCACTGCAAAACAACAACAACAACAACAACAACAACAACAACAAAGCCTTAATCCCACTAAGTGGGGTCGGCTACATGAATCCTTTTTCTCCATTGCGTCCTATTTAGTGTCAAATTTTCATTTAATTCTAATAGATTAAGATCATTTTTTATGCAATAAGCTCAAGTTTTCCTAGGTCCGCCTCTGCCTTTCTTAACATAAGTTGTATTTAAAACATCTACTCTCCTAATCGGATCATCGGGTGGTCGACGTTTAATGTGACCAAACCATCTAAGGTGACTCTCTCTAATTTTATCCGTCACTCGGTGCAACTCCAACCCTATTACGGATATATTCATTTCGCATTTTGTCTCTAAGTGTAAAGCCACTCATCCATCTAATCATTCTCATCTCGGCAACACTTAACTTAACATTATGCTTTTCTTTTAAAGGCCGACATTCAGCACCATAGAGCATTGAAGGTCTCACCACCATTTTATAAAATTTTCCTTTCGATCTAAGCGGTACTTTTCTATCACATAATAGGCCGGACGCATTCCTCCACTTCGACCAACCAACTCTGAATTCTACTATTAACATCCCCATCTATATCACCATCGCTTTGAACAATGGACCCGAGATATCTAAATCGTTCACACCTTTTAATAATTTGATCACACAAAGTTACACTTCTGTCACTAGACCTACTATTACTAAAATTACATTCCATGTATTCAGTTTTAGTTCTACTCAAACGAAGACCTTTAGACTCCAATGTAGACTTCCATAATTCAAGTTTTTCCTGGACTTTTTCTCTTGTCTTATCCACCAGGAGGATATCATCAGCAAAATGCATACACCAAGGTACATCCTCTTGTAAATGGCCAGTAAGACCATCCATAAATAAAGCAAAAAGATATGGGCTTAAAGCCGATCCTTGATGTAAACCAACAAAAATAGTAAAATACTTGGTCAATCCTCCTTCAGTTCGAACACATGTAACAGCTCTAGCATACATATCTTTAATGACTTGAATATAAGTCAAATCAACACCTTTCTTCTCGAGGACTCTCAAAAGAACATCTCTAGGAACCTTATCGTAAGCTTTTTCTAAATCAATAAAAATCAAATGTAGATCCTCCTTATTATCTCTCGTACCTCTCCATCAAACCTCTTAATAAATGTATAGCTTCCATGGTAGACACGCTCGGCTTAAATCCAAATTGATTATGAGAAATCTTCGTAATACGTCTTAACCTATGTTCAATTACCCTCTCCCATAACTTTAAAGTATGACACATCAATTTAATTCCTCTATAATTTGCACACTCTTGTGCATCTCCTTTATTCTTAAAAATGGGGACCAAAATGCTCTTTCTCCACTCCTCGGGCATATTTTTAGTTTTTAAAATAATATTAAAAAGTTTAGTAAGCCCAGAAACCCCCAAATCACCTAAACATTTCCACACTTCAATTGGGATATCATCAAGTCCTACAGACTTTCCACCCTTGGTTTTCTTTAAAGCCTCATCAACTTCTTTTTTACTAATGCGACGGTAAAAGTGAAAAGTTTTATTATTATTAACGATATTAAGATCACTAAGGTCGATCGTACTTTCAACATCATCATTAAAAAGTTTATCAAAATAACTCACCCACCTATGTTGAATATCTTTTTCTAAGAAAAGCACTTTTTGATTTTCATCTTTAATACACTTTACTTGAGTTAAATCTTTACTTTTCTTTTCTCTTTGTTTGGCTAGTTTATACATATATTTTTCACCTTCCTTAGTATCTAACATGTTATAAAGATCACTAAAAGCAGAATTTTTAGCGTCACAGATTATTCTTTTACACTCCATGCGGGCCATTTTATATTTTTCCCAATTCTCTACGCTTTTACATTTAAACCAATTTTTATAACATAACTTCTTATATTTTATCTTTTCTTGCACATTATTATTCCACCACCAACTATTTTTATTTATAAAAACATTTTCTTTTGATTCTCCAAGTACATCTTTAGCCACTTGTTTAATAATATTAGTTAATTTTTCCCACATAACATTTGCGTCTTCATGAGCATCCCAAATATTTAAATCTTGAATTTTACTCATAAAAATAATTTTATTTGTGTCTTTTAGTTGCCCCCATCTTATTCTACGATGTTGAATCCTAGTATTCTTTATTTTACAATTCTTCATCTTAAAATCTAGAACTAATAATCGATGTTGGGTACTTAATTGCTCACTTGGAATGACCTTACAATTCTTACAATCTCGACGATCTCTTCTTCTCATAAGAAAATAATCAATTTGTGTTTTATTAGATCCATTCTTATAAGTAATAAGATGCTCATCTCTTTTCTTGAATAAAGTATTAGTAATAATCATATCATACGCTAAAGCAAAATCTAAATTGGCTCTACCTTCTTCATTAATCGCTCCATAACCGTAGCCACCAAGAATATTTCTGAAATCTTCTACCACTCTACCGACATATCCATTTAAATCTCCTCTAATAAAATTTTTTTCTTCAAGGGGTATCAAGTGTATTAAGTCTTCTAAATCATTCCAGAATTTATCTTTAGAGTCTATATCTAAACCAACTTGAGGAGCATAAGCACTTAAAATATTAAAAATCTTAGTATCAATAATAATCTTAAGTGCTATAATTCTATCTCCAACTCTATTAATTTTAACAACATTATCTTTCAAACTTTTATCTATAATTATACCTACACCATTTCTAGTACGACTCTTACCGAATACCATAGTTTAAAACCTAAGTTATCAATTTCCTTAGCTTTTTCTCCAACCCATTTAGTTTCTTGAATACATAGGATATTTATCTTTCTATGGATCATAATATCAACCAATTCCATTAATTTACCATAGAGAGTACCTATATTCCAAGATCCTATCCTAATACTAGTATCATGGACTAACTTCTTTACCCGCATCCGTCCGTAATGTGGGAACCCTTGCTTACTTGACACTACACCCGAGCGCCGGTGTAGCGGCCCTTGCACACTTTTCACCGTATTTAGGCCATACAGCGTGTCGCTTCCAAAGGACGCCCTATCATTTAAAAAATGATTAAAAGGATTCACGTTATGATTTTTTCGACAAGTTTTACGCTGGCTGTCGACTACCTAACGCAACCCTCCACTTTTCACATCCGGGCTTGGGACCGGCAAAGACAGTGTTTATGCCACTGCAAAAGCATGATATTATTTTATTTCTGCTTGTCTACTCCCCACAAATCATGTTAGTGATGCACTGAGAATATATACAGTTTTTGCTATCTAAATTTACCCATTTTTTGTGATATTACACTTTAAAGAAAGATATTTTTCATGATTTGTTGCAGCTATGATGATTTTAGGTGATTAGAGTGAAAAGAAGCAAAAAGGAACGAATCCAGAGTAAAAAAGTAGCAAAAAGGAGCAAAATGGTGAAAAAGTGTTCTGGCGCCGCCCGCGCCCAAATCCAGATAGCGCAACAATTAAATGACACGATAGAGTGCCGCCGGTGCCCTAAGTCGGTGGAGTTCAAATTTGTAGAGTTTTGGCAACTTTTTGAAGGGATGCCTATGGAAACTCTTGGGATTTCATCCCTTTCATATAAGTAACTGCTTTTGGACAAAAAATAGTGTGGAGAAGAGTGTCTAGAGAGTGTCTTGTGTCTTCTAGAGTAGTTTTTAGTGAGTGTTGAGTGTTAGGGTTTATGAGTTGAGAGTGTAGAGTGAAAATTTGAGAGGGATTCTTCTCTAAGGAGGGGAGGAAAAGAGGTAAAGTGAGAGATCGCTTCTTCCTTTCCATTCTAAAGAGAGAATCAAGTGTTGTAAAGAAAAGAGAAGAGGATTCAAAGGAACGTAAGGGGAATTGCCACGGGGAAGAGAAAGAGATAAGTTGTATTTTCTTTTGTAGTTTGTATGAATTTTCTTTTATATATAAAATCCATGTTTTATTGTATCTTCTCCATGAATTTTGAGTAGTCTCCCTTGTCTTCCTTCTTGCATAGAGATGTGATGATGGATTGATGTGGATTTGATGTGCTTTTAATGTAATGAAGAAATTGTGACGGTTTTTCATTGAGAACTTAATTTTACTTTTGATTTGGCCAATTGAAATGTTAAAATATGTTGTTGAACATTAGTTTGAAAGGATTTAATGTCTTACAACAATAATGAAAGATCCATTCAATTTCTATGGATGAATTGTGTAGTTCATGGGAATTGAGTGCAAATAAATAGGGAAATATGTTTTGATGGACTTCAATGTGGAGATTTTAGGGTGACAAGCTGAAATCCCCAAATTGGTTCTAAGATTAGTAACTAATATCAAAGGTTAGCCTTCGGGTGAAGGGTGAGTGGGACCTCCAAAGTGAGAGCTGGTATCCTCCTAGCCTAGCCTTAGAGTTAGTGACTAAACTTAGAATATGTCAAAGTTCTTTTCTTACTTAGAAGAGGGGGTACTCTTTTAAGGGTAAAGAATCATCTATGCTCCTATTTGACACAATAAAATAGATAATTATTCCATATAAATCCACATATAATATTCTCATTGCAAGAGGAAAGACACTTTTCTCCTATATGAAAAAACCTTTCAAATATTTAGTTTAGTGTGTATGTTAGTTAATCTAGTTCTTAAAGTTATTAGAAGTTATAGTTAGTTAATTGTTACCGTTTCATTGTTCTTACTGTTTCTTGCTTAGTAGTAGTAATTAGTAAACTTTAACTTTAGTGTTTATTACACATTGTGTAATGTTTTCTTAAAACATCAATATTTCCCTGTGGGATCAATATCCAGGACTCCATTTGAGCCCTGTATTACTTGATACGATACGTATACTTGAGTTGAATGCTTGGACTTAACAAAATTATTATAAATCTATAAATCTGAGTTCATAAATTCTTGCAAAATATAAAGTCGAGCATCAAGTGTTTGGTGCTATTGTCGGGAAATTAACGGAGTTAAGAAAGTAAGTAGGAAGGTATTTATTAATAATTAAAAAAACCTTTATTTTGTAGTGTGTAATTGTGTGTTTATTTATTTTTATTAAAGTATTTGTGTTTGTATATGTGTACTAGTGGATCTATAGGTTTAGTACCTTACGATTCGGAGTTAGAGCGTACTATTAGAAAGGTTAGAAAACAACAAAAATAAATTGAGAATCCTTGCAAAATGGCGAATATTCAAAATAATCAAAGAAATGAAATTGGAAATTTGCCATGAACTTTAAGAGATTATGCTAACCTAACAGTAGATTAAATTCATATAACTATTCAAAATCCTGATGTTGCTGCTAATTCATTTAAACTAAAACCTGTTATTATCCAAATGGTACAAAACAATCAATTTTCTGGAACACCTAATGAGGATCCAAACAAACATCTCGCTTGTTTTTTAGAACTGTGTGCTACTTTTAAATATGATGGAGTGTTGACCCGACCCGCAATTACGTAGTAAATTAACTTCCAAAAGATGGCAAAAAAATTGACCCGATTTATAAATAGCGGCTAGTGTGCAAAATCTTAAATGATATAAAAATTAGAAAATATTTTACACACTAGGGGTACTACGCAAGTATCGTATCGTTTCAAGTAATATAGAGTTTTCTTTAAAAACCCCAGTATCGATCTCACGAGGAAGTGAAGTAAGAGGTCTTTAGTCAAATTCTAGTCTACTACAACGACTACTTAGGTTGGAATGTCGATTAAAATTGTGTTTTATCTAGCACTACTTCTAAATGAAAGTGTTAAATGTAATAGTAACTATAACTAAGTGCAAATAATAATTCTAAAGATAACCCTTTTTGGATGAGTTGGTTTGTAGAATTTTGAGATATTAAAAACTACTATTCTTATGTAATGAAATAGATAATGTATAGGAATGAGATGCATTAAATATTGTATGTGCCAAATAGGAACAATCATATTCTTTACCCTTTAGTCCAAGCATAAAGAACATTGACTAATCCTATGCTTGGTTACTGAATCTGTGGCTAGGTGCGGGAGGATACCGGCTCTCACTTCGGAGCTCCCACGTTCCCCTCACCTGAGGTCTAACATCTCTGCTTCAGCACCCAAACAATAGGACCGAATTGAGGATTTTAGCCTGTCACTCTTAAATCTCCAATTCTACGCCCAATTAATATTATTTCCCTATTTATTTGCATTCAAATTCCATGAACTTCACCATCCATGAAATTTGAATGTGGTTCCACTTTGTTGAGAATTACACTGCCCTTTCGGGTCAATACAATTACAATGAATTTTAACACTACAACGGGCCCTTATTGCAATGTAAATGAAGTGCAAGTAAAAACCACCACATTTGTAATTAAATTTACTTCTACCATGCATCACAAAATCCTAAACATGATTTCTACTCATTGCAAAAGAAAAGTAAAAGGAAAACAATGGCATAATCTTCTTATGCCACTATTTCTAAAGAAGAAGAAAGAGTAAGAGAGATGCATCACAAAGCACGAAGAAAACATAAAAGAAACTTCATTTAACAAAAGCAAATCCACTAAATAAATGTTTACAAAATTATAAGATAATGAAGAATAATACTTAGCTTTTTCCCCTTGAAAGAAAGGCGAAGATCTCTCCCATAAAGTCTCCCGGCGATCCATGCAATGCTAGCGAAATCCCTTACAAATTCTCGCAAACTCTCCTCTCCAATCTCTCCAAAAAGGTAGAAATCTACATTTCTACTCTTAATCTAATAATCCTAAACATTCCTCTAAGTTTTTCTCTCCTTTCCTCTATTGTTTCTCTACTTCTTCTAATATATATTCGCCATTTTAAAGAGTATGGATGAATTTTGAAGAGTTTCCTTAAGCACCCCTTCGAAAAAGCGTCCAAATACGTCGAATATTGGCCCACAACCGCCAAAAGTCGGTTCATGGTCGTCCGGGCTGCTGTCGGTGGGTTCAAACTCGCTGTCGGTGAGTTTTTTGGCCATTTTCCGGTGGTCTCGGGAAAATCTCGCCGTCGGTGGGATCGATCTCGCTGTTGGCTAGCAGGCTGCTGCGCGACTCCACCGTTTCGCTCTGTTTAGCTCCGTTTTAGCTCCGTTTCACCCCATTTCAGTTGTGTTGCGTTCGTAACAGATAGTCCTACAAAATAAGCATAAAAAAAACCTTTCTTTAAAGTGTAATCTCATTCAAAAATATGCAAGAATTGTAAAAGAGATTAAGCATCAAAAGACTTATCAAAATGTGTCAGTGCAGAATTTCATATCTTGCTCGTTTTTGCTCCAAATTGCACCGTTTTTTGTTTCCTTTTGCTCCAATCACCATTTCTTTTACCTAAAACCAAAAAAAATACAAAATACCTTCTTTTAAAGTGTAATATCATCAAAAATAAATAAAATGATATAGCAAAAAACGTATATATTTTAGGCGTGTCAAAATCCCCCAAACTTAACTGTTACTTGTCCTCAAGTAACACTTTTACTACATAAAAATATAACTCAGGGCAATGTACTTTTCACCTGTAATACACTAAAATTTTTCATTCAAAGGAATATATTGGTTAGATTTTTAGAAAGAAATTCAGTAACTCAGGTTAACGCTACAAGTATAAGAATATTTAGCAATCAAGTCAAAGGGTTCTAGTCTTCTATTTATTTCAAGATAAACAATAATTTGTCACATTAAGAGTGCCTTCAAAGATTATGTGAAAAAGGAGTTCATGTGAACTTCATTAGAATGTAGGCCAATACTTTAAATATAAATTCAGAAATGAAATCAAGTTCTCCCTTTAGGGTGACTCAAGTGAAGCCAATTTTTTATTAGGCATCTCCTCAAGCTTCTCCTCATAAATATTTTTCTTTCTTTCTTTTTTTTTCTTTCGAGATCTCTTTCAGTCCCCTTTTTCTTACTCTCTTTTCTTTTTTTCTCTCTCTTTTTTTTAAGATGAGGATTACTATATCTGGAGAGCCTGTAATGATTTTGAACTTCACTCTCTTCTTTCTAAAGTTCAAACTTGAAACACATCCTTACTTTATAATTAGGTATGAGCCTTATTATTCATCATAAAGTCACAATCTCTTCTTAACACACAATACTTTAAGTCTCTTAACATTTCAAAAACACAGTTTCTTTACTTCAAATAGTTAACTATAATAAAATTCTTTCATACCAAATATCTCACCCTTATAAAATTAACCATTATTACTAAAAACTTTCATCCAATCCTTCCATAATATTCATCTAAAATAAAAAGTTTTAGTTATCTCAAGCGAGGTTCAATTGCCATAAGTTATGCTAGTAATTTTTGAAAATATAACAATTGAGAACAAATAAGAGTTTATATTTTTCTTCCCCCCAAACTTAAATTTTAAAATATTTTGCAATTAATTCCATAAAATGCAGTAGGAAGAAAAAGTAAAGGTTGAATCTACTTGCTACTACAACATCCTATCAAATTCATATCATGCATAATCAGGATAGAATGACTGTAGGAGAAAGTAAATCTGACATAAAACATGCTTGTAATAAAATTACACTAAAAGGAAGTATTTTCACATTAAAATTTTATTTTTCTTCCTACCCCAAACTTAATTTTTAACATATGTAGCATTTAGTACAGAAAATATAAGCAGGAAGAAAACAGTTTAAAAATTCTATCTATCACAAATGTCTATCAAAACTCATTTACAATTATTCATTAGGACATAACAATATGCAGCAGAAAGTAAATTTAAACTAATCATGTCAGAATGAAATTAACTAAACCAAAGTCTAACTAGCATAACATGTTTCAGCAAGGGAATATAAAAATGTTCTTCAAGACCTAAACAAAGTTGTAACACAAACATAAACACACAATTCAAATACAATCACAAATGATAAATGAGGTCGATTCTTCCTTTATCTCATCGCATCTCACTAATTTACTTCCAATTTCTAACGAGAATCACTACACTAGTAAATTAGGCACTTCAAAAGATTTTATATATTATAATCCCAAGGATAAGATTATCCACGATATATTGGCTCCTAGGTACCAATCTCAGGCATCACCTAATCCTTATAATTAAGCACCTCTAACAGGTATAAAGATAGTGTGAGATCATCCTAATGTTATTCATCAAATAGGTTCGCGACTCCTACCTAATGAAAATAAAGTTGTAGAAAGGAAATAACAAATTAGGATGGAACTATCAATGTTCGAAATTCATGATTTTTCTTGTAAAACTCAAGTCTGGGTGAGACCCAAGTTATAGTGGACTCGTCAATCCAACTTTATAAGAGATCAATTCTAGCCATAATATGAAGTGAAGGAATCACCTCCCTCATGACACTGACAAAGATCAGATCAAAGCACTAATAATCCAAACATCTATCAATCAACAATCAAACTTATCAATCTATAATGACACGTAAAGATCAAGTCTATCCACTCTAAATCAAACACAATACAACACTAACAATCATGACTCTCGAGCACACTAAATCAAAGCACACTGATAACTATGGGTTGCCTCCCATAAAGCGCTTGGTTTAACGTCATTAGCCCGACAAATGATTCCTCCTGGATCAAAATTTCATTTAAGTAATGCTCGATCAATCACCCAATCATTTCTAGATCCGGGGATTCCTACAAAATTCTCAAATTTTAATTTTTTATTCTGCTCTTCCTTTTCAAATGGATTTATATAATTGTTCCTCATATTTCTTTCTAGATCTAATATTCTTCTATTGATTTTCTGAAATTGCATATTAATATCATCTTTGAAATTTATAAGAAATGGATCTTTATAAGATACTTCAATATCTCCCAAATTTTAAATAATTCAGATTCACTTTAAATAATTCAGATTCAAGATCAAATTCTTCTATGTCACTCTTATGATTCAAGTTATCTTCCAATTCTTCCCCTTTATAATTATTAAATAATGAAGGATCTATCTTAGTTGAGGAAATAGGTTTTTCTAATTCCTTAGGATTTTCTTCCAATGGTCTTCCAATATCCTTATCCTCTTTTCTCAACTCATAGTTCTTTTGAAATTTATCGTCAAATTCTCTTCCAAGTCCTATTTCAATAATTTTATCTTGTTCATCATTCAATTCAGGTTTTTCTTGTGATTGAGTCGCATCTGAAGATATAAAGACTGGTTGTATAGATGAATTCCCTAAATAGATAGGCTTTAAATTTGTATGGGGTTCATCCATCTTAAGTTCATGAGATTTTTCAACAAATGGAATTAAAAGTTTACTATTTTTGGTAGAGTCCATCATTTCACACCTCTCCTGAACATACATACAGTCTTCTTTAAGTAATGTTTTCGAATCATCATGAAAATCTATTTCAATCTCATCTTTTAACTTACTCTCAAAACATTCTTGGAAATGGTCTTTACTTAGATAATCAATTTCATCCATCCAAAAACAATCATCATCTTTTCTCTCAGCAAGATATTTCATAGTCTTTAATACATCAAAAGTAACTTCCTGTTCATTAATATTCATAGTCAACTTTCCTTTTTTCACATCTATCATTGCTTGTCCAGTAACAAGGAAAGGTCTCCCTAAAATAATTGGAATTTCTTTATCTTCCTCCATATCTATTACAATAAAGTGCAAAGGAAAGATAAATTTATCCACTTTAACAAGCACGTCTTCTATAACTCCTTTTGGATAAATGATAGATCGATCAGCTAATAAAAGGGTTACAGTAGTGGGAGAAATATCGATTAAACCTAACCTTCTAAATATAGATAGAGGCATCACATTAATGCTCACTCCTAAATCACATAAAGCTTTTCCACATAATTTTTCTCCAATTACATAAGGAGTTGTAAAGCTACAAGGATCTTTAAGTTTCCGAGAAAAATTTTTCTGAAGTATAGCGCTGCACTCCTCACTTATTGCAACTGTCTCGTAATCCCCAAATTTCCTTTTCTTGTTTAATATATCCTTTATAAACTTTGCATAACTTGGCATCTATTCCAAAGCTTCAGTGAAAGGAATATTTATCGTTAACTTCTTAAGTACTTTCATGAACTTTGAAAATTTTTTATCCAACTCATGATGTCTAAGTCTTTGAGGAAATGGAGGTGGTGGTTTTTCCAAACTGATTTTAGTTGGAGATATTAATTTTTCAGATCCTTAGAAACATGTTCTTTAGGTCTTTTAGTTTTCTTTGTTTCTCTCACAACATCTTTCTCTTTTCTAACCACATCCTCTATCTCTCTTTCATTTTTTAATTGGACAGCTTCTATTTATTCATTAGTGTTCTCTTTAGGGTTGATCTCATTGTTGCTAAGAAGTGTTCCTTGATGTTTATTGCTAAGTGAACTAGCAATTTTTCCCAGTTGATTCTCTATGTTTCTAATCGTAACATTTTGACTTTGCAACTAGTTTCCCATTTGCAATCCCACTTCTTCCATAGACATCTTCTTACCCTCAAATTGTTGATCATTGTTAGATTCCGGTGGATATGAAGGTCTATAGTTTGTGTTCCCCTGATTATTCCAAATTCCATTAGGATTTGCAAGATTATTTTCCCATTGATGATTTTAGCCTGTCACTCTAAAATCTCCAATTCTACGCCCGATTAATATTATTTCCCTATTTATTTGCATTCAACTTCCATGAACTTCACCATCCATGGAATTTGAATGTGGTTCCACTTTGATGAGAATTACACCGCCCTTTTGGGTCAATACAATTACAACGAATTTTAACACTACAACAGGCCCTTACTGCAATGTAAATGAAGTGCAAGTAAAAACCATCACATTTGTAATTAAATTTACTTCTACCATGCATCAAAAAATCCTAAACATGATTTCTACTCATTGCAAAAGAAAAGTAAAAGGAAAACAATGACATAATCTTCTTATGCCACTATTTCCAAAGAAGAAGAAAGAGTAAGAGAGATGCGTCACAAAGCACGAAGAAAACATAAATGAAACTTCATTTAACAAAAGCAAATCCACTAAATAAATGTTTACAAAATTATAAGATAATGAAGAACAATACTTAACTTTTTCCCCTTGAAAGAAAGACGAAGATCTCTCCCATAAAGTCTCCCGGCGATCCATGCAATGCTAGCGAAATCACTTACAAATTCTCTCAAAATCTCCTCTCTAATCTCTCCAAAAGGGTAGAAATCTACATTTCTACTCTTAATCTAAGAATCCTAAACATTCCTCTAAGTTTTTATCTCCTTTCCTCTATTGTTTCTCCACTTTTTCTAACATATATTCGCCATTTTAAAGAGTATGGACGAATTTTGAAGAGTTTCTTGAAGCACACCTTCGAAAAAGCATCCAAATATGTCGAATATTGGCCCAAAACCGCCAAAAGTCGGTTCATGGTCGTACGGGCCGCTATCGGCGGGTTCAAGCTCGCTGTCGGCGAGCTTTTTGGCCATTTTCCGGTGGTCTCGGGAAAATCCCGCCGTCGGTGAGATCGATCCCGCCGTCGGTGAGCAGGTTGCTGCGCGACTCCACCGTTTCGCTCCGTTTGGCTCCGTTTTAGCTCCGTTTTAGCTCCGTTTTGCCCCATTTCAGTTGCGTTGCGTTTGTAACAGATAGCCCTACAAAATAAGCATACAAACAACCTTTCTTCAAAGTGTAATCTCATTCAAAAATATGCAAGAAGTGTAAAAGAGATTAAGCATCAAAAGACTTATCGAAAGGTGTCAGGGCAGAATTTCATTTCTTATTCGTTTTTGCTCCAAATTGCCCCGTTTTTGTTTCCTTTTGCTCCAATCACCATTTCTTGTACCTAAAACAAAAAAACATACAAAATATCTTCTTTTAAAGTGTAATATCATCAAAAATAAGTAAAATGATATAGCAAAAAACATATATATTTTAGGCATGTCAGGTGTCTAGTGACGCTGTAGACTTAGACTTTTTCCTTTTTCATTAAGGGATAAGGCTAATGCGTTATTAAATTTGTTAGCACCTAGATCTATTAGAACTTGGGGAGAATTATCTCAAAAGTTTCTGTCAAAATATTTCCCTCCATTAAATATTGCTAAACTAAGAAATGATATTACATCTTTTTTGTCAGTTTGAAGGAGAGTCAATATATGAAGCTTGGGAGAGATTTAAATATCTTCTTAGGAAGGGCCCACATCACGCTTTACCAGATTGGTTAATAATTCAAACATTTTATAATAGATTAATGGGATCACTGAGATCTATAATAGATGCTGCTGCTGGTGGATCATTAATGTCAAAACCTTTTGATGAAGCATACGCATTAATTGAAGAAATGACTACTAATAATTTTTAATGGCCCTCTGAATGGGTAAATCCTAAGAGAGTAGCTAGTGTTCATGATTCAGATATGATGACTATGGTAGTTTCTCAAATTGCAGTCCTTTCAAAGAAAATAGATCAATATAGAATGAATTATTCTCAACCACCTCTAGTGTTAGTAGAGAATTCATTTGTACAGATAACAGAATCTCAAACACCTTACGAGACCTTAAATGCTATTAATAGACCTAACAATCCTTATTCGAATTGTTATAATTCTGGTTGGAAGAATCACCTAAACTTTAATTGGAATAATAGTAATGCTAATGTTAACCCGCATTGGGCTAACAATTCTATGAATTCAATTGGAAATTCGAACAATCAGGAAAATTCTAATTTTAGACCATCTTATCCCTCTGGATTTAATAGTAACTCACAATTTAAGGATAAGAAGTTGTCTACTAAAGAAATGATTCTGAACATGGTAAATCAATTACAAGCTCAAGGTGTTGCTATGAAAAATATTGAAAATCAATTAGGACATATTTTCAAAACAAGGAAAAATTTAAGGCTATTCAATTAAGGAGTGGAAAAGAATTAGAAAGTAGAGTGCAAAAAGAAGCTGAAATAGAAAAGGAGAAGGTGGAAAGTGAAAAAGGTTCAAACAAGATTTATCCAGACATGGACTATCCTCTTAAACCAATGAAAATAACTGTTGAAAAGCCATCACCACCATTTCCTCAAAGATTAATGAAGCAAAACAGGGATAACAGATTTAGAAAATTTTTGGAGATCCTTAAGAAAATTAAGATTAACATTCCTTCTGTTGAATCATTAGAACAGATGCTTGACTATGCTAAGTTTATGAAGGATATTCTGAGAAAGAAAAGAAAGTTTACAGGCCATGAAACTGTTGCACTTAGCGGAGAGTGTAATGCAATTATTCAGAAGAAGCTTCCAAAAAAACTTAAGGATCCTGGTAGTTTCACTATTCTGTGCGCTATAGGTGAAAATTTTTTCAGAAAAGCTTTATGTGATATGGGAGCGAGTATTAATCTTATGCTTTTATCAACTTTCCAAAGGTTGGGAATAGGAGAAATTTCTCCTACATCTGTGACTCTTCAATTGGCCGATCGTTCCATTACTTATCCTAAGGGAGTGGTGGAAGATGTGTTAGTGAAATTGGATAAATTTATCTTTCCTGTGGATTTTATTGTACTTGATATGGAAGAAGATAAAGAAATTCCAATCATTTTGGGAAGACCATTCCTTGCTACTGGAAGAGCGGTAATTGATGTTCAAAAAGGAGAATTAGCTATGAGAGTTAATGATCAAGAGGTAACCTTTAATTTTAAAATCTATGAAGTATCCCTCAATGGAAAAATATATTGAATGTTTTAGATTGGAGGTCTGTGATTACTTGAGAAACGATCATTTTGAAGATATATTTGAAAAAGAAGAAGAATATAAAAATATGTTTGAAGAAGAAAGTGAAAATGAAGAAAATTTAGATAATGAGAAGAATGAAGATTTGGAGTATGTTCAAGAGAGATTCGAAATATTAGACACTATGGAAGGAGGAGATAAAAGCTTAATTCCATCTATCATAAAACCTCCTGACCTTAAAATGAAAATTCTCCCAAATCATTTAAAGTATAGGTTCTTAGGAGAATCATCTACTTTGTCTGTTATTGTATCTTCGGAGCTAAAAGAATACCAAGAACAGAAGTTGTTAGAAACTTTAAAAAGATACATGAAAGCTTTTGGATGGACTTTGGCGGATATTAAAGGAATTAGTCCTTTGATTTATATGCACAAAATTTTATTAGATGAAGAACATAAACCGAGAGTTGATCCGCAATGGAGACTTAATCCTATAATGAAAGAAGTAGTTAGGAAAGAGATTTTAAAATAGCTGGATGCTAGAATTATTTATCCTATTTCGGATAGTGCTTGGGTAAGTCCAATACATTGGGTACCGAAAAAGGGAGGAGTGACTGCTGAAGTGAATAAATGTAATGTAATTATACCTATGAGACAATTTAGTGGATGGCAAATTTGTATTGACTATAGGAAATTAAATGCCGCCACCAGAAAAGATCACGTTCCTCTTCCTTTTCTCGATCAAATGCTAGATAGACTTGCTGGACACAAGTACTACTATTTTCTGGATGGATATACTGGTTACCATCAAATACCTATTGCTTCTGAGGATCAAGAAAAGACAACATTTGCTAGCCCTTATGGAACCTTTGCTTTTTGAAGAATGCCTTTTAGACTGTGTAAAGCACTGCAACATTTCAGAAATGTATGATGTCTATCTTCAGCAGTATGATAGATAATGGAACAGAAGTTTTTATGGATTATTTCTCTGTTTTCGAGACTTCATTTGAAATTTTCTTGGAAAACTTAGCATGAGTTTTGGAGCTTTGTGAGAAAACAAATCTAGTTCTGAATTGGGAGAAATGTCAATTTATGGTTGCAGGAGGAATTGTACTTGGGCATAAAATTTCTGAACTTGGTATGGAGGTCGACCCTGCTAAAATTAGAGTGATTGAGATATTACTACCACCCACTACTGTGAGAGAGGTGAGGAGTTTCTTAGGACACGTTGCATTTTACAGGCGATATATTAAAGAATTTTCTAAAATTACCAAACCTTTGTGCTGACTTTTAGAAAATGACATAAAGTTTGATTTTAATGATGAATGCTTAAGAGCTTTCGAATTATTAAAAGAAAAATTAATCACTGCACCTATAATTGTTTCACCAAATTGGGAGAAACCATTTGAACTTATGTGTGATGCTAGTGATTATGCAATTGGAGTAACATTGGGGCAAAGGCATGATAAAGTATTCAAAGTTATTTACTATGCTAGTAAGACTCTTAATGAGGCTCAAATTAATTATACCACAACTAAAAGAGAATTATTAGCCATAGTGTTTGCTTTTGAAAAATTTAGACCTTATTTAATTGGAGCTAAAAGTATTATGCATACAGACCATTCGGATATTAAATATCTAATGCAAAAGAATGATGTGAAACCTAGACTCATTAGATGGATACTTCTTCAGCAAGAATTTGATTTTATGATAGTTGATGGGAAGAGAGCTGATAATCAAATAGCTGATCATCTATCCAGAATAGACTATGATAAATTATCTGAATTTAAAAAAGAAATTACTGAAATTTTCCCTGATGAGCAACTCTATACTATTATGGGAAATAATTTGCCTTGGTATGCTGATATTATGAATTATATTGTAAGTGATATTGTACCACCTGATTTAACAAGGCAACAACAAAACAAGTTTAAATATGATGCAAAATTCTATTTTTGGGATCAGCCCTATCTATATAAACAGTGTAAGGATCTGATTATTAGGAAATGTGTGCCACAAGAAGAAACAAATTTGATTATTCATAGATGTCACTATCGGCATTACTTTTAGATTATGTGTTTTGAAAAAGGGGGGGTCGCCTAACAGAAATTGTCGGTGAATTTTTATTTAATTTAAATAAATAATTTGAAAAGTAGTATTTGATTTTGAAAATAATTTTAAATTTGAAAATTTTAAGATATGAAATCAAACTGATCTCACATCCTGAATAGTTTATATAAGCGAGCATCGCATCACAAACTGTGTATCTATCTCGAAGAATAGACACACTGTTTGGTGATGGGGCTCAATTAAATAAACTAGAAGATTTGTGACATCCGTTTGGTCTACGAACCAATTTTATAAGCTGACAAATTCCCCGCTTAATATGAAAGCATTAAACGGGGTTTATATTACTCAGGTTCTTAAAGTTCCCTATAAGGGCAAGCCCCTATAGTTAATTACATCTTAAGTGACGGGAATCACCTAAGAAAACTCTCGATAATAATCGGTAATTTCGCTCTCAAGAATTTCAAAGTTTAAGTTTTCAAAGGATTGAATTTTGGAATTTCAATAGGGAATGGATCAAATTTGGAACATTTTGTTTTGAGAATTCAAAGGAAGAAAGGTAGGAGAAATTACAGATTCGAAGCGAACTTCGGTAATTTTCTGACTATCCTATTGTTTGGCTTGAATTTAGGAAAGTCCTAATGTTTATTTAATGTTTCGATTTTGCCAATTTTAATTAATTTGGATTTATATTCGTATGATATGATCACACAAATAGCCTGGAAGATGTGAGGGTTTATATCGTATCAAACGACTACCTCGGAGTCCAAAGACCGGTCAGAGCTTAATTTACATGACATGATCATGCAAATGCCTATCGAAGAGTCGATGATTTATGTTGCACTAGGAAAACTACCTCGAAATCCTATGGCTTGGTTATTTAATTCTAAGAAAGTTTTGCTGAAGTAGACTCAAGTTTTACTGATGACGATGGCCGTGCTGCCCACCATGCTCCGAGCTCCTTGTTGTCGCAGAGGTTTAGTCATAGAAGTCATAAATCAGGAGATAAGAAAAGTGTCTTGGTTTAGAGAAAATCTTAATTTCCAAGTTTTTTTTATATTTTATTTAAAACAAATCTTAAAGTTGATTATAACAACACCGGTTAAGATCGCACGGTTCCATCCTCCCGGCCTCGTTATTTTTATCGGATTCACTTAGTCCAGATGAATTTGCTAAACTCAACTGAATGAGTTCCACACTTTCATTTAGACCGTGGGAAATCTCGTTAGCAACACGTAGGTTACATCATCCAAGGTATTCCCGATCATCCAACAAGACGTTTTAATTTAGTTGTAATTGTAGTTTTGTGTTACTGTTTGTGATTAAATTTTGAGTTGTTTTATATTTTGAAATGTTGTGGCGGTGAATTTTATCTTGCAATGACTTTTAATTTAGTTTTAGTTTCGGTATTAGGGACTATCCTAAAGGTGTCGGTTTTCATGCAACGAGTTGTTTATCATGCAAGAAAAGTAAGTGCGATGCGATTAAATAAATTGCAATAAAGTAAATTGCAACAAAATAAAAGCGTACACTGGAGGGTCTTCCCATCATCCCAAGCTACGAGTTAAACACAATTTAGAATATTTAAGCAAGTTCCTAGGTAAAGCTAAGGGAAGGGTTATGGTTTTCTACCAAGTTCTTAATCCTATAGCTAGTCATTTCCTATGACGTCTAGGTTCTTGTGTTTTGGTTTGAGGACGATTTTCTTCATCAAAGAACAATTAAATTCAATTGTTCTTATAAACATCCTATCATATTGAGGAAGTGCTTAAGACGAGTCTTAAACATCTTTTCAATACTGCTAGGATTGTTTTAAGTCCAAATGGATTTAATCAATCAGGTGAAGCAATCGTCCGAGGTTTAGTTAAGTTTTGTTTTTATCTTACTCAGTGAACTAGGACATTTGAATATCCTATAAGTGAAGTAACATTTCATTTAACGTTCTGTTTAGGAGTTATGACAACGAAAGCTTTCAAGGGCAAATTGATGTTCAAATGGTTTATGATTTAATTTAATTTCAGTTAACGGGTTTAAATTTGGAATAGTGTTCAAGTTGCTTCATATTTATTTTTGAATTTCTTTATGTCTTAGGTGATGTTATTTTTAATTCAATTTAATTTAACTTTAATTTAATTTAATTTAATTTAGTTCTAATTTTAATTTAATTTAATTTGATTTAATTTTAACTTGATTCTATTATCTAATTTTAATTTAATTCAATTTAGTTTGATTTGATGTGAATTAACTTAATTTAATTTAACTTGATTTAATTTAATTTGATTTAATTTAATTTAATTTAATTTAATTTAATTTAACATAATTTGATATGTTTTAATTTTATTTTATTTAATTAATTTAATTTAATTTTAATTTAATTTAATTCAATTTAATTTAATTTAGTTCAATTTAATTTAATTTGTTTAATTTAATTTAATTTAATTTTATTTTATTTTATTTTATTTGTTTAATTTAATTTAATTTAAATTTTAATTTAATTTTATTTTTAATTTTAATTTAATTGAAATTTTAAAAGAGTTTAATAATTTAACTTTAATTTAATTTAATGATTAAGTCTTTTAACATTTTAAATCTTAAATTTGAATTATCATTTTAATTAGGAATTAAATATTATTGAGATGATTAATTTAGGGATTCTTAAATTAAAGAACAAATCTCTTCCTATTAATATCCCTATTTTAATAATTCCAATTTTATTATTCTTCCAAATTTAATCAATTATTTAATTAAAATTTGTTTTAATTATTTTCAAATTGTTTAGTAGGTTTCTACTCTTTAATTATTTAAATTTCAATAATCCAAATCAGATTAAGATCAAATATTTTACTCTTTAATTTTATTAAACCTAAAGTTTTAATTAAGGGTTAAAATTTTAATTACCATTTTGCCCTTCAAGCTTAATAATTTCATAACTCGCTAAATTGAGCTTAAATGAACTTGAAATTTTTATGTGACTTCACTCATATGCCAATAAAGACATGAGAGGGGAAAAAGTGATTTTTCTGTATTTAATTTATTTATGTAGTTATTTTTGGTGGAAAATAGGGATTTCCAAGGAAAATTTAATAATATGACCAAGGGAAAGTTTCCGTCCTTAAGAAAATTATGGGACATTCCTAATGACTAGGGGACCAATTGGACCAATTTTGGTGATTTTTTGAATTATATTATATTTATTATAATTATTTTGAGTTTTGGAGTATTAATTAATTTAAAAATAAAATAAAGGTTGAAAAATAAATTTTATATTTTTTAAAAATCTCTCTGATATCAAGGAAATCAGAGAATCAATTTTTACAATTTTCTGATTTTTCTTTGATTTATTAGAATTATTTTAGTGGAAATGCTAAAAAATACATTTTTTTAATTTTAAAATTACCTTAGGGCTTTAAAATTTAATATCTCATCATTTAGACTTAAGAAAAATATGGGGTTTGTTCCTAAGTGATTAAAATTCAAAATGTGACATTTTAGTGAATTTTATTGTTTTTGTGATTTTTATTATTATTTTTTAATTATTAAAATATTTAAATAATATAAAAAATAAATTTTTTTAGAAAATTGAAATTTTAATTTTCTTAAATTCCCCTGATATCAGAGAGACTCCAAAACAAATTTGGTGAATTTTTGAAAAGTATTTTGAAAGTTATGAATTTTTAAAGTTTAAATTGGTTAAATGGCTTAATCAACCCATTTAGTAGAGCTAACCAAGTCCAATTGACTTCAAATTTTTATGGTGGGTTCCTCTAATCCTAAAGGTCAGTGGAGAATTGATTTCAAGTCAATTTGATGTATGATTAGCTCTAATTAATTAAGGCCTATTTTGGGTGTTTAGGCCAATTAGGGTTATTTCAAGTGAATTAAATCAAAACCTATTTTTCCAAGGGTCCTCTGGTTATAAGGAACATCACCAAATTTTCCTAGAATTTATTTCACAACATGCTAATTATTAGATTTAAAATACTCAAAACAGCAACATGAATTTGAAAAATCAATAACTTCTCATAGGGATGGTTTTTGACTTTGGAAAATTTAGGGAATGTTCCCAAATTCAGAGGCTTCAAAAGCCCTATGGTCTCATGCCATGGTGAATTTCCTATATGCATGGAGAATTAAAACAATGCAGAGGGTAAATAAATCATTAAAAATAAAATACTTAATGAAATTAAATGATTTCTTTTCCACATTACTCTCCTCTCGTTCACCTGAGCAAGAGGGTATTTTTATTTTATTTTTCTGATTTTCCTACACAAAGTTATGCATTTTTGAAGTTTAGGGAATTAAATAAATAAGAAAATACCCTAATTTTCTATTTAATTGACGCGGCGCCGGCTCGGCCTCGGCGACTCCGAACGCACACGCGTCGCCTTCTGATTCGGCGCCGCCATCCAACTCAGCGCTCCGGGGGCCCGCTGTATCGTTCCGTCTCCTCATCCGGCGCGATCCTGGCCGTCCGTCCGCGCTTCTATGGAATGAACGGCATCCATTCATCATCCCCAATCGTTCTCACCCGAGGGCCTTCCACACTAAAACCCTAAGAACTCACTCATTTCTCAACGGATTTTTGTGTTCTTGTGCTCTATGGATTCGTCTTGAAGAGAAGAATACATCTATACGGTGATCATGCATTGAAATTAAAGCATTTGAAATGGAGAATCTCCAGAAGCTCGGGATGAAGAATTAGCTCATACCTTTGCTCAGAGAAGTGTGGCTTCAATCTGAGGGTTGTGTGTCCTTCGATTGGATCCCAGCAAGCTCCAGATGAAGTCTCCTGGTCTGGTGAATCGCCTAGGTAAGATTTCGACCAAGCCCGATCACAAAGCTTGGAGTCTGGAAAAGATGGGTGGCCTGGAGAGGGGGATTTTGCTGGTGGGCCTCTTCCCTTGGTCTGGTGAAGGTGTAGGACCAATCAATTTGAGGATTGATCCACTTGTGGAGAAGTGTCCTGGTTTTGGGTGGAATTTTGGGCGAGAAATTGGGCTGCTGTGGTGGGGATTAGGGAAAATTGTCACTAGGGATCAACTTGCTCTAAGTATGGAGAGTGTTCTGGAGCAATTTTGGCGGGGTTTCGATGAGGTGCGGTTCGGCACCTCTCATGGCCGAGAGGGGGTGGTGTTTAAATAGGAGAGGGTGGAGGGCCTCCCGGGGGAGTTAGGGCTTGGGATCGAGTTGCTCTTGGCAAGAGATGAACAGCTACAATGGCCAGCGGGGATGAGGCGGCTCAGCTGGTGAGAATTCCAAGTTTGGGCTCACATGTGAGCTCTCGGCACGGTGGTTTCCGGCGGGCGTGGTGGGCGGCCGACCGGGGTCGGGTCACCCTCGGGCTCGGGGAGGTCGGAGTCTTGGCAATGGTGAAATCAATTGCGGTTGGTCATGTGTAAAGGTGTTGAATCGAAGTAGAAGGGGGAGGGATCATTTTAGCTTAGTTTGGGTCAACCCATAGTTTTGGGCATGGTGCACCCTCCAAGGGGCTTTGGGTGCTTGTGGGGAATCGGATAGGCTAGGCGAGATGGAGTGGTGAAGTCCCTATCAACTTGGTTTAAGTAAATCTTGGGTTTAGGTGTTGCGTAAAAAAGGGTTAAAATTGCTTAAGGGACGGTTAGGAAAGGGATTCCCCCTTTTGCCATTAATGGATTGATCACATGTCAAACCTTCCATGGCTTCATGTGGCTTGTTCATGGCTTGCATGGGGCTTCATGGCTCCATTTGGCTTGGGGCAAAGCTTAGTCAATTTCATGGAAGTAGATTTCAGGAATCTTGGCATTTTTGGTGGAAATTTGGATGAAGCTTGATTTGGAATGGTTTAATGATGATTTTGAAACTTAGGGGTGATATCAATTATAGGTATGATGAAAAGAAATTGCCATGTGGGCTTTAGGGCCAATTTTGGGCTTTTGTATTTGGTGGAAATGGGCTTTTAAAATGGTTTAGAGAAGTGGGCTTTTGGATTTTAAAATGGATTTTAGGATGGTAATTTTGCAAAGGATTGGATCCAATGAGTGTTGAATTTAGTTTAGGAATGTTTCATGAATGATTTGGAATAAACTTGAAGTGTTTGGGCTAGGTTTGGGTTGGATTTGGACCTCTTTGGTGAATGGGCCAATGTAGGTCAAATTGGGCTAACTTGGGCCAATGTTGGGCTAGGGTTGAAATTTATGTAAAATAAATGTTGGGAAATGTTTATGGGAGTGTTTCAAAGAGGTTTTGGCTTTGGTTGGGTTTTGATTTTGGGGTTTGGGCTTATTTGGGTTAGGTTTGGGTTTAGGTCAAAATTGGGCCTTTTAGCTTTGGGTTGAATTTGAGTGGGGTTTGGGTCTAAATTTTGGGAAAATCATGTTAGTGTTTTGTTTGTGGGAATGTTAAGGAAGGTTTAGAAAAGATTTGGGGTTAATTGGAGTTGAATTGGGTTAGTTTGGGTTAGGTTTGGGTCATAGGTCCAAATTGGGCTTTAAGGCCAAAAGTGAAATTGGATCCAAATGTCAATCAAATTGGACTTGGATTTGGTTTAGATTGGTGTTGGGAATGTTGAATTGAAGTTTAGAATTGATGTGGACCAGATTTTGGGTCAATTGGGTAGGTTTGGCTTGACATTGGGTTCATTTAGGGTTAAAATGGGTCAAATTGGGGGTTTTGACAAAAGTGGGGTAAACTGACAAAATTGGCAAATGGTGTAGTTAAACAAAATGAAATTGGGAATATTTGGGATTTTCTGGAATTTTCTGGGAATTTTATGAATTTTTGGATTTTTTTGGGTCAAGAGGGGTATTTTGGGTATTTGGAGGGTATTGGGAGGTATTTTTGGAATTTTTAGTATTTTTGGGTATGGATGATCAATTTGAGTAATGTGGGAATGTTTGGGATTGATTTTGAGGAATTTTGGGTAATTTAGGTGATTTTGCAAATTTTGGGTAGTTTTAAGGGTTTTGGGTAGGCTAGGCAGATGTAGGGTCCCGGAGGTCAAAAATTGAAAATTTGGAAAATTGAAGATTAGGTGAATGTAAGTGGAATAAAATCATTTTGGTTGAGCCATGAAGCCATATCAAGCTCACATGAGCCAAGAGGGACTCATTTGAGGCATCCACTATGTTGTTCCTAACCCTCTTAGCCAAGGGCTTAGGGGTTAAGGACCATCCATGTGGATCACCTTTATGAGTCAGGAGATCAAGTTAGGTATGGGTGTGTTTTTTTTAGGATGTGTGTGAAAGTGTAGTGTATAGGTGTAGTGTGTGTGTAAGTCAGCCCTTCACTGGACCGAGCCACCTGGGGTGATCCTAAGGCCAAAGAGTCCTATAGGAACTCATCCTTTAAACTTCCACATTTGATTTCAACCCTCTAGGTGATTAGGGGTCTACAGTCAAGTTTGTTGAGTTTGCAGGGATTTAAGAAGTGGTTTGAATTTCTAGTGGGTGGGTCTCAATTCTAATCCTCTAAGATAGTCGAAAGGAAAAGCTGAGGCTAGATCTGAAGTACTTAAAAAGAAGAAGAGAAGACCTTATCAAAAATGAGGTCAACAAATGGACCCCCAATAGGTGTGGTGAGCTGACGGAGCACACCGCGCGTATTGGTGTTGACCGAAGCGATCAACAAAACCAACACAAAAGTCCAAGTGACAAACTTAGGACAGAGTAGGAGAGTTTCCGCTGGGGAGTGTCGAAGTATCTCTCCGAGGCTGGAGATTCCCGAACTCTCGGCTGGGAAAGGAAAAGGAGGTGAATCCCAAATCACATGACACAGGGGAATTTCAATTTAGATTTTATTTTGTTTCAATTTAAGTTTTGATGTGTGAGCTTAGATTTTAGTTTGGAGTTTTAATTTAAATTGAAGTTTGTCAAAATTAATTTGAAGAGATTTGATTTGAAAATGGAATTTTGAGGTTTTAGATGTAACATCTTCAACCTCGAAAGAAAATTGAATTGATTGGATTGAATCATTGCAATGAGGAGAAATCTCAGAGCTATGCGGTATCAGATGTAAAATCCTTAACCTCAAGAGTTTGATTTTGATGTATTTCATTGTGATAGGGAAAGAATCCTAAAGCAATGCAGTCTCGGATGTAAAATCCTCAACCCCAGGAATTTGATTTTGATGTATTTCATTGCGATAGGGAAAGAATCCTAAAGCAATGCGATCTCGGATGTAAAATCCTCGACCCCAAAAGTTTGAATTTGATGTATTTCATTGCGATAGGGAAAGAATCCTAAAGCAATGCGATCTCGAATGTAAAATCCTCGACCCCATGAATTTGAATTTGATGTATTTCATTGCGATAGGGAAAGAATCCTAAAGCAATGCAGTCTAGAATGTAAAATCCTCAACCCCAAGAATTTGAATTTGATGTATTTCATTGCGATAGGGAAATAATCCTAAAGCAATGCAGTCTCAGATGTAAAATCCTCAACCCCAAGAATTTGATTTTGATGTATTTCATTGCGATAGGGAAAGAATCCTAAAGCAATGCAGTCTCAGATGTAAAATCCTCAACCCCAAAAGTTTGAATTTGATGCATTTGATTTTGCAAAGATTTGTAGTGTTGGTTTGAAAAGTGTGGAATTTTGGTGTTTCGAGAATTTCATGGAAGTTGTAAAAGATTTTGTGGAAAGAAATAGATTAGGAGGGAATATGTAGATGCTACATATCCCATTCAAAAGAGTTGATCGAAAGTTGCTGGTTTGGATTGGATACAATTCCTCGCCACTAGATCTGAATCGAAAACCTCGTTGCTCCGTGTCAATGGAATCGATCGCTTCCATCCCAAACAAGGGAGAGAGTAGAACGGATTGGATTTCAGATTTGGAAGGTTGAGTTTGAATTTGATTGAGATTTGATTTGAGATTTGGAAAGTTGAATTTGAATTTGATTGAGATTTGATTTAAAATTCGTGTTCATTTTGTTTGTCCTTTAACAATTCAAATTTGCTTTATCATTCATTTAATGTTCGTGCGAATTTGGAGTTCATCATTTTTTTTATTTAGATTTTTAAGGAAAGTTTTCTTTTATTCTATTTGTTTCTTTTCTGTTCTTTGTTCGAAGTTAATTTAACTTTAATGGCGTTCCCCAGTCAACTTGCACAAAAGAGGTGAAGGCCAAAATGTGACATGGTCACTTTCATTCCAATCATGTCGAAGATACATCATACAACTCGATCTGGAATACATCTCATACAATCCATATAGACTCAAAACGGACTATGTATGATCTTTGTCGATCCATCCAAAAGGTATCTGTCAGAAATCCATGTCTGAATAGTGAGGTACATGGTTAATAACATCACCTTCCAAGCCATCCTTGGCAAGGATGTCGTATGGATGTACGTTGGAGGTGTGATATTTTTCATGTAACTCACAACTCGTAAGGCCAGAGGCTCTCTAGCTCCAGGTCTAGCTGGAAGTGGTAAGGTGTTTTCCTGTCGTCCATCCTTCTGAAAGTAACTGAGATCCGCTTCACGGTACTCCTGGTATGCAATGTTTAGCGACATCTGCTCTGTTGCCCTTCAGTATTATGACGGAACCTACCGGTAATGGTATCTTTACCGGCCCTCGGAACTCACACGGGCTCGTTATCCGGAGGTCGGATCCGAACATGATATTACATTCGTTCGAAAAGAAACTGTGCGAAAGGTCCGACAAAGTCGTGGTGATCTATGTGCGGGGGTATGCGATCACCCTTCTTGTAAATGTTAATGATGCAACTATTGGGTATGCAATCCGCGGCGGTACCCTCCATGTTATCATTCTTTTACCATCCTTTTGATGACTAATGACATTGGATCCACACTGGGCATGACGGAGTATTCCGGTGGGTTTCCCTTCTGTCTTCGCGAAGTTGTAGCGAGCATCCACATTGTATTGTAATTCTTCCTTTCCCGGCATCCATCTCCGAGGTTCGAGTAAGTGTTTTCTCTTAGGCGGCCTGCTCGGCCCATTCTTTTTAAATCCGGATGCGAGTCCACGATTTGTTGTTGTTCGTATTCTGAGAACACGTCTGTATGTAGCTCGAGGCCTTCTAGTATATTGATCCTCTTGCCTCTGATTCTCTCGAAGTATTCAAAAGTTTTCTTTTCGACATTCTGCATTCTTTCCAGCTCGTATTCCGGAATAATATGCAAATGGCGAGGCCTGGTGATGTATTGTGGGATATATGGCTCAATCCCTTCACGTTCTCCTGCATACCTCGGCTCCTCGAGGATGGTGTCTGTCGGGACATCCTCCGGGGTTGCTTCTGCAACAGAGTCATGCATTACTGTTGGTCTTATCTGGTGGCGTGGTAGCCTGGTGGCGTGGTAGCCTTCTTTCTTCTAATTTCCTCGAGATTTCCCTGGTCTCTTCTGTTATCCTCGGAGCCGGCCTCCTTCCTTCGAGTACACGGTGAGCCGGCGTCCTTGAAGTATATGTACGCGCGTAGCAATCGCCTCGTCGCGCCTGGTCCATTGCTAGTTTAGTTAACATCTTGTGGATACGGCGTTTTTTATTTCTTCGCCGAGTTCTTCGTGAGAGTAGCTCTTCGTACTTCCCGAATTTACGTGGGCGCGGCGCTGACAAGCCTGCCCTCTACTGTAGCGACCACAGACTTGATTTTCTTGTCTTCTTTAGTGCTTGTTTTCCTTTCCTTGTTGCTGGATTGGTGGCTTGGGCCACCCACTTTCATTACTGTCTGACTGGGCAGTTCCTCTCGGTCAACTGGGATGTTGACCTCATTTTTGATGAGGTCTTCTCTTCTTCTTTTTAGTACTTAGGATCTAGCCTTAAGCTTTTCCTTTGACTATCTTAGAGGATTAGAATTAGGACCCACCACTTAGAAATTCAAACCACTTCTTAACTCCCTGCAAACTCCACAAACTTGACAATAGACCCCTAATCACCTAGAGGGTTGAAATCAAATGTGGAAGTTTAAAGGATGAGTTCCTATAGGACTCTTTGGCCTTAGGACCTGCCCCAGGTGGCCTCGGTGCAGTGAAGGGGCTGACTTACACATACGCTACACTTTCACACACCCATACCTAACTTGACCTCCTGACTCATGTAGGTGATTCACATGGATGGTCCTTAACCCCTAAGCCCTTGACTAAGAGGGTTAGGAACAACATAGTGGATGCCTCAAATGAGTCCCTTCATGGCTCATGTGGGCTTGATATGGCTTCATGGCCCAACCAAAATGATTTTATTCCACTTATATTCACCCAATCTTCAATTTTCCAAATTTTCAATTTTCCAAATTTTCAATTTTTGACCCCCGGGACCCTACACCCGCCTAGCCTACCCAAATCCCTTGAAATCCTCCAAAATCACCTAAATTACCCAAAATTCCTCAAAATCAATCCCAAACATTCCCACATTACTCAAATTGATCATCCATACCCAAAAATACCAAAAGTTCCAAAAATACCTCCCAATACCCTCCAAATACCCAAAATACCCCTCTTAACCCAAAAATAAAAAAAATTCAGAAAATTTCCAGAAAATTCCAGAAAATCCCAAATATTCCCAATTTCATTTTTTTCAACTACACTATGGGCCAATTTTGTCAATTTACCCTACATTTGTCAAAAACCCCCAATTTGACCCATTTTTAACCCAAAGTGAACCCAATGTCAAACCAAACATATCCAATTGACCCAAATTCTGGTCCAATTCAATTCTAAACTTTAATTCAACATTCCCAACACCAATCTAGACCAAAGACAAATCCAATTTGATTGACATTTGGATCCAATTTCACTTTTGGCCTTAAAAACCAATTTGGACCCATGACCCAAACCTAACCCAAACTCACCCAATTCAACTCCAATTAACCACGAATCTTTTCTAAATCTTCCTTAACATTCCCACAAACAAAAACAATAACATGATTTGCCCAAAATTTAGACCCAAACCCCACTCAAATTCAACCCAAAGCTAAAAGGCCCAATTTTGACCTAAACCCTAACTTAACCCAAATAAGCCCAAACCCCAAAATCAAAACCCAACCAAGGCCAAAACCTCTTTGAAACACTCCCATAAACATTTCCCAACACTTATTTTACATCAATTTCAACCCTAGCCCAACATTGGCCCAAGTTAGCCCAATTTGACCTACATTGACCCATTCACCGAAGAGGTCCAAATCCAACCCAAACCTAGCCCAAACACTTCAAGTTTATTCCAAATCATTCATGAAACATTCTTAAACTAAATTCAACACTCATGGGATACAATCCTTTGCAAAATTTACATCCACCAATTTGTTTTCAAACCTAAAGGCCCACTTTCTTAAACCATTCTAAAAGCCCATTTCCATCAAATACAAAAGCCCAAAATTGGCCCTAAAGCCCACATGGCAATTTCTTTTCATCATACCTTTAATTGATATCACTCCTAAGTTTCAAAATCATCATTAAACCATTCCAAATCAAGCTTCATACAAATTCCCATCAAATTACCAAAATTTCTAAAATCCATTTTCATGAAATTGACCAAGCTTTTCCCCAAGCCAAAGACAAGCCATGAAGCCATGCATGAGCCCCATAGGAGCCATGAGAGCCATGGAATCCACTTTCCACCTCACCAAACCATTAATGGTAAGAGAGGGGATCTCTTTCTTAAACCCTTTTTAAGCCCTTTTTACCTTAAACATGATACACTCTAAACCATACTTTGCCACCTAATCCTTGATGTGGACTTTACTACCTTTGGTAGGTTGACTCACATGAGCCTCCCAGCCCAAAACCAGAGCATGGAAGGGTGCACCAAACCCAAAATGGTGGGTTGACCCATTTGGACCCAAAATGAGCCTCTCCCCATACCCTTTTGAATCAAACCCTTTACACATGTCCATGGCCGATTGATTGCACAAACCTCCAGCCACGACCCACTGGACCCGAGGGTGACCCATGCTCGCCGGCCACTGCACGGGTCGTCGGAAAACACCATGACCGAGACCTCGGGAGGAGCCAAACTTTGGAATTCCACCTTGCTTGAGCTGCCCCATGCCCAATGGCCACCATGGCCGTTCTTCCCATGCCTAGAGCAGCTGATCCCAAGCCCTAACTCTCCCTGCGAGGCCCTCCATCCACCTCTATTTAAACCCGACCCCCTCACGGCCATGAGGAGAGAGTTGCACAAACCTTGCCGAAACTCTGCCAAAATTGTTCCAAATCCTTCTCCATCCTTAGAGCAGTTGATCCCCAGTGTCAATTTGCCCTAATCCCCACCAACAAAATCCAATTTCTCAACAAAAATTTCACCCAAAACCAGGACACTTTGTCACAGTGAGCCAATCCTCAAATTGACTGGTCCTACACCTTCACGGGACCAAGAGGAGAAGTTTCCCATGAAAGCCCCATCTCTAGGCCACCCAGTTGCTCCAGCCTCCAAGCTTTGTGATCGGCTGTGGTCGAAATTCTACCTAGGCAATTCACCAGACCAGGAGACTTCATCTGGAGCTTTCTGGGATCCAATCGAAGGAGACACAACCCTCAGATCGAAGCCACACTTCTCTGAGCAAAGGTATGGCCTCACTCTTCTTCCCGAGCTTCGAACATTCTCCATTTTTATTGAGTCAATTTCATGCCACATAAACTGTATGGATGTGTTCGTCTTCTCGAGACGAATCCATAGAGCATAAGAACGTTAAATTTGGTCAAGTATCGAGTGAGTTCTTAGGCCTAGAAGACGGACGGCTCTCAGGTAAGGACGTCTGGAGACGATGAACGGATGCCGTTCATTTAATACACACGCGGATGGACGGCCAGGATCGCGCCGGATCAGGAGATGGAACGACACAGCGGGCCCCCGGAGCGCTGAGTCAGATGGCGGCGTCGAATCGGAGAGCGCCACGCGGCGTTTCGGAGCTGCCGAGGTTGACGCGGCGCCGCGTGGATAAATAGAAAATTAGGGTATTTTTCTATTTATTTAATTCCTTAAACTTCAAAAATCCATAACTTTGTGTAGGAAAATCAGAAAAATAAAATAAAAATACCCTCTTGCTCAGTGAACAGAGGAGAATAATATGGAAATGAAATTATTTAATTTCATCAAGTATTTTATTTTTAATGATTTATTTCCTTCTGCATTGTTTTAATTCTCCATGCATATAGGAAATTCACCATGGCATGAGACCATAGGGCTTTTGAAGCCTCCGAATTTGGGAACATTCCCCGAATTTTCCAAAGTCGAGGCCATCCCTATGAGAAGTTATTGATTTTTCAAATTCATGTTACTGTTTTGAGTATTTTAATTCCAATAATTAGCATGTTGTGAAATAAATTCTAGGAAAATTTGGTGATATTCCTTATGACTAGAGGACCCTAGGAAAAATAGGTTTTGAACTGGTTCATTTAAAATGACCCTAATTGGCTTAAACACCCAAAATAGCTCCTTAATTAATTAGAGCTAATCATACATCAAATTGACTTGAAATCAATTCTCCACTGACCTTTAGGATCAGAGGAACCCACCATAAAAATTTGAAGTCAATTGGACTTGGTTAGCCCTACTAAATGGGTTGATTAAGCCATTTAGCCAATTTGAACTTTAAAAATTCATAACTTTCAAAATGCTTTTCAAAAATTCACCAAATTAGTTTTGGAGCCTCTCTGATATCAGGGGAATTTAAGAAAAATAAAATTGTAATTTTCTAAAAAAGTTGATTTTTAATATTATTTTAATATTTTAATAATTAAAAAAAATCATAAAAATAATAAAATTCACCAAAATGTCACATTTTTAATTTTAATCACTTAGGAACAAATCCTATATTTTTCTTAGGTCTATTTAATGAGATATTAAATTTTAAAGCCCTAGGGTAATTTTAAAATTAAAAAAATTTATTTTCTAGCATTTTCACTAAAATAATTATAATAAATCAAAGAAAAATCAGAAAATTGCAAAAATTGATTCTCTGATTTCCCTGATATCAGAGAGATTTTTGAAAAATATAAAATTCATTTTTTAACTTTTATTTTATTTTTAAATTAATTAATACTGCAAAATTTAAAATAATTATAATAAAAATAACATAATTCAAAAAATCACCAAAATTGGTCCAAGTGGTCCTCTGGTCATTAGGAATGTCCCATAATTTTCTTAAGGACAGAAACTTTCCCTTGGTCATATTATTAAATTTGCCTTGGAAATCCCTATTTTCTACCAAAAATAATTACATAAATAAATTAAATACGAGAAAAATCACATTTTCTCCTCTCATGTCTTTATTGGCATATGAGTGAAGTCACATAAAAATTTCAAGTTCATTTAAGCTCAATTTAGTGAGTTATGAAATTATTAAGCTTGAAGGGCAAAATGGTAATTAAAATTTTAACCCTTAATTAAAACTTTAGGTTTAATAAAAATAACAAGTAAAATATTTGATCTTAATCTGATTTGGATGATTGAAATTTAAATAATTAAAGGGTAGAAACCTACTAAACAATTTAAAATAATTGAAATAAACCTTAATTTAATAATTGATTAAATTTGGAAGAATAATAAAATTAGAATTATTAAAATAGGGATATTATTAGGAAGAGGTTTATTCTTTAATTTAAAAATCCCTAAATTAATCATCTCAATAATATTTAATTCCTAATTAAAATGATAATTCAAATTTAAGTTTTAAAATGTTAAAGGACTTAATCATTAAAATTAAATTAAAAAGTTAAATTATTAAACTCTTTTTAAATTTTCAATTAAACTAAAATTAAAAATAAAATTAAATTAAAGATTAAATTAAATTAAATCAAACAAATTAAATTAATTTAAGTTAAATTAAATCAAATAAATTAAATTAAATTAAATTAAACAAATTAAATTAAATTGAATTAAATTTAATTAAAATTAAATTAAATTAATTAAATAAAAAATTAAGTTAATTAAAAAATATATAATTAAATTAAATTAAATTAAATTAAATTAAATTAAATTAAAACATATTAAATTAAATTAAATTAAATTAAATTAAAATCAAATCAAATAAAATTAAAATTAAAATTAAAATTAAAAATCAAAATTAAATTAAAATTAAAACTAAACCAAATTAAATTAAATTAAAGTTAAATTAAATTGAATTAAATGACATCACCTAAGACATAAAGAAATTAAATATAAAGCAACTTGAACACTATTCCAAATTTAAATCCGATAAGCTGAAATTAAATTAAATCACAAATCATTTGAACATCGGTTGCCTCGAAAGCTTTGGTTATCATAACTCCTAAATAGAACATTAAATGAAATGTTACTCCACTTATAGGATATTCAAATGTCCTAGTTCACTGAGTAAGATAACAAAACTAAAATTCTCGGACGATTAATTCATTTGTATAATTAAATTCATTTGGACTTAAAACAATTCCAGCAATATTGAAAAGATATTTAAGATTCTTCTTAAGCACTTCCTCAATATGATAGGATACTTATAAGAACAATTGAACTTAATTATTCTTTGATGAAGAAAATCGTCTTCAAACTAAAACACAAGAACCTAGACGTGATAGAAAATGACTAGCTATAGGATTAGGAATTTGGTAGAAAACTATAACCCTTCCCTTAGCTTTACCTAGGAACTTGCTTAAATGTTCTAATTGTGTTTTAAGTGCAGCTTGGGATGACGGGAAGACCCTCGAGGTACGCTTTTATTTTATTGCAATTTACATTATTGCAATTTCTTTAATCGCATTGCACTTACTTTTTCTTGCATGATAAACAACTGTTGCATGAAAACCCATACCTTTAGGATAGTCCTTAAAACTGAAACCAAAACTAAGTTAAAAGTCATTGCAAAATAAAATTCACCACCACAATATTTCAAAATATAAAACAACTCAAAATTTAATCACAAATAGAACACAAAACTGCAATTACAACTAAATTAAAACGTCTTGTTGGATGATCGGGAATACCTCGGATGACGTAACCTACGTGTTGCTAACGGGATTTCCCACAGTTTAAATGAAAGTGTGGAACTCATTCAGTTGAGTTTAGCAAATTCATCTGGACTAAGTGAATCCGATAAAAATAACGATGCCGGAAGGATGGAACCTGGGATCTTAACCGGTGTCGTTATAATCAACTTTAAGATTTGTTTCAAATAAAATATAAAAAAAAGACACTTGAAAATTAAGATTTTCTCTAAACCAAAACACTTTTCTCATCTTCTGATTTATGATTTCTATAACTAAACCTCTGCAACAACAAGGAGCTCGGAGCATGGTGGGCAGCACGACCATCGTCATCAGCAAAACCTGAGTCTACTTCAGCAAAACATTCCTAGAATTAAACAACAAAGCCATAGGATTTCGAGGTAGTTTGCCTAGTGCAACATAAATCCTCAACCTTTTGTTAGGCATTTGCATTGCAAATTAAGCCCTAACCGGACTTAGGATTCCGAGGTAGTCGTTCGGTATGACATAAACCCTCATAACTTCAAGGCTATTTGTGTGATTCTATCACATAAATATAAGTCCTAATTAATTAAAATTGGCAAGATCAAAACATTAAATAAATATTAGGACTTTCCTAAATCCAAGCCAAACAATAGGATAGACGCGGAATTATTGAAGTTCGCTTCGAATCTGTAATTTCTCTTACCTTTCTTCATTTGAAATCCCAAAATAAAATCTTCCAAATTTGATCCATTCCCTATTGAAATTCCAAAATTCAATCCCTTGAAAACTTAAACTTTGAAATTCTTGAAAGCAGAACTACTGATTATTATCGAGAGTTTTATTAGGTGATTCCCGTCACTTAGGATGTAATTAACTATAGGGGCTTGCCCTTATAGGGAATTTTAAAGAACCCAGGTAATATAAACCCTGCTTAATTCATTTATATTAAGTAGGAGAACTTGTCGGCTTATAAAATTTGTTCGCAGACCAAACGGATGTTACAAATCTTCTAGTTTATTTAATTGAGCCCCATCGTCAAGCAGTGTGCCTATTCTTCGGGATAGATACATGGTTTGTGGTACGGTGCTCGTTTATATAAACTATTTGGGATGTGAGATCGGTTTGATTTCATATCTTAAAATCTTCAAATTTAAAAATTATTTTTAAAATCAAATACTACTTTTCAAATTATTTATTTAGATTAAATTAAAAATTCGCTGACAATTTCTGTAGGCGACCCCTTTTCAAAATACAACACAACCTAAAAGTAAGCCGTACATAGGACCCAGTCACTTTCCTCGTATTGCAGGCCTGCTGGTGCGAAGTCTGAGTAAATCTCTATTATCGCTCCATCTTTCATCCTCTTTTCGTCGAGTGCAAGGCTTACGCCATTTCTAAAGTTCAGGACCAACCACCCGTTCGACATTTCCCTGCGAAAAGACAAGGAAAAGGATCGGGGGCATGTCTAAGAACAAGAACAATAAGAAAATGTTTATTAAAGACATTTTTTTTATTTTTTTATTTTTAAATTTAACAGGAATGAAGTGGGATAAGATCAGGAAGAGATTTTGATTTGGAAGAGAAAACAAGTAAAACTTTATTATCATGATTTTATTTATTTTAGCATATTTTTTATTATTTTTTTGGGTTCGGACCCAGTCATAAGTAATTACTTCGCCCGTGCTTCTAGGGATGAAGAATTCATTCCTTCGAAACATCGAGTAGCGTAATACTTCTTCGAAGTATCATCCGTTGATCGGAAGCATATGTCATTCTCCTTGGCAATTTACTAGCTGGTAGGAGCCTCCCGAGTATCTTGCTTCAACCACAAACGGTCCTTCCCAGTGGGTTCAAATTTTCCTCCTATCTTGCGGTGTGTAAGGATATGTCTCTTGAGAACGAGAACTAAGTCACCAACTTTGAAGGTTCTTGGGAGGACCGGTCTCGTCATGGGCTTGAACCATCTTAGCTTAGTATAGTTCTAAATTCTGTCTGTGACTGCAAGTCTTTTCCCTTCCGGGCTTTCCAATTCTTCTAGTCGTAATTTGGCATTCTCCTCTGTCGTGATTTTGTTTGCAAGCTGCAATTCCGAGTGAAGGAAGACTGGACCTCTAAGGGTAACACTTGCCTCGGACCCATACACCGGAGCGTAAGGTGTAGCTTGAGTAGGAGTTCTAAAGGTTTTCCGGTAGGCCCATAAGGCTTCCAATAATTTCTCGTGCCAATTTCTCTTATTATCGTCCAAAGTTTTCTTTAAGATTTTAACGAGATTTTTATTAAAAGCCTCAGCCAGGTCGTTTGCTCTTGGGTAGTAAATTGTTGAATACCGCCAGTCGATTCTGTGTCTCCTGACAAAATTGTTGATTTGCGTGCTTCGGAATGCTGACCCATTATCTGAGATGATCTGCGCGGCACTCCAAAACGGTAGACAACTTGGTTCTTGAAAAACTATAGCACGTGGTGTGCTTTCACTTCTACGAGTGAACCGCCTCTGCCACTTGGAAAAGTAATCGTAGCCGCAAGAATGAAGCGATGTCCTTTTGAAGATGGTGGTTCTATTGGACCCATTATATCCGTGCCCCAACATTCAAATGGCCACAACGCAATTGTTGGATGTAGCACATTTGGAGGTTGGTGTAGAACCACTCCGTGCACTTGGCATTGGTGACGGCTCTTGGCGATTTTCATGCGGTCGGTCATCATCGAGGGCCGGTAGTACCACTAATCTTTTAATTTTCATTTTCATCTTCGGACCCGGTCGAGTGAGCGCCACGGAGCCCCGAATGCACCTCTTTAACAATTTCACGGGCCTCGGACCCGCTTAGGCACCTTAGCCACACTTGATCGAAAGACCTTACGTATAACGTGTTGTTTATTAATGCGTAGGACGGAGTTCTTTTCTTGATGCGATGAGGCTAGCGACCTATCGTCCGGTAGTTTTCCTGTTTGCGGGTAGTACATTAATGGTCGTCGCCAATCTTACGTGTTTTTACATCACTGTTGCAGCTGATTCTTCTTCTTTTTCGATTTGTGTATTGTGTCATGTCGAGCCGTGATAGGACCTGACGTCCAGTGAGCCGACACTTCTATCGACTCATCTTGCAAACGGGCAAATTATTTTGCAAGGCGAGCTAACGCATCCGCTAAAGCATTTTCTTTTACGGGAATTTTGTAGATTGTCACATTCGGAATCTGTTCCAACAGTTGTATGGCATACTTGGAAGTATTGCTCGAGTCTTGGTTTTAAAATTCATACTTGTCCGGCGATACGTTGAATGATTAACTACGAATTCCCGTAGATGTTGATGTCACGTTATCCCCATTTGAATAGCTAATTCTAGTCTCGTTATGAGGGCTTCGTATTCTGCTTCGTTGTTTGTACACGACTGCGGTAAGTGGTAGGAGTATCTTAACATCCCCGCTCCGGTGTTATAAAGATTAGTCCAATTCCGCCTTACGAGGCACTATCACTTGCGATTCTTCGTCTTTATGTGCTTGATGATGCTCCGTTGAAATATAATTCCCAACGTCGATCATCGGGGTCTTCTAGGCTCATTATTTGTTCATCCGGCAAATCGTCGTTGATAGGAGATTCGCCGGCAAAGGGTGTCTTTGCGAGGAAGTCTGCTAGGACTTGTCCCTTTACGGCACGAAGAGGCACAAAAGTTATATCGAATTGCGATAATATCATTGACCATATGGCAAGTCCGCGGGAAAGTGTTGGACGAGTCATCGAAGTATTGCAATGGATTAAATTGCGAGATCGGGTTGACCTTATGAGAAAGCATGTAGTGCCCGAGCTTTTGAGCGGCGAAGATCGGGGACAAACGGTGCTTTTCGATTGCGAGGATACCTTATTTCTGTTGGAAGTAAACGACGGCTTAGGTTGTAAAGAGCATTTTCTTTACCCTCATCATTGACACTAGGCTAACGGGGCTCGAGAGAGTCGTCTAAAGTCGCGGTATAAAGTATCGGCGGTCTACCCGATGCCGGGGCTGCTAAGACGGGAGGTGTCATTAAATATTGTTTAATGTCCTCGAAGGCCCTACGGCATTTCTCTTCCCAAATAAATTTGGCGTCCTTTTTAACTAATGTCGAGAAAGGTCGACACCTACCGACAAGTTTGAGATAAAGCGTCGAAGATATGCCGACTTTCCTTGAAAAGATCGTAGTTGTTTTAAGGTTTTGGGAGGCGTCATTTCTAAGATAGCTTTAATCTTTTCCGGGTCGATTTCAATTCCACGATGTCGGACAACGAATCCTAAGAATTTCCCGGAGGTGACGCCGAAGGCGCATTTTAAGGGATTCATCTTAAGGTTAAATTGTCTTAATCGTTCGAAAACAATTCGCAAATCATATAGGTGGTTGTCCTTTACTTTGCATTTGATGACCACATCGTCCACATAGCACTCGACTTGATTGTGGATGAGATCATGAAAAATTCTTGTCATTGCTCTCTGGTAGGTTGCTCATGCGTTCTTCAGTCCGAATGACATCACTGTGTAGCAATATACTCCGATCGGCGTTACGAATGTTGTAAGCTTTTCATCTTACGGAGCCATTTTTATCTGGTTGTATCTCGAAGATCCATCCATGAATGAGAATATTTCATGTGTTGAAGCAATGTCGATCAATAGTTGCGGGATCGGTAGAGGAATTCATCTTTTGGACATGCCTTGTTCAAATCTGCGAAATCCACACAAATTCCGATCGACCATTCTTCTTCTACGTCGGTACCACATTGGCTAGCCAAGTCGAGTATTGTTCTTCACGGACAAATTTGGCGTCTATTAGCTTTTTAACTTCGACGTATGACTTGTTATTCGATTTCTAGACGCATCCTTCAGGACCTTGTCGGCCGGGACGAAGTAGGATCCACTCCTAGCTTATGGACTGCGACCTCTTGAGCTAAACACGGCATCTCGGAGTAGCTCCAAGCAAAACAGTCTTTAAATTCCATTAATAACTTGATTATTTCTTCGGAGTCTTCTTTATTGAGTAAGGAGCTAACAAAGGTAGGTCTAGGCTCTTCGTTAGTACCTAAGTTAACTTCCGTTAACTCATCTATTGTAGATTTGATCTCTTCTTCGAACTCTGGTGAAGCGTTTCCAATTTGTAAATCTTCAAGCTCTTCTGTAGTTTCCATGCAGTTTTCATTAAACTCGTAAGTGACAACCAAGCAAAATTCAGTATCGTCAACCGATCCTACTATGCCGAATCCGAGACCATGTTTTGAATTGGGTAGACGACCGGAGTTATTCCATAATTTTTTAAAATGTTGTGATTGACCTTTTGTCCATTGTCGAGGTAAAAAACCACGCTGAATTAAATTTTGAACACAGGGAGAGTACCATTCAAAAGGTAATTCCATTAATTCTGATGAAGTGACATCTTGAGTGTATATTATTTTCGGTTTTGGAGGAAGGAGCACCACGGTAGAATTTGATTGGCTTTGCATCGCCGCTACGTTCCTCTTTGACCACCATACCCTCGATCTTATTAGAATGGATCGGGGTCAGGGTCATAGTATGTACATAGTGGTTAATCTTCTCGTACATCGATTTATATTCTTCATTCTTTTCATCTTCGAGAGAGATCCTGAATTGCGGCTTCTTCCGACTTATTGTCGCTGCTTCTTGCTTGATCTCTTGTTCTTCTTCAGAACTATCTTCCCAATCAACATTGATGGCTGGTTTCCTCTGTCCAATCGTCCTAACGTCTCTGCCACGACCTCGTCCCCGGCCTCGACCTCGGATGCGAGTTGTGGAGAAACCTTCACCATCTCGCCGTAAGGGAGTGGTGAGTGACTGTTGGACTAGAACTTTAGGTTCTTCGTTGTCCCGAACTTCCTTTGCTTCATTCGTTATGGTATCTCTGGAGAAGATTTTTTTCTTCAGAGGTGCATAATAAGCTGCATCTTCATGGATTCCAATTTCATGTACGGAGAATGGTTGTAAGTCACCTTTGATGCACTGTTTCCCTCCATCGTAGTATTTAATGCACTGATGTAGAGATGATGGTACCATCAAGTTTTCATGTATCCATGGTCAGCCCAGTAGAGCGTTGAACGACATTTCTGAATCAATTATGTGAAATTTTGCGGTTGTCTTTGCCAAGTCACCGACCTTCATTAGCAGCGTTATTGATGCGAGGGCTCTTTCTCCTTTCTGGTTGAATCCTCTTAATAACATTTTGTCGGCTTCGAGCTCGCGAGCATCAATTTCCAAATATGCTAGTGTTCGAAGACTCATTATATTAATTGATGCTCCTGGATCCACCAATACTATGGAGAGTGTAAACTTTCCAATTGTAACTGAAATGTATAACGGTCGGTTGTGGTCTGGTGTCCTGAGTAGTAGGTCATTGTCCGTGAAGGTGACACCTCGTTGTTCCTTTAACGAACAAACCTCATCTAAGGAATCTCCCGGCCATTTGAGCTAAGCAAATTTCCGGATCAAGTAAGGCCTTGATCAGAGCTTCTCTCATCTCCTTTGATAAGATGAGAGCGTCGTAGATGCTCAGTTTGGCCTGTAGTTTCCTAAGATGGGCTAGCACGTTGTAGTCCACTTTATTTTCATGTGTCTCGGCTTCTTCCCGAATGGGTATTTCTTCTGCCGGGGTTGGTTCTTCCTGAACAACCACCTACTTTCCTTTGTCCTTTGGACCCATTCTCGGAGGTAGAACTCTTCCACTTCTTAAGTTAACCTCTGTATTCTCTTCTGACTCTAGTATTAAGTTTGCTGGTGTTTCCTCACGAATCCGAATGACGAGTTCTTCGGATTAGCTTCAGAGTCTGAAGGCTCTAACTCTATTGTGACTGGAGCTCCTCGAAACTCACAGATAGATTCATTGCTTATTGAACTCTCGTAGCCTCCTTGATGGATGTCTTCTTCATCATTGTGATCGTCGAGATTGTGTATGATTTGAGAATTGTCATTTGTATCAAAATCGATGTCCGGATTGTCGATAGTTACGTAATCGTTAGAAACAGTCAAAATGTAGCCAACACCATAACCCTTATCATTATAAGATCCCACCGGAGTGAGCAGATAATCATACAGAGTCAGAGGTTCGAGGGATTTCTCCCTCGAATCGGAAACAACTATCCTAGGATAAGCAGCCCCTAGTCTAGCCTTAGGAGCCTCGATTTTCTCTTCTTCGTCGATTTTCTTCTTCTCTTCAATTGTCTCTTGTTGAGGTGGTTCTTCTATCGCAAGTGATAGTGCCGACTTAACAGGTTTCGAACTCTGAATTGAGGCTCGCACCGAAGCGGTTTGGATGTGATCCAAAATCTTCTTCGAAGACTTTGTCCAAGCGGTAGCCCATCCATCATCAGGCCCATAGGGGTCTATCGGCACAGTGAGATCAGTCGAGACAACATTGACGGAACCTCCTTTCTGGGGTTCCTTCATGTATTCCTTCGGGATCGTTATATTCCCTTTTTGAAGATTGTCGTTGAGCCAACTTTTGAAGGTAATACAATCTTCTATCTTGTGTCCAAGCATCCGGTGGTAAGGGAAAAAGTTGGGATCACCTTTCTTGTCGACTTCTTCTGGTCTCTTAGGCTCTGGCGATTGGAAATCCGGAGTCTTCATCGAGCTAGCGGAACATTTTCGACATCGCCTCATTCTTGAATGGATACTCCCTGCTCAGAAGCTCCCTTAACGTACGTTGCGGATGAGGCAGTTGTTCATATTGTTGAGATAACTGATAGCTGGGTCAGGGTTGCTGGTAATTCTGTTGAGGTTGCTACGGCCGTTCTGACGATATTTGTATCGGTTGCTTGCCTTTATCGATTGCTGTAACGATCTCAGACTTCTTTTCAAAAGTTTTCATGGGCTTCTGTTTGTCTGTTTTATAGGTGAAACTTAATTGCTTCGCCTCCTCTTGCAAGCTTCTGGCCTTGCTTAACAACTTCTCGAAAGTCTTAATAGTAAATCCCTTGAGGAGAAGTGCTATCGGGCCATGAATGCTCTTAAGTAAAATGCCGACTGCATGTTGTTCTTGTAGTTGTGGCTCACACTTCATACTTAGATTTCTCCATCGAAGTATGTAATCCACCAAAGTTTCGTTCGGCACGCTTCTCTACCACTAAATCACCTATAGTGATGTGGTGTCGAGCTCCGACAAATCGCTTGATGAAGAGGTTCTCTAGTTCTGAAAATGACTTCACCGAACTGTTTGGTAATTCCGCATACCAATCAAAGGCGATCCCTGATAGGCTGCTGACAAATTGTCTGAAGAGTAAGGCATCACTTCCGCCGGCATTGCAACAACTGGCATGAAAATGTGCAACATGCTGCCGAGGGTTTCCGGTTCCATCAAAGGTCTTGAACAGAGGTGGTACAAAGCCTTTCGAATATTGGACAGCGTCGAATTCTTCAGGGTAAGGTCTACCCGTGCGAATGGATGTCCCGCTCTTTGATTGTGCCAAGGCTTCTCGCACCTGCTGTTCCACCATGTTCTTAATATCCTTTTCCGGAATCATGCTTTGTGTTGTATCCTTCTTTAGCTCATCATCCCCGTTGACGGACGTAATCTCCTTTCCTCCGTCTACAATGTGAATGACCTCTGGAGGTGTCTCTCTTTGGGGTTGCACTTGAGTCTGGAGAGTGGCTAGGGCTACAGCCATCTCTTCCATCCTTTTTGCCATTTGGGCGATCGTATAATCTTTCTCTTGAAGCTGCCTCCTCATTACTTCTGGTTCCTCTCTTTCTGCGGCTGCAGGGGCACCTTGTGAAGCTGATGAAGCTCGTGTTTCGACCATGTTAATTTCTGCATACTCATCATCCATGAACTCTGACGAATCAATCTCATATCGGAATTTCTCTTCTCTTTCTCTTGTTAATCGCCGAATATCGGTTCTTAGCTTTTCCATAGCATCTTCTAGTGGTCTTTTCTGTACATCCTTGTAGTTGTCATGCGATAGTTGTCGGGTTTCTTTCTCATGAGTCCCCTTCACCACGGTAGCACTTTCTTCAGACTCAAGTCTCCTGAAGAGAATTTCCTTCTCAGGCTATTGTTTTAATCTTAATTGTCCGGTAGTGGGACGCCATACCATCCTTCTAGCGACGAAGGTTTAGGACCGGATGGTCCGTCGACCCAAATACTTGGAAGGTGGTATCCTCCCTAATCTGTAGTCCCGAAACAACGACGGGCGGACTAGCTTTCATCCTCTTATTTGGCTTTTACGCAACGATAGCGAGGTTCTACTCGTGGCCCAAGACGGGATTTGACTGGCACCCGCCCTATCCTTCTTAAAATTTCTGATACGGGGCACCTTTCCTTCTTTGCTAATTTCTCTATCAAAGTTTGTGTCGGCATATTTTTAGGTTGTGTGTTTTATTTTGAAAAGGGGGGTCGCCTAACAGAAGTTGTCGACGGATTTTTAATTTAAATTAAATAAATAATTTTGAAAAGTAGTGTTTGATTTGGAAAATAATTTTAAATTTGAAGGTTTTAAGATATGAGATTAAACCGATTTCACATCCCAAATAGTTTATATAAACGAGCACCGCACCACAAACCGTGTATCTATCCCTAAGGATAGACACACTGCTTGACGGTGGGGCTCGATTAAATAAACTAGAAGATTTGTGACATCCGTTTGGTCTCGCGAACCAATTTTATAAGCCGACAGAAATTCCCCGCTTAATATGAAAACATTAAACGGGGTTTATATTACTCAGGTTCTTTAAAATTCCCTATAAGGGCAAGCCCCTATAGTTAATTACATCTTAAGTGATGGGAATCTCCTAAGAAAACTCTCGATAATAATCAATAATTCTGCTCTCAATAATTTCAAAGTTTAAGATTTTCAAGGAATTGAAATTTGGAATTTCAATAGGGAATGGATCAAATTTGGAACATTTTGTTTTGGGAATCCAAAGGAAGAAAGGTAGGAGAAATCACAGATTCGAAGCGAACTTCGGTAATTTCCCGACTATCCTATTATTTGGCTTGGATTTAGGGAAGTCCTAATATTTATTTAAATGTTTTGATCCTGCCAATTTTAATTAATTAGGGCTTATATTTATATGACAGAATCATACAAATAGCCTCGAAGATGTGAGGGTTTATGTCGTATCGGGCGACTACCTCGGAATCCTAAAACTGGTTAGGGCTTAATTTGCAGTGCAAATGCCTAACAAAAGGTTGAGGATTTATGTTGCACTAGAGCGAAACTACCTCGAAGTCCTATGGTTTTGTTATTTAATTCTAGGAAAGTTTTGCTTAATGTAGATTCAAGTTTTCGTCGACGACGATGGCCGTGTCGCCTACCATGCTCCAAGCTCCTTGTTGTTGCAGAGGTTTAGTTTTAGAAGTCATAAATCGGGGATGAGAAAAGTGTTTTGGTTTAGAGAAAATCTTAATTTCCGGGTGTTTTTTATGTTTTATTTAAAACAAATCTTAAAGTTGATTATAACGACACCGGTTAAGATCCCACGGTTCCATCCTTCCGGCATCATTATTTTTATCGGATTCACTTAGTCCGGATGAATTTGCTAAACTCAACTCGAATGAGTTCCACACTTTCATTTAGACCGTGGGAAATCTCGTTAGCAACACGTAGGTTACATCATCCGAGGTATTCCCGATCATCCAACGGGACGTTTTAATTTAGTTGTAATTGTAGTTTTGTGTTCGTTTGTGATTAAATTTTGAGTTGTTTTATATTTTGAAATGTTGTGGCGGTGAATTTTATCTTGCAATGACTTTTAACTTAGTTTTGGTTTCGAGTTTAGGGTCTATCCTAAAGGTGTGGGTTTTCATGCAACTGTTGTTTTATCATGCAAGAAAAATAAAGTACATTTGTAAGAAAGTAAATTGCAGGAAAGTAAATTGCAAGAAAGTAAATTGCAATAGAATAAAAGCGTACCTGGAGGGTCTTCTCGTCATCCCAAGCTACACTTAAAACACAATTAGAATATTTAAGCAAGTTCCTAGGTAAAGCTAAGGGAAGGGTTATGGTTTTCTACCAAATTCCTAATCATATAGCTAGTCATCTCCTATGACGTCTAGGTCTTTGTGTTTTGGTTTGAGGACGATTTTCTTCATCAAAGAAAGATTAAGTCCAATTGTTCTTATAAATGTCCTATCATATTGAGGAAGTGCTTAAGAGGAATCTTAAACATCTTTTCAATATTTCTAGGATTGTTTTAAGTCCAAATGAATTTAATTATACAAATGAATTAATCGTCCAAGAATTCAAGTTTTGTTAACTTGCTCGATGAACTAGGACATTTGAATATCCTATAAGTGAAGTAACATTTCATTTAATGTTCTGTTTAGGAGTTATGATAACTAAAACTTTCAAGGGTAAATTGGTATTCTAAATGATTTGATTTAAGTTAAAGGGTTTAAATTTTGAATAGTGTTCAAGTTATTTTAGATTTATTTTGAATTCTTTATGTCTTAGGTGATGTTATATTTAATTTAATTTAATTTAATTTAATTTAATTTAATTGAGTTTTAATTTAATTTAATTCAATATAGTTAATTTAATTTGATTTGATGTTTAATTAATTTGATTTGATTTAATTTTAATTTTAATTTGATTTAATTTAATTTAATTTAATTTAATTATTTAATTTGATTTAATTTACTTAATTTAATTTAATTTAATTTAATTATTCAATTTAATTTAATTTATTTAATTTAATTTAATTATTTAATTTAATTTAATTTGATTTAATTTAATTTAATTTAATTTGATTGTTTAATTTAATTTAATTTATTTAATTTAATTTAATTTAGTTTAATTTAATTGTTTAATTTAATTTAATTTAATTTAATTTAATTATTTAATTTAATTTAATTTCAATTTAATTTAATTTTTATTTAATTTTAATTGAAATTTTTAAAAGAGTTTGATAATTTAATTTTAGTTTAATAATTAAGTCATTTAATATTTTGAATTTTGAGTTATCATTTTAATTAAGAATTGAATATTAATGAGATGATTAATTTAGGGATTTTTAAATTAAAGAATAAATCTCTTCCTAATAATATTCCTATTTTAATAATTCCAATTTTATTATTCTTCCAAATTTAATCAATTATTTAATTAAAGTTTAATCATTTTAAAATTGTTTAATGGGTTTCTACCCTTTAATTATTTAAATTTCAATCATCCAAATCAGATTAGGATCAAATATTTTACTTGTTAATTTTTTTATTAAACCTAAAGTTTTAATTAAGAATTAAAATTTTAATTACCACTTTACCCTTTAAGCTTAATAATTTCATAACTCAATAAATTGAACTCAAATGAACATGAAATTTTTATGTGACTTCACTCATATGTCAATAAAGACATGAGAGGAGAAAATGTGATTTTTCTGTATTTAATTTATTTATATAATTATTTTTGGTAGAAAATAGAGATTTTCAAGGAAAATTTAATAACATGACCAAGGGAAAGTTTCTGTCCTTTAGAAAATTAGGGGACATTCCTAATGACCAGAGAACCCCTTGGACCAATTTTGGTGATTTTTTGAATTATATTATTTTTATTATAATTATTTTAAGTTTTGGAGTGTTAATTAATTTAAAAATAAAATAGATGTTGAAAAATGAATTTTATATTTTTCAAAAATCTCTCTAATATCAAGGAAATCAGAGAAGCAAATTTTGCAATTTTCTGATTTTTCTATGATTTATTATAATTATTTTAGTGAAAATGCTAGAAAATACATTTTTTTAATTTTAAAATTACCTTAAAGCTTTAAAATTTAATATCTTACTAAATAGACCTAAGAAAAATGTGTGGTTTTTTCCTATGTGATTAAAATTCAAAATGTGACATTTTGGTGAATTTTATTATTTTTGTGATTTTTATTATTTTTTAATTATTAAAAATATTAAAATATGATTAAAAAATCAACTTTTTTAGAAAATTGAAATTTTAATTTTCTTAAATTCCCCTAATATCAGAGAGGCTCCAAAACCAATTTGGTGAATTTTTAAAAAGTATTTTAAAAGTTATGAATTTTTAAAGTTTAAAATGACTAAGTGGCTTAATCAACCCAATTAGTGGGGCTAACCAAGTCCAATTGACCTCAAATTTTTATGGTGGGTTCCTCTGATCCTAAAGGTCAGTGGAGAATTGATTTCAAGTCAATTTAATGCATGGTTAACTTTAATTAATTAAAGACCTATTTTGGGTTTTTAAGCCAATTAGGGTTGTTTTAAATGAACTAACTCAAAACCTATTTTTCCTAGGGTTCTCCGGTCATAAGGAACATCACCAAATTTTCCTAGAATTTATTTCACAACATGCTATTTATTGGAATTAAAATACTCAAAACGAGTAACATGAACTTGAAAAATCAATAACTCTTCATAGGGATGGCCTCGACTTTGGAAAATTCGGGGAATGTTCCCAGAATTCGGAGGCTTCAAAAGCCCTATGGTCTCATGCCATGGTGAATTGTATACATGCATGGAGAATTAAAAGTATGCGGGGAGTAAATAAATTATAAAAAATAAAATACTTAATGAAATTGAATGATTTCTTTTCCACATTATTCTCCTCTCGTTCACCGAGCGAGAGGATATTTTTATTTTATTTTTCTGATTTTTCTACACGAGAGATATGAATTTTTGAAGTTTAGGGAATTAAATAAATAGAAAAATATCCTAATTTTCTATTTATCCACGCGGCGCCAACTCATCCTCGGCATCTCCGAAACGCCGCGTGTCGCGCTCCCTTTCGACGCCGCCACCGAGTCGGCGGCCGGGCCCGCGGTTCTCGTACCGTCTCTCGGTCCGACGCCATCCGAGCCGTTCGTCCGCGCGTGTATTGAATGGACGGCATCCGTTCATCGTCCCCGAGCGTCCTCGCCGAGAGCCGTCCACACTAAATCCCTAAGATCTCACTCGATACTCAATGGATTTTTATGTTCTTATGCTCTATGGATTCGTCTTGAAGAGAAGAACACATCTATATGGTTAACATGCATTGAAAATAAGGCATTTGAAATGGAGAATCTCCAGAAGCTCGGGATGAAGATTTAGCTCATACCTTTGCTCAGAGAAGTGTGGCTTCAATCTGAGAGTTGTTGCACCTTCGATTGGATCCTGAGCAAGCTCCGGATGAAGTCTCTGAGTGCAGTGGATGTACGGATGTGATTTCGACCAAGCCCGATCACAAAGCTTGGAGGGCCGGAGCAGCCGGGTGGCCTGGAGATGGGGCTTTTATCGGTGGACACCTTCCCTTGGTGCAGTGAAGGTGTAGAACCAATCAATTTGGGAATTGGCTCACTGTGGAGAAGTGTCACGGTTTTGGGTGGAATTTCGACTACGAAATTGAGCTCGCGGAGGAGAAATGGCAGGGGGATCTCACTGGGAATCAAGTGCTCTGTGTATGGGGAGGAGTCTGGAATAATTTTGGCAGAGTTTTGGTAAGGTTTGTGCTTAGCTCTTCTCATGGCCGAGAGAGGTGGAGTTTAAATAGGAGAGGATGGAGGGCCTCCCAAGGGGAGTTGAGGCATGGGATCGGCTTGCTACGGTGAGGAGAAGAACGACCATGGTGACCACTAGGCATGGGGCGGCTCGGCAAGTGAGAATTTCGATGTTGGCTCACATGTGAGCTCTCGGCCATGGTGTTTTCCGGCGGCTCAGTGGCCAGCCGGCCATGCATGGTCACCATCTTGGTCGGGGAGGTCGGGGTCGGGGCTTAGTGCAATCAATTAGCATTGGCCATGTGTAAAGGGTTTGATTTAGATGGAATGGGGGCATGGATAAATTTGAACCTAAATGGGTCAACCCACCCATTTGGGCTAGGTGCACAACCCGAGGCTCAGTTTTGGTGAGGGAAAAGTGATTTGGCTCGGCATAATCGGTAGGGTCAAGTCACCATCCAAGCACGATTAGGCATAAGCATGGTTAAGGGAATCATGGGAGTGGTTAATCACCTTTAGGAATTAAGGAAAGAGTCTCCTCCTTTTGCCCAAAATGGCATGGTGACATGTAAAGAGGCTCTCATGGCTTGCATATGGCTTGTGCATGGCTCCATGGCTCCATTTGGCTTGGGAAAAGGTTGGGTCAATTTCATAAAAATGGGTTTTAAGAATTTTGGATATTTTGGGGTGATTTGGCATGTGGCTTGATTTGGAATTATTTGATTGATGATTTTGGAACTTAGGGACAATTTTGATTAAATGGATGATGAAAGGAAGTGTCATGTGGGCTTTGGATGAATTTGGGCTTTTGAATTTGAAGGGAGTGGGCTTTTAGGAAAGTTTAAGGGAAATGGGCTTTTGATTTTAGGATGGGCATTTGGATAAAAAATTTTGTGAAGAACTTTGTCAAATAAATGTCATAATTGGTTTAGGGATGTTCTATGAAGGGCTTGGAATCAATTTGATGTGATTTGGAGTTGAATTGGTTTGAATTTGGATTTATTTGGTAAGTGGGCCTATGTAGGTCAAATTGGGCCAACTTGGGCTAATGTTGGGCTAGGGTTGAAATTGATATAAAATCAATGTTGAGAAATGTTTATGGGGGTGTTTCAAAGAGGTTTTGACTTTGGTTGGGCTTTGATTTTGGGGTTTGGGCTCATTTGGGTTAGGTTTGGGTTTAGGTCAAAATTGGGCCTTTTGGTTTTGAGTTGAATTTGAGTGGGGTTTGGGTCTAAATTTTGGGCAAATCATGTTAGCGTTTTGTTTTTGGGGATGCTAAGGAAGATTTAGAAAAGATTTGGGGTTAATTGGAGTTGAATTGAGTGAGTTTGGGTTAGGTTTAGGTCATGGGTCCAAATTGGGCTTTAAGGTCAAAAGTGAAATTGGATCCAAATTTCAATCAAATTAGACTTGGATTTGGTCTAGATTGGTGTTGGGAATGTTGAATTGAAGTTTAGAACTGAATTGGACCAGAATTTGGGTCAATTGGGTGGGTTTGGTTTGACATTGGGTTCACTTAGGGTTAAAATGGGTCAAATTGGGGGTTTTGACAAAAGTAGGGTAAATTGACAAAATTGGCCCATGGTGTAGTTGGACAAAATGAAATTGGGAATATTTGGGATTTTCTGGAATTTTCTGGGAATTTTATGAATTTTTGGATTTTTAGGCCAAGAGGGGTATTTTGGGTATTTGGAGGGTATTGGGAGGTATTTTTGGAATTTTTGGTATTTTTGGGTATGAATGATTAGTTTAAGTGATGTGGAAGTGTTTGGGAATGATTTTGGAGAATTTTGGGTAATTTGGAAATTTTTGAGAAATTTGGGTAATTTTAAGGGTTTTGGGTAGGTTTAGTAGGTGTACGGTCCCGGGGGTCAAAAATTGAAAATTTGGGAAATTGAAGATTGGGTGAATTTGGGTGGAAAGAAGTCATTTTGGTTGAGCCATGAAGCCATATCAAGCCCACATGAGCCATGAAGGGACTCACTTGAGGCATTCACTATGTTGTTCCTAACCCTCTTAGCCAAGGGCTTAGGGGTTAAGGATCATCCATGTGGATCACCTACATGAGTCAGGAGGTCAAGTTAGGTATGGGTGTGGTTTTATGAGGTATGTGGAAGTGTAGTGTGTAGCTGTAGTGTATAAGTGTGGTGTGTGTAAGTCATCCCCTTCACCAGACCAGGCCACCCAGGGCAGTCCTAAGGCCAAAGAGTCCTATAGGAACTCATCCTTTAAACTTCCACATTTGATTTCAACCCTCTAGGTGATTAGGGGTCTACGGTCAAGTTTGTGGAGTTTGCAGGGAGTTAAGAAGTGGTTTGAATTTCTAAAAGGTGGGTCCCAATTCTAGTTCTCTAAGATAGTCAAAGGAAAAGCCTAAGGCTAGATCCTAAGTACTAAAGAGAAGAAGAGAAGACCTCATCAAAATTGAGGTCAACAGTTTGCAGTCGAGCAAATGGCATAGTTCTGGCCCTTTTCTTACGACTATCGTTGTAAAATACGGGCTGAGGTAATGCGGTAGCAATCTTGAGAACATTTTCTTCATCCTCTGCAGCTGAGAGGGGATGGAATCTACTTCCTCCCAAAAGTGGTATGTATTCAGGCAGCGGTGTATACTCGGGCAGTTCTGGGATTTCCTCCAGGAAAGCAACTTCAGCAGCTCTGGCTTCTCTAGCGATCCTTCTACTTCTGTTCCTTCTTTGAGTCCGTGTCAGCGATGGAATTGTAGAGCTGGACCCGATTTCAAAAACAGAAGGTCTCACAGGAAGGTCTGTACCCTCCACGGTAACAGGTTCACCATAGTTCTGAATTTCCTTCCCCTTTAGTTTGGCAGGAGCCGGGGTAGGTGCAGAGACAACTAGACCAGTGGGGGTAGCAACAACAGTCCTTCTGTGGACAGCAGAACTCCTCTCAGTTGGAATCTTTTGCAGAGGAGGGAATTCGTGAGTTGAATTGAGGTTGAACTCAATCAACGGCTTCTCAGTTTCCGGTACTTTGCTTGTGAGTGAAAATAGAGTGACGTCGGGGATTTTGATGTCGGTGTTCCCGAATCCTTGTCCGAATCGAATAATTCCATTGTCAGGCAATTCGTCCTTGAATACGGCCAGGTCGAGTCCATTGACGAAGGAGAAGATCAATTTTGGGGCTTCCATTTCTGCAGGGCAGATTCCAAGTGTTAGTCCTTGAATCGTGCTTCTTCTTATCGTATAAATTATGACGAAAAAGAAAGAGTCCAAACATATTTCTGTTTATCTTAGTGTATTTGTGGTATTAAAGGAAGATTGTCTTTTCGAAAAGATTTGTTCGTTAAGACAGAGAATTATTAAAAGAAGGAGAGTTGTAGGAAGGGTAAAAGGAATTGATTAGGAACTGGAAAAGGAAGAGAAAGTTTTGTAGAAACTTCTCGACCCGTAAGACCGCTCCTAAACTAATACCTATTGGGGTCCACCCCACCTCGGAAATGAGGTAAAAGGATCTCGGAACCTCTCTGTTTAGGGGTGTCTAAACAGTGGCTTCTAAATCCGAGAGAATGTTGGCTATACTTGTTCAAGGTAGAAATGAACATAGTATTCCAACGGAAAGAAGGGTAATTTGATCCACTAGGAACATGAATACACTACCGATTTTTGAAAGCAGAATTGTCTGATTAAAATGGAGAGAGGAACTGATCCCCAGCGGAGTCGCCAGAAGTTGTCAGCATTATTTTTAGATTATGTGTTTTGAAAAAGGGGGGGTCGCCTAACAGAAATTGTCGGCGAATTTTTAATTTAATTTAAATAAATAATTTAAAAAGTAGTATTTGATTTTGAAAATAATTTTAAATTTAAAAATTTTAAGATATGAAATCAAATCGATCTCACATCCCGAATAGTTTATATAAGCGAGCACCGCATCACAAGCCGTGTATCTATCTCGAAGAATAGACACACTTGTTTGGTGATGGGGCTCGATTAAATAAACTAGAAGATTTGTGACATCCGTTTGGTGCTGCGAACCAATTTTATAAGCCGACAAATTCCCCGCTTAATATGAAAGCATTAAACGGGGTTTATATTACTCGGGTTCTTAAAGTTCCCTATAAGGGCAAGCCCTATAGTTAATTACATCTTAAGTGACGGGAATCACCTAAAAAAACTCTCGATAATAATCAATAATTCTGCTCTCAAGAATTTCAAAGTTTAAGTTTTCAAAGGATTGAATTTTGGAATTTCAATAGGGAATGGATCAAATTTGGAACATTTTGTTTTGAGAATTCAAAGGAAGAAAGGTAGGAGAAATTACAGATTCGAAGCGAACTTCGGTAATTTCCCAACTATCCTATTGTTTGGCTTGAATTTAGGAAAGTCCTAATGTTTATTTAATGTTTCGATTTTGCCAATTTTAATTAATTTGGATTTATATTCGTATGATATGATCACACAAATAGCCTGGAAGATGTGAGGGTTTATATCGTATCAAACGACTACCTCGGAGTCCTAAGATCGGTCAGGGCTTAATTTACATGACATGATCATGCAAATGCCTAACGAAGAGTCGAGGATTTATGTTGCACTAGGCAAACTACCTCGAAATCCTATGGCTTGGTTATTTAATTCTAAGAAAGTTTTGCTGAAGTAGACGCAGGTTTTACTGATGAAGATGGTCGTGCTGCCCACCATGCTCCGAGCTCCTTGTTGTCGCAGAGGTTTATTCATAGAAGTCATAAATCAGGAGATGAGAAAAGTGTTTTGGTTTAGAGAAAATCTTAATTTCCAAGTGTTTTTTATATTTTATTTAAAACAAATCTTAAAGTTGATTATAACAACACCGGTTAAGATCCCACGGTTCCATCCTTCCGGCCTCGTTATTTTTATCGGATTCACTTAGTCCAGATGAATTTGCTAAACTCAACTGAATGAGTTCCACACTTTCATTTAGACTGTGGGAAATCCAGTTAGCAACACGTAGGTTACACCATCCGAGGTATTCCCGATCATCCAACAAGACGTTTTAATTTAGTTGTAATTGTAGTTTTGTGTTCTGTTTGTGATTAAATTTTGAGTTGTTTTATATTTTGAAATGTTGTGGCGGTGAATTTTATCTTGCAATGATGTTTAATTTAGTTTTGGTTTCAGTTTTAGGGACTATCCTAAAGGTGTGGGTTTTCATGCAACAGTTGTTTATCATGCAAGAAAAGTAAGTGCGATGCGATTAAATAAATTGCAATAAAGTAAATTGCAACAAAATAAAAGCGTACTCGGAGGGTCTTCCCGTCATCCCAAGCTACACTTAAACACAATTTAGAATATTTAAGCAAGTTCCTAGGTAAAGCTAAGGGAAGGGTTATGGTTTTCTACCAAGTTCTTAATCCTATAGCTAGTCATTTCCTATGACGTCTAGGTTCTTGTGTTTTGGTTTGAGGATGATTTTCTTCATCAAAGAACAATTAAATTCAATTATTCTTATAAACATCCTATCATATTGAGGAAGTGCTTAAGACGAGTCTTAAACATCTTTTCAATACTGCTAGGATTGTTTTAAGTCCAAATGGATTTAATCAATCTGGTGAAGTAATCGTCGGAGGTTTAGTTAAGTTTTGTTGTTATCTTACTCAGTGAACTACGACATCTGAATATCCTATAAGTGAAGTAACATTTCATTTAACGTTCTGTTTAGGAGTTATGACAACGAAAGCTTTCGAGGGTAAATTGATGTTCACATGGTTTGTGATTTAATTTAATTTCAGTTAACGGGTTTAAATTTGGAATAGTGTTCAAGTTGCTTCATATTTATTTTTGAATTTCTTTATGTCTTAGGTGATGTTATTTTTAATTCAATTTAATTTAACTTTAATTTAATTTAATTTAGTTTAGTTTTAATTTTAATTTAATTTAATTTGATTTAATTTTAACTTGATTCTATTATCTAATTTTAATTTAATTCAATTTAGTTTGATTTGATGTGAATTAACTTAATTTAATTTAACTTGATTTAATTTAATTTGATTTAACTTAATTTAATTTAATTTAATTTAATTTAACTTAATTTGATATGTTTTAATTTAATTTTATTTAATTAATTTAATTTTATTTTAATTTAATTTAATTCAATTTAATTTAATTTAATTCAATTTAATTTAATTTGTTTAATTTAATTTAATTTAATTTAATTTTATTTTATTTAATTTGTTTAATTTAATTTAATTTAAATTTTAATTTAATTTTATTTTTAATTTTAATTTAATTGAAATTTTAAAAGAGTTTAATAATTTAACTTTAATTTAATTTAATGATTAAGTCTTTTAACATTTTAAATCTTAAATTTGAATTATCATTTTAATTAGGAATTAAATATTATTGAGATGATTAATTTAGGGATTCTTAAATTAAAGAACAAATCTCTTCCTATTAATATCCCTATTTTAATAATTCCAATTTTATTATTCTTCCAAATTTAATCAATTATTTAATTAAAATTTGTTTTAATTATTTTCAAATTGTTTGGTAGGTTTCTACTCTCTAATTATTTAAATTTCAATCATCCAAATCAGATTAAGATCAAATATTTTACTCTTTAATTTTATTAAACCTAAAGTTTTAATTAAGGGTTAAAATTTTAATTACCATTTTGCCCTTCAAGCTTAATAATTTCATAACTCGCTAAATTGAGCTTAAATGAACTTGAAATTTTTATGTGACTTCACTCATATGCCAATAAAGACATGAGAGGAGAAAATGTGATTTTTCTGTATTTAATTTATTTATGTAATTATTTTTTGTGGAAAATAGGGATTTCCAAGGAAAATTTAATAATATGACCAAGGAAAAGTTTCTGTCCTTAAGAAAATTATGGGACATTCCTAATGACTAGAGGACCACTTGGACCAATTTTGGTGATTTTTTGAATTATATTATATTTATTATAATTATTTTGAGTTTTGGAGTATTAATTAATTTAAAAATAAAATAAAGGTTGAAAAATAAATTTTATATTTTTTTCAAAAATCTCTCTGATATCAAAGAAATCAGAGAATCAATTTTTACAATTTTTTGATTTTTCTTTGATTTATTAGAATTATTTTAGTGGAAATGCTAAAAAATACATTTTTTTAATTTTAAAATTACCTTAGGGCTTTAAAATTTAATATCTCATCATATAGACTTAAGAAAAATATTGGGTTTGTTCCTAAGTGATTAAAATTCAAAATGTGACATTTTAGTGAATTTTATTATTTTTGTGATTTTTATTATTTTTTTAATTATTAAAATATTAAAATAATATAAAAATGAACTTTTTAGAAAATTGAAATATTAATTTTCTTAAATTCCCTGATATCGGAGAGGCTCTAAAACCAATTTGGTGAATTTTTGAAAAGTATTTTGAATGTTATGAATTTTTAAAGTTTAAATTGGCTAAATGGCTTAATCAACCCATTTATTAGGGCTAACCAAGTCCAATTGACTTCAAATTTTTATGGTGGGTTCCTCTGATCCTAAAGGTCAGTGGAGAATTGATTTCAAGTCAATTTGATGTATGATTAGCTCTAATTAATTAAGGACCTATTTTGGCTGTTTAGGCCAATTAGGATTATTTCAAGTGAATTAAATCAAAACCTATTTTTCCAAGGGTCCTCTGGTCATAAGGAACATCACCAAATTTTTCTAGATTTTATTTCACAACATGCTAATTATTAGATTTAAAATACTCAAAACAGCAACATGAATTTGAAAAATCAATAACTTCTCATAGGAATGGCCTCTGACTTTGGAAAATTCAGGGAATGTTCCCAAATTCAGAGGCTTCAAAAGCCCTATTGTCTCATGCCATGGTGAATTTCCTATATGCATGGAGAATTAAAACAATGCAGAGGGTAAATAAATCAGTAAAAATAAAATACTTGATGAAATTAAATGATTTCTTTTCCACATTACTCTCCTCTCGTTCACCGAGCAAGAGGGTATTTTTATTTTATTTTTTTGATTTTCCTACACAAAGTTATGCATTTTTGAAGTTTAGGGAATTAAATAAATAAGAAAATACCCTAATTTTCTATTTAAGTGATGCGACGCCAGCTCAACCTCGGCAGCTCCGAACGCACACGCGTCGCCTTCTGATTCGGCGCCGCTATCCAACTCAGCGCTCCGGGGGCCCGCTGTATCGTTCCGTCTCCTCATCCGGCGCGATATTGGTCGTCCGTCCGCGCGTGTATGGAATGAACGGCATCCGTTCATCGTCCCCAGCCGTTCTCACCCGAGGTCCGTCCACACTAAAACCCTAAGAACTCACTCATTTCTCAACAAATTTTCGTGTTCTTGTGCTCTATGGATTTGTCTTGAAGAGACGAATACATCTATACGGTGATCATGCATTGAAATTAAAGCATTTGAAATGGAGAATCTCCAGAAGCTCGGGATGAAGAATTAGCTCATACCTTTGCTCGGAGAAGTGTGGCTTCAATCCGAGGGTTTGTTTCCTTCGATTGGATCCCAGCAAGCTCCAGATGAAGTCTCCTGGTCTGGTGAATCGCCTAGGTATGATTTCGACCAAGCCCGATCACAAAGCTTGGAATCTGGAACAGATGGGTGGCTTGGAGAGGGGGCTTTTGCTGGTGGACTCCTTCCCTTGGTCTGGTGAAGGTGTAGGACCAATCAATTTGAGGATTGATCCACTGTGGAGAAGTTTCATGGTTTTGGGTGAAATTTTGGATGAGAAATTGGGCTCTGTTGGTGGGGATTAGGGCAAATTGTCACCTGGGATCAACTGCTCTGAGTATGGAGAGTGTTCTGAAACAATTTTGGCAGTGGTTTCAGTAAGGTCTCGGTTCAAGCACCTCTCATGGCCGAGATGGGGTGGTGTTTAAATAGGAGAGGGTGGAGGGCCTCCTGGGGGAGTTAGGGCTTGGGATCACTCGCTCTCGGCAAGAGAAGAACAACTACAATGACCACTAGGGACTGGGGCGACTCAGCAGAGAGAATTCCAAGCTCGGGCTCACATGCGAGCTCTCGGCTCGGTGGTTTCCTGGCACTGTGGTGGCCGGCCGGTGGTCGGTCACCTCGAGCTCGTGGGAGGTCGGTCTTGGTAATGGTGAAATCAATCGCAATTGGCCATGTGTAAAGGTGTTGAATCAAAGTAGAAGGGGGAGGGATCATTTTAGCTTAGTTTGGGTCAACCCATGGTTTTGGGCACGGTGCACCCTCCAAGGGGCTTTGGGTGTCGTGGGGAATCGGATAAGCTAGCCGAGATGGAGTGGTGAAGTCCCTATCAACTTGGTTTAAGTAAATCTTGGGTTTAGGTGTTGCATAAAAAAGGGTTAAAATTGCTTAAGGGAGGGTTAGGAAAGGGATTCCCCCTTTTGCCATTAATGGCTTGATCACATGTCAAACCTTCCATGGCTTCATGTGGCTTGTTCATGGCTTGCATGGGGCTTCATGGCTCCATTTGGCTTGGGGCAAAGCTTAGTCAATTTCATGGAAGTAGATTTTAGGAATATTGGCATTTTTGGTGGAAATTTGGATGAAGCTTGATTTGGGATGGTTTAATGATGATTTTGAAACTTAGGGGTGATATCAATTAAAGGTATGATGAAAATAAATTGCCATGTGGGCTTTAGGGCCAATTTTAGGCTTTTGTATTTGGTGGAAATGGGCTTTTAAAATGGTTTAGAGAAGTGGGCTTTTGGATTTTAAAATGGATTTTAGGATGGGAATTTTGCAAAGGATTGGATCCAATGAGTGTTGAATTTAGTTTAGGAATGTTTCATGAATGATTTGGAATAAACTTGAAGTGTTTGGGCTAGGTTTGGGTTGGATTTGGACCTCTTTGGTGAATGGGCCATTGTAGGTCAAATTGGGCTAACTTGGGCCAATGTTGTGCTAGGGTTGAAATTGATGTAAAATAAATGTTGGGAAATGTTTATGGGAGTGTTTCAAAGAGGTTTTGGCTTTGGTTGGGTTTTGATTTTGGGGTTTGGGCTTATTTGGGTTAGGTTTGGGTTTAGGTCAAAATTGGGCCTTTTAGCTTTGGGTTGAATTTGAGTGGGGTTTGGGTCTAAATTTTGGGAAAATCATGTTAGTGTTTTGTTTGTGGGAATTTTAAGGAAGGTTTAGAAAAGATTTGGTGTTAATTGGAGTTGAATTGGGTTAGTTTGGGTTAGGTTTGGGTCATAGGTCCAAATTGGGCTTTAAGGCCAAAAGTGAAATTGGATCCAAATGTCAATCAAATTGGACTTGGATTTGGTCTAGATTGGTGTTGGGAATGTTGAATTGAAGTTTAGAATTGAATTGGATTGGAATTTGGGTCAATTGGGTAGGTTTGGCTTCGACATTGGGTTCACTTAGGGTTAAAATGGGTCAAATTTGGGGTTTTGACAAAAGTGGGGTAAATTGACAAAATTGGCCCATGGTGTAGTTGAACAAAATGAAATTGGGAATATTTGGGATTTTTTGGAATTTTATGGGAATTTTCTAAATTTTTGGATTTTTGGGTCAAGAGGGGTATTTTGGGTATTTGGAGGGTATTGGGAGGTATTTTTGGAATTTTTGGTATTTTTGGGTATGGATGATCAATTTGAGTAATTTGGGAATGTTTGGGATTGATTTTGAGGAATTTTGGGTAATTTAGGTGATTTTGCAAATTTTGGGTAGTTTCGAGGTTTTGGGTAGGTTAAGGGGTGTAGGGTCCCGGGGTCAAAATCGAAAATTTGGAAAATTGAAAATTTGGAAAATTGAAGATTAGGTGAATGTAAGTGGAATAAAATCATTTTGGTTGAGCCATGTAGCCATATCAAGCCCACATGAGCCATGAGGGGACTCATTTGAGGCATCCACTATGTTGTTCCTAACCCTCTTAGCCAAGGGCTTAGAGGTTAAGGATCATCCATGTGGATCACCTTTATGAGTCAGGAGATCAAGTTAGGTATGGGTGTGTTTTTTTTTAGGATGTGTGTGAAAGTGTAGTGTATAGGTGTAGTGTGTGTGTAAGTCAGCCCTTCACTGCACCGTGCCACCTGTGGGTAGTCCTAAGGCCAAAGAGTCCTATAGGAACTCATCCTTTAAACTTCCACATTTGATTTCAACAATCTAGGTGATTAGGGGTCTACAGTCAAGTTTGTGGAGTTTGCAGGGAGTTAAGAAGTGGTTTTAATTTCTAGGTGGTGGGTCTCAATTCTAATCCTCTAAGATAGTCAAAGGAAAAGCCTAAGGCTAGATCCTAAGTACTAAAAAGAAGAAGAGAAGACCTTATCAAAAATGAGGTCAACAGTCACAACTACAACAATCACGATTCTGAATTTGGAGGTCAACATTTAGCAGTTGAATTGGAGCATAAAACATATTGGGAGATAAAAGATTTAAATTTTAATTTGAAAAATGCTGGAGAGAAAAGATTTATGCAATTGAATGAATTGGAAGAAATTAGAAATGCATCTTATCACAATGATAGGATCTATAAAGAGAAAAGGAAATTATGGCATGATCGAAAGATATTGAAAAAGAATTTGGAAAATGGACAAAAAGTTTTATTATACAACACTAAATTGAAGTTATTTCCTGGAAAGCTCAAGTCTAGATAGTTAGGACCTTTTACAGTTGTAAAAGTTCATTCTTTTGGAGCTGTTGACATTAAAAATCTTGATACTGGAAACATTTTCAAAGTTAATGGGCATAGATTAAAGCCTTATGTTGACGGGTTTCAACCTGACTTCAAAGATGTTTTAATGTTGAGTCATCTCGATTAATTGAATGGTTTGTCGGGCTGACGACGTTAAACCAAGCACTTTATGGGAGGCAACCCATATATATCTTTGTGGTGTGTTTGCTTGTTTGTTGTAGTTGTGCTTTTTAGATAGTTTTTTTTGAATCCTAATTACTCTTAAATACTTTAAAAATTGATAAATGATGAATTGAATCAAGATATTGGAATATTTTGGACTAAACGAAGTTCGGTGAGAATTTTTGACCACTGGTGCCACCGGCGCCCTATCGTTTTCCTACACTGAACTTGACTGTTTGACAGTTTTTTAAGTTTTAAAATGCAAGTTTTGGAGGGATCTTCATCCTTATAACTCCCTAAACTACATTTTTTTACTTCTTGACTCCAGAAAAACGAAAATCACCTATCCCAATTTGTATCCTATGGATTCCTTTCCCATTTAAACCCCTCGATTTCATGTTTTCAACTGAAGGAAGTTCATAAGTTTTGAAGCGCAGCGTTTGTTCAACAAAGCGATGATGAAATGAAGGATTATTAAGGAAAGAGGCTTCATAAATCGAGGTATGGATAATCCTACTACTAGAATTGAAGAAATTACTAAAGAGAGACGTTGGGATATTTTTTGCTACACTACCGCTGTCGTTGTTGTTCCCGTCGTGAAAGAGTTTTGCAAATCTTCACGGGATCAACTAAGGGTTCTTATTTGTGCATGGTAGATTTGTTCAATTCACTCCTGCATGAATCCACTATCTCTTTATGATCGAGAACGTACCTATTTTTCATTATTCTAATTTTAATGCCACGAGGGATAATATGAAAGATGTATATCGATATCTGACTGATGAGAATGAAGAGTGGGAAGTTAGAGAGAATGGATACATGTGTTTCCCATCTGCATCTCTTAATCCAGTATCGAAGCAGTGTCATTACTTTATTTCAGCAAAGTTATTTTCGACATTGAAGATTAGCAAGGTAACCAAGGAAAGCACCATTTTTAATTTCTATATTCAAACTAGGAGGCCTGTTAATCTTGGTAATATTATTGTGAAATCAGTACTTAGATTAATTGTACATGTCTCTAAATATGGGCTTGGACACCCGTCCACCATATTTCTATTATGTAGTCAGTCACAGGTTCCTTATGAAAGTTGGGAAAAGGTTCTTCTTCCATGGAGGCCTATTGATCCAACTAATCCCTACGACTACCAGACAGTTGGAGATGAAGATGACATGAATTTGCTTGTTGATCAACCAACACAGACTTCACAGCCGATTCAACCCTATTTTCTTGAAGGTTCGAGAATGATATTGAAGAGGATCAAACAATTGGAGAAAGAGGTACGAAACATAATGAATGCGATCAATAACATTTCTGATTTATTCGATCATATAGATTGGAGAATGAAAGAGCAATTCGATTACACTAGTCAAATTAAGATGGGCTTAATCAATCTTATGAAGAAGAACACGGTGATTACTGAAGAATCATCTGATGAATTTCCATTTCGTCCATTTTATAACTTGTTTGTGCATCAGCAATCAATAGGAGACATTAGAGGAGAGGATAGTTTTGAAACTGATGTGGAGTAATTGATGGATTCTACTTATGTTTGTTGCGTGTTTAGTTTGCTTTGCTTAGTTATGTTTGGTTTGTGTAGTATTTGCTTTGAGATTTGAACATGGATTTGGATGTGTTTACTTTGATTTTGTGCTTAGATCTTAGTGCTTGCTTATCGTAGAGTGTTTGTTGCACTAAACATCTAAGAATAGTTAGTTTGAATGAACATATTTAGTGTCTATGATGTAACTTAGATTTTATATATATAAGATTGTTGTGTATTGTTTGTGTGAAAAATTATGTTAATTATTGCTTATGGGATGATGTAAATGCACATTAAAGTGTTAAGCATCATTGTGGACGTCGAAACAATCGAAATTACGAAAAAATTTTCGGACCCAGAAAATATTCTAGACTGGCGCCACCAGTGCCAGAATCCAGAGAGTTGGCCAATATTTTTAAATAGAGTGTCGTCGGTGCCCGAACCCAGAAAAAGGCCTAAAACCCTCGTTTTCGCGATTTTTTCTCTGGGACCCGCAAATTTTTCCATTTCCTTTATCTTCCTCCATTTTTGTGATTTTGAAGATCTAGGGCTTGCTAGATCTCGGATTTAAGGTGATTTTAAGGCTTTTCGACACCAAATTTGCACTTCTCTTGGTAAGGGCTTCACTTTAAGTTAAAATTTTTGGATTTTCACCATGGAAATCTCTCACATTGCATATGGTAGAATTTTTGGAGTTTTAAAGAGATTTTGAGATTTCCATATTGAAATTTGCTCTTACTTATTTAGAATAGTGTTTGGAGTTTGTTACATTGTGAATTTGGGATTTATTAGAATTTTCTTGCAAATTTTAGAAATTCACATGGCTCCAAGAGGGAAGAGGAAATTGGATTTTGATGAGGAGAAGGCTGTTAATGTCAAAGCCCAATTTCTCTATAACTCTATCCTTCTCAACAAGAAGTGTATCCAGGATCGAGCTTTTGATAGTCCTGGCGGATCTGTAGAACAATTAATTGCATAGCAAAACTAGGAGCGATTTTGTTATTTCAGTGTGAATGCTGTTGTGGGAGTTATTAGAGAATTCTATTCTAACATACCCTGGACTGAGACTGAGTATGTTCTTGTTAGAAGGAAGATGGTTGAGTTTACTCCTCAACATATCAATGCTTTCTATCAGACTCGGGAACCATTCGTGTGTGAATATGAAAACTTTGACACTGGGATGGAGAATATGAGAGAAGTTAGTGCTTTTCTGACTGACGGGCGAGGAGAATGGAAAGTTTTCCTGCCTCCACTTTGAATGTTGCTTCAAAAGTTTGGCATTACTTCATTTCTGCAAGACTATTACCATCTTATCACCATAGCAAATTTACTAGAGATTGAGCTATTCTAAACTACTGTATTCAAAAGATGAAAAAGATTGATATTAGATCTATTATTTACAAGAATATTCAAACGATTGTTAGAGGCGAAACCACTGGAGGATTAGGACATCTTGCTTTAGTTCATGCCCTCTGTGTTCAGTCTAGAGTGGAGTTCAGTAGTTCTGAGGAAGTGGCTATACCATTGAGACCTATTAAAAAAAAAATATTATTCGTACTTATGAGTCTCATGTAGGAGCCAGAGCTAGGAGTACTGATATTCCTACTATTAGTTATGATGTTTCATCTACTTTTGAGTTGACTACCTTATCTGATATTATGGAGCAGTTGAGACTACAGAGTTCTAGTATGGATAGACTCCATGGTCGAATGGATGTATTTGAGGCGAGGAGTGATGTGAATGAAGATTATCTGTAAAGGAGATTTGAGTTTGATATTGCTTATTATGATGCTTAGGTCAGATTTATGAAGGGGAGTCCGATGTGATATTTCCTACTTGCCCTAGCTATACACCATATAGACCTGACCCTCCTGATAACCCTGCAAATGACACTGCTGCTTATCCTGGTGATGGAGACTGGTGCATTGTTTGTTTTATTTCTATTTTTTTAGTCTGTTGTGTTGTACTGATGTGATGTAATGGATATTTACTTTTCATGTGATGAGTAACCCTGTGTTGTACTGTTGTGATGTAGTGTTATTTACTTTTCATGTTGTACTTATTATGATGTACTCGAAACATTAAAACTCGTTAGTTGTCATCGTTAGTAGTGTGATAGTTTGTTTCATGTTATAGTATTCTGTTGGATGTTTAGATGTTTAATGTTAATTTCTCTTTACCAATGCAAATATTTAAAAATTTGTTATATCACTGCTACTAATTGTTTCCAGCCTGCTAGTTGTAAATTTTGATTAATATCAGATAGCTGTTGAAGATTTCAAGATCCCATCACAGAAAGGTTAGTTTTCTTCTACTATGACCTGTTTCAAGTTTACTAAAAATTTGAAGTTTGGGGGAGGGTAGAGAAATACTAACTTTTAGTTGTTCTCAATTATTATATTTTCAAAAATTATTAGCATAGCTTTTGGCAGTTGAACCTCATTATAAGATAACTAAAACTTTTTATTTAAATTGAATATTATGGAAGGATAGGATGAAATTTTTTAGTGATAAAGGTTGATTTTATAGAGGTAAGATATTTGGTATGAAAAGATTTGATTATAGTCAACTAATTAAAGTAAAGAAAACTCTATTTTTGAAATGTTAAGGGACTTAAAGTATTGTGTGTTAAGAAGAGATTCTAACTTTGTGATGAATAATAAAGCTTATACTTAACTATAAAGTAAGGAGATGTTTCAAGTTTGAACTTTAGAAAAAGGAGAGTGAAGTTCAAAATCATTAAAGGGCTATCCAGATATAGTAATCTTCAAAAATAAAATAAAATAAAGAGAAAGAAAAGAAAAGAATGTTTGAAAAACAATCCCTAAAAAAAAGAAAAGAGAAAAAGAAAGAAAAATGTTTATGAGGAGAAGCTTGAGGATATGCCTAATTAAAAATTGGCTTCACTAAAATCACGATAAAGGGAGAGCTAGATTTCATTTTGGAATTTATGTTTTAAGTACTGGCTTACATTCTGATGAAGTTTACATGAACTCTTTTTTCACGTAATCTTTTGAGGTACTCTTAATGTGACAAATTATGGTTCATCTTGAAATAAATAGAAGACTAGAACTCTTTGACTTGATTGTTGAATATTCTTATACCTATAGTGTTGACTTTAGTTACTAAATTTCTTTCTAAAAATCTAACCAATATATTCTTTTGAATGAAAAATTTTAGTGTCTTACAGTTGAAAAGTACATTGCCTGAGTTATATTTTATGTAGTAAAAAGATTACTTGAGGACAAGTAATAGTTAAAGTTTGGGGGATTTTGATGCACTGAAAATATATACGGTTTTTACTATCTAATTTTACCCATTTTTGGTGATATTGCACTTTAAAGAAAGGTATTTTTCATGATTTACTGCAGGTATGATGATTTTAGGTGATTGGAGTGAAAAGAAGTAAAAAGGTACGAATCTGGGCCAAAAAGGAGCAAAATGGTTAAAAAGTGTTCTGGTGTTGCCGACACCCAAATACAGAGAGCGTAGTAATTAAATGGCACGATGGAACACCGCCGGGGCCTGAAGTCGATGGAATTCAAATTTAAAGAGTTTTTGTGACTTTTTGAAAGGATGCCTAAGGAAACTTTTGAGATTTCATCCCTATCATATAAGTAACTACTTTTAGAAGAAAATGGTGTGGAGAAGAGTGTCTAGAGAGTGTCTTGTGTCTTCTAGAGTAGTTTTTATTGAGTGTTGAGTGTTAGGGTTTAGGAGTAGAGATTGTAGGGTAAAGATTTGAGAGGGATTCTTCGCTAACGAGGGGAGAAGAAGAGATAAAATGAGAGATTGCTTATTCCTTTCCATTCTAAAGAGAGAATCAAGTGTTGTAAAGAAAAGAGAATAGGATTCAAAGGAACATCAAGGGAATTGCATTGGGGAAGAGAAAGAGATAAGCTGTATTTTCTTTTGTGGTTTGTATGAATTTTCTTTTATATATAAAATCCATGTTTTATTGTATCTTCTCCATGACTTCTGAGTAGTCTCCCTTATCTTTCTTCTTGCATAGAGATTTGATGATGGATTGATATGGATTTGATGTGCTTTTCATGTAATGAAGAAATTGTGACAGTTTTTCATTTAGAACTTAATTTACTTTCGATTTGGCCAATTGAAATATTAAAATATGTTGTAGAACATTAAGTTTGAAAGGCTTTAATGCCCTACAACAATAATGAAAGATCCATTCAATTTTTATGGATGAATTGCATAGTTCATGGGAATTGAGTGCAAATAAATAGGGAAATATGTTTTGATGGACTTCAATGTGGAGATTTCAGGGTGACAGGCTGAAATCACAAAATTGGTTCTAAGATTAGTAACTAATATCAAAGGTTAGCCTTCAAGTGAAGGGTGAGTGGAAGCTTCGAAGTGAGAGTTGGTAACCTCCCAGCCTAGCCTTAGAGTTAGTGACTAAACTTAGAATATGTCAATTTTCTTTTCTTACTTTGAAGAGGGGGTACTCATTTAAGGGTAAAGAATCATCTAGGCTTCTATTTGGCACAATAAAATAGATAATTATTCCATATCAATCCACACATCATATTCTCATTGCAAGAGAAAAGATACTTTTCTCATATATCAAAAAACTTTTCAAATATTTAGTTTAGTGTGTCTGTTAGTTAATCTTGTACTTAAAGTTATAAGAAGTAATTGTAGTTAGTTAATTGTTACTGTTTCATTCTTACTATTTCCTGCTTAGTAATAATAAGTAGTAAACCTTAACTTTAGTTCTTATTACACATTGTGTAATGTTTTCTTAAAACTTCAATATTTCCTTGTGGATCGATTTTCAGGAATCCATTAGAGCCCTATATTACTTGATATGATACGTATACTTGCGTTGAATGCTTGGACTTAACAAAATTATTATAAATCTATAAATCTGAGTTCATAAATTCTTGCAAAATATAAAGTCGAGCATCAGTTAGCGAAGTGACCAGTGAAAGGGCTACACTGAACTATTGCATTCAACTATACAAGTTGATCAATATTGGACCTCTCAATTATCAGGTTATCACTAGTTCTGCCAGAGCTGCTACTATTGCAAGTTTGGGATTACCTTCCTTAATCTTTTGTTTATGTGAGCAAGCTGGTGTTATTTTAGGTAGCTGGAAAGAGATTCTTCAACATTTGAAGCCCATTACTAGCTTGAATGTGAAGGCTTATTCTGAACATTCGATGTTTGGCTGGAGAGGGGATTTTCTAGAAGTTCTGGTGCTTCTACGTCGCATGCTTCAACTTCTCGAGCATCCACATCTCGTGGCAGATCCAGTCCTGATTCACATTCTAAAATGCTGCAAACGATGATGGATAACATTGATTATGCTATGGATAAGGTGTCAAATCTTGAAAGTTATGTAATTCATATTGATTCCTATTTAGGGACAGATAGTAATTATGAGGAGAAATACAACACTTCTTTGGAGAGACTTATTAGAGGTGATCAAAGTGCGGTATTTCCTCCTTATCCATAGTAAACTCAGTTTTATTTTGATAGTTTTTGGAATGCTAATGATGATGATGAAGAAGATGATGACGGCGACATGGATGAGTAGAGATTGAGTTGTGTAATGTTTTATTTGAACTTTTATTTTTTTTGATGTCTGGACTATTAAAAATATGTTTTGTTATTTGTCCTTGTAGTGAACATTGTCGTTATTATTTTTTGTGATGTGTATCTATGTGATGTTAATGTGGTAGTATGATTTGAACTCTTTTAGTTTAAATGTGTTTGTTTAGTTTTGTTGAACTTATTCATGCTGCTTTAGGATGTTTAGATAGAGCTAACCTTCATGTTTAAATTTCAATTTACTTCCATGAATTTTCTATTTTGGTTGTGATATTATGTTAGTTTATGGGATTTTCTTTTATATTATCCTCCACTAAATAGAAGTCTTTTGAATCTCATAAATACTAAAATCAAAATGAAATTTGATCATTTTTACTCCTGTTTTTTAATTTTTTTGTACCTGCATAATTAGGATAAGAAAATTCTTGAATGCATAAGTTTTATTTTTCATTTCTGTCTTTATTATTATATGCTAAAATGTTTAATCTTTGTAAAAAATTGAAGTTTGGGGGCGGATGAAAAATCAAATTTCAAACTTGAAATTTATTTGTTCTCAAATATGCTACAAATAAATTTGATTTTCAATTTGAAAACTGACTATGTGTATGAAATTATATTAGGGTAAAAAATTTTGAATATAGAAATGTGTAAGAAAATTTGGTTAAAAAACTTTATAGTGATCAAGAAAAATTTCAAGTTAAAAATTTTCTTACTGAAGAGATGTTAAATATGGTGTAACTATTTTTAGTAAGAGATATTGTATTTTTGAAAAATATATAAGAATTAGACTATTATTTTTAATATATAAATTTCCTTTATTAAAAATAATTTTCAAAAACTATTTTTACATTTTTAAGTAAAGGATATATATCATACCTTTGCTTTAGGAAATGAAGATTGGAATTTAAAATCATTAATAACCTCTCCAGATATAGTAATCCTTGCCAATAAGAAAAGAAAAAGAAAACAAAAAGAAAATAAAAAAAAGAAAAGAAAAGAAAAAGAAAAGAAAAAAGTAAAGTATAGTATGTGAGGAGAAGCTTGAGGATTAGTCCCTAATCAAAAATTTGTTCCACATATGATCTTTTTAATGCACAAGATTTGAGAAACTCATAAGCTTAAGGATATAATATAGTCAGTATAATTATTTTTAATGAAAATTTTTAAGTAAAGAAGATAACATGCCTAAACTCTATATTTGGAAAATTTACTAGTATTTCTTAATTAGATAAAAGCTCTTATTTTCATAATTTCACGTTAGAAATTTTCTAAACTTTAAATTGTTCTCATTCAATAAAGTTTTTTCAAAATTGGAATACCACATTTCTAGCAAAAAATTTTAGAATCTCCTAAAGAAACTAATTCAATTAATATTCTTATGTTGGTTTTAAATGATTGTTGTGTCACTTAAGGATAAGTAAAATTTTAAGTTTGGGGGATTTTGATATACCTAAAATATATAAAATTTTTATGCACATTTCTATACTTATTTTTAATGATATTGCACTTTAATGGAAGGAATTTGTGATTTTTTTCTTTTAGTTACACTTTAATGGACAAAATATGTCAAAAGGAATGAAAAAGGATCAAAATTGGAGCAAAAAGGAAGTGTTATAATGAACTGGGGTGCAAAAGAGCCCAGCCATCAAATAGAGAAGGCCTGCCTATGTGCCAAAATCCTGCGCTTAAGCGTTAGGTAATTATTTTGCAATTTTAATGAATTTTTGGCAAATTTTGAAAGGTGTTTGAGGCATCCTTTGGTAAAAACGTCGATGGTTGATCAAGGGCGCCAAAATACATTCAAATTTCACTTGAAAGGATGCATATCTTGGGTAGATTCATTGAATATGGACATATTTTATGAGACAACAAGGCACCTTTTGAGAAAGTATAAAAGAAAAGAGTTTTAGAGTAAAAGAGGGTTGTTAGAGAGGCTGTAAGAAAGGAGAATTTGTGTATTTTTAGTGAGTAGTTAAATTAAGAAGTTGTAGGATTCACTTAGGGTTTCTTAACACTTTTCTCATTCCTAGTGAAAGAGAAGGTGAGTAGGGATTCTTAAGTAAAAATCCATTGTTGTAAAACTCTTGGGTTGGGCGACCAGTCCATTGGAATGTGATAGCAGGACTTTATATATTGCAAGAACTTATGAACTTAGATTTATATAATTAATAATGATTTTATAAAGTCCAAACATTCAACGCAAGTATACGTATCTTATCAAGTAATACAGGGCTTTAATAGAGTCCTGATTATCGAACCCACAGGGAAGGCACGATTCTTATAATAGATAGCGTAGTACTGAAATCAAATACTCAATTTGCAATGAAAGTTTAAGTTTACTTCTACTAACAAGTTGCAGAAAATAATAACAACTAAGTAAACTACAATTACTTCTAATATCTTTAAAACAGAATTAACTAACACACACACTAAGCTTAGTATTTGAAAGGTTTTGATATATATGAAAAATATCTTTCCTCTTGCAACAAGTATATGACGTGTGAATGATATGAAATGATTATTTATTGTATTGTGCCAAATAGGAGCATAAATATTTCTTTACCCTCAAAAGAATACCCCCTCTTCCAAGCATGAAACGAACATTGACATATCCTAAGTTCAATCACTAAATCTAAGGCTAGGCTAGGAGGATACTGGCTGTCATTACGGAGCTCCCACTCACCCTTCACCTGAAGGCTAACCTTCGAGTTTAGTTACTAATAGAACCAAATTGGGGATCTAAGCCTGTCACCCTGAAACCTCCAATTTGAAGTCCATCAAAACACATTTCCTTTTTTATTTGCACTCAATTCCCATGAACTACGGAATTCATTCATGTATATTGAATGGATTCTTCATTATTGTTGTAGGATACTAAATCCTTTCAGAGTTAATGTTCAACAACATATTTTAACAATTTAATTGGCCAGATCGAAAAGTAAATTAAGTTTGAAATGAAAAATCATCACAATTTCTGCATTACTTTAAAAGCATTTCAAATCCACATTATCACATAATCACATCTCTATGCAAGAAGAAAGAGAAAGGAGACTACTCAGAATTCATGGAGAAGACACAATAAAACATGGATTTTATATATAAAAGAAAAGTCATACAAACCACAAAAACAAATACAACTTATCTCTTTCTCTTCCCCAATGCAAATCTCTTGAAGTTCTTTTGAATCCTCTTCTCTCTTCTTTACAACACTCCATTCCCTCTTTAGAATGGAAAGGAAGAAGCAATGTCTCACTTTACTCATTCTCCTTCACTCCTTAGAGAAGAATCCCTCTTAAATTCTCACTTCTACACTCATTCTTCTAAACCCTAACACTCAACACACACTCTCCCTCTCTAGAACCACACTAGAACTCCAGAATACACACTATTTTTTGTCTAAAAATAGTTACTTATAAGTTAGAAACGAAATCCCAAGAGTTTTCTTAAGCATCCCTTCAAAAAGTCACCAAAAGTCTTCAAATTTGAATTGCACCGACATTGGGCGCCGGCAGTGCTCTATTGTCCGAATATTTTCTTGGCTCTCAGAAAAATGGCGCCGGCGACACCAGAAGTTGTTTTCCTCCATTTTTCTCCTTTTCGCTATGAATTCGTTCTTTTTCGCTTCTTTTAACTCCAATCACCTAAAATCATCACATCTACAATAAATCATGAAAAATACATTTCTTTAAAGTGAAATATCACAAAAAATGGGTAAATTTATATATAAAAAATAGTATATATTTTTGGTGCATCAGAGTGTTGTCAGAGAAAGGAAGAAATTCAAAGGAATTCAAGTGTTTGGTGGAGAGGAACTTGTGATAACTTTTATCTTGGTGCTTCATTTGGTTTTAATTGAGACTTCTTGTGTTTTCTACATCGTTTCTACTTTTAAAACAACTTATTGTTGTGTTTTCTCCATGGATTCTGAGTAGTCTTCTTTATCTTGTTCCTGAAAATGAAAAGTAATTAAGTGTTGGATGAAGGTTGTGGAAGTATTGATTTTTAATGTTTGAAGAAGTTGTGATTGATTTAATTCTTACACTTCATCTACTTCTTGATTTAACCAATTAATATGTTAACATTTTTTGTGAGAACATGTAAGATCCTAGTAGGTATTGTCTCAATTAGTAAAAGGTAAAAATCACATGAGATTTTATGGATGAGAAAGTAATTCATATAATTTTGTGCAAGTAAATAAGGAAATATACTTTGTTGGGTGTAGCATTAGAGACTTTAGGGTGACAGATTAAAGCCCCTAATTTGGTTTATTGTTTTAGGTTTTGATGCGAGATGTTCGCCCCCAGGTGGAGGGAAATGAGGGAACTTTAGAGTGAGAGTTAGTATCTTCTCTACCTAACCCGTCTTCAAAACTATTCAAACCTTAAACTAGCTAATGTTCTTTATAGTATCCTAGTAAGGGTAAAGAATAAAATTGCTTCTATTGACACAACACATATTGAATACTTACACAACAGAATTCATGTACTTTTTACTCAATATGATAAGAAAAAATAAATTTTCATTTATACTTTTTTAATCTTACAAAAATCTCATTATAGTTAGTAAATTGTTTACTTTATTTCATAATTTAAGAAAATACCAAAAGGAATTATATTTTTAAAGTTTTCTGTTATCTGAAACTGTTTAAGTAATTCTCTTTTTCTAAATAGAATTTCAAATCTAAAAACTTATTTATCTTTTAAAATTCCAAAATTTTTCCCTGTGGGATCGATATTTCGGGGCTTAATAAGAAAGTCATATATTACTTGATAATGATATGTATACTAGTGTAGAATCCTTAAATTTAAAAACTACCATTGCATTCTTATTTAAATCAGAATCTTGTTTTTGGTGTCATGATAAAGAAGGAAATTTAATATTTAAAATATAAGTATAATCTGATTACCACTAGTATAATTATATCAGTATTTGCCTGGTAGTAAAAGAATTGGGATCGCACACCCTTACAAGCACACCCACACATGCATACCAGGATGTGTTGCCTCCTTGGATCGATGTGACCATCCCAGTTCAGGCTTGGCCACACCTAAAAGGTTTTGAGTGTAGTCACCCTGGTTTTGGCGTGCCCATGCTTGAAAGTTCCTGATCGTGGTCACCGCCGATGCTAGCATGTTCATGCAATTAAGCCACACTAATGATCCGTAGCCTTTTTCCTCTTATTTAACAATGAATCGACGTGTTGTTTCACTATCAATTCCTTGTGGGAGCTCTAATAGCAAGAGAAATCAAGACCGTTGATCGTTACCACAATCAAAGATCATCATCTTTTGTGGCTGACAACGACTCCCACTACCTCCTTGACCGCTTTTAGATAGGCCCCTGCATCAACTCAGACACACGCAGGCATGCAAAGAGCAATTGGATTGAGCACATCCTTCTTTTACTCTAGTGATCACATACAGTCCTCCTCTTTGATCAGTCTCTTCCATCCACCTTTTGTAATTTTGATAGTTTTTCTTTTAAATTTAAGTTCAAGCGAACTTCATTAGATAGTCTTGAATTAGACTTGGGTTGGGTCGGACTCAGGTTGACCCGAACTCAGTCAAAACCTATCCTAAAACCTAACCTAGCCAAACCTTAATTGAACCCTAACACGATCTAACCCAACCTGACTCAAACCCTAACACTAACCCTAACCTTGTTTTAACCCAGGTTCAACCCAAATCTAACTCAGAATAACCTAAGTCCAACCTATGATAGCTTAGGTCCATCCAGGTCAACTAAGTCCAACCTCGGTCTAACCCAAGTCTAATCAAGGAGCCTTTTTGGTTTAAAGGTTTGATATAATTGAAGAATACCAATGTACTCTGAACGATGGAAGACCATGAGCGTTTTGATCAAGGGCAGTATTCCTAAAGTATAACTTAGTCCTTCTATTTAGATTTCTTTACAGTTTAGAAGTGTTTAAAATTAGGTGGTGGCAATCTCGGGCCCATCAACTATGTCTCTACCATCGTTGTCGCACCATCAGTCTTGCATGTTGTTGTCATTTTCATGGAGTTACCAATTTATATATCATTATATTTCTTGCCTTCCAAAATTCTTCCAACTCATACCATGTTGATGGGTACGAGATGGGAGAAATAGAGGGAAGTAAGGCAAATAATAATGAAAACAAATAAATGTCTAAGGAGCTTTCATAGAAAATTTGTTGTTACTAGAGAATCCTTATGAAAACATCATAAAAGAGATTTCAGGTTTATCTACCTATTCTTGGGTTCACATCTTTCTATGTAGACAAGTCCTTATATTTAATTACATTTTAAATAATCCATGATTACTTAAGAAAACTTTTGATTATCTTTGCTCTCAAAAAGTTTTCAGAATGTTGTCAAGAAAGTTTTCAGAAAGTTTTCATATTTAGGTATTATCTTTGCTCTCAGAAAGTTCTAGAATGTTGTCAAGGAAAGGAATATCAAAGTCCTATCCAAAGAGTAGTGGATTTGACACTATCCTAGTGGTTTTTGTAGTTGAGATTCATCGTTTTGATCCATGTCTTAAGTGGCTAGAATGATCATCCTGTAATACAGAGTTAGCACACTTTATAATGTGTACAAAAATATAGGATTACGTTCCCATTTTCTTCAACAACCCTGCAAAACAAAGTTAGTAGAAAAAACATTTTATGTGATTATTTTTATCTCTTAAGTTTTAAATTTTTATACAATCCGAACAAGATATCCATGTCTTGATAAGTAGTCAGATATCTTAATCTACTTAGTCCGAAAGGTGGTTAATCTATGACCAGAAGATTCTTGTCAACAACCAAGGATTGTATTGTCCAAGAAATCTTCATAGACCAATGCATGTTGGGTTTAAGTTGCGTTCGGTGATCTTTGTTCATTAGGGTTTCATTTAAGTTTAATGTTTTTTTTACTTTAGGGGTTGAAAATTTTAGATTACTTAACACTTATTCACTGATATATTTTTGTCATTTCATTTTATTTTATTTTTGGATGACTCGATCAAGATTCTATATTTTCGTCGTCCTGGGTCATTTAGGTTTGTAATTTTATTAGTTATGAGTAATTGGAAAATATTTTGTTAGCAACCATGGCTTACCTCCTCCAAAATATCTTCGCAAACCTAGTTATATTTTTGAATTCAGGTTTCAGTTTTAATGTCTTTTAAGGTGGATTTTAAATCATTTAGTACCTCAGCCCAAAGTATTCCCGATTGATGTAAAATGTGCTTTATTTCCTCATATTGAGAAATAAAATCATTTTTACCCTTCAATCACTTGGATTAAAATTAATTTTTAAAATAATTCAAGTTGAGTTGAATTAATCTAAAGAGGATGTTGACCTCACTTTTGTGAAGATCATTTCTAAATCATGTTAAGATAAGAAAGTCTACCAACATTGACTCCCTAAATCTTACTTATTAACACTAAAACTTAATGTCTAGGGTAAGACCTATGAAACTTTTTAAACCCAAATCTCAATGACATCCTAAAATGATCAAATCAGTAATGACACATTCTGATTTAGTCAACTTTTGACCCAAAAATTCAACTTTGCTCAAACTGGTCAATTATTGACCCTATTACTATCACATTGACCCAACAGGTCAACCTTTGACCTAAAAAGTCAACTTTCGTCAAACTTGTCAATTCTAGACCCAATTAGCACTATATTGACTAAACTAGTCAAATTTTGACCCAAAAAGTCAACTTTAGTCAAACTGGTCAATTCTTGACCCAATGACCATCACATTGACCCAACAGTTCAACTATTGATCCAAAAAGTCAACTTTAGTTAAACTGGTCAATTCTAAATACAATGACCACTACATTTACCAAACTAGTCAAACTTTGACCCAAAAAGTCAACTTTAGTCAAACTAGTCAATTCTTGACCCAAAAACCACCTTATTGACCAGACTGGCCAACCTTTGACCTAAATAGGTCAAATTTGATCAAAATGGTCAACCTATGACTTAAATACTTTCACATTGACCTCATTGGTCAAACATTGACCTATTTAATTAAGCCAACATTGGTCAAGGTAACCAATATAGAACCCAAAATTCACTATATTGATCACTGGTTTGTTATATGCCCTAAAAATGATCATCATAACCAAACCAACCCAAAATTCAAAACCTTTGGACCTTATGATTTAACCAAACCATGACAGAGGTTAGAAAAGTAAAATTGGTGATCTTTGGGCTGGAATTGGTTAAGCTGGGTCAACCTGGATCAATATTGGTCAACCCTAGTCAATATTAATTAAATTTGGTCAAAATACCCAATTTTGAATCAAAATTGATTAAGTTAATCAAATAGTTAATTTCAAAATTTTTTTGATTAATTTATTGGCTAATAATATAATTTCCAATATTTTTGGTTAATTACATAATTAATTAAAATAGAATTATAATTAAAAAGCCATAAAATAAATTTGGACTCATGACATCATTTATGACATATTAAATGATTTTAAATTTTTGAAACTCAATAAAGACATCATGGATGACCTCATATGGGTTCCACATAACCCATAAGACCCATTACAAATGAGTCAAACCATTGGATGACCCATGACACATCATATTAACCATGATTAAGCTTCATCATGTTAAGGAATTTGAGGTGGAAAAACCTCCTCATTTCAAAGCATGACTCGCGCTCTTCCCTAAGATGATGTGGCTGGCTAATTCAAAGACAATCTAGCCCACCTCCTAAACCATCCAATGGAGGAGAAACAAGGCTTGAACTCACCCCTTACCATGGTGAAAACATATGTTACTAAGCCATGTAAAAAAAAGAGTAAGGAGCTAATGTGGCATTCTCTCCTAAAGGTCATTAAATGAGTTGATGAACTTATGAGAGGGAGGTTAATTTAGACCATATGAGCATATCTTATCCATCTCTTGGATGAACAAATGAGGGAAAGCCAAAACATGAACTCCAATTAAACCATGCGTAACCTTCACATGGTTTACCCTTGGGAAGTTCAATTTCTCTTATCTACAGCTCAAATCTTATCTAAAAAAACATCATGAGCCTGTCACAACCTTCTCCGAACCAACCTAAAATCGCCATGACTTCATCCATGGCTACAAATAGAGTCAAACTAGAGAGCATCCTTGAGGGAGACCAAAATAAAAGACATATATAAACTACCAATTCCTCTAACCTTGAACATTAAAGTTCTCTCTTAGAACCTAAGCAATTGATCCACCATAAATTTGAGCCCTGAAATCCACTCAATCTCGCCAATTCAGCCAACCCGAAAACCATAAAAACAAGAAAAAAATGAAGTTTGAAATGAAGTTATCCAAAACTTCAAATTCACCTTCCCTGAAGCTTCCTAGGACCCTACGAAGACGAGCCCAATCAAAATTGGCCATCCCCATAGACCATAACCTAGTTTTGGATCTCCTCCTCTCAAGCCGAGACACCTTGAGAACAAAGTCGTATACAAACTCAATTTAACTTCAAATTAAGTTGGTTACAAGTATTTTGAGGACAGAGCAAAGCTTCCTAGCTATTCAATTTGAGCCTGCATCCACTGTGGCTAAGGCATGGTTCTTCACACCCAACTCAAGCTCAGGTTTGGTCTAGAGTAGGCCAAGCCAATTCAAAACCCATATCAATCCATATGGATGTCTTCATCTCCTCGAGATGAACCTCTAGAAGCAAATTTCACTCAAATCCATGGAGAAATGAGCGAGATCTTGTGCCTAGAAAATGAACGGTGTTCGGGTTGAGACAGAATGAAGAGGATGAACAGATGTCGTCCATTTCTGTGTTTTGGAAATAGACGGCTCTAATTAAATGCCATTCACTCCGCTGTTCGAACCCCCGCAGATGATCAAGCGCATCTTCGACCTGTCCGAGGACACGGGGCACCCTTGAAAATTTTTGTTTAGATTAAGGATTAATTTGAATCAGATTAAACTTAATTTAATCAAAAATACATATCTTGACATAGAAAAATCATAAAACTATAATAAAAATACCCTTGAATTTAGGATATAGATGACAACAATGTAGAATTAAAATTTTGAATTTATAAGCTATATTTAATTTTTAATTAATTAAATACTATCTCGAGTATTTTAATTATTAAAAATTATTTATAAGTTAAACAATAATGAAAATTTTAGGGAATAACCTTTAAGCCATTAGACACATTTCCTGATTTTTCTAATGCTAGGAAAATTATTTAGCATAAGATTTTCTAATTTTCATGAGATTTTTTAATTATTTCTAATAATAATTATAAAATTAAAAATTAAGGAAATAAAAATTTGAAATTTGTTAATTGACTTAGGGAGATAGACACAAACCCCTAAAATGATAAGGTTAACCTTTTAAAAATTTAAAATGACACTTTAAGTTAGGTTAAAATTTATTAATCATAAATTAATATTTTAAAACCCTAAAATCCTTCTCCTAATCATACTTAGCCCATTTCACAATGGATTAGGCCAATGTTGAGTCTAATTCAAAATAGACTCAAGACAAACCCTAATTAGGTTTTACCCATATTAAACCTAATTAATCAGCTTAAACCTTACTTACATTAGGTTTAAGTAATTTTAAACTCTAATTAGATTTAACCCATATTAAACCTAATTAATCAACTTAAATCTTACTCACATTAGGTTTTTAGTAATTATTAAACCCTAATTAGGTTTAACCCATATTAAACCTAATTAATCAACTTAAACCTTACTCACATTAGGTTTAAGTAATTATTAAACCCTGATTAGGTTTAATCCATATTAAATCTATTTAATCAACTTAAACCATACATACATTTGGTTTAAGTAATTATTAAACCCTAATTAGCTTTAACCCATATTAAACCTAATTAATGAGTTTAAACCTTGCTTATATAAGTTTAAGTAACTATTAAACCCTAATTAGGTTTAATCCATATTAAACCTAATTAACCAACTTAAACCTTACTTACATTAGGTTTAAGTAACTACTAAACCTAATTAGGTTAACTTATATTAAACCTAATTAACCAACTTGGTTTAAGTAATTATTAAATCCTAATTAGGTTTAACTCAAATTAAACCTAATTAATCAACTTAAGCCTTACACACATTAGGTTTAAATAATTATTAAACCCTAATTAGGTTTAATCCCTATTAAACCTAATTAATTAACTTAAACCTTACTTACATTAGGTTTAAGTAAATATTAAATCCCTAATTAGGTCCAACCCATTAGACCTATTTAAATCATTAAACCTTAATTAAGTAAGGTTTGATCATACCTTAACCATAATTAGGTATAACACATAGACCTAATTAAATCATTAAACCTTAACTAACTAAGGTTTAATCCTACATAAACCATAATTAGGTTTAATTCATTAGACCTAATTAATCATTAAAACTTAATTAACTAAGGTTTAATCGCACCTAAACCCTAATCAGGTCTAACCCATTAGACCTAATTAAATTATTAAACCTTATCTAACTAAGGTTTAATCATACCTTAACCCTAGGTCTACTTCATTGGACATAATTAAATCATTAAACCTTAACTAACCAAGGTTTAATCATACCTAAACCCTAATTAGGTCTAACCCATTAGACCTACTTAAATCACTAAACCTTAAACTAACTAAGGTTTAATCAAATCTAATTCATAATTAGGCCTAACCAATTAAACCTAATTAAATCATTAAACATTAACTAACTAATGTTTAATGATACTTAAACCCTAATTAAGTCTAACCATTAGACCTAATTAAATAATTAAACTATAAACTAACTAAGGTTTAATCATACCTAAACCAACTTAAAAATTAGGTTTAACCCATACTAAGCCTAAACCAATTTATAACTTAGGTTCAACCCAACCTGAACCTAAACTAACGTTTAGCTTGAGTTCAATCTAACTTGAACCCAAGTTAACTTAAACATTAGGTTCAACCCATATTGAACCTAACTAAACTAAAACCTAACTTGAGTTCAACCTAAATTGAACCCAAGTTAACTCAAACATAAGTTCAATCCATATTGGACTTAAGTCAACATTTCTAACTCAGGTTCAACCTAAATTGAACCCAAGTTAACTCAAACTTAAGTTCAACCCATATTGAACTTAAGTCAACATTTCTAACTCAGTTTCAACCTAAATTGAACCCAAGTTAACTCAAACTTAAGTTCAACCCATATTGAACATAATTCAACATTTCTAACTTAGGTTCAACCTAAATTGAACCAAAGTTAACTCAAACTTAAGTTCAACCCATATTGAACTTAAGTCAACATTTCTAACTTAGATTCAACCTAAATTGAACCCAAGTTAACTCAAACTTAAGTTCAACCCATACTGAACTTAAGTCAACATTTCTAACTCAGGTTCAACCTAAATTGATCACAAGTTAACTCAAACTTAAGTTCAACCCATAATGAATTTAAGTCAAAATTTGTAACTTAAGTTCAACCTAAATTAAACCTAAGTTAACTCAAACTTAAGTTCAACCCATATTGAACTTAAATTAACATTTCTATCTTAGGTTCAACCTAAATTATACCTAAGTTATCCCAAACTTGCGCTCAATCCATACTGAACTTAACTCAATACTTCTAATTCTAATTTAAGTACAATCTACGTTAGACTTAACATCTTTTAGATTCAAATGACATTGAATCTAAAATTATAAAGTCTAACTTATGTTAGATTTTACATAATTTTAGTCTAAATCTACATTAGACTTAACATATTATAGATTTAAATGACATCGAATCTAAAATTCTAAAGTCTAACTTATGTTAGATTTTACATAATTTAAGTTTAATATACATTATACTCTACATCTTTTAGATTTAAATGACATTGAATCTAAAATTCTAAAGTCTAACTTCTGATTTAAGTATAATCTACATTAGACTTAAAATCTTTATGATTCAAGTGACATAAAATCTAAAAATTATAAAGTCTAAATTATGTTAGATTTTATTCAATTTAAGTATTAGATTTAACATCTTTTAGATTCAAGTGACATCGAATCTAAAATTTATAAAGTCTAACTTATGTTAGATTTCATTTAATTTAAGTCTAATCTACATTAGACTTAACACCTTTTAGATTCAAATGACATTAAATCGAAAGTTTTGAATTCTAACTTATGTTAGATTTTATTCTTAAAATTTCTATATTTAAAGGACATTGAATCTAAAAATTTTCAAGATTAATTAGATCTTACAGACATTCAATCTTAATAAACTTAACCTCTTTCTATACGTCTAAATTACAATAGACTTAACATGAACAAATCAAAACCGGCATGTGAAAATCAATTAAAAATGACATATAAAAAAAAATTTAATTGGTTAATAATTCATAAAAAAGTTAAAATTTTTCAACCTAAAATTCTAATTGACATTAAGATTTGAATGAAACCTTAATGAACAAAGATCACCAAACATAACTTGAACCCTAGTGTTCTAGATATACGAAGATTTCTTGGACGATGCATTCCTGGTTGTTCACAGAAATCTTCCAGTCCTGGTTTAAACCCCTTTCATACTAAGTAGATTAAGGCCCCTGATGGCCCTGGGATGATGGAGCCAGTGACGTCTTCACCGGGTTATCCAAAAATCTAACCAACTAAAATAAAAAGAATTAAAGAAATAAAATTGACATTATTTCTTTTAAATCTGACACTCATATATCTTGCAGGATGAAGACAAATTCTGCTTTACATTTACTTTGCATGTTATAGGGTGTCCTAATTATGTTTTGCAGGACGATCAAGAAGAAACGATGACATTAGTTTCATTTTAGATTTTCTTTGCATGTTATAGGGTATGTTAACTCTGTTTTGCAGGACGACATTCTGAAGACAGATCAAATGACAATAAAACAAAATCAAAATGGCATTAGAATAACAACACTAACAAAATAAAAGAAAACAAAATGTAAAAGCGACATGACATTAAAATGATAAAACCAAAAAAATAAGATCTAAACTTTTAGGATAGCTACAAAACCTAAACTTTAGGATAGTCACCAAACGAATAATAAACTACAAAACAACAACAAAATTTCAAACAACAAAACAAAAATAAAATGGACATAATAAATGACATTGACAAAAATCAAACTTTTAGGGTAGTATGACATATTACCCCTCGATTTGAATGTTGACACTTCTTAAAACTTCTTAGAAAACAAGTAGTTAACATTAATCATAAGTTTTCTTAGACAATTTTAATTGGCTAAGATGTAAATAATTATAGTAGCTTGCTCCTATAGAAGATTTAAGAACTCAAGATAGATATCACACATATAAATCTCTATTTATCAAAATCTTACATGTGATCCTCCTTATATAAAATTTCTAGAATAAGTCATTCTAGAATCCTCTTCTATAAGGATTATCACCAATATTTTTATTCTACTATTTTATCAGCACTTATTTTCTTCAAGTTTCTTATTATCTGACGATCCACTACATGATCTGAAGAAAAAAGATTTTTTGAAGGTTAGGGCGATATGATAGATAAATAGATTGTCAACTCCAAAACGAATGACATCAACATTAACACCAAGAAAATCCCCGACACGGCTCCGACGACTACGAAGGATATTTGGGTAATCCAAATTTAAGCATATTTTTGTTAGTTGACTTTCAGATCATCCTCAAGATTACATGAGCATACTAGGATCGACCCAAACTAATTTAGGTTGATTACAAACAAACTAATTAGGTTAGCTTAGGGAGACTTACATTCAAACAACTTTAACCTTATGTGAAAGTTTATGTTAATTTAAAGTTAAATTGTACTTTAAGTCTGGATAAGACTTAAATTAATCCTAGGCCCAAAGTTTGTTTGATCATAAAGTTCAATTCCATTGTGGGTAACCTGAGGTGAGTCAACTTATCCAAGTGATTCAATTTAATTTGGTTTAACTTGAGTTGAGTCTAGTTAACCTTACTGTTCAACTGAAAGGAATCTAAAGTAAGCTAGATTCCTTAAGTCCAAGTTAAGTTGGATCTGGATTGGATCTAAGTTGGGCTAGACCCTATGGAGTTTTTTTTTGTTTCAAATTTATGTTAGTTCTAAGTTAGTTTAAAGCTAACTTTAAATTCAACTTGGGCTAAAATCCATGTGAATGAGACTTAGTGCTTTAGGCTCAATGTTAGCTAAACCAAAAAATCAATTAAGTCTAATGTGTAATAGGTTCAAAGTTGAAATTGAGCTAAGTCTAAGGTAATTAGACTTAGAAGCTTAGTTTTGATCATGTTTAATTTAGGTAAGACTTAATTAGATAATAAGGTCTAATGTAAGTAAGGACTAATTATCTATTTGTTTAACTAAGTCTAATGTGATTAAGACTTAGTATCTTAATTAGGTTTTATTTAGTTTAAACCTAATAAGAAAGCGTTTGATGCTAAACTTAGGTTCAATATGGGATGAAAACATAAGTTTATACTCATGTTGGTTTAGGCTTGCACTTAGGTTCAGTTTAAGTTGAGCTTAAGGTTTAAAGTTAAGTATAAGTTAATTTAGGCTTAAACTTAAATTTAGGTTAAATTTAGGTTGAACACAAGGGACAAATGTTAACTTCAATTTGAACGAAACTTAAACTGGTTCAATTTTGGTTGAACCTAAAGATTAGATGTTTATGTCCAAGTTAGTTCTTAGGTTTAATTTTGATTTAAGCCTAAAGATTAGAAGTTTAAGTCAAAGTTAGTTTGGACCAAGAGTTATATTCAATTTAAGCTTAACCTAAGTATTGGATATTTAAGTCTAGGATAGCTTGGATTTAGACTTAGGTTTAAAATGAGTTAAGCTTCAGGGCTAGAGTTAAGTCCAATTTAGTTTGGACTTGGACTTAGGTTTAATTTGGGTTGAACCTAAGGATTAGATGTTTAATTCCAAGTTAGTTTAAACTTATATTTATGTTCAATTTGGATTTGAACCTAAGGATTAAGAGTTAATTCCAAGTTAATTTAGACTTAGGCTTAGCTTCAATTTAGGTTGAACCTAATGACTATATGTTTAAGTCCAAGTTAGTTTGACCTTATATTAGGTTCAATTTATATTTAAACCTGAGGGTAAGGTGTCTAAGTCCAATTTAGTTTGGACTTAGGCTTAGATTCAATTTGGATTTGAACCTAAGGATTAGAACTAAGACCAAGTTGGTTTGGACTAAGGCTTAGATTCAATTTGGATTTGAACCTAATAGTTAGATGTTTAAGTCCAAGTTAGTCTGGACTTAAACTTAAGTTTAATTTGGATTGATATCAAGGGCTGAAACTAAGTCCAAGTTAGTTTGGATTTATGCTTAGGATCAACTTGGGTTCAAACCTAAGTGTTAGCTATTTACGTCCAAGTTATTCTAGACTTAGATTTGAGTCCAATTTGGGTTAAACTCAAATGTTGAAACTAAGTATAATTTTGTTTGGACATAGGTTTTGGTTCAACTTGGATTTGAAACGAAGGGTTAGATGATTGAGTACAAGTTAGTTTGGACTTAAATTTGAGTTATTTTTGGGTTGAACTCTAAGGTTGAAACTAAGTCAAGTTGGTTTGGACTTAGGGGACTTAAGCTTAGGCTCAACCTGGGTTTGAACCTAAGGGTTAGATGTTTTAGTCCAACTTAGTTTGGACTTAGATTTGAGTTCAATTTGGGTTGAACTCAAAGGTTGAAACTAAGTCCAAGTTGGTTTGGACTTAGGTTTAGGTTCAACTTGGGTTTGAACTAAAGGGTTAGTTGTTTATCTCCAAGTTAGTCAGGACTTAAATTTGAGTTCAATTTAGGTTGAACTCAAAGGATGAAACTAATTGCAAGTTTGAAGTTAGGCTTAGGTTCAACTTGGGTTTGAAACTAAGGGTTAGATGTTTGTGTCCAAGTTAGTTAGGACTTAAATTTGAGTTCAATTTGGATTGAACTCAAAGGTTGAAATTAATTCCATGTTGGATTGGACTTAAGTTTAGGTTCAACTTGGTTTTGAACTTAGAGGTTAAGGACAACATAGGTTCAATTTCGATTGAACCTAAAGTTCAAGTTGACATAGGTTCAATTTGTGTTGAGCCCAAGATTAAAGGTTTAGGGTGGGTCTAATGTGGGTTAGACCCAAGGTTTAGGTTGAGTTTAATCCACCAACCCCCCTCCCTCCCATTCTCTTCACTTGAAGGAGAGAGGAGAAGAGAAGGAATTCTGGTGTTATTTTGAATTAAAGATTCAAAGATAACCTTCGGTCTTCATAGTTGTCAACCACCACCGACTGCTCTTGCTTGTCGTGGATGACCCCTACTTCCTAACAACGTATCTCAAATACGGTCGTAATGTACAACACCATACTGAAGACCCGATTATAACTTATGGCCACAGTAGTTGCAGGCTACCGTGAACCACCGCCCATCGTCGGCCCTCGACCACCACCGATCATTCATAGTCATCGCTATCTGCAACCCTTGCTTGCTAACATCGTATCTAAAGTACTAATGTAGCATATAACAACGTATTAAAGATCTGACAATAACATCCAGCTATCACTATTTATGAATCTCATATTTAGAATACAATAATTCCTTCTAAAATCATGAAGTTTTTTGTGCATTGTCTACAAATAAATGTTTATCTTGTGTAAAATTATAATTCTGTTCTTTCACTCGTGAGAGCAAAGAATAAATCTTTATTTTTATGCATTTATAATGGACTAATTTGATAGTGCTAGTCATTGTGGATTTTGCTTTTGTTTTTTCACATTAAAAAAATAGTATTTTATCGCATCACTCATTTATTATATGTGTATTGTATTACACACAATATTAAAATATTAAATTATTATTTTATCGCCATAAATTTTTTGACACCGTAAATTTTGAGCCAGTCGACAATAATAAATTTATAAAAATCACTCAATAAGCATATTATTAAATAACTTCCATTATAAACGATCTGACTTACGGGCGATTCGAATTAGTTGAATTTCCAGTCAAATTCAAACTCAAATCACAGCTGCTCCGGTGAGGCCAAACCCGTTTTCAACCCCTTACTTTTGAGCCCACTGCATCGTCCTGTAAAGCAAGTGCACCTTAAGTAGTGAAGTGGAACCCATCACTTTATCAGTGAGGCCCGCATAAGGACGTGGCGATGATTTGACGGTGCTTGGATAGAACGGTTTTTGGGGACAGACTTGGATAGGACGTTGCGTCGTTAGCTGCATTGGTGGACGCACCAAATCGACAACTCCCACGTGGTCATGGATCGCCCTTACGAGAAATTTGGCCTATCTTGTCTTCAATTTCGCTAATTTTACCCCCCACATGATGGATTTTACGACCTTACCAGAAACGAGTTTTATGATTATTTAAAATCAATATTAATTAGCACTCAACTTAGGCTGATGCAAAGGGAGATGGGATTCACGCCGCGTGGCACAATAAAAGAGGAAAACTGAAGTAGGTTATTACCATGCTTTACAGATGGATTTATATTTAAATCAATACGGCGGTGATGAGTATTTGTATGACGGCGAATATGTTTATACAACAGTTTACCGCTAAATTAACGTCAACTCTCCTTTTTTTTTTATTTGATTTGGAATTTTAGGGGTTAAAATTTTTAGGTTTTTAAGATTTATTTGCCGATTAATTTTTGTCATTTCATTTTTATTTTTATTTAGGATGACCTGATCAATATCCTATGGTTCTGTTGTTCCGGTGTTCCGGGTTATTTTGTGATTTGATTAGTCATAAGTGATTGAAAGATATTTTGTTAATGAATCATGTGTTACCTTCTCAAAAAACTTTTCTCAAACATAGTTGCATTTTTGAATTCAAGTTTAAGTTTTAATGTATTTTAAGTTGGAATTTAAGTCATTTAATACCGTAGCCCAAAGTATTCCTAATTGAGGTAAAATGTGCTTTATTTCTTTTATTGAAAAATAAAACCTTTTCTATCCTTCAATCACTTGGTTTAAGATTAAATTTAAGAATAATTCAAGTTGAGTTGAATTAATCTAAAGAATGATTTTTAGATAATCCGAATTCAGCCTGGGTTATGTTAGTTGTCTTTCGGAACATCATCAAGCTTACATGACCATACTATGATTGACCCAAACTAATTTAGGTTGCAATCAAACTGATAATGTTAGCTTGGGGAGACTTAGGTTCAAACAGCTTTAAACTTAGGTGAAAGTTTAAGTTAATTTAAACTTAAATTGAACTTTAATTCTTGGTAAGAATTAAATCAATCCTAGGCTCAAAGTTTGTTTGATCTTAAAAGTTCAATTCCATTGTGGGTAACCTGAGTTTAGTCAAGTTATCCAAGTTATTTTCAGAGATCTAAAAATGGGCAAGTTATTACATGAAATAAGAGGACTTTTGAAAATAATTTAGAGAGACTTAGTTTTTTTGTGTTCTTTTTAGTGTGTGTAAGTGTATGTGAGTAAGTGTTGTGTAAAAGTTTGGAGATTGTTGAATGAAGCTCCAAAATTTGGTTGGAGAGAAGACTTAAGGTACTTTGTATTTGTGTTTAAGTTTCTGTTGTAAGACATTGATTTAAATACAAATCACGTGTTTTCATTTTATCTCCATTAATTATGAGTAGTTCACTTTTTTTCTCCTTGCATATAAGAATTAATCTTTTAGGATGAGAATGAATTAAAGACTTCTTTTTATTCTAAAAATTGTAATAGTATTTTCACTGATTCTTAATTGACTTTACAAATTGGTCACTTGTGACGTTAAAATCCGTTGAGAAACATAATAACCCGGGAGGGCTATCATTTCACAGAACTAGTGAATACTGCACTTCAATTTGGGCAGAGCCATTGCGATCACTTGAGGGAAGTGCAAATAGATATAGATATAAGTATTGATGGGCATAGAATTGATGTTTCTAGGGTGACAGACTAGATTCTTTTTATCAAGTTGGTTTAGTGTTTAGATTGTAAGGGTCCCTAGTAAGTCCCATAGAGAGGTCATATTAGGTAATATAGAGGTGAGAGGCCCGAATCTACTCAACACCAATACATAAGCTAGTAAAAAAATCTAAATGTTCTTTGCTAGCCCCAAGAGGAGGTAAACGATAGGAATGCTCCTATTCGCCACAACACCACATTTTGTATTTTGATTCATTCAAATCCTGCACTTATTAACATCTCTATTGCAAGGGGAAATATCTTTTGATAATATTCAAACTCATTTTTATTTTCAATTAGTATTCTATACTTTAGTAAACATTTAAATATATTTGTTACTTCTCGCTTAAAATTACTTTTTACTATTGCAAATATATCGACTTTATTCTCCTATTATATTTATATGCAATTTAGATATAATTTACAAGTTAATATTGAGAGTTACGATTTTCCTCGTGGGATCAATGCTGAGGTTTTTAAGAAAAATCCTATATTACATGAAACGAAATGTATACTTACGTTGTACCTCGAGTGTGAAACCTTAGTATATAATTTCAAAATCATTACATTTCTTCACACAAGTGCCAAACATAAATTGAGACAAGTTTTTAGTAATTTTAAGAATTAGAAATATTCACATAATTATGGATTGGGTCAGTAACATTGATTTTTGCTCTTATTATCACTGACATCATTAGATTCATGGCATTCCATTCCTACACATTACCTAGGTTGACACATGAGAAAGGTAGTTTTACACTTCAAATTTTACCAAACAAATTTATCTTGTTAAGTTTATCTTAAGATTTAGGTTTGTATTTAGTAGTAGTTGTTAGAAAAACACCCTTAATCGACATTCCAAACTAAGATCTGAGAGTAATAGACTAGAACATAACAAAAATGATTTCTTTCCTCGCTTCTTTGTGGGATTTGTACTCTGGGTTTTAAGGAAAAACCTATATTACTTGAATGGTACATGCACTTGTGTAGAATCTCAAGTGTGTAAAATGTAAATTAAATTCTAAACTCTATAACATTTCCATTTTTCCAATAGCCGCCTAAAGAATCTGGGTCAAGTTTTTTGCCATGAAATTTAATAACTCCGTAATTATGGGTTGGGTCAAGTTTTTGGCGTGTTGCCGAGGAAGCAACGATAATAACTTTAGAAGAATTTTATTGAACTTGTAAGACTTAGATTTGGAAATTTTAGTATTTTTATCTAGTGTTATTAGTTATTGTGAGCCTATTTAAAAGAAAATCCAAAATACAAAAAATATTTTTGAATGATTGAAGCACTGGACATTTGTCCTATTATTTAAGTCTTTAGATTTATACGCGTAGTTTAGGAGCTGCAAACCTAGAACCATATAACTCAGAACTAGAGAGAATAAATTTGCTCGCTGACACACCTATTGGGAATGACCAAACAGGCGGTCTTGAAGTCCAGAGGAGTTGATCACACTTTCCTAAGAAGGAAATGGTTGAAGTATGTCAACAGAAGAATGGTAATTTGATTTATGAGGGACTTGAGCGTGTTACCGATATATGAATATAGTATTTCCTGATCTTAATGAAGAGAGAAACTGGTCCCCAGCGGAGTCGCTAGAAAACTTTCTAGCGTTTTAAAATTTTTTGGTGAGGTTGAAATTTATTTTTTTAATAAAATTTAGAATATAGTTTTATAAAATAAAATTTTGATTTAATTTAATACATATAGATTTTTAAAAGTAACATTTTGATTTTGAAGAATACAAAATCAAACTGATTTCATATAAACATTAGTTTAGATAATCAAGCACTTCATCACAAGACATGTACTTATCTTAAAGAATATATACATTGCTTGGGGTGAAGCTTGATCAAATAAACTAAAGAATTCATGACATCCGTTTGGTCTGTGAATCATTATTGACTGACAATTTCCCCTATCTAATTTGAAGGAATTAGATAGGGTTTATATTAATCTGGGGTCTTTAAGTTTCCTATAAGGGCAAGCTCCTATAGTTAATTACATCTTAGATGACTTAAGTCACCTAAGAAAACTCTTAATATAGATCAGAAATTATTTATATTCATGACTTTCAAGGGTAAGGTTTTCAAAGAAAATGTGATAATCAGAAACTCAATAGGTGAATGGCTCAACTTTTGGATCATTTCATTTTATCAGGATCCAAAGGAAATAAGATTAGGGGAAGAACATAGATTCAAGAATAATCTTGATGTCTTCCTAAACTATCCTATGGTTTGACTTTGATTTAGGATATTTATTTGGTGTTTTATCCTATCAATTTTATTATTTAGGACATACATTCACTTGATACTGATCATGTGAAGGGCCTGAAAGATAGGAGAATTTATGTCATACCTAATGAAAATCTTAGAATCTTAAGACGAGTTAGGGCTTATTGATCACAAAAAAATATGTTAAGAAATTCATACCTATTTTTATGAAATTACACTTTAAAGAAAGGTATTTTCTTTATTTTATTGCAGGAACGAAGATTTATAAGTGATGAAAGCAAAAAGCATGAAATGGAGCAAATTTAGATCAAAAAGAAAGAAATTCATGCAAAATAAACTATGTCGCTGACGGCGAGATCGAACCCACCGACGACGAGATTATTAAGAAAATTTCTGAAGGATTTATAACTACCTCGCCGACAGCGAGCCCGAGCCCGCCGACAGCGAGATCGCGCGGTTTAGAGACCTTCTAGAAGCCCCGCCGACGGCGAGGTCGTTTCTCGCCGACGGCGAGATTGTTCAAAATGTCAGATACATTGAATTTGGACGCTTTTTTTGAAGAGGTGCTTAAGTACCCCTTGGACCTTTGTCTACCTCTATAAATAGAGGACGAATTTGTGTGTCTAGTGTGTCTCTTTTTTGTGTCTATTTATGTGTGTGTTTATTTAGAGAGTATTAGTATCTACTTGGTGTTTATTTTAAGAGTTTTTAGAGTGTAATTAGTGAGTTTAGAAGTGTGCTGTAATGGAAGAAAAAGTCAAAGGAACTTCAAGGAGTCTGCTTGGGGAGTAAATTAAGATAAGTATCTTTGTTTATTGTTGTTAACTTTAAATGAAATTCATGCTTTATTTAATTCCCATGCATTCTGAGTAGTTTTCTTAGTCTTTCTCCTTGTTTATGAAATTATGTGAATTGATGAAATTAAATAGAAGTGCCTAAAATATTAAAATAAATTGTGATAATTTTTACTTAAAACTTAATTTACTTTCAATCCGGCCTATCGAATTATTAAAATATGTTGAATTATCAAGCTATAGTAAAGATTACATCCAATATTCGGGGAAGTCAAAAGCCTTGGAAGGAGGATGCAAATAAATAAGGAAATATTATTTATCGGACGTAGAATTGGACATTTTATTGTGACGGACTAAAATATTCAATTTGGTCCTATTGTTTGAGAGCCGAAGTGTAGATGTTAGCCCTCGGGTGAGGGGAACGTGGGAGCTACGAAGTGGCGGCCGGTATCCTCCCAGCCTAGCCACAGATTCAGTAATCAAACATAGGATTAGTCAATGTTCTTTGCATCTGGACCAAAGGGTAAATAATAGGAATGCTCTTATTTGTCACAATACAATAAAAGAAATTCTATTTAAATTCATCATTCACTTAATTTTCTAAAAACAAGAAGAAGGATACTTTTTCTGAAATCTTTTAAATCAACTTTATTTTAAAGCATTAGTTTACTTTAGTTTGCTTTAGTTAATTATTCTAAATTTCAGTAGATTATATTAGTAAGTAATTCCTTTAAATTTAGTCGATACAAATCGTTAAAAACTTCCTCGTGGGATCGATAACCGAGGACTCCACTAGAGCCTCGTATTACTTGATACGATACATATACTTGCGTAGAATCCACATTATACATTCATAAAATTAAATATATATATTAAAATGGGATCAAGTTTTTGGTACCGTTGCTATTAACATAAATTGCAAACATACAAAAAGTGGGTCAAGTTTTTGGCGCAGTTGCCGGGGAAGTAAAGAAATTATTTACTAGAGTAACGGACTATTTTAAAATTTATTTTATAAAATTGTATGCGTAAATTTGGAAACGAAAATTTAATACCTTACGATTCAGAATTAGAGCGTACAATTAAAAGAATTAGAAAACAAAAAAGAGAAATTATAAATTTAACACAAATGGCGAATATTCCTGAAAATGAAAATATTAATTAATAGAGACCATTAAGAGATTATGCCAACCCTACATTAGATGAAATTCATTTAACTATTCAAAACCACGATGTAGTTGCTAACTCATTTGAACTTAAACCTCACGATTATCCAAATGGTACAAAACATTCAATTTAGTGGTTCACCTACTGAAGATCCTAATTTACATCTTGCTAGTTTTTTAGTACTATGTGCTACTTTCAAATATGAAGGCGTATCTAACGATGCTATTAGACTTAGACTTTTTTCTTTTTCTTTAAGGGATAAGGCTAAAATGTGGTTAAATTCGTTAGCACCTGGATCTATTAAAACTTGGGGAGAGTTATCACAAAAATTTATATCCAAATATTTTCCACCATCTAAAACTGCTAAGCTTAGAAATGATATAACTTCTTTTAGTCGATTTGATGGAGAATCAATATATGAAGCACGGGAGAGATTTAAAGAACTTCTTAGGAAATGCCCACATCATGCATTACCGGATTGGTTAATTATTCAAACTTTCTATAATGGATTAGTAGGATCTTTAAGATCAATCATCGATGTTCATTACTTGGAGGATCATTAATGTCAAAACCATTTAATGAAGCCTATGCATTAATCGAAGAAATGGCTACCAATAATTTTTAATGGCCTGCTGATAGAATGAATCCGAAAAAGATAGCTAGTATTCATGAAAATGATGCAATATCTATGTTAGCTTCGCAAATCGCTGCTATATCTAAAAAATTAGATCATTTTGGAATGAATTACTCTCCAATTATATTAGAAGAAAACTCATCTGGACAACTTATAGAATCTCAATCTCATTATGAAACTATAAATGCTATTAATAACAGACCAAATAATCCTTATGCGAATTACTATAATCCTGGATGGAAAAATCATCCTAATTTTAATTGGAAAAATAATACAACTAATCAACCATGGATGAACAACATAACACAACCAATAGGAAATCCCTCTAATCAAGGAAATTCTAATTATAAACCTAATTATCCACTCTGGATTTAATAATAATAACCCACAATTTAAAGATAAGAAATTATCTATAGAAGAATTAATATTAAATATGGGTCAACATTTACAAAATCAGGGAAATCAATTACAAAATCAAGGAAATCAATTACAAATACAAGGAAATCAATTACAAAATCAAGGAACATCTATTAAAAATATTGAAACTCAACTTTGACATATCGCTACCACGCTTAATAATAGAATACCTGGAACATTCCCTAGTAATGTGGAAATAAATCCCAATGACAAAGGAAATGAACAAATTAAAGCGATACATTTACGAAGTGGAAAAGAATTAGAACCTCGAATTCAGAAAGAATTTGAAAGTTAAAAAGAGGAAGTGGAAATCGAAAAGGAAAAGAATCAATAAGATCCAAACATAGAAAATCTTTTAATACCAATGAAAATTTCTGTTGAAAAACCTCCACCACCATTTCCTCAACGACTAATTCAACATAAAAAATATAAACAGTTTGCTAAATTCCTTGAAATTCTAAAGAAATTAACAATAAATATTCCTTTCGTAGAAGCTTTAGAACAGATGCCAAACTATGTAAAATTCATGAAAGATATTCTAAATAAAAAAGAAAATTTACTGATAATGAAACGGTCGCACTTAGTGAAGAGTGTAGTGCTATTATTCAGAAAAAGCTTCCTGAAAAATTAAAAGATCCTGGTAGTTTCACTATACCTTGCGCTATTGGAGAAATATTCTATTGAAAAGCTTTGTGTGACTTAGGAGCAAGAATCAATCTAATGCCTCTATCAATTTTTAAGAGATTAGGATTGGGAGAAATTTCACCTACTTCAATAACCCTTCGATTAGCTGATCGTTACATTACATATCCTAAGGGAGTTATTGAAGATGTTTTAGTAAAAGTGGATAAATTTATCTTCCCTGTAGATTTTATTGTTTTAGATATGGAAGGAGATAAAGAAATTCCTATCATTTTAGGAAGACCATTTTTAGCCACTGGGAAAGCTATGATTGATGTTCAGAAAGGAGAATTAACTATGAGAGTAAATGACAAAAAAGTTACTTTTAATATTGCTAAATCAATGAAATATCCTGCACTAGAAAAAGATGATGAGTGTTTTCGAATGGAAGTACTCGATCATTTACAAAAAGAACATTTTAAGGAATATTATGAAGAAAAATTAGAAAAAGAAAATTCTGAATTAATTGAAAAAACCGATATAAATGAAGAACTAGATTATATTCAAGAGAAATTTGAATTTTTGGATAATACTAAAAACACTAAAAAAAATATAGTTCCATCGATTATTAACCCTCCTGAACTTGAGTTAAAAATGTTACCTAATCATTTGAAATATGCTTACTTATGTAATTCTTCAACTCTACCAGTTATTATTTCATCTGAATTAAATGAATCTCAAGAACAAAAACTTTTAGATACCTTTAAAAAATATAAGAAAATTTTTTTTTGGATTTTAGCAGATATTAAAGGAATTAGTCCTTCAATCTGTATGCACAAAATTATTTTAGATAATGAACATAAGCCTAAAGTAGATCCCCAAAGGAGATTAAACCCGATAATGAAAGCAGTAGTCAAGAAAGAAATTTTAAAATGGTTAGATAATGGTATTATATATCCTATTTCTGACAGTGCTTGGTTAAGCCCAATTCACTGTGTGCCTAAGAAAGGAGGAGTGACCGTAAAAGCTAATGAAAATAATGATCCTATCCCTATAAGACAAGTTCATCTGGATGGCGAATATGTATTGATTATAGAAAATTAAACACGACCACCAGGAAAGATCACTTCCCTTTACCATTTCTAGACCAGATGTTAGATAGATTAGCCGGACATAAGCATTTTTGTTTCTTAGATGGATACACCGGTTATCATCAAATACAAATTGCTCCTGAGGATCAAGAGAAAACTACATTTACCAGTCCTTATGGAACTTTCACTTTTCGAAGGATGCCTTTTGGATTATGTAATGCACTTGCAACATTCCAGAGATGTATGATGTCTATATTTAGTAAGTTAATTGATAATGGAATAGAAGTATTTATGGATGATTTCTCTGTATTTGGAACAACATTTGACACATGCTTAAATCATCTTGAAAAAGTATTTGAAGTATGTGAGAAAACTAATTTAGTTCTTAATTGGGAGAAATGTCAATTTATGGTTGCCAGCGACATTGTATTAGGGCATAAAATTTCGGAAAAGCTCATGGAAGTAGACCCTGCAAAAATTTAAGTTATTGCTAAATTACCACCTCCAATTATGGTGAAAGGGGTAAGAAGTTTTCTTGGACATGCTGGATTCTACAGACGTTATATAAAAGATTTTTTAAAAATTATTAAACCTCTATGCCAACTTCTTGAAAAGGACAAGAAATTTGAATTTACAACTGAATGCCTGAATTCTTTCGAATTATTAAAAGATAAATTAATTACAAAACCTATAATAGTTTCACTTAATTGGGAGAAACCATTTGAGCTTATGTGTGATGCTAGCGATTATGCTATAGGAGCAGTTCTTGAGCAAAGATATGATAAGATTTTCAAAGTTATATATTATGCCGGTAAAACTCTAAATGATGCTTTGAAATAAATTATACGATTCATCGAAAGAGAATTATTACCAGTTGTATTTGCTTTTAATAAATTTCGGCATTATCTAATAGGAACTAAATGTATTGTGCATACTGATCACTCTGCTATTAAGTATTTAATGCGAAAGAAAGATTCTAAACCAAGATTAATTAGATGGATATTATTAATGCAAGAATTTGATTTTGAGATCGTTAACAAGAAGGAAGCCGATAATCAAATTGCTGATCATTTATCAAGATTAGAAAATCATGAATTATACGATACCGATAATGAAATTTTAGACAGATTTTCCACGATGAACAACTTTATAATATAAATGAGTGGAAAATATCTTGGTATGCTTGATATAGTAAATTATATTGTAAGTGACATTTTACCACCTATGTTAACTTTGCAACAACGAGAAAAAATTCATTCATGATACTAAAACATATTTTTGGGATGAACCATACTTATATAAGCAATGTAAGGATCTAATTATTAGAAGATGCGTGCCTTATGAAGAAATTGAACCAATTATTCAAAAATGTCATGATTCTGATTTTGGAGAACATTTTGGGACTGATAAAACTGCGTATAAAATTCTACATTTAGGATTCTACTGGCCTACTCTATTTAGAGATGTATACAGATATATAAAAACCTGCGATAAATGCCAAAGAGTAGGAAATATATCAAGAAGAAATGAAAGACCTCTGAATTTTTTATTAGAAGTTGAAATTTTTGATATTTGGGGATTAGATTTCATGGGACATTTTATTCCTTCATTTGGAAACTCATATATATTAGTAGCTGTTGATTATGTTTCCAAATGGATCGAAGCACAAGCTTTACCTAGGTGTAATGCTGAAAGTGTTTCAAAATTTTTAATGAAAAATATTTTTACTAGATTTGGAATGCCGACAGTGATTATCACTGACGAAGGAACTCATTTTAGAAATAAATATGTTCACAAACTAGTAGAAAAATATAATATTATTCATAAGATATCAATCGCTTATCATCCACAAACTAGTGGATTAAGCGAAGTTTCTAATCGAGAGATTAAGCGTATTTTAGAAAAGTCCGTAAACCCTAATAAATTGGACTGGTCTATAAGACTAGACACTGCATTATGGGCATACATGACTGCTTATAAAACTCCGATTGGAATGACTCCTTACAGGCTTATATATGGAAAAACATGTCACTTACCAGTTGAATTAGAAAATAAAGCATATTGAGCGATTAAAGAATTTAATTATAATATGAAAGAAGCTGGTGAGAAGAGATTGTTGCAATTAAATGAATTGGAAGAATTAAGGAATGAATCATATGATTATGATAGGATTTATAAAGAAAAGATGAAATTATGGCATGATCGGAAGATTAATCAGAGAAATTTTGAACCAGGACAAGAGGTTCTTCTATATAATACTAGATTAAAATTATTTCCTGGGAAATTAAAATCTCGATGGTTAGGACCTTTCACCATAACTCAAATATTTTCATATGGAACTATAGAAATTGAAGATCCAAAAATAGGACATAGATTTAAGGTAAACGGACATAGATTAAAACTGTATTTCGAAGGTAGAAGACCAAATTTTAAAGAGGTTTTAATGCTTAGCCAACCTGATTACTAACTGAAATTAGGTCGGGCTAACGACGTTAAACCAAGCGCTTTATGGGAGGCAACCCATAGTAGTCTTTTATTTGAATTATATACAAATTAGTGAGTCTGTATTATTAAAACAAATCTTACTACTCAATTTTTTTAATTAAAATCATCACAACTTTGAACCTATATAATGAGATCAGAAAATATTCGAATTAAAGCGAAATTGGGCAATTTTACGAAATCTCGCCGACGGCGAGGTCGATTCTCGCCGACAGCGAGATCGGCACCTTATAACATTTCAATTTTACAACAAGCTCACCAACGGCGAGAAACTTCCCGCTGACGGCGAGGCAGTTGAAAATTTGGTTTCTTAAGAATTTTCGTGCGGTTTTTGACGGTTCTAAGCCATTTCTTTGTAGGAAAGTATCCCAAATTAATTTTTACTCTGTTTTCTTCCTTAGAAACGACTGGAGACCATTCCTTTCAATCCAAAATGGCCACCAAACTCTTAGAAACCATAAAAACTGGAGTTTTTAACCGAAGAAAATTCGTCAGTTCGGAGGCACATCGTATCTTCAACAAAGTCTTGATGAAGAAGCGGCTTATTAAAGAAAGGGGATTTGTCAACAGAGGAGTAGAGAATTCCACCACAAAAATTGAAGAAATGATCGCGCAGTGGCATTGGGAGGTATTTTGCTATATGACATCCGCTGTAGTTATTCCTGTAGTCAAAGAGTTATACTCTAATCTACATGCAATCAACAATGGAAATGTCTACGTCAGAGGAAGATGGGTAACATTTACTCCTTCAAGGGTAAATGAATTTTTTTCTATAGAGAATACCCTTGTCTGTCATTATTGAAACTTTGTGCCTTCAAGATACAATATGAACGAGATTTATAGATACCTGACCGATGAACCTAACGATTGGGAGTTGCGCGAAGATGGGTATGTCAGTTTTTCTACATCACTTCTTAACCCTGTCTCGAAGCATTGACATTTCTTTATCTCATCAAAATTATTACCCACTATGAGGGTAAATAAGGTTTCAAAGGAATGCACTATATTAAATTTCTGTATTCAAATTGGACTACCTTTCGATGTTGGATCAATTATAGTAAAGTCTGCATTAGGATTGATTGTGCATGGGTCAGTTCATGGACTTGGACACCCATCGATTATATTTATTTTATGCAGTCAGTACCAAGTTTCTTATGAGGCTTGGGAAAAAGGTACTTTTGCCATGGAAACCACTCGATCCTACGGATATGTTTCCAACTTTGGATAACAATGATGAGATTACCATTATTTTTGATAGAGCATCACAGAATAATCCTTTAGCAAGACCCCTTACAGAGAAAACAAATTCCATTCTGAAGAAGATTAAAGGATTAGAGAAAGAGTTGCAGAACGTGATGAATTCCATTGATAATATCTACGATATGTTTGATCACATTGATTCGGAGGATGAAGGAGCACTTTGATCATACTTGGACATCCGGAGGCCAGCTTTATTCATTTACTTAGACGAAAGGATGGATTAATGAAGAATCTACTGCAGAATTCCCTTTCAGGCCTTTCTACAATTTATTTGTGCACCTGCGTCGCATCGGGAATATCAGAGAGGATGATAGTTCAGACACTGAGGAGTAGGAAAGATTTCTATTTTTATGTCATATATTTGTGTATATATGTGTTGATTTGGATTTAGGTTTTATTATGAGTCGAACTTTGATTTGTTCATCTCAGATTTGATGAGATTATATGTAATTGTTATGTCTCAGCATTTAGAGTGTTGTGGTGTGGATTGCGATGTTGAGTATTATGGATTTCGACATTTAAGTTAAGTATGTTGTTAGTTGTTAGTTTGAAGTTTGTAAGTCTCATGGATTTCATATATAAAATTATGTTGTTTGTGTTGTGTGAACTTTTTGTGAGTATAAGTATCTAATCTTCATACTAAATTATTAAATTAAGTGATCTAAAGATTGATTAAGGGCAAATCGAGGTTGAAAATGATTGACGAATTTCAAAAATTTAAAATTTTGGGAACTCGCCGACGGTGAGAATTATCCCGCCGACAGCGAGAGAAATCCTGCTGACAGCGAGAACGAGCTCGCCGACGGTGGATTTTTCCTGAAACTTTTGCCTTTGTCAAATTAATTAGCTTGCCGACGGCGAGAAAAATCTCGCCGACAGCGAGATCGCGAAAAGACCTATATTTGACCAGTCAACCAACACTATTCATCATCTCCTTCCTCAAAACTTCGAAAAAACCGACCTAGGGCTTATGAGATCTTGGATTAGAGGCGATTTCAACACTTTTTGACACAGGATTTCATCTTCCCTAGGTAAGAGCTTCACTCCTATGCAAAAATTTTTGATTTTCACCATGGATTTCTTCTACATTGGGAAATTTTGAAAAAATTCGAAATGTGGAGAAAATACTTGGAAGAAATCCATGGAGATCGATTTAAATGGATTTTAGATGTTATAGGAAGCCTTTTTGGTAATATTTGGAAGTTTAGTTAGATTTTTTGCAAATTTCATAGATCGAAAATGGCTCCACGACAAAAGCGACGGTTGGATTACGACGAAACCCGATTTGTGAATGCAAGGGCACAATCAAGATATTTTCACAACATTCAATCAAGAAAATGCATTCAAGATCGAGTTTTTAAGAATCCAGGAGGAGAGGTGGAGCGAGTAATAAAGGAACGATGATGGGAGAATTTTTGCTATATTTCATACAGAGCAGTATGTGGAGGTAGTTAAAGAGTTCTATGCTAATTTGACTTCGAGTGAAGATGCACCGATAAGGGTTAGAGGATTTTTGTAGAATTCGAGTCTTGCAAGGATAAATGCTTATTATGAGGTACGAGACACCTATACCAGTGAGTATGATACATTTGGAACTATGGAAGGACCACTGGAAGAGGTGATCGACTTTCTCACTGACGGGAAAGGAGTCTGGAAGATCAAGCAGCGGGAAAGGGTAAATTTTCCTCTTTCTATATTAAATGCAACATCAAAAGCCTGACACTATTTTATTTGTTCTACTTTGTTACCTACCTACCACCATAGTGAGGTAACAAGAGATGAAACGATTCTGAATTTCTGTATTCAGAACCAAAAAAAGTATTAATGTGGGAAATGTAATTTATAAGAATATATTAGCCACCTCAAGAAGTGAAAGTGGAGGAGGACTAGGACATCCTGGTCTTATCTATGCACTCTGCCAATTATTTGGGGTAGAGGCAAGAGATGATGAGGAATGGGTTGAACCTATGAAACCCATTACTCAGGCTAATATAAGGAAATATGAATCCCACGAAGGATGGAGATCTGGGACAAGGGATTATGTACCTTCTTCAAGTAGAGATATACCCTCTACTAGTTATGAACCCCCTCAGTACACCACTCCTACCCTTCAAGATCCGATGAATGAGCTGACCCTGAGTAGAAAGAGTTTTGAATAATTTGGAGAGAATATGGAAAGAAGATTTGAGCATATAGACCACAGGATTGATGGCTTGGAAAGAAGGCACGATTATGATAGCGAATATCTCCAGCGACATTCAGAGTACGAAATTGCATATTATGAGGCTGAACGTCGATACAGGAGTGGTGATTTAGATGTTGTCTTTTCTGAGTGCCCCCGCTACACGCACTACCAGCCTGCTCAGCCTTCTTAGCCTGGAGATCAGGGAGATGATATAGCCTGGGATTTTGATGCGGAAGATTAGAGACTTTGTTTAGTTTGATTAGATTAATTGTTATTTTGAAAACTTTATTATTCTGTATGTAATTATTTTGTACTTTCTGTGGACTATGAATTTGGTGTGTTTGTTTGTTTGTTTATGATATAACGTTAGACTTTTTATGTGTGTTAAGTTAGTTTGCAATTTTTTTTATTTTAGATAGGATGTTAGTTTTTCTTTAAAATGTTGTTTAAGTTTTTATAAGTTATGAACTTTTAATATGTTTAGATTGTTTTAATATGTTTTAAAATAGGTTAGTTGATTGTATGTGTAGTAATAGATTAAGTTTTCATTTTGTTGCGTTTTATACTTATTAAAAATTTTCTATCCCATCACTTTCTTTTAAATATTATATATGTGGAAGAATACTAACAGTACAGGTTCTTTAAATAAATGAAAAAGCCTGCAAAATTTCAAGGAAAAGAAATACTTAAAGTTCAAAGGTATGATGTAAATTCATTGTATATTTTCCTTTTCACCATTTAGAAATAGATAGAAAAATTTAAGTTTGGGGGAGGAAAAATACAAATTTAATTATTAAATTATTCTCAATTTCTATTTTCAAAAATTATTATCAAAAGATTTTTCTATAGTAATTTTTCAATTCAATAAACATGAATTACTTTATATAATTATTATAGAAAGTTAAATAAGATGTTTCTAGTAATGCAATTAATTTAATAGAATAAGCTATTTGGTTAAAGGAAATAAGAATATAGTAAACTATTTAAAATAAGGGAAACTATATTCTAAAATTGAAATTCTTAAGTATTTAAAGGAAAAAGAAGAGATTGAAACTCAATGAAGTGAAGGCTATGAAATACATATAAGCAAAGAAATATTTTAAGTTTCAAATTTAGGAAGAGAAAGTTGAAGTTCAAAATTATTAACAGGCTATCCATATATAGTAATCCTCACTTGAAAAAGAAAAATGAAAAAGAAAAAAGAAAAAGAAAAAGAGAAGGATTGAAAATTAATCCAAAAAGAAAAAAAAAAGAAAAATATAAGTGAGGAGAAGCTTGAGGAGATGCCTTATAAAAAATTGGCTTCAATGGAATCAACCTAAAGGGTAAAACTCAAATATATTTCTAAAATTATATATATGGATTAGTATTTTACTAAATAGTGTTTTCATAAACTTCCTATCATCTAAATATCTTAAGTAAATTACTCTTTTTAATATAGTCTTTCCTGAAATAAATAACAAGCTAGAAATCTTAGATCTGATAGCTAAATAATCTTATATCTATAAAGTTAATTTAATTACTTAAAAATATTTCTATTTTACTTTACTATAGTATTATTTAAATTTAATTCATAGTATATCTGAATTGAAAAATTATATTACAGAAATCATTATTTTTATTTAGTACAAAAATTACTTGAGGACAAGCAATAATTAAGTTTGGGGGATTTTGATCACAGAAAAATATGTTAAGAAATTCATTCCTATTTTTTATGAAATTGCACTTTAAAGAAAGGTATTTTCTTTATTTTATTGCAGGAATGAAGATTTATAAGTGATGAAAGCAAAAAAGCATGAAATGGAGCAAATTTGGATCAAAAAGAAAGAAATTCATGCAAAATTAACTATGTCGCTGACGGCGAGATCGAGCCCGTCGACGGCGAGATTATTAAGAAGATTTCTAAAGGATTTATAACTACCTCACCGACAGCGAGCCCGAGCCCACCTACAGCGAGATCAAGCAGTTTGGAGACCTTCTAAAAGCCTCGCCGACGGCGAGATTGTTCAAAATGTCAGATACATTGAACCTGGACACTTTTTTTGAAGAGGTGCTTAAGTAACCCTTGGACCTTTGTCTACCTCTATAAATAGAGGACGAATTTTTGTGTCTAGTGTGTCTCTTTTTGGTGTCTATTTATGTGTGTGTTTATTTAGAGAGTATTAGTATCTACTTGGTGTTTATTTTAAGAGTTTTTAGAGTGTAATTAGTGAGTTTAGAAGTGTGATGTACTGGAAGGAAAAGTCAAAGGAACTTCAAGGAGTCTGCTTTGGGAGGAAATTAAGATAAGTATTTTTGTTTATTGTTGTTAACTTTAAATAAAATCCATGCTTTGTTTAATTCTCATGCATTCTGAGTAGTTTTCTTAGTCTTTCTCCTTGTTTATGAAATTATGTGAATTGATGAAATTAAATAGAAGTGCCTAAAATATTAAAATAAATTGTGATAATTTTTACTTAGAGCTTAATTTACTTTCAATCTGGCCCATTGAATTGTTAAAATATGTTGAATTATCAACTATAGTAAAGATTACATCTAATATTCAGGGAAGTCAAAAGCCTTGGAAGGAGGATGCAAATAAATAGGGAAATATTATTTATCGGACGTAGAATTGGACATTTTACTGTGACAGACTAAAATATTCAATTTGGTCCTATTTTTTGAGAGCTGAAGTGTAGATGTTAGCCCTCAGGTGAGCGGCACGTGGGAGCTCTGAAGTGGCAGCCAGTATCCTCCCAGCCTAGCCACAGATTCAATAATCAAACATAGGATTAGTCAATGTTCTTTGCACCTGGACCAAAGGGTAAATAATAAGAATGCTCCTATTTGTCACAATACAATAAAAGAAATTCTATTTAAATTCATCATTCACTTAATTTTCTAAAAACAAGGAGAAGGATACTTTTTCGAAATCTTTTAAATCAACTTTATTTTAAAGCATTAGTTTAGTTTAGTTTGCTTTAGTTAATTATTCTAAATTTCCGTATATTATATTAGTAAGTAATTCCTTTAAATTTAGTTGATACAAATCTGTTAAAAACTTCCCTGTGGGATCGATAACCAGGACTCCACTAGAGCCCTGTATTACTTGATACGATACGTATACTTGCATAGAATCCACATTATACATTCAAAAAATTAAATATATATATTAAAACGGGATCAAGTTTTTGGTGTCGTTGCTATTAACATAAATTGCAAACATAAAAAAAGTGGGTCACTTATGTTGCACAAAATGGTTATGCAAGGGCCTAAAGAAAATGTGAGGATTTATGCTGCACTAAGTAGGCTACCTTAAAGTCCTATGGTTTGTTTGTTTTAATTTCTAAGTAGTTTTGCTGTTGAAGATGGCTGTGATGCCCACTATGCATTCTTCGAGCTCCTCGTTGTAGCAAGTTTTGTTTAAAGAAGTGTCAATTGTAAGAGAGAAGAGAAGTGTCATGTTTTGGAAGTATTTAAATTAAGGTGTTTTAATATTTTATTAGGGGAACATTAAAGTTGATTATAGCGAAAGCGGTTAAGATCCCACAGTTCCATCATTCCAACACTATTATTTTCATCAGATTCACTTAGTCCAAATGAATTTACTAAACTATAATTAATCAGTTTCATACTTTCATTTAGACCGTGGAAAACCCCGTTAGCAGCACATAGGTTACCTCCTCCAAGGGATTCCCGATCATCCAACGAGATGTTTTAATTTAGTAGCAATTGTGATTTTTGTTTTGTTTGTGATTAAATTTTGAGTTGTTTTATATTTTTATTATTGTGGCGGTGAATTTTATATTTTTTTGCTTTTTTAGTTTTGATTTTAGTTTTGGTTTTGTGGTTGTTCTGAAGGTCCTAGTTTTCATGCAGGGTGACATTGTTGTTTAACATGCAAATTTGTAAGGTAGGAAAGTGCAGTAGAGTGCAGGTAAGTAGATTGCAATAAAATAAAAGCAAACCTGGTAGGTCTTCCTGTCATCTCCACCTGAAACTTTAGTAATCTTGCAATAAAAATTTATAATTTGTAGAGAAGTAAAAACTATGGATATGTTAGCCATAAGCTTACAATGTCTTAGGTCATAACCCGGTGAATCCTATTCATTTATTTGAGAGATATTTTTTATTTAATAGATATAGTAGGTGCAGTAGTTCTACAAGGTGTCCAGAAGACTTGTAAAAGATCTAGGAGAGACCCAGATATTTCACATTCCTTTTGAGCTTCCTTGAGTTCATTTAGACTTATCATATTTATTAAATGATTTATCTGCTTCAAACCCTTATGCTCAGTGAGTCAATGTTTTAGTCATCCTGAAAGGTGGGGAGGTTATCATTTGATACTTTACTTAAAAATTATGAGGGTGGGACTTTAGAGGAAAACTTTACTTATGGAAAAATTTATCAAATTTTGATGGACTTATAGTGCTTCAAAAGGTATTTTAAGGTTTATTATGTTTTCTTTTCAAATTTCTATTATTTAATTCCTTTAATTAAGCTAGCTCATTACTAAACCCTTAAGATTTTAGTGGGTATTTTTATGTCTTCAGAAAATGAAGTTAAATGGCCTTTATGATTATGATTCTTATCAAAACATTGAATTATCATTTAAATGTCAAATGATGGGGTATTAAATTAGTTGAATATTAACTTCCCAAATCAACCCCTAACCTTAAGGCTCTTTTAATTTAATTTTCTTCCAAATTATGATAATTAAGGAAATTTAAATATTAAAGTTTGGTGTGAAAAATTACAATGGGTTTCTACCATTTATCCCTTGATGTTTCAATCATCCAAAATAATAATTAAGGCCATTTATTGCCCTTTTCCCATTTTGATTAAGCCTAAATGTTGATTAAGGCTAAATTTTTCCAAAATTACAATTTTACCCCTAAAGCTCTTTATCACTTCATAATTCATTAAGTTTAGCTCAAATGACTTTAAAACTTTTATGTGACCCCACTTATGAATTAATTAAAATATTAGAGGAGAAAATGTGACTTTTCAAATTTTGATTTAATTTATATATTTATTTTAATGCAAAAATAAGGGTTTTTAGTGAAAATTCAATAACCTATCCAAAACAAATCTTTGCATTGAATTTTTTATTGGAGGAAGACCTTGACCGGTGGACGACTTGGGCCAAATTTCATAATTTTTTGAGCTTGAATTTAATTACTAGAATTATTTTAAATTATAGATTATTAATTATTTATAAAATATTTTAAAAGTTGAAAATTCAATTTTATATTTTTCTTAAGTCCCTCGGAGGTCAGGGAACCCAGAGAAATATATTTTATATTTTCAAATTTTAATTTTAATTTTTAGAATTATTTTAGTAGAAAATTATGGAAATTCATTTATAGTCTTTCAAAATTAATTTAAGCCTTTTAAAAATTAATTTAAGCCTTTTAAAAATTAATATATTTATTTAGAGGCTTAAGAAAATTATGTGGGTGGTCCCTAAGTGATCAGGAGACCAAATGTGACAATTTGATAATTTTTAATATTTTTGTGATTTTCATTATTTTTAATTATTTAAGTATTTAAAATATAGTTAAAAATGAAAATTTTAGTAAAATTCCAATTTTAGTTTTAGAAAATTTTGATGATCACAAAGAACTCCCAAAACCAATTTGATGAATTTTTTAGTTGTATTTTAATTACTAAAATTAGTTTAATGTTTAAGATTGTCATTTCAACTAGAAAATTCATTTAAGTGGCCAAATGAACTCCAAATGTCATGAGATTTTTATGGAGAGTCCTCTGACTTTTAAAGTTTTGTGGAGAATTATTTTTGAGCAATTTATAATTATGTATAATCCAATTTATTTTTATTTGAAATTTAAGCCTTAATTACCATTAGAGTTATTTTTAGTGACTTAAATTGAATTTCTATTTTTCCTAGAGTCCTCTGGTCATAGGGAACCTACCATAATTTTTTTGGATTTTCTAATCAACATGCTAATTATTAGAATTAATTTATCAAAACAAATGCAAAAACATAAAAAATATAGATCTCCTCATAGAGGTCTTCACAGACCTTGGAAAAATCAGTAATGATCCCCATAACATAGGCCATAACATGCTAAAATGGCAAGTCATGGTAAAATGTCCTAATGCATGGAGAATTAAAATACTACAAAGGGTATTTAATTAATTAAAAATCATACATGCATCAAAAAAATTTTCTAACTTTTTCCACATTATTCTCATCTATTCACTGAGGAAGAGGGTATTTTATTTTATTTTTAAGAATTTTCTACACCAGGTATTGCTTTTTAAAGTTCAGGTGATTTAAATAAATCAGAAAATCCATAATTTCCTACTTAATCAACTCAGCGCCGCGTCAACCTACAACAGATCAAAGTCCTACTCGGCGCGCTCCCATTTAGTGCCGCCAGCTGACTGGGATGCCACGTGGCCCTTGGTTCCTTTCCATCTCTTCGGTTGGCGTGATCAGAGCCGTCCAACAAAAACATGCACCATCCAACGACTGCCCTTCTTCATCCCCGTCTGGTGTGATCCTATGACCGTCCACACTAAAACCCCAATTTCTTGAGCTATACTCAAATAAATCACTTCGAGTTCGATCCTATGGACTCATATAAGCATGGAAAACATATCCATATGACTAAGTATGGTTTAAATTAACCCTAATTACATGGAGAATTCATAGAAGCTCGGGAAGAAGGAGAGGTCAATACCTTGGCTCTGAGAAGTGAAGCTTTGATCTGAGATGCTCTACACCATCGTTGGAGTCCCAAGAGCTCAAGGATGAAGCCTCTTGCCCTGGTGAATTTCCTAGGCATGAAAGTGACCAGACCCGATTTGGAGCTTTAATGGAAGTCCCTGTTAGAGTGGCCTGGTGATGGGGCTTTCAATGGAGAACTTCTTCTCTTGCTATGTGGATGGTGTGTGAGTTTAATTTGACTTTGGTGAAGTTTAGGGAGATGTCCTATTTTAGGCTCAATTTTAAGCTTAGAAATTAAACTAAGACAGAGGATTTGGGGGCAGGAAAATGGTGGGGATTGGCTTCTCTGTGGGAAGGATTTGGAGTGATTTAGGAAAAGTTTTGTTCAGGTCTGGTTCAGCTAAACTTTTGCCCATGAAGGGTGGTGGCTTAAATAGCCATGGCTGGGTTGGCTGCTTGGGCTTCAGTTCAGGTGCAAAGAGCTTCCGAGGTGGAGTGTAGAGGAGCTCCAATGGCAATTTTAGGCTGAGTTGGCTATAGGGTAGAGTTTGAGTTTGGCCAAGTGCGAGGTGGCTCGCAATTTGTGCTCCTCCAGTGACTAGGCTGGCTTGCCACACCAGGGGAGGTGACCACTGGGTGAGGTGAGCCAGTGGGCAGGCCATCATGGGTTGAGCTTAAGTGGTTAATACATTATGGAAATCACCCCAAGGTTTAACCATTTAAAGGAGGATATCCCCTAATTTGGGGGACCTTTGGTCCATGGCTCCACTAGGGTGGTCTAGGTGGGTCTAGCCCAGTCCCTAGGGTCAACTTTGTGGCTATGGAGGGGTTAGTTTGGTCACATTTGGTTCAATTTGATTAAATTGGGTCATGGGTTCATTTGGGTCACCTTAGGTTCAAATTGGGCTAACTTGGTTTTGAGCTTAAATTGAGCCCAAGTGATTGAGCAAAATTGTGTATATGATTGTCATAAATGGTTTAAAGAAGGATTGGAGAGGTTTTGGATTGGTTTGGGGGATCAATTTGGCTTCAATTAGGATTTTGGTCAATTTGGGGCAAGTTGGGTTAACATGGGTTTAAGTTAGGCTAGAGTTATTTCCAAGGCCAATTGAAGGTTCCAAATGATCTAGGGGGATGTCTTAAAGAATTTCCAACATCAATTGGGAGGAAATTTTCTTAGTAGGGCAATCAATTTGGGAGATTTTAGGCATATGACATGTTTGGGTCAAAATTTGGGGTTTTGAACTTTAAGTGGATTTGGGTGAGACTTGGGCTAAAATTAGGAGAAATTGATGGTTCAATTCAGTTTTGGGGAGTGTCGTGAAGATTTTAGAAATCAAATTGGGGAAAAATAGATTGGTGTTAGGTCAATTTGGGGGATTTGGGTCATTTATTCAAAGTTGGGGATTTTGGATTTTAAGTGAAATTGAGCTCAAATGTGGGTCAAATTGAGCTTGGATTTGGTTTAGATTGACATTGGAGATTTTGAATTAAAGTTTGGAATTGAAATTGGGCAAGATTGAGATCAATTGGGTAGACATTGAGTTCAATGTGGGCACTTTTAGGTTAAATGAGTTAAATTGGGGCTTTTGGTTAAATTGGGCTAAATTGGCCAAATTGTGTCATGTGGTAGTTGAGAGAAATGAAATTAGGAATATTTGGTAGGTTTTGGAAATTATGAGAAATTTCAGAATTTTTGGAATTTTGGGCTAAGAGAGGCATTTTGGAGATTTTTGGAAGATTTGATAATTTTGCATAATTTTGGTTAATTTGAGTGGTATGGAGTATTGTTGAATGATTTTTGAAGAATTATGGGTAATTTGGGTGATTTTGGAAAATCTGGGGAATTTTAAGGTTTGGGGGTACTTTGGGTATTTTAGGGTAAAGGGGTTAGAAATTTAAAATCTTTAGGAAATTGGGACTGGTTCAAAGTGAGTAATATGGCATTATTTAGGTTGAGCCATGGACCATGGGTCATCCTCATTTGGTCTATCCTATTGCTCGGCTTGGATTTAGGAAAGTCCTAATGTTTATTTAATGTTTTAATCTTGCCAACTTTAGTTAATTAGGGCTTATATTTATATGATAGAATCATACAAATTGCCCGGAAGATGTGAGGGTTTATGTCGTATCGAAACGACTACCTCGAATCCTAAAACCGGGACAGGCTTAATTTGCAATGCAAATGCCTAACTAAGAGTTGAGGATTTATGTTGCACTAGGCAAACTACCTCGAAGTCCTATGGCTTTGTTATTTAATTCTGTGAAAGTTTTGTCAAGTAGGTCTAAGTTTTGCCGACGACGATGGCCGTGCCGCCCACCATGCTCCGAGCTCCTTGTTGTTGCAGAGGTTTAGTTTTAGAAATCATAAATCGGGGGATGAGAAAGCGTTTTGGTTTAGAGAAGTCTTAATTTCCAAGTGTTTTGTGTTTTAATTAAAACAAATCTTAAAGTTGGTTATAACGACACCTAAGATCCCACGGTTCCATCCTTCCGCATCATTATTTTATCGCATTCACTTAGTCCGTATGAATTTGCTAAACCTTAACCGAATGAGTTCCACACTTTCATTTGCACGTTGAAATCCCGTTAGCAACACGTAGGTTACATCATCCGAGTGTATTCCCGATCATCCAACAAGACGTTTTAATTTAGTTATAGTTGTAGTTTTGTGTTCTATCTAGTGATTAAATTTTGAGTTGTCTTATATTTTGAAATGTTGTGAGGTGAATTTATCTTGTAGTGTCTTTTAATTTAGTTATGGGTTTCGGTTTGGTTTCTATTCTAAAGGTGTAGGTTTTCATGCAACTCGTTGTTTTATCATGCAAGAAAAATATGCGATGCAATTAAATAAATTGCCGTAAAGTAAATCGCAATAAAATAAAAGCGTACCCTCGAGGGTCTTCCCGTCATCCCAAGCCGCACTTAAAACACAATTAGAATATTTAAGCAAGTTCCTAGGTAAAGCTAAGGAAAAGGGTTATGGTTTTCTACCAAATTCCTAATCCTATAGCTAGTCATTTCCTATGACGTCTAGGTTCTTTGTGTTTTTGGTTTGAAGACTACTTTTCTTCATCAAAGAACAATTAAGTTCAATTGTTCTTCTAAATATCCTATCATATCGAGGAAGTGCTTAAGAAGAATCTTAAACATCTTTTCAATATTTCTGTGGATTGTTTTAAGTCCAAATGAATTTAATTGTGTAAATGAATCGATCGTCCGAGGTTTTCAAGTTTTGTTAACTTGCTCATGAACTAGGACATTTGAATGTCCTATAAGTGAAGTAACATTTCATTTTTAATGTTCCGTTTTAGGAGCAGGATAATCAAAGCTCCTAAGGGCAAAATGATATTTAATGATTCGTGATTCAAATTTAAGTTCAAATTAATGATTTAAGTTTGGAATATGTTCAAGTTATCTTAGATTTATTTTTGAGTTCTTTATGTCTTAGGTGATGTTATTTAATTCAACTTAATACAATTTAATTTAATTTAATTTACTTAATTCAATTTAATTCAATTTAGTTTGATTTGATTTAATTTAATTCAATTTAGTTTGATTTGGATTTAGTTTTTAATTTAATTTAATTTAATTTAATTTAATTTAATTTAATTTAATTTAATTTAATTTATTTAATTTAATTTAATTTATTTATTTAATTTAATTTAATTTAATTTAATTTAATTTTATTTATTTAATTTAATTTATTTAATTCATTTAATTTAATTTAATTTGTTTATTTAATTTAATTTAATTTAATTTAATTTAATTCAACTTTAATCTTAATTTAATTTAATTTTAATTTTAATTTAATTTACTTAATTTAATTTAATTTTTAATTTAATTTAATTTAATTTTAATTTAAATTTTTGAAAGAGTTTAATGATTTAATTTTAGTTTAATGATTAAGTCTTTTAATATTTTAAATTTGAGTTATCATTTTAATTAAGAGTTGAATATTAATGAGATGATTAATTTAGGGATTTTTAAGAAGAAATGTCTCTCCCTAATAATATCCCTATTTTAATAATTCCAATTTTATTATTCTTCCAAATTTAATCAATTATTTAATTAAAGTTTAATCATTTTAAATTGCTTAATGCTTCTTACCCTTCAATTATTAAATTTCAATCATCCAAATCAGGTTAGGATCAAATATTTTACCTGTTAATTTTTTATTAAACCTAAAGTTTTAATTAAGGGTTAAAATTTTAATTACCATTTTGCCCTTTAAGCTTAATAATTTCAAAACTCACTAAATTGAACTCAAAATGAACTTGAAATTTTTATGTGACTTCACTCATATGTCACTAAAGACATGAGAGGAGAAAAATGTGATTTTTCTGTATTTAATTTATTTATATAATTATTTTTAGTAGAAAATAGAGATTTTCAAGGAAAATTTGATAACATGACCAAGGAAAGTTTTTATCCTTAAGAAAATTAGGGGACATTCCTAATGACCAGAGGACCACTTGACTAATTTTGGTGATTTTTTGAATTATATTATTTTTGTATTATAATTATTTTAAGTTTTGGAGTATTAATTAATTTAAAAATAAAATAAATGTTGAAAAATGAATTTTATATTGTTCAAAAATCTCTCTGATATCAAGGAAACCAGAGAAGCAAATTTTGCAATTTTCTGATTTTTTTCTATGATTTATTATAATTATTTTAGTGAAAATGCTTGAAAATACATTTTTTAATTTTAAAATTACCCTAGAACTTTAAAAATTAATATCTCACCAAATAGGCCTAAGAAAATATGGGGTTTTGTTCCTAAGTGATTAAAATTCAAAATGTGACATTTTGGTGAATTTTATTATTTTTGTGATTTTTATTATTTTTTAATTATTAAAAATATTAAAATAATATTAAAAATCAATTTTTTTAGAAAATTGAAATTTTAATTTTCTTAAATTCCCTGATATCAGAGAGGCTCTAAAACCAATTTGGTGAATTTTTGAAAGGTATTTTGAAAGTTATGAATTTTGTGTGTTTTTAACGACTAAATGCACAATCAACCCAATTAATAGTGGCTAACCAAGTCCACCGATCAAACTTTATGGTGGGTTCCTCTGATCCTAAAGGTCAGTGGAGAATTGATTTCAAGTCAATTTAATTCATGGTTAACTCTAATTAATTAGAGACCTATTTTGAGTGTTTAAGCCAATTAGGTTGTCTAAAATGAACTAACTCAAAACCTATTTTTCCTGGTGGTTCTTCCGGTCATAAGGAACATCACCAAATTTTCCTAGAATTTATTTCACAACATGATATTTATTAGAATTAAAATACTCAAAAATGTTGACATGAATTTGAAAAATCAATAACTCTTCATAGGGATGGCCTCTGACTTTGGAAAATTCAAAGGAATGTTCCCCAAATCTCGTAGGCTTCAAAAGCCCTATGGTCTCATGGTGAATTGTATGAATGCATGGAGAATTAAATGTATGCAGAGAGTAAATAAATTACTAAAAATAAAATACTTGATGAAATTAAATGATTTCTTTTCCATATTATTCTCCTCTGTTCACCGAGCAAGAGGGTATTTTTCTTTTCTTTATTTTTTCGATTTTCCTACACAAAGTTATGAATTTTCCAAGTTTAGGGAATTAAATAAATAAAATACCCTATTTTTCTATTTATCCACGCGCGCGCCGCATCCTCGGCATCTCCGAACTCACACGCGTCGCGCTCCCATTCGACGCCGCCATCCGAGCCGCAGCTCCGGCCCCGCGGTTCTCGTACCGTCTCCCCGGTCCGACGCCATCCGAGCCGTCCGTCCGCGCGTGTATTAAATGGACGCATCCGTTCATCGTCCCCGAGCGTCCGTACCCGAGAGCCGGGGCTCCGACACTAAATCCCTAAGATCTCACTCGATACTCAACGGATTTTTATGTTCGTATGTTTCTATGGATTCGTTCAAAGTTATATATCAACACATCTATACTCGTTATCATGCATCGAAATTAAGGCATTTGAAATGGAGAATCTCCATAAGCTCTCTGATGAAGAATTAGTCTATACCTTTGCTCGCAGAAGTGTGGCTTCGATCCGAGAGTTGTTGCACCTTCGATTGGATCCCGCAACAAGCTCCATGAAGTCTCCTCGGTCTCGTGAATTGTCTAGATGTGATTTCGACCAAGCCCGATCACAAAGCTTCGAGGCCGGAGCAACCGGGTGGCTCCGAGATGGGCTTTTGCCGGTGGACACCTTCCCTTGGTCTGGTGAAGGTGTAGAACCAATCAATTTGGGGATTGGCTCACCGCGGAGAAGTCCTAGTTTTGGGTGGAATTTCAACTCCGAAATCGAGCTCACAGAGAAGAAATGGCAGGGGGATCTCACCGGGGATCAAGTGCTCGCGTATGGGGAGGAGTCCGGAACAATTTTGCGCAGTTTCCTTAAGGTTTTGTTTTCAAATTTATACTCATGGCCGAGAGGGGTGGAGCTTAAATAGGAGAGGGTGAGGAGCCCTGTGGGAGCAATGGTTGGGATCAGTCAGCCTTGGTGAGGAGAAGAACAGCCCATGGTGACCACTAGGCATGGGGCAAACAAGAAGGGAGAATTTCAATGCTGGGCTCACATGTGAGCTCTCGGCCATGGTGTTTTCCTGCCCTCGATGGCCGCCTCGCCTGTGCATCGTCACCATCTTGGTCGTGGAGGTCGTGGTCGGAGCTAGTGCAATCAATTAGCATCGTCATGTGTAAAGGGTTTGATTTAGATGGAATGGGGGCATGGCTAAATTTGACCTTAAATGGGTCAACCTAATGCTGTGTGCACCACCCAAGGCCCGGGTTTCGTCGAGGGAAAAGTGATTTGGCTCAAGATAATCGTAGGGTCAAGAGGGGTATTTTGGGTATTCTGAGGCATTGGGAGGTTTCTTGGAATTTTTGGCATTTCTTTTGGGTATGGATGATCAATTTGAGTGATGTGGAAATGTTTGGGAATGATTTTGGAGAATTTCGGGTGATTTGGAAATTTTGAGAGATTTGGGCTATTCAGGGCTTTGGGTAAAGTTAGCGGGTGTCAGTCCCGGGTCAAAATCGAAAATTTGGAAATTGAAGATTGGGTGGATGTAAGTGGAATAAAATCATTTTGTTTCGAGCCATGAAGCCATATCAAGCCCACATGAGCCATGAAGGGACTTATTTGAGGCATTCACTATGTTGTTCCTAACCTCTTTAGCCAAGGCTTAGGTTAAGGACCATCCATGTGAATCACCTACATGAGTCAGGAGGTCAAGCCTGCAGGTGCGTTTTTAGAGGTGTATGGAAGTGTAGTGTATGAGTGTAGTGTGTGTGCAAGTCAACCCTTCACCAGACCAGGCCACCCAGGCAGTCCTAAGGCCAAAGAGAGTCCTAAAGGAACTCATCCTTAAACTTCCACATTCGATTTCAACCCTCTGTGTGATTAGGGTCTTACAAAATAAGTTTGTGGGTTTGCAGTGGAGTTTAGAAGTGGTTTGAATTTCTAAAAGGTGGGTCCCAATTTAATCCTCTAAGATAGTCAAAGGAAAAGCCTAAGGCTAGATCCTACACTAAAAGAAGAAGGCATGACCTCATAAAAATGAGGTCAACACACTATTTTCTGCCCAAAATTGTTTCTTTTAAAGTGATCAAGAGTTTCCAAGAGTTTTCCAAGCATCCCTTCAAAAATCATCCACATTCGATGCACCTCATGAGAGAACCGATTTCCCGCCGTCGGCGGCTCTAGCGCACCCCGTCGCGGCCTTCTAGAATACTTAGCCTGGACTCTCTTTCATGAGGCTCACCGTTCTGCCGGCCTTGATCTTGCCGTCGCGTGGCTTTCTTGTAATATTTTCCGAACTCTTAAGAAAAATCCACCGCCGACGCCGAGCTCTCGCCGAAGCCTTAGATCAAATTTTCTTCTTTTTGGTCCTTTGCTTCAAATTCGCTCCTTTTGCATTTTTTCGCTCTATTGTCCATAAATCAACATATCTACAATAAATCATCAAAAATAACATTCTTTAAAGTGCAACATAATCAAAATAAATATAAAATAGGCATGAAAATCTTAACATAATTTTAGTGGGTCAGAATCCCGAAACATAACTATTACTTGTCCTCATGTAACTTTTAGTACTAAATAAATGTTATGATTAATTGTGCAGATAGTTTTAATTCGTAAATACTATGTTTTTTATTTAAATAAATATCAAAGTAAGCCTTCAAAGAAAAATTTTCAAGTAATTAGATTAATTATGCAGATATAAGGATATCTAGTCATCAAGTCTAAGAGTTTTAGTCTTCTATTCATTTCAAGAATGACTTTAGGTTGCAATATTAATTCACTTAGAATATTTAAAAGGTAGGAAATTCATGAGAACACCACTAGTAAAGAAACTAGTTCATAAATATAAGTTTATAAATGTATTTAGTTTTCCCTTTAGGTTAATCCAAGTGAAGCCAATTTTGATAAGGCATCTCCTCAAGCTTCACCTCACTCACTTTTTCTTTTCATTCGGATTGCTTTTCAATCCTTTATATATTTTTCTTTTCTTTTTTTCAGGGATTATTTTTCAATCATTTCTTTTTTCTTTTTCTTTTTCAAGTAATGATTACTATATCTAGATAGCATGTTAATGATTTTGAACTTCACTCTTCTTTTCCTAAATCTAAAACTTATAAAAGATTCCTTTCCCTTATATGTAATTCATACTTCTTACATCATCGAGTCCCAATCTTTTTCTTTCTCACTTAAATTCCTAAGATTCTTAATATTTCTGAATATAATATTCTTTACTTTAAATAGTTAACTATAGTCTTATCCTCTTATATCAAATATCTTAACCTACAAATTTGCATTTTCATTACTAAAAATATTTCTTTTTGGATCTTCTATAATATTTAAATAACATCTAAATATAGTTAATCGAATTAAATTTATCATAAAAGTCATGTTATAAATTTTCAAAATATTTTAATTTGAGAACACTTAATAGTTAATATTTTTCTCCCCTCCCAAACCTAAAGATTTCAATAATAGAAATAATATGGGGTGGGAAAGAAGAAAATTTCTAAATAGATAAATCATACCTTTCGCACTTCGTGCATTTTCTTTTCTCTGAAATTTTTGGTGTGTTTTTTTTTAAATTTTAACTTCAACTGGACCTGTAATATTAGGAACTTTTCTACACATATAATGTTTTAGAGAATTTGTCAAGTTAATGAAATTTTGAAACAAGTATATAAAACAAAACATTTAATTACAACAATTAACTACACTACACAGATACGACATAACATTTGCATTTCACAACACAATAACACACAATCTACTAATTAAACTAAGAGTTCACAATTACAACCATAATTATGCATCACAACTACAGAATGAAATATAAACTACAACACAATACGACCTCGAAAATAAAACAGCTTCAAATTACAAATAACAAAATGAAAATACTACAACAAAACATAATCACATCACAATCAGAGATCAAAATCCCATGTTATGTCTTCATCTCCCTGGTCAGCAGTGGACCTGCCGATAGCAAGTATACCGGGGGCATTCCCGAGTGCAACACGTTCACCTCTCAGAAGATCTAAATTCTCGAGCATCATAATAAGCACCAAAATCCGAATGCCGTCAAGATATTCACTATCATTATCATGTCTTCACTCTAATCCTTCAATCCATTGATCTATTCTCCCGAGTCATTCATCAAACTTTTCAAAACTTTTCCACTCTAGGGTCATCTCATTCATCAAATTATAAAGAGTAGGAGAGCTAGAGGTGATAGATCACAATCAAGAGAGGAGACATTCCCCACTAGAAGGTGCTTTCTTACTCCTACTCCTAGATCTCCATTCTTCATGGATTCTTACGTCTTCAAATTAGCTTTACTAATGGGTTTCACAGATATACCCATTCTTCATCGTCTCTAGCTTCCACTCTAGATAATTGTCGACCTCATTTTGGCGAGGTCTCTCTTTTCTCACTCTTTAGTACTTAGGACTGAAATTCTTTAGGCTTTTCCTTTGACTAATCTTATTAATTTAAACGAACCCACCCTTTAGAAATTCAAACACCTCTTAACTCCCTGCAAACCCCACAAGCTTGATCGTAGACCCCTAATCACCTGCAGGGTCAAATCAAATGTGGAGGTTTAAAAAGGATGAGTTCCCTGCGCACTCGCCTTTAGGAATACCCCAGACGGCCCGGTCTCTGCAGGGTCGACTCGCACATACACTACACTCTCATACACATCCCAAGTCCTAAAACCACACTCTCACCCAACTCGACTTCCGACTCATGTAGGTAATTCATATGGATGGTCCTTAACCCCTAAGCCCCCGGCTAAGAGGGTCAGGAACAACATGTTGAATGCCTCAAATGAGTCCTCTCATGGCTTATATGCTTACTATAGCTTCATGGCTCAACCAAAATGATTCCATTTCACTCAAATTTGATCAATCTTCATTTTTCCAAAATTTCAATTTTCGACTCCCCGGGGCCCTACATCCACTAAACCTACCAAATACCCTTTAAAATGACCCAAAATTTGCAAAATTATATAAATTACCCAAAATTCCTCAAAATCAATCCTAAACATTTTCCCCCACTCAAATTGACCATCTTTGGCGAAAAAATACCAAAATTTCCAAAATTACCCCCAAATTTCCAAAAATACCCAAAATGCCCTTCTGAAATTTCAAAAAATCCAAAAAATTTAAAAATACCTAAAAAATTCCATAAAATCCCAAATATTCCCAATTTAATTTTGTTCAACTACAGCATGGGCCAATTTTTTCCAATTTACCTCACTTTTACCAAAACCCCCAATTTGACCCATTTTTAACTCTAAGTAAACCTAATATCAAACCAAACCACCCCAATTGACCACAAATTTGGTCCAATTCAATTCTAACCATAATTCAATATCCCCAATATCAATTTAGACCAAATACAACTCCAATTTGATTGACATTTTAAGCCCACTCAAGTTGAAGCCTAAGGCCCAACTTTGGCCCATGACCTAAACCTAGCCCAAACCTAGCCCAATTCAACTCCAATTGGCCCCAAATATTTTCTAAAGCCTTCCTAACATCCCCATAAACAAAACATCAACTTGATTTGCCAAAAATTTGAGCCTAAACTCCACCCAAACCTAACCCAAAACCAAAATCCCTTAAATTGACCTAAGCCCAAACCTAACCCAAATGGGCCCAAATCCCAAAATTAAAGTCTAACCAAAGTTGGAAACTCTTTGTGACACTCCCATAAAAAATTCTCAACATTAATTTTATATCAAATCCAACTTTAGCCCAACCTTAGCCCAAGTTAGCCCAATTTGGCCCACATCAAGCCCCTTCACCAAAAGACCCCACATTAAACCCAATTCAATTCAAAAATCACTTCATACTTGTTCCAAACCACCATGACACATGCCTAAACCAATTGCAACATTTATTTGACATGGTCCTTCAAAAAATTTTCATCCAAAAGCCCACTTAAACCACTTTAAAGCCCATCCAAAACCATTTCAAAAGCCCAAAATCAATCCAAAGCTTACATGACATCTTCATTGATCATCCATCAAGACCACCCCTATGTCCAAAGTCCATCATGTTGATCAAACCAAAATCGTATCATGACAAATCCCATTAAAAGAATTCAAAATTTTCAAAATTCCAAATAACCCATTTCCATGAGATTGAGCCAAGCCAGAGGGAAGCCATAGGATGCTTCCAGAGCCATGCTTGGCTTCTCACATGGAAGCCATGAGAATCTTAGGATTGTCTACCCTCCCTAAATGGCAAAAGGAGGAGATCCCTTTAAACACTCCCTAAAAGTCATTAGTCATACCCACGTTCCCCCTAACCCAAAATTAATCCAAATATATTTGGATGGGGACTTCTCCACTCCAAACCAGTAGACCTATCCCTCGACCTCCCTCACCCCCAAATCAGTCTCGCTGGTGGTTGCACCAAACCCAAATACATGAATTGACCAAAATCAAGCCAAAATGACCTTGCCCCAAACCATTTTAATCAAAACTCTCTACACATGGTACAGCCAATTGCTTGCACCAAACCTAATCCCCGGACTCATCGGAAGTCAAGACGGTGACTCGACTCGCCGCCACCACCCGGGACAATCGAAAACACCATTGCCGAGAGCTCCATGTGAGCCAAAATTTTCAATTCTCCTGGTTGAGCTATCCCAACCCAAAATGACACCATGGCTATTCTTCCTCCCGCCAGCAGCTCCTCGATCCCACCCTCCACCGTCTCCCCGAGCTCCTCTAGCCACCTCTATTTAAACTCACTCACCTCAACCAAAGAAGGAGTTGAACAAAGCCTTACCAAAACTCTACCAAAATCATCGCACTTTCCGCACATGTAGAACTTGATCCTAATCGACATCCACCCTTAAACCCTCTCTCGCGAGCTCAATTTTAGTTGAAAATCCACCCAAAAAATAGGACACTTCACCATAGTGAGCCAATCTCCAAATTGATTGATCCTACACCTTCACTCAAACCAAGAGGAGAAGTTCCCAGCAAAAGCCCCCTCACTGTGCCAGCTTACATTACTTCCACCTCCAAGCTTTGTGACCTGGCCTTTGGTCACTTTCATACCTAGACAATTCTCTAGAGCCGTAGACTTTATCCGGAGCTTGCCCGGACTCAATCGAAGGTGACACAATCCTCGCATTGAAGCTTCACTTCTCCGAGCAAAGGTATGAACTCATTCTTCCTCCCGAGCTTCCAAAGAATTCTCCATTTTGTTCAAGTTAATTTCATAGCCTATAAACCGTATGGATGTGTCATCTCTAAGACGAATCGATAGAGTATAAGAACACAAAAATCCATTGAGAATCGAGTGAGATCTTAGGGTTTTAGTGTGGACGGCCATGGGTGCACACCCCGCCGTAGACGATGACCAGAGCCGTTGGATCGCGCGTGTATCGAGCTGACGCGTCGAGATCAAGCTCTGACTCTGCAATGGTACGCGAACCGCGGGCCCCCGGAGAGCTGAGTTAGATGGCGGCGCCGAATCACAGCCGCGATGCGTGGGCTTTCTCGAGCCGCCGAGGTTGACGCGTCACGCGTGGATAAGTAGGAAATTCGGTATTTTTGAATTATTTAAATGCCCCGAACTTCAAAAAATTCATATATCTTTGCATAGAAAAATCACAAAAATAAAATAAAATACCCTCTTGCTCAGTGAACAGAGGAGAATAATGTGGAAAAGAAATCAAGTTAATTGGATGAGTATTTTAATTTTTTAATAATTTATTTACTATTTTCAATATTTTGATTCTTCATTTCCATACCTAAATTCTATCATGGCATGAGGCCATAGGGCTTTTGAAGCTCTGATCTTGGGAATATTCCCTGAATTTTTTTAAGGTCAGACCATCTCTGTGAAAAGATATTGATTTTTCAAGTTCATGTCACTATTTTAGGTATTTTAATTCCAATAATTAGCATGTTGTAAAATAAATTCTAGGAAAATTTGGTGATGTTTCTTAGACCAGAGGACCCTATGAAACATAAATTTTGAATTAATTCATTCTCATAATAACCTAACTCTGCCTAAAACCCTAAAATTGAATTTAACTAATTAGGGTTAACCACACATCAAATCGACTCGAAAACAATTCTCCATTACTCTTTAGGGTCGTAGGAACTCACATAAAATTTTGAAATCAATTGGACTTGATTAACCCAACCAAATGAATTGATTAAGCTCTCATAAGCAAAATGGAACTTTAAAAATTCATAACTCCAAAAATACTTTTCAAAAATTCACAAAAATGATTTTCAGCTTCTCTCGATATCGTGAGTCCGTAAAAATAAAATTTAAATTTTTCTAAAAAAGTTAATTTTTCACAATATGTTAATATTTTAATAACTAAAAAATAATAAAAATCACAAAAAATATTAAAAATCATAAAAATGTCATATTTTGACTCCTAATCATTTAGGAACAAACCAAATATTTTTTCCTAAGTCTTGTGGTATGATATCAATTTAAAGGCTTAATGTAATTTTTAATATTAAAAAAATGAATTTTCAACCTTTTTCACTAAAAGAATTCTAATAAATCAAAGAAAAATCAGAAAAATTAAAAAATTTGTTTCTCCGGACTCCTTGAGGTCGCAGAAATTTAAGAAAAATATAAATCTATTTTTCAACTTTTATTTTATTTTAAAATTAATTAATACTCTAAAAGTCAAAATAATTATAATAAATAAAATATAATTTAAAAATCACAAATCTTGTCAAAGTGATTCTCTGGTCATTAGGAAGATCCCATAATTTTCTTAAGGATTTATTACTTCTTCGGTCATGTTGTTGTAATTTTCTTGAAAACTCTATTTTCTACTAAAAATAATTATATAAATAAATTAATTTCAGGCACCATACTTTCTCCTCTAATGTCTTAATTGACATGTGAGTGCGGTGACATAAAAATTTCAAATTCGTTTGAGCTCAATTTAGTGAGTTATAAAATAAATAAGCTTAAAAGGGAATAAATGTAATTAAAAACTTTAACCCTTTAATTAAAACTTTAGGTTCAATCAAAATGGGGGTAAAATATTTGATTTTAACTTTCTTTTGGATGATTGAAACTTAGGGAAATTAAGGGGTAGAAACCCACCAAACATTTTTTGAAAATATCAAAATGAAACTTAATTAATTAAATGATTTAAATTTTGGAAAGAATATATTTAAAATTTGGATTATTAAAATAAGGATAGTATTAAGAGGATATTTATTCTTTAATTTAAAAAAACCATAAATAAAATCACTTTAACAATATTTATTCTTAATTAAGAATTAAAATAATAATCCAAATTAACAATTAAAACTAAAATTAAAATTAAATAAAATTAAATTAAAAATTAAATTAAAAATTAAATAAAATTAAATTAAAAATTAAATAAAATAAAATTAAATTAAATCTATATATTAAATTAAAATCAAATTGAATTAAATTAAATTAAAATCATTTAACAACAAACCTAAATGAAATCATTAAGAATTAAATCAAAACATATCAATAATTTCAACACCTCTTTCTATTTAAGTAAATTTAAAACATGAGCATCAATTTGAAATACCAAGATAATTGAAAATATAAAGATTTAAATCAAATCTAAAATAATTTGAACACTATTCCAAACTTAAAATTATAAATTAAACCCTCATAATTAACTAAAACACTTTAAATCATTAACTCAAACATAAATTAAGAATGATTAAAATTCTCAACAAACCAACTTGCCCTTAAAGGCTTTAATTATTATAACTCTTAAATAGAGTATTAAGTGAGATGTCACTTCATTCATCAAAGTAATCAAATACCTAAGTTCATCGAGCAAGAGACAAAGTTTAACTAAACTTCTAGATGATTAATTCACCTGTACAACTAAATTTACTTGGACTTAAAATAATCCCAGAAGCATTGAAAAGATGTTTAGACTCACCCCAAGACTTCCTCAATATTTACTAGATGAAAAGATGTTTTGCTTACTTTTCTTGCATGTTAAATAAGACCGTTGCATGAAAACCAAACCTTTAGGATAGTCCCTAAACTGAAGCCAAAACTAAATTAAAAGTCATTACAAGATAAAAATTACCGCCACAACATTTCAAAATATAAAACAACTCAAAATTTAATCACAAACGTAACAACAAAACTACAATCGTAACCAAATTAAAACATCTCGTTGAATGATCGAGAATAATTTCGTATGATGTAACCCACGTGTTGCTAACGGGATTTCCTACTGGCCTAAATGAAAGTGTGGAACTCATTCAGTTGAGTTTAGCAAATTCATCCGGACTAAGTGAATTCGATGAAAATAATGGTGTCGGGATGATCTAACCGCGGGATCTTAATCCTGCTCGTTTAAACAACTTCAAGATTTATTTCAATTAAAACATTAAAGACATTTGAATTTTAAGTTTTTCTCTAAACTAAAACACTTTCATCCTTTGATTTATGACTTCTAAAACTAAACCTCTCGCAACAACAAGGAGCTCGGAGCATAGGGCAAAGACGGCCATCTTCGCCGCCAAAGACTTGTGTCTACTTCGCAAAACTTTCTTAGAATTAAATAACCAAGCCATAGACTTCGAGGTAGTTTTCCTAGTGCAACATAAATCCTCAACTCTTTGTTAGGCATTTGCATGATCATGTCATGTAAATTAAGCCCTAACCGGTCTTAGGACTCGAGGCCGTTCGGCACGACATAAACCCTCATATCTTCAAAAGTTATTTGTATGATCACGTCATACAAATAAAAAACCTAAATAAATAAAATTGGCAGGATTGCAACATTAAATAAACTCCCAATTGAAGCCAAACAATAGGATTGTTTGGGAAGTTTTCAAGATTCTCTTTGGATCCTCAAACTCTTCTCCTACTTCTCTTTCTTCGATTCATAAAATAAACCGTTCCAAATTTGAACTAATCCCTATTGAAATTTTCAAAATTCACCTGAAAACCTTAAACTTTGAAATTATTAAGAGCAAAACCACTGATCATTATCGAGAGTTTTCTAAGTGATTCTCGTCACTTAGGATGTAATTAACTATAGGGGCTTGCCTCTATAGGGAAATTTAAGAACCTGCATTATAAACCCCGCTTAATTCCTTTATATTAAGTAGCGGGGAACTTGTCGGCTTATAAATTTGGTTCGCACCAAACAGATGTCACAAATCTTCTAGTTTATTTAATCGAGCCCCATCGTCGCGCATGTCTATTCTTCGGGATAGATATACAATTTGTGATGCGGTGCTCGTTTATATAAACTATTCTAGATGTGAGATCGGTTTAATTTCATATCTTAAAATTTTCAAACTTAAAAATTATTTTCAAAAATCAAATACTACTTTCTAAATTATAATATAATAAAATTAAATTTAAAATTTAAAATTCGCTGACAATTTCTGTAGGCGACCCCTTTTCAAAACACGACCCAATAATATGCCGACACACTGGGCAAAGTGCATAAATTAGGCCGTGATGTCCTAAATATCCACTTGATTCACTCTTTGTCGTGGTCATAATATTCTTGTAAATAATACTTCCACATTACTTCTTTTAACGAGCTAATTTATAAAATCACCGTAAAACCTCTTACTTTGACAAAGCTCATCCCTTGCTGAGTCGATTTGCATATAACTCTTTTACAACTTCTACAATAATCTTGTTAGTAGAGTAACAAAATTCTCCCACTTCCTTTCTCTAATAACTCATTCCACCTCTCCTGCAAGATTATCGAAAACTTGGATCTTGAATACACTTCTTTCCTTGGAAGATTGAAGTGCATTCAATTTGGCTTTAGCATATATAAACAATGTCTCGTCAAATTCTAGTCGCCTCTTTGATGTGGAGCCATTTTTTGATCTATCAAAATTACAAAAATCCAAACTAAATTCCAAAAAATAATACAAATCGTTTCTAAAAGTGACTTAAAGCAATCTAAATCAAGTTCCATGAATTCCTTCCAAGTCTTTTCTCCACATTTCTCAAGTTTTCCAAAATTTCTAATGTGAAGAAATTCATTGTGAAAATAAAAAAGTTTTTACATAAGAGGGAAGCTCTGCATCGCAGGAAGATGAAATCTCGGTGTTAAAATGGGTTGAAATCGCTCCAAATCCAAGATCTCTCAAGCCTTAGGTCGAAATTTTTTGTGAATAAAGGAAGAAGACAAGACAAATAGTGGCGGCCGACAAGTCAAAATCGCGGTTAAAAGGTAATTTTTGGAATATCTCGGCCGGCGGAGTCATTCGCCCCGTCGGCGGGCTCAATTGAATTTAACTTCAATAGTCTCGAGGAAAACATACCGTCGGCGGCCTCAAGCGAGCTGTCGACGAGTTTCTTAAATTTTGATAATTTTTCAAGTTTTTACGATTTCGATCAATTTTAAACCTCGTCGTCATCCGTTTGATCATTTTAAACATAAATTTTAATTGATTAAGTGATGTTATAACATAAATAAACATACACACAAAACTTCACAATTATATATTAAATCCATGTGTTACATTACACATTACATAACACACAAGCCATGTATTTTCTTAACCTAAATTTCAATCCGTCGCAATCCAAGACACTATACTCAAAACGCTGAAAAAAACATTCTAATCATAATCTCAACTATACCGAGATAAAAAAGCAAACAATCAAAAGAAAACAAACAAACATAGTTTAAATTAAGTTCAACATAAAGAAACATATAAATAAAGCAATTCTACTAATCTAATTTTCTCTCGAATCGTTCGGTTTCTCCTCCGATATCACCCATCACTTGAACATGCACGAACAAAGCATAGAAAGGTCGGAATGGGAATTATTCAGTTGAATCTTCTTTAATCCATCCCATTCTTCTCATTAAGTGTATCAAACTTCGCTTCGAAACGTCAAGTATGATCAAAATGTTCTTTTATTTTCCAATCAAGGTGATCAAAGAAATCGTAGATGTTGTTAACTCGAATTCATTAAATTTTGTAACTGGTTCTCCAAATTCTTGATTCCGTGTAAGATCATCGGTGTCTTGTCCACTACAAGAGGTTGAATTGAATAGAGTTTTGCGATGTTTCGATCCATAATCATGCCCATATATCATTCTCTTCATCATCGTGGAACATTTTGGTTGGGTCTAAAGGTTTCCAAGGTTGAAATACCTTTTCCCATATCTCGTACGATACTAGAAACATACTCAATATTGAGAAAATTGTTGAAGGATGTCCAAGCCTCGAGATGATCCTTGAACGATCGTGCCAAAAATACTTCACAATAATTGATCCAATATCAATCGTCATCCCATTCGAATGCGTAGCCTTTCAATATATCACTCTCTTTTAATGACTTTACCGATCTTCATCATCTGCATTACCCTTGCAGATATGAAAGTACAATGTCTTGAAACAGGATTTACAAGTGTGCGTTAAAAACTCGACATACTAGTTTTCTCTAACTTCCCGCCTTCGCCATTCGTCAAATATCGGTATATTTCATTCCTCGGCAAACAGAACATTCTCAAGCATACAATTCATTAATTCTTCTAGGAATTAAAAGTTATCCACCTACCTCGCACATAGACGCTTCCTTGGTTGATTCCATGCAAATTGGCGTAAAAAACTCCTCCACCACAGAACAACTACCGCAGCGTAGTGTAGCAAAATACTTCTATTCTTTTGTCGCACAATCATTTCTTCAATTGCCGTCGAAGGATTATTCACTCCTCGATTCACAAAACCTCTTTCATTAATTAGCATCCTCTTTGACATCACTTTGTTGAAAACTCACAGCTCCCCGCACTAACGAACTTTCGTAGGTCGAACACTCGAAAATCTAGGCGATCTATGGAATCGGAAGCCATTGCAGAAGAATTCATGAGAGTTTCGATTCATTTTTGAGGAATATAGCGTTTTGGAACCGTTCATAGAAGTTTATATGGATAATCATAAAACCGCCAAAAAACCATTGTTTCAAACTCGAAAAACCGGCCACTCGCCGATCTGCCGTCGGCGGCCTCGACAGCCATCGAGAGCTATGTGCAATTAAACATGTAGACCCCTGGGAAAAATCGCCATCGGCGGCGGCTGCTTCCCGCTTCGGTTCCCTAGGCAAAATTTTGCACATAAACTCCGTGGTCAAATACGTTCTAAATTTTCTTCATGATCCAAATTTTCGATGATCAAAGGGTAAATATGAGCAAGAGACCAAGACTACTACAAACTAATGATAAATTCACACAAACACACAACAAATAAAGATAACTATGGGTTGCATCCCATAAAGCGCTTGGTTCAACGTCGCGTCAACCCGACCCATCGAGGTGTTACTCGGGTCAATTAAGTTTTAAACCTCTTTGTAAATTTGCCTATTCACCCTCAAAATATGTTTTAATCTATGTCCATTTATTTTAAATGTATTCTCTCGTCTTTGGATCTTCAATTTCAAATACCCATAAGTATAAACTTGAGTTACAAGAAAGGGTCCTTACCAACGAGACTTCAATTTCCCAGAAATAACTTTAACCTTGTATTGTAAAGCAAAAATCGTTTTGTCCCGGTTCAAAGTTCTTCCGTTAATCTTTCAATCATGCCTTAACTTCAGCCTTTTCTTATAAATTCGTCGTTATCATAAGATTCATTTCTTAGTTCTTCTAATTCATTCAATTGTAACAATCTCTTCTCACCATCATTTTTCAAATTATAATTTACCTTAATCACCCAATATGCTTTATGTCTAATTCTTTCCGGGTAAGTGGCAAGTCTTTCCAAAAATGAGCTCATAAGGAGTCATACCAATAAAAGTTTTATAAGCAATTCCATATGACAAGAATGCAAGATCTAGTCTCGCAAACCAATCTACTTTACTTGGATTTACAATTTTTTTCTAAAATTTTTTTTATCTTACGATTAGAAACTTCACTAAACCATTGGTCGAGGACATGCGTAAAGAATCTACGAACAATATTAAATTTTTTGCCAATATTTCAATATATTTATTCCTAAAATGGGATCCTCCGTCGTTGATAATCACACTAGACATTTCGTATCTCGTGAAAATGTTTTTCATTAAGAATCTTGAAACACTTTTAGCATCACAACGAGTAAAGCTTGTGCTTCAATCCACTTTGATACATAATCAATCGCAATCAAAATATATAAGTTCCTAAATGAAGGAATAAATGGTCCCATGAAATCTAATCCCCAAACATAAAAAATCTCAACTTCTAACAAGAAATTCGCAGGTAAGTATTTCATTTCTTCTAGATATATTACTTACTCGTTGGCATCTATCACAAGTTTTGATATATCCGTAAACATCTCTAAAAAGAGTAGGCCAATAAAATCCAAATTTGTAAAATTTTGTGCTAGCTTTTGTCAATCCCAAAAATGTCCTACAAATTTAAAATCATGACATTTGTAATAATCGCCTCCCGCCTTTCTTCATATGGCGCACATCTCCGAATAATAAGATCATTACATTGCTTATATAAATATGGTTCATCCCAAAAATATGCTTTTGCATCATGAATGTATTTTTTCTATTGCTACAGTTGTTACATAGTGGCAAAAATATCACTTACTATATAGTTAACTATATCAAAGATACCAAGGTATTTTCCACTCATATATGTTATAAAGTTGTTCATCGTGAAACTCAGTTCGCTATTTTATTGTCGTTGTCGTAAGATTCATGATACTCTAATCTCTACAAATGATCACAATTTGATTGCCGGGGCTATCTTTCTATCAATTACCACAAAATAAAATTGTTGCATTAAAAGTATCCATCTTATTAATCTTGGTTTAAAGATCTCTTTGCATCAAATATTTAATACCGCAGTGATCAATATGCACAATACATTTAGTCTCAATTAAATATGATATGAATTTATCAAAAGCATACAATAGCTAGTAACTCTTTTCGCAACCGTATACACTAACATCATTAAGAGTTTTACTTCTGTATAACATATAACTTTAAAAATCTTATCATATCTTTAACCAAGAAAACTCCAATATCATAATCACTACATCGCACATTAATTCAAATGGTTTCTCACAAATAGTAAAACTATTACAGGTTGGATTAGTTTTCCTTTAATAATTTAAAGGCATTTACAGTTTTCGCAAATTCAAATTTCTTATCTTTTTCTAAAAGTTGGCATGTAGGTTTGGTAAGTTTTGAAAAATTTTAATATATCACCCGTAGAACCAAGATGTCTAAGAAAACTTCTTTACCCCTCTCACCGTAGTGAAGGTGCAGAATTTTAACTATAACTCTCGAATTTTTACAGTGGTCTACTTCCATGCCATTTTCGAAAATTTTATGCCTTAATACACTCCTCCTGCAACCATTAATTGACATTTCTCCCAATTTAACTAAATTAGTTCTTTTCGCATAACTCCAAAACTTTTTCAAGATGATTTAAGTGATGGGTCAAATGATGTCCCAAAATACGAAATCATCCATAAATACTTCTATTCCATTATCAATTAAATTACTAAATATAGACATCATACATCTCTCGAATGTTGCATGCGTTACATAATTTGAAAGGCATTCTTCAAAAGAAAAGTTCCATACGACCAAGAAAAGTTATTTTCTCGATCCTCAGAGCAATAAGAATTTGATGGGAACTGCATATCCATCGAGAAAATTGTAGTACTTGTGTCCAAACAAGTCTATCCAACATTTGGTCTAGAAAAGGAAGAGGAAAGTGATCTTTTCGGGTGGCAAACATTTAATCTTCTATAATCAATACAAATGCGCTCATCCGCAACCCGTCTCTGGACAGTATTAATTCATTATTCTCATTTACTCATCAGCTTACTCCTCCTTTCTTAGGAACACGATTAATTGGACTTACCCAAGAACTATCCAAAATAGGATATATAATTCAAAGATCTAACCATTTTAAAATTTCTTTTAACTACTTCTTTCATAATGTGGTTCAAATTTCCTTTGTCGATCAATTCATGGTTTATGTTCATCATTTAATAAAATTCTGTGCATACAAATTGAAGGACTAAATCTTTTTATATTAGCTAGAGTAGAACCAAAAGCTTTTTAATACTTTTTTAATGTATCAATTAATTTCTCGTTTCGAATTTCATTTTAAGTCTCGAGGATATAATTATCGGTAATGTTAAAAATTCTCATAAAAAATATATATTTCAAATGATTTGGAAGAGTCTTTAATTCAAGATCGAGGGTATTACAATTGATGGAATTAATATTTTGTTCTCTCGGTGCCGTTGAATTAAGCGTTTCAAATTGTTCCCGAATATAATCAGCTTCTTCGTTATCAATTTCATCAAATTTTCTATTTTCCATATCTTTATTTTCTTTAAATTTTTCTTTGAAATATTATTTTCTCATATAATCGCATATATCCATTCTAAAACATTCATCTTTTTCTATCGAAGGATATTTCATTGATTTCGAGATGTTAAAAGTTACTTTCGATCATTTACTCTCATAATTAACTCTTCTTTTCAACATCTATCATGGCTCTTGCTGTAGCTAGGAATGGTCTTCCTAAAATGATTGGAATTCCTTTATCCGATTCCATATCTAAAATGATAAAATCTGAAGGTGAAAGATAAATTTATCAACCTTAACTCGTAACATCTTCTACAAATCCTTTAAAGATGTACGTATCCATCGCCCAATCGTAGAGTTACAAAAGTTGGTGCAATATCTCCTATTCCTCACCTTTAAAAGTTGATAGAGTCATTAAATTTATGCTAGCTCCCAAATCACATAATTCTCAACCATAAAATTTTTCACCAATAAGACACTAGGATAAAGAAAATATCGAATCTTAAGTTTTTCAGATGCTTTTTCCGAATTATAACACTACACTCTTCACTGAAAGTAACAAATTTCATGATCCAATAACTTTTCTTTTTGTTGAGTATATCTTTCATAAATTTAACATAATCAAGAATTTGTTCCAAATCTTCAACAAAAGGAATATTTATCGACAATTTTTTTCAAATGCCTAAGAATTTAACGAATCTTTTCCGTTATCTTGTTGCTTTTAGTCTTTGAGGAAATAGTGGTGGTGGTCTTTCAACAGTAATTTTCAGGTTTCAGAGAAAAATCAGGATATAAACTTTCAATTTCTCCTTTAGTTTTCACATTTTCCTTTTAAACTACACATTTCTTTAATTTTTGTTTCCATCTCTTTCCTCTTCTTAATCGAATAAACTTTAACTGCTCTTTTCCTTGATCTTTAAGATTTATCAACATTGCTAGGTAAAGTTTCAACAGGTCTATTGCTTAGTGCAGTAGCAATATGTCGAATTGGTTTTCTATACTTTTAATAAGTTGTATTTCGACTTTGTAATCGATTTCCCTTATTCAAGCCTAATTCTTCCATAGATAACTTCTTCTCCTTAAATTGTGAATTATTATAAAAACCTGGTGGATTAAAGGGTCTATAATTGGAATTACCCTGAAAGTTTACATTTCCTAATGGGTTTACAGGATTGTTCCCCCACTTGAAGATTAATGAGATTAGCATTACCTTGGTTATTCCAATTAAAGTTTAAATGATTTTTCCAACTCCGGGATTATAATAGTTCGACAAGGGTTATTTTGTCTATTATTTATCATGTCAAAAATATAGTTTCACATGAAGATTGAGCATCTACAATTTGTCCTAATGAATTTTCTTCTAACACTCGAGGAGTTTGAGAACGATTCCGTATTGATCTATTTTCTTGAAAGAGCAAAGAAACTTAAACTATCATAGTTAAAGCATCCGAATCAGTGAATACCGCTACTTTCTTAGGATTTACCCTTTCAGTAGGCCATTGAAATTATTGGTAGCCATTTCTTCAATTAAATCATAAGCTTCTTCAAAAGGTTTAGACATTAATGATCCACCAAATATAGTTGCCAATAATGGATCTAAGAGATCCTACTAATCCATTATAAAAAGTTTGAATAATTAACCAATCTAGTAAAGCATGATGTGGACATTTCCTAAGAAGTTCTTTAAATCTTTCCCAAGATTCATATATCGATTCTCCCTCATACCGAATGAAAGATGTAATATCGTTTCTAAACTTAGCAAGCCTGATGGGCGGAAAATATTTTCGATAAGAATTTTTGTGAAAATTCTCCACAAGTTCTAATAGATCCAGTAAACGAATTTAACCAAGCCGTACTTTAGTGAAAAAGGAAAAAGTCTAAGTCTCAACGCATCAATGTACACTCTATCATATTTAAAAGTAAAAAGTCCAAATTGATCGTTTTGTACCATTCGATAATCATGGTGTTTGCTCAAATAAATTAGTAGCTACATTCGGATTTTGGATGGCTAAGTGAGTTTTATCAAATGTAGGATTAGCATAATCTCTTAGTGGTCTAGATTGATGTTCATTTTCTATTCTTTGGTTATTCACATTGTTTTCCATTGTATCAAGATTATCAAGATTTCTAAGTTATTTTCTCGCTTTCTAATTCTTCTAAATGTGGTGTTCTAATTCTAATCGTAGGGTATAATATTTTCGCATCCAGATTTACACATACAATCGAAATCGGCCCGTCGTAAAACAAGCTTGACTAAATAATAATTTTATAAGTTGCAAATTATTTTAAAAAGTCTTCTAATTGTCCTAAATTGTCCATTACTCTAGTTAACATTATATATCTATTTATCTTTTCTATCATATCTAACTAACGCTCTAACTATCTTTCTAACTATCTCCGATAATGGCGCCAAAATCCCGAGCCGCTCCGCGCACTTTGCGTTAATTTAAAGTTGCTTTTTATTTGACAATGATGTGTATAAAGATATTCAATAATCGCAGCTATCTTTCAATCCAAGTATGCCGTATCGTTTAAGTAATACCAGGCTCTAATGGAGTCCTGGATATCGATCCCACAAGGATAGTTCATAAGCTAAGCAATGAGGCTGCTCTGACTGATTATAGAAACTAATTTAAAATTACAACTTTGTAAATCAAATTGCCTATCCGTCACTAATATGCAATCGTAAATAAGATAAAGTTTTAATAAATTAGTTCTTCCATTGCCTAACTAATTCTACTAATAAAATGAAGTTCAAATATATAAGTAAGAACTTTTCCTTCTTAAGAAACATAAGTACTGATAATTAAAAATTAGTTTAAAAATGGTGTTGTGCCAAATAGGAGCATACCTATTCCTTACCCTTTGGTCCGTGCATAAAGAACATTGACTATCTTATGGTTGGTTGCCGAATCCGTGGCTAGGTTTCTGGGAGGATACCGGCTCTCACTTTGAGCTCCCACATTCCCCTCGCCCGAGGGCTAACATCTATGCTTCAAAGACCCAAACGCATAGACCGACCGAGGATTTTTGCCCGTCACTCTAAAAATCTCCAATTTACGCCCAACAAATATTATTTCCCTATTTATTTGCACCCTACTTTCAAAGACATTAACCTCCCTAAATCTCGAAGGTAATCTCCACTATAATTGTTAAACTCAACATATTTTAACTAATAAATTGACCAAATTAAAAGTAAATTAAGATTTAAGTGAAAAGATTATCACAACTTTTTAAAATTCTCATAAGACACTAATTTAAATTACCATTTCACAAAAATATCAAAATAAGGAGAAAGATAGAAAAACTATTCGTATTTCAAGGAGAAGATACGAAAAAACTTGGATTTCATATATAAAAACAAAATTTGACAAACTAAAATAAGTAAATACAACTTACCTCAAATTCCTCCCCAAGCAAACTCCGTGAAGTTCTTCTAAATCTCTTCCTTTCTTTACAACACGCAGAATTCTCCTTCGAAATCGCAAGGAGGAAGGAATTTACTTCCCTTCCACTCTTTCACCCTCAAGAATTCCTCACTAAATATCACTAATCAACTCACTATCTAAAACTATAATGACACACTATAGACTCGGTGGACTCACCGATAACAAATGACAACAACAATTTATTTATGTGAATTAACAATACTCATGGGATCTTCATATTGTTTTTACCAAATTGTTCTCTGAAGTGTTTGAAGAAGCTCAAGAGTTTTCCACATCCCTTAAAAAAAAAATCATCCATATTCGATACACCTCGTGAGAGAACCGATTTCCCGCCGTCTGGCGTCTTCGAGGGCGCCATCGACGGCCTTCTAGAATACTTAGCCTTGGACTCTCTTTTCATAAGGCTCCGCCGTCACGGCCTCGATCTCACCATTGGCGGGCTTCCTTGTAATATTTTCTCGAACTCTCGTGATAATCCGTCGTCGGCGCCGTCAAGCCCGCCGCCGCCTTAGATCAAATTTTTCTTTTTGGTCCTTTTTGCTCCAAATTCACTCTTTTTTGCATTTTTCGTCCGTCCATAAATCAACACATCTGCAATAAATCGTCAAAAATATCTTTTTTTAAAGTGCAATATCATCAAAATAAATATAAAATAAATGCATGAAAATCTTAACGTATTTTCAAGTAATGGCCCCTTCCGTTATAGTTTCTTTTTCCGAGAATATTCCCTATCAAATTCCTCCAAGCCCACAACTTTAAATTTATAATCCATCTACCACATCCGCTCCCCTCACTAGCTATTGAAAACATCACCAAACTTTCCCCGATATAGCGCTCACTTCGAGAACATTCCCTTAAAAATTCCTCCTACTCCAATACCTTTTATTTTACTCCCCGAGCAAGTTTCTTCGTCAGTCGTTCTTTCGCTTGGCGCGTTGAATTGTGATGAGGATATGCACCCCCTTCATAAAAATTCCTCCTACCCCACTCCCTTTTATTTTACCCCCAGCAAGCTCTTCCTCCCAAGGAGGACCCTCTCGCTATTAAACTATCAACTACTCGAGGATTGTTGACCTCACTTTTAGCCGAGGTCTAGTCTCTCTTTAGAATAGTCTAGGGTCTAGCCATAGGACTCTCCCGGTGACTTAATTAGAAGACTAGTCTTGGAACCCATCCCCTTTAGAAATTCATACTTTTCTTATCACTCGGGAGTTTTCATATGATTAAGGTCAACCTCCACTTTCCGGGGAGGAAGAAATCAAGATAAGGAAGCCTATGTGGAAATCTCCTATAGGTGGTCGACCCTTAGGATTTACCCCGGGAGGTCCGGAGCTTACACCATACACACACTTCACACTCACAACCATAAAAAAAGCACATTCCACTTTGATCCTCTAACTTTGGAAGCCATGTGGGTGGTCCAACCCTAAGCTTATGGCCGAAGAAAGCCGGAAACCAACACATAGGGGACCAAATAAGAGTTTGCTTTGGTCAATGGCTCAATCTAAACAATCCCATGTTACTCACCTCCAATCAACCCCACTTTTTTCCAAAATTTTAATTTTTTTCCAAAATTTTAATTTTTTCCAAAATTTCCAATCTTTGATCCCATGCTCCTAAAATTACCAAAATACCCCTAAACCCTACACCCCCAAAATTTCCAAAATTATCCAAATAACACATTTTTCTCAAAAAACTATTTCAAAATATTACCTACCACTCAAACGAACCAAAAATTACCCAAAATTTTCAAATATTTCCAAAAGCCCCCAAAATTCCAAAATTTCCCAAAATACCCTCCGAGCCCAAAAATCCAAAAAAATTCCAAAAATTCAAAAAAACCCAAAAGCTTTTAAATATTCCTAATTTCATTTCTTTTCAATTACCACATGACCCACCTTTGATGAATTTAGCCTAACTTAACCAAAATCCTCAATTTGACTCATTTAACCCAAAAGAGCCTAAGTTAAACCCAATGTCCACCCAATTGCCCCCAATCTTGTCCAATTTCAATTCCAAACCTTAATTAAACATTTATAACCTCAATCTAAACCAAATACAAAACCCAATTTGACCCACATTTGAGTTCAATTACACTTAAAATCCAGAATCCTTAATTTTTGACCAAGTGACCCATTTCACCCAAGTTAAAAACCTAAATGTCAATCAATGTCCCCTTAATTTGAATTCCAAACTTATCATAACATTCCCCTAGGCCAAATTCAGCATTCAATGGCCCCTAATTCGAGCCTAAGCCTCCACCCAAGCTCAAGTTAGCCAAAATCCCCAATTTTGCCCAAAATATGTCACATGTTCAAAATCCATCAAATTGAGTTCCCAACCCAAAATCTCCACCCAATTAATGTTGAAGACTCTTTATGACATCCTTCTAGACTATCTAAAACCCTCAATTAGCCTTGAACCTAAAGATAGCCTAACCTAAACCCAAGCTAATCCAACTTGCCCCAAATTGCCCAAAATCCAAAATTAAGCTAAATCAACCCCAAACCTATTCAAAACCACCCCAATACCCTTTCAAACACTTTATGACACTCATATACATCATTTTGAATAATCAATTTGGTCTAACCCAAGCTCAAAAAACCTAGCCCAACCTAAACCCAATACGACCTAAATTGAAGCCATGCCCCAATGTTACCAACATGAACCAAATCGACCAAATTACCTCCACCATAATAAACCTTGGGACCTCAGTGGACCGCCCAAGACCCCCAAACCTAAACCCAAGTTCATTGCACCATGGACCAAAGGTACCCCCACTTGTGACCAATGGACCTCACCTTTTTCTAGCTAAACCATATCTCCCCTTAACCCCTCAAATAAGAAAACCCAATTAATGGCACCGAGCTCCCCCTCTTACCTCCCATCAGCCTACCAGCCTACCATCCTTATCCTTACCGGCCACCCTAGCTTCCCCGAACAACTAAGCTCAAACACACCCATACCCCTTTTAAACTCAAAATCGAGCTTTGTCATGAGGTATCCTCATTGATCAATGGCATTTCTCATCCCTCACCTTTTGGCTGCCCAAAGCACCCAATTTAAAACCCTCAACTCGATCCATTGGCCATGGCTATAAAAACCATCCTTCACAGCCAAGAGGAGGTGCCGAAATTTTTCATAGAAACCTCGCAAAATTGCCCCCAAAGCTTCCCCGAGACCTCCCGAGTGCATGCCCACCATGTTCAACCACGTTTAACCCCCACTATACAAAGTTAATTTCTTCACTAAATTTCTATTAAACCAGGACACATTTTGCCACAACACTGCGCAATGTACCAAATTCAAACTAATTGCACCCACACCTTCACAAAGAAGGAAAGACCAAGATCCCCCATCAAAGCCCCATCACGCAGAGCTCTGCACCAGACTTCGATCAACACATGAAATTGGGTCTAGACATTTCACCACAGCAAAAGGCTTTATCTGGAGGTTCGTTGGGACCAATCGATGCCGCCACATCCGCACCGAGGCCTCTCCTCTTAAAAAAGGTATTGAACTTCACCTTCTTCCCGAGCCATTTTGATCCTCCATGAATAGCCGAGTCGATTTCGTGCTATCATCTAGGTCGATGAAGCTCTAGGAACAAACCCCATGCCATATGATTGGAGTCTAGCTCAAGTTCTTAAGTCCAAGACTCGAGGGCTCATGGGATGAACTGTGTGAAGATGATGACAAGGAGTCGTCGGATTGCGCATGTATCGAATAGAGGGCCGGATTGCACTAGACAGAAGATCTTAACATAAAGCGCAGCGCTTGCGTGACAACCGAGTCGTAAGGCGGCGTCAAATGACGGAGCGACGAGTGGGGACTTCGTAGCCACCGAAGATGATACATCGTCGTGTGGTTTAAGTATGAAATTAGGGGTAATTTGATTTATGTAAATTCAGCGAACTTCAAAATTCATAACTCAGTGTAGAAAAATCATAAAAATAAAAAAAAATTCCCTCTTACTTCAAGAGCAGAGGGAAAACAATGTGCAATTGGCTCAAGTTTATTTGACGCATGCTTTATTTTTAATTAATTAACATAGTATGAGGTATTTTAATTCTCCATAAACTTAGACATTTCACCATAACTTGATATTTTAGTATGTTGTTTCCTCTATCTTAGGGAATCTTCTCTAAGTCTTCCAAAGTTAGAGGAGACCTCTGCATCTTGAGAAATCTACTTTTGTAAGTTATTGTGTTTTTTTATATAAAAATTATAATAATCAAATATTGATCGAAAAATGCAAGATAAATTTTGGTAGGTTGCTTGTGACTAGACGACCCTCGAAAAAATTTTAATTAAGTTAAGCTTTCGAGAAAGCACCTAATTGTCATCTTGACCCAAAAATTAAAGTAACACTCAACAAACTAAAATGTAAGTGACCTAAAAAACATTCTCTACTGTAATTTAAGGTCGAGAGACTCCCCATGAAAATATCAAAGTCAATTGGAGTTAATTTAAATACTTAAATGAAGCTAAGTTACATCACACTGGCAATTAAATAATTATAATAATTAAAATACACTTCAAAAAATTACCAAATTAATTTTCGAGATTACTTTGCGATCGAGGAATCTTTTAAAATTACAATTATAATTAAATAAAATTTTCAGTTTTAAGCATTTTTTTAATATTTTGAAAAATTGAAAATTAATAAAAATCACAAAATTAATAAAAATTGTTGAAATATTCAAAATTATCTCTTAATCATTTAGGAACACTTGGGTAATGTTTTTAACTCTATAAATGATGATATTAAATTTTAAAGGAATAAAATCAATTTCTAAAAGCTAAAAATGAATTTTAACTTTACCAAAATAATTCTAAAAATTAGAATAAAAATTTTAAAAATATGAAATTTACTTTCTGGGATCCCCGACTTTAGAGAGATTCAAGAAAAAATATAAAACTTAATTTTCAACCCCCAAAATATTTTATAATTAATTAATACCTAGAACAAAAAATAATTATAATAATTAAATAAAAATTAAAAAAAAATCATGAAATTTGATTCAAGTGGTCCTCCTGTCAAAGTGAATCTCCAATAATTTTCTGTGGACATAAACTGTTGCTAAATTATTGAATTTCCTTAAAAATTCTATTTTTGCATTAATATAATTATATAAATTAAATTAAATTTCGAAAAAATGGCATTTTCTTTTCTCTAATGTTTTAATTGACCCACAAGTGGTACAATAAAAATTTCAAAGTCATCCGAATTAAACTTTAAGAAATTATGAAGTGATAAGGCCTTTAGGGGCAAAAGTGTATTTTTGAAGAATTTGGTCCTAATTAATATTTAGGTTTAAGTAAAGTTGGAAATGGGCAATGAATGCTATTAATTATTATGTTTGAATGATTGAAACATAAAGAGATAAATGGTAGAAACTCATCTCAATTTTTGTCACATGTTATGATTTAAAAATTACTATAACTTGGAGGAAAACTTAAATTAAATGATCCTCTTTAAGGTTAGGGGTTGGTTTTGGAAGACGATAAATCACTAATCCAACATCCCTTTATTTGATGTTTAAATAATAGCTCATTGATTTGATAAGAATCATGTTCATACAAATAAGCCTTTCTAAACTTTACTAAATATACCAACTCGAAATCTTCTGGCTTGGTAGCAAGACTAGGCTTAATTGGAAAATTGACTAATAAGGACTATAAAAGGAAACACAATTAATCTTAAACCACTTTTGAAACACTACAAGTCCATCATAATTGATTAAATTCATCCATAAATTAAGTTTGCCTCTAAAGGCCCCACTTACATAATTCGTAAGTGAAATATTAAATGATAAATACCCCACCTTTCTAGATAATTAAAACATTGGCTCACCGAGCATAAGGTTATAAAATAGATTAGTCAGTTAATAATTATAATAAGTCCAAAATGACTTTAAGAAAGCTCAAAAGAATTGTGAAATGTCTAGTTGCATCTTAGCCCTGCTTTCACAAATTTTTCCGGACACCTTGTAGGACAACTAACCTATTAGATTTATTAAATGAGAGATCTCATAAAAGGATGAATAGGACCCACCCAAGTTATGACATAGAGTTTGGTAGGCCTATGACAAACCTATCTATGTTTACTTTCCTAAAAATTATAATTTTTTATTGCAAGGATACTAAAGTTTTAGGTGAATGAATGAGAAGACTACGTAGTACACTTTTATAAGCATGCCGCTTTCTTTACTTTTCTTTGCTTATAAGCTTGCATGTTAAGAAACAATGTGACCCTACATGAAAAATAAAACTTTTAGGATAGCTACAAACCAAAACCAAAAGTAAAATTTAAAAATAAAAAACAAGATAAAATTCACCGCCACAACAAATTATAAAACAACTCAAAAATTTAATCACAAACAAAGAAAATCATAATTGCAACTAAATTAAAACATCTCTATCGGATGATCGGGAATACCTTGAAGGATGCAGCCTACGGTTGTTAATGGGATTTCGACGGTCTGATGAAAATATGAACACATTAAGTTGAGTTTAGTAAATTCATTCGGACGAAGTGAATCCGAAAAAATAGTGGTGTCGGATGATGGAACTACGATCTTAACCCCGTTCGCTTTTAATCAACATAAACATTATCCCTTAATAAAACATTAAGACACCTCAATTTAAATATTTTGTGAAAGATGACATTTCTCTCTTCTTCAATTGACAATTCTTTAAACTAAACATGCTACGACAAGAAGTCGGAGCATGCACAACAAGGCAAAGACAACCATATTTAACAGCAAAACTCGAAATTAAAACAACAAACAATAGGACTTCGAGGTAGTTTGCCTAGTGCAGCATAAAACCTAAATTTATCCCTTTAGGCTTTAGCACTTGTGCAATATAAGCCCTAACTCGTCTTACGATTCCGATATCGTCATCGAGTATGACAAAAACCTCCTATCTTCTGCATCATTCACATGATCGCATCAAGTGAATGCAACCCTTAAAAAAAAAAAACCCGATGATGAAACATCAAATAAATATCTCAAATTAAAGCCAAACCCTAGGATAGTTCGAGAAAACACCAAGAGGTCTCGTGGTTCTATGTCTTTTCCACTAGTCTCTCCTTCCGTTGGACTCCTATAAAAAAATTGTTCTGAAATTTGAGCCACTCACCTTACTGGATCACTCGTTACCACTTTTTCTTGAAGAAACATAACTTTTTTTTTGGAAGTCATAAATATAAATATTTCCCGATTTATATCAAGAGTTTTCTTAGGTGACTTTGGCTAACTTAGATGTAATTAATATGGGGGCCGCCCATATATGAGCTTTCTCTTCAAGACCCCAAATTAATATAAGCCCTATCCGTGTCCTTCATATTAGATATGGGATATTGTCAGTCAATAATGGTTTACAAACCAAACAAATGTCATGAATTTAGTTTATTTGATCTCACTTTCTCCCAAGCAATGTATCTAATCTTCTAGAGACACATGTTCCTCAAGGTGAAGTGCTTGATTATTTAAACTATCATTTATATAAGATCCGTTTGATTTTCACATTTTTCCAATTTAAAATATGATTTTTCAAAAATCCATATATGTGAAATTAAATAAAAACTTTTATTTTATAAAGCTACATTATGCACTATTCAAAAGTCTCAAATCTCCCACAACGATTTTTAACGATCGATACTGACATCTACTGGATTAGTTTCTCTCTTTATTAAGATCAGAAATGTTATATTCATACATCCGTAAAAAGTTCATGTCCCTCATGAAACAGGTTACCACTCTTTCGTTGACATACTTACCCATTTTTTTCTTTGGAGGTATGATCAACTTTCCTAATTTCAAGACCATTGATGCCTTAAATAGTTTATGATTATGATTTAGATATTAAATTTATGAATTATAATATGGCATTCTACGCAAGTATATGTATCATTTATCAAATAGTATAGGACTTTCTGATTAAGCTCGAAGTATCGAACCCACAGAAATTGTGTAAAAATTTATGCAAATAAGAAAAATAACTTTTTACTTTTTTAATTGATTTTTGTAAGTATGTTTTAAGGTTTTAATTTGGAAAACTTGATTTTGATATTTTTAATAACAAGTTAAGCAGAAATAAAATTATTAATACTCTAAACACGATATAAAATTTATAAGAATCAAATATCTTTTTCCTTCTTCAATGAATCGCAATAATTACAATTTTATGTTGTGCAATTTTACTTAAATTTATTGTGCCAAATAGGAGCAATTATATTCTTTACCTTTACTTGGTTCTATAAATAAGATTGGTTAATTTGAAATTTTGAAATTTTGTAGATGGGTTAGGTAGTAAAGATAACAAATTCTCACTATAAACAGTTCCCTCTATTCCCCGCCACCTTGAGGCTAACATCTCAAAACAAAATTTAAAATAAAAACCAAATTAGGGGCTTTATCCTCACTCTAAAGTCCTCTAATTTTACTCCCCAATAAAGCATATCTCCCTATATATTCGCATTCAATCATATCGACTACAATTCTCACCATATAATCGTTGCAGATTCTTTCCAATCGTTGTTCGAGATAATACCGCATTAAATCTTACATAATCTCACAACAAATTTTAACATCTTAATTAGCCAAAATTAAGAAGTAAATTAAGTTCAAGGAAATGAATCATCACAATTTATTCCAGCATTAAACACTTATACTTTCCACAACATACTTCCATAATTTAATTACTTCATCATCTAAAAGAAAGAAAAAGATAAACTAAACTACTGAGATTTCCTTAAGAAGGAAGGAAAACACAAATAAAACTTGATATGAAATCATAAACCTTAATGAAAACACAAAAATCTTACTTAAAAATAAAATGTAAAAATAAAGATAAATACTCTAAAAATGTTCTCCACCAACCGGAAGTTCCTATGGAATTTTGCTTTCCACAATACAACTCTACGTAGGTTGGTGCCCCACTCGGTAACTCTAATAAAGACTTTAAACATCAATAAAAAAACTAGATATAAGGACAAAAAAACTTTGTTAGAATAAGGCTTCACACCAACCATCTTTCCTTTCTTACTCTACTCTCTACTATAGAAAAGAAAAACTCTAAAACTTAAGACACTCTAATAACACAATTTAATACCAACCCTTTCAACACCCACTTACAAATTATGAGGCTTCATTTTTATAATTTTCCAAAAGGTGTCTTGGTGTCTCTTCAAATCATGTCTAGATTCAATGTATCCACCAAAAGATGCATCCTCTCAATTAAATTTTCCACCGAAAGGAAGTTAAGGAAGTCACCACAGAAAGTTGCTTCAAACGACCATTGGAAATGGGGCCAAAATTCATTTAAATTCTATTTTTAACTTTCGCTGCAGACCAAATTTCTCAAACTTCATAATTTTGCTCCAAATTTGGTCCTTTTTCGCTCCTTTCATCATATAAATTACTATTTTCATCATACCTGCAAGAAAATCACAAATTACCTTCCATTAAAGTGTAATATCATCAAAAATAGGTATAAAAATATGCATAAAAAAACTATATATATTAGGTGTATCAAAATCCCCCAAACTTAAAATGTTACTTGTCGTCGTGTGAATCTTAACGATAAAAATTTTAACATGCAAATTATGTAAATGAGTTTTAGAAGATTTCAAATTTTTGTTCTATAAAATGAAATAATCTAATTTAGAAAAAATTTTAGTAAATAAGACCAATTGAAAGTTTAGAAAGTTCTTAAGTAAAGGATAATGAAAAATATAAGTTTCTATCTAACTCAGAAATACTTTGTAAATTTTTCAAAATATAGGATTCAAACATTTTATTTTTCTTACTTAAATATTTTAATTGAGAATAATTTTACTTACTATATTATAACATTATGTTTTTGATTTTCAAAACTTATATTTTAAACTTTATGTACGGAACCAATTTTTAATTAGACCCTTAAATCCTTATGCTTTTACTTCCTTTTCACATACTATTTTTCACTTTTTTCTTTTTCTTTTTCTTTTTTTTCTTTTCTTCTTTTTTTTTCTTTTTTCTTTGTAAGGCAAGGATTATTGTCTCCGGATAAGCCTTTAAAGGTCCGATATGTATCATTCACTTAAAAATCATAATAACAGTGTGAAAAATTATTTTTCAAAAAGAAATTTAATCTTTGAAAAATAAAAGTCAAATCTTCTATTCATCCAAAAATACAACATTTCTGCCACAAAGATAGTTTAACTACATTTAACATTTCTTTATTAAGAACATTTTAACTTTAAAATTTTCATTATTACTATAAATTTTAACTAAATTCTTTTATTCATTTTTATATTCAAAATTTTGTTTCTCTAATATACCTTTCATATACATAATTATTTTCTACTAAAAAAACCAAATTTATTTTAAGCATTCTCAGAACAAATCAAATTTAGGTTTTTGAAAAATTTAGTTTATTAAACTTCCCCCAACTTTAATTTTTAGTCGTATAAAAACATTTAGGCATAAGAAATGATACATGAGTGAGAATTAAAACTAAAATAACATGCTTGCAGGAATTTCAATATCCTAGATATGCAAGTATAACAGTTTTTTTAAAGATAAATAGGAGTAAAAAGAAACTAAATTCAAGCTTTTCATAAAAGAAAATTTTCAATAGACTTCTACAATAGTGAGGTTTTCAAAGCAAATACACACCAACTTAATATAACTAAAATCACAACAATACTAAATAATAATTGGTAGTAGGTTTTGAAAAGTTTAAACATGTAATTTTCAAATAGTAGTTTTTAATAGTGTTCTAAATTTTCTAACAAATTTGGAATTAATTAATACGCTATTAAAAATTCAAACACTAAATACACATTTAAAACTTTACCACTACACACATATCACAAATTACAACATAAATCATTACTTTATCACATAATCATCTAAATGTGCATAAAAAGAAATAGTCCAACTATGCTCTATACACACGTAGTTCATATCATAAATACATCACATAATATTTAAACATCACATCAAATATAAAAAAGAACATCAAAAATAAAAACATAACTACACATAAGAAATCACAAAAAAAATAAACTAAGCACAACAACTCGCTCATCATCCTCATCATCATCTTCTTCACCAAATTCCCAGATGACACATAAGGTATATAAAACAAATGAGGAGACATCTCAAGACTCCGTGATCACCTCTAATCACTTTATCCATGTACTGGTGATAATTCTCTCTCTCATATTTATCATGCTTAACAATATACCTTTCAATATTTTTCAATCTTATCATCCATATCTCTAACATGCTCTTTGCAAGACTCACTTTCTTTAAAATCTTCACCAATAGTTTAGTTTGTGAATCAATAGGATGATGATGCTATAAAAGTAGTGGCATGTGAAGTAGAAGCAACAGAAGGGCACAGTAAGCAAAGGAAGTTCGAAATATCCTCTCAAACCAAATTCCTGAATTTATTAAAGGTAAGGACCAACATTTACACCGGCAATAGGTCTCAATGGCCGAAAAACTTCCTCCCATGTTTCAAACTTAACACCGCATCACTCACAAATTGAATGAATTAAGGATGGAAATCCCATACCCGAAGTAGTAGCAAACATCCGACACGCTCATCACATAGTCAAAAATAATAGCCCCCACATGTCGTGCGAATTTTTAATTTAATTTAAATAAATAATTTGAAAAGTAGTATTTGATTTTTGAAAATAATTTTAAGTTTCAAAATTTTAAGATATGAAAATCAAATCGATCTCACATTCCAAATAGTTTATATAAACGAGCACCGCATCATTGTGATCGTATATCTATCCTGAGAATAGACACACTCGCTTGATGATGGGGCTCGATTAAATAAACTAGAAGACTATGGACATCCGTTTTGTCCGTGAACCAATTTTATAAGCCGACAAGTTCCCCCGTTTAATATAAAGAAATTAAACAGTAGTTTATATTACCCGGGGTTCCTAAAGTTCCCTATAAGGGTAAGCCCCATAGTTAATTACATCTTAAATGACTAGAATCATTTAAGAAAACTCTCGATAATGATCGTTGGTTTTTCTCTCAAGAATTTCAAAATTTAAGGTTTTCTCGAAGGATTGAATTTTGGAAATCTTAATAGGATTAGCTCAAACCTGGAACAAGATATTTTGGAGTCCAATGGAAGAGAGGTAGGAGAGAAGCCGGAGATCCAAGAAAAAATCTTGGCAACTTCCCAAACTATCCTATTGTTCAGTTTCAATTGAGAGAATTATTCAATGTTTCCGTCCCGCCAATTTTAATTAATTAGGATTCTATATTTGTACGATAAAATCATACAAATAGCCTCAAGATGTGAGGGTTTATGTCGTACCAAACGACTACCTCGTAGTCCTAAGACCGTTAGGGCTTAATTTACATAACCCGATTATGCAAATGCCTAACGAAAAGTCGAGGATTTATGTTGCACTAGGCAAACCTTCGAAGTCCTATGGCTCGTTATTTAATTCTAAGAAAGTTTTGTCAAGTAGATCCGAGTTTTGCTTCGATGAAGATGGCCGAGCCGCCCACCATGCTCCGAGCTCCTTATCGTCGGCAGTAGTTTTAGTTTTAGAAATCATAAATCAGAGGTGAGAGAAGTGTTTTGGTTTAGAGAGAATCTTAAAATCCAAGTGTTTTTAATATTTTAATTAAAACAAATCTTTAAAGTTGTTTAAACGTAACCGATTAAGATCCCACTCGCTCCTTCATCCCGACTCCGTTATTTTCTATCAATTCACTTAACCGCATGAATTTGCTAAACTCAACCGAATGAGTTCCACACTTTCATTTAGACCGCGGGAAATCCCGTTAGCAACACGTGGTTGGCATCATCCGAGGTATTCCCGATCATTCAACGAGACGTTTTAATTTAAATTTCGTTAACTGTAGCTATTGCTTCATTTGTGATTAAATTTCAGTCGTTTTATATTTTCGAAATGTTGTGCGGTAATTTTTATCTTGTAATGATTTTTAATTTAGTTTTGGTTTCAGCTTTTAGGACTATCTTAAAGGTTTTGGTTTTCTATGCAAACAGCTTGTTTATCATGCAAGAAAAGTATACAGACAAGTAAATCGCAATAAAGTAAATTGCAATAAAATAAAAGTGTACCCGGAGGGTCTTCCCGTCATCTCAAGCCGCACTTTAAACACATGTTAAGACATTTAATATTTTCTTTCCAACAAGTACCTAGGTAAAAGCTAAGGTAAAGATTTTGGTTGTCTACCAAAGTCCTAATCCTATAGCTAATCATCTCCTACGACGTCTGTGTTCTCGTTTAGCTCAAGGATGACTCTCTTCACCCAAGAACAATTAAATTCAAGAAATTTATAAACATCCTATCATATCGGTGCAGTTGCCAAGACGAGTCTTAAACATCTTTCAATACCTCTGTGGATTGTTTTAAGTTCAAGAGAATTTAATATAACAAGCGAATTAATCATCCAGAGTTCAAGTTTTGTTATCTTGCTCGTTGAACTAGGACATTTGAATATCCTATAAGTTAAGTAACACTCTACTCGATGCCTCATTTAAGAGTTATAATAATAAGAGCTTTAAAAGGTTAAATCAAATTATTAAGTATTTTAATGATTTAAACTTAATGATTTAACATTTTAATTTTTGATTTAATTATAAAAGTTATTTGAGTTTGGAATAGCGTTCGTTATTTTAGATTTAATTCTTAAGATTTCATTTAGGTTTGTTGTTAAATGATTTTAATTTAATTTAATTCAATTTAACTTTAATTCAATTTAATTTTAATTTTAATTTAATTTATCGATTTAATTAATTTTAATTTAATTTCAATTTTAGTTTTAATTTAATTTTAATTTTAATTTAATTTTAATTTTAGTTTTAATTTAATTTTAATTTTAATTTAATTTTTATATTTAATTTCCAATTTAATTTAATTTTAATTTTAATTTTAATTTAGTTTCATTTTAATTTAAATTATTATTTTAATTAATTAATTTTTTTTATTTATTAAGAATTAAGTATTATTGAAGTGGTTTATTTAAGGACTTTTAAATTAAAGAATAAATATCCTCTTTAATAATATCCCTACTTTAATAATTCCAATTTCCATCATTTTCCCAAAATTTCAATTAATTAATTAATTTAAAGTTTATTTTAATTATTTTCAAAATGGTTAGTAGGTTTCTACCCTCAATCATTTAAGTTTCAATCATCCAAAATCAGTTTAAAATCAAATATTTTACCCTCCCCTTTTTAATTAATCCTAAAATTTTAATTAAAGGTCAAATTTTTAATTACCATTTTTGCCTCTTCAAGCTTAATAATTCTATAACTCACTAAATTAAGCTCAAATGAACTTGAAATTTTATGTCACATTACTTACATGTCAATTAAGACTTTAGAGGAGAAAATATGATATGTCTGTTTTTAATTTATTTTTATGTAATTATTTTTTAATGAAAATGTGGTTTTTCAAGGAAAATCAATAACATGATGAAGGAAATGTTTCTATCCTTAAGAAAATTATGGTACGTTTCTAATGACCAGAGGACCATTTGGACCAATATTGATGATTTTTTGAAATATATTTTATTTATTAGAATTATTTTGAATTTTGGAGTATTAATTTTGAATTTTAAAATAAAAATTAAAGTTGAAAAATGAATTTTATATTTTTTTCTTAAATTTCTGACCTCATGGAGTTCAGAGAATAAATTTTATATTTTTCTTATTTTTTCTTTGATTTATTAGAATTATTTTAGTGAAAAGGCTTGGAATACATTTTTTTAATATTAAAAATTACATTAAGCTTAAAATTCAATATCTTATCCTACATCAAGAAAAATATTTAGTTTGTTCATAATTTAGAATTCAAATGTGACATTTTAAGATTTTTAATATTTTTATGATTTTTATTATTTTTAATTATTAAAAATATTAAAATAATGATAAAAAATCAACTTTTTTTTAGAAAAATTAATTTTAATTTTCCTAAGTTCTTCTGATATCAGAGAAGCTCCAAACCATTTTTGTGAATTTTTGAAAAGTATTTTGTGAGTTATGCACTTTTTTAAAGTTTAATTTTACTCATGGGCTTAATCAACCCATTTGGTGGATCAACCTAAGTCCAATTAGTTTCAAATTTTTATGTGAGACTCTCCTGACCCTAAAGGACAGTGAAGAATTGTTTCCAAATCAATTCTATGTATAGTTAACTTAATTAATTAAAGCTCAATTTTGGGTGCTTAGACCATAATTAGGGTTATTCCAAGTGAATTAACTCAAAAACTATTTTTCCTAGGTTCCTCTGGTCATAAGAAACATCCCCAAATTTTCCTAGAATTTATTTCTCAACATGCTAATTGTTGAAATTAAAATACTCAAAACAAGAATAACATGCAATTAAAAAATCAATAACTTCTCATAGGGATGGCCTCTCGATCTTGGGTACCTCAGAATGTTCCAAGTTCGCAGGCTTTAAAAGCCCTATGGTCTCATGCCATGGTGATTCCCCCTATATGCATGGAGAATTGAAATAGTGCAGAGTAATAAAATTATTAAAAATAAAATACTTGATGAAATGACCTGATTTCTTCATTACTATTCTCCTCTATTCACCGAGCAAGAGGGTATTTTTTATTTTATTTTTAGATTTTTCTACACAAAGTTATGAATATTCGAAGTTCGGGATATTTAATAAATAAGAAAATACCCTAATTTCCTACTTAACCACGTGGCGCTCACACAACCTTACGGATCCGGAAGGTCACGCCGTCTCCCGTTTGGCGCCGCCATCCGAGTCACCGCCATGGGCCCGGCATTTCACCGTCTCCCGGTCCGACACCATTACTTCCGAGCCGTCCGCTCGATACACGCGCGATCCAACGGCTCCCGCCATCGTCTACGACCGGTGTGAACCCGTGACCGTCCACACTAAAACCCTAAGATCTCACTCAATACTTGTACGATTTTTTGTGTTCTTGTGTTTATGGATTCTATTTCAAGAGACGAATACATGGCGTATACCTGTGATCATGATTGAAATTAAGGCATTTGAAATGGAGAATGTTCAGAAGCTCGGGAAGAAGAGAGATTTCACATACTCGTCGAGAAGCAGCTTCACCGAGAGCCGGTCACGCCGACGGGGTCAAAGCAAGCTCCGCATGAAGTCCCTTGGCCCCGTGAATTTCCTAGGTACAAAAGTGACCAGCGCCCCATCACAAAGCTCGCCGTGAGGCCGGAGCAACCGGGTGGCCCCGGAGAGGGGGCTTTCTCACCGGGGAAATTCTCCTCTTGGTCCGTGACAGTGTAGGACCAATCAATTTGGAGATTGGCTCACCGAGAGTGAAGTGTCCCGTTTTTGGGTGGAATTTTGACTCCGAAATCGAGCTCACTTGTGATTAGTACAAATGGACACCGGAACTCCACTGTCGAAGTGTGGAGAGTGGTCTGGGACACTCGCAGTTTCAAGAGGTTTGTTTCACAAAGACCTCCTTCATGGCCGAGAGAGGTGGGGTTTGGGTCAGAAATGGGCTTCTAAGGCTCTCCAGGGGAGCTGGGGGTTGATCACCGGCCTGTGAGGAGAAGAACAACATGGTGGATGCCATTGGGCATGGGGGCAACTCAACAGGAGAATCTAAGCCGGGCTCACGATTCTCTCGGTGTGTGCTTCTCCCGCCGTCTGTGGTCGGCTCAGGTGCATGGGTCACCCACAGGTCGTGAGGTCCAGCACGGCTTAGTGTGGAATTGGCAATGGCCTCGTGTGTGCTGCCGAATAAATGGAATTGTGGTGTTGACCTCATTTTCGATGAGGTCTTCTCTTCTTCTCTTTAGTACTTAGGATCTAGCCTTAGGTTTTTCCTTTCACTATCCTAGAGGATTAGAATCGGGGACCCACCACTTAGAAATTCAAACCACTTCTTAACTCCCCGCAAACTCCACAAACTCGATTGTAGACCCCTAATCACTCGTAGGGTCGAAATCAAATGTGGAAGCTAGAAGATGAGTTCCCATGTGATCCTCAGCCCCTAGATCGGCCTCCGTGGTTCCTGTCCGTGAAGGGTCGACTACACACACACTACACCTATACACTACACTTTCACACACCTCCTAAAACCACACCCATACCCAACTTGACCTCCCGACTCATGAAGGTGATCTACATGGATGGCCCCAACCCCCAAGCCCTCAAGCAAGAGGGTTAGAATATAAATGGATGCCTCAAATGAGTCCCTTCATGGCTCATGTGGGCTTGATATGGCTTCATGGCTCAACCAAAAAATGATTTCATTCCACTACATCTCACCCAAGCTTCAATTTTCCAAAATTTCAATTTTAATCTCTCTGGACCCTACACCTCACAATTTACCTAAAACTCCTAAAACCACCCAAAAATTCGCAAAATCACCTAAATTACCCAAAATTCCTCAAAATCAATCCCAAAAAATTCCCACATTACTCAAATTAATCCTCCATACCCAAAAAATACCAAAATCTTGCAAAATACCTCTCAATACCCTCCAAATACCCAAATGCCCTCTTAAATAAAAATCCAAAAAAATTCAGAAATTCCCAGAAAATTCTAGAAAATCTCAAATATTCCCACTCATTTTGTTCAACTACACCATGGGTTAATTTTGTCAATTTACCCCACTTAACAAAAACCCTACCTGACCCATTTTAACCCAAAATGAACCCAATGTCAAACCAAACCTACCCAATTGACTCAAATTCTGTCCAATTCAATTCTAAACTTAATTCAACATCCCCAACACCAATCTAGACCAAATCTGGAACTAATTTGATTGACATTTGGATCCAATTCTCACTTTTGGCCTTAAAGCCCAATTTGGACCCATGACCTGCAACCTAGCCTCAAACTCACCCAATTCAACTCCAATTAAACCCCAAATATTTTCTAAACCTTCCTTAACATCCCCATAAACAAAACACTAACATGATTTTCCCAAATTCTAGACCCAAACCCCACTCAAATTCAACCCAAAGCTAAAAGGCCCACTCTTGACCTAAACCTAAACCTAGCCCAAATAGGCCCAAACCCCAAAATCAAAACCCAACCAAAGCCAAAACCTCTTTTAAAACACTCCCATAAACATTTCCCAACATTAATTTTACATCAATTTCAACCCTAGCCCAACATTGGCCCAAGTTAGCCCAATTTGACCTACATTGGCCCACTTACCACCAACCCAAATTCAAACCAATTCAATTCCAAATCACACCAAATCGACTCCAAACCATTCATGAAACATCCCTAAACCAATTGTAACATTTATTTGACATGGTCCTTCACAAAATTTTCACCCAAATGCCCATCCTAAAACCAAAAAGCCCACTTCCTTTAAACCTTCCTAAAAGCCCACTTCCTTCAACTCAAAAGCCCAAATTCATCCAAAGCCCACATGACACTTCCCCCATCATCCATTTAATCAAAATCACCCCTAAGTTTCAAAATCATCAATTAAACAATTCCAAATCAAGGCCCATACAAATTCCCATCAAAATACCAAAATTTTTTTCTTAAATCAATTTCCATGAAATTGACTTAATTTTTCCCAAGCCAAAGGTGAGCCATGAAGTCATGCATGAGCCACATGTGAGCCATGAAAGCCTCGAACACTTCACCATACCCAAAATGGCAAGAAGAGGGGACCCTTTAATGATTCTCTTAAGAGTGATTAACCACTCCCATGTCTCCCCCAACTTTGCTTAAGCTAATTTGTACTTGGATTGTACTCTGACCCCACTAATCAAGCTGATCCAAGTGACTTTCCCTTCAGTCCAAATCGTCTTGGAGGGTGCACGAACTCCAAACCAAGGGTCGACCCATTTAGACCCAAACTAGCCTCTTTCCCATTCCACTTTGATTCAAACCCTTACACATGTCCATGGCTAATTGACTTGGCAAACTCAGCCCCCTCACCCACCCGGACTTGAGAGTGACCCATGCCTCACGGCCACCGCTCTGTCGCCTGGAAACACCATGGCTGAGACTTCGGAGGAGCCAAATTTTGGAATTCCACCTTGGCGCCGAGCCGCTCACTCCAAATGGCCATCAGCTTGCTCTTCTCTCACCAGAAAGCAATGATCCCAACCATTAAACCCCTGGGAGGCCCTCCACCCTCTCCTAATTTAAACACCACCCCTTCTCGGCCAGTATGAGAGGTGCTGAAACAAACCTTAAGGAAACTCGCCAAATTGTTCCGCATTACCCCCACATGGGAGAACTCGATCCCCCATCAAATCCCCCTGCTATTTCCTCTGTGAGCTCAATCGAGTTGAAATCCAAGCCCAAAACCAGACACTTCTCCTTACGTTGAGCCAATCCCAAATTGTCCGTACACCTTCACCAGACCAAGAGAAGAAGTCCACCAAGAAAGGCCCCTCTCCAAACCACCCATCCGTTCCGTACCCAAGCTTTGTGACTGGCCGTGGTCACTTTCATAGCTATCAATTCACTGTGCCGAGGGACTTCATCCTGGAACTACTTGGACCCAATCGAAGGTGACACAACTCTCGATCGGCTTCACTTCTCGAGCAAAGGTATGGACTCACTCTTCTTCCCAGCGCACAGAGATTCTCCATTTAATTTGAGTCAATTTAAATACATGTTTACCGTATGGATGTGTCTGCCTCCTCAAGACGAATCCATAGAGACAAGAACACAAAAATCCATTGAGAATCGAGTGAGAAATTAGTGGTTAGAAGGTCACGTCGACGGTGCACACCGCCGAGACGATGACTCGGGAGCCGTCGCATCGAGCGTGTATCGAGCTGACGGTCCGGATCGAGCGCCCACAGCCGCATGGTGCATGAACCGCGGGCCTCCAAACGCCGGAACATGGCGGCGCCGAATCGTAGAGACGACGCGCGGCCTGGTTAATAGTAAAGGAACGGGTCACTAGTAGGGCCGACCATAGCCACCTGTCGGCATATTTTTAGGTTGTGTGTTTTATTTTGAAAAGGGGTCGTCTAACAGAAATTATCGACAAATTTTAGATTTTAAATTTAATTTAAATATGTATATATAGTTTTAGAAAGAAACATTTGATTTTGAAAATAATTTTAAGTTAAAAGTTTTAAGATATGAAATCAAACCGATTTCACATCCCAAATAGTTTATATAAACGAGCACCGCATCACAAACCGTGTATCTATCCCGAAGAATAGACACACTGCTTGATGATGGGGCTCGATTAAATAAACTATAAGCCGACAAGTTCCCCTGCTTAATATAAAAGAATTAAGCAGGGTTTATATTACCCGGGTTCTTAAAGTTCCCTATAAGGGCAAGCCCCTATAGTTAATTACATCTTAAATGAAATGAATCATTTAAGAAAACTCTCAATAATGATCAGTGGTTTTGCTCTCAATAATTTCAAAGTTTAAGGTTTTTAAACAATTAGATTTCTGGAAATTTCAATAGGGAATGACTCAAAATTTGGAACAATTATTTTCAGTAGTCTAATAGAAGAGAAGTAGGAGAAGCTGAGGATCCAAGAAGAATCTTGGAAACTTCCCAAACTATCCTATTATTTCGCTCGGTTTTAAGGAAATCCTAATATTATCTTTGTATTTCAATCTTGCCAATTTTAATTAATTAGGACTTATATTCATATGACATAATCATACAAATAGCCTTGAAGATGTGAGGGTTCATGTCGTACCGAATGACTACCTCGGAGTCCTAAGACTGGTTAGGGCTTAATTTGCATAACATGATTATACAAACGGCTAACGAAGAGTTGAGGATTTATTTTGCACTAAGAAAACTACCTCGAAATCCTATGGCTTGGTTATTTAGTTCTAGGAAAGGTTTTGCTGAAGTAGACCCGAGTTTTGATGATGACGATGGTCGTGCTGCCCACCATGCTCCGAGCTCCTTGTTGTTGCAGAGGTTTAGTATAGAAGTCATAAATCAGGAGATGAGAGAAGTGTTTTAGTTTAGAAATCTTAAAATCCAAGTATTTTTAATATTTTAATTAAAACAAATCTTAAAGTTGATTATAACAGAACCGATTAAGATCCCACGGTTCTGTCATCCCGGCACCATTATTTTCATTGAATTCACTTAGTCCAGTATGAATTTGCTAAACTCAACCGAATGAGTTCCACACTTTCATTTAGACTCGTGGGAAATCCCGTTAGCAACACGTGGGTTACATCATCCGAGGTATTCCCGATCATTCAACGAGACGTTTTAATTTAGTTGCAATTGTAGTTTTGTATTCTGTTTGTGATTAAATTTTGAGTTGTTTTATATTTTGAAATGTTGTGGCGGTGAATTTTATCTTGCAGTGATTTAATTTAGTTTTGGTTTCAGTTTAGGGACTATCCTAAAGGTTTTAGTTTCATGTAACAGTTGTTTATCATGCAAGAAAAGTAAAGTGCATTGTGATTAATTAAATTGCTAGAAGGTAAATTGCAATAAAATAAAAGTGTACCTGGAGGATCTTCCCGTCATCCCAAGCTGCACTTGAAACACTTATCAGAGCATTTAAGTATTCCAACAAGTACATAGGTAAAGCTAAGGGAAAGGTTTTGGTTGTCTACCAAAGTCCTAATCCTATAGCTAGTTATCTCCTATGACGTCTAGGTTCTTGTATTTTGGTTTAAGGACTATTTTCTTCATCAAAGAACAATTAAGTTCAATTGTTCTTATAAACGTCCTATCATATTGAGGAAGTGCTTAAGACGAGTCTTAAACATATTTTCAATAACTCTAAGATTGTTTTAAGTCCAAGAGAATTTAATTATACAAGTGAATTGATCATCCAGGACTTTAATTAAGTTTTGTTCTCTTGCTCAGTGAACTAGGACGCTTGAATATCCTATAAGTGAAGTAACACTTTGCTTAATACTCCGTTTAGGGGTTATGAAAAAAAGAGCTTTTGAGGGCAAATTGATGTTTTAGTGATTTTTTGAATTTTATTTTATTTATTATAATTATTTTGAGTTTTGGAGAATTAATTAATTTAAAAATAAAATAAAGGTTGAAAAATGAATTTTATATTTTTCAAAAATCTCTCTGATATCAAAGAAACCAGAAAACAAATTTTCATAATTTTCTGATTTTTATTTGATTTATTAGAATTATTTTAGTGAAAAGGTTGAGAAATACATTTTTAATATTAAAAATTACATTAAACCTTTAAAACTCAATATCTTATCCTAGGAACTTAAGAAAAATATTTGGTTTGTTCCTAAGTATTTAGAATTCAAAATATAACATTTTGGTGATTTTTAATATTTTTGTGATTTTTATTATTTTTTAATTATTAAAAATATTAAAATAATGATAAAAATCAACTTTTTTAGAAAATTACAATTTTAATTTTCCTAAGTTTCTCTGATATCAGAGAAGCTCCAAAACCAATTTTGTGAATTTTTGAAAAGTATTTTGTGAGTTATGAATTTTTAAAGTTTGATTTCATTCGTGGGGCTTAATTAACCTATTTGGTGGGGCTAACCAAATCCAATTGATCTCAAATTTTTATGTGGTGTTCTCCTATCCCTAGAGGACAGTGGAGAATTGTTTTTAAGTTAATTTTATGAATGGTTAACCCTACTTAATTAAAGTTCAATTTTGGGTATTTAGGCGAATTAGGGTTGTTCAAAATGAATTAACTCAAAACTTATTTTTCCTAGGTCCCTCTGGTCACAAGAAACATCACCAAATTTTCCTAGAATTTATTTCTCAACATGCTATTTATTGGAATTAAAATACTCAAAACAGTAACATGAACTTGAAAAATCAATAACTTCTCATAGAAATGGCCTCTGACCTTGGAAAATTCAGGGAATGTTCCCAAGTTCAAAGGCTTCAAAAGCCATATGGTCTCATGCCATGGTGAATTTCCTATATGCATGGAGAATTGAAATAGTGTAGAGAGTAAATAAATCATTAAAAATAACATACTTAATGAAATTACTTGATTTCTTTTCCACATTATTCTCCTCTGTTCACTGAGCAAGAAGGTATTTTTATTTTATTTTTAGGAGTTTTCTACACAAAGTTATAGATTTTTGAAGTTCTGGGTATTTAATAAATAAGAAAAATCCCTATTTTCCTACTTATCCACGCGGCTCCACGCCATCCTCGGTAGCTCCGAAGCTCCACGCGTCGTCTCCTGATTCGGTGCCGCCATCTGACTCAGCGCTCTAGGGGCCCGCGGTTCATGTCCCATTGCTCCGTCCGGCGCGATCCTGGCCGTCCACTCGATACACACGCGATCCAACGGTTCCCAGCCATCGTCTATGACTGGTGTGAACCCGTGACCGTTAACCCTAATTTCTCACTCGATTCTCAACGGATTTTTGAGTTCTTATGCTCTATGGATTCTTCTTGAAGAGACGAACACATTCATATGGTAAACATGCATTGAAATTAACCCAAACTAAATGGAGAATCTCTGGAAGCTCGGGAGGAAGAGTGAGTCCATACCTTTGCTCAGAGAAGTGAAACTTCAATCTGAGAGTTGTGTCACGTTCGATTGGGTCCAAGCAAGCTCCAGATGAAGTCCCTTGGCCTGGTGAATTGTCTAGGTATGACTTCGACCACAGCCGATCAGAAAGCTTGGAGACTGGAAGCAATGGCTGGTCTGGTGAGGGGGCTTTTGCTGGGAAACTTCTCCTCTTGGTCTGGTAAAGGTGTAGGACCAATCAATTTGGAGATTGGCTCACTGTGGTGAAGTGTCCGGGTTTTGGGCTTGAATTTCAACTCTGAAATTGAACTCACAGAGAGGAAATGGCAGGGGGATTTCAGTGGGGATCAAGTTCTCTATGTGTAGAGAGTGGTCTGGGATGATTTTTGCAGGGTTTCTGTAAGTTTTGGTTCAGCACCTCTCATGGCCGAGAGGAGGTGGGAGAGGCTAGAGGGCCTCCCAGGGGGGTTTAAGGGTTGGGATCAGCTGCTCTGGTGAAGGGAAGAACAGCCATAGTGTTCAATTGGGCTGGGACAACTTAGCAAGGCAGAATTGAAAAGTTTGGCTCCTCCCAAGGTCTCGGCCATGGTGTTTTCCCGGCGATCCGAGCAGCTGGCCGGCAGCATGGGTCACCCTCGAGTCCAGGTGGGTCGTGGTCGGAGGTTTGTGTAGGCAATTGAGCTTTGCCATGTGTAAAAAGGATGGCTTGAAATGGAAAGGTTAAGGGCTCATTTTGGGCTCAAATTGTGAAACCCATGATTTTGGGCTTGGTTCACCTCCCCATGACCTGGTTTTGGGCTGGGTGAATCAGTTGGGTCAGCTGGTCTTAAGTGGAGAAGTCTCCATCCAAGAATATTTAGATTAAATTTGGGTTAAGGGGAATCATAAGTAATGTTAATGGCTCTTAGGAAGTGCTTAAAGGACCTCCTCCTTTTGCCCAATGTGGTAAGGTCACATGTTAACAACTCACATGGCTTGCATGTGGCTCAAGAATGGCTTCATGGCTCACCTTTGGCTTGGGAAAAAGTTTGTTCAATTTCATGAAAACAAGTTTTAGAAATTTTGATATTTTGGTGTCAAATTTGGATGGTTTGTCATATGGATTTGTTTAGAAAGATTTGATTGCTGATTTAGGACTTAGGAATGATTTTAATTAAGTGAGGATGAGATGAGATTGTAATGTTAGAATGGGCTTGGCTTTTTGAGTTTGGTTAGGAATGGGCTTTTGAATGTCCTTTAGAAGTGGGCTTTTAGATGAAAACTTTGCAAATGTCCATGCCAAATAAATGTTGGGTTTAGTTTAGGTATGTGTCATGAGTGATTTGAAATGAATTTAAGGTGGTTTGGGTTTGAATTAGGTTGAATTTGGGTTTCTTTGGTAATGGGCCAATGTAGGTCAAATTGGGCTAATTTGGGCCAATGTTGGGCTAAGGTTGAAATTGATGTAAACTTAATGTTGGGAAATGTTTATGGGAGTGTTTCAAAGATGTTTTAACTTTGGTTGGGTTTTGGTTTTGGGACTTGGGCTTATTTGGGTTAGGTTTAGGTTTAGGTCAAAATTGAGCTTTTTGGTTTTGGGTTGAATTTGAGTGGGGTTTGGGTCCAAATTTGGGGCAAATTATGTTAGTGTTTTATTTATGGGGATGTTAGGGAAGGTTAGAAAAGTTTTGGGATCAATTGAAGTTGAATTGGTTTGGTTTGGGCTAAGTTTGGGTCATGGGTCCAAATTGGGCTTTAAGGTCAAAAGTGAAATTGGACCCAAATGTCAATTATATTGGACTTAGATTTGGTTTAGATTGATATTTTGGATATTTAATTGAAGTTAAGAATTGAATTGGACCAAAATTGGGGTCAATTGGGTAGATTTGGTTTGACATTGGGTTCACTTGGGTTAAGAATGGGCTAATTTGGGGGGTTTTGATAAAAGTGGGGTAAATTAACAAAATTTGCCCATGGTGTAGTTGGAAAAAATGAAATTGGTAATATTTGGGATTTTCTGAAATTTTCTGGGAATTTTCTGAATTTTTTTATTTTTTTTGTCAAGAGGGGCATTTTGGTAATTTGGAGGGTATTGGGGGATACCTTCGGGATTTTTGGTATTTTTGGCTATGGATGATCAATTTGATTGGTGAGGAAATGTTCAAGGTTAATTTTGGGAAATTTTGGGTGATTTGAAAATTTTGGAGGATTTGGGCAATTTTAAAGGCTTTTGGTAGGTTTGATAAGTGTAGAGTCCCCGGGGTCAAAAATTGAAATTTTGAAAAAAAGAAGATTGATCAAATATGAGTGAAATGGAAGCACTTTGGTTGAGCCATGAAGTCATATTAAGCCTATATGAGCCATGAGAGGACTCGTTTGAGGCATTCACTATGTTGTTCCTAACCCTCTTAGCTAGGGGCTTAGGGGTTAAGGTTCATCCATATGAATTACCTACATGAGTCAAGGGGTCAAGTTGGGTATGGGTGTGGTTTTAGCATTTGGATTGTGTGTGTGAGAGTGTAGAGTGTGAGTGTAGTGAGTGTGTAAGTCAACCTTCACCAGACCAAGCCAATCAGGGTGGTCCTAAGGCCAAAGAGTCCTATAGGGAACTCATCCTTCAAACCTTCACATTTGATTTCAACCCTCTAGGTGATTAGGAGTCTACAATCAAGCTTGTGGGGTTTGTAGAGAGGCAAGAAGTGGTTCAAATTTCTAAAGGATGGGTCCCAATTCTATTCCTCTAAGATAGTCAAAGGAAAAGCCTAAGGCTAGATCCTAAGCACTAAAGAGGGAAGAGAAGACCTCATCAAAAATGAGGTCAACAAATGGACCCCCAATAGGTGTGGTGTGCTAACCAAGCGCACCGCGCGTATTAGCGTTGACCGAAGAGATCAACAGAACCAAAACAGATGTCCAAGTGACAAACTTAGGACGAAGTGTAAGATATTTCCACTGGGGAGTATCAGGAAAATCTCCAAGACTGAAGATTCCAGAACTCTCGCTGGGGAAAAAGGCGGTGAATTTCAGATCACAATATTTCAAGAGATTGGATCTTAGATTCATTTCATTTTTTATTTCAAGTTTTTTTTTTAATTTTGAGTTTGAATTTCGATTTGAGTTTCAACTTGATTTTATGCGGAGAAAAGAGTAGGGCTAAGGTCCAGCCGAATGCATTTGTATGCTGAGAAGGAAGTAGGACTAAACCTATTCCAAATGCTGAGGAAGAATTGGACAAACCCTATCTGAAATGCAGAGTGTTTTAATTTCAATTTCTTGCTGAGAGGGTCAAATTTTGAGATTGCTGAGAAAGGGGTAGGACTGTGCCTATCCCGAGTGCTGAGAATTGCTGAGAAGGGAGAAGGGCGGAAGCCTATCCCGATTGCTGAGATGGGAGTACGACGGAAGCCTATCCCAAATGCTGAGATTGCTGAGATGGGAGTGTGGCGAAAGCCTATCCCGATTGCTGAGATGGGAGTACATCGGAAGCCTATCCCGATTGCTGAGATGGGAGTAGGGAGGAAGCCTATCCCGAGTGCTGAGATGGGAGTACGGCGGAAGCCTATCCCGATTGTCGAGATGGGAGTAGGGCAAAAACCTATCCCGATTGTTGAGATTGTTGAGATGGGAGTATGGCGAAAGCCTATCCCGAATGCTGAGATTGCTGAGATGGGAGTACGGCGAAAGCCTATCCCGAATGCTGAGATTGCTGAGATGGGAGTACGGCGGAAGCCTATCCCGATTGCTAAGATTGCTTAGAAGGGAGTACGGCGAAAGCCTATCCCGAATGCTGAGATTGCTGAGATTGCTGAGATGGGAGTACGGCGAAAGCCTATCCCAGATGCTGAGATGGGAGTACGGCGGAAGCCTATCCCGAATGCTGAGATTGCTGAGATGGGAGTACGGCGGAAGCCTATCCCGATTGCTGAGATGGGAGTACGGAGGAAGCCTATCCCGAATGCTGAGATTGCTGAGATGGGAGTACGGCAAAAGCCTATCCCGATTGTTGAGATTCAGTTTATGCAGTCGTTGTGAAAGATTTTGTTGATATTTGGGAATGCAGAGTTTTATGAATGCAGAGACTGAACATATTGCTGGGATTTACGAATGCAGAGACTGTGGAAACATATTGTAAAGTGCAGAGAATGTTTGTAGGAGTTCATGTGGATTTCAAGTTCTTTTTAATGTTTGGATTTTTGTGAAAGAGAGTTTCTTATTTATTCTCCTTTTCTTTTCTGTTCTTTGTTCGAAGTTCATTTAACTTTAATGGCGTTTCCAAGTCAATTTGTACAAAAAGAGGTGAAGGCAAAATGTGACATGGTCACTTTCATTCCAATCTTGTTGAAGATACATCATACAACTCGATCTGAAATATTTCTCATACAATCCATGACTTTCTTTTTTAATGTTTGATTTTTATGGAAGAGAGTTCTATTTATTTTCTTTTTTCTTTTCTGTTCTTTGTTCTGAAGTTCATTTAATCCTATCATGCTCATCAATTGCACAAAAAGAGGTGAAGGCAAAATGTGACATGGTCACTTTCATTCCAATCTTATTGAAGATACATCATACAATCCTCGATCTGAATATCTTTCATACAATCCATGACTCAAAATGGACTATGTATGATTCTTATATCCATCCAAAAAGTGTCTGTCAAATCCATGTCTGAATAATGAGATACAGCGTCAATAACATCACCTTCCAAGCCATCCTTGGCAGGAATGCCGCATGGATGTGCATTGAGGTGTGCTATTTCCATGGAATCACAGCTCGTAGGGCCGCAGAATCTCCAATTCTAGATCTGGCTGGAAGTGGTATGGTACTTTTCTGTCGTCCATCCTTCAAAAGTGATGGAGATCCGCTCCACTGGTACTCCCGGTATGCAATGCTTTTCATACCTGCTCCATTTTCTTGTAATATCATGACGGAACCTACCGGAAGTGTATCTCCACCGGCCCTCAGAACTTACCCGGGCCTGCTATCCGGAGGTCAAATCCGAACATGATATTGCATTGGTTGACTAAACTAAACTTTTTTTTTTTTTTTTTTTTTTTTTTTTTTTTTTTTTTTTTTTTTTTTTTTTTTTTTTTTTTTTTTTTTTTTTTTTTTTTTTTTTTTTTTTTTTTTTTTTTTTTTTTTTTAGCAAAGGTCTGACAAAGTCATGGTGGTCTATGTGTGGAGGTATGTCACTCCTCTGATAAATGTTGATGATGCAACTGTTGGGTATGCAGTCTGCTGGCAGTACTCCTCCACGTTATCATTCTTTTCACCATTTTTTAATTATTCCTGGCATTGGATCCACCTCTCACTGTGACGGAGTATCCCTGGTGGATTTCCTTTTCTATCCTCTGCGAAGTAGCAACATCCGCATTGTATTGTGACTCTTCCTTTCCCTGGCATCCATTTCTGGGTTCCGAATAAGTCTTTCTCTCGTACGGCCTGCTCGACTCATCTTCTGAAGTTCTAGAATGCAATCACAATCAGCTGTTGCTCGTACTCTGAGAATACATCTGTGTGTAACTCGGGAGGCCTTCCAAAATGTTGATTCTTCTTGCCTCTAATCCTTTCAAAATATTCGGAATGTTTTCCTCAACATTTTGCATTCTTTCTAGTTCATATTTTGGGATGATCTGCAAGTGACGAGGCCTAGTAACGTATTGCAGGATATATGGCTCAATCCCTGTCACGTTTTCCCTGCATACCTTGGCTCTCGGGGATTGTCTCTGTCGGAACATCATCCAAGTTGCTTCCTGCAACAAGGTCTTCAGATATGGTATCTCTGCTCAAGGCCAAGGCATTGATTCTATCTCTCGTCTCTGGTACTTCTCTCCGATCTGTTCTGGATTCTCTCGGCGTTGACTTTCTTCTTCTGGTTCCTGATCAACTGCATATCTTTGAAATGTGTGTCTGCAAAGGTGGTCGTTTCCTGTTGATCTGCTGCAAGTTTAGTCAACATCTTGCGGATACGGCGATTCTTATTTTTCTTTCGAGTAGCGTGAGTGTAGCTCTCCTCACTTCTTGAATTTCGCGGGGCGCGGCGCTGACGAGCCACCGCCGTGGCAACGACTGACTTGATTTTCTTGCTTTCCTCGGTGTTTGTCTTTCTTTTCTTGTTGCTGGATTGGTGGCTTGGGCCACCCATCTTCATTACCTATCGCTATGAAGCTCTTCTCGGTCCACTAGGACCCAGTCATTTTCTTCATACGAAGGCTGGTGTGAAGTCAGAATCAATTTCTATCACTGCTCCATCCTTCACCCTCTTTTCATCGAGTGCGAGACTCGCGCCATTTTTAAAGTTTAGGACCAACCGCCCGTTCACATTTCCCTGCGAAGAAAACAAGGAAAGGATCAGGGGCTGTACTAAGAACAAGAACATTAAGAAAGTATTTATCACTGGAAGATTCTTATTCATTTATTCTAATTTTAATTTTAAGAAAAATAGGAAAAGATAAAGAAAGATCAGGAAGATTTGATTTGAAAGGAAGGGTAAAACTTTATTATTATGATTTGACATATTTTATTTTAGTACATATATATTTTTTTATTTTATCCATTTTTATGTTTTTGGGTTCGGACCCAGTCACAAAGTGATTGTTTCACTAGTGTTTATAGGGATGAGACTCTATCTTAGAGGCTACCCTTCGAAACATCATGTTGCGTAATATTTCTTCAAATATCGTCCATTGATTGGAAGCATTTGTCACCCCTCTCCTTGGCAATTCACAAGTTGGTAGGAGCCTCCTGAGTAGACTGCCTCTACCACAAACGGCCCTTCCCAAGTCGGTTCAATTTTCCCATTCTATGTATGTGCAAGAATAGGTCTTCCGAGAATAAGAACTAAGTCACCAACTTTGTCTGTGGGGGGACCAGTTTATCATGAGCCTGGATCATCTTGGCTTGGTACAGTTCCAAATTTTTTTGTGCTGCAAGTCTTTCCTTCCAAGTTTTCCAGTTCTTCCAAATGTAATCTGGCATTTTCTTCTCGTAGTGACTTTATTTGCAACTGCAATCCTGAGTGATGGAAGCTGGACCTCCGTGGGTCAAACGGCCTCAGACCTGCACACTAAAGCGTAAGGCGTAGACTGAGTAGGAGTACTCGAAAGTCGTCCTGTAGGCCCATAAGGCTTCTAACAACTTCTCGTGCCAATTTCTTCGTTGTCGTCCAAAGTTTTCTTTAAAATTTGAACTGTATTTTTATTAAAAGCCTCAGCCAAGCCGTTTGCTCTGCAGATTGTTGAGTATCGCCAATCGATCCCATGTCTTCTGACAAAATTGTTGATTTTTGCATTTCAAATGCGGACCCATTATCAGAAATGATTCGCGCGGTACTCCGAAACGGTAGACAACTTGATTTTTGAAAAATTGGAGCACATGGTGTGCCTTTACTTCTCTGAGTGGAACTGCTTCGTCCATTTAGAAAAGTAGTCTATAGCTGCAAGGATGAAGCGATGTCCTCTGAAGAAGGTGGTTCTATCAGACCCACTATATCTGTGCCCCAACACTCAAATGGCCACGACGCAATTGTCGGATGTAGCACATTTGAGTGTTGGTGTAGAACCACTCCGTGCACTTGGCACCGGTGACAACTTTTGCAATCTTCATGCAATCGGTCATCATCGAGGGCCAGTAATACCCTAGTCTTTTAATTTTCATTTTCATTTTTGGACCCGATCGATGAGCGCCACAAAGTTCTGAATGCACTTTTGACAATTTCACGAGCCTCAGACCTGTTCAGGCATCTTAACCACATTTGATCAAAAGACCATCTGTATAATGTACTGTTTATTAATGCGTAAGACAGAGCTCTTTTCTTGATTTGATGTGCTAATGACTTATCGTCTGGTAATTTCCCTGTTTGCAGGTAGTCTATTAGCGTTGACGCCTAATCTTCTGTGTTTTCCGTCACTGCTGCAACTGATTCCTCTATTTTTTCTGATTTCCGTATCATATCCATGTCGAGCTGTGATAGGAACTGTCGTCCTTGAACTAACACTTCAACTGACTCACCTTGTAAGCAGGCAAATTCTTTTGCGTTATTAGCGACATTCAAGTAGAGCATTTTCTCTTCTGGGGATCTTGTAGATTGTTACATTCAGAATTTGTTCAACAGTTTCATGGCATACTGAAAGTATTGCTCGAGTCTTGGCTTTTAAAATTCATTATTCGCCACCTGTTGAATAATCAACTGAGAATCTCCGTAGATATTGATATCTGTTACTCCCATTTGAATGGTCAGTTTTAGTCCTGTTATGAGGGATTCGTTTTCTGCCCTGTTGTTTGTGCATGGCTCTGTTAAGTGGTAGGAGTATCTTAACATCCCCACTCCGGTGTTATAAAGATTAGTCTGATTCCCGCCTTACCGGCACTATCTTTTGCAATTCTTTGTCTTTATGTGGCCGGCGGACGCTCCGCTTTAAGTATAGTTCCCAACGTCGATCATCAGTGTCTTCTAGGCTCATTATCTGTTCGTCAGGCAAATCGTCGTCGAGAGGTAAATCTGCCTTCTGGTGAAGGAAGCACCGCAAGGAAGTCGCCTAGCACTTGTCCCTTTACAAAGGACGTAAGAGGAATGAAAGTTATGTCGAATTGCACAAGATTATCGACCACCTGGCAAGTCTGCCAGAAGTGTTGGACGGGTCATCAAATATTGCAACGGATTAACTTTCTTGAGATAAGTTGACCTTATGAGAGAGTACATGTAATGCCTGGAGTTTCTGTGCGGCGAAGATCAGGCCAAGCAATGCTTCTCAATTGGAGGATACTGTACTTCCATCGGAATCAAACGACGGCTTAAGTAGTAGAGAGCATTTTCTTTTCTCTCATCATTGACCTGGGCTAGCAGGGCTCCAAGGGAGTCGTATAGAGCCGTGGTATAAAGTATCAACGGTCTACTTGAGACTGGGGCTGCTAAGGACAGGAGGTGTCATTAAGTATTGCTTAATGTCCTCGAAGGCCCGTTGGCATTTCTCTTCCCAAACGAATTTGGCGTCCTTTTTAACTAATGCCGAGAAGGGCTGACACCTACCTGACAAGTTCAAAATAAAGCGTCGAAGATATGCCAACATCTGAAAAGATCGTAGTCAAGCGAAGGTTTCCTTGGGAGGCGGCATTTCTAAGATAGCTTTAATCTTTTTCGGATCAATTTCAACTCTGCGATGTCGGACAACGAATCCTAAGAATTTCCCGAGGTAACGCCTCGAAGGCGCATTTTAAGGGATTCATCTTAAGGTTGTATTGCCTTAGTAGCTCGGTCAATTCTCAAATCATATAGGTGATCTTCCTCTTCAGTTTGCTTTTGATGACCACATCGTCCACGTAGCACTCAACTTTGGTTGTGAATGAGATCATAAAAAATCTTTGTCATTGCTCTTTGGTATGTTGCTCCTGCGTTCTTTAGTCCGAATGACATTACTATGTAGCAATACAGTCCAATTGGTGTTCCGAATGCCGTGAGCTTTTCGTCTTCTGGTGCCATCTTTATCTGGTTGTATCCTGAAGATCCATCCATGAAAGAGAATATTTCATGTGTCGGTAAAGGATGTCGATCATTAACTCTGGAATTGTCAGGGAAATTCCGTCCTTCTGACATGCTTTGTTCAAGTCTCCGAAATCCATGCGCATTCCGATTTTGACCATTCTTCTTCCCTACCTGTACCACATTGGCTAGCCAAGTAGGGTATTGTTCCTCACGGACAAATTTAGCGTCGATTAGCTTCTTAACTTTAGCTATTACTTGTTGTTCAATTTCCAAACGCATTCTTATGGAAGCTTGTCTGACTGGAACGGAAGTAGGATCCACTCCTAGCCTGTGAACTGCGACTTCTAGAGCTAATCCCGGCATTTCGTCGTAACTCCAAGCAAAACAGTCCTTGAATTCCATTAATAGCTTGATCATTTCCTCGGAATCTTCTTATTGAGTAAGGAGCTAACAAAGGTTGGTCTAGGCTTTTCGTTAGTTCCTAAGTTAACTTCCATTAACTCATCTATTGTAGATTTAATTTCTTCTTCGAACTCTGGTGGAGTGTCTCCAATTTTCTCGATCTTCAAGATCTTCCGTAGTTTGCAAGCAGTCTTCATTAGGTTCGCAAGTGACAACCAAACAAAATTCTGTATCTTCAACTGAACCTAACAGCCGAATCCGAGACCATGTTTTGAATTGGGAGGCCGACTGGCATTATTCCATAATTTTTCGAAGTGTTGTGATCGGCCTTTATCCAATGTCGAGGTAAGACACCACGCTGAATTAAATTTTGAACACAAGGAGAGTAACACTCAAAAGTTAATTTATTAATTCGGAGGAAGTGACATCTTCAAATTGTACATTGTTTTCGCATTGGAATAAGACAGCGCCACGGGTAAAATTGATTGGCTGCTTGCACCGCCACATGTATTTCCTTTTTGACCACCATACCCTCGATCTTAATCGGATCGGGTCAGGGTCATAGTGTGTACATGGTGATTAATCTTCTCGTACATCGATTTGTATTCTTCTCGCTCTTCCCATCTTCGAGAGAAATCTTGAATTGTGGTTTCTTCTCGTTTATTGTAGTCAGTTTCTTCTTGACTTCCTCTTCTTCCTCAGAGTTGTTCTCCCAATCAACGTTGATCATCGGCTTTTTTCTGTCCAACTGTCCCAGTGTCTCTTCCACGACCTCATCTCCGGCCTCGAACTCGATGCGAGTTCTGGAGAAACCTTCACCATCTCGCCGTAAGGGAGTGGTGAGTGACTGTTGGACTAGAACTTTAGGTTCTTCATCGTCTCAAATTTCTTTTGCTTCATTTGGCACGGTGTTTCTAGAGAAGATTGTTTTCTTCGGAGGTGCGTAATAAGCTGCATCTTCATGGATTCCAATCTCATGTACTGAGAAAGGTTGTAAATCACCTTTAATGCACTGTTCTCCTCCTTCTTAGTATTTTATGCACTGATGCAGAGACGATGGTACCATCCGGTTTTCATGGATCCAAGGTCGGCCCAGTAGAGCGTTGAACGATGTCTCAGAGTCAATTATGTGGAATTTTGCGGTTGTCTTTGCTAAGTCACCGCCTTCATCAACAGTGTTATTGATCCAAGGGCTCTTTCTCTTCTCGTTGAATGCTCTTAGTAACATCTTGTCCGCTTCAAGCTCGCGAGCATCAATTTCCAAGTATGCTAGCGTCCGAAGGTTCATTATGTTGATTGGACGCTCCTGGATCCACCAATACTCTGGAGAGCGAATTTTCCGGATTAGAATTGAATGTACAATGGTTGTGATCGGTTGTCCCAAGTAGTAGATCACTGTCTGTGAAGGTAACACTGGTTGTTCCTTTAGCGAAAGCAAACCTCGTCTAAGGAATCTCCGGCCATCTGAGCTAAATAAATTTCTGGATCAAGTAAGGCCTTGATCAGAGCTTCATCTCTTTTGATAAGATGAGAGCATCGTAGATGCCTGCTTTACCGGTAGTTTCCTAAGATGGGCTAGCACGTTATAAACCACTTTGTTACCATGTGTCTCAGTTTCTTCCTGAATGGGCAATTCTTCTACTGGGGTTGATTCTTCCTGAACAACAACCTGCTTTCCTTTGTCTTTGACCCCATTCTCGGAGGTAGAACCCTTCGGCCCTTAAGTTGACTTCTGTGATTTCTCTAAATCTGGTACCGAGTTTACTGGTGTCTCCTTTTGAATCGGCATGACAGCTTCTTCTGGAGTCGCTTCGGAATCTGAAAGCTCTAACTCTATTTTTATTGGAGTTCCTTGAATTCACAAATAGATTCATCGCTTGTTGAACTTTCGTAGCCTTTCTTGATGAATGTCTTCTTTGTCATCATGATTGTCGAGGTTGTGTATGATTTGAGAATTGTTATTTGTATCAGAATCGAGATCCGGATTAGGCTGGTTGTCGTTAGTTACGTAATCGTTAGAAATAGTCAAAACGTAGCCAACGCCATAACTCTTATCATTATAAGATTCTGCCGCGAGCGAGCAAATAATCATATAGAGTCAGAGGTTCGATGAATTTTTCCCCCGAATCGAAACAACCATCCCAGGATAAGCAGCCCCTAGTCTAGCCTTAGGAGCCTCGGACCTTTCTTCTTCTACGATCTCCTTCTTTTCTATGATCTTTTCTTCCTGGGGCGGTTCTTCAATTGCAAGCGATAATGGCTGCTTGGCAGGTTTCAAACTCCGAGTTGAAGCATGCTCCGAAGCGGCCTGGATGCGATCCAAAATTTTCTTCGATGACTTCGTCCAAGCGGTACTCCATCCATCATCAGTCATGTAAGGGCTCATCGAACAATGGGATCCGCAAAATAACATTGACAAAACCTCCTTTCTGGGGTTCTTTCATGTATTCTTTTGGGATTGTTATGTTCCCTTTTGAGATTGTTGTCAAGCCAACTTTTGAAGGTGATGCAATCCTCTATCTTATGTCCAAGCATCTGGTGGTAAGGACAGTAGTTGGGATGGTCTTTCTTGTTGACTTCTTCTCGCTTCCTGGGTTCTAGCAGTCTAAAATCCGAAGTCTTCATCAAACTGCGGAACATCTTTGGCACTGTCTCATTCTTGAATGGATATTCTTTATTTATAAGCTCCTTTAACGCGGCGCTGTGGGCGAGAAGTGTTGCTCATATTGTTGAGTTGGTTGATAACCGGATTGAGGTTGTTGGTAGTTTTTGTTGAGGTTGTTGATAGCTGGGCTGGCGGGTTGCCCGTCAGATTGTGATTGGCTGCTTGCCCTTATCGACTGCAGCCACGATCCCGGATTTCTTTTCAAATGTTCACAGGCTTCTGTTTCTGTTTTGTCAACGAACTTAGTTGCTTCGGGCTTCCTCGGTAATCTTCCGGCCTTGCTTAACAACTTCTCAAAAGTCTTAATCTTAAATCCCTTGAGGAGTAGTGCTATCGGGCCGCGGAATGCTTTTAAGCAAGATACCGACTGCATGCTGCTCTTGTAGCTGTGGCTCACACTTCATGTTTAGATTTCTCCATCAAGTATGTAGTCCACTAAAGTTTTGTTCATTTTCTCGCTTCTCCACCACTAAGTCACCGATGGTGATATGGTGCTGAGCTCCAGCAAACCGTTTCACGAAATGGCTTTCTAATTTGAAAATGTCTTTAACGAAACGTTCGGTAACTCTGCGTACTAATCGAAGGCGATCCTCGACAGGCTGCTGACGAATTGTCGGAAGAGTAAGGCGTCACTTCCACCGGCGTTGCAACAACTAGCACGAAAATGTGCAACATGCTGTCGAGGGTTTCGGTACCATCGAAAGTCTTGAACAGAGGTGGCATGGAAGCCTTTGGGTATTGTACTGCACTCAAATCTTCGGGGTAAGGTCTACCCGTCCGAATAGATGTTCCGCTCTTAGACTGTGCTAAGGCTTCTCGCACCTGCTGTTCCACCATGTTCTTGATGTCCTTCTCTGGAATCATATTCTGGGTAGAATCTTTTTTCGACCGATCGTCTCCGTTAATGCATGTAATCTCTTTTCTTTCGTCCGTAATATGAATAACTTCTCGGAGGCGTTTCTCTTGGGGGGTTGAGCCTGACTCCTCGAAGAGTGGCTAGGGATGGCCATCTCTTCCATCCTTTTTGCCATTTGAGAGATCGTATCATCTTTTCTCGAATTTGTGCTCTTAATGCTTCCGGTTCATCTCTCTCCAGCCTGCCGGGGCACCTTGCGAAGCTGATGATGCTCGTGTTTCAACCATGTTGATCTCCACAAATTCGTCATCCATGAACTTCGACGAGTCAACTTCATCTCCAAACTTTTCTTTCTCTTTCTCTTGTTAATCGTTGAATGTCTGTTCTTATCTTTTCCATAGCGTCTCACAATGGTCTTTTTCGTGCGGTTTCGTCAGCTTATCATGTGATGGCCGTTGGGTTTCCTTCTTGGGAGTCTCTTTCATTGCAGTGGCGCCTTCTTCAGACTCGAGTCTCCTGACAAGACTTTCCTTTTCTGATCGTTGTTTCGGTCTTAATTGGCCGTAGTAGGACACCATACCATCCTTCTAAAGAGTGTACAAGGCCTAGGACCGGATGGTCCGTCGGCCGAATGCTGGAAGGTGGTATCCTCTCTAGCCGTCATCTTCTTATTCAGCTTTTCTGTGGCGATAACGGGTTCTACTCGCAGCCCAAGACGGGACTTGGCTGGCACCCGCCTTATTCTTCTTAAAATCTCTAATACAGGACATCTCTCTTTCTTTGCTAACTTCTCTATCACAGTTTGTAGTCGGGTAAATGGTGTAACCCTAGCCCTTTTCTTTCGGCTGTCGCTATAGTATGCAGGTCGAGGTAATGTAGAAGCAATCCTGCGGACATTTTCCTCGTCACTGCGGCGGAGAGGGGATGGAATCTACTTCCTTCAAAAGCGGTGTATACTCGTGCAATGGCATATACTCAAGTAGTGGTGTGTACTCAAGGATTTCTTCTAAGAAAGTGACTTCAGCAGCTCTGCCTTTCTGGCAATCTTCCTACCTCTGTTTCTTCTCCGAGTCCGTGTTAGGGATGGAACCCTTGAGCTGGACCCAATTTCGAAAACAAGGTCTCGCACGAAATCCGTACCTCCACGGTAACATGCTCGTTACAAATTTGAACTTCCTTCCCCTTCAGTTTGCGGAAGCCGGGGTAGGTGCAGAGATGACTAGCCCAAGGTGCAGAGATAACAGTCCTCTTATGGACACGTAGTATTCCTCTTCAGCCGGAACCTTTGCGGTGGGAGGGAATTCTTGGGCTGGACTTGAGGTTGAACTCGATAAAAGGTCTTTCAGTTTCAGATACTTTGTTTGTAAGTGTGAAAAGGGTAACGTCAGTGATCTTGACATTTGTGTTCTCGAATCCTTGTCCAAACTGGATGATCCCATTGTCGTGCAGCTCATCCTTGTAAACAGCGAAGTCCAGTCCATTGGTGAAGGAGAAAATCAGCTTTGGGGCAGACATGTTCTGCAAGGTAGATTCTGATTGTTAGTCCCAAGTTATGCTTCTTCTCATCAGGACGAAAAGAAAGGAATCGAAAAGAGTCCTGAACACATTTTTGTTCATTTATTTATAAAAGGAGTTATTTGTTAAAAAGAGTCATTCATTAGAGGGTTTGTTTATTAGGAACGTAATGTTCAAAAGTGTAGAGAAGGTAAGGAATCCGATTCAGAATTGAAAGGAAGAGAAAGTCTTATGCAAGACTTCTCACTAGAAGGACCGCTCCCAAACTAATACCTATTGGGGGTCCACCCCACCTCAGAAAAGAGGTAAAAGGATCTCGAAACCTCTCTGTTTAGGGGTGTCTAAACAAAGGGCTCCCAAATCAGAGGAGTTGGCTATACTCGTTCGAGATAGAAATGAACGGGGTATTCCAACGAAAGAATGGTAGTTTGGTCCACTAGGGGCACGGGCTTACTACTGATTTATGAAAGCAAAAACCATCTGATCAAAATGGAGAGGAACTATTCCCTCTGTAGCCGGAGTCACCAAGTTGCCGCATATTTTTAGGTTATATGTTTTGTATTTTGAAAAGGGGGTCGCCACAGAAATTGTCGGCGAATTTTTTATATTTTAAATTTAATTTAAATATATAGTTTAAAAAGATAACATTGATTTTGAATGTAATTTTAAGTTTAAAATTTTTAAGATATGAATCAAACCGATCTCACATCCCAAATATTTATATAAACGAGCACCGCACCATAAACCGTGTATCTATCCCGAAGAATAGACACACTGCTTGATGATGGGCTCGATTAAATAAACTAGAGATTTTTGACATCCGTTTGGTCTGCGAACCAATTTTATAAGCCGACAGTTCCCCTGCTTAATATAAATGAATTAAGCAGGGTTTATATTACTCGGGTTCTTAAAGTTCCCTATAAGGGCAAGCCCCTATAGTTAATTACATCTTAAATAACGGGAATCACTTAAGAAAACTCTCGATAATGATCAGTGGTTTTGCTCTCAAGAATTTCAAAGTTTAAGGTTTTCAAAGGATTGAATCTTGGAAATTCAAAAGGGAATGGATGAAATTTCAAGTAATCTATTTTAGGAGTTCAAAGGAAGAAAAGTAGGAGAAGTTGAGGATACAAGAAGAATCTTGACAACTTCTCAAACTATCCTATTGTTTGGCTTCAATTTTGGGGATTCATTTAATGTTTCATCTTGCCTGTTTTAATTAATCAGGACTTATATTCGTATGACACAATCATACAAATGCCTCGAAGATACCGAACGATCACCTCGGAGTCCTAAGACCGGTTAGGGCTTAATTTACATGATATGATCATGCAAATGCCTAACAAAGAGTTGAGGATTTATGTTGCACTAGGCATACTGCCTCGGAAGTCCTATGGCTTGCTATTTAATTCTAAGAATGTTTTGCTGGAAGTAGACCTGTGTTTTGCTGATGACGATGGTCGTGCTGCCCACCATGCTCCGAGCTCCTTGTTGTTGCAGAGGTTTAGTTTTAGAAGTCATAAATCAGGAGATGAGAGAAGTGTCTTGGTTTAGAGAAACTTAAAATCCAAGTGTTTTTATTACTTTTTAATTAAAACAAATCTTAAAATTGTTTAAATAGAACTGATTAAGATCCCACGGTTCCGTCATTCAGACACCGTTATTTTCATCCAATTCACTTAGTCCAGATGAATTTGCTATACTCAACTGGAATGAGTTCCACACCTTCATTTAGACTGTGGGAAATCCCGTTAGCAACATGTGGGTTACATCATCCGGGTGTATTCCCGATCATTCAACGAGACGTTTTAATTTAGTTGCAATTGTAGTTTTGTGTTCTGTTTGTGATTAAATTTGAGTTGTTTTATATTTTGAAATGTTGTGGCAGCGAATTTTATCTTGTAATGACTTTTAATTTAGTTTCGGTTTCGCCTTCGTGACTACTTCTAAAGGTTTTGGTTTTCATGCAAATGTATTTGTTTATCATGCAAGAAAAGAAAGTGCAATGCGATTAATTAATTGCGAGAAGGTAAATTGCAAAAAAAATAAAAGCGTACCTGGAGGGTCTTCCCGTCATCCCAAGCTGCACTTGAAACACATGTTAGGGCATTTAAGTATTTATAGCAACTACCTAGGTAAAGCTAAGGGCAAAGTTTCTGGTTTTCTACTAAGATCCTAGTCCTATAGCTAGTCATTCCTATGACGTCTAGGTTCTCAATTTTGTTTATGGATGATTTTCTGCACCAAAGAATAATTAAGTTCAATTGTTCTTATAAAACACCCCGTCATATTGAAGAAGTGCTTAAGACGAATCTTAAACATCTTTTCAATTTTGCTGGAATTATTCTAAGTCCAAACGGATTTAATTAATCAGGTGAATTAATCATCCGAGGTTTAATTAAGTTTTGTTCTTTTGCTCGTTGAACTAGGACATTTGAGAATATCCTATAAGTGAAGTAAGACTTCACTTAAAACTCCGCTTATGAGTTATGACAACAAGAGCTTTTGGAGGGCAAATTGATGTTTAAGTGATTTGTGATTTAATTTAATTTTAATTAATGGTTTAAGTTTGGAATAGTGTTCAAGTTATTTTTTAGACCTATTTTGAATTCTTTGTCTTAGGTGATGTTATATTTAATTCAATTTAATTTAGTTTAATTTAATTTAATTTACTCTGGTTTAGTTTTAATTTTAATTTAATCTTATTTTTAATTTTAATTTAATTTAAATTTTATTTTAATTTGATTTTATTTATTTATTTATTTTTATTTAATTTAATTTAATTTAATTTAATTTAATTTTATTTTATTTTATTTTTTATGTTTTAAAGATGATTTAATTTAATTGTTAAAGTATTAATTTAATTGAAATTCTGGAAGGATTAATTTTAAATGCTTTAATTTTAATTTAATTTAATGATTAAGTCTTTTTATATTTTAAATCTTGAGTTTGGATTATCATTTTTATTTAGAATTAAATACTATTGAAGTGATTAATTAAGGGATTCTTAAATTAAAGAATAAATGTCTTCTTAATGATATCCCTATTTTAATAATTTCAATTTTTATTAATCTTCCAAATTTCATTAATTAAATGATTAAAGTTTACTCTAATTAATCTTAAGAATGGTTGATGGGTCTCTCATCTCAATTATTTAGATTTCAATCATCCAAATCGATTAGAATCAAATATTTTACTCTCATTTTATTAAGCCTAAAGTTTTAATTAAGTGGTTAAAATCTTAATTGCCATTTTACCCTTCAAGTTTAATAATTCAATAACTCACTAAATTGAGCTTAAATGAATTTGAAATTTTTATGTGACTTCACTCACATGTTAATTAAGACATTAGAGGAGAAATGTGATTTTTTTCCGTATTTAATTTATCTATATAATTATTTTTATAGAAAATAGGATTTCCAAGCAAAATTCAATAACATGACCAAGGAAATGTTTCTGTCCATAAGAAAATCATGGGATATTCCTAATGACCAGAGACCATTTGAACTAATTTTGGCATTTTTAGAATTATATTTTATTTATTAGAATTATTGCTTTTGGAGTATTAATTAATTTTAAAATAAAATTAAAGTTAAAAAATGGATTTTATATTTTTCTTAAATCTCTGACCTCAAGTAATTTAGAGAAATAACTTTTTATATTTTTATGATTTTTCTTTGATTTATTAGAATTATTTTAGTGAAAAGGTCGGGAAATACATTTTTTAATATTAAAAATTACATTAAGCCTTTAAAAATTCAATATCTTACTCCTAGGGACTTAAGAAAAAATATTTTTTGTTCCTAAATGATTATAATTCAAAATGTGACATTTTGGTGATTTTTAATATTTTTATAATTTTTATTATTTTTTAATTAGTAAAAATATTAAAATAATGATAAAAATCAACTTTTTTAGAAAATTATTATTTTAATTTTCCTAAGTTCCTCTGATATCAGAGAAGCTCCAAAACTATTTTGGTGGAATTTTTGAAAAGTATTTTGTGTGTTATGAATTTTTGAAGTTTAATTTTACCCATTTTTGCTTAAGAGGCTTAATCAACCCATTTGGTGGGGTTAACCAAGTCCAATTGGTTTCAAATTTTCATGTTGTGTTCTCCTACGCCCAGAGGACAGTGGAGAATTGTTTTTAAGTTAATTCGATGAATGGTTAACCTAATTAATTAAAGTTCAATTTTGGGTATTTCGGCCAATTAGGTTGTTCAAAGTGAATTAATCAAAACTTATTTTTCCTAGGCTCTCTGGTCATAAGAAAAATCACCAAATTTTCCTAGGATTTATTTCTCAACATTCTAATTATTGGAATTAAAATACTCAAAACAGTAACATGAACTTGAAAATCTCAATAACTTCTCATAGGATGGCTCTCCGACCTTGAAAAATTCAGGGAATGTCCCTGCCCTAGAAGAGGTTTCAAAGTCTTATGGTCTCATGCCATGGTGAATTTCCTATATGCATGGAGAATTAAAAACAATACAGAGAGAAAATAAATTATTAAAAATAAAATACTTAATGAAATTACTTGATTTCTTTTCCACATTATTCTCCTCCGTTCACTGAGCAAGAGGATATTTTTTTTTTTTAGATTTTTCTACATAAAGTTATGTGATTTTTAAAGCTCCTGGTGTAATTAAATAAATAGAAAAATAGCCTTGTTATCTACTTATCCACGCGGCGCTCGATCGAACCTCGGCGTCTCCGAAGCTCCACGCGTCGTCTCCGATTCGGCGCCGCCATCTGACTCAACCGTCCAGGGACCCGCCTTTACGTAACATCTTCTGGTCCGAAGCGATCCGAGCCATCCATCTGATACACGCGTGATCCAACTATTCCCAGTCATCGTCTACGACCGGTGCGAACCCGTGACCGTCAACCTTCTAACCCTAATTTCTCTCTCGATTCTCAACGGATTTATGTGTTCTTATGCTCTATGGATTCGTCTTGAAGACGAACACATCCATATGGTAAACATGCACTGAAATTAACTCAAACTAAATGTAGAATCTCTGTAAGCTTGGGAAGAAGAGTGAGTCCACTGTTCTAGGCAGTTTTAAAGCTCAATCTGAGGGTTGTGTCACGTCTGATTGGGTCCAAGCAAGCTCCAGATGAAGTCCATTGGCCTGGTGAATTGTCTAGGTATGATTTTGACCACAGCCGATCACAAAGCTTGGAGGCTAGAAGCAATGGCTGGCCTGGTGTGGGGGCTTTTGCTGGGAAACTTCTCTCTTGGCTCCGGTGAAGGTGTAGAGTCAATCAATTTGAAGATTGACTCACCGTGGTGAAGTGTCCTGGTTTTGGGTTTGGATTTCAACTCTGAAATTGAGCTCACAGAGAGGAAATGGCAGGGATTTCAGAGGGGATCAAGTTCTCTATGTGTAAAGAGTGGTCTGGGATAATTTTGGCAGGGTTTCAGAGAAGGTTTGGTCAGCACCTCTCATGGCCGAGGCTTCCCCAGGGGGTTTGAAGGCTGGGATCAGCTGCTCTGGTGAGGAGAAGAAGAGCTATGCTGTTCATTTGGGTTGAGACAAGTCAGCAAGGGAGAATTGAATTTTTGGCTCACATGGAGCTCTCGGCCATGGTGTTTTCCGGCGGCCTGGTGGCTGGCCGGTCGTGCACTGGTCACCATCTTGGACCAGTGGGGTCGTGGGTTATAATGGTCCTACTCAATTAGAGTTTGACATGTGTAAAGGGGCTGAATTGAAATGGAATGGGGAGAGGCTCATTTGGGTTCAATTTTGGTCAACCCATGTATTTGGGCTTGTCTACCTTCCCATGGTCTGATTTTCGGCCGTGGGGACTGGGCTAGTTTCACTGCCATGGAGTGGTGAAGTCTCCATCCATGGTGAGGTGGCTAAACTTGGCTTTAGTGTGACATGGTTATGGTTAAAAGCATTAATGAAGGATTAGGAAAGGGGGCCTCCTTTTGCCATTAATGAGCTTGGTCACATGTCAAATCTTCCATGGCTTCATATGGCTTGTAAATGGCTTGCTCATGGCTCCATGTGGCTTGGGACAAGTTTCTCTGGTCATTTACATGAAAGAAGGTTTTGAATTTTTGGGACTTATGGGTGATTTTGGCATGAGGCCTAATTTAGGATTATTTGAAGATTGATTTAGGACTTAAGGGATGATATCACTAATGGGGTGATGAAAAGAATGTCATAAGGGCTTTGTGCATAAAGTTTGGGCTCTTTGAAATTTTGTGAAGATGGGCTTTTAAAATGGTTTAGGAAGTGGGCTTTTTGGATTTTGAAAATGGATTTTAGGATGAACGTTTGGTAAAGGCTTGGGCTAAATAATTGTTGGGTTTGGTTTAGGGATGTGTCATGAGTGATTTGAAATAAATTTGAGGTGGTTTGGGCTTGAATTGGGTTGGATTCGTCATTTTATACATGGGCCAATGTAGGTCAAATTGGGCTAATTTGGGCCAACTTTGGGCTAGGGGTTGGGAAATTGATGTAAAATTAATGCTGGGAAATGTTTATGGGAGTGTTTCAAAGAGGTTTAACTTTGGTTGGGTTTTGGTTTTGGGACTTGGGCTTATTTGGGTTAAGTTTTGGGTTTAGGTCAAAATTGGGCTTTTGGTTTTGGGTTGAATTCCAGTGGGTTCTTTGGGTCCCAATTTTGGGGCAAATTATGTTAGGGTTTTGTTTGTGGGGATGTTAGAGAAGTTGCTTAGAAAAGGTTTGGGGTCAATTGGAGTTGAATTGGTTTGGTTTGGGCAAAGTTTGGGTCAAGTGGGTCCAAATTGGGCTTTAAGGTCAAAAGTGAAATTCGATTCAAATGTCAATCAAATTAGACTTTGATTTGGTCTAGATTGATATTGTGGATATTAAATCTGAAGTTTAGAATTGAATTGGACCAAAATTGGGGTCAATTGGGTAGATTTGGTTTGACATTGGGTTCACTTGGGTTAAGAGGCTAAATTGGGGGTTTTGGTAAAAGTGGGGTAAATTGACAAAATTGTCCAATGGTGTAGTTGAACAAAATGAAATTGGGAATATTTGGGATTTTCTGAAATTCCTTTCTAGGAATTTTCTAAATTTTTGATTTTGGCTAAGAGGGGCATTTTGTGTATTTGGAGGGTATTTGGGGGTATTTTGAATTTTTGGTATTTTTAATATGGATGATCAATTAGATTGATGAGGAAATGTTCAAGGTTAATTTTGGGGAATTTTGGGTAAGATTTGGAAATTTTGGAGGATTTGGGCAATTCTAAGGGCTTTTAGTAGGTTTGGTAGGTGTAGGGTCCCTGGGGGTCAAAAATTGAAATTTTGGAATAATGAAGATTGATCAAATATGAGTGGAATGGAATCACTTTGATTGAGCCATGAAGCCATATTAAGCCTATATGAGCCATGAGAGGACTCATTTGAGGCATTCACTATGTTGTTCCTAACCCTCTTAATCGGGGCTTAGGGGTTAAGGTCCATCCATATATGAATTACCTACATGAGTCAAGGAGTCAAGGAGTCAAGTTGGGTATGGGTGTGGTTTTAGGATTTGGATTGTGTGTGGGAGAGTGTAGAGGTGAGTGTAGTGAGTGTGTAAGCCAACCCTCACGTACCAAGCCACCTAGGGTGGTCCTGCGTCAAAGAGTCCTATAGGGAACTCACCCTTTAAAACTTCACATTTGATTTCAACCCTCTAGGTGATTAGGGTCTACAATCAAGCTTGTGGGGTTTGTAGAGGCAAGAAGTGGTTCAAATTTCTAAGGGATGGGTCCCAATTCTAGTCCTCTAAGATAGTCAAAGGAAAGCTTCCAAGGCTAGATCCTAAGCACTAAAGAGGGAAGAGAAGACTCCTCATCAAAAATGAGGTCAACAAGTGTCTATTCATGCAAGGGATCCTATGTCTGGTTCTCGTTCTACCTCCTCTAGAGGAAGAGTTAGAGCTAGATCCTACCCCTACCCTTCCACCTTAATATGATAACGTATTTTTACAGAACACAAGGGGAATTACTCATCCCCTTTCTTTTAATAGATTACTATATCTTAATAAGAATCACAAGTTGTAGTGCATAGCTTTTCTTTGAAACCCTATGGTTCATAAAAATTTAAAAACCAATGAGTAAGTTATCTGGCTTCTTCACTTTACCAATTGTAACAATAAAGTCTGGATTATCCGTAGGAAAGAAATTTTTTGGGCTGTTCTGGTGGATAATTACCAATTTGTACATTTCTCCTTTCATATGAATGGACACCAGGGCGTTCTCCCTTCATCTATGCTGGTTGCACTCGTGTAGACATGAAGGTTTTATGGGGTGGCTTCACTATTAGAGAGCAGATGACCACCCGCTGGTTAGTGGGGGGACATCAATTGAATCAATACTTATGCTGAGAAAGTTGGTGGATGGACCCCTAGGTGGGTCAAATGACCACTTTCAATGATAATATTCACACAAGTAGGCCGAGCTTTATGATCCGAGCTTCAAGGGGCATAAATTTCATATGGAAGAGGGAACATATTTGGGAAAGGTTGGATATGATTTTGGTGAATAGTAGGTGGAACTGATATTTCTTCCCACTATTGTTACTCATCTCAAACTCTAGCCGGCTCTGATCACGCACTTACTAATCACTATTTCTCCCACCCGCAAATTAACACTCAACCCCCTCTCTTAGATACCTTAACATGTATTCTTCTCCTCTAATTTGATTAACACTGTGTCTACTACTTGGAGTGTAATGACACACCATGATCCTTTCACCAAATAAAGCTATTGCATATTAAAGTGGGTATGGCTCATAAAAAAGGGGAATGACCTCTTTGGAGATGTTTTTCTCCCTATGGCTACTGCTTAACAGGAAGTAACTCTGTTGGAATTGAAGGTACAAAGTGGCATTAGTGAGGTGAGGGATTTTCTGATTGCACAAAAATTCAATGCCATTGACATGGAAGAAAGCAGCATAAATAGAAGGTTGTTGTGCATATTTTTACATGGAGAGAAACACTAAATATTACAATGCTCATTTAAAATTTAGAAGGAAATGTAACACCATCCACTCTATCCGTAATGCTGAGGGGAGATGGCTGCAGGAATGCTAAACATCATTAGATGTTGCGAGACATTGTCAACAACTGCTGAGTATAAAATCAATAAATAGGCTCCCTATTGATCACACTTATCTTACTGCTGATTATAAATTTACTAATAATCTCACTCTTACTGAGCTACCCACTTAACAAGAAATTTGGCTGGCTTTGCATTCTATTGATAGCTCCAAGATTGCTGGTCCTGATGGTTTTATAGCAGATTTTTACAAAAAGCTTGGGAGACCATTAAATTGGAGTTTATTACTGCAATCAGAAGTTTTTTTCAAGGAAATAACCTCCCTGTGTACTTTTGTGCCTCTAACATTGTGTTGGTGCCCAAAACTGAACATCATAGAACTCCGGGATCACTTTAGGCCAATTAGTTTTACTTCAATGATCAGTAAAGTAAATAACAATATTCTGATAGGAAGATGATGGGATGTGACTTTATATATGCTTTTAAATACAAGAATTTGATACCACTTTTTAGAATGTTTAATTCCCGGTAAATGGTTTCAAAAAATCGATAAAGTATGTTTACTTTTACTTATGAATTTATATTTAGATTTTATAATAATTATTGTAAAAGTCACAATTTTAAATGCAAGTATACGTAACGTTTAAGCAATACGAGGCTTTAGTGGAGTCCTGGTTATCGATCCCACAGGGATAATGTTTTGATAAAAAGTAAAAAATATTATGGAATTTATCAAATAAAAAGTAATTTATATATAGTGTATATATATATATATTATATCAAATTTAATTTACTGACAAATTTTTACTATAAGCAAGTAAACAGGAAGCAGTAGTAAAGTAAAGTAAGCAGTAAATAAAATTCAATGGAAGAATAAAAACGACTTTCTCATTTTTAAATTAATCCAAGATTTTTATAATAGTTATCTTTTATGGTGAATTTAGATTATGGTATTGTGCCAAATAGAAGCATTCCTATTCTTTACCCTTTGGTCCAAGTGCGAAGAACATTGACTAATCTATATAACGGTTCAGGAAGTTTTATTAGTAGAATGGGTTAATCTATGCTCACACTACTAGATGTCAAAGGGTGGCTATGGTCGGCCATACTGGTGACCTGTTCCCTTTCTATAAACCAAATTATTAGAATTTAGTCTGTCACTCTAAAAACTAATTAATTTTAAGCCCAATAAACAATATCATCCTATTTATTTGCACTTCACCATGAATAACCCGCATAAAACTTTCAACTACACAAGGATTCATGTGATGTCTACTAGTTAAGAATTTATCTCCGTATAGGTCTCAAAATTCTTCAACAGGTTTTAAAAATTTAAATGGCCAATTTAAAAAGTAAACTAAGATCAGGTATTAATATCGCCATAATGCTTTAAATATTTTAAATTTAATTCCCCTACAAAATTGAATTAATTTATTATCTTTTCATATTTGAAATGAGAAAGATAACTAACTACTCAGAACACATTCAAATCACACAAAAAATCATATTTATAAAACTTTGAACCAAGGCATAAATACTTATCTAAAATTTTCCTTCAAGTGATCCACTGACTTCTACTGACTCCAATGTAATGATGAAAGACTTAAACAGCAACAACACACAATAAATACTCAAAATAAACTCACTAGATACAAAGTAAAGTGGCACCCTAAGTGTGTGGAAGAGACTAAGTAAAACTAGAGGGGGAGAGAGGAAGATGTCCTGGGGACTCGGGGTACGATGTTTTCTATAGAATGGGTTCCTATTTATAGAGCTTTTAATTTGACCAGGGGTTGCTTAAGGAACCTCTTCAAAATTTATCCATATTCAGGGGTTGCTTAAGGAACTTATTCAAAATTCGACCATAGAAAATTTTGATACGTTCAGGAGTGAATCCTACTCCAACTACTAGGAACAAAAACTTTATATTCTTCAGCATCCACGAAATTAGCATAAACTCTCTAATAGCCGGAAAAACGGCAACAACAGTGAAATAGCATAATCGTTGCTAGTTGAGCGCAACGATTGTATCCTCAATTCTTCCTCCAGGATTGTAAAAAATTCTCTCCGAGATAAATTTCTGAGTCATAGCAAAATCATTGTATCAGAAGTGTGCAACAGCAGTGACAAACTTGCTACGATAACAATTTTCTCGTTCCTTTCCTCGCTTAGATTTGGGTGCGATCTAAAGGTGAAATAAAAAAGAAAATAAATTCAACTCGGATTTAGAAAATAAATTCAATTTAAGCTTTTCAAACTTGAAAGAGCTTAAAAGTTTCATGGATTTAACCTTAAAAAATCTAAATTTTTCTCAAAATTTTGGTTTTCTAAAATGAGAGGAAAGTCCATGGTGAAAATAAAAAATAATGAGTTTCGAATGTAGATCTGACCTCGGGATGAAGAAATCGGGTGATATCAAGCTCAACAACTTGAAACTCGGCTTTAAATGGGATCTACAGAGAGTATTTTCATGAAAAATAGTGGAGAAGGAAGCTTAGGCATCAAAAAATGGGCGTTGGGGAGGGGGGTTTAAGAAGAGTTTTCGGGTTCAGGTTTAACTGGCGCCAGGCGCCAGACTTGTCTTTCCATAAATTCAATTTAAATTTTATATTATCCACCAAATCTTATCAAATTTGACTCCCTAATTACTCGTATGAGAGTATGAATCCAATTTATATCCTCCAAAAATTTTCAAAATCAATTTAAAATGATAGTTTAGATCCACAAAAATTAATGCAAATTCTTCAATTTCAATTCAAAACTTCTATTCCAAATTCAGTAAATTTCAGTACAAGACTGTATTAAGGTTCATAGTTTTATAAATAACATAAACAATAACATATTCAAAGCAAATATTCAAATCCAACACACACATCAACACCACAAACACACAAATTAGATATTAATCACACTACGACTCGATCACACCTAAAACACATATAAGATCTATTTATCATTGATCTTCAATTACCATCTCTTTCGCAATGAAATTCACTAGGACCGAAGGGATAGAACACCAACGCCCTTGAAAATTCCAAAGCCGACTTCTTCATTGATCCACTTGTTCTTCGCGTACATTTCTACTTGAGTGACATGATAGGCCGTCAAGTATGATCAGATTGAAGTTTGGTTTGCTATTCCAAGTGTTCGTATTGATGGTACATCTCATGGAGATGATTACCAATACTTTGAAGTTCCGCTTCAATCTTCTCCAATCCACTAGACAATTTCTCCATACTAACAGCAATAAAACTATTAAAATAAGGCTGAGGATCTTTAAGAGATTTGTCTCTTACCTCATTTCCATGATTTCCTCTATCCATTTCCTCCAAATCCTTCTTAACTCCTCCAAATGGATTTCTCTCGAGGGTTGGTCACTACATCAGGAATTAACCAGTTTAACCAAAGTTGACTTTTAGGTCTAAGGTTGAACTATTGGGTCAATAGGGTTGGTCACTAGGTCAGGAATTGACCAGTTTGACCAAAGTTGACTTTTTAGGTCAAATGTTTACCTTTTGGGTTAATAAGGTTGGTCATTAGGTCAGGAATTGACTAGTTTGACCAAAGTTGACCATTTAAGTCAAAAGTTGACTTGTTGGGTGATCTATAAAAAAATACCTGTTTCTTTATGTCTTAATTCTTATTAATTTCTAAGGATATTATGCTTTAATGAAAGGTATTTTTTTGTGTTTTTGGATGTAGGTAATGTAAAAAGGTCTAAAAAGGAAAAAGAAGCAAAAAGGAGCAAAAATTGAGCAAAATACAAAAAAGTATAAAAAATTATGACCTGGTGCTTAGGCGCCAGAAGCTGGCGCCTAAGCGCCAGACTCGATACAAAAACTGTCAAGTTTTTGACAACATTTGATCAGTTATTTTGACGGAGTGAGCGGTTATTGGACATTCTAGAAGACTGGCAGTTGTTCCTTGATAATAGGACATGTGATACATTGCATTTGGAGGCTCCAAAACGGTTTTAAACGCTAAGAGGTGTGAGCCAAAGTGAAGAGGTGCGAAGAACTGGACGCGGTGTCCGGCGCCTAGGCGCCAGATTCCGGCTCCTAGGCGCCAGACCGACCTTTTAGAAGATTCATTGAATGTGGACATGTTTTGAAGAGGTGCCTCAAGGCAACCCTTGAAGCCAATAAATAGGGGTCCATTTCCTCAGAAAACGTGCCCCTCCCATTGTAACCCTTTATCTTATCCACTTTAGGATCTCTCATCTTTAGAGGGAGAAATAGAGAGAGAAATTTAGAGCCACTTTTGTTTAGTTTAGTGAGTTTATTTTCAAGTTGTTGCATCTGGAGTTCATTACACTGCAGAGTCAGTAGGAATCAGAAGATCTGTAGAAGAAATATTTGAGATAAGTATTTTTATATTGATTTAAAGTTTAATTATCATGTTTTGTTATTTATTTTTAATGTCTTCTGAGTAGTTAGTTTACTTTCTTCCTTCAATTATGAAGAGATAGATAAGATAATATAAAGATTCGTTGGAGAATTGAAATTCAAAATATTTTCAAAACATTGTGATGACATTAATACCTGATCTTACTTTACTTTTTAAATTGGCCATTTGAATTGTTAAAACTCGTTGAAGAGTTTTGAGACCTTGAAGGAGAAGAACTCTTAACTTGTAAATGTCACATGAATCCTTGGGTAGTCGAAGGCCATGTGCGGGCTATTCAAGGTGAAGTGCAAATAAATAGGAAGATAAGATTTAAAGGGCATAAAATTGATAAGTTTTTAGAGTGACAGACTAAATTATTATAATTTGATTTATAGATTAGGAAATGGTCACTAGTAGGGCCGACCATAGCCACCATTGGACATCTAGAAGTGTGAGCCTAGATTAACCAATTCTACTAACAATACATCCGGACCTATTACGTAAATTAGCTTAATGTTCTTTGCGCTCGGATCAAAGGTTAAAGAATAGGAATGCTTCATTTGGCACAATACTATAAATCAAATTCTCCAACGAATATTAAATTATCTTAAAAATCTTAGATTAATTGAAGGAAAGAAAGTTGTTTATTTTATATAGATTTCATAAAATCATTTTCTTATTATTGTTTTCTTTATTTGCATCTAGTAAATTAATAGTAATTTATAATTAAATTAAAAGATAAAATAAAAATATTTTTTTATTTATTTTATTTTATTTTATTTTATTTTTTTATTTAGAAAATTTATCACTATAATTCTTCTCCGTGGGATCGATACTGGGGTCTTTGTTTCAAAACCCTATATTACTTGAAACGATATGTATACTTGCGTAGTACCCCTATTGTGTAAAAATATTTTCTAAATTTACATCATATTAATTTTATACACTAGCCGCTATTTATAAATTGAGTCAAAGTTTTTTGCTATCTTTTGGAAGCAAACATTACTGCGTTATTTGCGGCCGGGTCAAGTTTTTGGCGCCGTTGTCAGGAAAGAAAGAAATAGAATAGTATAAATTTTCTTATAAAATAAAATAAAATAATAATAATATATATATATATATATAAATAAATTATTATAAAAAAGAAAAAGATATATATTTTATTCCTTGTTTTATGCGAAGATTTGGTTCTGAAGGATTAATACCTTTAGATTCTAAATTGGAAAGAACAATTAGAAAAATTAAAAAGGGAAAACAAATTCAAAAATTTCAAGAAATGACTACTTTACAAAATCCGATTGAACTTAATGATCAAAATGTTTATAAACCATTAAGGGATTATGTTAACCCTACTTGTTGATGAACTTCATAGTAGTATTCGAATACCTACTATAGATGTTAATTCTTTTGAACTTAAACCGTCTATTATTCAAATGGTGCAAAACAATCAATTTGGTGGATCACCAAATGAGGATCAAATTTACATCTTGTTAGTTTTTTAGAACTTTGTGATACCTTTAAATATAAAAATGTTTCTGATGATGCTATTAGACTTGTACTCTTTCCTTTCTCTTTAAGAGATAAAGCAAAGATGTGGTTAAACTCATTAGCGACTGGTTCTATTAAAACATGGGCTGAAATGGCACAACAATTCATTTCTAAATATTTTCCTCTTTCTAAAACTGCTAAATTAAGAAATGATATTAATTTGTTTAGTCAATTTGACGGGGAGACAATATATGAAACTTGGGAAAGGTTTAAAGAACTATTAAGAAAATGTCCTCATCATGCTTTACCTGATTGGTTGATTATTCAAACATTTTATAATGGATTAATTGGATCTTTAAAATCAATTATTGATGCTGCTGCTGGAGGTTCTTTAATGTCTAAATCATTTGAAGAAGCTTACACTTTAATTGAAGAAGCTTACACTTTAATTGAAGAAATGACTAATAATAATTTTTAATGGCCTTCCGAAAGGATTAATCCTAAAAAGATGACCAGTATTCACGATAATGAAGCCTTTTCTATCTTAGCTTCATAAGTTGCGGCAATGTCTAAGAAATTAGATAATTTTACAATTAATATTTCGCATAATAAGTCTGCTAATATTGAAGATTCTCTAACTATTGAAACTTTACAAGCTATTGCAAGTAAAAATAATCCTTATTCAAATTATTATAATCATAGGTAGAAAAATCATCCTAATTTTAACTGGAATAGTTCACAATAACAATGGGGTAATAATCAATCTCATCCCACTGGAAATTGAAATAATCAAGTTAATTCAAATTATAAACCTCCTGGATTTAATAATCAACAGAAAAAGTTATCAATAGAAGAATTAATTATGCAAATGAATAATCAATTACAAAATCAAAATACTGCTTATTCGTAATATTGAAAATCAAATGGGGCAAATTGCTACTTTAATTAATAACGGACACCGTAGGAACACTTCCTAGTAATGTTGAAATTAATCCAAAGGAAACGAGAAAAAGAACATGAATAAGTTAAAGGCGTGCAACTTAGAAGTGGAAAGGAATTAAAAGAAAGATTGCAGAATGAAATTGAAAAAGAGATTGAGGTTGAAGAGATTGAAAAACCTAAAGAAACTCTCTCTCCTAGTCAAGATCGATTGTTATACCGTTAATGTGGAAGTTGAAAAACCACCACCACCTTTTCCTCAAAGACTTAAACGGCAGAAATTAGATCATCAATTTTCTAAGTTCTTTGAAATTTTTAAGAAACTTACTTGTTAACATACCTTTTGCTGAAGCTTTGGAACAAATGCCAACTTACGCAAAATTTATGAAGGATATTTTAAGCAAAAAATGAAAATTTGAAGCTTTTGAAACCGTAGCATTAAGTGAAGAATGCAGTTCAATAATTCAAAAGAAATTACATGAAAAGCTTAAGGATCCTGGAAGTTTCATTATACTTTGTGCTATTGGAGAAAAATTTTGCGGAAAAGCTTTATGTGATTTAGGAGTAAGTATTAATCTCATGCCATTTTCTATCTTTCGAAGATTGGATTTAGGAGATATTACTCCCACCACTGTAACTCTTCAGTTAGCTGATAGATCTATCACTTATCCTAAAGGAGTTATAGAGGATGTCCTTGTTAAAGTGGATAAATTTATTTTCCCTATAGATTTCATAGTACTTGATATGGAAGAAGATAAAGAGATACCTATTATTTTAGGAAGACCTTTTCTAGCTACCGGACGAGCTATGATTGATGTGCAGAAAAGAGAATTAACCATGAGAGTTAATGATCAAGAAATTAAATTTAATGTTCTTAAATCAATGAAGTACCACGATAAAGAGAAATGTTATCGAATGGATATAATTGATTATTTAATTGAAAAACATTATCAAGAAAAATGTAAAGTTATTTTTGAAGAAAAATTTGAATTTTTAACTGATGAAGATGAAGTAGTAGAACAAGAAGAGACTCATTTATTAAAGATAATTGGGAAACTTTAGACATAACTCAAAATGATATACTTTTACCCTCAATTAAAAAAGCACCTGAACTGGAATTAAAAATGTTACCTTCCCATTTAAAATATGCATTTCTTGGAAATTCGTTAACTTTACCTGTTATTATTTCTTTTGAACTGAGTAAAGATCAAGAAGAAAAACTACTAGGTGTGTTAATGAATTATAAGAAAGCTTTTGGTTGGACTATTGCTGATATAAGAGGAATAAGTCCTTCCATTTGCATGCATAGAATCTTAATGGATGAAAATTTTAAACCTACTATAGAATCACAAAGAAGATTAAATTCTATTATGAAAGAGGTTGTTAAAAAAGAAATTATTAAGTGGTTAGATGCTGGTACTATTTATCCTATTTCGGATAGTCAATGGGTAAGTCCTATTCATTGTGTTCCAAAGAAAGGAGGTGTAACTGTCATTGTTAATGATAATAATGAACTTATTCCTACAAGACAAGTTACTGGATGATGAATTTGTATTGACTATAGGAAACTAAATAAAGGCACTAGAAAGGATCATTTTCCTTTACCTTTCTTGGATCAAATGCTCGATAATTAGCTGGACACTCATATTTCTGTTTTCTGGATGGATATTCTGGTTATCATCAATTACTTATTGCTCACGAGGACCAAGAAAAGACAACATTTACAAGTCCTTATGGAACATTTGCTTTTAGAAGAATGCCTTTTGGTTTATGTAATGCACACGCAACTTTTCGAAGATGTATGATGTCAATATTTTGTGATTTGATTGACAAAGGAATTGAAATATTCATGGACGATTTTTCGATCATTGGAACTTCTTTTGAATCTTGTTTGGAAAATATAGCCAAAGTTACGAAAAGATGTGAAGAAACAAATTTAATTCTTAACGGGAAAAATGTCGATTCATGGTCGCAGAAGGCATTGTACTTGAACACAAAGTATCACAAAAAGGGATGGAAGTAGATCAAGCAAAAGTGAAAATTATTCGTTGAATTGTAACCACCTACTACCGCTTACTGATGTGAGAAGTTTTCTAGTTCATGCTGGATTTTATAGAAGATACATAAAGGATTTTTCTAAAATTGCTAAACCTCTTTATCATTTATTAGAAAAAGATGCAAAATTTGAATTTAATAAAGATTGTATTAATGCTTTTAATATTCTAAAAAGAAAATTAATAATCGCACCTATCATTGTTGCACTCGATTGGAATAAATCTTTTGAATTAATGTGTGATGCAAGTAATTTTACAATTGGAGCTGTATTAGGACAAAAATATGAGAAAGTTTTCAAAGTTGTATATTATGCTAGTAAACTCTCACTGAAACACAAAGAAATTATACTACCACTGAGAAAGAGCTTCTAGCTATAATATATGCCTTTGATAAATTTAGACCTTATCTTCTTGGTACTAAATGCATAGTTCATACTGATCATTCTACTATTAAATATCTATTATCTAAGAAGGATTCTAAACCTAGACTTATAAGATGGGTTTTACTTCTACAAGAATTTGATTTTCAAATAGTAGATAGAAAAGGAACGAAAACCAAATTGTTGATCATTTGTCTAGAATTAAAAATGATATTATTTCGGAAGAAAATATAAATGAGAAATTCCCTGATGAATCTTTATATATTATTCAAAGTTGCAAAACACCTTGGTATGCTGATATTGTTAATTATTTAGTTAGCAATAATTTGCCTTATGACTTGGATAACAAATTTATTAAGAAATTTAAATATGATGTTAAATCTTATCTCTGGGAACAACCTCATTTATTTAAAATTAGTAAATATTCTATGATTCCAAGATGTGTACCTTATGAGGAAACTTTTGCTATTATTCAAAAATGTCATGGTTCTAATTTTGGAGGACACTTTGGCATAGATAAAACTGCATTTAAAATTTTAAATTCTGGATTTTTTTGGCCTACCTTATTTAAAGATGTGAGACAATATGTGAAAACATGTGATCGATGTCAAAGGATGAGAAATATATCTAGGAAAGATGAAATGCCTTTAAACTATATATTGGAAGTTGAAATTTTTGATATATGGGGTTTAGACTTTATGGGACCATTTGTTCCATCATCTGGAAAAATTTATATTTTATTAGCAGTTGATTATGTTTCAAAGTAGATTGAAGCTGTTGTTTTACCAAACTGTGATTCCAAAAGTGTTTCAAAATTTTTAAGGAAAATGATATTTTCAAGATTTGGAATGCCTAAGGTAATTATCACTGATGGTGGAAGTTATTTCAGGAATATAAGAATTCAATCATTACTACAAAAATTTGGAATCAAACATAGAATTGCAATCGCTTATCACTCTCAAACTAGTGGAATGGTCGAAGTATCAAACGGAGAAATTAAAAGAATTTTAGAAAAGACTCGTTAATCCTAAAAGAGCTGATTGGGTTGATAGACTTGATTCACGCATTATGGGCTTATAGAACAGCTTATAAGACACCAATCGGAATATCACCTTACCGGTTAATTTATCGTAAACATTGTCACTTACCTGTAGAACTTGAACATAAAGCTTATTGGGCGATAAATGAGTTTAATTTTAATTTGAATAAAGCAGGAGAAAAATGATTATTGCAACTAAATGAGATGGAAGAAATTAGAAACGAATCGTATGAAAATGCGAGAATTTATAAAGAGAAAATGAAGATGTTGCATGATAAGAAAATTTCAGGAAAAATTTTTGAGCCTGGACAAAAAGTATTATTGTTTAATTCTCGTTTAAGACTTTTTCCTGGAATATTAAGATCTAAATGGATTGAACCCTATTTAGTTGAGAAAGTATACCATAATGGAGCTGTGGATATTAAAGATCCCAAAACAGGAAAAATTTTTAAAGTAAATGGAGTAAGATTGAAGCCTTATTTGGGAGATATTAAGAAGATTTATAAAGAGGCTTATGAATTGAGTCAACATGATTAAAGATTTACTAAGTCGGGCTGACGACGTTAAACCAAGCACTTTGTGGGAGGCAACCCATAATTATCTTATGTTTTGAGTGTTTTTATGTTTTGATATAAGGTTATGCCTCGATCTTGATTAATTTTATATTACTTTAGAAAAATTTGATGCTTATAAGTCTTTGATGACTTAGGCTAAAAATTATTTTGAAGTACGTAAATTTTAAAAATAGGATCACTCTATTCTGAATATGAGTAAAAAGGAGATCAAGTTAACCTTCATTATGATAGTTTACAGTGTGAGTTATCGAGTCTAAATTACTCTTACCAGTATAATTTACCTATCTTGGAGAATGAAATTTTGAAAATTTGACGATTAGGCGAAATGGAGTTGAACATAGTTCCGGCGCCTAGGCGCCAGAATTCGGCGCCTAAGCGCCAAAATCAATTATGTATCAATAGGTCCGGCGCCTAGGCGCCAGATTTGGCGCCTAAGCTCCACAGTTACTGGGTCGTGCAAAAACCAAAAAATTTTAGTTTTTCACACGATTTTCCCCTTTAAATCAACCTATCTTCTTCCCTAACCATCAATCACTCAAAATTACGTCCCTTGCACTTCATTCTTGAGAGATTTGAGAAATTTTTAAAGAAATTGAAGGAAGAAATCATGGAGAAGAAGCTAGGGACAAGGTTTCAAAAGATCCTCAACCCTACTTCAATGGTTTCATCGCTGTAACTTTAGAGAAAATTTCTAGTCGTTTGGATAAGTTTGAAGCAGATTTTAAAAGCATTGGAGATCGCCTTTAAGAGATGTTTCATCAAGTTGAACATCTAGAATGGAAAATGAAACTTCAATTTGATCATTTTGCGGCTTATCAAGATGCTCAAGTTGAAATGTATGCGAAGAACAAGTGGATTGACGAAAATACAGCTACGGATTTCCCGAGAGTGTTAGTGTTCTTTCCTAGTGGAATACACAATTTCCCTTGTGATGATTAGAATATTCTGGTAATGTGATAGTTATTATGGTTTGTTGAGTCTTTGTATCGATTTAGAGAATCGATTGTGTTGGTTTGTGTATTTGCTTTCATGTTTAATGTGTGTTGTTTTTGCTTGGAAATTGTTATGTTTAAGTGTGTATTAGGAACTTGAATCAAATATAGTACTTATCTGGAATGTATTGAGTCAATATTAAAGGTTTTAAATGGAAATTAGTGAGTTTGATTGAAACCTTATGTTTGATTGGTGGATTTAATATTTAATTTTTATAATTTTTTGAAAAATGTTGTGGAAGTTAGAAACTGAAGCTCTACTCTGATATGAGTAATTGGAAGTTGAATTTATGAATTTTGGTAGAAAATTAAATTTTAAAAAAGTTTTTTGTGAAAGGCGAGTCTGGCGCCTAGGTGCTAGAATTCGGCGCCTAAGCGCCAGTTCGGCCTGTACCCGAGAATTTACTTAAATAACCCCCAAAAGCCATTTTTGACACCTAAGCTTCATCTTCTTCCCCATTTTCGTGAAAATACATCCTCTAGATCCATTTTGAGGTCAAAACATCTAGGATTTGAGCGTGAAACCACTCGATTTCTTCGTCTCAAGGTCAGATCTACACTTTAAACCATTTATTTTTGATTTTCACCATAGATTTCCCTAGGTTTTGCTAAGAACCAAAAATTTTGAAAAAAATTCGATTTTTAGTGATTTCTTTGGATTTCTAAACTTATTTTATGTTTTATAAACTTAAAAAAGTTTAAATCTTTGATTCCTAAATTTGTTCTTATTTTCTTTCACGTTTAGATGGCTCCAAAATCTAAACGCGGGAAGGCACGAGATAACTTTGATAGCAGCAAATTTTCTACTGCGACTGTGCATTTTCGCTTCCATGAATTTGCGACGTCCAGAAAGTTCATTTCTAAATGAAGTTTCTATCATCCTGGAGAAATGATTGAAAACACTATTGTTGCACACAACTGGCAACGATTTTGTTATTTCTATCTTCGTTGCTTGTTATCCCGATTGTTCGAGAATTTTATGCAAATTTTCTGGATGTCGAGGATTATGAAGTCTTTGTCAGAGGAATCACAGTAGGATTTAGTCCAGAAAAAATCAACATATTTTATGGCCTGCCACCAACTATTGAGTGCTATTATTTTGGATTATCACCATCTGAGGGAGATTTGGATATGATTATTGTTTATCTGACTGACGATACTGGATCTTGGAAGATTAAGAACGGAAAAAGGGTAAGCTTCAAATCCTCCGAATTAAATGGTATATCTAAAGCATGACACTATTTTATTTCTGCAAGATTGTTACCTTCCAACCACCTGAGTGAAGTGACTAGAGATCGAGCGATCTTAAACTACTGCATTCAGGAGAGGAAGCCTATTGATGTCGGGAGCATTATTTATGATTCTGTGGATTCTACTGCGAGGTCCAGCACTTCTGTTGGATTGGGATTTCCATCTCTGATCTACTCACTATGTGTTAGTAATGGAGTCACTGCTGATATTTCTGAGGAGAAGTTAAAGTCTACCAAGCCAATTGGGCGGGAGAGTGTTAGTATCTATGATCGTCTTCGAGGGAAGAGATCAACCGCTCCTTCTACTTCGCACATACTTCGAGTAGACCCTCTACTTCTAGACCCTCTGCTTCTGCCGAGCCTCCATCGATTTCGGGAATCAATGCATGATCGGTTTTAGAGCGACGGCAGGAGTTATTTCAAACTCACTGCAGGATTGATACTATTGATAGAAAACTATATCATTTATCTGATTATACCCAGAGGAAGAGTAGTTATGATGCTAAGTATGATTACATTTTGGAAGATCTAGAGTAACCAGGCAAAAGAATCAACATTTTGGAAGGCCTCGAGTTACACACAGGTGTATTCTCAGAGTACGACCAACACCAGATTGTGGATTGCATTTTAGAACTTCAGAAGATGGGTAGAGCAGGTCATCGGAGAGAAAAGACTTATTCAGAACCCCGGAAATGGATGCCAGGGAAAGGAAGAGTCACAATACAATGCGGATGTTGCTATGACTTCGTAGAGGACAGAAAAGGAAATCCACCAGAGATACTCCGTCACGGTGAGGTGATCCAATGTCGAGAATAATTAAAAGAATGGTGAAAAGAATGATACGTGGAGGGTACTGCCAGCAGACTGCATACCCAACAGTTGCATCATCAACATTTATCAGAAGGGCGACTGCATACCTCCACACATAGACCAACATGACTTTGTCAAACCTTTCTGCATAGTTTCGTTCGTCAACCAATATAATATCATGTTCGGATCTGACCTCCGGATAACAGGCCCTGGTAAGTTCCGTGGGCCGGTGGAAATACCACTTCCGGTAGGTTCTGTCACGATATTACAAGGAAATGGAGCAGACATCGCAAAACATTGTATACCGGGAGTACCAGTGGAGCGGATCTCCGTCACTTTTAGAAGGATGAATGACGAGAAGGCGCCTTACCACTTCCAGCCAGATCCAGAATTGGAGAGTCTCCGGCCCTACGAGCTGTGAGTTACATGGGAAATAGCACACCTCCAATGCACATCCATGCGGCATTCCTGCCAAGGATGGCTTGGAAGGTGACGTTATTGACTGTGTATCTCATTACTCAGACATAGATTTCTAACAGATACTTTTTGGATTGGTCAACAAGAATCATACATAGTCCGTTTTGAGTCGTGGATTGTATGAGAAATATTTCAGATCGAGTTGTATGATGTATCTTCAACAAGATTGGAATGAAAGTGACCATGTCACATTTTTCCTTCACCTCTTTTTGTGCAAATTGACTGGGAAACACCATTAAAGTTAAATGAACTTCGAACAAAGAACAGAAAAGAAAAGGAAAGTAAATAAGAAACTCTCTTTCATAAAAATCCAAACATTAAAAAGAACTTCAAATCCACATGAACTCCTACAAACATTCTCTGCACTTTACAATATGTTTTCACAATCTCTGCATTCGTAAATCCCAGCAATATGTTCAGTCTCTGCATTCATAAAACTCTGCATTCCTAAATATCAACAAAATCATTCACAACCACTGCATAAACTAAATCTCAACAAAAATTCCCCATGGACCTCAGCAAAATTTCCCCCAATCTCCGCATAAATAAATTTCGACAAAATCCAGCAATCTCAGCATTCGGGATAGACTTCCGCCCTACTCCCATCTCAGCAATCTCAGCATTCGGGATAGGCTTTTGCCGTACTTCCATCTCTGCAATCTCAGCATTCGGGATATGCTTCCGCCCTACTCCCATCTCAGCAATCTCAACATTCGGGATAGGCTTCCGCCGTACTCTCATCTCAGCAATCTCAGCATTCAGGATAGGCTTTCGCTATACTCCCATCTCAGCAATCTCAGCATTCGGGATAAGCTTCCGCCCTACTCCCATCTCAGCAATCTCAGCACTCGGGATAGGCTTCCGTCCTACTCCCTGCTCAGCAATTCTCAGCATTTGGAATAGGTTCAGTCCTACTTCCTTCTCAGCATACAAATGCATTCGGGTGGGCCCTAGCCCTACTCTTTTCTCCGCATAAAATCAAATTGAAACTCGAATCGAAATTCAAACTCAAAATTAAAACTTAAAATAAAAAAAATGAAACGAATCTAAGATCCAATCTCTTGAAATCTTGTGATCTGAAATTCACCGCCTTTTCCCCGGCGAGAGTTCCGGAATCTTCGGTCTTGGAGATTTACTCGATACTCCCAGGCGAAAATTCTTCTACTTCGTCCTAAGTTTGTGACTTGGACATCTGTGTTGGTTTTGTTGATCTCTTCGGTCAACGTCAATACCCGCGGTGTGCTTAGTTAGCACACCACAGCTATTGGGGGTCCATTTGTTGACCTCATTTTGATGAGGTCTTCTCTTCCTTCTTTAGTTCTTAGGATCTAGCCTTAGGCTTTTCCTTTGACCATCCTAGAGGACTAGAAGTGGAACACACCCTTTAGAAGTTTAAACACCTCTTGACTCCCTGCAAACCCCACAAGCTTGATTGTAGACCCCTAATCACCTAGAGGGTTGAAATCAAATGTGAAGGTTTAAAGGATGAGTTCCCAATAAGACTCTTTGGCTTTAGGACCACCCTAGGTGGCTTGGTCTGGTGAGGGTCGACTTACACACTACACTCATACTCTACACTCTCACACACACAATCCAAATCCTAAAACCATACCCATACCCAACTTGACTCCTTGACTCATGTAGGTAATTCATATGGATGGACCTTAACCCCTAAGCCCCTGGCTAAGAGGGTTAGGAACAACATAGTGAATGCCTCAAATGAGTCCCTCATGGCTCATATAGGCTTAATATGACTTCATGGCTCAACCAAAGTGATTCTATTTTGCTCAAATTTGATCAATCTTCATTCTTCCAAAATTTCAATTTTTGGCCCCGGGGCCCCGACCCCACCAAACCTACCAAATGCCCTTGGAACTACCCAAAATTTGCAAAATCACCTAAATTACCCAAAATTCACCAAAACCATTCCTAAACATTTCCCTCCACTTAAATTGATCATCCATAGCCAAAAATACCAAAAATTCCAAAAGTAAACCCAATACCCTCCAAATACCCAAAATACCCATCTTGACCCAAAAATAAAAAAATTCAGAAAATTCCCAGAAAATTTTCCAAAAACCCCAAATATTCCCAATTTCATTTTGTCCAACTACACCATGGTCCAATTTTGTCAATTTACCCCACTTTTACCAAAACCCCCAATTTAGCCCATTCTTAACCCAAATGAACCCAATGTCAAACCAAATCTACCCAATTGACCCCAATTTTGGTCCAATTAAATTCTAAACTTCAAATTAATATCCACAATATCAATCTAGACCCAATCTAAGTCCAATTTGATTGACAGTTGGGTCAAATTTCACTTTTGAGCTTAAAGCCCAAATTGGACCCATAACCCAAGCTTAGCCCAAACCAAACCAATTCAGCTCCAATTGACCCCAAACCTTTTCTAAACCTTCCCTAACATCCCCAAAAATAAAATAATAACATGATTTGCCCAAAATTTGGACCCAAACCCTACTCAAATTCAACCCAAAACCAAAAAAGCCTAATTTTGACCTAAACCCAAACCTAACCCAAATGAGCCCAAGTCTCAAAACCAAAAACCCAACCAAAGTTAAAACCTCTTTGAAACACTCCCATAAACATTTCCCAACATTAATTTTACATCAATTTCAACCTTATCCCAACATTGGCCCAAATTAGTCCAATTTGACCTACATTGGCCCATTTACCAAAGAAACCCAAATTCAACCCAATTCAAACCCAAACCATCTCAAATTCATTTCAAATCACTCATGACACATCCCTAAACTAAACCCAACATTTACTTGGCATGACCCTTTACAAAATTTCCACTTACTAATTTGTTTTTTTTTTAATTTAAAAGCCCATCCCTAAACCATTTCAAAAGCCCATCTTCACTAAATTTCAAAGGCCCAAAGTCCATGACAAAGCCCACATGACAATCCTCTATCATCATCCATTTGATAAAACCATCCCCTAAGTTCTAAATCCATAATGAAATGATTCCAAATCAAGCCATATGCCAAATCCCATCAAATCCCCCTAAATTACAAAAATTTCTAAAACCCTTTTTCATGAAATTGACCAAGCCCTTGCCAAGCCATAGGTGAGCCAAAGACAAGCCACGTACAAGCCATATGAAGCCATGAAAGGTTTGACATGTGACCAAGCCATTAATGGCAAGAGAGGGGATCTCTTTCTTAAACCTTTTTAAACCTTTTTTTACCTTAAACATGATACACTCTAAACCAGACTTTGCCACCTAATCCTTGATGTGGACTTCACTACCTTTGGTAGGATGACTCAGATGATCCTCTCAGCCCAAAACCAGGTCATAGGGAGGTGAACCCCACCCAAACACATGGGTTGACCCAAACCAAGCCAAAATAGCCATGCCCCCCATTCCATTTTTGATTTAACCCCTTTACACATGGCATGGGCCAATTGCTTGCACAAACCTCCAGCCCTGACTCAGCTGGACCTAAGGGTGACCCATGCCTGCCGACCAGCCGCCTAGATCACCGGAAAACACCATGGCCGAGACCTTGGGAGGAGCCAAATTTTAGAATTCCACCTTGCTGAGCTGCCTCACTCCAAATGGCCATTGCAGCTGTTCTTCTCCTCACCAGAGCAGCTGATCCCAACCCTTAAACCCCCCTGGAAGGCCCTCCAGCCTCTCCTATTTAAACACCACCTCCTCTCGGCCATGAGAGGTGCTGAACCAAATCTTACTGAAACCCTGCCAAAATCATCCAAGACCACTCTCTACACATAGATAACTTGATCCCCACTGAAATCCCCCTTCCATTTCCTCTCTGTGAGCTCAATTTCAGAGTTGAAATTCGAGCCCAAAACCAGGACACTTCACCACAGTGAGCCAATCTCCAATTGATTGGTCCTACACCTTCACCAGACCAAGAGGAGAAGTTTCCCAGCAAAAGCCCCCTCACCAAGTCAGTCATTGCTTCCAACCTCCAAGCTTTGTGATCGGGCTTGGTCGAAATCATACCTAAACAATTCACCAGGCCAAGGGACTTCATCTGGAGCTTGCTTGGACCCAATCGAACGTGACACAACTCTCAGATCGAAGCTTCACTTCTCTGAGCAAAGGTATGGATTCACTCTTCCTCCCGAGCTTCCATAGATTCTCCATTTAGTTTGGGTCGATTTCAATGCATGTTTACCGTATGGATGTGTTCGTCTCTTCAAGACGAATCCATAGAGCATAAGAACTCAAAAATCTGTTGAGAATCGAGTGAGAAATTAGGGTTAGAAGGTTGACGGTCACGGATTCACACCAGTCGTAGACGATGACTGGGAACCATTGGATCGCGCGTGTATTGAGCAGACGACCAGGATCGTGCCTGACGGAGTAACGAGACATGAACCGCGGGCCCCTGGAACGCTGAGTCTGATGGCGGCGCCGAATTAGAGTGCGCCGCGGGGCCTTTCGGAGCTGCCGAGGATGGCGTCGCGCCGTGTGGATAAGTAGAAAAATAGGCTATTTTTCTATTTATTTAATTCTCAGAACTTCAAAAATTCATAACTTTGTGTAGAAAAATCCTAAAAATAAAATAAAATTACCCTCTTGCTCAGTGAACAGAGGAGAATAATGTGGAAAAGAAATCAAGTAATTTCATTAAGTATTTTATTTTTAATGATTTATTTACTCTCTGCACTATTTCGATTCTCCATGCATATAGGAAATTCAACATGGCATGAGACCATATGGCTTTTGAAGCCTCTGAACTTTGGAACATTCCCTGAATTTTCCAAGGTCAGAGGCCATCCCTATGAGAAGTTCTTGATTTTTCAAGTGCATGTTACTGCTTTGAGTTTTTTAATTCCAATAATTAGCATGTTGAGAAATAAATTCTAGGAAAATTTGGTTATGTTTCTTATGACTAGAGGGACCTAGGAAAAATAATTTTTGAGCTAATTCACTTTGAACAACCCTAATTGGCCTAAACACCCAAAATTGAACTTTAATTAATTAGGGTTAACCATTCATCAAATTAACTTAAAAACAATTCTCCACTGTCCTCTAGGGATAGAAGAACACCACATAAAAATTTGAGATCAATTGGACTTGGTTAGCCCCACCAAATGGGTTAATTAAGCCCCATGAATGAAATCAAACTTTAAAAATTCATAACTCACAAAATACTTTTCAAAAATTCACAAAAATGGTTTTGGAGCTTTTCTGATATCAGAGGAACTTAGGAAAATTAAAATTATAATTTTATAAAAAAGTTGATTTTTATCATTATTTTAATATTTTTAATAATTAAAAAATAATAAAAATCACAAAAATATTAAAAATCACCAAAATGTCATATTTTGAATTCTAAACACTTAAGAACAAACCAAATATTTTTCTTGAGTCCCTAGGATAAGATATTGAATTTTAAAGGTTTAATGTAATTTTTAAATATTAAAAATGTATTTTTCAACCTTTTCACTAAAATAATTCTAATAAAACAAAGAAAAATCAGAAAATTATAAAAATTAGTTTTCTGGTTTCTCTGATATCAGAGAGATTTTTGAAAAATATAAAATTCATTTTTCAACCTTTATTTTATTTTTAAATTAATTAATACTCCAAAACTCAAAATAATTATAATAAATAAATTAAAATTCAAAAAATCACCAAAATTAGTCTAAATGGTCCTCTGGTCATTAGGAGTGCCCCATAATTTTCTTAAGGATAGAAAATTTTCCTTGGTCATCTTATTGAATTTTCCTTGAAAATCCCTATTTTCCACAAAAAATAATTATATAAATAAATTAAATACAGAAAAATCATATTTTCTCCTCTAATGTCTTAATTGACATGTGAGTGAAGTCACGTAAAAAATTTCAAATTCATTTAAGATCAATTTAGTGAGTTATGGAATTATTAAGCTTGAAGGGCAAAATGGTAATTAAAATTTTAACCCTTAATTAAAACTTTAGGCTTAATAAAATGAAAGAGTAAAATATTTGATCCTAATCTGATTTGGATGATTGAAATTTAAATAATTAAAGGGTAGAAACCCATCAATCATTTTTAAAAATAAACCTTAATCAATTAACTAATTAAATTTGGAAGATTAATAAAAATTGAAATTATTAAAATAGGGATATTATTTAGAAGACATTTATTCTTTAATTTAAGAGTCCCTAAATTAATCACTTCAATAATATTTAATTCCCAATTAAAATGATAATCCAAACTCAAGATTTAAGATACTAAAAGACTTAATCATTAAATTAAATTAAAATTAAAACATTTAAACTAAATTAAATCAAAATTTCAATTAAATTAATACTTTAATAATTAAATTAAATCATCTTTAAAACTTTAAAAATAAAAACTAAATCAAATTAAAATTAAATTAAATCACAATTAAATCAAAGTAAATTCAAGTTAAATTAAATTAAATTAAAACATATTAAATTAAATTAAATTAAAAATAAAATCAAATTAAAATAAAATTAAAATTAAATTAAAATTAAAATAAAATAAAATTAAAATTAAATTAAACCAAATTAAATTAAATTAAATTAAATTAAATTAAATTGAATTAAATATAACATCACTTAAGACATAAAGAATTCAAAATAAATCTAAAACAACTTGAACACTATTCCAAACTTAAATCCATTAATTAAAATTAAATTAAAGCACAATCACTAAAACATCAATTTACCCCCAAAAGCTCTTGTTATCATAACTCCTAAATGGAGTATTAAGTGAAGTATCACTTCATTCATAGGGTATTCAAACATCCTAGTTTACTGAGCAAAAGAACAAAACTTAATTAAACCGTGGATGATCAATCCACTTGATTAATTAAATCCATTTGGACTTAGAACAATTCCCACAATATTAAAAAGATGTTTAAGATTCGTCTTAAGCACTTCCTCAATATGACGGGGTATTTCATAAGAACAATTGAACTTAATTATTCTTTGGTGCGGAAAATCATCCATAAAACAAAATTGGAAACCTAGACGTCATAGGAATGACTAGCTATAGGATTAGGGTCTTGGTAGAAAACTAGAAACCTTGCCCTTAGCTTTACCTAGGTAATTGCTACAAATGCTTAAAATGCTCTAACATGTGTTTCAAGTGCAGCTTGGAATGACGGGATTGAAACTTATCTTTCAGGTTAAAATCCTCTTATCTTTCAGGTTATTTGCATAACCAGGTGATTATGTAAATGTAATTCCTATAATTAATTGACAGGATTGAAACTTAAATAAATTCATTTTCAAAATTCAAAGCCCAACAATAGGATAGTCGGGAAGTTGCCAAGATTCCTCTTGGATCCTCAACTTCCCCTACTCCTCTTCCTTTGGACTCCTAAAATAAACTGTTCCAAATTTGAGCTATTCTCTATTCGGGATGTGAGATCAGTTTGATTCCATATCTTAAAATTTTCAAATTTAAAATTATTTTCAAAATCAAATACTACTTTTCAAATCATTTATTTAAATTAAATTAAAAATTCGCCGACAAATTCTGTAGGCGACCCCTTTTCAAAATATAACACATAACCTAAAAAATATGCCGACAACCTTCTAGAAGATTCATTGAATGTGGACATGTTTTAAAGAGGTGCCTCAAGGCAACCCTTGAAACCTATAAATAGGGGTCCGTTTCTTCAGAAAATGTGCCCCTCCCATTGTAACCCTTTCTCTTATCCACTTTAGGATATCTCATCTTTAGAGAGAGAAATAAAGGGAGAAATTTAGGGCCACTTTTGTTTAGTTTAGTGAGTTTATTTTCAAGTTGTTGCATCTGGAGTTCATTACACTGTGGAGTCAGTAGGAATCAGAAGATCTGTAGAAGAAATATTTGAGATAAGTATTTTTATATTGATTCAAAGTTTAATTATCATGTTTTGCTATTTATTTTCAATGTGTTCTGAGTAGTTAGTTTACTTTCTTCCTTCAATTATGAAGAGATAGATAAGACAATATAAAGATTCGATGGAGAATTGAAATTCAAAATATTTTCAAAATATTGTGATGACATTAATACCTGATCTTACTTTACTTTTTAAATTGGCCATTTGAATTGTTAAAACCTGTTGAAGAGTTTTGAGACCTTGAAGGAGAGGACCTCTTAACTTGTAAATGTCACATGAATCTTTGGGTAGTCGAAGGCCATGTGCGAGTTATTCAAGGTGAAGTGCAAATAAATAGGAAAATAAGATTTAAAGGGCGTAGAATTGATAAGTTTTTAGAGTGACAAACTAAATTCTTATAATTTGATTTATAGATTAGGAAAGGGTCACTAGTACGGCCGACCATAGCCACCCTTGGACATCTAGAAGTGTGAGCCTAGATTAACCCATTCTACTAACAATACATCCCGACCTATTATGTAAATTAGCCAATGTTCTTTGTGCCTGGATCAAAGGGTAAAGAATAGGAATGCTTCTATTTGACACAATACTATAAATCAAATTCTCCAACAAATATTAAATTATCTTCAAAATCTTAGATTAATTGAGGAAAGAATGTTGTTTATTTTATATAGATTTCATAAAATCATTTTCTTATTATTGTTTTCTTTATTTGCATCTAGTAAATTAATAGTAATTTATAATTAAATTAAAAGATAAAATAAAAATATTTTATTTATTTATTTTATTTTATTTTATTTTATTTTTTTATATAGAAAATTTATAACTATAATTCTTCTCCGTGGGATCGATACTAGGGTCTTTGTTTCAAAATCCTATATTACTTGAAACGATACATATACTTGCGTAGTACCCCTAGTGTGTAAAAATATTTTCTAAATTTACATCATATTAATTTTATACACTAGCCGCTATTTATAAATTGAGTCAAAGTTTTTGGCTATCTTTTGGAAGCAAACATTACTGCGTTATTTGTAGTCGGGTCATTGGGTCAGTATGGTTGGTCAATAGGTCAAGAATTGACCAGTTTGATCAAAGTTGACCTTTTAGGTTAAAGGTTGATCTATTAGGTTAATAAGGTTAGTCACTAGGTTAGAAATTGACCAATTTGACCAAAGTTGAGTTTTTAGGTCAAGGGTTGACCTATTGGGTCAGTAGTTGATCAAATCAGAGTATTGTCATTGCTGATTAGATCATTTAAGAATGTCATTAAAATTTAGGATTAAAATGTCTTATTAAGTTTTTACACTGGTCAATGGGGTTTATTAACTATCATTGAGATTTTGAAGAGTTAGTGTCAGTGAACTTCTTACCTCAATATGATTTAGAAATGACCTTCACAAATGTGAGGTCAACAAAGAGATATTGTTGTTGAGAAGAAATATAAAGTGTAATTTCATATTTAAAACGTAAGCATAAATATACAGGGATCAAGTTTTTGGCGCCGTTGCTGGGGAAATTAATTAAAATATTATTTAAAAAACATTAATAAAAACTAAATTTTTACTTTTTCTTACTTTTGTTAGTGTGTTTTATTTTATTTTAGAATTGTGTATGCGTAGTTCAGGTTCTATGGGATTTGTGCCTTACAATTCTGAATTAGAAAGAACTATTAGAAAATTCAGAAAAATTAAAAATAAAGAAAAAGATAAAAAATATTCAAGAAATGGTGAATCAAAATAATTATAATGTTGAAATCCATCAAGAATTTATACTTTTGAGAGATTATGCTAACCCTACAATAGATGAACTTCATGATAGTATTCAAAATCCTGCTGTAGCGGCTAATTCTTTTGAACTTAAACCTGCAATTATGCAAATGGTATCTAATAATCAGTTTGGGGGAGCACCAACTGAAGATCCTAATTTACATCTTTCCAATTTTCTAGAATTGTGTGCTACTTTTAAATACGATGGTGTTTCAGAAGATGCTATTAAACTTAGGATTTTTTTCCTTTTTCATTGAGGGATAAGGCTAAGGTATGATTAAATTTGTTAGCACCTGGTGTCGGCATATTTTTTAGGTTGAGTGTTTTGTTTTGAAAAGAGGTCGCCTACAGAAATTGTCGGCGAATTCTTAATTTAATTTAAATAAATAATTTGAAAAGTAGTATTTGATTTTGAAAATAATTTTTAAATTTGAAGATTTTAAGATATGAAATCAAACTGATGTCACATCCCGAATAGTTTACATAAACGAGCACCGCACCACAAATCGTGTATCTGTCCCGAAGAATAGACACACTGCTTGATAATGGGGCTCGATTAGATAAACTAGAAAGGTTTGTGACATCCGTTTGGTCTGCGAACCAATTTTATAAGCCGACAAGTTCCCCTGTCTAATATGAAAACATTAAACAGGGTTTATATTACCTGGGTTCTTAAAAATTCCCTATAAGGGCAAGCCCCTATAGTTAATTACATCTTAAGTGAAGGGAATCACCTAAGAAAACTCTCGATAATAATCAGTAGTTCTGCTCTTCAAGAATTTCAAAGTTTAAGTTTTCAAGGGATTGAGTTTTTAAATTTCAATAATGAATGGATCAAATTTGGAACTTTTTATTTTGGGATTTCAATGGAAGAAAGGTAGGAGAAATCACAGATTCGAAGCGAACTTCGGTAATTTCCCGACTATCCTATTTGTTTGGCTTGGATTTAGGAAAGTCCTAATGTTTATTTAATGTTTTGATCTTGCCAATTTTAATTAATTAGGACATATATTTGTATGATAAAATCGTACAAATAGCCTTGAAGATGTGAGGGTTTATGTCGTACCAAACGACTACCTCGGAGTCCTAAGACCGGTTAGGGCTTAATTTACATGATATGATCATGCAAATGCCTAATGAAGAGTTGAGGATTTATGTTGCACTAGGCAAACTTCCTCGAAGTCCTATGGCTTGGTTATTTAATTCTAAGAAAGTTTTGCTGAAGTAGACTCAGGTTTTGCTGATGACGATGGCCGTGCCTGCCCACCATGCTCCGAGCTCCTTGTTGCAGAGGTTTAGTTTTAGAAGTCATAAATCGGGAGATGAGAGAAGTGTTCTGCTTAGAGAAAATCTTAAAATCCGGGTGTTTTTTAATATTTTAATTAAACAAATCTTAAAGTTGATTATAACAACACCGGTTAAGATCCCACGGTTCCATCCTTCCGAGCATCGTTATTTTTATCGGATTCACTTAGTCCAGATGAATTTGCTAAACTCAACTTAATGAGTTCCACACTTTCATTTAGACCGTGGGATATCCCGTTAGCAACACGTAGGTTACATCATCCGAGGTATTCCCGATCATCCAACAAGACGTTTTAATTTAGTTGTAGTTGTAGTTTTGTTATTCTGTTTGTGATTAAATTTTGAGTTGTTTTATATTTTAAAATGTTGTGGCGGTGAATTTGATCTTGTAATGACTTTTAATTTAGTTTTGGATTCAGTTTTAGGGACTATCCTAAAGGTGTGGGTTTTCATGCAACAGTTGTTTATCATGCAAGAAAAGTAACTGCGATGCGATTAAATAAATTGCAATAAGGTAAATTGCAATAAAATAAAAGCGTACCTGGAGGGTCTTCCCGTCATCCCAAGCTGCACTTAAAATATAATTAGAATATTTAAGCATTTAAAGCAAGTTCCTAGGTAAAGCTAAGGGAAGGTTATGGTTTTCTACCAAGGTCCTACTCCTATAACTAGTCATCTCCTATGACGTTTAGGTGTCGGTATTTTGGTTTGAGGACGATTTCCTTCATCAAAGAACAATTAAGTTCAATTGTTCTTATAAACATCCTATCATATCGAGGAAGTGCTTAAGACGAATCTTAAACATCTTTTTAATATTTCTAGGATTATTTTAAATCCAAGAGAATTTAATTATACAAATGAATTAATCGTCAGGGAGTTCAAGTTTTGTTATCTTGCTCAGTGAACTAGGACATTTAAATATCCTATAAGTGAAGTAACACTTCACTTAATACTCCATTTAGGAGTTGTGACAACAAAAGCTTTCGAGGGCAAACTGATGTTCAAGTGATTTATGATTTAATTTAATTTCAGTTAATGGATTTAAGTTTGGAATAGTGTTCAAGTTGTTTTAGATTTATTTTTGAATTCTTTATGTCTTAGGTGATGTTATTTTTAATTCAATTTAATTTAATTTGGTTTAGTTTCAATTTTAATTTAATTTATTTAATTTAATCTAATTTTTATTTTAACTTGATTTTATTTTTTATTTTAATTTAATTTAATTTAATATGATTTAATTTAATTTAATTTTATTTAATATGATTTAATTTAATTTAATTTAATTTAATTTGATTTAATTTGATTTAATTTAATTTAATTTAATTTAATTTAATTTGATTTAATTTGATTTAATTTAATATGTTTTAGTTTAATTTAATTTAATTTAATTTAATTTTATTTAAGTTAATTTTTAATTTAATTTTATTTTTAATTTTAATTTAATATTTTATTTTTTATGTTTTAAAGATGATTTAATTTTAATTATTAAAGTATTAATTTAATTAAAATTTTAAAAGGATTTAATTTAAATAATTTAACTTTAATTTAATTTAATGATTAAGTCTTTTAGCATTTTAAATCTTAAATTTGGATTATCATTTTAATTAGGAATTAAATATTATTGAGATGATTAATTTAGGGATTCTTAAATTAAAGAACAAATCTCTTCCTAATAATATCCCTATTTTAATAATTCCAATTTTATTATTCTTCCAAATTTAATTAATTATTTGATTAAGGTTTATCTTAATTATTTTTAAATTATTTAGTAGGTTTCTACCCTTTAATTATTAAATTTCAATCATCCAAATCAGATTAAGATCAAATATTTTACTTTTTCATTTTATTAAGCCTAAAGTTTTAATTAATGGTTAAAATTTTAATTACCATTTTGCCCTTCAAGCTTACTAATTCCATAACTCACTAAACCGAGCTCAAATGAATTTGAAATTTTTATGTGACTTCACTCATATGTCAATAAAGGCATTAGAGGAGAAAATGTGATTTTTTTGTATTTAATTTATTTATGTAATTATTTTTGGTGGAAAATAGGGATTTTCAAGGAAAATTTAATAATATGACCAAGAGAAAATTTCCGTCCTTAAGAAAATTATGAGACATTCCTAATGACCAGAGGACCACTTGGAACAATTTTAGTGATTTTTTAAATTATATTCATTTTATTATAATTATTTTGAGTTTTGGAGTATTAATTAATTTAAAAATAAAATAAAGGTTGAAAAATGAATTTTATATTTTTCAAAAATCTCTCTGATATCAAGGAAATCAGAGAACCAATTTTTATAATTTTTTGATTTTTCTTTTATTTATTAGAATTATTTTAGTGGAAATGCTAAAAAATACATTTTTTTTAATTTTAAAATTACCTTTGGGCTTTAAAATTTAATATCTCATCAAATAGACTTAAGAAAAATATGGGGTTTGTTTCTAATTGATTAAAATTTAAAATGTGACATTTTGGTGAATTTTATTATTTTTGTGATTTTAATTATTTTTTAATTATTAAAAATATTAAAATAATGCAAAAAATCAACTTTTTTAGAAAATTGAAATTTTAATTTTCTTAAATTCTCCTGATATCAGAGAGGCTCCAAAACCAATTTGGTGAATTTTTGAAAAGCATTTTGAAAGTTATGAATTTTTTAAGTTTAATTTTGGCTAAATGACTTAATCAACCCATTTGGTAGGGCTAACCAAGTCCAATTGACTTCAAATTTTTATGGTGGGTTCCTATGATCCTAAAAATCAGTGGAGAATTGATTTCAAGTCAATTTGATGTATGATTAGCTCTAATTAATTAAGGACCTATTTTGGGTGTTTAAGCCAATTAGGGTTATTCCAAGTGGATTAATTCAAAACCTATTTTTCCTAGAGTCCTCTGGTCATAAGAAACATCCTCAAATTTTCCTAGAATTTATTTCACAATATGCTAATTATTGGAATTAAAATATTCAGAATAGTGACCTAGAATTGAAAAATCAATAACTCTCCATAGGGGTGGCCTCTGACTTTGGAAAATTCAGGGAATATTCCCAAATTCAGAGGCTTCAAAATCCCTATGGTCTCATGCTATGGTGAGTGGTATACATGCATGGAGAATTGAAAATGTGCAGAGAGTAAATAAATTATTAAAAATAAAATACTTGATGAAATTAAATGATTTCTTTTCCACATTATTCTCTTCTGTTTGCTGAGCAAGAGGGTATTTTTATTTTATTTTTTTGATTTTCCAACACAAAGTTATGCATTTTTGAAGTTTAGGGAATTAAATAAATAGGAAAATAACCTAATTTCCTACTTATCCACGCGGCGCCAACTCAACCTAGGCATCTCCGAACGACCACGCGACGTCTCTTGATTCGGCGCCGCCATCTGACTAGGATGCCACGCGGCCCGCGGTTCATGTTCCGTTGCTCCGTCCGGTGTGATCCTGGTCGTCCGTTTGATACACGCGCGATCCAACGGCTCCTGGTCATAATTTACGACTGGTGTGCACCCGTGACCGTCAACCTTATAACCCTAATTTCACACTCGATTCTCAACGGATTTTAGTGTTCTTATGCTCTATGGATTCGTCTTGAGGAGACGAACACATCCATACGGTAAACATGTATTTAAATTGACTCAAATTAAATAGAGAATCTCTGTAAGCTTGGGAAGAAGAGTGAGTCCATACCTTTGCTCAGAGAAGTGAAGCTTCGATCTGAGAGTTGTGTCACCTTCGATTGGGTCCAAGCAAGCTCCAGATGAAGTCCCTTAGCCTGGTGAATTGTCTAGGTATGATTTCGACCACGACTCGATTACAAAGCTTGGAGTCCGGAACGGATGGGTGGCATGGAGAGGGGGCTTTTGTTGGTAAACTTCTTCCCTGGTCCGGTGAAGGTGTAGGATCAATCAATTTGGGGATTGGTCCACTGTGAAGAAGTGTCCTGGTTTTTGTGCTGAAGTTTGAACTCAAAATTGAGCTCAGCTGGAGGAATTGGGGCTGGAATCCAGTGGGAATCAAGTGCTCTATGTGTGGAGAGTGGTCTGGAATGATTTTGGCAGAGTTTCCTTAAGGTTGGTTCAGCACCTCTTCCATGGCCGAGAGAGGTGGGGTTTAAATAGAGCTGGTTGGAGGCTCTCCCAGGGGGAGTTAGGGACTGGGATCAGCTGCTCTGGTGAGGAGAAGAACAACCATTGTGGCCATTGGGCATGAGGCAACTCAGCAGGTGAGAATTCCAAGCTTAGGCTCACATGATGCTCTCGGGTGGTGGCTGGCCGGCAGGCAAGGGTCACCATCATGACCAGGGAGGTCAGGGCTTGGCAATGGTGAAGTCAATTGGGCTTGGACATGTGTAAAGGGCTTGGATTAAAATGGTATGGGGGAGAGACCATTTTGGCTTGATTTGGGTCAACCCATCCTTTTGGGCTAGGTGCACCACCCAGAGGCTCGGTTTTGGGCCGAAAAGAGTCACTTGGGTCAGCTAGGAGAAAATGGTGTGGTCTCCATCAAAATAGTTTAAGTTAATTTTGGGTTATGGTGTTGCATTAAAGAGGTTAAAATGGCTTAAGGAAGGCTTAGTAAAGGACTCCCTCCTCATGCCATTAATGGCTTGGTGACAAGTCAAACCCCCATGGCTTCATGTGGCTTGTCCATGGCTTGCATGTGGCTTCATTTGGCTCATCCTTGGCTTAGGAAAAGTGGATTCATTTATATGAAAAAGGAATTTGGAGATTTTGGAAATTTAGTGAAAAATTTAGATGGTGCTTGATTTAGGTTGATTTGATGATTAATTTGGGACTTAGGAATTGATTCCAATTAAAGGGATGATGAGAAGGAATTGTCATGTGGGCTTTGGGCTTTTGGATTTCACTTTGGATGGGCTTTCAAGATGGTTTAGAGAGTGGGCTTTTAGATTTCAAAACAAATTTTAGGATGAAAATTTTGCAAAGGATTGGATCCAATAAGTGTTGAATTTAATTTAGGAATGTTTCATGAATGATTTGGAATCAATTTGAAGTAGTTTGGGCTTGAATTGGGTTGGATTTGGACCTCTTTGGTAAATGGGCCAATGTAGGTCAAATTCGGCTAACTTGGGCCAATATTGGGATAGGGTTGAAATTGATGTGAAATTGATGTTGTGAAATGTTTATGGGAGTGTTTAAAAGAGGTTTTGACTTTGGTTGGGTTTTGATTTTGGGGTTTGGGCTTATTTGGGTTAGGTTAGGGTTTAGGTCAAAATTGGGTCTTTTAGCTTTGGGTTGAATTTGAGTGGGGTTTGGGTCTAAATTTTGGGCAAATCATGTTAGTGTTTTGCTTTTGGGGATGTTAGGTAAGGTTTAGAAAAGATTTGGGGTTAATTAGAGTTAAATTGGTTTGGTTTGGGCTAGGTTTGGGTCATGGGTCCAAATTGGGCTTTAATGCCAAAAGTGAAATTGGATTCAAATGTCAATCAAATTAGACTTAGATTTGGTCTAGATTGGTGTTGGGAATGTTAAATTGAGGTTTAGAATTGAATTGGACCAGAATTTGGGTCAATTGGATAGGTTTGGTTTGACATTGGGTTCACTTTGGGTTAAAATGGGTCAAATTGGGGGTTTTGACAAAAGTGGGGTAAATTGACAAAATTGGCCAATGGTGTAGTTGAACAAAATGAAATTGAGAATATTTGGGAGTTTCTGAAATTTTCTGGGAATTTTCTGAATTTTTGGATTTTTGGGCTAAGAGGGGTATTATGGGTATTTGGAGGGTATTGAGAGGTATTTTTGGAATTTTTGGTATTTTTGGCTATGAATGATCAATTTGAGTGGAGGGGAAATATTCAAGGTTAATTTTGGGGAATTTTGGGTGATTTGGAGATTTTGAAAAATTTGGGTAATTTCAAGGGCATTTGGTAGGTTAGGCGGGTGTAGGGTCCCGGGGGTCAAAAATTGAAAATTTGCAAAATTGAAAATTTGCAAAATTGAAAATTTGCAAAATTGAAAATTTGCAAAATTGAAGATTGGGTAAATGTAAGTGGAATGAAATCATTTTGGTTGAGCCATGAAGCCATATCAAGCCCACATGAGCCATGAAGGGACTCATTTGAGACATTCACTATGTTGTTCCTAACCCTCTTAGCCAAGGGCTTAGGGGTTAAGGACCATCCATGTGAATCACCTTTATGAGTCAGGAGGTCAAGTTGGGTATAGGTGTGGTTTTAGGAGGTGTGTGAAAGTGTAGTGTATAAGTGTAGTGTGTGTGTAAGTCGGCACTCACTGCGACCAGGCCACCTGAGGCGATCCTAAGGCCAAAGAGTCCTATAAGAACCCATCATTTAAACTTCTACATTTGATTTCAACCCTCTAGGTGATTAGGGGTTTACAATCAAGTTTGTGGAGTTTACAGGGAGTTAAGAAGTGATTTGAAATTCTAGGTGGTGGGCCCCAATTCTAATCCTCTAGGATAGTCAAAGGAAAAGCCTAAGGCTAGATCCTAAGTACTAAAAAGAAGAAGAGAAGACCTCATCAAAAATGAGGTCAACCAATGGACCCCCAATAGGTGTGGTGAGCTGACAGAGCACACCGCGAGTATTGGTGTTGACCGAGGCGATCAACAAAACCAACACAGAAGTCCAAGTGACAAACTTGGTACAGAGTAGAAGAGTTTCCGCTGGGGAGTGTCAAGTATATCTCTGAGACTAGAAATTCCTGAACTCTTGCTGGGGAAAGGGAAAGGAGGTGAATCCCAAATCACATGATCTGGGGGAATTTCGATTTAGATTTCATTTTGTTTCAGTTTAAGTTTTGATGTGTGAGCTTAGATTTTAGTTTGAGTTTCAATTTAGATTGAAGTTTTGTTAAAATTAATTTGAGGGGATTTGAACTTGAAATGAAAATCGAAATTTCGTGGTTTTAGATGTAACATATTCAACCTCAAAAGAAAATTGAATTGATTGAATTAAATCATTACAATGAGGAAAGAACTCAGAGCAATGCGGTATTGGATGTAAAATCCTTAACCTCAAGAGTTTGATTTTGATGTATTTCATTGCGATAGGGAAAGAATCCTAAAGACGATGCGAGTCTCGGATGTAAAATCCTCAACCCCAAAAATTTGAATTTGATGTATTTCATTGCGATAGGGAAAAAACCTAAAGCAATGAAATCTCGGATGTAAAATCCTCAACCCCAAAAGTTTGATTTTGATGTATTTCATTGCGATAGGGAAAGAATCCTAAAGCAATGCAGTCTCGGATGTAAAATCCTCAACCCAAAGAATTTGATTTTGATGTATTTCATTGCGATAGGGAAAGAATCCTAAAGCAATGCAGTCTCGGATGTAAAATCCACAACCCCAAGAATTTGATTTTGATGTATTTCATTGCTATAGGTAAATAATCCTAAAGCAATGCAGTCTCGGATGTAAAATCCTCAACCCCAAAAGTTTGATTTTGATGTATTTCATTGCAATAGAGAAAGAATCCTAAAGCAATGCAGTCTCGGATGTAAAATCCTCAACCCTAAAAGTTTGATTTTGATGTATTTCATTGCAATAGGGAAAAAATCCTAAAGCAATGCAGTCTCGGATGTAAAATCCTCAACCCCAAAAGTTTGATTTTGATGTATTTCATTAAGATAGGGAAAGAATCCTAAAGCAATGCAGTCTCGGATGTAAAATCCTTAACCCCAAAAGTTTAATTTTGATGTATTTCATTGCGATAGGGAAAGAACCTAAAGCAATGCAGTCTCGGATGTAAAATCCTCAACCCCAAAAGTTTGATTTTGATGGTAATTAATTTTGCAAAGATTTGTAGCGTTGATTTGAAAAGTGTGGAATTTTGGTGTTTCGAGAATTTCATGAAAGTTGTAAAAGACTTTTGTGGAAAGAAACAAATTAGGAGGGAGTATGTAGATACTACATATCCCATTCAAAAGAGTTGATTGAGAGTTGCTAGTTTGGATTGGATATAATTCCTCGCCACTAGATCTGAATCGAAAACCTCTTGGCTCCGTGTCAATGGAATTGACCGCTTCCATCCCAGACAAGGGAGAGAGTAGAACAGATTGGATTTCAGATTTGGAAGATTGAGTATGAATCTGACTGAGATTTGATTTAAAATTTGGAAGGTTGAATTAGAATTTGATTCAGATTTGATTTGAGATCTGGAAGGTTGAATTTGAATTTGATTGAGATTTGATTTGAGAATTGGAAGGTTGAATTTGAATTTGATTGAGATTTGATTTGAAATCTGGAAGGTTGAATTTGAATTTGATTGAGATTTGATTTGAGATTTGGAAAGTTGAATTTGAATTTGATTGAGATTTGATTTAAAATTTGTGTTCATTTTGTTTGTCCTTTAACGATTCAAATTTGCTTTATCATTCATTTAATGTTCGTGCGAATTTGGAGTTCATCATTTTTTTTATTTAGATTTTCAAGGAAAGTTTTCTTTTATTCTATTTGTTTTTTTCTGTTCTTTGTTCGAAGTTCATTTAACTTTAATGGCGTTTCCCAGTCAACTTGCCCAAAAGAGGTGAAGGCCAAAATGTGACATGGTCACTTTCATTCCAATCATGTCGAAGATACATCATACAACTCGATCTGGAATACATCTCATACAATCCATGTAGACTCAAAATGGAATATGTATGATCTTTATCGATCCATCCAAAAAAAGGCATCTGTCAAAAATCCATGTCTGAATAGTGAGGTACATGGTCAATAACATCACCTTCCAGGCCATCCTTGGCAAATATGTCGTATGGATGTACATTGGAGGTGTGATATTTTCCATGTAACTCACAGCTCGTAAGGCCGGAGGCTCTCTAGCTCCGGGTCTGGCTGGAAGTGATAAGGTGCTTTCCTGTCATCCATCATTCTAAAAGTAACTGAGATCCGCTTCATTGGTACTCCCGGTATGCAATGTTTAGCGACATCTCTCCGTTGCCCTTTAGTATCATGACGGAACCTACCGATAATGGTATCTTTACCGGCCCTCGAACTCACACCGGGCTCGCTATCCGGAGGTCAGATCCGAACATGATATTACACTTGTTCAGAAAAGAAACTGTGCAGAAAGGTCTGACAAAGTCGTGGTGATCTATGTGCGGGGGTATGCAGTCACCTTGCTTATAGATGTTAATGATGCAACTGTTGGGTATGCAATCTGCTAGCAGTACCCTCCACGTTATCATTCTCTTTACTATCCTTTTGATGACTAATGGCATTGGATCCACCTGGCCATGACGGAGTATCCCCGGTGGGTTTCCCTTCCTGTCTTCTGCGAAGTTGTAGCAGCATCCACATTGTATTGTAATTCTCCCTTTCCCCGGCATCCATCTCCGGGGTTCGAGTAAGTGTTTTCTCTTAGGCGGCTCGCTCGACCCATTCTTTTCAAATCCGGATGCGATCCACGATTTGTTGTTGTTCGTATTCCGAGAACACGTTTGTATGTAGCTCGAGGCCTTCTAGTATATTGATCCTCCTGCCTCTTATTCTCTCGAAGTATTCAAAAGTTTGCTTCTCGACATTCTGCATTCTTTCTAGCTCGTATTGTAGAATAATCTGCAAATGGTGCGGCCTGGTGACGTACTGTGGGATATATGTCTCAATCCCTTCGCATTCTCCTGCATACCTCGGCTCCTCAGGGATGGTCTCCGTCGTGACATCCTCCGGGGTTGCTTCTGCAACAAGGTTATGCATTGCGGTGGCTTTATCCGGTGGCGTGGTAGCCTTCCTTCTTCGATCTCCTTGAGATTTCCCCGGTCTCTTCGTTATCCTCGGAGTCGGCCTCCTTTCTTCGGAGTTCCTGGTGAACCGGTATCCTTAAAGTATATGCACTCGGTAGTAGCGACCGCCTCGTCGCGCCGGTCCGCTGCTAGTTTGGTTAACATTTTGCGGATACGGCGATTTTTATGTCTTCGCTGAGTTGCTGTGAGAGTAGCTCTTCGTACTTCCTGAATTTCTGTGGGCGCGGCACTGACAAGCCCGCCCTCTTCTATAGCAACTACAGACTTGATTCTCTTGTCCTCCTCAGTGTTTGTTTTCCTTTTCTTGTTGCTGGGTTGGTGGCTTGGGCCACCCACTTTCATTACTCGTCCGATCGGCGGTTCCTCTCGGTCAACTGGGACCCGGTCACTTTCCTCGTATTGCGAGCTCGTTGGTGCGAAGTCCGAGTCGATCTCTATTATCGCTCCATCTTTCACCCTCTTTCGTCGAGTGCGAGGCTTACGCCATTTCTAAAGTTCAGGACCAACCGCCCGTTCGACATTTCCCTGCGAAAAGACAAGGAAAAGGATCAGGGGCTGTACTAAGAACAAGAACATTAAGAAAATGTTTATTAAAGACAGTTTTTTTTATTATTCCTTTTATATTTTCAAATTCAACAGGAATGAAGTGGGAAAATATCGGAAAAAAGATTTTGATTTGGAAGAGAAAATAAGGAAAACATATTATCATGACTTTATTTATTTTAGCACATTTTTTATTATTTTTGGGTTCGGACCCAGTCATAAGTAATTACTTCACCCGTGCTTCTAGGGATGAAAAATTCATTCTTTCGAAACATCAGGTAGCGTAATACTTTTTCAAGTATCGTCCATTGATCGGAATCATATGTCGTTCTCCTTGGCAATTCACTAGCTGGTATGAGCCTCCTGAGCATATTGCTTCAACTACAAACGGTCCTTCCCAAGTGAGTTCAAATTTTCCTCCTATCTTGCGGTGTGCAAGAATAGGTCTTTTGAGAACGAGAACTAAGTCACCAACTTTGAAGGTTCTTGGGCGGACCAATTTGTCATGGGCTTGAACCATCTTAGCTTGGTATAGTTCTAAATCTCTGTCGTGCTGCAAGTCTTTTCCTTCCGGGCTTTCTAATTCCTCTAGTCGTAATTTGGCATTCTCTTATGTCGTGATTTTGTTTGCAACTGCAATTCTGAGTGAAGGAAGCTGGACCTCTAAGGGTAACACTGAGTAGGAGTTCTGAAGGTTGTCCGGTAGGCCCATAAGGCTTCTAATAACTTCTCGTGCCAATTTCTCTTATTATCGTCCAAGGTTTTCTTTAAGATTTGAACGAGAGTTTTATTAAAAGCCTCGACCAAGCCGTTTGCTCTTGGGTAGTAAATTGTTGAATATCGCCGATCGATTCCATGTCTCCTGACAAAATTGTTGATTTTTGTGCTTCTGAATGCTGACCCATTATCTGAGATGATCCTGCGCGACACTCCGAAACGGTAGACAACTTGGTTTTTGAAAAACTATAGCACATGGTGTGCTTTCACTTCTCTAAGTGGAACTTCCTCTGCCCACTTGGAAAAGTAATCTGTAGCCGCAAGAATGAAGCGATGTCCTTTTGAAGACGGTGGTTCTGTTGGACCCACTATATCTGTGCCCCAACATTCAAATGACCACGATGCAATTGTCGGATGTAGCACATTCTGGAGGTTGGTGTAGAACCACTCCGTGCACTCGGCATTGGTGACGGCTCTTGGCGATTTTCATGCATTCGGTCATCATCGAGGGCCGGTAGTACCCTAGTCTTTTAATTTTCATTTTCATCTTCGGACCCGATCGGTGAGCGCCACGCAGTCCTTAATGCACCTCTTTAACAATTTCACGGGCCTCAGACCCTCTTAGGCATCTTAGCCACATTTGATCGAAAGACCTTCTGTATAATGTATTGTTTATTAATGTGTAGGACAGAGTTCTTTTCTTGATTTGATGGGATAACGACCTATTGTCTGGTAGTTTTCCTATTTGCGGAGTAGTCTCATTAATGGTCGTCGCCAATCTTCCGTGTTTTCCGTCATCTGTTGCAATCGACTTTTCTTCTTTTTTCGATTTGTATATTGTGTCTATATCGAATCGTGATAGGACCCGATGTCCGTGAATTGACACTTCCATCGATTCATCTTGCAAGCGTGCAAATTCTTTTGCGAGGCGGGCTAACGCATCTCGCTAAAGCGTTTTCTTTCCGGGAATTTTGTAGATCGTCACATTCGGAATCCGTTCCAACAATCTGTATGACATACCGAAAGTATTGCTCGAGTCTTGGCTTTAAAATTCGTACTTGTCCAGCGATTTGTTGAATGATTAACTGCGAATCCCCGTAGATGTTGATGTTTGTTATCCCCATTTGAATAGTTAATTCCAGTCCTGTTACGAGAGCTTCGTATTCTGCTTCGTTGTTTGTACATGGCTCTGTTAAGTTGTAGGAGTATCTTAACATCCCCCGCTCCGGTGTTATAAAGATTAGTCTGATTCCTGCCTTACCGGGAACTATCACTTGTGATTCTTCGTCTTTGTGTGCTGCAGATGCTCCGTCAAAATATAATTCCCAACGTCGATCATCAGGGTCTTCTAAGCTCATTATTTGTTCATCTGGCAAGTCGTCATTGAGAGGAGATTTTGCCGGCAAAGGGTGTGCTGCGAGGAAGTCTGCTAGGACTTGTCCCTTTACGGCACAAAGAGGCACAAAGGTTATATCGAATTGCAATAATATCATTGACCACCTGGCAAGTCTGTCAGAAAGCATTGGACGGGTCATCAAGTATTGCAATGGATTAAATTTTGAGATCAGGTTGACCTTATGAGAAAGCATGTAGTGCTCGAGCTTTTGAGCGGCGAAGATCGGGCCAAACAAGTGCTTTTCAATTGTGGGATACTTCACTTCCGTCGGAAGTAAACGACGGCTCGAGTAGTAAAGCGCATTTTCTTTACCCTCATCATCGACCCAGGCTAACGGGCTCCGAGAGAGTCGTCTAAAGCCGCGGTATAAAGTATCAACGGTCTACCCGAGACTCGGGGTCGCTAAGACAGGAGGTGTCATTAAATATTGTTTAATGTCCTCAAAGGCCCTCCGGCATTTCTCTTCCCAAATAAATTTGGCGTCCTTTTTAACTAATGCCGAGAAAGACCGACACCTACTCGACAAGTTCGAGATAAAGCGTCGAAGATATGCCGAGCTTCCCTTGAAAAGATCGTAGTTGTTTTAAGGTTTTGGGAGGTGGCATTTCTAAGATAGCTTTAATCTTTTCCGGGTCGATTTCAATTCCACGATGTCGGACAACGAATCCTAAGAAAATTTCCCGGAGGTGACGCCAAAGACCCATTTTAAGGGATTCATCTTAAGGTTAAATTGTCTTAATCGTTCGAAAACAATTCTCAAATCATACAGGTGGTTTTCCTTTACTTTGCTTTTGATGACCACATCGTCCACGTAGCATTCGACTTGATTGTGGATGAGATCATCAAAAATTCATGTCATCGCTCTCCGGTAGGTTGCTTCGCGTTCTTCGATCCGAATGACATCACTGTGTAGCAATATACTCCGATCGGCGTTCTGAATGTCGTAAGTTTTTCATCTTCTGGAGCCATTTTTATCTGGTTGTATCCTGAAGATCCATCCATGAATGAGAATATTTCATGTGTTGAAGCAATGTCGATCATTAATTCTGGGATCGGTAGAGGGAATTCATCTTTTGGACATGCCTTGTTTAAATCTCTGAAATCCACACAAATTCCGATTTGACCATTCTTCTTCCTGACTGGCACCACATTGGCTAACCAAGTAGGGTATTGTTCTTCACGTACAAATTTAGCGTCTATTAGCTTTTTAACTTCAGCTATGACTTGTTGTTCGATTTCTAGCCGCATTCTTCTGGGACCTTGTCCGGCGGGACGAAGTAGGATCCACTCCTAGCTTATGGACTGCGACCTCTCGGAGCTAATCCCGGCATCTCATCGTAGTTCCAAGCAAAACAGTCTTTAAATTCCATTAATAACTTGATTATTTCTTCAGAGTCTTCTTTATTGAGTAAGGAGCTAACAAAGGAAGGTCTAGGCTCTTCGCTAATACCTAAGTTAACTTCCGTTAACTCATCTATTGTAGATTTGATCTCTTCTTCGAACTCTGGTGGAGCGTTTCCAATTTGTAAATCTTCAAATTCTTCTGTAGTTTCCATGCAGTTTTCATTAGACTTGCAAGTGACAACCAAGCAAAATTCAGTATCGTCAACTGATCCTACTGTTCCGAATCCGAGACCATGCTTTGAATTGGGTGGATGACCGGAGTTATTCCATAATTTTTCAAAATGTTGTGATTGACCTTTTGTCCATTGTCGAGGTAAGAAACCACGCTGAATTAAATTTTGAACACAGGGAGAGTATCACTTAAAAGGTAATTCCATTAATTCGATGAAGTGACATCTTCAAATTGTACATTATTTTCGGTTTTGGAGGAAGGAGCACCACGGTAGAATTTGATTGGCTTTGCACCGCTCGCTACGTACCTCTTTGACCACCATACCCTCGATCTTATTAGAATGGATCGGGGTCAGGGTCATAGTATGTACATAGTGGTTAATCTTCTCGTACATCGATTTGTATTCTTCATTCTTTTCATCTTCGAGAGGGATCCTGAATTGCGGCTTCTCCCGACTTATTGTCGCTGCTTCTTGCTTGATCTCTTTTTCTTCTTCAAAACTGTCTTCCCAATCAACATTGATGGCTGGTTTCCTCTGTCCAACTGTCTTAACGTCTCTGCCACGACCTCATCCCCGACCTCGACCTCGGATGCGAGTTGTGGAGAAACCTTCACCATCTTGCCGTAAGGGAGTGGTGAGTGAGCGTTGGACTAGGACTTCAGGTTCTTCGTCATCCCTAATTTTCTTTGCTTCATTCGTTATAGTATCTCTGGAGAAGATTGTTTTCTTCGGGGGTGCGTAATAAGTCGCATCTTCATGGATTCCAATCTCATGTACGGAGAATGGTTGTAAGTCACCTTTGATGCATTGTTCCCCTCCATCGTAGTATTTGATGCACTGATGTAGGGATGCTGGTACCATTCGGTTCTCATGTATCCATGGTCGGCCCAGTAGAGCGTTGAACAACGTTTCTGAATCAATTATGTGAAATTTCGCGGATGTCTTTGCTAAGTCACCGGTCTTCATTAGCAGTGTTATTGATCCGAGGGCTCTTTCTCCTTTCTGGTTGAATCCTCTTAATAACATTTTGTCCGCTTCGAGCTCGCGAGCATCGATTTCCAAGTATGCTAGCGTTCAAAGATTCATTATATTGATTGATGCTCCTGGATCCACCAATACTCGGAGAGTGTAAACTTCCCAATTGTAATCGAAATGTACAACGGTCGGTTGTGGTCTGTCGTCCCGAGTAGTAGGTCATTGTACGTGAAGGTGACACCTCGTCTGTTCCTTTAACGAGCATACCTCATCTAAGGAATCTCCGGTCATTTGAGCTAAGCAAATTTCCGGATCAAGTAAGGCCTCGATCGAGCTTCTCTCATCTCCTTTGATAAGATGAGAGCGTCGTAGATGCTCGGTTGGTCGGTAGTTTCCTAAGATGGGCTAGCACGTTGTAGTCCAATTTGTTTTCATGTGTCTCGGCTTCTTCCCGAATGGGTATTTCTTCGCAGGGTTTAATTCTTCTCGAACAACCACCGCTTTCCTTTGTCCTTTGGACCCATTCTCGGAGGTAGAACTCTTCCACTTCTTAAGTTGACTTACGTGATTTCTTCGAATTTAGTATTGAGTTTGCTTGATGTCTCCTTCGAATCGGAATCACAGGTTCTTTTGGATTAGCTTCGGAGTCTAAAGGCTCTAACTCTATTGTGACTGGAGCTCCTCGAAACTCGCAAATAGATTCATTGCTTGTTGAACTCTCGTAGCCTCCTTGGTGGATGTCTTCTTTGTCATTGTGATCGTCGAGATTGTGTATGATTTGAGAATTTTCATTTGTATCGGAATCGACGTCCGGATTAGGTTGGTTGTCGCTAGTTACGTAATCGTTAGAAACAGTCAAAACGTAGCCAACGCCATAACCCTTATCATTATAAGATCCCACGAGTGAGCGAGATAATCATACGAGTCGGAGGTTCGAGGGATTTCTCCCCGAATCGAAACAACTATCCTAGGATAAGCGGCCCCTAGTCTAGCCTTAGGAGCCTCGGTCTTCTCTTCTTCATCAATTTTCTTTTTTTCTTCAGTCGTCTCTTGTTGAGGTAGTTCTTCTATCGCAAGTGATAGTGCCGACTTGATAGGTTTCGAGCTCTGAATTGAGGCTCGCACCGAAGCGGTTTGGATGTGATCCAAAATCTTCTTCGAAGACTTTGTCCAAGCGGTAGTCCATCCATCATCGATCGCATAGGGATCTATCGGAACAATGAGATCCGTCGAGATAACATTGACGGAACCTCCTTTCTGGGGTTCCTTCATGTACTCCTTCGGGATCGTTATATTCCCTTTTCGAAGATTGTCATTGAGCCAACTTTTGAAGGTAATACAATCTTCTATCTTGTGTCCAAGCATCCGGTGATAAGGGCAAAAGTTGGGATCACCTTTCTTGTCGACTTCTTCTGGTCTCTTAGGTTCTGGCAGTTGGAAATCTGGAGTCTTCATCAGACTACGGAACATTTTCGGCGCTGCCTCATTCTTGAACTGATACTCCCTGCTCAAAAGTTCCCTTAACATACGTTGTGGACGAGGCGGTTGTTCATACTATTGATATGACTGATAGCTGGGTCGGGGTTGTTGGTAATTCTGTTGAGGTTGCTGCGGCCGTTTTGACGGTATTTGTATCAGCTGCTTGCCCTTATCGACTGCTGCGACGATCCCAGACTTCTTTTCAAAAGTTTTCACGAAGCTTCGCTTGTCTGTTTTGTCGGTGAAACTTAATTGCTTCGCCTCCTCTTGCAAGCTTCCGGCCTTGCTTAACAACTTCTCGAAAGTCTTAATAGTAAATCCCTTGAGGAGAAGTGCTTATCGGGCCGTGAATGCTCTTTAGTAAAATGCCGATTGCATCTTTGTTCTTGTAAGCTGTGGCTCACACTTCATACTTAGATTCCTCCATCGAAGTATGTAATCCACCAAAGTTTCGTTCGACACGCTTCTCTACCACTAAATCACCTATAGTGATGTGGTGCTGAGCTCCAAGTAAATCGCTTGATGAAGAGGTTCTCTAATTCGAAAATGTCTTCACCGAACCGTTTGGTAATTCCGCATACCAATCAAAGGTGATCCACGATAGAGTCGCCGACAAATTGTACGAAGAGTAAAGCATCACTTCCGCCGGCATTGCAACAGCCGACACGAAAATGTGCAACATGTTGCCGAGGGTTTCGGTTCCATCGAAGGTCTTGAACGAGAGGTGGTACGAAGCCTTTCGGATATTGGACAGCGTCGAATTCTTTGGGGTAAGGTCTACCCTTCCGAATGGATGTCCCGCTCTTTGATTGTGCCAAGGCTTCTCGCACCTGCTGTTCCACCATGCTCTTGATATCCTTTTCCAGAATCATGCTTTGTGTTGCATCCTTCTTTAATTGATCATCCCCGTTGACGGACGTAATCTCCTTTCTTCCGTCTACAATGTGAATAACTTCTGGGGTTGTTTCTCTTTGGGGTTGAACCTGACTTTGGAGAGTGGCTAGGGCTACAACCATCTCTTCCATCCTTTTTGCCATTTGGGCGATCGTATCATCTTTCTCTTGAAGCTGCCTCCTCATTACTTCCGGCTCCTCTCTTTCTGCGGCTGCAGAGGCACCTTGTGAAGCTGACGAAGCTCGTGTTTCAACCAAGTTAATTTCGCATATTCATCATCCATGAACTACGACGAGTCAACTTCATCTCCGAATTTCTCTTCTCTTTCTCTTGCTAATCACCGAATATCAGTTCTTAGCTTTTCCTTAACATCTTCTAGTGGTCTTTTCTGTACATCCTTGCAGTTGTCATGTGATAACTGTCGAGTTTCCTTCTCATGAGCCCCCTTTACTGCGGTAGCGCTTTCTTCGGACTCAAGTCTCCTGACGAGACTTTCCTTCTTAGGTTATTGTTTTAATCTTAATTGCCCAGTAGTGGGACGCCATACCATCCTTCTAGCAGTAGAAGGTCTAGGACCGGATGGTCTGTCAGTCAAATGCTGGAAGGTGGTATCCTCCCTAATTTGTAATCCTGAAACAACGACAGGTGGACTAGTTTTCATTCTCTTATTTGGCTTTTCCGCAGCGATAGCAGGTTCTACTCGCGGCCCAGGACAAGATTTGGCCGGCACTCGCACTATCCTTCTTAAAATTTCCGACACAGGGCATTTTTCTTTCTTTGCTAACTTTTTTATCAGGGTTTGCAGTCGAGCAAACGGCATAATTCTAGCCCTTTTCTTACGGCTATCGTTGTAATATGCGGGCTGAGGCAATGCAGAAGCAATCTTGCTAACATTTTCCTCATCCTCTACAGCGGAGAGGGGATGGAACCTACTTCCTCCCAAAAGTGGTATGTATTCAGGCAGCGGTGTATACTCGGGCAGTTCTGGGATTTCCTCCAGAAAAGCAACTTCAGCAGCTCTGGCTTCTCTAGCAATCCTTTTACTTCTGTTCCTCCTCTGAGTCCGTGTCAGTGATGGAATTCTCGAGCTGGACCCGGTTTCAAAAACAGAAGGTTTCACAGGAAGATTTGTACCCTCCACGGTAACAGGTTCATCACAGTTCTGAATTTCCTTCCTCTTTAGTCTGGCAAAAGCTGGGGTAGATGCAGAGACAACTAGACCAGTGGGGGTAGCAACAACAGTCCTTCTGCGAACAACAGTACTCCTCTCAGTTGGAATCTTTTGTAGAGGAGGGAATTCATGAGTTGACTTGAGGTTAAACTCAATCAACGGCTTCTCAGTTTCTGGTACTTTGCTTGTGAGTGAAAAGAGAGTGATGTCAGGGATTTTGATGTCGGTGTCCCCGAATCCTTGTCCGAATCGAATGATTCCATTATCAGGTAATTCATCCTTGAATACAGCCAGGTCGAGCCCGTTGACGAAGGGGAAGATCAGTTTTGGGGCTTCCATTTCTGCAGGGCAGATTCCAAGTGTTAGTCCCCGAATCGTGCTTTTTCTTGTCGTAAAACTTATGACGAAAATGAAAGAGTCCGAACACATTTCTGATTATCTTAGTGTATTTGTGATATTAAAAGAAAATTGTTTTTTCGAAAAGAGTTGTTCGTTAGGAAGGAGAATTATTAAAAGAAGGAGAGTTGTAGGAAGGGTAAAAGGAATTGATTAGGAACGGGAAAAGGAAGAGAAAGTTTTGTAGAAACTTCTCGACCCGCAAGACCGCTCCTAAACTAATACCTATTGGGGGTCCACCCCACCTCAGAAATGAGGTAAAAGGATCTCGAAACCTCTCTGTTTAAGGGTGTCTAAACAGTGGCTCCTAAATCCGAAAGGATTTTGGCTATACTCGTCCAAGGTAGAAATGAACATAGTATTCCAACGGAAAGAAGGGTAGTTTGATCCACTAGGGACATGGATACACTACCAATTTTTTGAAGGCAGAACTATCTGATTAAAAATGGAGAGAGGAACTATTCCCCAGCAGAGTCGCCAGAAGTTGTCGGCATATTTTTTAGGTTGAGTGTTTTGTTTTGAAAAGAGGTCGCCTACAGAAATTGTCGGCGAATTTTAATTTAATTTAAATAAATAATTTGAAAAGTAGTATTTGATTTTGAAAATAATTTTAAATTTGAAAATTTTAAGATATGAAATCAAGCCGATCTCACATCCCGAATAGTTTACATAAACGAGCACCGCACCACAAACCGTGTATCTATCCCGAAGAATAGACACACTGCTTGATAATGGGGCTCGATTAGATAAACTAGAAAGGTTTGTGACATCCGTTTGGTCTGCGAACCAATTTTATAAGCCGACAAGTTCCCCTTTCTAATATGAAAACATTAAACAGAGTTTATATTACCTGGGTTCTTAAAAATTCCCTATAAGGGCAAGCCCCTATAGTTAATTACATCTTAAGTGACGGGAATCACCTAAGAAAACTCTCGATAATAATCGGTAGTTACGTTCTTCAAGAATTTCAAAGTTTAAGTTTTCGAGGATTGAGTTTTGAAATTTCAATAGGGAATGGATAAAATTTGGAACATTTTATTTTGGGAATTCAAAGGAAGAAAGGTAGGAGAAATCACAGATTCGAAGCGAACTTTGGTAATTTCCCGACTATCCTATTTGTTTGGATTGGATTTAGGAAAGTCCTAATGTTTATTTAATGTTTGATCTTGCCAATTTTAATTAATTAGGACTTATATTTGTATGATAAAATCGTACAAATAACCTTGAAGATGTGAGGGTTTATGTCGTACCAAACGACTACCTCGGAGTCCTAAGACCGGTTAGGGCTTAATTTACATGATATGATCATGCAAATGCCTAACGAAGAGTTGAGGATTTATGTTGCACTAGGAAAACTTCCTCGAAGTCCTATGGCTTGGTTATTTAATTCTAAGAAAGTTTCTGTGAAGTAGACATAGGTTTTGCTGATGACGATGGCCGTGCTGCCCACCATGCTCCGAGCTCCTTGTTGCAGAGGTTTAGTTTTAGAAGTCATAAATCAGGAGATGAGAGAAGTGTTCTGGTTTAGAGAAAATCTTAAAATCCAGGTGTTTTTAATATTTTAATTAAACAAATCTTAAAGTTGATTATAACAACACCGGTTAAGATCCCACGGTTCCATCCTTCCAGCATCGTTATTTTTATCGGATTCACTTAGTCCGGATGAATTTGCTAAACTCAACTGAATGAGTTCCACACTTTCATTTAGACCGTGGGAAATCCCGTTAGCAACACGTAAGTTACATCATCCGAGGTATTCCCGATCATCCAACAAGACGTTTTAATTTAGTTGTAGGTGTAGTTTTGTTGTTCTGTTTGTGATTAAATTTTTAATTGTTTTATATTTTGAAATATTGTGGTGGTGAATTTTATCTTGTAATGACTTTTAATTTAGTTTTGGTTTCAGTTTTAGGGACTATCCTAAAGGTGTGGGTTTTCATGCAACGATTGTTTATCATGCAAGAAAAGTAAGTGCGATGCGATTAAATAAATTGCGATAAGGTAAATTGCAATAAAATAAAAGCGTTCCGGAGGGTCTTCCTCGTCATCCCAAGTTGCACTTAAAACACAATTAGAATATTTAAGCATTTAAAGCAAGTTCCTAGGTAAAGCTAAGGGAATGGTTATGGTTTTCTACCGATGTCCTACTCTATAGCTAGTCATCTCCTATGACGTCTAGGTGTCGGTATTTTGGTTTGAGGATGATTTCCTTCATCAAAGAACAATTAAGTTCAATTGTTCTTATAAACATCCTATCATATCGAGGAAGTGCTTAAGACGAATCTTAAACATCTTTTCAATATTTCTAGGATTATTTTAAATCCAAGAGAATTTAATTATACAAATGAATTAATCGTCCGGGAGTTCAAGTTTTCTTATCTTGCTCAGTGAACTAGGACATTTGAATATCCTATAAGTGAAGTAACACTTCACTTAATACTCCATTTAGGAGTTGTGACAACAAAAACTTTCGAGGGCAAATTGATGTTCAAGTGATTTATGATTTAATTTATTTTCAGTTAATGGATTTAAGTTTGGAATAGTGTTCAAGTTGTTTTAGATTTATTTTTGAATTCTTTATGTCTTAGGTGATGTTATTTTTTAATTCAATTTAATTTAACTTTAATTTAATTTAATTTGGTTTAGTTTCAATTTTAATTTAATTTATTTAATTTAATCTAATTTTAATTTTAACTTGATTTTATTTTTTTTAATTTAATTTAATTTAATTTAATTTAATTTAATATGATTTAATTTAATTTAATTTAATTTAATTTGATTTAATATGATTTACTTTAATTTAATTTAATTTAATTTGATTTAATTTAATTTAATTTAATTTAATTTAATTTAATTTAATTTAATTTGATTTAATTTGATTTAATTTAATATGTTTTAATTTAATTTAATTTAATTTAATTTAATTTAATTTAAATTTTAATTTAATTTTATTTTTAATTTTAATTTAATATTTTATTTTTTATGTTTTAAAGATGATTTAATTTTAATTGTTAAAGTATTAATTTAATTGAAATTTTAAAAGGATTTAATTTAAATAATTTAACTTTAGTTTAATTTAATGATTAAGTCTTTTAGCATTTTAAATCTTAAATTTGGATTATCATTTTAATTAGGAATTAAATATTATTGAGATGATTAATTTAGGGATTCTTAAATTAAAGAACAAATCTCTTTCTAATAATATCCCTATTTTAATAATTCCAATTTTATTATTCTTCCAAATTTGATTAATTATTTGATTAAGGTTTATCTTAATTATTTTTAAATTATTTAGTAGGTTTCTACCCTTTAATTATTAAATTTCAATCATCCAAATCAGATTAAGATCAAATATTTTACTTTTTCATTTTATTAAGCCTAAAGTTTTAATTAATGGTTAAAATTTTAATTACCATTTTGCCCTTCAAGCTTACTAATTCCATAACTCACTAAATTAAGCTCAAATGAATTTGAAATTTTTATGTGACTTTAGTCATATGTCAATAAAGGCATTAGAGGAGAAAATTTGATTTTTCTGTATTTAATTTATTTATGTAATTATTTTTGGTGGAAAATAGGGATTTTCAAGAAAAAATTTAATAATATGACCAAGGGAAAGTTTCTATCCTTAAGAAAATTATGAGACATTCCTAATGACCAGAGGACCACTTGGACCAATTTTGGTGATTTTTTGAATTATGTTCGTTTTATTATAATTATTTTGATTTTTGGAGTATTAATTAATTTAAAAATAAAATAAAGGTTGAAAAATAAATTTTATATTTTTCAAAAATCTCTCTGATATCAAGGAAATCAGAGAACCAATTTTTACAATTTTATGATTTTTCTTTGATTTATTAGAATTATTTTAGTGGAAATGCTAAAAAAATACATTTTTTTAATTTTAAAATTACCTTTGGGCTTTAAAATTTAATTTCTCATCATATAGCCTTAAGAAAAATATGGGGTTTGTTCCTAAGTGATTAAAATTCAAAATGTGACATTTTCGTGAATTTTATTATTTTTGTGATTTTTATTATTTTTTAATTATTAAAAATATTAAAATAATGCAAAAAATCAACTTTTTAGAAAATTGAATATTTAATTTTCTTAAATTTCCCCGATATCGAGAGAGGCTCCAAAACCAATTTGGTGAATTTTTGAAAAGCATTTTGAAAGTTATGAATTTTTTAAGTTTAATTTTGGCTAAATGGCTTAATCAACCCATTTGGTAGGGCTAACTAAGTCCAATTGACTTCAAATTTTTATGGTGGGTTCCTCTGATCCTAAAGGTCAGTGGAGAATTGATTTCAAGTCAATTTGATGTATGATTAGCTCTAATTAATTAAGGACCAATTTTGGGTGTTTAAGCCAATTAGGGTTATTCCAAATGGATTAATTCAAAACCTATTTTTCCTAGAGTCCTCTGGTCATAAGAAACATCGTCAAATTTTCCTAGAATTTATTTAACAACATGCTAATTATTGGAATTAAAATATTCAGAATAGTGACCTAGAATTGAAAAATCAATAACTCTCCATAGGGGTGGCCTCTGACTTTGGAAAATTCAGAGAATATTCCCAAATTCAGAGGCTTCAAAAGCCCTATGGTCTCATGCCATGGTGAGTTGTATACATGCATGGAGAATTTAAAATGTGCAGAGAGTAAATAAATTATTAAAAATAAAATACTTAATAAAATTAAATGATTTCTTTTCCACATTATTCTCCTCTGTTCACTGAGCAAGTGAGTATTTTTATTTTTTTTTTCTGATTTTCCTACACAAAGTTATGCATTTTTGAAGTTTAGGGAATTAAATAAATAGGAAAATAACCTAATTTCCTACTTATCCACGTGGCGCTAACTCAACCTAGGCATCTCCGAACGACCACGCGGCGTCTCTTAATTCGGCGCCGCCATCTGACTGGGAAGCCACGCAGCCCGCGGTTCATGTTCTGTTGCTCCGTCCGGCGCGATCCTGGCTATCCGCTTGATACACACGCGATCTAACGGCTCCTGGTCATCGTCTACGACTGGTGTGCACCCGTGACCGTCAACCTTCTAACCCTAATTTCTCACTCGATTCTCAACGGATTTTCGTGTTCTTATGCTCTATAGATTCGTCTCGAGGAGACGAACACATCCATACGGTAAACATGTATTTAAATCGACTCAAATTAAATAGAGAATCTCTGTAAGCTTGGGAAGAAGAGTGAGTCCATACCTTTGCTCAGAGAAGTGAAGCTTCGATCTGAGAGTTGTGTCACCTTCGATTGGGTCCAAGCAAGATCCAGATGAAGTCCCTTGGCCTGGTAAATTGTCTAGGTATGATTTCGACCACAGCCGATTACAAAGCTTGGAGTCTGGAACAAATGGGTGGCCTGGAGAGGGGGCTTTTGCTGGTAAACTTCTTCCCTTGGTATGGTGATGGTGTAGGATCAATCAATTTGGGGATTGGTCCACTGTGAAGAAGGGTCCCGGTTTTTGTCGTTGAAGTTCGAACTCAAAATCGAGCTCAGCTCGGAGGGAGTCAGGCTGGAATCCAGTGGGAATCAAGTGCTCTATGTGTGGAGAGTGGTCTGGAATGATTTTGGCAGAGTTTCCTTAAGGTTGGTTCAACACCTCTTCCATGGCCGAGAGAGGTGGGGTTTAAATAGAACTGGCTGGAGGGTCTCCCAGGGGGAGTTAGGGACTGGGATTAGCTGCTCTGGTGAGGAGAAGAACAGCCATGGTGGCCATTGGGCATGAGGCAACTCAGCAGGTGAGAATTCTAAGCTTAGGCTCACATGATGCTCTCGGGTGTGGTGTTTTTCGGTGGCCCAGGTGGCTGGCCGGCAGGCAAGGGTCACCATCTTGACCAGGGAGGTCAGGGCTTGGCAATGGTGAAGTCAATTGGGCTTGGACATGTGTAAAGGGCTTGGATTAAAATGGTATGGGGGAGAGACCATTTTGGCTTGATTTGGGTCAACCCATCCTTTTGGCCTAGGTGCACCACCCAAGGCCTCGGTTTTGGGCTGAAAAGAGTCACTTGGGTCAGCTAGAGAGAATGGTGTGGTCTCCATCAAAATAGTTTAAGTTAATTTTGGGTTATGGTGTTGCATTAAAGAGATTAAAATGGCTTAAGGAAGGCTTAGGAGAGGACTCCCTCCTCTTGCCATTAATGGCTTGGTGACAAGTCAAACCCCCCATGGCTTCATGTGGCTTGTCCATGGCTTACATGTGGCTTCATTTGGCTCATTCTTGGCTTTGGAAAAGTGGATTCATTTATATGAAAAAGGAATTTGGAGATTTTGGCAATTTAGTGAAAAATTTAGATGGTGCTTGATTTAGGTTGATTTGATGATTGATTTGGGACTTCGGAATTGATTCCAATTAAAGGGATGATGAGAAGGAATTGTCATGTGGGCTTTGGGCTTTTGGATTTCACTTTGGATGGGCTTTCAAGATGGTTTAGAGAGTGGGCTTTTAGATTTCAAAACAAATTTTAGGATGAAAATTTTGCAAAGGATTGGATCCAATAAGTGTTGAATTTAATTTAGGAATGTTTCATGAATGATTTGGAATCAATTTGAAGTGGTTTGGGCTTGAATTGGGTTGGATTTGGACCTCTTTGGTAAATGGGCCAATGTAGGTCAAATTGGGCTAACTTAGGCCAATGTTGGGCTAGGGTTGAAATTGATGTGAAATTGATGTTGTGAAATGTTTATGGGAGTGTTTAAAAGAGGTTTTGACTTTGGTTGGGTTTTGATTTTGGGGTTTGGGCTTATTTGGGTTAGGTTAGGGTTTAGGTCTGAATTAGGTCTTTTAGCTTTGGGTTGAATTTGAGTGGGGTTTGGGTCTAAATTTTGGGCAAATCATGTTAGTGTTTTGCTTGTGGGGATGTTAGGGAAGGTTTAGAAAAGATTTGGGGTTAATTGGAGTTAAATTGGTTTGGTTCTGGGCTAGGTTTGGGTCATGGGTCCAAATTGGGCTTTAATGCCAAAAGTGAAATTGGATTCAAATGTCAATCAAATTGGACTTGGATTTGGTCTAGATTGGTGTTGGGAATGTTAAATTGAGGTTTAGAATTGAATTGGACCAGAATTTGGGTCAATTGGATAGGTTTGGTTTGACATTGGGTTCACTTTGGGTTAAAATGGGTCAAATTGGGTGTTTTGACAAAAGTGGGGTAAATTGACAAAAATTGGCCCATGGTGTAGTTGAACAAAATGAAATTGGGAATATTTGGGATTTTTTGGAATTTTCTGGGAATTTTCTGAATTTTTGGATTTTTTGGCTAAGAGGGGTATTATGGGTATTTGGAGGGTATTGGGAGGTATTTTTGGTATTTTTGGCTATGAATGATCAATTTGAGTGGAGGGGAAATATTCAAGGTTAATTTTGGGGAATTTTGGGTGATTTGGAGATTTTGAAAAATTTGGGTAATTTCAAGGGCATTTGGTAGGTTAGGCGGGTGTAGGGTCGCGGGGGTCAAAAATTGAAAATTTGCAAAATTGAAGATTGGGTAAATATAAGTGGAATGAAATCATTTTGGTTGAGCCATGAAGCCATATCAAGCCCACATGAGCCTTGAAGGGACTCATTTGAGGCATTCATTATGTTGTTCCTAACCCTCTTAGCCAAGGGCGTAGGGGTTAAGGACCATCCATGTGAATCGCCTTCATGAGTCAGGAGGTCAAGTTGGGTATAGGTGTGGTTTTAGGAGGTGTGTGAAAGTGTAGTGTATAAGTGTAGTGTGTGTGTAAGTCAGCCCTCACCGGACCAGGGCCACCTACAGGCGATCCTAAGGCCAAAGAGTCCTATAGGAACCCATCCTTTAAACTTCCACATTTGATTTCAACCCTCTAGGTGATTAGGGGTTTACAATCAAGTTTGTGGAGTTTGCAGGGAGTTAAGAAGTTGTTTGAAATTCTAGGTGGTGGGCCCCAATTCTAATCCTCTAGGATAGTCAAAGGAAAAGCCTAAGGCTAGATCCTATGTACTAAAAAGAAGAAGAGAAGACCTCATCAAAAATGAGGTCAACACCTGAATCTATCAAAACTTGGTGTGATTTCACGCAAAAATTTCTTGCTAAATATTTTCCACCATCAAAGACTGCTAAGCTTAGAAAAGATATTACATCTTTTTGTCAGTTTGAAGGGAAATCTATATATGAAGCATGAGAATGATTTAAAGATCTCCTAAGAAAGTGTCCACATCATTTGATACCAGATTGGTTAATAATTTGAACTTTTTACAATTGATTAGTTGGATCTCTTAGATCTATTATCAATGCCGCTGCTGGTGGTTCATTGATGTCTAAAAAGACGCTTTTGCAATGCTAGCAAATCAAGTTGCTGCAATTTTAAGGAAGATAAGCCAATTTGGAATGAATTTTTCTCAGTTAATTTCCATGATTGAAGAAAATTCATTAGGCCAAATGGTTGGTTTTCAAATATCATTAGAAACTTTTAATGCCATAAATAAGTTTAATAACATATATTCAAATTATTATAACTCATGTTGGAAAAACCATCCAAAGTTTAACTGGAATAACAATAATCCAGGTGGTAGTAATCAACAATGGGGGATTAACCAAGTTAACCCATTGGGGAACTGGAATAACCAAGGGAATAATAATTATAGACCAACTTATCCTCCAAGTTTTAGCAATACTTCACAATTTAAGGAGAAGAAGTTATCTATAGAAGAAGTGGTGTTATAAATGAGAAATCAATTGCAAAGTCAAGGAGCTGCAATCAGAATATTGAGAACAATTGTGACAAATAACAAATTCATTAAGTAATAGATCCCAAGGAACATTTCCTAGTAATACAAATGTAAATCCAAGAGATAAAAATAAAGAGCAAGTAAAAGCAGTTCAACTGAGAAGCGGAAGAGAGTTGGAAGGTAGAGTTCAAAAAAAGATTGAAGTAGAGAAAGAAAAGATTGAATAACCAAAATAGGATGCTCAAAAAGGTTTGGAAAGACATATTCTTCACCTAAGATTGATTTAAAAAAGCCACCACCTCCATTTCCTCAGAGACTTCGACAACAAAAGTTGGATAAGCAATTTTCAAATTTCTTGGAAATATTTAAGAAGCTTACAATTAACATTCCATTTGTTGAAGCATTATAACAAATGCCAAGCTATGTGAAGTTTATGAAGGATATTCTCAACAGAAAAAAGAAGTTTGAAGATAATGAAATTGTTACACTTAGTGAGGAGTGCAATGCTATAATTCAGAAAAAGCTTCCTGAAAAGCTTAAAGCTTCTGGTAGTTTCACGATTCCATGTGCGATCGGAGACATATTTTTTGGGAAAGCTTTATGCGATTTAGGTGCAAGCATTAACCTTATGCTATTATCTATATTCAAAATACTGGGATTAGGAGAAATAACCCCGACTACTGTAACTCTACAATTAGTGGATCGTTTGATCACATATCCTAAAGGAGTTATAGAAGATGTTTTAGTGAAGGTGGATCAATTTATCTTTCCTGTTGATTTCATCGTGCTAGACATGGAGAAAGATAAAGAGATACCCATAATTTTAGGGAGACCTTTCGTAGCCATAGGAAGAACTTTCCTAGCCACAGTCAGAGCAATGATAGATGTGCAAAAGTGGAATTAACTATGTGTGTCAATGATTAAACTATTACATTCAATATCTCAAAATCAATGAAATATCTTACAAGAGGTAAAGATGATGAATGTTATAGGATGAATGTTATCAGATATCTAAGTGAATGTCATTTCAAATCAACTTATGAAGAGAAACTTGAAATTGAAAAATTGTAACACGAGTAAGAAGATGAATTACAACATTCTAAAGATTTTCATGAGGAAGATTTAAATTTTGTTCATGAAAATTTTGAATTTTTGGACATGACTGAAAAAGATGAATCTTTTAGTCCATCAATTAAAAAACCTCCTGAACCTAAATTAAAGATGCTTCCTACTCATTTAAAATATGTTTTTTAGGTGATTCTTCAACTTTGCCAGTTATAATTTCCTCTCAATTGACTGAAAAAGAAGAAGAGAGTATGCTTGAAATTCTGAAGAAATATAAGAAAGCCTTTCGATGGTCAATAGCTGATATTAAAGGAATCAGTTCTTTAATTTGTATGCATATAATCCTTATAGAAGAGAACTGTAAACCTCAGGTTGATCCTCAAAGGAGATTAAATCCTATTATGAAACATTTTGTTAAGAAAAAAATCTTAAAGTGGTTGGATGCTGGAATTATCTACCCTTTTTTAGATAGTGCATGGGTTAGTCCTATTCACTGTGTTCCTAAGAAATGATGATTTATTGTGACTTTTAATGAAAAGAATGAATTAATATCAACAAGACAAGTTACAGGACGACGAATATGCATTAATTATAGAATATTAAATCTTGCCACAAGGAAAGACCATTTTCCACTACCCTTTCTAGATCAAATGTTGGATAAACTGGCTGGGCATAAATACATTTGTTTTCTTGATGAATGTACTGATTACCACCAAATACAAATTGCTCCTGAGGATCAAGACAAAATAATGTTTACCAACCCTTATGGTATATTTGCTTTTAAAAGAGTGCCCTTTGGTTTATGTAATGCCTCTGATACATTTCATAGATGTATGATGCCAGATTTCTGTGATTTAATTGAAAACAAAAATTGAAGTTTTTATGGATGACTTTTCAATGTTTGGAATTTCATTTGAATCATGTTTAGAATATCTATCAAGAGCTATTAAGCGCCGTGAAGAAACTAATTTAGTCCTTAGTTGGGAAAAATGAAAATTTATGGTAGCGGGAGGAATTGTATTGGTACATCGTATATCAAAAAATGGTATGGAAGTAGATCCTACAAAAATTCAAGTTATCTCTAATTTACCTTGCCCAACAAATATAAGGGGAATTAGAAGTTTTTTAGGACATGCTGGATTCTACAAGCATTATATTAAAGACTTTTCAAAAATTTTCAAAGCCTTTATACCATTTACTGGAAAAGATGTGATTTTTTCTTTCGATGAAGAATTCCTCAAAGCTTTTGAATCATTAAAAGAAAAATTAATCACTGCACCTGTTATAGTTTCACCAAACTGGGAAAATCCTTTTGAATTAATGTGTGATGCCAGTGATTACACTATTGGAGCTGTTTTATGTCACAAATATGATAAGATTTTCAAAGTGATCTACAATGCTAGTAGAACTATTATTGAAGCTCAAATTAATTATACCGCATCTGAGAAAGAGTTATTAGCAATAGTATTTGCCTTTGATAAATTTAGGTCATATTTAATTAGAACAAAATGTGTGGTGCATACTGACCATTATGCTATTAAATATTTAATGAAAAAGAAGAATGAAAAATCGAGACTCATAAGATGGATTATTCTTTTGCAGGAATTTGATTTTGAAACAGTAGATATGAAGGGTGTTGATTATCAAATTGCCGATTATCTATCCAGGCTTGACTATGAAAAATCTCTCTGCTATGAAAATGAAATCAATGAACATTCTCCTGATGAAAAATTTTTCACTATCAATGAGTGGCATGTTCCATGGTATGTTGAAATTATAAACTTTATTGTCAGTGATATTTACCCTATGGTTTGACATACCAAGAGAGGAAGAAATTTTTATCTGAAGCTAAGACTTATTTTTGGGATGACCTGTTTTTATATAAACAAGGAAATGATCTGATTATTCGAAGTTGTGTACCTTTAGAAGAAACTTATGAAATTATTCAAAAATTTCATAATTCTGATTATGAGGGACATTTTGGTGTTCATAAAATTGCATAGAAAATCTTACAATCTGAATTTTATTAGCCTATAATTTTTAAGGATGCTATTGCTTATATTAAAAATTGTGATCGATGTTAATGTGTAGGCAATATTTATAGAAAAAGTGAGATGCCCCTCAATTATATGTTGGAAGTTGAAATATTTGACGTTTGGGGTTTAGATTTCATGGGACCATTTATACCATCTTTCGAAAATATATACATTTTGATAGCAGTAGACTGTGTATCAAAATGGATAGAAGCTATTGCTTTACCTCAATGTGATGCTCAAAGTGTTGCAAAATTTTTAAGAAAGAATATATTTTATAGATTTTGAATACGTAGTGTGATCATAACTGATAGGGGGAGTCACTTTAGAAATGTGATCATGGAATGGCTAGTAAAGAAATATCTTATTAACCATTGCATTGCTACTGCTTATCATTCGCAGACAAGTGGCTTGGTTGAATTATCCAATCGTGAAATTAAAAGAATATTGGAAAAGATAGTTAATGCAAACAGAAATGATTGATCAATCAAACTGGATTATGCTTTGTAGGCCTATAGGACTGCATACAGAATTCTTATAGGAATGTCCCCACATAGGCTATTTTTTGGGAAAACGTATCATTTACCAATTGAACTTGAGCATAAAGCATATTGGGCTATTAAAGAGATCAATTTTAATTTGAAAGATGCTAATGAAAAGAGAATGTTGTAATTAAATGGGCTTGAAGATATAAAGAATGACTCTTATGAAAATACTAAGATTTATAAAGAAAAGATGAACTTGTGTCATGATTGGAAGATTTTTACTAAAAATCTTGAGCGAGGACAACAAGTTTTGTTATATAATGCTAGATTGAAAATATTTGCTAGAAAAAGTAAGTCCAGGTGGATGGGTCAATTTATTGTGATGAAAGTTATCTCTATGAAGCTATGGATATTAAAGATCCTAAGACTGAATAAATATTCAAAGTCAATGGTCATAGACTAAAATCCTATTTTTAGTCGATCAAAATAAACTCGATGATAATCTAATGTTGGGACACTCAGAATAAGCTTTGGGTGTTCAGGCTGAAGACATTAAACCAAGTGCTTTGTGGGTGGCAACCCATAGTTATCGCTGTGTTTTTCTTTAAGTTTGTTTTGTGTGTTTTTGTTTGGTTTGATTTGAGAAATTGTGGTAGTATTCTGAAGTTTTTATTTTATAGTGGTGTTTTTTGACCTTATTTGATGACTTAGAGGAGTTAGAATGAAGATTTAGATGTTTAACAGACTTGTGCTTAAATGAGCACTGGCGGCTATGCACTGGAAGTTGACGCTTAGGTGCTGAAGCTACAAAAAACATGAAAAATATGGTTCTATAAGCCTAAATCATGGGTAAGTGGTTTTGGGAGTTATTTAGGAGTTTAAACACATGTGGGGTTGGTTTTTGAGACTTCCTAAGTCTATAAATAGGCCCAGAACTAATATCTACTTGTCCCAGTCCTTATTTTCACTTCTGCGCCTTCAGAAAGAGTATTTTGAGAGCCAAAATGTCTTCTTAGGAGAGCGAAGTTAAGAAGAAAGAGGAAGCCAAGAGAATAAGTTCATTTGTGAGAGTGCTCACAAGTCATACAATGAGTTTCTAGCTGTTAGTATCCAAGGAATCATAGAGAAGATTGTGAAGATCGAGGCTGGCGTTGCTTCAATTAAAGCAAAGTTAAATGAAATTAACACACATTTAGTGCACATTTGATGAAAACTCAAAATGCAATTCAGTCATACAAGTCTTGTGGAATAAGCAGATAAAATGATGTTTCTGAAGAACAAATGGATAGAAAAAGATTCGGTGAGAGTTTTCAACCATCATCCGTTTTATCAGATTTAAATTCCAGATGGTTCAAATGGAATTAATAATGGTTCAGGATATATTCCGCCTACAGGAGAGTGGAATTAAATTCAAGTGTGGTCTTTTGATTTAGTTAACTATGTTTAGTTATTAGTGTTTGTGATTATTGTAATGCTTGTATTAGAAGTTTGTTGCTTCTTAATGATGTCGATTTGTTTTATTTATATGTGTTATGAACTTTTGTTTTGGAAAATTTCATCCAAGGATTTTGGATTGAAATTTTTAGCTTGTATTAAGTGTTTTGTTTTTAATGAAATTTATGTTTGTATGAAATTTGTTTTGAATCGATTGATATTAAAGTGTGATTTTGGAGTATTAAAAGTGTGTATGGGGTAGAAATAATTATTTAAATTGTTTAAGGGTGATTAACTAGGCGTATTAGTGCGATTAAACATAATAGTCAAAATCTGCTCACTCGCGGCTAAGCGCCAAACCCTTGGCGGTTAAGTGCCAGAACTCACGGCTAAGCACGTCATGTCATGCATAGACGCCGGTTCGCGAAAATTGGTTTACAGGTGATAAAAACCCAAAAATTGACATTATTCTCCCACTGTCACCTTCAACCTCCCAAATTCATGAATAAGCATTCTAGGGCATCACCTATTTTGATAATTTTAAAGCATTTTTCAACGAAATTTGCTAGATTTTAACTTTTTAAGGTATGAGCACTTCTCCTAAGCAAAAAAAAATTTTATTTTCACCATGTATTTTGAGTACATTCTTGAGAAATCCGAAAATCACTATTCATGATGAAAATTTGAGAAAAAGTGTGAGAAATTGATTGTATTTAGTAAATTTTACCTTTAGTAGTTAAGTTTAGCAAGTTTAGTTTGATTTCAGAAATTATGTTGAATATTTATGCAAATTTTATAAATGGCTCCAAAATTGTAGCGCTCGAAAGGGAAGGCTAGATTCGATTTGGACAAGTTTGTCAGTTCGAAAGCTAAGGATCGTTACGTTGATGCGCTTTCATCTTTTAAGTTGATTCTTGAGTGAGTTTTTAGTAGACCGGGAGGAGATATTGATGAAAGGATTGTTCGGAGGAAATGGAGAAATTATTGTTGCTTCTCCACTGTTGCTGTCATTTCTGCGGTGAGAGAGTTCTATGCTAAGTTGCCAACAGCCGAGGAAAATTTTGTGATGCTTAGAGGACAGCAAGTTGATTTTTCTCCAGCGGTAATCAATACTTTTTAGCTATTGCTTCTTGAAATGTTATGTTTTATGCAAATTATCATCCTATAGAAGAAGAATTAGATGAGATTATGTATTTTCTTACTAATGGAAGAGGTCTCTGGAAAATTACAATTGACAGAAGAGTGAATTTCCAAGCCTCAAAGTTAAATGCCACCTCCAAGGCTTGGCATTATTTTATCTCATCCAAGTTATTACCTTTGAGTCATGTTAGTGGAGTTACTAGGGAGAGAGCTGTTCTCAACTATTGTATTCAGCAGGAAAAGCCGATAGACATTAGAGTGGTTATTTTTTATTATATTATCAATTGTGCTAGACTATCACTACTGCAGGTATGAGATTTACTTCCCTGGTCCATTCAATTTGTGAGCAGTTTGGTGTAAGTTTGAAACCTGGGAAGAGGTTCTTCAGCCACTTAGACTTATTACCAGTGTAAATGTGAACACATACACTGTACATTCAGAATTTGGTTGGAAAGGAGGATTTGTTAGAGCTCCCGGTGCATCTGCTATTGCTGCTTCTACTTCTCGCGCTTCTACTTCAAAAGCTTTATCATCTAGAGGTTCGTTTTTTGGTTTGCAGACTTGATTGTTACAGAGGATTTTAAAGAATGTTAGTCTAACCAGAGAAAAAGTTAAGGTTATCGATGAGAAGGTGGAAAAATTGAGAGATATATTTAGAAACATGAAGAGTATGAGGAGAATTATCAACAATATATTGATAGACTGATTAGAGGAGTTCAAAGTGCTGAGATGCCTCCTCATCCATATTTTATCCCATACATGCCTTCCAGAGATTGGAACGAAGGAGATGATGATGACAGAGATGATGTGTAGGATTTTTATATGATGAATCTGTGATGTTTGTATTTGTGTTTTGTGATATTTGGACTTTTATAGTTTGTTGTATTATGTTGTGAACATTAATATGTGTAGAGTGTAGTTGGACTATTTCTATTGTGTACATTCAGATATATCTGTGTTGGATGTATGTTTTGTGATAGTTATGATATTTGTAATGTAATGTGGTGATGTGATTGTGGTAGTAAATTTTTTAATTTAGTTATAGTGTATTGTGCTTTTAGTAGTGTATAATTTAATTCCAAAAGATGTTAAGAAAATTTAGAACACTATTAGAAACCACTATTTAAATTTCATGTCTAAACTTCTCAAAATTTGCTACCATATATTTTCAAGTATTATTGTGATTTTTGTTATGTTAAGTTTGTGTGTATTTGCTTTGAAAACCTCCACTAATTTAGAAGTCCTTTGAAATTTCTATTTTATGAAAAATTGAAAAACTGAATTTGATTTTTGTTTACTCCTATTTTTAAACTATTATACTTGCATATTTAGGTTATGAAGATTCCTGTAAGCATGTTATTTTAGTTTTTAATTCTTACCCATGTATCATTTCTTATGCTTAAATGTTTTATTCTAATTAAAATTTTAAAGTTTTGGGGGAATTTAAAAACAATGTTCAAAAACTAAAATTTTATTTGTTGTCAAGGATACTATAAATAAATTTTTTTTGATTGAAAATAATTATGTATATGGAGTTATATAAGGGAAGCAAATTTTTGAATATAGAAATGAGTAAAAGAAATTAGTTAAAATCTATAGTAATGATGAAAAATTTAAAGTTATAATTTTCTTAGTAAAGAAATATTAAATATAGTGAAACTATGTTTAGTAAGAGATGTTGTATTTTTGGAAAATAGAAGTTTTGACTTTTATTTTTCAAAAATTAAATTTCTTTTATTGAAAAATAATTTGCAATACTATTATTATGATTTTTAAGGGAAGAATATATATCAAATCTTTGTTTAAATGAAAGGGTGAAATTCAAAATCATTTAAGGCCTATCCAGATATAATAATCCTTGCCTGAAAAAAAGGAAAAAAAAGAGAAAATGTATAGTGTGTAAAAAAAATAAAAAAAAGTGGAAGGAGAAGCTTAAGGATTTAAGGGCCTAATCAAAAATTGGTTCCACACCTAATTTTTTAAACTATAAGTTTTTAGAAAATCTAAAGTTTAAGAATATAATATAGTAAGTAAAATTATTTTCTAATAAAAATTTTTAAGTGAGGAAAATAAAATGTTTAAATCCTATATTATGAAAAATTTACAAGTATTTCTGAATTAGATAGGAACACATATTTCTCATGATCCGTTACTAAAGAACTTTTAACTTTTATGTTGGTCTCATTTACTAAATTTTTTTTTTAAATTTTGACTATTTCATTTCTAGAACAAAATTTTGAAACCATCCTAAAAAAACTCATTTACATAATTTGCATGTTTAATTTTTATATGATTATACTGTCACTTGAGGATAAGTAATATTTTATGTTTGGGAGATTTTGATACATCAAAAATAAATAGTATTTTTATGCATATTTTTATATCTATTTTTGATAATATTGCACTTTGAGGGAAGGTATATTCATGTTTTTCTTGCAGGTATGATTAAAATGAATGATTGTGATGAAAGGAGCAAAAAAGGATCAAATTTGGACGAAAAATGAAAAGTGTGCAAAATTAGCCTCTGGTGGCTAAGTCGGGACAATTAACCTATGCAATTTGAATTAATTTTGGCGCAAATTTGAAGGGTTTTTTTGAAGCACCCTTTGATTTAAACTTCCTTAACTTCTCATTGGAGCTAAAATTCATTTAAAATTTGAATAGATGGATGCATCTCTTGATAAATTCATAGAATATGGACATGATTTGAAGAAACACCAAGGAATCCATTGAAAAATTATTAAAAGAAGACTTGAAGATCAGAAGAAAGAGAAGATTTTTGAAAGGAAGTATTGGCAGGAGAAGTTGGAGAAAAACTTGAAGTGGTTGAAGGGAGAGAGGAAAAAAGATTGTCTTCTTCTTTCCATACTTTCCTTACTTTTCTACTTTACTTTATCGTAGTTTGTATTAGAATTTAGGAGAGTGAATCCTTAGAGTTGGACACCACCCCTAAGGAGTCATTTAGTGGAAAGCAAAGTTTTAAAGGAACTTTAAGAGTCTTGTGGAGAGGATTTTCAGATAAGTTTTTATCTTTGTTTTTACATTCCGTTTTAAAGTAAGACTTGTTGTGTTTTCACTATGATCTCTACTTTCAAATCAAATTGTGTTTGTGTTTTCTCCATGAGTTCTGAGTAGTTTTCTTTATCTTTTTTCTTTTAAATGATGAATTAAATTATGGATGGAAGTTGTGTGAAGTATAGATGTTTAATGTTGGAAGAAGTTGTGATGATTTAACTACCTTGCACTTCATTTACCTCTTGATTTGACCAATTAAGATTTTAAAATTGTTATGATAACATGCAAGAACCAATGCGGTATCGTCTCAATCAACAATTGAAGAGAATCACATGAAATTATATGGGTGAGAATTGTAGTCCATATAGTTGAGTACAAATAAATAGGGAGATTGCTTTTGATAGGGTGTAGAATTAGAGGACTTTAGAGTGACAAGCTAAAGCCCCCAATTTGGTTTGATGTTTAATGTTTTGTAATGAGATGTTAGCCCCCAGCTAGAGGGAGAAGAGGAAACTCTAGAGTGAGAGCTAGGATCTTCCTTGCCTAACCCATCTTCAAGATTTCAAAACATTAGATTAATCTATGTTCTTTATAGAACCAAGTAAGGGTAAAGAATATAACTGCTCCTACTTGGCACAACACTTTTAGATACTTCCACAATGAAATTCCATAATTATTACTGATTCATGAAGAGGAAAAAGATATTTTATTCTCATTTGCTTTCATACTATTTAATAGTCTTAATAATTTTAGTTGTTTACTTTACTTTTTCTGAAAAATTATCAAAAATAATTTAAAATTTATATTTATAAAACATAACTTACAATATCATTTTGAAAAATAAAAAAGTTGTTTTTTCTGCTTTCTTTAAATTTTTAGATCATTTCCCTGTGGGTTTGATATCTCATTGCTTAATCAAAAAGTCCTATATTACTTGATAAACGATACGTATACTTGCGTAGAATCTCATATTATAATAATTAAGGTTGTTCTCTTATTTACTTCAGAATCAAGTTTTTGGCACCGTTGTAAAGAAAAAGATATTATTATTGAGAAGAAATATAAAATCTAATTATATATATAAAACGTAAGAATAAATATTCGGGGATCAATCCCCCAAGTTCTCAACCATAGGCTAGGGTTTTGCTAGGAACAACACATGGAGGATCCAAATGGTATTTCCCTTGGTCTTATGGCTCAATCGAGAAATTTCATGATCAACATTCTCATGTGATCCCAATTTTTCCAAAATTCATAATTTTGACCTTTAGCCCCAAAACTTTCTTAAAATTTCCAAAATGCCCCTGAAACCCTAACCTTCCGAAAATTTCCCAAATTCTCAAATTTTCTTCAAAAATAATTTCAACAAATCCCAACCCCTCAAATTGACCCAAAAAAAATTACCCAAAATTTCTAAACTACACTCAAATTTACCAAAATTACCAAAATGCCGTTCATGCCCTAAAAATTTCATAAATTCCTAAAATCTCCAAAATCATTCCAAATGTTCTCAAAATCAATTTAAACCACCCCTTGACCCTAATTGCACCCAAAGTGACCAATTCTGAACAAAATCCCAAAATTGCCCCTAAAGGCCAAAAATCCTCAAATCAGCCCAATTTCACCAAATTGATTCCAAACCTCTCTAATTTCAATTGAAAATAAAAATTCATCATGTCTAATCTTAATTGAAACCAAATCCATGCCCAGTTTCACACAATTCCAAATCCAAATTCCAAGATAAATTCAAAATACGCAATTTGACCAAATCCTTAAAATTCACCAAATTGAACCTCACAATCAATTTAATCCTAACAAATTCACTTTCCAAACTCTTCATAACATTTCCCTAGATTAATTTGAGCCTTCAATTGGACTTAACCTAAGCTCAAATCTGACTTAAATCCAACCTAAGTTAAAATCCCCAATTTTTCCCCCAAATTCAAAATCTTCCATAATGAACACTTCAACGCCTCAAATTTCCACCTAATTGAATTCTAAACTCTTCCTGATAATATTCTACACCAAATTAAATACTCAATTAACAAAATTTCTAGACCAAACACAACCTAGACCCAAGTCCAAAGCAAAAGACCAATTTTAAACCAAAAACCCTAAACATGAACAAACCCATTGAAATTGTCCAAGCCATGGCCTCCACGACCATCTTTTGAACCCTAAGACTGAACCTAGATCCACCTAGCCCAACCTAAATAAATTATATAAAATACAATTAGAAAAATCATATAAATTAATCCACACTAAAAATAACAGTCATGGAAACCCCCCATGAAAATTTGAGCTCAATATAATTTGATTTGATCATCAAACTTAATTTTTCAAGTAAAATAACACTTGCACATTAAAATAATTATAATAATTAAAATATAATTAAAACAATTATGAAAAATGGTTTTAGAAGCCCCTTGTGATTAGGGGCACCTAAGAAAAATAAAGTTGATGATAAAATAACTTCATTTTTTAAAGCTTTTTTTAATTAAAAATAATTAAAAATAATTAAAATAATTAAAACGTAAAAAAAGCACTAAAATGTCCTAAATTATTTCCTACTCACCCTAGGAGCAATTAGTATATCTTTCCTAATTTTTTACAAGTAGTTATGAATTTCTTAAGGGTTAAAATGAATTTTCCTTAATTTTGCACTAAAATAATTACAATAATTAAAATAAAATTTATAAAAATATAAAATTTGTTTCTCTTGGTTCCCTGAACTCAGAGAGATTTAAAAAATATATATTAAAAAAATTTTCAAGTTAAAATATATTTTATATTTAATTAATACTCAAAATCAACAAATAATTATAATAATTAAAATAAAATTCAAAAAATCATGAAAATTTGTCTTAATGGTCCTTTGACCTAAGTGAACTTTCAATAATTTTGCTAAGAACAGATGATGTATTTTTTATAGGTTAATGAATTAACTTGAAGAATACCCTATTTTACATTAAAATAACTCCAAAAATAAAATAAAAATCAGAAAAATCACATTTTCTCATCTAATATTTTAATTTACCCATGAGTAGGGTCACATAAAAATTTCAAGGTCATTTGAATTTAATTTAAAGAATTATGAAATGATAAAGTATTAAAGGACAAAATGGTAATTATTGAATTTAAACTTTAATTAATATTTAGAGCCAAGTAAACGCGTAAATGGGTAATGAATGATCATAATCAAGTTTTCTATATGATTGAAACATAAGATATTAAGAGGTAGAAACTAATTCCTCACTTTGTCATAACGAGGATAAAATTGTAATTCCCCTAATTATTATAACTTGGGAGTTAATTAAATTGAATGATCCTAGAGTAAGGGGTTTTGATTTTGGAAGGTTATAGTTCACCAATTCAAGACTCTTAGTCAATAGTTTGGTGATAATACAATCTATGATGAGAATCAAATTCAACTTTTGTATATATTCCTAAAAATTACCAATTTGACCAAAATCATGAAGGCTTAGTAGTGAGCTAGGCTTAATCCCAATTTTCTTAATGAGGATTCGAAAACATAATAAAGAATAATAAAAAATTAATAATAAAACACTTTGAGAAAGAATACACTACTAGCCTAACTTTGATTAACGTGGTTAGGTTCCTTAATAAATTAAGTTTACCCTCAAGGGTCTTCACCCACATAGTTCATAAGCAAAATATCACATGAATAAATGGTTATCCCACTTGTAGGGATGATTAAAACATCAAGGTTTATTGAGCATAGGTTAAAATATACCCACTGGACTATAACTTGATAATGGTTGAAAGATTTAGCAACTTAATATGTTCAAAAAAACTCGAGATGATTCAAAAGGTTGTGAAAGTTATCTAGGGTTACACCCTAAAAACTTTTATTGTCTTTTGGATGTCCTGAAGAACAACTGAACTTATTATGTTTTTGCTCAATAAAAATCATCCTTAAAACAAATGAATAGGCACCCACCAAGTTAATGACCTAGGACTTCATAGGCACACCTTAAACTGCTTTCCCTGTTTTCCTTTCTGTTAATTAATTTAAATTTCCTGCAAAAACTATATATACCTGCTGCAAGCTCTAATATTTCGGCAGGAGTGCGAGAAGATGACAGTATACACATTTACATTTTTGTAATACAATTTTCTTTCCTTTTTTAATTTACCGCATTTTCTTACCTGCATTTGTTTACTCCACCTGTAAAACTCAAGAAAAATCTGCATGTTAAAAACAAAATAAACCAATTTTAAAATTCAAATACTTTTACAAAAAAAAGATTACTAAATTTAATACACCCTCATTGGATGATTGGGAATCCTCGCTGGAGGCAACCTACGGTTGCTAACAAGATTTCTTCTATTTAAATGAACTTAACAACTTGTTTAGGCAAAGTGAATCTAAATAAAATAGTGGTGCTGGAATGAGAGAATCGGGAGATCCTAACTAGTATCGCTTAATCAACTTAAATTTCCTCTATAAGGCATTTAAATAATAATCACAACAACAAAACCAAACATTAAAACAAACCCGATAAAGCTATGTGAATCTTCCTAATTTGTTAAACTTTGGTGAAAATGATAATAGTCACCACAATAACCATTTCGTCAATAAAGACATCCAATTAACCAAATCGTCAAATTCAGTCAAACCGGTCAACTTTACATTAATTGGTCAACCTCGGTCAAATGGTCATATTTGGTCAAACTTGGTGAAATTGAACCATTTGGTCAACCCAGGCACCAAATTGGTCAAAGTGGACCATTTGGTCAACCAAAACACTCAATTGGTCAAATTTGGTCAAACAGGCCAACGTTGGTCAAATTAGTTCAACTTGGTCAAAATGGTCAATTTTGGACCCAACGATCACCACATTGACCACCAGGTCAACCCTTAACCTAACTGGTCAAACTTGGTTAAAATAATCTAATAGTCACCACAATAACCACTTGGTTAATACAAACATACTATCGATCTCAATCGTCAAATTTAGTCAATTTGATCAACTTTGGTCAAATTTGTCAACCCAGGTCAAACATGGTATATTGAACCAATTGGTGAACCCTTACACCATATTAGTTAAAATGGACAATTTGGTCAACCTAAATACTAAATTAGTCAAATTTGTCAAACTTGGTCAAAATGGTCAATTTTGCACCCAATGACCGCCACTTAAACAACAGGTCAACCCTTGACCTAATTGGTCAATATTTGATCAAAATGATGTAATAGTCACCACAATAACCATTTGGTCAATACAAACATCCAATTGACCAAATTGGTCAAATTTAGTTAAACTGGTTAAATTGGTCAACCCTGATCAAAATGGTCGATTTTGGTCAAACTTGGCCAAATTGAACTATTTGGTCAACTCAGACACCAATTTGGTCAAAATGGACCATTTGATCAACTAAAACACCATATTGGTCAAATTTTGTCAAATAGGTCAACTTTGGTCAAAATGGTAAAACTTGGTCAAAAACGTCAATTTTAAACCCAATGACAACGCTTTGACCACCAGGTCAACCCTTGACCTAACTAGTCAAACTTTGGTCAAAATGACCTAATAATCACCACAATAACTATTTTCATTAATACAAACATCCAATCGACCCAATCGTCAAATTTGGTCGAACTGGTCAACTTTGGTCAAATTGTTCAACCCTCGTCAAAATGGTCAATTTTGGTCAAACTTGGTCAAATTGAACCATTTGGTCAACCCATACAAGAAATTTGCCAAAATGGACTGTTTAGTCAACTTAAACACTAAATTGGTTAAATTTTGTAAGATTGATAAATTTTGGTCAAATTGGTTAAACTTAATCAAAATGTTCAATTTTGAATTCAATGACTACCACATTGTTCACCGGGTGAACCCTTAACCTAACTGGTCAAACTTTGTTCAAAATGAACTAAGAGTCACCATAATAACCATTTAGTCAACACACATGTCCAATTTACCCAATTGGTCAAATTTGGTCAAGCTGGTCAAGTATGGTTAAATTGGTTAACCCTGATCAACTTTAATTAAAATTGGTCAAGTCGAACCATTTGATCAACCAGATATCAAATTGGTTGAAATGGACCATTTGCTCAACTTAAACACTAAATTTGTAAAATTTTGTCAAACTGGTCAACTTCAGTCAAATTAGTCAAACTTTGTCAAAATGGTCAATTTTGGACTCAATGACCACCACATTGACCGTTAGGTCAACCCATGATGTAATTTGTTAAACTTTGATCAAAATGATATAATAGTTACCGCAATAACCATTTAGTCAATACAGACATCCAATTGACCAAATTGGTCAAATTTGGTCAAACTGGTCAACTTTCGTCTAATTGTTCAACCCTGGTTAAAATGATCATCTTTGGTCAAACTTGGTCAAATTGAACCGTTTGGTCAACCTAGGCATAAAATTGGTCAAAATGGACCATTTGGTTAATCTAAACACTAAATTTGTCAAATTTGGTCCAACTTGTCAACTTTGGTCAATTAGTCAAGATGAGTCAAAATCGTCAATTTTGACCCAGTGACCACCACATTGACCACCAGGTCAACCCTTGACCTAACTGGTCAAAGTTAGTCAAAAGGATCTAATAGTCACCACAATAACCATTTGGTCAATACGACATACAATCGAATCTAATCGGTCAAATTTCGTCAATTTAATCAACTTTGGTCAAATTTGTCAACCCTATTTAAAATGGTCAAACTTAGTCTAATTGAACCATTTAATCAACCCATACAACAAATTATTCATAATGGACCATTTTGTCAACCTAAACACTAAATTGGTCAAATATGGTCAAACTGATCAAATGGGTCGAACTTAGTCAAAATAGTCAATTTTGGACCCAATGACCACCACATTGACTACCAGGTCAACCCTTGACATAACTGGTCAAACTTGGTCTAATTGAACCAAATAGTCACCACAATAACCACTTGGTCAATACTGACTCTAATTGACCTAATTGGTCAAATTTAGTCAACTTTTGTCAAATTGCTCAACCTTGGTCAAAATGGTCAACTTTGGTCAAACTTGGTCAAATTGAACCATTTGGTCAACCTAGACACCAAATTGTTCAAAATGGACCATTTGGTAAACCAAAACACTAAATAGTCAAATTTGGTAAAACTGGTAAACTTTGGTTAAATTTGTTAAACTTGATCAAAAGGGTCAATGTTTTACCCAACATCCACCACATCGACAAACCAGCTCAACTCCTTAACCTAGTTGATCGAACTTGTTCAAAATGATTGAATAGTCACTACAATAAACATTTGGTCAAGACAAACATCCAATTTACCAAATAGGTCAAATTTGATCAAACTAGTCAACTTTAGTCAAAATGGTCAACATTGGTCAAACTTTCTCAAATTGAACCATTTGGTCAATCTAGATACACAATTGGTCAAAATGGACTCTTTGGTAAACCTAAACACTAAATTAGACAAATTTGATCAAATTGGTAAACTTTGGTCAAATTAGTCTAACTTGGTCAAAATTGTCAATTTTTGACCTAATGACTACCACATCGACAATCAAATCAACCCTTGACCTAACGGGTAAAACTTTGGTCAAAATGACCAAATAGTCTCCACAATTACCATTTGGTCAACCCAGACACCAAATTGTTCAAAATGGACCATTTGGTCAACCTAAACACTAAATTAGTCACACATGGTTAAACTGGTCAACTTTGGTCAAATTGTCAAATCTGGTCAAAATGGTCAATTTTGCACCTAATGACCCCCATATTGACCACCAAGTCAACCATTGACCTAACGATTAAACTTTGGTCAAAATGACTTAATAGTCTTCACAATAACCATTTGGCCAATACAGACATCCAATTGACCAAATTGTTCAAATTTGGTCAAACTGGTCAACTTTGCTCTACCCTAGTCAAACTTGTAACTTTGGTCAAACTTGGTCAAATTGAACTATATGGTCAATACACACATCCAATTTACCCAATTGGTTAAATTTGGTCAAACTGGTCAGGTTTGGTCAAATTTGACCTGATTTTTGTATTTCCAAATACATGAATTTGTTATCACTTCTAGAAAATTTAATTTCCGGCAAAGGCGCGAAACACTTCGACCCGAATAACTTGCTATATGATGTGTACCAAATTTTAGTTTACTGCAATAAGATTAAATAAAACTTGACCACTATCGAATGCTATGGTCGTTAGTGATTAATACTTTTTAAATATATGTTTATATAGCAAAATATAATTTTAAAGGAAAATATTTTATATACTTTTTGGGTACTACACAAGTATACATATCGTTTCAAGTAATAAAGGGTTTTGAAACGAAGACCCCAGTATCGATCCCACCAGGAAAAATGGTAATAAATTTTTAAATATTGTATTTCAAAATCTTTTTGTATTTTAATCTAACTATAAATTACTTTTAATTTACTAGATGCAGATAAAGAAAACAATAATAAGAAAATGATTTTTTGAAAATAATATAAAACAAACAACTTTCTTCCTTTCAACTAATCCAAGATTTTAAAGATAATTTAATATTCATTGGAGAATTTATATTATGGTATTGTGCCAAATAGAAGCATTCCTATTCTTTACCCTTTGATCCAGACGCAAAGAACATTGGCTAATCTACGGATCAGTCCGGATGTATTGTTAGTAGAATGGGTTAATCTAGGCTCACACTACTAGATGTCCAAGGGTGGCTATGGTCGGCCCTACTAGTGACCTTTTCCTTATCTATAAATCAAATTATAAGAATTTAGTCTGTCACTCTAAAAACTTATCAATTCTACGCCCTTTAAATCTTATCTTCCTATTTATTTACACTTTACCTTGAATAGCCTGCCCATGGCCTTCGACTACCCAAGGATTCATGTGACATCTACAAGTTAAGAGTTCTTCTCCTTCTAGGTCTCAAAACTCTTCAACAGTGTTTTAACAATTTAAATGGCCAATTTAAAAAGTAAAGTAAGATTAAGTATTAATATCATCACAATATTTTGATTTTCAATTCTCCATCGAATTTTATATTATCTTATTTATCTTTCCATAATTGAAGGAAGAAAGTAAACTAACTACTCAGAACACATTGAATATAAATAGCAAAACATAATAAATAAATATTGAATCAAAAATAAAATACTTATCTCAAATATTCCTTCTACAGATCTTCTGATTCCTATTGACTCTACAGTGTAATGAACTCTAGATGTAACAACTTGAAAATAAACTCACTAAACTAAATAAAAGTGGCCTTAAATTTCTCTCTCTACGAATGAGAGATCCTAAAGTGGCTAAGAGATAGGGGTTACAAAGGGGGCACGTTTTTCTGAAGGAGTGGACTCCTATTTATAGGCTTTAAGGGTTGCCTTGAGGCACCTCTTCAAAACATGTCCACATTCAATGAATCTTCTAGAAGGTCTGTCTGGCGCCTAGGTGCCGGAATCTGGCGCCTAAGCGCCGGACACCGCGTCCAGTTCTTCGCACCTCTTCACTTTGGCTCGCACCTCTTCATGATTAAAACTTTTTTGGAGCGTCCAAATGCAATGTATCACATGTCCTATTATCAAGGAACAACTGCCAGTCTTCTAGAATGTCCAATAACCACTTACTCCGTCAAAATAACTGCCCAAACGTCGTCAAAAACTTGATAGTTTCTGTATCGAGTCTGACGCGTAGGCGCCAACTTCTGGCGCCTAGGCGCCAGACCATAATTATTGATAATTCTTGTATTTTGCTCCATTTTTGCTCTTTCTTGCTCCTTTTTCACCCTTTTTCTTTTTTTGGACCTTTTTACATCACCTACATCCAAAAACACAAAAATACCTTTCATTAAAGCATAATATCATTAGAAATTGATAAAAATCAAGGCATAAAAATATGTATTGTTTTCGTGGATCAAAATCCCCCAAACTTAAATATTACTTATCCTAAAGTAACCCTTTTACTATATAAAATGTATAACCTTTGGAATAAAAGATAAATATTTAAGATTCCTTATAATTTTTGATTTTACAAAGTCTTTAGTAAATTATTAACCCAATTTCACTAACTAGGTTTAATTTTAAGAATTTAAAGAATATTCAACTACCAAATCATAAGATTTCAAATTTTTCATCCATTTTGAAAATAATAGAAGTTTATTATATTAAGATCTCATGGATTATTTACAAGAAAAATATCTTCTTGAAAAATCATTCCTAAATAAAGATTCATGCATAAAAATTAAGTAAATTATGTAACTAATTTTTCTTCTATAAGAAAATTCAAGTGAGGCTAATTTTTGATTAGGCATTTCCTCAAGCTTCTCCTCTCTTCTCTTTCTTTTTTTTATTTTTTATATATAGAGAGGATTACTATATCTGGATAGCCTGTTAATGATTTTGAACTTCACTATCCTTAACTTATATTTTCAAAATTTTTACATTTCCACGTAATTATTATAACATGAATAAAAATTCAAAAAGATTTTCAATCTTTTCTTTTTTCAAGTGATAATTTTTTATGACTTAATACTTCTAAAATTCCATTATTTCTACCATGAATAGAAAAATTCCTTAATCTTATTCTTCTTTAAGTTAAATAATTCTATTCTTAAAATCTATCAAAGTTATTAAAATTTTGGTTAAGTTCACTAAATTGTTTATAATTTCAAAAATAAAAGTGATCTTAAATATATTCTTCATTCCTTAAGTTATGTTAAAAAGTTTTTATTTTCAGAAAATATTAGCTCTTCAAGAACAAATAAAATTTAAATTTGAATGTATTTTCCTTTCCCCCAAACTTAAGTTTTGGTATACCATGAAAATTTAAAAGTATGAGAGAAAGAAAATCATAATTTTAGAAAGGAAATTTTTATAAGTATGTAAAAATGATCTTAAAAAGAAAAATTTACTTCTACTCATGCTTTTATGAATAATAAAGATAAAATTTAAGCGAGTATAAAAGTAAGCGAGGCTAATTTTTATGATTATGCTAAATTTAAAATAAAATAAAAGCAGAGCAAAATTAATAATTACTAAACAGTAGACTGAAACAAACATATCATAAATTAACTCTAATGTCTATCTCAAACACAATATACTAAGAATATTCTAACAACAGAATCTTAACACTAATAAATCCACACAGGTACATAACAAATCAACATACATCAATCATCAAACAAACCAACAAACCAAACAAAACAAAGTAACAACAAAGTAGCACAACATAGAGATCTATCAACTACTAGTCATCGGTCATAGCCTCATCATCATCATTGTCACCAAAGGAAAACTCAACATCCTTATGATCAACAAATGGTGTGAAACTAGGAAAAGTAGGGAAACTAACATCATGCTCACCCTTCAGAAATCTTACGAGGGCTTCATTATACTCAGCATCATAGCTACTCTTCCTCTGGGTATAATCAGATAAATGATCAAGTTTCCTGTCAATAGTATCAACCCCGCAGGTGAGTTTGAAATAACTCCTGCTGCTGCTCTATAAACTGATCATGCATAGACTCCCAGAAACTCGATGGTGGCTCAGCAGAAGTAGAAGGTCGGGAAGTAGAAGGTCTACCTGGAGTAGGTGCAGAAGAAGAAGGAGCAGTCGATTTCTTCCCTCGAAGATGATCATATATGCTAATGCTCTTCTGACCAATCGGCTTAGTAGTCTTCAACCTTTCCTCTGAAATATCTGCAGTGACTCCATTGCTAATACATAATGAATAAATCGAGATGGGAATCCTAGTCCAATGTAAGTGCTGGATCTCGCGAAGAGAATCCACAGAATCAAAAATAATACTCGTCGACATCAATAGACTTCCTTTCCCGAATGCGGTAGTTTAAGATCGCTAGATCTCTAGTCACTTCACTCGGGTGGTTGGAAGGTAACAATCTTGCGAGAAATAAATTAGTGCCATGCTTTAGAAATACCATTTAATTTGGAGGATTCGATGTTTACCCTTTTCCGTTCCTAATCTTCCAAGATCCAAGTACCGTCGACCGAATAGGCAATGATCATATCCAAATCTATCTCGGATGGAGATAATCCGGAATAGTGGCACTCTATAGTCGGTGTCGAGTCATGAAATACATTGATTCTTTTAGGAGTAAATCCTACTCCAACACCTCTGACAAAAACTTCATAATCTTTGGCATCCAGAAAATTCACATAAAACTCTCGAACTATATGGATAACAGCAACAGCAGTGAAATAATAGAATCGTTGCCAGTTGTGCGCAACGATAGTGTTTTCAATCATCTCTCCCGGATGATAGAAACTTTGTTCTGAAATGAACTTCCTCGACGTCGCAAATTCGTGGAATCGAAAATACGCAACCACGATTGAAAATTTGCGTCTATCGAAATTGTCTCTTGCCTTCCCGCGTTTAGATTTTAGAGCCATCTAAACGTGAAAGAAAACAATAACAAATTTATGAATAAAAAATTTAAACTCTTTTTAATTTTAGAAAACTTAAAATAAGTTTAAAAATCCAAAGAAATCACTAAAAATCAAAAAAAAATTTTCAAAATTTTGGTTCTTAGGAAAACCTAGGGAAATCTATGGTGAAAATCGAAAATAAATGGTTTAAAGTGTAGATCTGACCTTGATACGAAGAAATCGAGTGGTTTCGCACCCAAATCCTTGATGGTTTGACCTTAAAATGGATTCTGAAAGCTGATTTTCGTGAAAAAGTGGAGGAAGAAGAAGGCTTAGGCGTCAATAATGGCTTTTGGGGGTATTTAAGGAATTTTTTGGGTACAGGCCGAACTAGCGCTTAGGAGCCGAATTCTGGTGCCTAGGCGCCATACTCGCCTTTCATAAAAATTATTTTTAATTTTCCACCAAAATTCATAAATTCAACTTCCAATTACTCACATTAGAGTAGGGCTTCAGTTTCTAACTTCCGAAAACATTTTCCAAAAATTTTAAAAATTAAATATTAAATCCACCACTCAAACATAAAGTTTAAATCAAACTTCACTAAATTCCATTTATAATCTTCAATATTAGCTTGATATATTCCAGATAAGTATCATACTTGATTCAAGTTCCTAATACACAATCAAACACAACAATTTCTAAGCAAAAACAACACACATTGAACATGAAAGCAAATACACAAAAAAACACAATCGATTCACTACATCGATACAACGACTCAACAAACCAGATAATAACGATCTCATTACCAGAATACTCTAATATTCAATAGGGAAATTGTGTATTCCACTTGGAAAGAACACTAACGCTCTCGGGAAATCAGTAGCCGTCTTTTGGTCAATCCACTTGTTCTTCGCATACATTTCAACTTGAGCATCTTGATAAGCCATAAAATGATCAAATTGAAGTTTCATCTGCCATTCTAGATGTTTAATCTGATGAAACATCTCATGAAAGCGATCTCCAATGCTTTTAAACTCCGCTTTAAACTTATCCGAACGATTAGAAATTTGCTCTAAACTTACCGCGATGAAACCATTGAAGTAGGGTTGAGGATCCTTTGAGACCTTGTCCCTAGCCTCTTCTCCATGATTTCTTCCTTCCATTTCTTCAAAATTTCTTAAATCTCTCAAGAATGAAGTGTAATGGACGTAACTTTGATTGCTTGATGGTTAGGGATGAAGATGGGTTGATTTAAAGGTGAAAATCGTGTGAAAAACTGAAAAATTTTTGTTTTTGCACGACCCGATGAATCGTGGCGCTTAGGCGCCAATCCGGCGCCAGGCGCCGGACCTATTGATACATAGTTTAACTCGGGCGCTTAGGCACCGAATCTCGGCTCCTAGGAGCCGGAACTATGTTCGACTCCGTTTCGCCTAATCGTCAAAATTCAAAGTTTTGTTCTCCAAGACAAGTAAATTATATTGGTAAGAGTAATCTAGACTCGATAATACAAATTGTAAGCAATCATAATGAAGGTTAAATTGATCTCCTTTTTACTCTTATTTAGAATAGAGTGATCCAATTTCTAAATCTTACATACTTCAAAATAATCTTCGACTTAAGTCAACAATGACTTATAAGCATCAATTTTTTCTAAAGTAATATAAAATTAGTCAAGATCGAGGCATAACCTTACATTAAAAACATAAAAACACTCAAAACAAAAGATAATTATGTGTTACCTCCCACAAAGCACTTGGTTTAACGTCGTCAGCCCGACTTAAGTTAATCTTTAATCAAACTGACTCAATTCATAAGCCTCTTTATAAATCATTTTAATATCTCCCAAATAAGGCTTCAATCTTAATCCATTCACTTTAAAAATTTTTCCTGTTTTGAGGTCTTTAATATCCATAGCTCCATAATGGTATACTTTCTCAATTATATAGGGTCCAATCCATTTAGATCTTAATTTTCCAGGAAAAAGTTTTAAACGAGAATTAAACAGTAATACTTCTTGTCCAGGCTCAAAACTTTTCCTGAAATTTTCTTATCATGTAACATCTTCATTTTCTCTTTATAAATCCTTTCATTTTCATATGATTCATTTCTTATCTCTTCCATCTCATTCAATTGCAATAATCGCTTTTCTCCTGCTTCATTCAAATTAAAATTAAACTCATTTATCACCCAATAAGCTTTATGTTCAAGTTCAACAGGTAAGTGACAATGTTTACCATAAATTAACCGGTAAGGTGACATTCCGATTGGTGTCTTATAAGCTGTTCTATACGCCCATATGCGTAATCAAGTCTATCAACCCAAGCAATTCTTTTTGGATTAACAAATCTTCTCTAAAATTCTTTTAATTTCTCTATTTGATACTTTAGCCATTCCACTTGTTTGTGGGTGATAAGCGATTTGCAATTCTATGTTTGATTCCAAATTTTTGTAGTAATGATTGAATTCTTACACTCCTGAAATGACTTCCACCATCAGTGATAATTACCTTAGGCATTCCAAATCTTGAAAATATCATTTTCTTTAAGAATTTAGAAACACTTTTAGAATCACAGTTTGGTAAAGCAACAACTTTAATCTACTTTGAAACATAATCAACTGCTAATAAAATATAAGTTTTTCCAGATGACGGAACAAATGGTCCCATAAAGTCTAAACCCTATATATCAAAAATTTCAACTTCCAATATATAGTTTAATGGCATTTCATCCTTCCTGGATATATTTCCCATCCTTTGACATCGATCACATGTTTTCACATAATGTCTCACATCTTTAAATAAGGTCAGCCAATAAAACCAGAATTTAAAATTTTAAATGCAGTTTTATCTATGCCAAAGTGTCCTCCAAAATCAGAATCATGACATTTTTGAATAATAGCAAAAGTTTTCTCATAAGGTACAAATCTTGAAAATATCATTTTCTTTAAGAATTTAGAAACACTTTTGGAATCACAGTTTGGTAAAGCAACAGCTTCAATCCACTTTGAAACATAATCAACTACTAATAAAATATATGTTTTTCCAGATGATGGAACAAATGGTCCCATAAAGTTTAAACCCCATATATAAAAAATTTTAACTTCCAATATATAGTTTAAAGGCATTTCATCCATCCTAGATATATTTCCCATCCTTTGACATCGATCACATGTTTTCACATAATGTCTCACATCTTTAAATATGGTCGGCCAATAAAACTAGAATTTAAAATTTTAAATGCAGTTTTATCTATGCCAAAGTGTCCTCCAAAATCGGAATCATGCCATTTTTGAATAATAGTAAAAGTTTCCTCATAAGGTACACATCTTCGAATTATAGAATCTCTTCCAATTTTAAATAAATGAGGATCTTCCCAAATATAAGATTTATTATCATATTTAAATTTATTAATAAATTTTTTATCCAATTCATAAGGTAAAATATTGCTAACTAAATAGTTAACAATATCAGGCATACCAAGGTGTTTTGCAGCCTTGAATAACATATAAAGATTCATCAGGAAATTTCTCATTTATATTTTCTTCTGAAATAATATCATATTTAATTCTAGATAAATGATTAACAATTTGGTTTTCAGTTCCTTTTCTATGTACTATTCGAAAATCAAATTCTTGTAGAACTAAAACTCATCTTATCGATCCAGGTTTAGAATTCTTCTTAGATATTAGATATTTAATAGCGGAATGATCGGTATGAACCATGCATTTAGTACCAAGAAGATAATGTCTAAATTTATCAAAGGCATATTCTATAGCTAGAAGCTCCTTCTAAGTGGTAGTGTAATTTCAAATTTGGTCTAACTAATCAAATTGGTCACCTATGGTCGGCCCTACTAGTGACCCTTTCCTTATCTATAAATCAAATAATAAGAATTTAGTCTGTCACTCTAAAAACTTATCAATTCTACGCCCTTTAAATCTTATCTTCCTATTTATTTGCACTTCACCTTGAATAGCACTCGCACATGGCCTTCGACTACCCAAGGATTCATGTGACATCTACAAGTTAAGAGTTCTTCTCCTTCTAGGTCTCAAAACTCTTCAACAGGTTTTAACAATTTAAATGACCAATTTAAAAAGTAAAGTAAGATTAAGTATTAATATCATCACAGTATTTTGATTTTCAATTCTCCATCAAATTTTATATTATCTTATTTATCTTTTCATAATTAAAGGAAGAAAGTAAACTAACTACTCAGTACACATTGAATATAAATAGCAAAACATAATAAATAAATTTTGAATCAAAAATAAAATACTTTTCTCAAATATTCCTTCTACAGATCTTCTGATTCCTACTGACTCCACAGTGTAATGAACTCCAGATGCAACAACTTGAAAATAAACTCACTAAACTAAATAAAAGTAGCCTTAAATTTCTCTCTCTATTTCTCTCTCTAAGGATGAGAGATCCTAAAGTGGCTAAGAGATAGAGGTTACAAAGGGGGGCACGTTTTTCTGAAGGAGTGGACTCCTATTTATAGGCTTCAAGGGTTGCCTTGAGGCACCTCTTCAAAACATGTCCACATTCAATGAATCTTCTAGAAGGTCTGTCTAGCGCCTAGGTGCCGGAATCTGGTGCCTAAGCGCCGGACACCGCGTCCAGTTCTTCGCACCTCTTCACTTTGGCTCGCACCTCTTCACAATTAAAACCGTTTTGGAGCGTCCAAATGCAATGTATCACATGTCCTATTATCAAGGAACAACTGTCAGTCTTCTAGAATGTCCAATAACCGCTTACTCCGTCAAAATAACTGTCCAAACGTCGTTAAAAACTTGACAGTTTCTGTATCGAGTCTGGCGCGTAGGCGCCAACTTCTAGCGTCTAGGGACCAGGCCATAATTATTGATAATTCTTGTATTTTGCTCCATTTTTGCTCCTTTTTGCTCCTTTTCACCCTTTTTCTTTTTTTGGACCTTTTTACATCACCTACATCTAAAAACACAAAAATACCTTTCATTAAAGCATAATATCATTAGAAATTGATAAAAATCAAGGCATAAAAATATGTATTTTTTTTCGTGGATCAAAATCCCCCAAACTTAAATATTACTTATCCTAAAGTAACCCTTTTTACTATATAAAATGTATAACCTTTGAAATAAAAGATAAATATTTAAGATTCCTTATAATTTTTTATTTTACAAAGTCTTTAGTAAATTATTAACCCAATTTCACTAACTAGGTTTAATTTTAAGAATTTAAAGAATATTCAACTACCAAATCATAAGATTTCAAAATTTTCATCCATTTTGAAAATAATAGAAGTTTATTATATTAAGATCTCATAGATTATTTACAAGAAAAATATCTTCTTGAAAAATCTTTCCTAAATAAAGATTCATGCATAAAAATTAAGTAAATTATGTAACTAATTTTTCTTCTATAAGATAATTCAAGTGAGGCCAATTTTTGATTAGGCATTTCCTCAAGCTTCTCCTCTCTTCTCTTTCTTTTTTTTTATTTTTTATATATAGAGAGGATTACTATATCTGGATAGCCTGTTAATGATTTTGAACTTCACTATCCTTAACTTATATTTTCAAAACTTATACATTTCCACTTAATTATTATAACATGAATAAAAATTCAAAAAGATTTTCAATCTTTTCTTTTTCAAGTGATAATTTTTTATGACTTAATACTTCTAAAATTCCATTATTTCTACCATGAATAGAAAAATTCCTTAATCTTATTCTTCTTTAAGTTAAATAATTCTATTCTTAAAATCAATCAAAGTTATTATATTTTTGGTTAAGTTCACTAAATTGTTTATAATTTCAAAAATAAAAGTGATCTTAAATAGATTCTTCTTTCCTTAAGTTATGTTAAAAAGTTTTTATTTTAAGAAAATATTAGCTCTTCGAAGAACAAATAAAATTTAAATTTGAATGTATTTTCCTTTCCCCCAAACTTAAGTTTTGGTATACCATGAAAATTTAAAAGTATGAGAGAAAGAAAATCATAATTTTAGAAAGGAAATTTTTATAAGTATGTAAAAGTGATCTTAAAATGAAAAATTTACTTCTACTCATGCTTTTATGAATGATAAAGATAAAATTGAAGCAGGTATAAAAAGTAAGCAGGCTAATTTTTATGATTATACTAAATTTAAAACAAAATAAAAGCAGAGCAAAATTACTAATTACTAAACAGTAGACTGAAACAAACATATCATAAATTAACTCTAATCTCAGTCTCAAACACAATATACTAAGAATATTCTAACAACAGAATCTTAACACTAATCAATCCACACAGGTACATAACAAATCAACATACATCAATCATCAAACAAACCAACAAACCAAACAAAACAAAGTAACAACAATGTAGCACAACATAGAGATCTATCAACTACTAGTCATCGGTCGTAGCCTCATCATCATCATTGTCACCAAAGGAAAACTCAACATCCTTATGATCAACAAATGGTGTGAAACTAGAAAAAGTAGGGAAACTAACATCATGCTCACCCTTCAGAAATCTTACGAGGGCTTCATTATACTCAGCAACATAGCTACTCTTCCTCTGGGTATAATCAAATAAATGATCAAGTTTCCTATCAATAGTATCAACCACCGCGAGTGAGTTTGAAATAACTCCTGCTGCTGCTCTATAAACTGATCATGCATTGACTCCCAGAAACTCGATGGTGGCTCAGTAGAAGTAGAAGATCGGGAAGTAGAAAGTCTACCTGGAGTAGGTGAAGAAGAAGAAGGAGCAGTTGATTTCTTCCCTCGAAGATGATCATATATGCTAATGCTCTCTTGACCAATCGGCTTAGTAGTCTTCAACCTTTCCTCTGAAATATCTGCAGTGACTCCATTGCTAATACATAATGAATAAATCAGAGATGGGAATCCTAGTCCAACAGAAGTGCTGGATCTCCCAGTAGAATCCACAGAATCAAAAATAATACTGCACGACATCGATAGACTTCCTTTCCCGAATGCGGTAGTTTAAGATCGCTCGATCTCTAGTCACTTCACTCAGGTGGTTGGAAGGTAACAATCTTGCAGAAATAAATTAGTGCCATGCTTTAGAAATACCATTTAACTTGGAGGATTTGATGTTTACCCTTTTTACGTTCCTAATCTTCCAAGATCCAGTACCGTCAGTCAAATAGGCAATGATCATATCCAAATCTATCTCAGATGGAGATAATCCAGAATAGTGGCACTCTATAGTCGGTGTCAGGTCATCAAATACATTGATTCTTTTAGGAGTAAATCCTACTCCAACACCTCTGACAAAAACTTCATAATCTTTGGCATCCAGAAAATTCACATAAAACTCTCGAACTATATGAATAACAGCAACAGCAGTGAAATAATAGAATCGTTGCCAGTTGTGCGCAACGATAGTATTTTCAATCATCTCTCCCGGATGATAGAAAATTTATTCTGAAATGAACTTCCTTGACGTCGCAAATTCGTGGAATCGAAAATGCACGGCCGCAGTTGAAAATTTGCTCCTATCGAAATTGTCTCGTGCCTTCCCGCGTTTAGATTTTAGAGCCATCTAAACGTGAAAGAAAACAAGAACAAATTTAGGAATAAAAAATTTAAACTCTTTTTAAGTTTAGAAAACTTAAAATAAGTTTAAAAATCCAAATAAATCACTAAAAATCAAAATTTTTTTCAAAACTTCGGTTCTTAGCAAAACCTAGGGAAATCTATGGTGAAAATCGAAAATAAATGGTTTAAAGTGTAGATCTGACCTTGATACGAAGAAATCGAGTGGTTTCGCGCCCAAATCCTTGATGTTTTGACCTTAAAATTGATTCTGAAAGCTGATTTTTATGAAAAAATGGAGGAAGAAGAAGGCTTAGGCGTTGATAATGGCTTTTGGGTGTATTTAAGGAATTTTTCGGGTACAGGCCGAACTAGCGCTTAGGAGCTGAATTCTGGCGCCTAGGCGCCACACTCGCCTTTCACAAAAAATTATTTTTAATTTTCCACCAAAATTCATAAATTCAACTTCGAATTACTCACATTAGAGTAGGGTTTCAGTTTCTAACTTCCAAAACATTTTCCAAAAATTTTAAAAATTAAATATTAAATCCACCAATCAAACATAAAGTTTAAATCAAACTTCACTAAATTCCATTTATAATCTTCAATATTAGCTTGATATATTCCAGATAAGTATCATACTTGATTCAAGTTCCTAATACACAATCAAACACAATAATTTCTAAGCAAAACCAACACACATTGAACATGAAAGCAAATACACAAAAAAACTCAATCGATTCACTACATCGATACAACGACTCAACAAACCAGATAATAACGATCTCATTACCAGAATACTCTAATATTCACAAGGGAAATTGTGTATTCCGCTTGGAAAGAACACTAACGCTCTCGGGAAATCAGTAGTCGTCTTTTGGTCAATCCACTTGTTCTTTGCATACATTTCAACTTGAGCATCTTGATAAGCCGCAAAATGATCAAATTGAAGTTTCATCTGCCATTCTAGATGTTTAATCTGATGAAATATCTCATGAAAGCGATCTCCAATGCTTTTAAACTCCGCTTTAAACTTATCCGAACGATTAGAAATTTGCTCTAAACTTACCGCAATGAAACCACTGAAGTAGGGTTGAGGATCCTTTGAGACCTTGTCCCTAGCCTCTTCTCCATGATTTCTTCCTTCCATTTCTTCAAAAAATTTTCAAATCTCTCAAGAATGAAGTGTAATGGACGTAACTTTGATTTCTTGATGGTTAGAGATGAATATGGGTTGATTTAAAGGTGAAAATTGTGTGAAAAACTAAAAATTTTTTGTTTTGCACGACCCAGTAATCGTGGCGCTTAAGCGCCAAATTTGGCGCCTAGGCGCCGGACCTATTGATACATAGTTTAACTCGAGCGCTTAGGCACCGAATATTGGCTCCTAGGCGCCGGAACTATGTTCAACTCTGTTTCGCCTAATCGCCAAATTTCAAAGTTTCGTTCTCCAAGACAGGTAAATTATATTGGTAAGAGTAATCTAGACTCAATAATACAAATTGTAAGCAATCATAATGAAGGTTAACTTGATCTCCTTTTTACTCATATTTAGAATAGAGTGATCCAATTTCTAAATCTTACATACTTCAAAATAATCTTCGGCTTAAGTCAACAATGACTTATAAGCATCAAATTTTTCTAAAGTAATATAAAATTAGTCGAGATCGAGGCATAAACTTACATTAAAAACATAAAAACACTCAAAACAAAAGATAATTATGGGTTGCCTCCCACAAAGCACTTGGTTTAACGTCGTCGGCCCGACTTAAGTTAATCTTTAATCGAGTCGACTCAATTCATAAGCCTCTTTATAAATCATTTTAATATCTCCCAAATAAGGCTTCAATCTTAATACATTTACTTTAAAAATTTTCCTGTTTTGGAGTCTTTAATATCCATAGCTCCATAATGGTATACTTTCTCAATTATATAGGGTCCAATCCATTTAGATCTTAATTTTCCAGGAAAAAGTTTTAAACGAGAATTAAACAGTAATACTTCTTGTCCAGGCTCAAAACTTTTCCTGAAATTTTCTTATCATGTAACATCTTCATTTTCTCTTTATAAATCCTTGCATTTTCATATGATTCTTTTCTTATGTCTTCCATCTCATTCAATTGTAATAATCACTTTTCTCCTGCTTCATTCAAATTAAAATTAAACTCCTTTATCGCCAATAAGCTTTATGTTCAAGTTCAACGGGTAAGTGACAATGTTTACCATAAATTAACCGGTAAGGTGACATTCGATTGGTGTCTTATAAGCTGTTCTATACGCCCATAATACTGAGAATCAAGTCTATCAACCTAGCGAGTTCTTTTCGGATTAATAGTCTTCTCTAAAATTCTTTTAATTTCTCTGTTTGATACTTTAGCCATTCTACTTGTTTGTGGGTGATAAGCGATTGCAATTCTATGTTTAATTCCAAATTTTTGTAGTAATGATTGAATTCTTACATTCCTGAAATGACTTCCACCATCAGTGATAATTACCTTAGGCATTCCAAATCTTGAAAATATCATTTTCTTTAAGAATTTAGAAACACTTTTAGAATCACAGTTTGGTAAAGCAACAGCTTCAATCCACTTTGAAAAATAATCAAATGCTAATAAAATATAAGTTTTTCCAGATGATGGAACAAATGGTCCCATAAAGTCTAAACCCCATATATAAAAAATTTCAACTTCCAATATATAGTTTAATGGCATTTCATCCTTCCTAGATATATTTCCCATCCTTTGACATCGATCACATGTTTTCACATAATGTCTCACATCTTTAAATAAGGTCAGCCAATAAAACCAAAATTTAAAATTTTAAATACAGTTTTATCTATGCCAAAGTATCCTCCAAAATCGGAATCATAACATTTTTGAATAATAGCAAAAGTTTTCTCATAAGGTACAAATCTTAAAAATATCATTTTCTTTAAGAATTTAGAAACACTTTTAGAATCACAGTTTGGTAAAGCAACAGCTTTAATCCACTTTGAAACATAATCAACTACTAATAAAATATAAGTTTTTCCAGATGATGGAACAAATGGTCCCATAAAGTCTAAACCCCATATATCAAAAATTTCGACTTCCAATATATAGTTTAAAGGCATTTCATCCTTCCTAGATATATTTCCCATCCTTTGACATCGATCACATGTTTTCACATAATGTCTCACATCTTTAAATAAGGTCGACCAATAAAACCAGAATTTAAAATTTTAAATGCAGTTTTATCTATGCTAAAGTGTCCTCCAAAATCGGAATCATGACATTTTTGAATAATAGTAAAAGTTTCCTCATAAGGTACACATCTTCGAATTATAGAATCTCTTCCAATTTTAAATAAATGAGGATCTTCCCAAATATAAGATTTATTATCATATTTAAATTTATTAATAAATTTTTTATCCAATTCATAAGGTAAAATATTGCTAACTAAATAGTTAACAATATCGGCATACCAAGGTGTTTTGCGGCCTTGAATAACATATAAAGATTCATCCGGAAATTTCTCATTTATATTTTCTTCCGAAATAATATCATATTTAATTCTAGATAAATGATCAACAATTTGGTTTTCAGTTCCTTTTCTATCTACTATTTGAAAATAAAATTCTTGTAGAACTAAAACCCATCTTATCAGTCTAGGTTTAGAATTCTTCTTAGATATTAGATATTTAATAGCAGAATGATCAGTATGAACTATGCATTTAGTACCAAGAAGATAATGTCTAAATTTATCAAAGGCATATTCTATAGCTAGAAGCTCCTTCTCAGTGGTAGTGTAATTTCTTTGTGTTTCAGTGAGAGTTTTACTAGCATAATATACAACTTTGAAGACCTTCTCATATTTTTGTCCTAATACAGCTCCAATTGCAAAATCACTTGCATCACACATTAATTCAAAAGATTTATTCCAATTAGGTGCAATAATGATAGGTGCAATTATTAGTTTTTCTTTTAGAATATTAAAAGAATTAATACATTCTTTGTTAAATTCAAATTTTGCATCTTTTTCCAATAAATGACAAAGAGGTTTAGCAAATTTAGAAAAATCCTTTATGTATCTTCTATAAAATCCAGCATGACCTAGAAAACTTCTCACATCAGTAATAGTAGTAGGTGGTTGTAATTCAGCAATAATTTTCACTTTCTCTTGATCTACTTCCAACCCTTTTTGTGAAACTTTGTGACCAAGTACAATGCCTTCTGTGACCATGAGTTGACATTTTTCCCAATTAAGAACTAAGTTTGTTTCTTCACATCTTTTCAGAACTTTGGAAATGTTTTCCAAACAAGATTCAAAATAAGTTCAAAAAACTGAAAAATCATCCATGAATATTTCAATTCCTTTGTCAATCAAATCACAAAATATTGACATCATACATCTTTGAAAAGTTGCAGGTGCATTACATAAACCAAAAGGCATTCTTCTAAAAGCAAAGGTTACATAAGGACTTGTAAATATTGTTTTCTCTTGGTCCTCAGGAGCAATAAGTAATTGATGATAACCAGAATATCCATCCAGAAAATAGAAATATGGGTGTCCAGCTAGTTTATCGAGCATTTGATCCAAGAAAGGTAAAGGAAAATGATCCTTTCTAGTGGCGTTATTTAAATTCCTATAATCAATACAAATTCACCATCCAGTAACTTGTCTTGTAGGAATTAGTTCATTTTTATCATTAACAATGATAGTTACACGTCCTTTCTTCGGAACACAATGAATAGGACTTACCCATTGACTATCCGAAATATGATAAATAATACCAGCATCTAACCACTTAACAATTTCTTTTTTAACAACCTCTTTCATGATAGGATTTAATCTTCTTTGCGGTTCAATAGTAGGTTTAAAATTTTCTTCCATTAAAATTCTATGCATACAAATGGAAGGGCTTATTCCTCTTATATCAGCAATAGTCCAACCAAAAGCTTTCTTATAATTCTTTAACACACCTAGTAATTTTTCTTCTTAATCTTTACTCAATTCAGAAGAAATAATAACAGGTAAAGTTAACAAATTTCCAAGAAACGCATATTTTAAATGTGAAGGTAACATTTTTAATTCCAGTTCAGGTGCTTTTTTAATTGACGGTAAAAGTATATCATTTTGAGTTATGTCTAAAGTTTCCCAGTTATCTTTAATAAAATGCGTCTCTTCTTTTTCAACTTCTTCATTTTCATCAGTTAAAAATTCAAATTTTTCTTAAGAAATGACTTTACATTTTTCTTGATAATGTTTCTCAATTAAATAATCAATTATATCTATTCGATAACATTTCTTTTTATTAGTGTACTTCATTGATTTAAGAACATTGAATTTAATCTCTTGATCATTGACACTCATGGTTAATTATCCCTTTTGCACATCAATCATAGCTCGCCCGGTAGCTAGAAAAGATCTCCCTAAAATAATAGGTATCTCTTTATCTTCTTCCATATCAAGTACGATGAAATCTACAGGGAAGATAAATTTATCCACTTTAACAAGGACAACCTCTATAACTCCTTTAGGATAAGTGATAGATCTATCGACTAAGCGAAGGGTTACGGTGGTCGGAGTAATCTCTCCTAAATCCAATCTTCGAAAGATAGAAAATGGCATGAGATTAATACTTGCTCCTAAATCACATAAAGCTTTTCCAAAAAAATTTTCTCCGATAAGCACGGGGTATAGTGAAACTTCCAGGATCCTTAAGCTTTTCGGGTAATTTCTTTTGAATTATTGCATCGCATTCTTCACTTAATGCAACGAGTTTCAAAAGCTTCAAATTTTTGTTTCTTGCTTAAAATATCCTTCATAAATTTTGCATAAGTTGGCATTTGTACCAAAGATTCAAAGAAAAGGTATGTTAATAATAAGTTTCTTAAAAATTTCAAAGAACTTAGAAAATTGATGATCAAGTTTTCGCTATTTATGTCTTTGAGGAAAAGGTGCTTAGTGGTTTTTCAACTTCCACATTAATAGGTATAACGGTCCGATCTTGACTAGAGAGAGAGTTTCTTTAGGTTTTTCAATCTCTTCAACCTCAATCTCTTTTTTAATTTCATTCTGCATTCTTCCTCTTAATTCCTTTCCACTTCTAAGTTGCACAGCCTTAACATGTTTATGTTCTTTTCCAGTTTCCTTTGGATTAATTTCAACATTACTAGGAAGTGTTCCTATAGGTCTGTTATTAATTAAAGTAGCAATTTGCCCTATTTGATTTTCGATATTATGAATAGCAGTATTTTGATTTTGTAATTGATTATTCATTTGTAAAATTAATTCTTCTATTGATAACTTTTTATGTTGATTATTAAATCCAGGAGGTTTATAATTTGGATTAACTTGATTATTCCAATTTCCGGTGGGATGAGATTGATTGTTACACCATTGTTGTTGTGAATTATTCCAGCTTAAAATTAGGATGATTTTTCCACCTAGGATTATAATAAATTGAATAAGGATTATTTTTACTTGCAATAGCTTGTAAAGTTTCAATAGTTTGAGAATCTTCAATATTAGCGAGTTATTATGTGAAATATTAATTGCAAAAGTATCTAATTTTTTAGACATTGCTGCTACTTGTGAAGCTAGGATAGAAAAGGCTTCATTATCGTGAATACTTGCCATCTTTTTTGGATTAAGCCTTTCAGAAGGCCATTGAAAATTGTTATTAGCCATTTCTTCAATTAAAGTGTAAGCTTCTTCAAATGATTTAGACATTAAAGAACCTCCTGCAGCTACATCAATAATTGATTTTAAAGATCCAATTAATCCATTGTAAAATGTTTGAATAATTAACCAATCAGGTAAAGAATGATGAGGACATTTTCTTAATAGTTCTTTAAATCTTTCCCAAGTTTCATATATTGTCTCCCCGTCAAATTGACTAAACGAAGTAATATCATTTCTTAATTTAGCAGTTTTAGAAGGAGGAAAATATTTAGCAAGGAATTTTTGTGTCATTTCTGCCCATGTTTTAATAGAACCAGTTGCTAATGAGTTTAACCACATCTTTGCTTTATCTCTTAAGGAAAAAGGAAAGAGTTTAAGTCTAATAGCATCATCAGAACATTTTTATATTTAAAGGTAGCACAAAGTTCTAAAAAACTAACAATGTGTAAATTTGGATCCTCTTTTGGTGTTCCACCAAATTGATTGTTTTGCACCATTTGAATAATAGACGGTTTAAGTTCAAAAGAATTAACATCTACGGTGGTATTTGAATACTACTATGAAGTTCATCAACTGTAGGGTTAGCATAATCCCTTAATGGTTTATAAATATTTTGATCATTAAGTTCAATTGGATTTTATGAAGTAGCCATTTCTTGAAATTTTTGAATTTGTTTTCTCTTTTTAATTTTTCTAACTGTTCTTTCTAGTTCAAAATCTAAAGGTATTAATCCTTCAGAACCAAAACTTCGCATAAAAAAATAAAGCAAGGAATAAACTTTTTATTTATTTATTTTATATTTTATATTTTTATATTTTTTTATGTTTTTGGAAATATAATATTTAAAAATCTATAAATTGTACCTTCGATTCAAATTTCATATAAAGGGCTTTGAAACAAAGACCCCAGTATCGATCCCACGGGGAAAAATGGTAATAAATTTTTAAATATTGTATTTCAAAAACTTTTTGTATTTTAATCTAAGTATAAATTACTTTTAATTTACTAGATGCAGATAAAGAAAACAATAATAAGAAAATGATTTTGTGAAAATAATATAAAACAAACAACTTTCTTCCTTTCAATTACTCCAAGATTTTAAAGATAATTTAATATTCATTGGAGAATCTATATTATGGTATTGTGCCAAATAGAAGCATTCCTATTCTTTACCCTTTGATCCAGGCGCAAAGAACATTGGCTAATCTACAGATCAGTTCCGGATGTATTGTTAGTAGAATGGGTTAATCTAGGCTCACACTATTAGATGTCCAAGGGTGGCTATGGTCGGCCTCTAGTAGTGACCCTTTCCTTATCTATAAATCAAATTATAAAAATTTAGTCTGTCACTCTAAAAACTTATCAATTCTACGCCCTTTAAATCTTATCTTCCTATTTATTTGCACTTCACCTTGAATAGCCCGCGCATGGCCTTCAACTACCCAAGGATTCATGTGACATCTACAAGTTAAGAGTTCTTCTCCTTCTAGGTCTCAAAACTCTTCAACGGGTTTTAACAATTTGAATGACCAATTTAAAAAGTAAAGTAAGATCAGGTATTAATATCATCACAATATTTTGATTTTTAATTCTCCATCGAATTTTATATTATCTTATTTTTCTTTTCATAATTGAAGGAAGAGAGTAAACTAACTACTCAGAACACATTGAATATAAACAAGAAATCATAATAAATAAATATTGAATAAAAAATAAAATACTTATCTCAAATATTCCTTCTACAGATCTTCTGATTCCTACTGACTCCACAGTGTAATGAACTCCAGATGCAACAACTTGAAAGTAAATTTACTAAACTAAATAAAAGTGGCCCTAAATTTCTCTCTCTATTTCTCTCCCTAAGGATGAGAGATCCTGAAGTGGCTAAGAGATAGGGGTTACAATGGGGGGGCACGTTTTTCTGAAGGAGTGGACTCCTATTTATAGGCTTCAAGGGTTGCCTTGAGGCACCTCTTCAAAACATGTCCACATTCAATGAATCTTCTAGAAGGTCTGTCTAGCTCCTAGGCGCCGTAATCTGGCGCCTAAGCGCCGGAGATCGCGTCCAGTTCTTTGCACCTCTTCGCTTTGGCTCGCACCTCTTCGTGATTAAAACCGTTTTGGAGCGTCTAAATGCAATGTATCACATTTCCTATTATCATGGAACAACTGCCAGTCTTCTAGAATGTCCACTAACCGCTTACTCCATCAAAATAACCATCCAAATGTCGTCAAAAACTTGACAGTTTATGCCCTGGCGCCTAGGTATTTGACGACGTTTTTGACGGTTTTTTACGATTCTTGTATTTTGCTCCATTTTTGCTCCTTTTTGTTCCTTTTACACCCTTTTTCCATTTTTTGGACCTTTTTACATCACCTACATCCAAAAACACAAAAATACCTTTCATTAAAGCATAATATCCTTAGAAATTGATAAAAATAAAGGCATAAAAATAGGTATTTTTTCATGGATCAAAATTGGCCAACCCTAGTCAAAATGGTAAACTTTATTCAAACTTGGTCAACTTGAACCATTTGATCAATCTGCCATCAAATTTGTCAAAATTAACCGTTTGGTCAACCTGAACACTAAATTGGTCAAATTTGGTCAAACTGGTCAACTTTAGTCATATTGGTCAAACTTGGTTAAAATGGTCAATTTTGGACTGAATGCCCACTACATTGACCACCAGGTCAACCCTTGGCCTAACTGGTCGAACTTGGTGAAAATGATCTAATAGTCAGCACAATAACCATTTGGTCAATATAGACATCCAATTGACCAAACCGGTCAAATTTGGTCAACTTTGGTCAAATTGGTTAACCCTAGTCAAAATGCTCAACTTTGGTCAAACTTGGTTTAATTGAACCATTTGGTGACCCATACACTATATTGGTCAAAATGGACCATTTGGTAAATCTAAACACTAAAAGGGTCAAATTTGGTCAGAGTGGTCAAATTGGTCAAACTTGGTCAAAATGGTCAATTTTGGACCCAATGACCACCACTTCGACCACCAGGTCAACTCTTGACCTAACTGGTCAAAATTTGGTTAAAAGGATGAAATAGTCACCACAAAAACCATTTGGTCAGTACACACATCCAATTTACCTAATTGGACAAATTCAGTCAAATCGGTTAACTTTGGTCGAAATGGTCCACCTCATCAAAATTGTCAACTTTGGCCAAACTTGGTCAAATTCAACCATTTGGTCAACCCGGACATCGAGTTGGTTAAAAAGGACCACATGATCAACCTAAACACTAAATTGGTCAAATTTGGTCAAACTGGTCAACCTTAGTCAAATTTATTAATCTTGGTTAAAATGGTCAATTTTGGTCCCAATGACCACCACGTTGACCGCAGATCATTCTAGACCTAATTTTCCAAACTTTAGTCAAAATGATATAATAGTCGCCACAATAACCATTTTGGTTAATACATAAATCCAATTGACCAAATTGTTCAAATTTTATCAAGCTCAGTCGACCTTGGTCGACCCTCGTCAAACTTGTAACTTTGGTCGAACTTGGTCGAATTGAACTATTTGATCGACCCGGATGCTAAATTGTTCAAAATGGATCATTTGGTCAACCTAAACACTAAATTGGTCAAATTTGGTCAATCCAGTCAACTTTGCTCAATTGGTCAAACTTAGTCAAAATGGTCAATTTTGGACCCAATGATACTAGGTCAATCCTTGACCTAACTGGTCAAACTTTGGTGAAAATGACTTAATAGTCACCACAATAACCATTTGGTCAATACAGTCATCCAATTAACCTTGCTCAAATTTGGTCAAACTGATCAACTTTAGTCAAAATGGTCAACCCTGGTCAAAATGGTCAACTTTGGTTAAACTTGGTCAAAATAAACTGTTGAGTCAACCCAGGCACCAAATTGGTCAAAAAGGACCATTTGGTCAACCTAAACAGTAAATTGCTTAAATTTGGTCAAACTGGTCATCTTTGGTCAAATTGGTCAATCGTGGTCAAAATGATCGATTTTGAACCCATTTACACCACATTGACCGCCGAGTCGACCCTCGACCTAATTGGTCGAACTTTGGTCAAAATGACCGAATAATCACCATAATAACCATTTGGTTAATACGGACACCAAATTGACCAAATTGGTCGAATTTGATCGAACCGATCGACTTCGGTCGACCCCGGTCAAAATGATCGACTTTGGTCAAACTTGGTGCTAATTGAACCATTCGGTCAACCCGGACACCAAATTTGTCAAAATGAGCTGTGTGGTCAACTTAAACTCTAAATTGGTCGATTTGGTAAGATTGGTCGAATTTGGTCAAAATTATCAATTTTGGACCCAATGACTACTACATTGTCCAGCTAAGTCAACCCTTGACCTAACTGGTCAAACTTTTTTCAAAATGGCCTAATAGTCACCACAATAACAATTGGGTTAATACAAACATCCAATTTAGCTAATTGATCGATATTGGTCAAAGTGGTCGAGTTTAGTCGAATTAGTCAACACTAGGCAAATGGTCGACTTTGGTCAAACTTGGTAAAGCTGATCCATTTGATCAACCCGAGCATCAAATTGGTCAAAATGGACCATTTGATCAACCTAAACACTAAATTTTCAAATTTGGTCGAACTGGTCAACTTTAGTTAAATTAGTCAAACTTGGTCGAAATGGTCAATTTTGGACCAAATGACCACCACATCGATCGCGAGTAAACCCTTAACCTAATTTGTCAAACTTTAGTCAAAATGATATAATAGACACCACAATAATTATTTGATCAATAAAGACATCCAATTGACCAAATTGGTCAAATTTAGTCAACTGATCAACTTTGGATCGACTAATCGACCACGGTAAAAATGGTCGTCTTTGGTCAAACTTAGTGAAATTGAAATATTTAGTCAACCCAGGCACCAAATTGGCCAAAATGGACCATTTGGTCAACCAAAACACTAAATTGGTGAAATTTGGTCAAACAGGTCAACATTGGTCAAATTAGTCAAACTTGGTCAAAATGGTCAATTTTGGACCCAACGATCACAACATTGACCACCAGGTCAACGCTTGAGTTAACTGGTCAAACTTGGTTAAAATGATCTAATAGTCACCACAATAACCATTTGGTCAATATAAACATACAATTGACCCAATTGGTCAAATTTAGTTAATTTGGTCAACTTTGGTCAAATTTGACAACCCAGGTCAAAATGTTCAACTTTGGTCAAACATGGTATATTTAACCAATTGGTGAACCCATACACCATATTGGTCAAAATGGACCATTTGGTCAACCTAAACACTAAATTAGTCAAATTTGGTCTAACTAATCAAATTGGTCAAACATGGTCAAAATGGTTAATTTTGCACCCAATGATTAAGAATTAACCACCAGGTAAACCCTTGACCTAACTAGTCAATATTTGATCAAAATGACATAATAGTCACCACAATAATCATTTTGTCAATACAAACATCTAATTGACCCAATTGATCAAATTTGGTCAAACTGGTCAAATTGGTCAACCCTGATCAAAATTGTCAATTTTGGTCAAACTTGGTCAAATTGAACTATTTGATCAACCCAAACACCAATTTGGTTAAAATGGACCATTTGATCAACTTAAAAAGTAAATTGGTCAAATTTTGTTAAACAGGTCAACTTTTATCAAAATGGTCGAACTGATCAAATTTGTCGACTTTGGTTAAACTTGGTCAAATTGAACCATTTGGTCAACCCATACAGCACATTGGTCAAAATGGATATTTGGTCAACATAAGCACCAAATTTGTCAATTTTAGTCAAACTGGTCAACTTTAGTCAATTTGGTCAAACTTAGTCAAAATGATCAATTTTGGACCCAACGATCACCACATTGACCACCAGGTTAACCCTTGACCTAACTGGTCAAACTTTCGTCAAAATGACTTAATAGTCACCACAAGAACCATTTTGTCAATACAGACTTTCAATTGACCAAATTGGTCAACTTTGATCAAACTTGTCAACTTTTGTCAAATTGGTCGGCTCGGTCAAAATGGTCGAGTTTAGTCAAACTTGGTCGAATTGAACAATTTGGACGACCTGGACGCTAAAATGTTCAAAATGGACCATTTGGTCAACCAAACACTAAATTAGTCAAATGGTCAATTTTCGTCAAATTAGTCGAACACGGTCCAAATGGTCGATTTTGGACGTAATGACCACCACATTGACCACCGAGTCAACACTTAACCTAGCTTGTTAAACATTGTTCAAAATGACCTAATAGTCACCAAAATAACCATTTGGTTAATACACATCCAATTTACCCGATTGGTTAAATTTGGTCAAACTTGTCAAGCTTGGTCAAATTGGTCAACCCTGATAAAAATGGTCAACTTTGGTTAAACTTGGTCAAATTGAACCATTTGATCAACCCAAACATCAAATTGGTCAAAATGGACCATTTGATCAACCTAAATACTAAATTGGCTAAATTTGGTCAAACTGGTCAACTTTAGTCAAATAAGTCAAACTTGGTCGAAATGGTCGATTTTGGTCCCGATGACCACCACATTGACCGCCGAGTCAACAGTTGTCCTAATTTGTCGAACTTTGGTCAAAATGATAAACTTTTCACCACAATAACCATTTCGTCAATACGAACATCCAAGTGACCAAATTGGTCGAATGTGAGTCAGCCTAGTCGACTTTGGTCTAATTGATTAACCTGGTTAAAATGGTAACATTTGGTCGAACTTGGTCAAATTAAATCTTTTGGTCGACCCAGGCAGCAAATTTGTCAGAATGGACCATTTGGTCATCCTAAACACTAAATTGGTCAAATTTAGTCAAACATGTCAACTTTGGTCAAATTAGTTAAACTTGGTCAAAATGGTCAATTTTGGACCCAACGATCACCACATTAACCACCAGGTCAACCCTTGACCTAACTAGTCAAACTTGGTCAAAATGATCTAATAGTCACCACTATAACTATTTGGTTAATACAGACATCTGAATTAACAAATTGGTTAAATTTGGTCAAACTTTGTTCAAATTGGTCAACCTTGTTCAAAATGGTCAACTTTGGTCAAACTTGGTTTAATTGAACCATTTGGTCAACCCATACAACAAATTGTTCAAAATGGACCATTTGGGCAACCAAAATATTAAACTGGTCAAATTTGGTCAACTTGGTTAAAATGGTAGAGTTTGGACCAGATGACCACTACATTGACCATCAGGTCAATCCTTGACCTAACATGTGAAACTGTGGTGAAAATGACTTAACAGTTACCACAATAACCATTTGGTTAACACAAACATCCAATTAGCCCGATTGGTCAAATTGGCCAAACTCGTCAACTTTGGTCAAATTGGTCAACCATGGTCAAAATGGTCAACTTTGGTCAAACTTGATCAAATTAAACTGTTGGGTCAACCTAGGCATCAAATTGGTCAAAACGGACCATTTGGTCAACCTAAACTCTAAATTACTTAAATTTGGTCAGACTGATCAACTTTGGTCAAATTGGTGAAACTTGGCCAAAAAAGTCAATTTTAAACCTAATGACATCGCTTTGACCACTAGTCAACCCTTAACTTAACTGGTCAAACTTTGGTCAAAATGACCTAATAATCACCATGATAACTATTTTGTCAATACAGACATCAAATTGACCCAATTGGTCAAATTTGGTCGAATCGATCGACTTTGTTCAAATTCGTCGACCCTCGTCAAAATGGTCGATTTTGGTCGAGCTTGATCAAATTGAACCATTTGGTCAACCCATGCAACAAATTTGTCAAAATGGTTGTAAGATTGGTAAACTTTGGTCAAATTGGTTAAACTTGGTCAAAATGTTCAATTTTGGACTCAATGATCACGACATTGTCCGCCAGGTCAACCCTTGACCTAACTGGTTGAACTTTGTTCAAAATGAACTAAGAGTCACCATAATAACCATTTGGTCAACACACATATCTAATTTACCCAATTGGTCAAATTTGGTCAAGCTGGTCAAGTTTGGTCAAATTTCTCAACCCTGGTCAACTTTAATCAAACTTGGTCAAGTTGAACCATTTAATCAACCTAGATATCAAATTGGTTGAAATGGACCATTTGATCAACTTAAACACTAAATTTGTTAAATTTTGGTTAAACTGATCAACTTTAGTTAAATTAGTTAAACTTGGTCAAAATGGTCATTTTTGGACCCGATGACCACTACATTGACCGTCGAGTCGACCTATGACTTAATTTGTCAAACTTTGGTCAAAAGGATATAATAGTTACCACGATAACCATTTAGTCGATATGAACATCCAATTGACCAAATTAGTCAAATTCGGTCAAGTCGGTCAACTTTCGTCTAATTGGTCGGCCGAGTTAAAATGGTCATCTTTGGTCGAACTTTGTCAAATTGAACTAGTTTGGTCAACCTAGGCACAAAATTGGTCAAAATGGACCATTTGGTTAACCTAAACACTAAATTGGTCAAATTTGGTCAAATTTGGTCAAATAGGTCAGCTTTGGTCAAATTAGTTAAACTTCGTCAAAATGGTCAATTTTGGACCTAATGACCACCACATTGACCACAAAGTCAACCCTTGACCTAACTAGTCAAAGTTGGTCAAAATGATATAATAGTCACCACAATAACCATTTGGTCAATACAGCATCCAATTGACCCAATTGGTCAAATTTGGTTAATTTGTTCAACTTTGGTTAAATTGGTCAACCCTATTTAAATTGTTCAACTTTGGTCAAACTTTCTCTAATTGAACAATTTGGTCAACCATACAGCAAATTGGTCATAATGGATCATTTTGTCAACTTAAACACTAAATTGGTCAAAATTCATTAAATTGGTCAAATGGGTGAAACTTGATTAAAATGGTCAAGTTTGGACCCAATGACCATCACATTAACCACCAGGTCTTAACCTAACTGGTCAAACTTGGTCAAAATGATCTAATAGTCATCACACTAACTATTTGGTCAATACTGACATCTAATTGAGCTAATTAGTCAAATTTAGTAAACTTTAGTCAAATCAGTCAACCCTGGTCAAAATAGTCAACTTTGGTTAAACTTGGTAAATTGAACCATTTGTTCAACCCAAACACCAAATTGTTCAAAATGGACAATTTGGTCAACCAAAACACTAAATTGGTCAAATTTGGTCAAATTGGTAAACTTTGGTCAAATTTGTCAAACTTGATCAAAATGATCAATTTTTTACCCAATTACCACCACATTGACCACCAGGTCAACTGTTGACCTAACTGTCCAACTTCGGTCAAAATGAACTAATAGCCACCACAATAACTCGCTGGTCAATTCGCACATCCAATTGACTCAATCGATGAAATTTGATCAAACTAGCCAACTTCAGTTAAAATGGTCATCTTTGGTCAAACTTTGTCAAATTGAACCATTTGGTCAATCTAAATACGAAATTGGTCAAAATGGATCCTTTAGTAAACCTAAACACTAAATTGGACAAATTCGGTCAAACTGGTAAACTTTGGTCAAATTAGTCTAACTTGCTGAGAATTGTCAATTTTTGACCTAATGACTACCACATCGACAATCAGATCAACCCTTGACCTAACTGGCAAAACTTGGTCAAAATGGCCAAATAAGCCTCCACAATTACCATTCGGTCAACCCAAATACCAAATTGTTCAAAAGAGACCATTTGGTCAACCTAAATACTAAATTAGTCAAATTCGGTTAAACTGGTCAACTTTGGTCAAATTGGTCAAATCTAGTTAAAATGCTCAATTTGGACCCAATGAACCCCACATTGACCACCAGGCCAACCCTTGACCTAACGATCAAAATTTGGTCAAAATGACCTAATAGTCTTCACAATAACCATTTGGTCAACACAAACATCCAATCGACCAAATTGTTCGAATTTAGTCAACCGATCAACCTTAGTCAACCCCAGTCAAACTTGTAACATTAGTCAAACTCGTCAAATTGAATCTGCTTGATTAACTATTTGATCAACCCGAATGTAAAATTGTTCAAAATGGACCATTTGGTCAACCTAAACACTAAATCGGTCAAATTTGGTCAAGCTCGTCAACTTTGGTCAATTGGTCAAACTTAGCCAAAATTGTCAATTTTGGACCCATTAATCACCACATCGATCACCGGGTCAATCCTCGACCTAATCGGTCAAACTTCGTGAAAATGACTTAATAGTCACCACAATAATCATTTGATCAATACGGACATCCAATCGACCCAATCGGTCAAATTCGATCAAACCGTCAACTTTGGTCAAATCGGTCAACCCTGGTCAAATCGGTCAACTTTGGTCAAATTTGGTCAAAATAAACTGTTGGGTCAACCCATGCACCAAATTGGTCAAAAAGGACCATTTGGTCAGCCTAAACACTAAATTGCTTAAATTTGGTCAAACTGGTCATCTTTAGTTAAATTGGTCAAACGTTGTCAAAATGGTCAATTTTGAACCTAATGACTCCATAATTACCACTAGATCAACCCTCGACTTAATTGGTCAAACTTTGGTCAAAATGGCCTAATAATCACCACAATAACCATTTGGTTAATTCATACACCCAATTGACCAAATTGTTCAAATTTAGTCGAACCGGTCAACTTTGGTCAAATTCGTCAACCATGGTCAAAATGATCAAATTTGGTCAAACTTGGTCTAATTAAACCATTCGGTCAACCTAGACACCAAATTTGTTAAAATGGACTTTGTGGTCAACTTAAACACTAAATTGGTCAAATTTGGTAAGACTAGTCAACTTTGGTCAAATTAGTCAAACTTGGTCAAAATGATCAATTTTGGACCCAATGACCACTAGATTGTCCACCAGGTCAACCCTTGACCTAATTGGTCGAACTTTGTTCAAATTGACCTAATAGTCACCATAATAACCATTAGGTTAATACAAACATCCAATTTAGCCAATTGTTCAATATTGGTCAACCCTGGGCAAATGGTCAACTTTTGTCAAACTTGGTCAAATAGATCCATTTGATCAACCCAGATATCAAATTGGTCAAAAGGACCATTTGATCAACCTAAACACTAGATTGGTCAAATTTGGTCGAACTGGTTAACTTTAGTCAAATTAGTCAAGCTTGGTTAAAATGGTCAATTTTAGACCAAATGACCATGACCCACTTTTAATATTTATGCAATTTATGTTTATAGCAACGACACCAAAAACTTGATCCCGCTTAAAATATAGATATATGATTTAATGTATAATGTGGATTCTACGCAAGTATACGTATCATATCAAGTAATACATGGCTCTAGTGGAGTCCTGGTTATCTATCCCACATGGAAGTTTTTAACAGATTTGTTATCAGCTAAATTTAAAAGGAATTACTTACTAATAAAGTGAACGAAAATTCAAAGTAACTATAAACTAAAGTAAACTAATGCTTGAAATAATTTGATTTAAATACTTCGAAAAAGTATCATTCTCCTTGTTTTTAGAAAGTTAAGTGAATGATGAATTTAAATAAATTTTTAAATTGTATCGTGACAAATAGGAGCATTCCTATTCTTTACCCTTTGGTCCATGTGCAAAAAACATTGACTAATCCTATGTTTGATTACCGAATCTGCGGCTGAGTCCGGGAGGATACCGGCTACCACTTCGTAGCTCCCACGTTCCCCTCACTCCGAGGGCTAACATCTACACTTCGACTCTCGAAACAAGAGGACCGAATTGAGTATTTTAGTCCGTCACACTAAAATATCCAATTCTACGCCCGATAATTAATATTTCCCTATTTATTTGCACTGACCTTCCAAGGCTTTTGACTTCCCCGAATATTGGATGTAATTTTTACTATAGTTGATAATTCAACATATTTTAACTACTCAATCGGTCGATTGAAAGTAAATTAAGTTTTAAGTAAAAAATTATCACAATTTATTTATATTATATTAGGTGCTTCTATTTAATTTCATCAATCCACATAATTTTCATAAACAAGGAGAAATACTAAGAAAACTACTCAGAATGCATGGGAATAAAACAAAGCATGGATTTCATTTAAAGTTAACAACAATAAACAAAGACACTTATCTTAATTTCCTCCCATGCGTACTCCTTGAAGTTCATTTGACTTTTCCTTCTAGTACAACAAACTAAATAAGCACTCAACTAATGAACTCACTAAACACACTCGTAATTACATAAAAGACTCTAGAGAAACTTTTTTAAGACTCAAAAGACACACCAATGACACACCAATGACACACCAATGACATACACATGACACTAGAATTCAGCCTCTATTTATAGAGGTAAGCAAAGGTCCAAGCGGTGCTTAAACACCTCTTCAAAAAGTGTCCAGGTTCAATGTATATGCATTTTGAACTAGCTCGCAGTCGGCGGGGAACGACCTCGTCGTCAGCGGGGCTTCTAGAAGGTCTTCAAACTGCGTGATCTCGCTATCGGTGGGCTCATGCTCGCTGTCGATGAGGTAGTTATAATTCCTTCAGAAATTCTCCTCACGATCTCGTCGTCGGCGGCCTCGATCTCGTCGTCGGTGAAGTAGTTATATTTGCATGAATTTCCTCCTTTTTGATCCAAATTTGCTCCATTTCATGCTTTTTGCTTCCATCACTTATAAATCTTTATTCCTGCAATAAAATAAAGAAAATATCTTTCTTTAAAGCGCAATTTCATCAAAAATAGATATGAATTTCTTGATGTATTTTTCTGTGATCAGACCACCACATTGACCGCCAGGTCAACCCTTGACCTAATTTGTCAAACTTTGGTCAAAATGATATAATAATCACCACAATAACCATTTGGTCACTAAAGACATCAAATTGACAAAATTGGTCAAATTTGATCAAAATTGCCAACTTTTGTCAAATTGATCAACCCTGGTCAAAATGGTCAAATTTGGTCAAACTTGGTCAAATTGAACATTTTGGTCAACCCAGATGCCAAAAAGGTCAAAATGGACCATTTGGTCGACCAAAAACTAAATTTGTTAAATTTAGTCAAACTGGTCAATTTTTGTCAAATTAGTCAAACTGGTCAAATGGTCAATTTTGGACGCAATGACCACCACATTGACCACTAAGTCAGCACTTGACCTAGCTTGTTAAACTTTGTTCAAAATGACCTAATAGTCACCATAATAATCATTTGGTTAATACACACATTCAATTTACCTAATTGATCAAATTTGGTCAAACTGGTCTGGTTTGTTCAAATTAGTCAACCCTAATAAAAATGGTCAACTTTGGTCAAACTTGTTCAAATTAAACCATTTGATCATCCTAAACATCAAATTGGTCAAAATGGACCATTTTATCAACCAAAACACTAAATTAGCCTAATTTGGTCAAACTAGTGAAGTTTAGTCAAATAAGTCAAACTTGGTTAAAATGGTTAATTTTGATCCCAATGACCACCACATTGACCGCCAGGTCAATCTTTGTCCCAATTTGTCAAACTTTGGTCAAAATGATAAACCATTCACCACAATAACCATTTGGTCAATACAGACATCCAAATGACCAAATTGGTCAAATTTGGTTAAATTGGTCAACTTTAGTCTAATTGATCAACCCTGGTTAAAATGGTCACCTTTGGTCAGACTTGGTCAAATTGAACCGTTTGGTCAACCCAGACACCAAATTTGTTAGAATGGACCATTTGGTCATCCTAAACACTAAATTGGTGAAATTTGGTCAAACGGGTCAACTTTAGTCAAATTAATCAAATTTGGTCAAAATGATCAATTTTGGACCCAATAACCATCACATTGACCACCAGGTTAACCCTTGACCTTACTGGTTAAACTTAGTCAAAATGATCTAATGGTCACCACAATAACCATTTAGTCAATACAGATATCCAATTTACCAAATTGGTCAAATTTGGTCAAACTTTGGTCAAATTGGTCAACCCTGTCCAAAATGGTCAACTTTTGTTAAACTTGGTATGATTGAACCATTTGGTCAACCCATACAGAAAATTGGTCAAAATGGACCATTTGGGCAACCTAAACACTAAATTGGTCAAATTTGATCAACTGATCAAATTTTTTAAACTTGGTCAAAATGGTAAATTTTGGACCCAAAGACCACTACATTGACCATCAGGTCAATCCTTGACCTAACATGTCAAACTTTAGTCAAAATGAATTAACAGTCACCACAATAACTATTTGGTCAATGCAAACATCCAATTTACCCATTTGGTCAAACTTGTCAACTTCGATTAAATTGGTCAACTCTGGTCAAAATAATCAACTTTGGTCAACCTTGGTCAAATTAAATTGTTGGGTTAACCTAGGCATCAAATTGGTTAAAAAGAACCATTTGGTCAACTTAAACTCTAAATTACTAAAATTTGGTCAAACTGATCAACTTTGGTTAAATTCGTGAAACATGGTAAAAAAAGTCAATTTTAAACCCAATGACACCACTTTGACCACCGGGTCAACCCATGACCTAATTGGTCAAACTTTGGTCAAAATGACCTAATAATCACCACAATAACTATTTTGTCAATACAGACATCCAATTGACCTAATTGGTCAAATTTGTCGAACTAGTCAACTTTGGTCAAATTCGTCAACCCATGTTAAAATGGTTAATTTTGGTCAAACTTGGTCAAATTGAACCATTTGGTCAACCAATACAACAAATTTGTCAAAATGGACTGTTTGGTCAATTTAAAAACTAAATTAGTCAAATTTTGTAAGATTAGTAAACATGCTTAAATTGGTTAAACTTGATCAAAATGTTCAATTTTTGACTCAATCACCACGACATTGTCTGCCAAGTCAACCCTTGACCTAACTGATCGAACTTTTTTCATTGCTCATACGTGATCTACCTAAAAAATACCCATTTTTATGCCCTATTTATTATTCATATCTTAAGGATATTATGCTTTAATGAAAAGTATTTTCATGTTTTTGGATGTAGATGATTAAAAAAGAGTCCAAGAAAGAAAAAGAAAGAAAAAGGAGCAAAAAGAGGAAAAATGGAGCTTATAGTGCAAAATATTGAAATTATTAGCTCGGCGCCATCCGACGCTAAGCACCAGCTTCGATACGGATGTTGTCAAGTTTTTTGATGACTTTCGGCGCTTATTTTGATCGTGTTAGCGGTTATTGGAGCTTATAGAAGACTAGAAGTTACTATAATATATAGAACATGTGATACAATGTATTTAAACATAAGGAAACAGTCTGGATCCCGAAGAGGTGCAATCCAAAGTGAAGAGGTGTGAAAGACCTGGTCACAGAGTCCGACGCCTAGGCGCCAGATCTCGGCGCCTAAGCGCGACAGTTTCCTTCTAGAAGATGCATTCAATTTGGACAATTTTGAAGAGGTGCCTTAAGCAACCCCTGGTCAAATTTAGAGCTCTATAAATATGAGCCCATTCTAAAGAAAAAATCGCACTAATTCCCCCCCTCTGAGTACACATACCCATTTTAGCATTTTCTCTCCCCTCTTTAGTTTTATTTAATCTCTTCCATACTTAGGGTGCCACATTACTTTGTATCTAGTGAGTTTATTTTGAGTATTTATTGTGTGTTATTGCTGTTGGAGTCCTTCATCATTGCTTTGGAGTCAGTAGAGTCACAGATCACTGAAGGAATACTTTAGATAAGTATTTCGTACTTTGGTTCAAAGTTTTATAAATATGTTTTGTTGTGTTATTTCAATGTGTTCCGAGTAGTTAGTTATCTTTCTCCTTTCAACTATGAAAAGATTATAAATTAATTAAATTTTTTAGAGAATTAAATTTAAAATATTTTAAAACATCGTGATGATATTAATACTCGATCTTAGTTTACCTTTTAAATTGGTCATTTAAAATGTTAAAACCCGTCGAAGAATTTTGAAACCTATCCGGAGATAAATTCTTAACTAAGTAGATTTCACATGAATCCTTAGGTAATTGCAGCTATACGCGGATTATTTAAGGTGAAGTGCAAATAAATAGTAAGATATTATTTATTGGGTGTAAAATTAATTTGTTTTTAGAGTGACATACTAAATTCTAATAATTTGGTTTATGAAAGGTAACGGGTCACTGGTAGTGTCGACTATAGGGACATCTAGTAGTGTGAGCCTAGATTAACCCATTATACTAATAAAACATCCTAGCCGATCTATAGATTAGTCAATGTTCTTTGCACCTGGAACAAAGGGTAAAGAATAGGAATGCTTCTATTCGGCACAATACTATAATCTAAATTCCCTACATAAGTTAATTATTCGATAAATCTCGCATTAGTTGAGAAGAATAAATTCATTTTTATACTTACGTTAAATTTTAATTACCGCTTACATTACTTTATTATCGCTTACTCGCTTACTTACTTATAGTAAAAATTATTAGTAAATCAAATTTGAAAACATATATAAAAAAAGAGTATATAAATTGCATTTAATTTGAAAATTCCAAAATATTTCTTACATTTCTTACTTTTTATAAATTTACTATCCCTGTGGGATCGATAACCAGGACTCCACTAGAGCCCTGTATTACTTGAAGGATACGTATACTTGCATTTAAAATTGCGACTTTTACAATAATTATTATAAAATCTAAATATAAATTAATAAAAGTAAACCTCGCGCATTAAGTTTTTGAAGCCATTTGCCAAGAATTAAATATTATAAAAAGTATCAACTTCTTATATTTTAAAGCATATATAAAGTCACATCACATCAAGTTTTTGGCGCCGTTGTCGGGGATCAAACAAAAAAATAATAAAAAGTAAAAAGAAGAAAAAAATAAAAATAAAAATAATATAATATAAAAACAAAACAAAAATTTTTTTTAAAATTTTTTCGTATTGTTGGAACCGAAGGATTACTACCTTTTGATTTTGAATTAGAAAGAACAATAAAAAGAATTAAAAAATGAAAACAAATTTCAAAACATCAAGAAATGGCTAACTTACATAACAATAATCAAATTCCAATCGAAATTAATGAACAAAATATTTATAAACCATTAAGGGAATATGCAAACCCTACAGCTGATGAACTTCATGTTAGTATTCAAATTCCAGCTATAGATGCTAATTCTTTTGAGCTTAAACCTTCTATTATTCAAATGGTTCAAATCAATCAATTTAGAGGAACACCTAATGAGGATCCAAATTTACACCTTGCTACTTTTTTAGAACTTTGTGCTACCTTTAAATATAATAATGTTTTTGATGATGTTATTAAAGCTTAGTCTCTTTCCTTTTTCCTTAAAAGATAAAGCAAAGATGTGTCTTAATTCATTAGCAACTTGTTCTATTAAAATATGGGTTGATATGACACAAAAATTCCTTGCTAAATATTTTCCTCCTTCTAAAACTGCAAAATCGAGAAATGACATTACTTCATTTACGTAATTTGATGGAGAAACAATTTATAAAGCTTGGGGAAGATTTAAAGAACTATTAAGAAAATGTCCTCATCATGCTTTACCGTGATTGGTTAATTATTCAAACATTTTATAATGGACTTATTGGATCACTTAGATCTATTATTGATGCTTCGTCGGTGGTTCTTTAATGGCTAAGACATTCGAAGAAATCTACACCTTAATCGAAGTAATGACTAATAATAATTTTCAATGGCCCTCTGAAAGGGTTAATCCTAAAAGAATTGCTAGTATTTAAGATAATGAAGCTTTTCTATTTTAGCTTCACAAGTGGCTATGATATCTAAGAAATTAAATAATTTTGCTATTAATATATCACATGTACGTAATGACAATTTTGCAAATTCTGATGATTCTCAATCAATGGAAACTTTGCAAGCTATTGCTAGTAAAACTAATAACCCTTATTCTAATTATTATAATCCTAGTTGGAAAAATCATCCTAATTTTAATTGGACTAATGGAAATCAAGTTAATCCAAATTGGAACAATCAAGGAAATTCAAACTATGAACCAACTTATCCTCCCGGTTATAACAATCAACAAAAAAATTTGTTTGTAGAAGAATTGATCTTGCAACTAAGCAATCAGCCTACAAATTCAAAACACTCGCTATTCGTAATATTGAGAATCCGATGGGTCAAATCGCTAATTTCATTAATTACAGACCTCAAGGAACACTGCCTAGCAATGTCAAAATTAATCCTAAAGGATCTGAAAAAGAACATGAACAAGCAAAAGCTGTACAACTCAGAAGTGGAAAGGAATTAAAAGAGAAAACACGGAATGAGATTGAAAAGAGAAAGAAGTTGAAGAGATTGAAAAACCTAAAGATACCTTTTCTCCAAGTAAATATCAGACTGTTGTACCTATTGAAGTGGAAGTTGAAAGAGCACCACCACCTTTTCCTCAAAGACTTAAATAGCAGAAGCTTGACCATCAATTTTCTAAGTTCTTTGAAATTTTTAAGAAACTTACCATCAACATTACTTTTGCTGAAGCTTTGGAGCAAATGCCAAGCTATGCAAAATTTATGAAGGATATTTTAAGCAAGAAGAGAAAATTTGAAGCTTATGAAACTGTTGCATTAAGTGAAGAATATAGTGCAATAGTTCAAAAGAAATTACCTCAGAAATTTAAAGATCCCGGAAGTTTTTCTATACCATGTACTATTGGAGAAAAATTTCGTGGAAAAGCCTTATGTGATTTAGGAGCCGGAATTAATCTCATGCCATTTTCAATCCTTTGAAGGTTAGATTTAGGAGAGATTTCTCCTACCACCGTAACTCTACAAGCTAGTCGATCGATCGATCAGTTATCCTAAAGGAGTTATAGAGGATGTTCTTGTTAAGATAGATAAATTTATCTTCCCTGTGGATTTCATTGTTCTAGATATGGAAGAAGATAAATAAATACCTATCATTTTAGGGAGGCCTTTTCTAGCCATCGGTCGAGCTATGATTGATGTGCAAAAAGGAGAATTAACAATGAGAGTTAATGATCAAGAGATAACATTCAATTTTCTGAAATCAATGAGGTATCCTGATAAAGTAAAATGCTATCGGATGGATATTTTTGATTATATAATTGAAAAGCATTATCAAGAAAAATGTAAGGTCATTTCTGATGATAAAGATAAAGAATCTATGTTATATAATGAGTCATTAAATGAAGAAAATTTATCTGAAGAAACTCATTATTTTCATGAAAATTAGGAAATTTTAGACAACTAAAAATGATATACTTTTACCCTTAATTGAAAAAGCCCCTGAACTGGAATTAAAAATGTTACTCGCACATTTAAAGTATGCATTTCTTAGAAATTCATTAACTTTACCTATAATTATATCTTCAGAATTAAACAAAGATCAAGAAGAGAAATTAATAGAAGTTCTGAAGAAATATAAGAAAGCTTTTTGTTGGACTATTGCAGATATAGAAGGAATAAGCCTTCAATCTATATGCATAGAATTTTAATGGAAGAAAATTGTAAACTCACTATTGAACCTCAAAGAAGACTAAATCCAACTATGAAAGAGGTTGTCAAGAATGAGATTTTGAAATGGTTCGATGCTAGAATTATTTATCCTATTTCAAATAGCCAATGGGTGAGTCCTATTCATTGTGTTCCAAAGAAAGGAGGAGTACCTGTCATTGTTAATGAAAAAAATGAATTAATCCCAACAAGACAAGTCACTGGATGGCGAGTTTGCATTGACTATCGAAAATTAAACAATGCCACTATAAATGATCATTTTCCTTTGCATTTATTGGATCAAATGCTATATAAATTAGCTGCACACTCATATTTTTATTTTGCTGGATGGATATTTTAGTTATCATCAATTACCCATTGCTCCTGAGGATCAAGAAAAGACAACATTTACAAGTCCTTATGGAACATTTGCCTTTAGAAGAATGCCTTTTAGTTTATGCAATGCACTTGCAACTTTTCAAAGATGTATGATGTCAATATTCTGTAATTTGATTGATAAAGGAATTGAAGTATTTATAGAATATTTTTCAATTTTTGGAACTTCTTTTGAATATTGCTTGGAAAATATAACGAAAGTTTTAAAGTGATGTGAAGAAACAAATTTAGTTCTAAACTGGGAAAAATGTCAGTTTATGGTCACAGAAGGAATTATACTTGAACATAAAGTTTAACCAATAAGGATGAAAGTTGATCAAAGAAAAGTGAAAATTATTGTTGAACATCAACCACCTACTATCGTTACTGATGTGAGAAGTTTTCTGGGTCATGCTGGATTTTATAGGAGATATATAAAGAATTTTTCTAAAATTGCTAAACCTCTTTGCCATTTATTGGAAAAAGAAGCTAACTTTGAATTTAATGAAGATTGTCTGAATGTGTTCAATATTCAAAAAGAAAAATTAATCACTACACCCGTTATTGTTGCACCTGATTGGAATAAACATTTTGAATTAATGTGCGATGCAAGTTATTATGCAATCGGAGTTGTATTAGGACAAAAATATGAGAAAATTTTTAAAGTTATATACTATGCTAGTAAAACTCTTAATGAAACTCAAATAAATTATACTACTACTGAAAAAGAGCTTTTAGCAATAGTATATGCCTTTGATAAATTTAGACCATATCTTCTTGGAACAAAATGTATCGTACATATTGATCATTCTGCTTTTAAGTATTTAATATCTAAAAAGGATTCTAAACCTAGATTGATCAGATGGGTGTTACTCTTACAAGAATTTGATTTTGAAATTCTAAACAGAAAAGAAACTGACAACCAAATTGCTGATCATTTATCTAGAATCATAAATAATAGTGTTGACCTCATTTTTGATGAGGTATTGTCTTTTCTCTCTTCTTAGTCCTTAGGATCTAGCCTTAGGCTTTTCCTTTGACTAATCCTAGAGGACTAGAAATGGGACCCACCACTTAGAAATTTCAAATACTTCTTGATTCCTTCAAACCTCACATGTTTGATTGTAAACCCCAGTGCCACTTGGAGGGTTAAGACCAATATGTGGAGGTTTAAAGGATGAGTTTCCTATAAGACTCTTTGGCCTTAGGAGTACCCTGGATGGTCTGGTCTGGTGAGGTCTAGCTTGCACACACCACACTCTAACACATTCTGAACCCTAAACCCACCAAAATACCCCAATACCCTCCAAATAACCTCCAAATACTCAAAATACCATTTTTAACCCAAAAATCTAAAAATTCCAATAATTCCTAGAAAATTCCGGAAAATCCCAAATATTCTCAATTTCATTTTGTTCAACTACACTATAGGCCAATTTTGTCAATTTGACCCAATTTTATAAAAATCCCCATTTCACCAGTTTTTGACGTGACCGTCGACGAGGTTGTCTGAACGACCTCGGATGACGAAACAGACCGCACCGTTGCGTCCGGAACGTCAATTTTAGCCAGGTAGGATATCCATTTTAGCCGGGTAGGAACATCTGGAATTGTTTTATGAAAAGATTTGGATGATATGAATTTAAAAGGAGTAAAGTTTAAGAATGCGATATACAAAACACATATGAGTTGGGTAGAGTAGGGACTTTAAAAAATCTTATGCAATTCAAATTTTTTTTGTACCTTTATAATTACATTCATATATTTCATGTATTTAAATTGAATGGATCAATTCTCATACAAATTTCTTGGGTGGTATTTGCGAGGTACGTTGGAGCGTGGATGTGACACCGACAGCTTGAAGCAAGCGGCGAGGTGACTTCGAATCAAGTGTCAGCTGGAGAGCTTTCCCTCCTTGCAAAGGTGGCTATGAAAGAAGGTGAATCCATTGCAACATATAAATGCAGTTTCTAATTATTTATTCTTACTCTTGAGCTTGCCTTGCAACTTCAAAAATATTTATCCTCTTTACAATATTTGATTTCACTTGGATGAAGCATTTGAGAAATTGTAGGTTTTAGATTTTTCTGAATCACTCTAGATTTCTCCATTTTCTCTACTCGTTTATATGTGAAGCTTATGTTTAGATCAATTTTGCAACTCAAAACTGCTCTATGTCTAGTCCTACATGCTTTTAAATGATCTGGAGTCAATGCTTTATGGATTTATGAAGTTTACGAATGATTGGTACTAATTATAAAGGAATTACTTGTGTTTTTTGTCTCTTAAGTTCAATATACTATCAAATCTGATAAAAGACCATTTGGGTATTAAATTTTGGATGCTTGGCATGTAAATTCAAACCTAAACTTATTGATATATTTGCATACACGTTTTTTATACTTAAGCCTATGAAATTGTAAAGTTTGATTACTCATATATTTTGACACTTAAATATATAAATGTGTAATATTGGTTATTTAAACTTAAAATACTTTATGTATTAAACATAAATCTAGATATAAATTTATATATTTATTTAATTTCAATGCATTTCATACTTAATACATAATAAAAATATAAAAATATATAATTTTCGAATTTTTTTGAAATAATATTTACATATGTATAATTTTCAGATTTTTATAATATTTAAATATATAACACTCAATTTAAACGTATTAATTTAAAATTTTGGTATTTCATATGTATAACACTTAAAAATTATATGTACATTTATTATCTGTCAAAATTACTGTAGTTATGTAAATATACACCTAAATTATTGTATTGAATATGAAAATATTAAATTTCTTAACTTTTACATAAAAAAAGAAAGTTTTTAGATCTTTAAATCATTATGAGCTTACGTCTTAAATTGAAGGATACGAATTTATATCTTAAACCTTAAGCATATGATATCCTAAAATAAGTCTAAACATTCCCATAAACTCAATAACAATAATAATAAAACATACATAACGATAGTACATACTAAGATAAATGTAAATACATGCATATATATCTATATAAAACCATAACAATAAGTAACAAATGAATGATAATAACAATGATGAAAAGGGGAAGAGAGATTATTATTATTATTATATACTAAGTTAAAGTTATATGTTTGAGGAGCTTGAAATGAAAGTTAAATATGTAAACACATATGCATTGATTGACATGTATGTAAACCTTCCCCGTATTCTTATGTACGCATCTTAACACTATTTGAGAGAATGTTCATATTTGATTGTAAATATGTAAATGAGACGACGATAGCGATCACAACAACAAAACAAAAGACGATCTTCAATCTAATTCTTCATAATTTAAATAACAAACCCATAGGATTTCGAGGTAGTTCGCCTAGCGCGACGTAAATCCTAACTTCGTCTTTAGGCTTTTGCACAGCTCTGTTGTGCAATATAAGCCCTAACACTTTAGGATTCCTAGGTCGTCGTCCGATACGACATAAACCCTCACATCTTCGAGACTATTTGCATGACTGTGTCATGCAAATATAAGTCCTAATTAATTAAAATTGGTAGGATGGAAACATTAAGTAAATTTCCAAATTTAAGCCAAACCATAGGATAGTGTGGGAAGTTGCCAAGATTCTTCTTGGATCCTCGACTTCTCCTACTTCTCTTCCTTTTGGACTCCCGAAAATAAATGTTCCAAATTTGAGCTAATCCCTTTTGAAATTTCAAAAATCCAATCCTTTGAAAACTTTAAACTTTGAAATTCTCGAGAGCAAAACCACTCGATCATTATTGAGAGTTTTCTTAAATGATTCACTTCATTTAAGATGTAATTAACTATAGGGGCTTGCCCTTATAGGGAACTTTAAGAACTCGGGTAATATAAACCTCGCTTAATTCCTTTATATTAAGCAGGGGAACTTGTCGGCTTATAAAATTGATTCGTAGACCAAATGGATGTCACAAATCTTCTAGTTTATTTAACCGAGCTCCATCATCAAGCAGTGTGTCTACTTTCCGGGATAGATATACAGTTTGTGGTGCGGTGTTCGTTTATATAAACTATTCAGGATGTGAGATCAGTTTGATTTCATATCTTAAAATTTTCAAATTTAAAATTATTTTCAAAATCAAATACTACTTTTCAAATTATTTATTTAAATTAAAATAAAAATTCGCCGACAATTTCTGTAGGCGACCTCTTTTCAAAAATACAACACTCAACCTAAAAATATGCCGACAACTTCTGGTTTTTCTTTCATAAATCGGTAGTGAGTCCATGCCCCTAGTGGACCAAACTACTATTCTTTCCGTTGGCATACCCCGCTCATTTCTGTCTTGAGCGAGTATAGTCAACTCCTTTTTGGATTCTGGAGCCACTGTTTAGACACCCCTAAACAGAGAGGTTCCGGAATCCTCCCACCTCCCTCGGAGAGGCGAGGTAGACCCCCAATAGGTGTGTTGAGACTAGGGGTGCTCTCATCGAAGTGAGTTCGACGCGAATTCAACCTCCTCTAAATCTCGGACGGGTCCGATACTCATTCCTCTTTAGGTTTGACTTGTTGTAAACATGTCAAACTGAAATTCCGCTCTAACAACCTTCCAATAAACTCTAAACAAAATAAAATTTTGTTAAAATTTTAATTCAAAATAAAATTTTCAAAACCCATCAAATATACAATAATAAAACAAAATGCAAAATTTTGAAATAAAAAAAATTTACATGAATAAATTTTAAAGACTGCCCAGTTTACAAGACAAGTGCGTTAACTTGAGTATTACATCTAAAATTACAAGGCTGAGGGCGTCACTGACTTCTGAATGTTCTTCAAAAGACAATCTACACATCCACCGAAGGACCGTCCCGCGACGAAGCCGCTAACAAGTTCAAATGCCATGGATTGACAAATAAATGGATACGAGAAGGGTAATGGGTAGTGGGTCCCGACCCTCCCACCACAAAATGGTTGAAAGAGATGACGACTTGATGACGGTTCGTGGGACCCAGCCCTCCCACCACAACAAAAAATACATGCTCGAGGACGTTCGAAGTTCAGCAGAAAGACAATCGATGGGTGATAAACGATGAAACTTCAACATTTTAATAAGAATATGACTTCGGGGAGAATGAAATTAATGTCCTAATAACCGAGTCCTTCACTTTAAGGAATCTCGGATTGAGTCCTAAGTGGATTTTGAAATGAAGCAGAGTGTGCTTGAAATACGAGTAATCGATCCGGATATCGAGGGTCTTTTAATTTTCCGCCATGTGACGGGGTCCAGCATTTTTGGATGAGTTTTAATATCCCGGGATTCATATTAAGAAACATTTCGGATTAATTAATTAGGGGAGTTTCGACATTCAAAATCTTTAATAGAAATATGTCTTACCGAGATACGATAATTCTCGAGAAAACAAAAGGAGTAAAAAGAAAAAAAAGTGTTCCTGGGGAGAAGCTTGAGATGAGCACACAATCAAAAATTGGTGTCCCAATTCAGACATTCAAAATCTTTAACATGTGCTCCACCAGATACAGTAATCCCCAATAAAAAAAAGAGCGAAAAACTTCAGAAAAAAAAGAAAAAAAGAGAAAACAAGAATGTATTTGTACTTTGGTTCAAAGTTTTATAAATATGTTTTGTTGTGTAATTTTAATGTGTTATGAATAGTCGATTATCTTTCTCCTTTCAACTATGAAAATATTATAAATTAATTAAATTTTGTAGAGAATTAAATTTAAAATATTTCAGAACATTGCGATGATATTAATACATGATCTTAGTTTACTTTTTAAATTGGCCATTTAAAATGTTAAAACCTATTGAAAAATTTTGAGACCTATCTGGAGATAAATTCTTAACTAGTAGATATCACATGAATCCTTAGGTAATCACAGGCTATACGCGAATTATTTAAGGTGAAGTGAAAATAAATAGGAAGATATTATTTATTAGGCAAAAAATTAATTAGTTTTTAGAGTGACATACTAAATTCTAATAATTTAGTTTATAGAAAGGTAACAGGTCACTGGTAGGGCCGACCATAGCCACCCTTGGACATCTAGTAGTGTGAGCCTAGATTAACCCATTTTACTAATAAAACATCTCGAGTCGATCTATAGATTACTCAATGCTCTTTACACTCAGACTGAAAGGGTAAAGAATATGAATGCTTCTATTTGGCACAATACCATAATCTAAATTCCCTACAAAAGATAATTATTCCATAAATCTTAGATTAGTTGAAAAGGAGAAAGTAATTTTTATACTTGCATTAAATTTTAATTATCGCTTACTTTACTTTATTACCGCTTACTGCTTACTTGCTTATAGTAAAAATTGTTAGTAAATCAAATTTGAAAACATATATAAAAAAAGAGTATATAAATTGCATTTAATTTGAAAATTCCAAAATATTTCTTACATTTCTTTCTTTTTATAAATGTACTATCCCTGTAGGATCGATAACCAGGACTCCACTAGAGCCCTGTATTACTTGAACGATAAGTATACTTGTGTTTAAAATTGTGACTTTTACAATAATTGTTATAAAATCTAAATATAAATTAATAAAAGTAAACCTCGCGCATCAAGTTTTTGAAGCAATTTGATAGGAATTAAATATTCTAAAAGTGGTATCAAATTCTTGTATTTTAAAATATATATAAAGTCGCATCACATCAATTATATAATAGTAATAAAATAATATTATAATTATCATTCATGAAATTTTAGCCCGTGCACATCCTCGTAGAGAAGTAGATGTCCCTCTTAGCTAAAATCGACGTTCCGGACCCACTGGCGCAGTTCGTTTCGTCATCCGAGGTCTTTCAGGGCAATTCGGGCTACTTTTTGAGTGATTCAGCCAAAAAAGAATAATTCGCATATTTTAGGTAAAATCGACGCCCCTAACACAATCGTGTGATCCTTTTTGTCTTTCAGATTCGTTCGAGTGACTTTCTGACGATCAGATTAGAAACGATAATTTGCACAATTTTTACCCCACCCGCGAAGCCGTAGCAAAATAGACATCCTTCCTAGGTAATATTAATGTCCCGGACACACTCGCGTGGTTTGTTTCGTCGTTCGAGGTCATTTGAATAAGCTCACAGGTGGATGGGCCCATTTGAGCCAATTTCCCACGTGACGTGTCGAGTAACACCTATTGGCCCGACCAAAGTCATCTGATATGTGAATTGTCGACCGGCCTTCGCCTAGCGAAAGCCAGAACCTAACAAAATGAACCTGGCTACGTGCCCCTCAACACGCGCCGAAAGGTCAGAATGGATGTCTTGCGGCTACGGAGTTAACTCATTTGCATAAGATCCGACCACAGTACGCTCGAATGAATATCCCGTGCACATAATATAAAAAAATGATGCCAACAAAGGACCCCCAACAAGTGTGGTGCGCCGCTGAGGCACAGTGCACTTGTTGGAAGCATCCTTAAAGGAGAGTATCTATTGGTAGTTGAGGTGACATCCCAAGAAAAGAGTAAAAGAAACCTTGAGCAGACCATATAAATCAGACATGGTATGGTCGATGGTGTGGCTAACCTGTTGTGACCGGTTAATCACCAAAAATAGGTTCAGTGGTCGTAAAAGGCATAACCTATAAGGGGTGGTTTAGAGGTCGTAAAAGGCATAGCCATAACAATAGGTTCAGATGCCATAAAGGCATAACCTAGGGGGGTGGTTCAGAGGGCGTGAAGGCATAACCACGAAGGATCCCAACCAGGCCAGAAAAACTGGGCAAGGTATGGTTGGGGGTGGTGGTCAGCAGTCGAAGCTAACTGTCCACCGAAGAGCTCAGCCAGGCTAAATAAACTGGACATGGTATGACTGAGAAAAGATTTTCCTGACCTCATTCAAAATGAAAATATTGATCCATCTGACCTGATTCAAAATAACAGAATCGATGAAAATCTCGTACCTGACCACATTCGAAATGATAGGGTAGAAGGACCCAGCCAAGACAGATAAACTGGACATGTTTGACTGGGGAATTGCCTGACCACATTCGAAAAGGCAATATCGATTTGTTTGACCTCATTCAAAATAACAGATTCGATGAACATCCCATACCTAACCACATTCAAAATGGTAGGAGAGAAAGGACATAGCTAGACCAGATAAACTGGACATGTTTGGCTGGGGTTTGCCTGACCTCATTCGAAACAATATCAATTTGTTTGACCTCATTCAAAACAACAGAATCGATGAAAACCCCGTTCCTGACCACATTCAAAATGGTAGGAAAGAAGGACCCAGCCAGGCTAGATAAACTGGACATATTTGGCTGGGGTTTGCCTGACCTCATTCAAAACGACAATATCAATATGTTTGACCTCATTCAAAACAACAAAATTGATGAAAACCCCATACCTAATCACATTTGAAATGGTTGGGGAGAAGGCTCGATCATCTAGTGTGACCGAGTTTCCTGTTATGTTTCCCCTGAAAGAGACCCCGATTGCGAGTCTAACTGATCTCCTAGAGACGAAACACCCAGCATTTTAATCAGGCAGCTATAAAGCACAACATATCCTGATCAGAGGTGGTGATCAAACCAGTGACTATATAGTATGACCAACCGATAAGAAGGGACATTTGGTTTAGAGGCCGTGAAGGCATGACCAAACACTAATGGTTTAGGGTCCATAAAGGCATAACCACAAAAATAGGTTCAGAGGCCATAGAGGCATAACCTTGGAATGAGTTTAGAGGCCGTAAAGGCATGACCCAAGGAATGTCTGAAGAAGGGATACTCTCGTAAATGAATCGGCCCAAAAGGGACATATGGCCTGAGAAGTATCAAAAGGCTAATGAGCCGGATATGACAATATATTGTCATAATAGCTGACTAGAGCGTCATATAGCTCAAGAAATGTCATATCAAATGACTATAAAAGTAAAGTTGTCAAAAGACAGGGTATCCTCATAACAAAGCCGACTAAAGTGTCATGTGGCTCGATGAACATGGCTAGAAAGCTGAAAGTGTCAGGAGTTAGAATACTCTCGTAAATGAACTACGCCCAAAAGGGACATGTGGTCCAAGAAGTATCGAATGGATAATGAGTCAGATATGACAATATATTCTCAGAATAGCTGACTAGAGTGTCATATGGCTCGAGAAGTCGTATTAAACGGCTATGGGTCCAAAATGTCAAAAGAAGAGATGTCCTCATAACAGAGCTAACTAAAGTGTCATATGGCTCGAGGAGCATAGCTAGAAAGCCGAAAGTGTCCGAAGAAGTGATGTTTCCATAAGGAAGCTCACAAAAGCGTCACATGGCTTGAGAAACATCAAGGTATATGGCTATGTAAAGCCGAAAAATTCTCTCATGAGAGAACCAGCCGAAATGGGCATGCAGATCGGGAGACCTCAAATCCAAATGGATACGAAACCTGACGTGCCTCATAATTAGGTCTTATCATCAAGGGTCAGACAAGTGAAGGCAATAGTACCATTTATCGGAACATCAAATGATTAGAGAGGTATGTATCCCGATCGAAATAGTCTATGAGGTATGTATTCTGACTACACCTCAGGTGGAGTAGGAGATATGTATCGTACTTTGCATATCAAGTGATATGGGAGGTATGTATCCTGGTCGAGAATCAAATAGGATGAGAGTTATGTATCTCGCCTATGCATTAAATGAGCAGCCATATGGCGAAACAGCTTGAGGCAACATGCTCAAAGTATAGTCGGACGTCAATGTACTCCGACATAACATGGATCGATGGTAAAATAGATACGACATTGTACGGCTTATTTTTAGGTCGTGTGTTTTATTTTGAAAAGGGGGTCGCCTAACAGAAATTGTCGGCGAATTTTTAATTTAATTTAAATAAATAATTTGAAAAGTAGTATTTAATTTTAAAAATAATTTTAAGATATGAAATCAAACCGACCTCACATCCCAGATAGTTTATATAAACGAGCACCGCATCACAAACCGTGTATCTATCCCGAAGAATAGATACACTGTTTGGTGATGGGGCTTGATTAAATAAACTAGAAGATTTGTGACATCCGTTTGGTCTGCGAACCAATTTTATAAGCCGACAAATTCCCATGCTTAATATAAATGAACTAAGCAGGGTTTATATTACCTGAGTTCTTAAAATTCCCTATAAGGGCAAGCCCCTATAGTTAATTACATCTTAAGTGACGGGAATCACCTAAGAAAACTCTCGATAATAATCAGTAGTTATGCTCTCAAGAATCTCAAAGTTTAAGTTTTTAAGGGATTGAATTTTAGAATTTCAATAGGGAATGAATCAAATTTAGAACATTTTGTTTTGGGAATTCAAAGGAAGAAAGGTAGGAGAAATTACGCATTCGAAGCGAACTTCGGTAATTTCCCGACTATCCTATCGTTTGGCTTCGAATTTAGGAAAGTCATAATGTTTATTTAATGTTTTGATCTTGCCATTTTAATTAATTAGGACTTATATTCGTATGACATGATCATACAAAATAGACTTCGGAGATGCGAGGGTTTATGTCGTATCGGACGACTACCTCGAATCCTAAGACCTGGTTAGGGCTTAATTGTCAATGCAAATGACTAACGAAAAGATTGAGGATTTATGTTGCACTGAGGCAAACTACCTCGAAGTCCTATGGCTTGGTTATTTAATTCTAAGAAAGTTTTGCTGAAGTAGACTCAGGTTTTGCTGATGACGATGGTCGTGCTGCCCACCATGCTCCGAGCTCCTTTTGTTGCAGAGGGTTGTAACCAAGAGAGAAGAGAGGAGTTTGGTTTTAAAAATCTTAAAGTCCAAGTGTTTTTTATGTTTTAATTAAAACAAATCTTAAAGTTGATTATAACAACACCTAGGTTAAGATCCCACGGTTCCATCCTTCCGCATCGTTATTTTTATCGGATTCACTTAGTCCGGATGAATTTGCTAAACTCAACTAAATGAGTTCCACACTTTCATTTAGACCGTGGGAAATCCCTTTAGCAACACGTAGGTTACATCATCCGAGGTATTCCCGATCATCCAACAAGACGTTTTAATTTAGTTATAATTATAGTTTTATATTCTGTTTGTGATTAAATTGAGTTGTTTTATATTTTGAAATGTTGTGACGGTGAATTTTATCTTGTAATGACTTTTAATTTAGTTTTGGTTTTAGTTTTAGGGGCTATCCTAGAGGTGTGGGTTTTCATGCAACAATTGTTTATCATGCAAGAAATGTAAAGTGCATTTACAATAAAGTAAATTGCAAGAAAGTAAATTGCAACCAAATAAAAGCGTACCCGGAGGGTCTTCCCGTCATCCCGAGCCGCACTTAAACACAATTTAGAATATTTAAGCATATAAAGCAAGTTCCTGGTAAAACTAAAAGGAAGGATTATGGTTTTCTACCAAGTTCCTAATCCTATGACTAGTCATCTCCTATGACGTCTAGGTTCTTGTGTTTTGGTTCGAGGACGATTTTCTTCATCAAAGAACAATTAAGTTCAATTGTTCTTATAAACATCCTATCGTACTGAGGAAGTGCTTAAGACGAATCTTAAACATCTTTTCAATACTTTTAGGATTGTTTTAAGTCCAAGAGAATTTAATTTTATAATGAATTAATCATCCAGAAGTTCAAGTTTTGTTATCTTGCTCAGTGAACTAGGATGTTTGAATGTCCTATGAGTGAAGTAATACTTCACTTAACACTCCATTTAGGAGTTATGACAATAAGAGTTCTTGAGGGCAAACCGATGTTCAAGTGATTTCGTGATTTTTATTTAATTTCAATTAATGGTTTAAGTTCTGGAATAGTTGTTCAAATTGTTTTAAATTTACTTTTGAATTCTTTATGTCTTTGGTGATGTTATATTTAATTTAGTTTAATTTAATTTAATTTTAATTTAATTTAATTTGGTTTAATTTAGTTTTAATTTAATTTTATTTATTTAATTTTAATTTTATTTTAACTTGATTTAATTTAACTTAATTTAATATGTTTTGATTTAATTTAATGTGATTTAATTAAATTAAATTTAATTTAATTTAATTTAATTTGATTTAATTTTTAATTTAATTTAATTTGATTTTAATTTCATTTTAATTTTAATTTAAATCTTAATTTGGTTTTATTTTTTAATTTTAATTTTAATTTAAATTTTAATTTAATGTTATTTTATATTTTTTTTAATTTTAATTTAATATTTTATTTATATTAATTTATGCTTTAAGGATGATTTAATTTTAATTGTTAAAGTATTAATTTAATTGAAATTTTAAAAGGATTTAATTTAGATGTTTTAATTTTAATTTAATTTAATGATTAAGTCTTTTAGCATTTTAAATTTTGAATTTGGATTATCATTTTAATTAGGAATTAAATATTATTAAGGTGATTAATTTAGGGATTCTTAGATTAAAGAATAAATTTCTTCCTAATAATATCTCTATTTTAATAATTCCAATTTTTTTATTCTTCCAAGTTTAAATAATTATTTAATTAAGGTTTATTTTAATTACTTTAAAATTGTTTGGTAGGTTTCTACCCTTTAATTACCTAAGTTTCAAACATCCAAAATCAACTTAGTATCAAATATTTTACCCACCCTTTTAATTAAACCTAAAATTTTTAATTATAGGTTAAAATTTTAATTACTATTTTGCCCTTTAAACTTACTAATTCCATAACTCACTAAATTGAGTTCAAATGAGTTTGAAATTTTTATGTGACTTGACTTATATGTCAATCAAGACATTAGAGGAGAAAATGTGATTTTTCTGTATTTAATTTATTTAGGTAATTATTTTTGGTAGAAAATAAAGATTTTCAAGGAAAATTTAATAATATGACCAAGGGAAAATTTCTGACTTTAAGAAAATTATGGGACATTCCTAATGACCAGAGGACAACTTGGACCAATTTTGGTGATTTTTTGAATTATATTCTTTTTATTATAATTATTTTAAATTTTAGAGTATTAATTAATTTAAAAATAAAATAAATATTGAAAACTGAATTTTATATTTTCAAAAATCTCTCTGATATCAAGGAAACCAGGGAACCAATTTTTATAATTTCTACTTTTTCCTTGATTTATTAGAATTATTTTAGTGGAAATGCTAGAAAATATATATTTTTTAATTTTTAAAATTACCTTAAGGTTTTAAAATTTAATATCTCATCATAGAGACTTAAGAAAAATATGGGGTTTGTTCCTAAGTGATTAAAATTCAAAATATGACATTTTGGTGAATTTTATTATTTTTGAGATTTTTATTATTTTTTAATTATTAAAATATTAAAATAATGCAAAAAAATCAACTTTTTTAGAAAATTACAATTTTATTTTCCTTAAATTCCCCTGATGTCAGAGAGGCTCCAAAACCAATTTGGTGAATTTTTGAAAAGTATTTTGAAAGTTATGAATTTTTGAAGTTTAAGTTGGCTAAATGGCTTAATCAACCCATTTAGTAGGGCTAACCATGTCCAATTGACTTCAAATTTTTATGGTGGGTTCCTCTGATCCTAAAGGTTAGTGGAGAATTGATTTCAAGTCAATTTGATGTATGATTAGCTCTAATTAATTAAGGACCTATTTTGGGTGTTTAAGCCAATTAGGGTTATTCCAAGTGGATTAATTCAAAACCTATTTTTCCTAGAGTCCTCTGGTCATAAAAAACATCCTCAAATATTCCTAGAATTTATTTCACAACATGCTAATTATTGGAAATAAAATATTCAGAATAGTGACCTAGAATTGAAAAATCGGTAACTCTTCATAGGGTGGCCTCGACTTTGGAAAATTCGGGGAATGTTCCCAAATTCGGAGGCTTCAAAAGCCCCATGGTCTCATGCCATGATGAATTGTATATATGCATGGAGAATTGAAATAGTGCAGAGAATAAATAAATTATTAAAAATCAAATACTCAATGAAATTAAATGATTTTTTTCCACATTATTCTATTCTATTCACTGAGCAAGAGGGTATTTTTATTTTTTTTTTAGGATTTTTCTACACAAAGTTATGCATTTTTGAAGTTTAGGGAATTAAATAAATAAGAAAATCCCAATTTTTCTGTTTATCCGAATCGGCGCCGCGTCAACCTTAGCATCCCCGAACACGCCCACGCGGCGCTTTCTGGTTCGACGCCGCCTAAATTCCTACTTTCTCATTCCGAGATCGCATTCAAATTTTGATTTTCATCCTTTTCGAGGTCGATACCTAAATTTCGACTCTCTTTCGAGATTGATACTTAAATTTCAATTCTCATCCCTTTCGAGATCGCACTAAATTCCCGATTCTCATCCTTTCTTAATCGACACTTAAACTCCGATCCTCATTCCGAGGCCGGTACCTAAATTTGGGCTCTTGCAATCCCGAGGTTGGAACCTAGGTTTCAATTCTCATTTCAAATCCAAATTTCCTCAAATTGATTTTAAATCAAACTTCAATCTAAATTAAAACTCAAAATCTAAAATTACACATCAAAACTTGAACATGAAATGAAACGAAATCTAAATTGAATTCCCGCATCTTGTGATGTGGAGTTCACCTCATTTTCCATTCCCCAGCCGAGAGTTCGTGAATCTCCGGTCTTGGAAACATAATTGATACTCCCTAGCGGAAATTCTTCTAATTTGTCTTAAGTTTGTCACTTGACATCCGTGTTGGTTTTGTTGACTTCTCTGGTCAACGCCAATACGCGGTGTGCTTGGTTAGCACACCACACCTATTGGGGGTCCATTTGTTGACCTCATTTTTGATGAGGTCTTCTTCTCTCTTAGGTATTTAGGATCTAGCCTTTAGGCTTTTCCTTTCGACTATCTTAGAGGACTAGAAATGAGACCCACCACTTAGAAATTCCAAACATTTCTGATTCCCTTCAAACCCCACATGTTTGATTGTAAAACCCCGTGCCACTTGGAGGGTTAAGATCAATATGTGGAGGTTTAAAGGACGAGTTTCCCCATAGACTCTTTGGCCTTAGGCCTACCCCGGGTATTCGGTCTCAAGAGGGCTGGACTCGCACACATCACACTCTCTGCCACACATTCCGAACCCCAAACCCACCAAAATACCCCAATACCTCCCTAAATAACCTCTAAATACCCAAAATACATTTTTTAACCCAAAAATCTAAAAGTTTCAAAATTTCCAGAAAATTCCAAAATCCTAAAATATTCCCAATTTCATTTTGTTCAATCATACCATAGGCCAATTTTTGTCAATTTGACCCAATGTTATCAAAATTCCCATTTCTCCCCGTTTTTGACGTGACCGAAGCGTACGAGGCTGTCCGAACGACTCCGGATGACGAAAGAGACCGTGCCGTTGTGTCCGGAACGTCTATTTTAGCTAGGTAGGATACCCATTTTGCTAGTGTTCCGTGCACGAGCTAATTGCACGGAAATCGATGGCTATTTAAAATTAAAAAAAAAAAAAAGAAAAAAAATCTCCTATTTAAACCTCATGACACCCTCTCACAAAGCCCTAATTCCTTCTCGGTTTCGCGAAACAGCCGCAACTTTCTCCTCCCACAAGATTCATTCGGCCAAAAACCCCCTCTGGACCTAGTGCCGAAAGCATCGCAACCGTAGCCCTCAATCTCGTTCTCTAAACTTTAGTCGAGCTCGCAATATCTCACATCGTCGGCTCCGCCGCCGCATCTCACCATGCCGGAGCCACTCGCCGCCTTTCACCTCCTCTGATGCCGACGTCGCCAACATCGCCGATGCTACCATGGACGGAAAAGGATTTCTCGCAGAACACCGTTGGAGAAACCGCAAGAAAGAAGACACTCGGAGGAGAGGTCAATGCTTGGATTTTATAGGAGATATATAAAGAATTTTTCTAAAATTGCTAAACCTCTTTGCCATTTATTGGAAAAAGAAGCTAACTTTGAATTTAATGAAGATTGTCTGAATGTGTTCAATATTCAAAAAGAAAAATTAATCACTACACCTGTTATTGTTGCACCTGATTGGAATAAACATTTTGAATTAATGTGCGATGCAAGTGATTATGCAATCGGAGCTGTAGTAGGACAAAAATATGAGAAAATTTTTAAAGTTATATACTATGCTAGTAAAACTTTTAATGAAACTCAAATAAATTATACTACTACTGAAAAAGAGCTTTTAGCAATAGTATATGCCTTTGATAAATTTAGACCATATCTTCTTGGAACAAAATGTATCGTACATACTGATCATTACGCTTTTAAGTATTTAATATCTAAAAGGATTCTAAACCTAGATTGATCGGATGGGTGTTACTCTTACAAGAATTTGATTTTGAAATTCTAAACAGAAAAATCGACAACCAAATTGCTGATCATTTATCTAGAATCATAAATAATAGTGTTGACCTCATTTTTGATGAGGTATTGTCTTTTCTCTCTTCTTAGTCCTTAGGATCTAGCCTTAGGCTTTTCCTTTGACTAATCCTAGAGGACTAGAAATGGGACCCACCACTTAGAAATTTCAAATACTTCTTGATTCCTTCAAACCTCACATGTTTGATTGTAAACCCCAGGGCCACTTGGAGGGTTAAGACCAATATGTGGAGGTTTAAAGGATGAGTTTCCTATAAGACTCTTTGGCCTTAGGAGTACCTCGGATGGTACAGTGCAGTGAGGTCTAGCTTGCACACACCACACTCTAACACATTCTGAACCCTAAACCCACCAAAATACCCCAATACCCTCCAAATAACCTCCAAATACTCAAAATACCATTTTTAACCCAAAAATCTAAAAATTCCAATAATTCCTAGAAAATTCCAGAAAATCCCAAATATTCTCAATTTCATTTTGTTCAACTACACTATAGGCCAATTTTGTCAATTTGACCCAATTTTATAAAAATCCCCATTTCACCAGTTTTTGACGTGACCGTCGACGAGGTTGTCTGAACGACCTCGGATGACGAAGCACGTACCAGCATTGCGTCCAGGAACGTCAATTTTAGCCGAGTAGGATATCCATTTTAGCTAGGGTAGGAACATCCGGAATTGTTTTATGAAAAGATTTGGATGATATGAATTTAAAAGGAGTAAAGTTTAAGAATGCGATATACAAAACACATATGAGTTGGGTAGAGTAGGGACTTTAAAAAATCTTATGCAATTCAAATTTTTTTGTACCTTTATAATTACATTCATATATTTCATGTATTTAAATTGAATGGATCAATTCTCATACAAATTTCTTGGGTGGTATTTGCGAGGTACGTTGGAGCGTGGATGTGACACCGACAGCTTGAAGCAAGCGGCGAGGTGACTTCGAATCAAGTGTCAGCTGGAGAGCTTTCCCTCCTTGCAAAGGTGGCTATGAAAGAAGGTGAATCCATTGCAACATATAAATGCAGTTTCTAATTATTTATTCTTACTCTTGAGCTTGCCTTGCAACTTCAAAAATATTTATCCTCTTTACAATATTTGATTTCACTTGGATGAAGCATTTGAGAAATTGTAGGTTTTAGATTTTTCTGAATCACTCTAGATTTCTCCATTTTCTCTACTCGTTTATATGTGAAGCTTATGTTTAGATCAATTTTGCAACTCAAAACTGCTCTATGTCTAGTCCTACATGCTTTTAAATGATCTGGAGTCAATGCTTTATGGATTTATGAAGTTTACGAATGATTGGTACTAATTATAAAGGAATTACTTGTGTTTTTTGTCTCTTAAGTTCAATATACTATCAAATCTGATAAAAGACCATTTGGGTATTAAATTTTGGATGCTTGGCATGTAAATTCAAACCTAAACTTATTGATATATTTGCATACACGTTTTTTATACTTAAGCCTATGAAATTGTAAAGTTTGATTACTCATATATTTTGACACTTAAATATATAAATGTGTAATATTGGTTATTTAAACTTAAAATACTTTATGTATTAAACATAAATCTAGATATAAATTTATATATTTATTTAATTTCAATGCATTTCATACTTAATACATAATAAAAATATAAAAATATATAATTTTCGAATTTTTTTGAAATAATATTTACATATGTATAATTTTCAGATTTTTATAATATTTAAATATATAACACTCAATTTAAACGTATTAATTTAAAATTTTGGTATTTCATATGTATAACACTTAAAAATTATATGTACATTTATTATCTGTCAAAATTACTGTAGTTATGTAAATATACACCTAAATTATTGTATTGAATATGAAAATATTAAATTTCTTAACTTTTTACATAAAAAAAGAAAGTTTTTAGATCTTTAAATCATTATGAGCTTACGTCTTAAATTGAAGGATACGAATTTATATCTTAAACCTTAAGCATATGATATCCTAAAATAAGTCTAAACATTCCCATAAACTCAATAACAATAATAATAAAACATACATAACGATAGTACATACTAAGATAAATGTAAATACATGCATATATATCTATATAAAACCATAACAATAAGTAACAAATGAATGATAATAACAATGATGAAAAGGGAAGAGAGATTATTATTATTATTATATACTAAGTTAAAGTTATATGTTCGAGGAGCTTGAAATGAAAGTTAAATATGTAAACACATATGCATTGATTGACATGTATGTAAACCTTCCCCGTATTCTTATGTACGCATCTTAACACTATTTGAGAGAATGTTCATATTTGATTGTAAATATGTAAATGAGACGACGATAGCGATCACAACAACAAAACAAAAGACGATCTTCAATTTAATTCTTCATAATTTAAATAACAAGTCCATAGGATTTCGAGGTAGTTCGCTCAGCGCGACGTAAATCCTAACTTCGTCTTTAGGCTTTTGCACAGCTTCCGTTGTGCAATATAAGCCCTAACACTTTAGGATTCTAGGTCGTCGTCCGATACGACATAAACCCTCACATTCGAGACTATTTGCATGATCGTGTCATGCAAATATAAGTCCTAATTAATTAAAATTGGTAGGATGGAAACATTAAGTAAATTTCCAAATTTAAGCCAAACCATAGTGATAGTGTGGGAAGTTGCCAAGATTCTTCTTGGATCCTCGCCTTCTCCTACTTCTCTTCCTTTTGGACTCCCGAAAATAAATGTTCCGAATTTGAGCTAATCCCTTTTGAAATTTCAAAAATCCAATCCTTTGAAAACTTTAAACTTTGAAATTCTTGAGAGCAAAACCACTGATCATTATTGAGAGTTTTCTTAAATGATTCACTTCATTTAAGATGTAATTAACTATAGGGGCTTGCCCTTATAGGGAACTTTAAGAACTCAGGTAATATAAACCCTGCTTAATTCCTTTATATTAAGCGAGTGGAACTCTGTCGGCTTATAAAATTGATTCGTAGACCGAATGGATGTCACAAATCTTCTAGTTTATTTAACCGAGCTCCATCATCGAGCTAATAGTGTCTACTTTCCGGGATAGATATACGGCTTGTGGTGCGGTGTTCGTTTATATAAACTATTCGAGATGTGAGATCGGTTTGATTTCATATCTTAAAATTTTCAAATTTAAAATTATTTTCAAAATCAAATACTACTTTTCAAATTATTTATTTAAATTAAAATAAAAATTCGCCGACAATTTCGTATAGGCGACCTCTTTTCAAAAATACAACACTCAACCTAAAAATATGCCGACAACTTCGGTTTTTCTTTCATAAATCGGTAGTGAGTCCATGCCTCTGTGGACCAAACTACTATTCTTTCCGTTGGCATACCCCGCTCATTTCCGTCTCGAGCGAGTATAGTCAACTCCTTTTTGGATTCAGGAGCCACCGTTTAGACACCCCTAAACAGAGAGGTTCGGAATCCTCCCACCTCCCCGGAGAGGCGAGGTAGACCCCCAATAGGTGTGTTAGACTAGGGTGCTCTCATCGAAGTGAGTTCGACGCGAATTCAACCTCCTCTAAATCTCGGACGGGTCCGATACTTCATTCCTCTTTAGGTTCGACTTGTTGTAAACATGTCAAACTGAAATTCCGCTCTAACAACCTTCCGATAAACTCTAAACAAAATAAAATTTTGTTAAAATTTTAATTCAAAATAAAATTTTCAAAACCCATCAAATATACAATAATAAAACAAAATGCAAAATTTTGAAATAAAAAAAATTTACATGAATAAATTTTAAAGACTGCCCAGTTTACAAGACAAGTGCGTTAACTTGAGTATTACATCTAAAATTACAAGGCTGAGGGCGTCACTGACTTCTGAATGTTCTTCAAAAGACAATCTACACATCCACTGAAGGACTGTCCTGCGACGAAGCTGCCAACAAGTTCAAATGCCATGGATTGACAAATAAATGGATACGAGAAGGGTAATGGGTAGTGGGTCCCGACCCTCCCACCACAAAATGGTTGAAAGAGATGACGACTTGATGACGGTTCGTGGGACCCAGCCCTCCCACCACAACAAAAAAAATACATGCTCAAGGACGTTCGAAGTTCAGCAGAAAGACAATCGATGGGTGATAAACGATGAAACTTCAACATTTTAATAAGAATATGACTTCAGGGGAGAATGAAATTAATGTCCTAATAACCGAGTCCTTCACTTTAAGGAATTCGGATTGAGTCCTAAGTGGATTTTGAAATGAAGCAGTGTGCTTGAAATACGAGTAATTGATCCGGGATATCAAGGGTCTTTTAATTTTACGCCATGTGACGGGGTCCGAATTTTTGGATGAGTTTTAATATCCCGAGATTCATATTAAGAAACATTTCGGATTAATTAATTAGGGGAGTTTCGACATTCAAAATCTTTAATAGAAATATGTCTTACCGAGATACGATAATTCTCGAGAAAACAAAAGGAGTAAAAAGAAAAAAAGTGTTCCTGGGAGAAGCTTGAGATGAGCACACAATCAAAAATTGGTGTCCCGATTCGGACATTCAAAATCTTTAACATGTGCTCCATCGAGATACGGTAATCCCAATAAAAAAAAGAGCGAAAAACTTCAGAAAAAAAAGAAAAAAAGAGAAAACAAGAATGTATTTGTACTTTGGTTCAAAGTTTTATAAATATGTTTTGTTGTGTAATTTTAATGTGTTATGAATAGTCAGTTATCTTTCTCCTTTCAACTATGAAAATATTATAAATTAATTAAATTTTGTAGAGAATTAAATTTAAAATATTTCAGAACATTGCGATGATATTAATACATGATCTTAGTTTACTTTTTAAATTGGCCATTTAAAATGTTAAAACCTATTGAAAAATTTTGAGACCTATCCGGAGATAAATTCTTAACTAGTAGATATCACATGAATCCTTAGGTAATCACAGGCTATACGCGAATTATTTAAGGTGAAGTGAAAATAAATAGGAAGATATTATTTATTAGGCGAAAAATTAATTAGTTTTTAGAGTGACATACTTAAATTCTAATATTTTTGTTTATAGAAAGGTAACAGGTCACTGGTAGGGCCGACCATAGCCACCCTTGGACATCTAGTAGTGTGAGCCTAGATTAACCCATTTTACTAATAAAACATCCTGAGCTGATCTATAGATTACTCAATGCTCTTTACACCTGGACCAAAGGGTAAAGAATATGAATGCTTCTATTTGGCACAATACCATAATCTAAATTCCCTACAAAAGATAATTATTCCATAAATCTTAGATTAGTTGAAAAGGAGAAAGTCATTTTTATACTTGCATTGAATTTTAATTACTGCTTACTTTACTTTATTACTCTAACTATCGCTTACTTGCTTATAGTAAAAATTGTTAGTAAATCAAATTTGAAAACATATATAAAAAAAGAGTATATAAATTGCATTTAATTTGAAAATTCCAAAATATTTCTTACATTTCTTACTTTTTATAAATGTCTTATCCCTGTAGGATCGATAACCGGGACTCCACTTAGAGCCACGTATTACTTGAACGATAAGTATACTTGTGTTTAAAATTGTGACTTTTACAATAATTATTATAAAATCTAAATATAAATTAATAAAAGTAAACCTCGCGCATCAAGTTTTTGAAGCAATTTGATAGGAATTAAATATTCTAAAAGTGGTATCAAATTCTTGTATTTTAAAATATATATAAAGTCGCATCACATCGATTATATAATAGTAATAAAATAATATTATAATTATCATTCATGAAATTTTAGCCCGTGCACATCCTCGTAGAGAAGTAGATGTCCCTCTTAGCTAAAATCGACGTTCCGGACCCACTGGCGCGATTCGTTTCGTCATCAGAGGTCTTTCGAGGCAATTCGGGCTACTTTTTGAGTGATTCGACCAAAAAAGAATAATTCGCATATTTTAGGTAAAATCGACGCCCCTAACACGATCGTGTGATCCTTTTTGTCTTTCAGATTCGTTCGAGTGACTTTCGACGATCGGATTAGAAACGATAATTTGCACAATTTTTACCCCACCCGCGAAGCCGTAGCAAAATAGACATCCTTCCTAGGTAATATTAATGTCCCGGACACACTCGCGTGGTTTGTTTCGTCGTTCGAGGTCATTTGAATAAGCTCACAGGTGGATGGGCCCATTTGAGCCAATTTCCCACGTGACGTGTCGAGTAACACCTATTGGCCCGACCAAAGTCATCGATATGTGAATTGTCGACCGGCCTTCGCCTAGCGAAAGCCAGAACCTAACAAAATGAACCTGGCTACGTGCCCCTCAACACGCGCCGAAAGGTCAGAATGGATGTCTTGCGCTACAGAGTTAACTCATTTGCATAAGATCCGACCCTGGTACGCTCGAATGAATATCCCGTGCACATAATATAAAAAAATGATGCCAACAAAGGACCCCCAACAAGTGTGGTGCGCCGCTGAGGCACAGTGCACTTGTTGGAAGCATCCTTAAAGGAGAGTAGTCTATTGGTAGTTGAGGTGACATCCCGAAAAGAGTAAAAGAAACCTTGAGCGGACCATATAAATCGGACATGGTATGGTCGATGGTGTGGCTAACTTTGTTGTGACCGGTTAATCACCGAAAATAGGTTCAGTGGTCGTAAAAGGCATAACCTATAAGGGGTGGTTTAGAGGTCGTAAAAGGCATAGCCATAACAATAGGTTCAGATGCCATAAAGGCATAACCTAGGGGGGTGGTTCAGAGAGGCGTGAAGGCATAACCACGAAGGATCCCGACCGAGCCGGAAAAGCCCGGGCAAGGTATGGTTGGGGGTGGTGGTCGACGGTCGAAGCTAGTCTGTCACAGAAGAGCTCGACCAGGCTAAATAAAGCTGGACATGGTATGAGCGAGAAAAGATTTTCTGACCTCATTCAGAAATGAAAATATTGATCCATCGACTCGATTCAAAATAACAGAATCGATGAAAATCTCGTACCTGACCACATTCGAAATGATAGGGTAGAAGGACCCAGCCAAGACAGATAAACTGGACATGTTTGACTGGGGAATTGCCTGACCACATTCGAAAAGGCAATATCGATTTGTTTGACCTCATTCAAAATAACAGATTCGATGAACATCCCATACCTAACCACATTCGAAATGGTAGGAGAGAAAGGACATAGCTAGACCGGATAATTTGGACATGTTTGGTAGAGGTTTGCTCGACCTCATTCGAAACAATATCAATTTGTTTGACCTCATTCAAAACAACGGAATCGATGAAAACCCCGTTCCGACCACATTCGAAATGGTAGGAAAGAAGGACCCGACCGAGGCTAGATAAGTTGGACATATTTGGTGAGGTTTGCCTGACCTCATTCAAAACGACAATATCAATATGTTTGACCTCATTCAAAACAACAAAATTGATGAAAACCCCATACCTAATCACATTTGAAATGGTTGGGGAGAAGGCTCAATCATCTAGTGTGACCAAGTTTCCTGTTATGTTTCCCCTGAAAGAGACCCCGATTGCGAGTCTAACTGATCTCCTAGAGACGAAACACCCAGCATTTTAATCAGGCAGCTATAAAGCACAACATATCCTGATCAGAGGTGGTGATCAAACCAGTGACTATATAGTATGACCAACCGATAAGAAGGGACATTTGGTTTAGAGGCCGTGAAGGCATGACCAAACACAACAGTTTAGGGTCCATAAAGGCATAACCACAAAAATAGGTTCAGAGGCCATAGAGGCATAACCTTGGAATGAGTTTAGAGGCGCAGTAAAGGCATGACCCAAGGAATGTACGAAGAAGGGATACTCTCGTAAATGAATCGGCCCAAAGGGACATATGGCACGAGAAGTATCAAAAGGCTAATGAGCGGATATGACGATATATTGTCATAATAGTCGACTAGAGCGTCATATAGCTCAAGAAATGTCATATCAAATGACTATAAAAGTAAAGTTGTCGAAAAGACGGGGTATCCTCATAACAAAGCCGACTAAAGTGTCATGTGGCTCGATGAACATGGCTAGAAAGCTGAAAGTGTCGGGAGTTAGAATACTCTCGTAAATGAACACACTTGAAAAGGGACATGTGGTCCAGAAGTATCGAATGGATAATGAGTCGAGATATGACAATATATTCTCGAATAGTCGACTAGAGTGTCATATGGCTCGAGAAGTCGTATTAAACGGCTATGGGTCCAAAATGTCGAAAAGAAGAGATGTCCTCATAACGAGAGCTAACTAAAGTGTCATATGGCTCGAGGAGCATAGCTAGAAAGCCGAAAGTGTCCGAAGAAGTGATGTTTCCATAAGGAAGCTCACAAAAGCGTCACATGGCTTGAGAAACATCGAGGTATATGGCTATGTAAGCCGAAAAATTCTCTCATGAGAGAACCGAGTCGAAATGGGCATGCGGATCGGGAGACCTCGAATCCGAATGGATACGAAACCTGACGTGCCTCATAATTAGGTCTTATCATCGAGGTCGGACAAGTGAAGGCAATAGTACCATTTATCGGAACATCGAATGATTAGAGAGGTATGTATCCCGATCGAAATAGTACATGAGGTATGTATTCGACTACACCTCGGGTGGAGTAGGAGATATGTATCGTACTTTGCATATCAAGTGATATGGGAGGTATGTATCCTGGTCGAGAATCAAATAGGATGAGAGTTATGTATCTCGCTCTATGCATTAAATGAGCGACCATATGGCGAAACGACTTGAGGCAACATGCTCGAAGTATAGTCGGACGTCGATGTACTCCGAACATAACATGGATCGATGGTAAAATAGATACGACATTGTACGGCTTATTTTTAGGTCGTGTGTTTTATTTTGAAAAGGGGTCGCTCTAACGAAATTGTCGGCGAATTTTTAATTTAATTTAAATAAATAATTTGAAAAGTAGTATTTAATTTTAAAAATAATTTTAAGATATGAAATCAAGCCGACCTCGCATCCCGGATAGTTTTTATAAACGAGCACCGCATCACAAGCCGTGTATACATCTCGAAGAATAGATACACTTTGTTTAGTGATGGGAGCTTGATTAAATAAACTAGAAGATTTGTGACATCCGTTTGGTACCGCGAACCAATTTTATAAGCCGACATAATTCCCATGCTTAATATAAATGAACTAAGCGGGGGTTTATATTACCGAGTTCTTAAAATTCCCTATAAGGGCGAGCCCCATAGTTAATTACATCTTAAGTGACGGGAATCACCTAAGAAAACTCTCGATAATAATCGGTAGTTATGCTCTCGAGAATCTCAAAGTTTAAGTTTTTAAGGGATTGAATTTTAGAATTTCAATAGGGAATGAATCAAATTTAGAACATTTTGTTTTGGGAATTCAAAGGAAGAAAGGTAGGAGAAATTACAGATTCGAAGCGAACTTCGGTAATTTCCCGACTATCCTATCGTTTGGCTTGAATTTAGGAAAGTCATAATGTTTATTTAATGTTTTGATCTTGCCATTTTAATTAATTAGGACTTATATTCGTATGACATGATCATACAAAATAGCCTCGGAGATGTGAGGGTTTATGTCGTATCAGACGACTACCTCAGAATCCTAAGACTGGTTAGGGCTTAATTGTCAATGCAAATGACTAACAGAAAGATTGAGGATTTATGTTGCACTAGGCAAACTACCTCGAAGTCCTATGGCTTGGTTATTTAATTCTAAGAAAGTTTCTTTGAAGTAGACTCGGGTTTTGCTTGATGACGATGGTCGTCTTGCCCACCATGCTCCAGAGCTCCTTTTGTTGCGAGAGGGTTGTAACCAAGAGAGAAGAGAGGAGTTTGGTTTTAAAAATCTTAAAGTCCAAGTGTTTTTTATGTTTTAATTAAAACAAATCTTAAAGTTGATTATAACAACACCGGTTAAGATCCCACGGTTCCATCCTTCCGGCATCGTTATTTTTATCGGATTCACTTAGTCCGGATGAATTTGCTAAACTCGACTAAATGAGTTCCACACTTTCATTTAGGCCAGTGGGAAATCCCTTTAGCAACACGTAGGTTACATCATCCGAGGTATTCCCGATCATCCAACAAGACGTTTTAATTTAGTTATAATTATAGTTTTGTATTCTGTTTGTGATTAAATTGAGTTGTTTTATATTTTGAAATGTTGTGACGGTGAATTTTATCTTGTAATGACTTTTAATTTAGTTTTGGTTTCAGTTTTAGGGACTATCCTAGAGGTGTGGGTTTTCATGCAACAGTTGTTTATCATGCAAGAAAAGTAAAGTGCATTTACAATAAAGTAAATTGCAAGAAAGTAAATTGCAACCAAATAAAAGCGTGCACGGAGGGTCTTCCCGTCATCCCGAGCTGCACTTAAACACAATTTAGAATATTTAAGCATATAAAGCAAGTTCCTAGGTAAAACTAAAGGAAGGATTATGGTTTTCTACCAAGTTCCTAATCCTATGGCTAGTCGTCTCCTATGACGATCTAGGTTCTTGTGTTTTGGTTTGAGGACGATTTTCTTCATCAAAGAACAATTAAGTTCAATTGTTCTTATAAACATCCTATCGTGCGAGGAAGTGCTTAAGACGAATCTTAAACATCTTTTGATACTTTTAGGATTGTTTTAAGTCCAAGAGAATTTAATTTTATAATGAATTAATCATCCAGAAGTTCGAGTTTTGTTATCTTGCTCGGTGAACTAGGATGTTTGAATGTCTATGAGTGAAGTAATACTTCACTTAACACTCCATTTAGGAGTTATGACAATAAGAGTTCTTGAGGGCAAGACCGATGTTGAGTGATTTGTGATTTTTATTTAATTTCAATTAATGGTTTAAGTTTGGAATAGTGTTAAATTGTTTTAAATTTACTTTTGAATTCTTTATGTCTTTGGTGATGTTATATTTAATTTAGTTTAATTTAATTTAATTTTAATTTAATTTAATTTGGTTTAATTTAGTTTTAATTTAATTTTATTTATTTAATTTTAATTTTATTTTAACTTGATTTAATTTAACTTAATTTAATATGTTTTGATTTAATTTAATGTGATTTAATTAAATTAAATTTAATTTAATTTAATTTAATTTGATTTAATTTTTAATTTAATTTAATTTGATTTTAATTTCATTTTAATTTTAATTTAAATCTTAATTTGGTTTTATTTTTTAATTTTAATTTTAATTTAAATTTTAATTTAATGTTATTTTATATTTTTTTTAATTTTAATTTAATATTTTATTTATATTAATTTATGCTTTAAGGATGATTTAATTTTAATTGTTAAAGTATTAATTTAATTGAAATTTTAAAAGGATTTAATTTAGATGTTTTAATTTTAATTTAATTTAATGATTAAGTCTTTTAGCATTTTAAATTTTGAATTTGGATTATCATTTTAATTAGGAATTAAATATTATTAAGGTGATTAATTTAGGGATTCTTAGATTAAAGAATAAATTTCTTCCTAATAATATCTACTATTTTAATAATTCCAATTTTTTTATTCTTCGAAGTTTAAATAATTATTTAATTAAGGTTTATTTTAATTACTTTAAAATTGTTTGGTAGGTTTCTACCCTTTAATTACCTAAGTTTCAAACATCCAAAATCAACTTAGTATCAAATATTTTACCCACCCTTTTAATTAAACCTAAAATTTTTAATTATAGGTTAAAATTTTAATTACTTATTTTGCCCTTTAAACTTACTAATTCCATAACTCACTAAATTGAGTTCAAATGAGTTTGAAATTTTTATGTGACTTGACTTATATGTCAATCAAGACATTAGAGGAGAAAATGTGATTTTTCTGTATTTAATTTATTTAGGTAATTATTTTTGGTAGAAAATAAAGATTTTCGAGGAAAATTTAATAATATGACCAAGGGAAAATTTCGACTTTAAGAAAATTATGGGACATTCCTAATGACCAGAGGACAACTTGGACCAATTTTGGTGATTTTTTGAATTATATTCTTTTTATTATAATTATTTTAAATTTTAGAGTATTAATTAATTTAAAAATAAAATAAATATTGAAAACTGAATTTTATATTTTCAAAAATCTCTCTGATATCAAGGAAACCAGGGAACCAATTTTTATAATTTCTACTTTTTCCTTGATTTATTAGAATTATTTTAGTGGAAATGCTAGAAAATATATATTTTTTAATTTTTAAAATTACCTTAAGGTTTTAAAATTTAATATCTCATCATAGAGACTTAAGAAAAATATGGGGTTTGTTCTTAAGTGATTAAAATTCAAAATATGACATTTTGGTGAATTTTATTATTTTTGAGATTTTTATTATTTTTTAATTATTAAAATATTAAAATAATGCAAAAAAATCAACTTTTTTAGAAAATTACAATTTTATTTTCCTTAAATTCCCCGATGTCGAGAGGCTCCAAAACCGATTTGGTGAATTTTTGAAAAGTATTTTGAAAGTTATGAATTTTTGAAGTTTAAGTTGGCTAAATGGCTTAATCGACCCATTTAGTAGGGCTAACCATGTCCAATTGACTTCAAATTTTTATGGTGGGTTCCTCCGATCCTAAAGGTTAGTGGAGAATTGATTTCAAGTCAATTTGATGTATGATTAGCTCTAATTAATTAAGGACCTATTTTGGGTGTTTAAGCAATTAGGGTTATTCCAGTGGATTAATTAAGACCTATTTTTCCTAGAGTCCTACGGTCATAAAAAACATCCTCGAATATTCCTAGAATTTATTTCACAACATACTTAATTATTGGAAATAAAATATTCGGAATAGTGACCTAGAATTGAAAAATCGGTAACTCTTCGTAGGGTGGCCTCGACTTTGGAAAATTCGGGGAATGTTCCCAAGTCGGAGGCTTAAAAGCCCAGTGGTCTCATGCCATGATGAATTGTATATATGCATGGAGAATTGAAATAGTGCGAGAGAATAAATAAATTATTAAAAATCAAATACTCGATGAAATTAAATGATTTTTTTCCACATTATTCTATTACATTCATCTGAGCGAGAGGGTATTTTTATTTTTTTTTAGGATTTTTCTACACAAAGTTATGCATTTTTGAAGTTTAGGGAATTAAATAAATAAGAAAATCCCGATTTTTACTGTTTATCCGAATCGGCGCCGCGTCGGCCTTAGCATCCCCGAACGACCGCGCGGCGCTTTCGGTTCGACGCCGCCATCCGACTCGGCGCCGCGCGGCCCGCGGTTCGGGTATCATCTCTGGTCCGACGCCATCCGGCCGTCCGTCCACGCGTGTATTGAATGAACGACATTCGTTCATCGTCCCAAGCCTCCTGGCAGAAGCCGTCCACACTAAAACCACAAGAACTCACTCATTTCTCGAGCGGATTTACGTGCTCTTGTGCTCTCATGGATTCTTCTTGAAGAGACGAACACATGCATACGGTGATCATGCATTGAAATTAAAGCATTTGAAATAGATAATCTCCGGAGGCTCGGGATAAAGAGTTAGCTCATACCTTAGCTCGAGAGAAGTGTGGCTTCGATGCGAGGGTTGTGTCACCTTCGATTGGGTCCGAGCAAGCTCCGGATGAAGTCTCACGGCACAGTGAATTGTCCGGGTATGATTTTGACCGAGCCCGATTAAAACCTTTGGAGTATGGAACGGATGGGAGGCACTGGAGAGGGGGTTTTCAGCAGGGAGCTCCTTCTCTTGGTCTTGTGCTTGGTGTGGGTGAGTTTAATTTGACTTTGGTGGAGGATTTGGGAGTGTCTGTTCAGCACGAGAATTGAGCTCCAAAATTGAGCTCGATTAGTGGGGATTAGGGCGGGGAGGACGGTGGGGATCAAGTGCTCCAGGTGTGGGGAGAGTGCGGAGTGATTTTGGCGAGTTTCCTTAAGGTTGATTCAACACTTCCTTCATGGCCGAGAGAGGTGGGGTTTAAATAGGCATGGTCGGAGGCTCTCCGAGGGGAGTTAGGGCTTGTGATCGAGTCTGCTGCGGTGAGGAGAAGAACGACCATGGTGGCCGTTGGGCATGGGGCGGCTCTGCGAGGAGAATTTCAATGTTGGCTCACATGTGAGCTCTCGGGTGTGGTGTTTTCCGGCGATCCGGGCGGCTGGCCGGTAGGCATGGGTCACCCTCGGGTTCGGGTGGGTCGGGGGTGGGGTTTAGTGTAGGCGATTGGGCTTTGCCATGTGTCGAAAGCTTGGATTAAGATGGCATGGGGGAAGGCCGATTTTGGCTTGATTTGGTCAAGTCCACCTTTTGGGCTTGGTTCACCCTTCGAGGTGGCTTTGGGTGTTGTGAGGAGTCAAAGGAATCAGTTGGTTTGACATGGAGAAGTCCTTATCCAAATATATTAGGATTAAATTTGGGTTAAAGGGAATCATGGTTAAGGCTAATGACTTTAGGAGATTAAGGAAAGAGTCTCCTCCTTTTGCCCAAAATGGCATGGTGACATGTTAAGAGGCTCTTATGGCTTCCATGTGGCTCATGCATGGCTTCATGGCTCATCTTTGGCTTGGGAAAAGTTAAGTCGATTTCATGAAAAAGGGTTTTGTGAATTTTGGCACTTTAATGGGAATTGGCATATGGCTTGATTTGGATTTATTTTATCATGGATTTAGAACTTAGGAGATGGATTTATCAAAAGGATGATGATAGAGGATTGTCATGTGGGCTTTGGGCTTTTTGAAGTCATTTTTGATGAGCTTTTAGGAAGGCTAAAAGGGGGGTGGGCCTTTAGGTTTAAGAATGAATTCATGGATGGGAGTTTTGTAGAAGTTTGGGCCAAATAATGGTTGGGTTTGGTTTATGGATGTTTCATGAGTGATTTGGAATAAATTTGAGGTGGCTTGGGCTTGAATTGGGTTAGTTTGGGCTAATTTTGGGTCATGGGTCCAAATTGGGCTTTAAGGTCAAAAGTGAAATTGGATTCAAATGCCAATCAAAATGGACTTAGATTTGGTCTAAATTGGTGTTGGGGATGTTGAATTGATGTTTAGAATTGAATTGGACCAGAATTTTGGTCAATTGGGTAGGTTTGATTTGACATTGGGTTCATTTTGGGTTAAAATGGGTCAAATTGGGGATTTTGGTAAAAGTGGGATAAATTGACAAAATTGGCCCATGGTGTAGTTGAACAAAATTAAATAGGGAATATTTGGGATTTTGTGGAAATTTTTGGGAATTTTCTGAATTTTTGGATTTTTGGGTCATGAGGGGCATTTTGGGTATTTGGAGGGTATTGGGGGGTATTTTTGGAATTTTTGGTATTTTAGGCTATGAATGATCAATTTGAGTGGTGAGGAAATGCTCGAAGCTTAATTTTGGGGAATTTTGGGTGATTTGGAAATTTTGAAAAATTTGGGTAATTTCGAGAGTTTTGGGTAGAATTTGGCGGGTGTAGGGTCCAGGAGTCGAAAATTGGAAATTTGGAAAATTGAAGATTGGGTAAATGTAAGTGAAATGAAATCATTTTGGTTGAGCCATGAAGCCATATCAAGACCACATGAGCCATGAAAGGACTCATTTGAGGCATTCATCTATGTTATTCTCTAACCCTCTTGCTGAGGGCTTAGGGGTTAAGGACCATCCATGTGAAGCACCTCCATGAGTCAGGAGGTCAAGTTGGGTATGGGTGTGGTTTTAGGAAGTGTGTGAAAGTATAGTGTATGAGTGTAAGTCAGCCCTCACCAGACCAGGCCACCCAGGGTAGTCCTAAGGCCAAAGAGTCCTATAGGAACCCATCCTTTAAACTTCCACATTTGATTTCAACCCTCTAGGTGATTAGGGGTCTACGGTCGAGTTTATGGAGTTTGCGGGGAGTTAAGAAGTGGTTTGAAATTCTAGGTGGTGGGTCCCAATTCTAATCCTCTAAGACGATCGAAGGAAAAGCCTAAGGCTAGATCCTAAGTACTTAAAGAAGAAGAGAAGACCTCGTAAAAAATGAGGTCGACTAATGGACCCCGATAGGTGTGGTGAGCTGACGGAACACACCGCATGTATTGGTGTTGACCGAAGTGCTCAACAAAACCATCACAAAAGTCCATGTAACAAACTTAGGACAAAGTAGAAGAGCTTCCGTGGGAGTGTCGAGTATATCTCTTAGGCTGGAGATTCACGAACTCTCGGCAGGGAAAGGGAAAGGAGGTGAATCCGAATCAAATGATGCGGGGAATTTCGATTTATATTTTATTATGTTTCGGTTTAAGTTTTGATGTGTGAGCTCGGATTTTAGTTTGAGTTTCAATTTAGATTGAAGTTTGTTAAAATTAATTTGAAGGGAATTGAACTTGAAATGAAAATTGGAATTTTGTGGTTTTAGATGTCACATCTTGACCTCGAGAAGAAAATTAAATTGATTGGATTAAATCATTACAATGAGGAGAGATCTCGGAGCAATGCGGTATTGGATGTAAAATCCTTAACCTCGAGAGTTTGATTTTGATGTATTTCATTGCGATAGGGAAGGAATCCTAAAGCAATACGATCTCGGATGTAAAATCCTCGACCCCGAAAAGTTTGATTTTTTGATGTATTTCATTGCGATAGGGAAAGAATCTAAAGCGATGCGGTCTCGGATGTAAAATCCTCGACCCCCAAAAGTTTGAATTTGATTTATTTCATTGTGATAGGGAAAGAACCTAAAGCAATGCGGTCTCGGATGTAAAATCCTCGACCCGCGAATTTGATTTTGATGTGTTTCATTCTTTATGGGGAAGAATCCTAAAGCAATGCGGTCTCGAATGTGAAATCCTCGGCCCCACGAATTTGATTTTGATGTATTTCATTGCGATAGGGGAAGAATCCTAAAGCGATGCGGTCTCGGATGTAAAATCCTCGGCCTCGAGAATTTGAAGTTGATGTATTTCATTGCGATAGGGAAATAATCCTAAAGCGATACGATCTCGGATGTAAAATCCTCGACCACGAAAATTTGAATTTGATGTATTTCATTGCGATAGGGAAAGGATCTAAAGCGATGCGGTATCGGATGTAAAATCCTCGGCCCAAAAGTTTGAATTTGATGTATTTCATTGCGATAGGGAAAGAATCTAAAACAATGCGATCGAGGATGTAAAATCCTCGACCCCAAAAGTTTGAATTTGATGTATTTCATTGCGATAGGGAAAGAACCTAAAGCGATGCGGTCTCGGATGTAAAATCCTCGGCCCAAAGTTTGAATTTGATGTATTTCATTGCGATAGGGAAAGAACCTACAAGCAATGCGGTCTCGGATGTAAAATCCTCGACCCCAAAAGTTTAAATTTGATGTATTTCATTGCGATAGGGAAATAACCTAAAGCGATGCGGTCTCGGATGTAAAATCCTCAGCCCAAAAGTTTGAATTTGATGTATTTCATTGCGATAGGGAAAGAACCTAAAGCGATACGGTCTCGGATGTAAAATCCTCGACCCAAAAATTTGAATTTGATGTATTTCATTGCGATAGGGAAAGAATCCCAAAGCGATACGATCTCGGATGTAAAATCCTCGACCCCAAAAATTTGAATTTGATGTATTTGATTTTGCGAAGATTTGTAGTGTTGATTTGAAAAGTGTGGAATTTTGGTGTTTCGAGAATTTTATGAGAGTTGTAAAACATTTTGTGGAAAGGAAAATATTAGGAGGGAATATGTAGATGTTACATATCCCATTCTAAAGAGTTGATCGAAAGTTCTTTGGTTTGGATTGGATACAATTCCTCGCCATCGGATCCGAATCGAAAACCTCGCGGCTCCGTGTCGATGGAATCGGCAGCTTCCATCCCGGACAAGGGAGAGAGTAGAAAGGATTCAATTTCGAATTAGAATGTTGAGTTTGAATTTGATTGAGATTTGATTTGAGATCTGGAAGGTTGAATTTAAAATTTGATTTAAGATTTGTGTTTGTTTTGTTTGTCCTTTAACAATTCAAATTTATTTTATCATTCATTTAATGTTCATGTGAATTTGGTGTTCATCATTTTTTTATTTAGATTTTTTAAGGAATGTTTTCTTTTATTCTTTTTGTTTCTTTTCGTTCTTCGTTCGAAGTTCATTTAACTTTAATGGCATTTTCCGATCAACTTGCACAAAGAGGTGAAGGCCAAAAATGTGACATAGTCACTTTCATTCCAATCATGTTGAAGATACATCATACAACTCGATGCGGAATACATCCCATGCAATCCTTGTAGACTCGAAACGGACTTATGTATGATCTTTGTCGATCCATCCAAAAAGGCATTTGTCGAAATCCATGTACGAATTGTGAGGTACATGGTCGATAACATCACCTTCCAAGCCATCCTTGGCAAGGATGTCGCATGGATGTACGTTGGAGGTGTGATATTTTCCATGTAACTCGCGACTCATAAGGCTGGGAGGATCTCCAGCTCCGAGTGCGATGTGGAAGTGGTAATGTGCTTTCTGTCATCCATCCTTCGAAAGTAAGCGAGATCCGCTTCATTGGTACTCCCGGTATGCAATGTTTAGCGACATCTGCTCCGTTGCCTTTTAGTATCATGACGGAACCTACTGGTAATGTTATCTTTCTTGGCCCTCGGAACTCACACGGGCACTGTATCCGGAGGTCGGATCCGAACATGATATTACATTCGTTCGGAAAAGACAGTGCGAAAGGTCGACAAAGTCGTGGTGATCGATGTGCGGGGGTATGCGGTCACCATGCTTGTAAATGTTAATGATGCAAGCATTGGGTATGCGATCTGGCGCGTACCCTCCATGTTATCATTCTCTTTACCATCCTTTTAATGACTAATGGCATTGGATCTACCTTGCCATGACGAAGTATCCCGGCGGGTTTCCCTTCATGTCCTACGTGAAGTTGTAGCGACATCCACATTGTATTGTAATTCTCCCTTTCCACGGCATCCATCTCCGGGGTTCCGAGTAGGTGTTTTCTCTTAGGCGGCCTGCTCGACCCATTCTTTTCAAATCCGGATGCGGTCCACGATTTGTTGTTGTTTGTATTACGAGAACACATTTGTATGTAGCTCGAGGCCTTCTAATATATTGATCCTCCTACCTCGATTCTCTCGAAGTATTCGAAAGTTTGCTTCTCGACATTACGCATTCTTTCTAGCTTGTATTCTAGAATAATCGCAGAATGGCGAGGGCACGGTGACGTCTTGTGGGATATATGGCTCGATCCCTTCGCGTTCTCCTGCATACCTCGGCTCCTCGGGGATGGTCTCCGTCGGGACATCCTCCGGGGTTGCTTTTGCAACAAGGTTATGCATTGCGGGTGGCTTTATCTGGCGGCGTGGCAGCCTTCCTTCTTCGATCTTCTTGAGATTTCCCTGGTCTCTTCGTTATCCTCGGAAGCTGGCCTCCTTTCTTCGGGTTCTGGTGAACCGGTATCCTTGAAGTATATGCCTTTGGTAGTAGCAAATGCCTCGTCGTCTTGGTCCATTGCTAGTTTGGTTAACATCTTGCGTATACGGCGATTTTTATTTCTTCGCTGAGTTCTTGTGAGAGTAGCTCTTCGTTCTTCCTGAATTTACGTGGGTGCGGCGGCGACAAGCACTGCCCTCTGCTTGTAGCGACTACGGACTTGATTCTCTTGTCCTCCTCGGTGTTTGTTTTCCTTTTCTTCTCTGCTTGGGTTGGTGGCTTGGGCCACCCACTTTCATTCTTGTCGGCCGGGCGATTCCTCTCGGTCGGCGGGACCCGAGTCACTTTCCTCGTATTGCGGGCCAGTCGGTGCGAAGTCGAGTCGATCTCTATTATTGCTCCATCTTTCACCCTCTTTTCATCGAGTGCGAGGCTTATGCCATTTCTAAAGTTCGGGACCAACCGCCGTTCGACATTTCCTGCGAAAAGACGAGGAAAAGGATCGGGGGCGTACTAAGAACAAGAACATTAAGAAAATGTTTATTAAAGACGAGCTTTTCTTCTTCTTTTTTATTATTCCACTTGTACTTTTTAAATTCGACGGGAATGAAATGGGAGAAGATTGAAAAAAAAAATTTTGATTTGGAAGAGAGAACAAAGAAAATTTTATTATCATAATTTTATTTATTTTAGCACATTTTTTATTATTTTTGGGTTCGGACCCAGTCATAAGTAATTACTTCACTCGTGCTTCTAGGGATGAAGAATTCATTCCTTCGAAACATCAGGTAGCGTAATACTTCTTCAAGTATCGTCCGTTGATCGGAAGCATATGTTGTTCTCCTTGGCGATTCACTAGCTGGTAGGAGCCTCCGAGTATCTTATCTCGACCACGAACGGTCCTTCCCGAGTGGGTTCAAATTTTCCTCCTATCTTGCGGTGTGCGAGAATAGGTCTTTGAGAACGAGAACTAAGTCACCAACTTTAAAGGTTCTTGGGCGAACCCGTTTGTCATGGGCTTGAACCATCTTAGCTTGGTATAGTTCTAAATTACGTTGAGTCGCAAGTCTTTTCCCTTCCGGGCTTTCCAACTCCTCTAGTCGTAATTTGGCATTCTCTTACGTCATGATTTTGTTTGCAGCTGCGATTCGAGTGAAGGAAGACTGGACCTCTAAGGGTAACAACGCCTCGGACCCATACACTAGAGCGTAAGGTGTAGCTTGAGTAGGAGTTACGAAGGTTGTCCAGGTAGGCCATAAGGCTTCTAATAACTTCTCGTGCCAATTTCTCTTATTATCGTCCAAAGTTTTCTTTAAAATTTGAACGAGAGTTTTATTAAAAGCCTCAGTAAGGCCGTTTGCTCTTAGATAGTAAATTGTTGAATACGCGAGTCGATTCCGTGTCTCACGACAAAATTATTGATTTGCGTGCTTCGAATGCTGAACCATTATACGAGATGATCTGCGCGGCACTCCGAAACGGTAGACAACTTGGTTCTTGAAAAGCGTAGCACGTGGTGTGCTTTCACTTCTACGAGTGGAGCCGCCTGCTGCCATTGGAAAAGTAATCTGTAGCCGCAAGAATGAAGCGTCCCAGAAATGGTGGCATTGGACCCACAATCATACGTCCGGAACACGGAGCGCTGCGTGTAGCAATTACCCAAGAGCAAACGGCCTGGCTGAGGCTTTTAATAAAACTCTCGTTCAAATCTTAAAGAAAACCTTGGACGATAATAAGAGAAATTGGCACGAGAAGTTATTAGAAGCCTTATGGGCCTACCGGACAACCTTCAGAACTCCTACTCAAGCTACACCTTACGCTCTGGTGTATGGGTCCGAGGCAGTGTTACCCTTAGAGGTCCAGCTTCCTTCACTCAGAATTGCAGTTGCAAACAAAATCACGACAGAAGAGAATGCCAAATTACGACTAGAGGAGTTGGAAAGCCTGGAAGGGAAAAGACTTGCAGCGCAACAGAATTTAGAACTATACCAAGCTAAGATGGTTCAAGCCCATGACAAACTGGTTCGCCCAAGAACCTTTAAAGTTGGTGACTTAGTTCTCGTTCTCAAAAGACCTATTCTTGCACACCGCAAGATAGGAGGAAAATTTGAACCCACTTGGGAAGGACCGTTTGTGGTTGAGATAGTATACTCAGGAGGCTCCTACCAGCTTGTGAATTGCCAAGGAGAACAACATATGCTTCCGATCAACGGACGATACTTGAAGAAGTATTACGCTACCTGATGTTTCGAAGGAATGAATTCTTCATCCCTAGAAGCACGGGTGAAGTAATTACTTATGACTGGGTCCGAACCCAAAAATAATAAAAATGTGCTAAAATAAATAAAATCATGATAATAAAATTTTCTTTGTTCTCTCTTCCAAATCAAAATTTTTTTTTTCAATCTTCTCCCATTTCATTCCTGTCGAATTTAAAAAGTACAAGTGGAATAATAAAAAAAAGAAGAAGAAAAGCTCTGTCTTTAATAAACATTTTCTTAATGTTCTTGTTCTTAGTACAGCCCCTGATCCTTTTCCTTGTCTTTTCGCAGGGAAATGTCGAACGGGCGGTTGGTCCTGAACTTTAGAAATGGCGTAAGCCTTGCACTCGATGAAAAGAGGGTGAAAGATGGAGCGATAATAGAGATTGACTCAGACTTCGCACCAGCAGGCCTGCAATACGAGGAAAGTGACTGGGTCCCAGTTGACCGAGAGGAACTGCCCAGTCAGACAGTAATGAAAGTGGGTGGCCCAAGCCACCAACCCAGCAGCAAGAAAAGGAAAACAAACACTGAGGAGGACAAGAGAATCAAGTCTGTAGTCGCTACAGCAGAGGGCAGGCTTGTCAGCGCCGCGCCCACAGAAATTCAGGAAGTACGAAGAGCTACTCTCACAGCAACTCAGCGAAGAAATAAAAATCGCCGTATCCGCAAGATGTTAACTAAACTAGCAGCGGACCAGCGCGACGAGGCAGTTGCTACTACCAGTGCATATACTTCAAGGATACCGGTTCACCAGGAACCTGAAGAAAGGAGGCCAGCTCCGAGGATAACAGAAGAGACCAGGGAAATCTCAAGAAGATCAGAAGAAGGAAGGCTACCACGCCACCAGATAAAGCCACCAGTAATGCATAACCTTGTTGCAGAAGCAACCCCGGAGGATGTCCCGACGGAGACCATCCCCGAGGAGCCGAGGTATGCAGGAGAACGCGAAGGGATTGAGCCATATATCCCACAGTACGTCACCAGGCCTCGCCATTTGCAGATTATTCCAGAATACAAGCTAGAAAGAATGCAGAATGTCGAGAAGCAAACTTTTGAATACTTCGAGAGAATCAGAGGTAGGAGGATCAATATATTAGAAGGCCTCGAGCTACATACAAATGTGTTCTCAGAATACAAACAACAACAAATCGTGGACTGCATCCAGGATTTGAAAAGAATGGGTCGAGCAGGCCGCCTAAGAGAAAACACCTACTCGGAACCCCGGAGATGGATGCCAGGGAAAGGGAGAATTACAATACAATGTGGATGCTTGCTACAACTTCACGTGAAGACAGGAAGGGAAACCCGCCGGGATACTTCGTCATGGCAAGGTAGATCCAATGCCATTAGTCATTAAAAGGATGGTAAAGAGAATGATAACATGGAGGGTACGCCGCAGATTGCATACCCAACAGTTGCATCATTAACATTTACAAGCGGGTGATCGCATACCCCCGCACATCGATCACCACGACTTTGTCGGACCTTTCGCACGGTTTCTTTTCCGAACGAATGTAATATCATGTTCGGATCCGACCTCCGGATAGCGGGCCCGTGTGAGTTCCGAGGGCCGAGTAAAGATAACATTACCGGTAGGGTTCCGTCATGATACTAAAAGGCAACGGAGCAGATGTCGCTAAACATTGCATACCGGGAGTACCAATGAAGCGGATCTCAGTTACTTTCAGAAGGATGGATGACAGGAAAGCACATTACCACTTCCAGCCAGACCCGGAGCTAGAGATCCTCCGGCCTTACGAGCTGTGAGTTACATGGAAAATATCACACCTCCAACGTACATCCATGCGACATCCTTGCCAAGGATGGCTTGGAAGGTGATGTTATTGACCATGTACCTCACAATTCAGACATGGATTTCTGACAAATGCCTTTTTGGATGGATCGACAAAGATCATACATAGTCCGTTTTGAGTCTACAAGGATTGTATGGGATGTATTCCAGATCGAGTTGTATGATGTATCTTCAACATGATTGGAATGAAAGTGACTATGTCACATTTTTGGCCTTCACCTCTTTTGTGCAAGTTGACTGGAAAATGCCATTAAAGTTAAATGAACTTTGAACGAAGAACAGAAAAGAAACAAAAAGAATAAAAGAAAACATTCCTTAAAAATCTAAATAAAAAAATGATGAACACCAAATTCACATGAACATTAAATGAATGATAAAATAAATTTGAATTGTTAAAGGACAAACAAAACAAACACAAATCTTAAATCAAATTTTAAATTCAACCTTCCAGATCTCAAATCAAATCTCAATCAAATTCAAACTCAACATTCTAATTCTGAAATTGAATCCTTTCTACTCTCTCCCTTGTCTGGGATGGAAGCGGTCGATTCCATTGACACGGAGCCGCGAGGTTTTCGATTCGGATCTGATGGCGAGGAATTGTATCCAATCCAAACCAGCAACTTTCGATCAACTCTTTAGAATGGGATATGTAACATCTACATATTCCCTCCTAATATTTTCCTTTCCACAAAAATGTTTTACAACTCTCATAAAATTCTCGAAACACCAAAATTCCACACTTTTCAAATCAACACTACAAATCTTTGCAAAATCAAATACATCAAATTCAAATTTTTGGGGTTGAGGATTTTACATCCGAGACTGCATTGCTTTGGGATTCTTTCCCTATCGCAATGAAATACATCAAATTCAAATTTTTGGGGTTGAGGATTTTACATCCAGAGACCTGCATTGCTTTAGGTTCTTTCCATATCGCAATGAAATACATCAAATTCAAACTTTTGGGGTTGAGGATTTTACATCCGAGATCGCATCGTCTTTAGGTTATTTCCCTATCGCAATGAAATACATCAAATTTAAACTTTTGGGGTTGAGGATTTTACATCCGAGACTGCATTGCTTTAGGTTCTTTCCCTATCGCAATGAAATACATCAAATTCAAACTTTGGGGTTGAGGATTTTACATCCGAGACTGCATTGCTTTAGGTTCTTTCCCTATCGCAATGAAATACATCAAATTCAAACTTTTGGGGTTGAGGATTTTACATCCTTGACTGCATTGTTTTAGATTCTTTCCCTATCGCAATGAAATACATCAAATTCAAACTTTTGGGGTTGAGGATTTTACATCCGATACTGCATTGCTTTAGGATCCTTTCCCTATCGCAATGAAATACATCAAATTCAAATTTTCAGGGTCGAGGATTTTACATCCGAGACTGCATTGCTTTAGGATTATTTCCCTATCGCAATGAAATACATCAACTTCAAATTCTTGAGGTTGAGGATTTTACATCCGAGACTGCATTGCTTTAGGATTCTTCCCCTATCGCAATGAAATACATCAAAATCAAATTCGTGGGGTTGAGGATTTCACATCCGAGACTGCATTGCTTTAGGATTCTTCCCCTATAGCAATGAAACACATCAAAATCAAATTCGTGGGGTTGAGGATTTTACATCCGAGACTGCATTGTTTTAGGTTCTTTCCCTATCACAATGAAATAAATCAAATTCAAACTTTTGGGGTTGAGGATTTTACATCCGAGATCTACGTTCTAGATTCTTTCCCTATCGCAATTAAATACATCAAAAATCAAACTTTTGGGGTCGAGGATTTTACATCCGAGACTGTATTGCTTTAGGATTCCTTCCCTATCGCAATGAAATACATCAAAATCAAACTCTTGAGGTTAAGGATTTTACATCCAATACCGCATTGCTCTGAGATCTCTCCTCATTGTAATGATTTAATCCAATCAATTTAATTTTCTTCTGAGGTTGAAGATGTGACATCTAAAACCACAAAATTCCAATTTTCATTTCAAGTTCAATTCCCTTCAAATTAATTTTAACAAACTTCAATCTAAATTGAAACTCAAACTAAAATCTGAGCTCACACATCAAAACTTAGGTCCTTAACCCCCAAGCCCTTGGGCAAGAGGGTTAGGAACAACATAGTGGATGCCTCGAATGAGTCCCTTCATGGCTCATGTGGGCTTGATGTGGCTTCATGGCTCAACCAAAAGATGATTTCATTCCATTCAAATTTACCCAATCTTCAATTTTCCAAATTTTGATTTTTGACCCCGGGACCACACGCTCGGCCCATAGCTTGGCAGAAACTACTCGAAATTTGTAAAATCACCTAAATTGCCCAAAATTCCCCAAAGTCAATCCCAAACATTTCCACATCACTCAAATTGATCATCCATACCCAAAAAATACCAAAAATTCCAAAAAATACCTCCCGATACCCTCGAATACCCAAAATATCCCCCTTGACCCAAAAATCCAAAAATTCAGAAAATTCCCAGAAAAATTCAGAAAATCCCAAATATTCCCAATTTCATTTTGTCCAACTACACCATGGGCCAATTTTGTCAATTTACCCCACTTTTGTCAAAACCCCCGATTTGACCCAAATGCAACCACTAAGTGAACCAATGTCAAACCAAGCCTACCCAATTGACCCAAATTCTGGTCCAATTCAATTCTAAACTTCAATTCAACATTCCCAACACCAATCTAGACCAAATCTAAGTCCAATTTTGATTGACATTTGGATCAATTTCACTTTTGGCCTTAAAGCCCGATTTGGACCCATGACCAAGCCTAACCCAGACTCACCCAATTCAACTCCAATTAACCCCAAATCTTTTCTAAACCTTCCTTAACATCCCTACAAACAAAGCCCCTAACATTACTTGCCCAACATTTAGGCCCAAACCCATAGAATTCAGCCAAAAACCAATAAGCCCAATTTTGACCTAAACTCGAGCCTAGCATAAAATGAACCCAAACCCTAAAGTCAAAACCCAACCAAAGTCAAAGCCTCTTTCAAATACTCCCATAAACATTTCCCAACGATAATTTTACATCAATTTCAGCCTAGTCAACATTGGCCGAAGCTAGCCCAATTTGACTTTATGTGGCCCATTCATAGAAACCCAAATTGACAGTCAAAATAAAGATAGAAAACTCCCAATTTGCTCCAAGTCACTCATGACACATCTATGAGCTAAACCCAATATTATTTGGCCCAAGCCTTTGCCAAAATTCCATCCTAAAATCCATTTTAAAATCTAAAAGCCCACTTCCCTAAACCATTTTAAAAGCTCATTTCACTTTGAGAATACAAAAGCCGAGAATTGGCACAAAGCCCCACATGACATTTCCATTTGCCATCCATTTAATCAAATCCATACCCTAAGTTATAATCCCATCATCAAATAATTCCAAATCAAGCCTCATGCCAAATCACCCCCAAATACCAAAATTTTTCTTAAATCATTCCATGAAATTAATGTGACTTTAAAACAGCGAGAGCCAGGCAAGTATTGTGAATGACACATGAAGCCATGGAAGGTTTGACATGTGATCAAGCCATTAATGGCAAAAGGAGAGCCTTTCCTAATCCTTCTTAAACCCTTTTTTACCTTAAGCATGTCGCACACTAAACCATGCTTAGCCGCTGCGTCATGGATGGAGACCACACCATTTTCTCTTGGGCGGAATTTCTTGAATGATCCTTTTCGGCCAAAAGCCGGACGCTTGGGTGGTGCACCCACAGCCCAAATGGAGGGTTGACTCGACTGAGCCAAAATAGCCTTCCCCCATTCCATTCCAATCCGAAGCCTTTTACACGTAGCATTCTTAGGTGCTACCAACCCAACCCAGGCCACGACCCACGGACACGAGGTGACCCATACTATCAGCCGGCCGCTGGTCATGGGAAAACACCATGGCCGAGCTCACATGGGCAAACTGGAAATTCTCCTTATTTTGGTACCCACAATGTCCCCAATAAGCCACCATGGTATTAACTGTCTTGCAAAGGCTTGGTGATCCGGCCACAACTCTCCTGGGAGGCCCTCGCCCCTCTCGATTTAAACACCACCTAACGGCCATGAGAGGAGAGTTACCTGAAACCTTGCGAAGCTACGCAAAATTGTTCCAAACCCTTCTCCATCCTTAGAGCGATTGATCCCAGGAGTGTCGGTACCCCTAATCATCGCAGACGATTTCTCATTGAAATTCCGCTGAAACCCGAGGACACTTCTCATGGAGTGGATCGATCCTCGAATTGATTGGTCCTACACCTTCACCGGACGAGAAGGTGTCACCCGGCCAAGCCCCATCTCGAGGCCACCCGGTGCTCCGGCCTCAAGCTTTGTGATCGAGTTTGTGGTCGAAATCCTACCTAGGCGATTCAGAGACAGAGGGCTTCATACGGGACTTGTTGGGGCCCATAATCAGAAGAGTGACACAGCTCTCGAATTGAAGCCACACTTCTGCGAGCAAGGTATGGAAAACAATTCTTCATCCGAGCTTCTGGGAAGTTCTCCATTTCAAATGCTTTAATTTCGATGCATGATCCTTGTATAGATGTATTCGTCTCTTGAAAGCGAATGTAGAGTATAAGAACACGAAAATCACGTCAGTATCGAGTGAGATATTAGGGATTTAGTGTGGACGGCTCTCGAAGTGAGGATGCTTGGGGACGATGAACGGATGCCGTCCATTTAATACACGCGCGGACGGACGGCTCGGATCGGGTCGGATCGGCCGGAGAAGTGATACGCGGACGGCGGGACTGACTGTGAGCTCGAGTGGCGGCGTCGAATGGGAGGCGCGCCGCGGTACTTCGGAGATGCTAAGGTTGACGCGGCGGCAGAGCTCGGATAAATAGAAAATTAGGAATTTTTTTTGATTTATTTAATTCCACACAAGCTTCAAAATCCGCAAGCTTTTGTGTAGGAAAATCGAGAAAAATAAAATAAAAATCTTTCTCTTTGCTCGGTGAACGGAGGAGAATAATGTGGAGAAGAAATCGTTTAATTTTAAATCAAGTATTTTATTTTAATAATTTATTTACCCTCTCTGCATTATTTTAATTCTCCATGCATATGGAAATTCATAGTAGCATGAGACCATAGGGCTTTTGAAGACTGCGAATTTGGGAACATTCTTTAATTTTCCGAAGTCGGAAGCCATCCTATGGAGATTATTGATTTTTAATTCGTATTTACTATTTTGAGTATTTAATTCGATAATTAGCGTATTTGTGAAATAAATTCTAGGAAAATTTGGTGATGTCTCTTATGACCGGAGAATAGGAAAAATGAGTTTGAATTAATTAACTTGAAATAACACAATTGGCTTAAACACCGAAAATAGGTCCACACAATTAATTAGAGTTAATCATACATCAAATTGACTTGAAATCAATTCTCCACTGACCTTTAGAGTTGAGAGGAACACACCACAAAATTTGAAGTCGATTGGACTTGGTTATACTCTTAAATGGGTTGATTAAGCGGAACAACCATTTTAAACTTTAAAAATTCATAACTTTCAAAAATACCTTTCAAAAATTCACCAAATTGGTTTTGGGCATCTCTACAATATCGGGGGAATTTAAGAAAATTAAAATTTCGATTTTCTAAAAAGTTGATTTTTTGAAAACATTATTTTAATATTTTAATAATTAAAAAATAATAAAAAACACAAAATGAATAAAATTCACTAAAATGTCACATTTTGAATTTTAATCACTTAGGAACAAACCCCATATTTTTCTTAAGTCTATTTAATGAGATATTAAATTTTAAAGCCCCAGGGAAATTTTAAAATTAAAAAAAATGTATTTTCTAGCATTTTCACAAAAATAATTATAATAAATCAAAGAAAAATTAGAAAATTACAAAATTGATTCTCTGATTTCCTTGATATCAGAGAGATTTTTGAAAAATATAAAATTCATTTTTCAACCCTTATGTTATTTTTAAATTAATTAATACTCCAAAACTTAAAATAATTATAATAAAAATAATATAATTTAAAAAATTACAAAAATTGGTCCAAGTGGTCCCCTGGTCATTAGGAATGTCCCATAATTTTCTTAAGGACAGAAACTTTCCCTTGGTCATATTATTAAATTTTCCTTGGAAATTCCTATTTTCCACCAAAAATAATTATATAAATAAATTAAATACAGAAAAAATGTCATTTTATACACTCTCATTATGCTTTATTATTATGAGTGAAGTCATATAAAAATTTCAAGTTAGATTTTAAGTTCACACTTGGTAAGGTTATGAAATTATTAAGCTTGAAGGGCAAAATGGTAATTAAAAAATTTAACCCTTAATTAAAACTTTAGGTTTAATAAAAAAATTAACAAGTAAAATATTTGATCCTAATCTGATTTGGATGATTGAAACTTAAATAATTAAAGGATAAAAATATATTAAACAATTTGAAAATACTTACAAAATAATGACAATTAAATAATTGATTAAATTTGGAAGAATAATAAAATTGGAATTATTAAATAGGGATATTATTAGGAAGAAATTTATTAACACAATTTAAAAATCCCTAAATTAATCATCTCAATAATATTTAATTCTTAATTAAAATGATAATTCAAATTTAAGTTTTAAAATGTTAAAGGACTTAATCATTAAATTAAATTAAAAGGTTAAATTATTAAACTCTTTTTAAATTTTCAATTAAATTAAAATTAAAAATAAGATTAAATTAAAGATTAAATTAAATTAAATCAAACAAATTAAGTAAATTACATTAAATTAAATAAATAAATTAAATTAAAATAAATAAATTAAATTAAATTAAATTAAATAAATTAAATTAAATTAAATTAAATTAAACTAAATTAAATTAAAAAAATATTAAATTAAATTAAATTAAATTAAAATATATTAAATTAAATTAAATTAAATCAAATTAAATCAAATTAAATTAAATCAAGTTAAATTAAATTAAATTAATTCACATCAAGTCAAACTAAATTGAATTAAATTAAATTAAGTAATAGAATTAAGTTAAAGTTAAAATCAAGTTAAATTAAATTAAAATTAAAAAAACTAAACGAATTAAGTATATTAAATTAAATTAAAAGTTAAATTAAATTGAATTAAATAACATCACCTAAGACATAAAGAAATAAAATATATGACTTGAACAACTGTTACGAATTTAAACCGCTGGCCGAGTTATTGAAATCATGATAATTTGGAACACGATTTGCTATCGAAAACTTTAATTATCATAACTCTAAATAGAACATTAAATGAAATGTTACTCCACTTATAGGACATTCAAATATCCTAGTTCCTTTGAGTAGATAACAACCAAAACTTAGCTAAACCTCGGACGATTACTTCGCTTTGATTGATTAAATACGTTTGGACCCAAGCAATCCATCGATATTGAAAAGATGTTTAAAGGTCGTCTTAAGCACTTCTGATATGATAGGATATTTATTAGAACAATTGAATTTAATTATTAACACGATGGAGAAAATCGTCACTTAATATGAAAGGACGCAGACGTCGTAGGAAATATTTATTTATAGGATTAGGAACTTGGTAGAAAATCATAACCCTTCCCTTAGCTTTACTTTAGGAACTTGCTTAAATATTCTAATTGTGTTTAAATTGCAGCTTGGGATGACGGGAAGACCCTCGGTACGCTTTTATTTTATTGCGATTTACCTTATTGCAATTTATTTAATCGCATCGCACTTACTTTTCTTGCATGATAAACAGCTGTTGCATGAAAACCCACACATTTAGGATAGTCCCTAAAGCTGAAACCAAAACTAAATTAAAAGTCATTGCAAGATAAAATTCACGCGCGACATTTTGAAATATAAAATAACTCGAAATTTAATCGCGAACGAACCTGAAACTACGATTATAACTAAATTAAAACGTCTGTTGGATGATCGGGAATACCTCGGATGATGTAACCTACGTGTTGCTAACGGGATTTCTCACGGTCTAAATGAAAGTGTGGAACTCATTCGGTTCGGTTTAGCGAATTCATGCGGGTAAGTGAATGCGATAAAAATAATGATGCGGAAGGATGGGCAGTGGGATCTTAACCGGTGTCGTTATAATTAACTTTAAGATTTGTTTAATTAAAATACAAAGAACACTTGGTAAGATTCTCTCTAAACGAAAACACTTTTTCTAAATCTCCGAGTTATGACTTCTCTGTTAAACCTCTGCCGACGACGAGGCTCGGAGCATGGTGGGCGGCACGGCCATCGTCGTCGGCAAAACAAATCTACATCGGCAAAGCTTTCTTAGAATTAAATAACCGAAGCCATAGGACTTCGAGTAGTTTGCTGAGTGCGACGCAAATCTTGACCTTTTGTTAGGCGTTTGTATTGCGAATTAAGCACAACACGGACTTAGGATTAGGAGTAGTCGTTCGGTGCGACATAAACCCTCATAACTTCTAGGCTATTTGTATGATTCTATCATACAAATATAAGTCAAATTAATTAAAGTGGCGAATTGAGAAATACTAAATAAACATTAGGACTTTCTAAATTCGAACGAATAATAGGATAGTCGAGAAATTGCCGAAGTCGGCTTCGAATCCGTAATTTCTCTGCTCTTCCTTTGAATTCTCGAAACAAAAATGTTCCAGAATTTGATCCATTCCATATTGAAATTCCAAAATTCAATCCTTGAAAACCTAAACTTTGAAATTCTTGAAGCGAGTGCGATTATTATCGAGAGTTTTCTTAGGTGATTCCCGTCACTTAAGATGTAATTAACTATAGGGGCTTGCCCTTATAGGGAATTTTAAAGGACCCGAGGTAATATAAATACTGTTTAATACTTTCATATTAAGCGAGAATTTATAATCGGCTTATAAAATTGGTTCGCGAGACCAGACGGATGTCACAAATCTTTTAGTTTGTTTAATCGAGCCCCCCGCAGGTCGAGCGGTGTGTACATCCTTGGGGATAGATACACGGTTTGTGGTGTGGTGCTCGTTTATATAAACTATTTGGGATGTGAAAGTTGGTTTGATTTCATATCTTAAAATTTTCAAATTTAAAATTATTTTCAAATCAAATACTACTTTTTAATTATTTATTTAAATTAAATTAAAAATTCGCCGACAATTTACGGTAGGCGACCCCCTTTTGAAATAAAACACACAACCTAAAAAATTTGCCGACAAAGGCGAGGAGCTAAGAAGAAATGCCAATTAGAGTACTTTTTTTCTTGAGAGATAGTCAAAGAAGAAGTTTTAGAAGATTGAATAATTTCTCTTTGGAATCCTGCAGACCAAATAGCCTCGTTCGAGTTAGAGATTTGTTTGTAAAGAATAAATGAAGCGTTGAAGTGTCTATTATTTTCAGGGATATTCAAAAGTCAAAGCTCTGGTGAAATTCAAATGGATATTTATTTCACAATTTGTTAGCTCATAGAAGCCACAAAAGATTTTGCATGCATTCTTGCGAATTTGTCAGAAGCTAGGATAACCCTTGAAAGGCTTCATTACACACTTCGAGATGGAGATTCTTGAATTAGATATCTTGAGCAGGGGTGTAAACGAGTCGAACACGAGCGAGCCTCGTTAATATTTTGAGCTCAAAAAATGTGTTCGTGTTCGACTTATTTGCTTACCAAGCCGAACACGAGCCGTTCACGAACAAAGATTTGTTTTGATAACCCTAATCACGTACCCATAAGATGTTAAGGATTGGGGCATGATTTAAAAATTATTGTTTATATTAAAACATTATTTGAATCTAATTTAATAATTTTTATTCTATTTTCTTAATTAATACTTTTAATTTGTTATAAATCATTGTAGCCTTGTAGTCAATTAAATTTTTAAAAAATACTACTCATTATAATATATATATATGTGTGTGTGTGTGTGTGTGTGTGTGTGTGTGTATCCTTTGCTAGTATCTTGTTCTTCCAATACTGTATCTACCTTCTTTAATGTGCTGGGCTCTGCTCCTCTACATAATTGCTTCCTAGATTGGTGACTTTTTTCATAATGCCCATTACTTTTCCCCTTAGCATGGAAGTGGTTTTGAATATTTTCTTTAGGATATCTACTTTGTTGTTATAGAAGGGGCCTTTTTGCTTGTTGCAGTCACTCCTCTGAATTCCATCTCTTAGATACTTGGGGCTTTTGCTGGCTAGGTGCATTGCGATTACACTTTGTAAGTTTAGCATGGATGGAACACCTTATTTTGGATGATATATAAATGCGGCTCCCTTATACCTTTGAATACCTATGCTACTTTGCTATTTATTTTTTTAAGTTTTGGGTGTTACTTGTTTTTTGGGTATACATGTAACTCTTATTTTTCTTTGAATCTTTTTTTTTTGTGAGTTGTAATGTGGGAGGTGAAACCTCTACGGGTGAGTTAATTATATTTTTTTTATGTTTCTAGATTTGGGGATTCACCTCCCTCCCAAAATTCGTACTCACTTTTTATATTAACACGTAGGGAGCCACGAGTCGCTCTTTTCCCAAAAAAAGAAAAAAAAGTGTGTGTGTATATATATATATATATTTTTTTTTTTTGGGAAAGAGCAACGGTGGCTCCCTACGTGTTAATTAAAAAAAAAAGTTACAAGGGGGGGAGGGAAGTGGATCCCAATCTAAAAACCAAAAGAAAATACAATAAAAACTCACGCGTAAGGGTTCACGTCCCTCGGTGATTACAACTCACACAAAATATCTCCAAAATACAAAAGGTAAATAAGAACGAAAAGGAGAAGCAAAAAACCAAAGCGAGTTGTAATAAAGTTAAAATCAGCGTGCTCAGACTTTGTTCGGGAGTGTAGTATAGAAGACATGAACGAAAAGGAGAATCCGGTATTGAAAGCAAACCTCAACTGCTGGTGGACGTGAAAATAGCACACGAAACCACGACCTGCGTCTGAAAAGTCGCCAAAGTTTACTTGGCGACTGGTGTCATAACGATCCATAGAGGAAATAGCATTTCCTAAAACCCAAACGAAACGATCACCAACAACTTGTGCTATGTAACTTGACTCCCAAAACAAAATTAGGGAACCCGGCAAGAGAACATCTTAACCAAAGCAAGTCGCTCATCGAATAAGCCAAAGCCGAAAACGGGGCGGAGTGCGTATGAAAAGTAAATGAAAGGAAAATGTAGGCATCAGCTTTGTAACCATGAGTAGCGACAAAAAAAAGCCGAGTTGAGTGAAGCGGGGATCCGGAAAAACCGAAACGAAAAGACAAAATCCCCGAAGTAAGCGAGTAGATTTCTAGTGGGTACGACGGGGAAAAGAGGAAAATAATATTCATTAGCGAGAAAAAACGCAACATGAGGATGAACGGTAAGCGGTTACGGAGAAAACAAACAAATGCAAATACGGCAAGCTTCAGGTTGAAAGGTCGACGGGTCATGACGAGGTCCTCATCGGTCTGTAAAAAACCCGTCGAAGAAGACGAGCAAAGAACTACCAAACCAAAACGAGTTAAATGGACAAAAGAAGTGGAGTTAAGATCTAACATAGGGCGGATCTAAATTGTCACTATTAAGTAAGATGCGGCACCTTGGAGGAAAAATTCCAGCAGAAAGGAGTAGTGTCTTTGAGTTTAGACAACCAATCGGCGGGAACATTTCCTTGCAGCCGCATATGGCCACGCAAACTGACTTTGAGGTTTTGATTAGTAATAAGGTTCCGTGCTCTTTTAAAGTTAGGTAAGATTCCATGGAATGTGAGATGAAGCGATTAGCATATCGAAAAGTAAAGAAAAATTTGTTTTGATAATAATCAAGACATAGAAAAGAGACGACAATAGATCAAAACCTGAAGAAAAAAGCTGACATTACGCTTAAATGAAATTTGTTGCAATAGCAATTAGTGAAAAAGCATTAATTTTCCTTTATCTTTCTCGAAACACCCCCGATGCTAGCATGGGAACGAGGACCAGCGCCCATCAATGTTAAGCTTTGTCCGACCCACAGGAGAAGGCATGCGTTCGAAACGAGGATAGGAAGTTTCGTCCGACGGGGGTGGGGTTCGCGGCCAAAAACTCTAGTAATAGTAGCATAGTAAGATAAGATATTGGAAATTGCAATAGTAGGTGAGACAATACTTCAAATTTATAATTTAAACATCAAAGGAACCCGGAAAACCGAAGTGAGGAAAGAGTTGAACTTTTTCCCCAAAGTGTTGATTCCGGCAACTGGAAACAGTGATAAAGGCCTCACTTCATCTGGCTACAATAGAGCACAAATTAAATGAAAACATTCCTTGTAAAAGTGCGAAGTGAAAAAGATGTAATTTTCCTCCTCATTGTGTGTGGTAGGCAATTTAAACCTTTAAACTTGAGGATATCATCTCCAAAGGGAGAAGTGAATAAAGAAAAGTCTCCCGAAGGAAAAAGAAAGTGAAAGGGGTAAGCGGATTGCAAATAAGATTACTCCGAAGCACCATCTAGGATAGGTGTAAGTGATTATAGAGCATTTCTTGGAAGAACAAAACGGTGATTTCTTCCACATAGGCACATCTTTTGATTTTGTAAGGGGATGGTAATGATTTTCATTGCATAGTCTTCCCCAAATTTCTTTCGGCTTAGGAACATTCCGGGTTGGTAAACAAAAAAATGCGGGAAACTAGAGAGAATTCGAATCCGATGGTGTGTATTTCATTGATGTTTTCGACTGATCCTCCTTCCAAAAACATTCACGTAGCTGTGTCCCAGAAAATGAAACTATTTGCAATAGTACGAGGCTTTAATAATGACTTTCAAGTTTTTGAATCCCTTTCTTCTAGCCACGGTGGAAGCAGAAATTGAACGATTATTTGTGATGCATGAAAATGGCCCAAAGTGAATTACCCGTACGAAATTTATGCAAGCTTACGCATATTGATATCCGCGTCTTTGAAGAGCTTTGAAACCCAAACCACGAGAATGCTTAGGTTTGCACATTTTATGCCCGACTAGAGACGATGCTTTTATTCCGACATTCTCCAAAAGAAATTTGTTAAATAACTTTTCTAGAGGAAACGAAACGAGATTTTTGCATTGAAAACTTGTAGAATATAAAGGAATACTCGATAAAACATCTTGTTTAGTAAAGTTAATGCGCACGTTTGAAAGAGCTGTTCTCAGGTCGACAACCTTATTCTTATTTTGAATCACCTCATCCATTTGGATTTGTTTCCTCTACCTCTCAAAAGATTTACACTAAATAGCGAAGACGGTAAGAGAGCTTATTTAGTAAAATCGGTGGCCCAGTGGTAATATGAGTTTTGTTTGTTTTTCGAATAATTGACATAGCGATATTAAAGGAAAGACGGAAGCATGAATTCATCCGAGGCTTTAATCATAGCCTTGATGGCGGTTTGAGTGGCTTTCGTAAAAATAATAGCATCATCGGCATAGGCGAGATGGGAAATCGGAAAATTGGCCTTATGCATATAGTGGTAAATACATGTATGCTTTGATAATTTGGAGAAGTACGAGAAAGATGTCAAAAGCAATTATGAAAACAATGGGGGAGAGTGGATCCACAGCAATACCTCTTTACGAGTAGAAAAACCATAGGCATTACCATTAGCAAGCCTTGGCTATAGCCATTGCGGTGTAACCGCCTTTTAATTAAAAAGGCAAAGATCGGCGAGAAAACCCTTTGGCAATAAAACATTGAGAATAAAATCCCAATTAACCGTATCGAAAGCTTTTGATGTCAAGTTTGATAACCGGGTTGCCTCCTCTGCACTTTACATCAAGATCTTGATACGTTCTTAGGTAACAAAATATTGTCGGTAATCTCCCTGCCCTTTTATAAAACGGATTGATGTAGCGATATTAAAAAGAGGAGTGTGGTTGCGGCTGGCCACAAAGAATCTTACTAATGATTTTAGAGATAAGCATTTGTGAAAGTGGTCACAAATTGTGCAGTGTGTTTTATTAGTGTTCTTAGAATAAGAACAATCATAGTAGCCGTGAAATACTTACGGGAGTTTCTCGAGAAAAACTTTGAATAAACGAAATAACATTGTAATGAAGTCCCGGCAATGAATGTAAAAGGTGGAGGAGAAACCATCCGGAGCCGGGGGACTTGTTTGGATTTATATCTAGTAGTGCTTTATAAATCTCTTCACCCGTGGTACATCGACGGATTTAGAGAGGCCACTGTAAAGATCCTCGGCGAAAAGAGAAGTGTTAATAGCGAGAAATTTGAGTTGTATCGATGTAGATATTAGTAAAATATTCAATGAAAATTTGGTTGAGCAGATGGGGTTAAAGTTAAAATGGTCCCATGAAGGAAGGACAAAAATCAGGATAGTATTGGAATTAATTACATTTCGATAGTAGCATGAAAATAACGGGTGTTTAAATATCGACTAAAAAATGTGTATCATGAGCTTTACTTGTTTCATAAGCTCATCCTCCGTAACGATATCGACAGCGGTAGCGATGAGCATGAGTAAGGGGAGTTGAGAAGATCGGGGTTGGAGTGTATGCTTGCCTCTATGTCAACACACATTGGGAGTGCTTCACCTTAGAATGAATATTCAAAAACATCGAAATTCCATCTCACCGTCCGTGACAACGATTTTGTGAAGATTCCATAGAATGTATAAGCATTACCACATCTAATGACTGTCGAGTTAACGGTCTGGTAAGAAGGCATCATCTTTGATCGAGACATTGAGGAATTTAAAAGGGGACTTAGCGGGTTTTGATGCAGCAGAGTAAGTAAGATGGGGTTATGATCGGAAGGCAGAGGCATAACTGAAATGCTGAACTCTAGTGATGTGAAAATGATTAAGGAAAGAAAGATTTCCAAAGTATCTATAAAGCCTTTGAAATAAAAGCCCCTTCTCTGGAGTGAAGGCCGTGTAACCTAAATCATGTAGGCCGGCTGAGAGACATGCAATCGAAACGGTAGAAGTATAGTCCCATGCGGCACCACCCTTACGTTCAGTGGGTGACATAATCATATTAAAATCACCACCAACAATCCAATTGTCAGTTATATGTTCTCCCGAGGTGATAAGTTTGTTCCATGGAAGTTGTGTCTTATCGGAAGAGTAGTATTAGTATAGATAAAAAGTAATCCAGTAGTGTAATCCTCCATGGAGAAGTGGGGCGAAGGATGGGTATGCAGCCATCTTCCACAATATTTAATTGAATGTTCCTTTTCCGAAGAAAACTGAAAATCTTATTATTGATATTAAAATGCATGAAATTCTTGAAAGAAGATAAGATTTTGTCTTTGTGGATTGTGTGCGTGTAGCTCCCCCGAAATAGCAAAAATCTCGGCCTTATAGACCTGAAGATGCTTGAGACGTTTAGGGAGCGTTCATAACTCCCCTAATGTTCCAAATTAGAATGTTAAACATGGTGCCTTAGCCCTCCTCTCACAGTTGACTGATGGAAGGGGTAAGAGATCTCCGTCGAGAGAAAGAAGGTTCGGAGTAAATCGATTGTAGTAAGTTTGGTTTCACAAGTGATTGTTTTGTTTTCTTAGTGAATTTTTGAATGCCATTCATTTATGAGATTGCAATTAGCATGGGCCGAGTTATTTATCGATGATTCCGAAAAACCCAGGAAGGAATGGAAGAAATGCCATCGGAAAGACGAGCGGGGATGCGAGAAGGAGAGAATCGCGATGGTGGAAAACCACTTGTAGTAGGTATAGGATTAGTGTTCATCTTGGTATTAACATCTTGGGAAACGACCTACATAATAGTGGTGCTATTAAATTTAGAGCGGGGTTACGCGTCGAGTGTGTCACCATGAGAAGAGCGTAGCAGAAATATCTTGTGCGATTGTAGCAACAAAAGCATTAGGCTCATAAGGGGGGTTCGCTCATTGGGTTCAATATCTGGGAGGCGAAAAGGGGAAGGGGAGGGTTGAATCGGTAGTTACCATAAGAGAAGGCTTTAAGAAGGCAATATAAGGTAGAAGGTTTGATCTTACGGTGCTCATTAGTAAGTTTATGATTAAATACGACATCGTCGGCTGTGAGTGGTAACAAAATATTCTCGGTGTGGGTAGAGTGGGGCGGCAACGGCGGCGCGGAAGGATCCTTTGGGACGGTATCCTCATGAATTTGAGTGTGAGTTTCAAGTGGGGGAAATAACGGGGGAGTTGGGGAGAAATGTGGGGTTCGGTGGGGTTTAGCGATGCAAGAGGGGATGGGAGGGTGAGGAAGGTATAACGATGCTTGGGAAGGGATGGGGGTTTGAGATGGGGTGTAATCTATAACAAATGGAGTTGGAGTGGACGAACATGGCACAATGAGAGCAATAAGGTGGGTGAGGGCCCGTAATCACTGCTTTTGCCCGGTACCCATTGTGAGAAAGAGTTTATCCATACCTCGTCGGGGTAGAGTGGGTGATATCCGCTTTGAAGTAGAAAACATGCATCGAGCGAGGGTTTAGAACGCTCAACGGTAGGGTTATCACCACGCGAGAGGGTTGCAAAACCTTTTCGCGAAAAGAGTAAAGGATTTCATGATTGAATAGGTGGTATTTGTATTCGCAGGAATTTGACCCGGACGGGGATTATAGGGGATTCGGAAGCGGGGATTGAAATCAACACTCCATTTGAGTATTTTCAACGAGTGTTTTCTATTTTCATAACCTTGCGCGCAAAGACGTTTGTATAATCGACATCGGTAGTGAGCTCGATGAGAATATGCGTGACCATCAAGAACCAATCTTCCGGGATCCACTAAGCTTTAGTGAATCAAAATCTACGGATTAGATCAAGCTTGGGGTGGCCGTAAAGGAACTTACCTATCAAAACATAACGACGGCGAAGCCGGGATATTGGTTTCTTCATCGGTGAGATATAGTGCGGGCTTACCATTCTTTCTACCAAGTTTCTTTGATGAAACTATAGTCACCACCACCCCAACTCCCGAGCATCGTGAAAAGATTGAGGAAAATAACATGAATGCTTTATTCGGTGTAGGGTTTCCTCCATTTACCGCATCCGCGTGGGATCTAGCCATGGCAAGCAAAAGAAGAGCGTAAAGGAAGAAAGAAAAAGAACGGGGAAGAGATCACCGAGCAGGAAGCGCCGATCGCCCAGAGACGACGCCATGGAAGGCGAGACCTAGCCGTTACCATCCTAGGCATATATATATATATATATATATATATATATATATATATATATATATATATATATATATATATATATATATATATATATATATATATAATTGTTGAGTAATATTTTGAGCTAAAAACGAGCCTAACATGTACGAACAAATTTTTGTTCGTGTTCGGCTCGTTAAGCTTCTTAACGAGTGGCCTGGCTCGCGAGCAATGACTAGTTTGACCTTTTAATCTTGAGCTTGTAGTCGCACATGCCACACAAGCATAAATACCAAGAGAATATCTTTTCCACCATGCACCCATATTATAGAGCTCAAAAACCTTTAATTGAGTTGTTCAAGTAATCATTGATCACATCTATGTCAGGGGCTATAATCCCTTTTCTAGAGCCTCCGGGATTAAGGATAAAGAGTAGCACTCTGTCAAAGAAATAGTTTTGTTAATTGGATTGAGAATAATGATGCCACATTTTGGAACATTTGATCAAATAATATTTTGAGAGCATCTATCCCTAGGGCTGTCCAAACGGCTTGATGTTCGCTAACAGCTCGTGTGATTCATTCATTAAGCAAATGAGTCCAAGACAAATAATTTTTTTGTGCTTGTTATATAAAAGGGCTGACCAAAAAAAAAATGTTAGTTCGTTTTTGACTTATTTTTGTTCAAAAATTAAATTAACATTTGATGATCAACTGGCTCTTTTAATGTTACACTGTCCAGGCTTGTTGATATTATTAGTTGTTTACTGGTGTCTGAGTTTTTTGGTTTATTTCAGATTTTGACAGCGCTATATTAGGTTTTGTTTGTCCAGGTGGATCTCTTTTTCTTGATTTTGATAGGGGTTTTTGGTTCCACTAATTTGGTCTTGGAACCACCTCTAATCTTTGCTTTGTAACAATTTTGCTGCAACATGTAGGGAGCATCAGCTCCTTTTCCATATATATATATAAGATTGATCGACGAGCGGAATCACCGATAAACCCATTTATGCTAACCCTCGCTAAATTTGGAGACAACGCGGTGTGCTCTAAATTCAAGTACCACTTGCCTTAAGGCGACATTGAGCCAGCAGAGGATTCGAAGTCAGACTTGATGGGACTTACGAACAATTACCCGACCACTTCATCAACTGGTCACACACACACACACACACATTGATTGGAGGGCAGACCCCAACCAACCCCATGTGAGGGCTTGAACTCGTGACACTCGGATTCTTACAAACGTAGTCAACCAATGAGCCATGTTAGCTCACACACACACACACACACACACATATATTGATGAGCATTATTTTTAAATAATTTAATTGACAATAAGACTACATAGATTTATAATCAATTAAAACTATTGATTAAAAAAGCTAGAGTATAAATGTAATAAATTCAATCAAAATAAATATTTTAATATAAATAGAAAAATTAAATCTAGGCGTTAATATAGTGAATCCTGCGGTGAGATGAGAGTTATTAAAATAGATCGTTGTTCGTGAGCAGTAAATTGTTTAGCTCACGTGAACAAATTTTTTATGTGTTCTTAAATTGACTAGATTTGAATATACTTTAACAAGTGAAATAATTAAACTTGAATCTAATCTTATTTGAATTAACTTTTAATTCGAGAAATATATTCATACGAAGTAAGAAGTTCTTTGCTTTTTAGAGAGAAGGGAGTTATAATGATAACATTTTATTATTATTATTAATTTGTAAAGCTCTAGAATTGTAATTTTCTTGATTAATTGATGAGGAACAATATAGTGTTTCTTAATAGCTTCACTTTGGTGGTGAGCTATGTGGAGTCATGCAGTGGCGGATATGTATTGGACACGGACACAGCTTCGATATGGAGCCGACAAGTGTCGAACACGGCATAAAAGTGTCTAATTTAAGTAAAAATTTAAGAAAAGAAGATATCTGCGTCGAAATATTTCTGAAAAATATTTTTAAGATTAAATAAATTCAAAAAAATAATTTTTATATAAAATTTAGGGAACATTAACATGCATACTATATTTTTTATGTATTTACATATCTAACACTTAAGTTTTAATTTTTACATAAAATGTCATCTTACATGTATATGAAAAAGGTGTAATTTTTGAAGCTGCAAGTGTAGTATATGAGATGTGATACAAAAGATTTGGGTGATATAAATGTAAAAATAAATAAAATTAGGTGTTAGATATGTAAATACATAAGCATTTGGTGCCAAAGAAGCAGTTGAACCTTTATTTCTTTTAATAAATAGCTAATTAAGAGTACTTAAAAATTGATGTAATACAAGATAACATATAATTATTGATTTTATGTAATAAACTAAAATATTATCTATGAACGTCTTAGCTATTTAAAGTTTTTGTAATTAAATTTCTTTTTTTTTGTATTATTATTAATATTTTTTTATCTTAACTGTTATATTTTTTTAATTATATTTTTTGTTATATTGGCATTTCAGATACATATCAATCTACAAAATTTTTATAGTAGATGTGTCCCGTGTATGTGTCGTATTGTTTCAATGTCCCTATGCACGTATATAAAAGCCAAACTCTCACCCATCGAGATATGCCCACTTGGACCTAATAGCTTCACGGTTTTTTTCCCTCGTGTAACTTCCCAGTAGGTCACCCATCCCCGGAGTGCTCCCAAGATAGTACGCTTAATTGTGCAATTTCTGACGAAACTACAAGTGTTACACTAAGGCGCTGTTTGGAAGAGTAAATTCGCAGTGCGGCGCTTCCCCGCACCGCGAATTTACGGCAAAGTTGCTGGCGAAGCGACGAATCGCGGCGCCCTACCTCGAATCCGCGGTGAAAGCGGACAGTGGGTTATACCCCGCAGCCCCGTCGTTCGACCAGCTTCGCTGGAAAAATTTCCCGCAGGTGCCCTCGCCCCGCTGCTCTCCCCGAACTCCTCTCTGCCCTATCACTTCTCGCGACTCGACTGGTCTTCTTCTTCCTCGACCGACTTCGATTTATCTTCTTCCTCACTTCCTCCTAGATCTGTCCCTCGAAGGGTAAGAAGTTCTTCTTCCCATCCTCCAAGATCTGCTGCTCTGTATGGATTTCGATCTGGTATTTTGGGCTTTTGCTCCGTTTGCAGACGATGTTCTTGTGGTTTTTTTTGGGCTTTTGCTCCGTTTGCTCCGTTCCCAAACTGGCATGCTTTACTCAATTTTTTGCGGTGAACCTGGCACTTTCTGGCATGCTTTACTCAATTTTTTTCTTTCATTTTTTTGCTTTATGTGGGTTCTTCCTCCCCTAATTAGCTGGTGGAGGAGCTAGAGTAGTCTTTATCTCGTTTTTAAAATCTTTTGGTGGTTATTTGGTGCCTCTCAAGGTGAATTTGTGAAAATGAGAGGCACCTTTTCAAGGTCAATTGGCGAAACTTGTAATCATTTTGATGGTGAGTGTTTTGAAGCCTTAGCTATGTATATTCATGCTAGATTGTCATGCCCCAAGTTCGAAGCCTCTATAATTAGCATGATGGTGTTCATGTGAAGTTGATTAGTAATGTTAATTAGGCAAAAATTTGATTAACATAGGGGGATACTAATGATGTGTTCTCCACTGATGCTCCTATTTGTAATGTTTTCTGCTATTATGGCTGCCCCCTTTTGACATTTGGTTTGGGGACTGTTTTTGTTCTGTTTTTGGTTAATTCCAGCTAGCCTCATTGCACTATGATTACAGTTTTAAGTTTTATAATGGTGACTGTTTTTGTTTTGGGGACTGTTTTTGTTTTGACGTGCAGTTCAGTGCAAAACTTGTGTGTGTGTGTGTGTGTTTGCAGTGCAGTGGAGTGCAGTGAAGTGTAAAATGTGCAGTGCAGTAGTGCAGTGAAATTGTGTGTGTTTGAAGTGCTAAACGTTGGCTTGAAGTACAGTGAAATTGTGTGTGTTTGAAGTGCAGTTTGTGTGTGTGTGTGGGTCTGTGAAGTGCAGTGAAGTGCAAATTGTGTTTGTCTGTGTGTGGGTGTGTGATGTGCAGTGAAGTGGAAATTGTGTTTGTGTGTGTGTGTGGTTGTGTGAAGTGCAGTGCCGTGAAATTGAAGTGTTTGGAGTGAAGTGCAGCTGTGGGAGTGAAGTGCAGTGAAATTGTGTGGGTGTGTGAAGTGCAGTGCAGTGAAATTGTGACTTGTGTAGGTGTGTGCAGTGCAGTGAAGTGCAAATTGTGTTTGTTTGTGTGTGCTGTTTTGTGTGAAGTGCAGTGAAGTGGAAATTGTGTTTGTGTGTGTGGGTGTGTGAAGTGCAGTGCAGTGAAATTGAATAGCAGTGAGTGAAGTGCAGATGTGGGAGTGTGAAGTGCAGTGAAGTGCAAATTGTGTTTCTCTGTGTGTGGGTGTGTGAAGTGCAGTGAAGTGCAAATTGTGTTTGTCTCGTGTGTGGGTGTGTGATGTGCGGTGAAGTGGAAATTGTGTTTGTGTGTGTGTGTGGTTGTGTGAAGTGCGGTGCTGTGAAATTGAAGTGTTTGGAGTGAAGTGCAGGCGTGGGAGTGAAGTGCGGTGAAATTGTGTGGGTGTGTGAAGTGCGATGCGGTGAAATTGTGACTTGTGTAGGTGTGTGCAGGTGCGATGAAGTGCAAATTGTGTTTGTTTGTGTGTGCTGTTTTGTGTGAAGTGCAGTGAAGTGGAAATTGTGTTTGTTTGTGTGTGCTGTTTTGTGTGAAGTGCAGTGAAGTGGAAATTGTGTTTGTGTGTGTGGGTGTGTGAAGTGCAGTGCAGTGAAATTGAAGAGCAGTGAGTGAAGTGCAGTTGTGGGAGTGAAGTGCAGTGAAATTGTGTGGGTGTGTGAAGTGCGATGCAGTGAATTTGTGACTTGTGTAGGTGTGTGCGGTGCGGTGAAGTGCAAATTGTGTTTCTCCGTGTGTGGGTGTGTGAAGTGCGGTGAAGTGCAAATTGTGTTTGTACGTGTGTGGGTGTGTGAAGTGCAGTGAAGTGGGAATTGTGTTTGTGTGTGTGTGTGGTTGTGTGAAGTGCAGTGCCATGAAATTGAAGTGTTTGGAGTGAAGTGCAGTGTGGGAGTGAAGTGCGAGTGAAATTGTGTGGGTGTGTGAAGTGCGGTGCGGTGAATTTGTGACTTGTGTAGGTGTGTGCGGTGCAAGTGAAGTGCAAATTGTGTTTCTCCGTGTGTGGGTGTGTGAAGTGCGGTGAAGTGCAAATTGTGTTTGTCGTGTGTGGGTGTGTGAAGTGCGGTGAAGTGGAAATTGTGTTTGTGTGTGTGTGTGGTTGTGTGAAGTGCGGTGCCGTGAAATTGAAGTGTTTGGAGTGAAGTGCGATTGTGGGAGTGAAGTGCGGTGAAATTGTGTGGGTGTGTGAAGTGCGGTGCGGTGAAATCAAAACTTGTGTAGGTGTGTGAAGTGCGATGAAGTGCAAATTGTGTTTGTACGTGTGTGGGTGTGTGAAGTGCGGTGAAGTGGGAATTGTGTTTGTGTATGTCTGTGGTTGTGTGAAGTGCAGTGCCGTGAAATTGAAGTGTTTGGAGTGAAGTGCAGCTGTGGGAGTTAAGTGCAGTGAAATTGTGTGGTTGTGTGAAGTGCAGTGCAGTGAATTTGTGACTTGTGTAGGTGTGTGCAGTGCAGTGAAGTGCAAATTGTGTTTGTTTGTGTGTGCTGTTTTGTGTGAAGTGCAGTGAAGTGGAAATTGTGTTTGTTTGTGTGTGTTGTTTTGTGTGAAGTGCAGTGAAGTGGAAGTTGTGTTTGTGTGTGTGGTTGTGTGAAGTGCGATGCTAGTGAAATTGAAGTGTTTGGAGTGAAGTGCAGCTGTGGGAGTGAAGTGCAGTGAAATTGTGTGGGTGTGTGAAGTGCAGTGCAGTGAATTTGTGACTTGTGTAGGTGTGTGCAGTGCAGTGAAGTGCAAATTGTGTTTGTGTGTAGTTGAGTGTAGTGCAGTGTTGTGTAGTGTAGTTTAGTGCAGTCCAGTGTAGAGCAGTGCAAATGTAAAAGCAATGTAAATGTTCAAAAGTTTCAATAATGAAAATATAATGCTCCTTTCCCGTGGACGTAGGTCAATTTGACCGAACCACGTAAATTTACGTGTTCCATTACCTTAGTAGCATTTCAAATTTATTATTTCGCAATTAGTCCGGACTTTCATATGTTTGTTGATTTATTTCATATTTAAAGATATTACTGACTTGTGTTCATTATTAGTATGGCAAGTAAGAACAAGGAATGTGCCACTCCTGCACTTTGGGAGAAGGACATAAAATTAATTTTCTGCGATGTATGCATAGCGGAAATCGAAAGAGGCAATAGACCAAACTCTTTCTTCAGCAAGGAAGGCTGGCAAAATATAGTAACAAATTTTAGGGAGCTTACAGGCAGGGATTACGACAGACTGCAGCTAAAAAATAAATGGGACCAACTAAAGAAAGAATTGAAACTTTGGAAGGACCTAAAATAAGGATCGACTGGCTTGGGCTGGGATTCGTCGAAGCGAACTATTGTTGCTACAGAAGAATGGTGGGCTGAAAGGCTAACGGTAAGACATCATTGAATTAGTTTTGCTTGCGTTTGCACCACTTCTAATAAAAATTATTTATTCTTACGAGTTATCTGCGGCGAGGAAGTTCAAAACAGCTGGGATAGAACCAGAATTCGAGGAGAAACTCGATCGAATGTTTGGTGGGACAATAGCCACAGGGAAATACGCAGTTGCACCTAGCCAAACAATGGTTGATACAACCCCTGAGGAGGCCGCTGTAGAACTTTCAAACGATTCAGCAGAACTGCGCACATACGATCAAACTGAAATGCAATCTACAAACCGAACAAAGCGGCACTGTTTGGATAAGAAGAGGAAAAATACTCGTTGGAAGTATGAAAGAGCAGCTATCATTACTTGTGGAATCGGAGATGATGCTCCACATAGAGTTCAAAAAAAGCTATCCGAGGAGGTTGTTAGGCTTCTAAAGGAAGACCCGGAGATTATAGGGAATCGTGATCTTTTCTTCTTTGCTTTATTGACCTCCTCCGGGACTCTCTCCACCGAGACTTTTTCATTGCGGTTGATAGAGAGCTACGCTTAGACTACATTCGCTATTATTTTGACCAGACGTACCTCGTGATATGATATGGAAGTGTTGCTTTAATTTCATCTTTCGTTATTGTTGTTAGCGATGTTGTCATGACAATTTATATTTGAATGTTTGAATGTTTGAGTTATTTCCTTTCTTAATGTAGTTCATTCATTTGTTTTCGTTGAGGTACTACTTCGATTTCTATAGAGAGTAACATTTTTTCTTTGAAAGGTGCGGTTTATACCGTCATGAATCCGGAGGAGGTCCGACGTCGTAAGAGAAACGCGAGCGATAAATATAATCGTTGCAATACTATAATACATACGTCGATCGTGAACCTTGTTACACTTCGACTCGGGTTGGAGAAAATTGGATGGGTGAAATGATTTCGGGACACGCAACGAGATTTCGTAATATCTTCCGAATGTCACATGAGGTTTTCGGAGATCTTCTAGTTGACCTAAGAACATCTCATGGACTTCATGGGTCTTACGAGACAACGGACCGTGAAGTACTTGGCATCACACTATTCATATCGTCACGAACGAGTCGATGAAGGGAGCCATGGAACGCTTCCGAGCATTCGTCGGAAACAATTAGCGAGATATTTCTCGGTTGGTTTGGCTTCTCTTGTCGGTTTAGCGAATAATATGCTAAACCAACTGATCCAACTTTTGCAAGGACCCCGACAGAGATTCTTAATGATGAACGATACATGCCATATTTCAAGGTACGAATGTTAACTACAACCATTTTTTAATAGATTGGATTGCATGTTGATATGATTACTTTTTTCTTAAGGATTGCATTGGCGCAATAGATGGAACGCACGTTCATGCGGTAGTGCCGGATAACGAGAAAGTAGCTTTTATCGGTCGTTCTGGTAGAAACAACTCAGAATATTATGGTCGTTTGTGATTTCAACATGTGCTTTACATTTGTATTAGCTGGATGGGAGAGCAACGCACATGACAGTAGACTCTTTAAAGTTGCTACAAGAAAGCCAGAGTACAATTTCCCTCACCCACCACCCGGTAAGGTCATTTATAATATTAAAAGTTAATGTTTTTGGTCATATACCTAACTATACTTTCTATCATTACAGGGAAGTATTATTTGGTAGATGCTGGCTACCCCATGCAGATGGGGTATCTTAAACCCTATACTGATACAAGATATCACATTCCAGATTTTGAAAGAGCTAGTAATCGCACAAGGACTAGAAAGGAGTTGTTTAATAAGAGACATTCGTCCTTGAGAGGCGTTATTGAGAGAACATTCGGAGTTTGGAAGAAGAAGTGGGCCATTCTTCGGGATATGCCTCCTTATCCGTTCCCGAACGAAGTGCGGATAGTGTTAGCAACTACGGCCTCGCATAACTATATCGGGCGGCATCCGACTCGGGCGATGTTGATTTTGACGAGGTTGCTACAGTCGACGGTTTACAGGACCGCATTGAACCGTCTCAACCACAGGAGGATGACAATAGTGCACCAATCTGTACAAAAGAAGGGGAGGGTGCAAATGAAATGGCAGCACTTCGAGCAGACATTACTCGATTGTTAGTGGGAGAGTGAGTGTTTTTTTGCAGTGCAATGTCAGTCTTTTACATTCTTTCTGAGCACTTTACTTCACATTATTTACAATTCTACACACTAGATTGATTCTTTTCATTTTGTTTGACCATTTGACACTCAAACTAATTAAGCTGCATATGTGCTTGCATTTCAGGTAAAAATGAGCTCCAACACGTCGGCTACCTCTCGCCGATTGCTATGTCGCTGTGGGTTGCAGGCATCTCTTTTGACATCACGTCAGCCGCATAGCTTTCGACGAAAGTTTTATGCCTGTCCTCGAGACATTCCAGATCAGTGTCGTTTCTTTCGATGGGCAGATAGTTTACCAGATTTTCACGAGTCTGACGCTAGGGAGTGTACGACCACAACGGAAGACGCAGTGAAACGGGAGTTACAGATTCTGAAAACTAAAGTGAACATCATTATATTGTTGGTTGTTGTTGGAATAGTTCTTCAGTTTTTTTTACTCTACTGCTGCTGCTACGTGTTTGATTGGAGTATATGTTTTGCTGTAGAACTCTATGACTATTTTGAGATCTACAATCGCTATATTGTTGTATTATTAAATTTTTAATATAATTTGAACAATCTATTTAAAATATTTTATAAAGCTCGTAAATGTTTTATTAATACGAACAACCTTTTTAAATTATAAAATTTTTAATATATATATATATATATATATAATTTATTAAATTTAAAAGATAACCATGTTCGTTAATATTTTATTTTTAAATTAAATTAAGATATACCGATGCTCGTAAATATTTTGTTAATATACTTAAACAATTTAACTTTATATAGTGAATTATTGAATTGAATCGATAATTCACTATATATATAAAATATATATTAAAAATATAAAAATAAAAAATTCTAATTTAAATTTATTAACTTGTATATTTAAATATAAAATTTTTCAAAAAAAATTTATTCCACTTTAAATTAATTGATCCTACATAAATATATTGAAATATTAAAACGATCTTCTAATAAACGAGGGCGATCTGGTCATTTTACGCACCGCAGCTATTTTCCTACAACTGCAACCAAACGAGACATGCTTTCCGCATATGCTTCCGCATAATTGCACTTTCACGAGAATAGCATTTACGGTACTGAGTGACAGACACAGTACTTCCAAACAAACCCTAAAAGGTGCCTCCATGTTTAAGAGTTCAGGTTCATTCTACTGGAGTCTATGCAACATAGGTTGTGTCCAAACATATCAATATTCGTAATTGGGAGGATCATATTTCAATGATATAGAGAAAAAGCACACTGACCTAAAGTTATCTCTAAACCAAACAACAAGTTTTTTGGTTTAGCTTTTTGTTTTTAATTAAATATATGATTGTAAGTTGCATATGCCCTGAAGCATGCCGCAAGATTCACAACGGTAGAGTTCTTATTTATCATTTTACATACTCAAGTAATTAAAGTGAAAAATAGATACATCAAAAGCTTTTATGTGGAAAACTCGAAAAGGAAAAAATCACAGGATCTAGTCCAGTCAGAACAATCTACTACGAATTTGTGATTACATGTACATGTTTTTATGTTGTTGCATAATAGTTGGGAGTGATTGCAGTTGGAGCAGTTATTAAAACTTCCATACACAGTCTTCGAGGCTCGTTACTACACAATATTCATAATGATGTGTTGATTGTTGGGTACTTTGTTAATACGCAACATACACCAGGATTCTGACGCACATTGTGATTTCGCAAGAAGTTTTTTGCAATGAGCAGGGGGACAACAACAATGGTTGATGATGGCTACAAAAATGGATGGCGTTTGCTAAAACTTTTACTGTAGGACCCTGAACCTCAGTTTCTCATCCTCCAAGCACAGGACTTTCTTCGATTCAAGGTCTAGGTCCCTTTTAATGAAGGAGGTAGGGCTCTATTAACAGAGTTTGGAAGAGGCCTTCCTGCAAATAAGGAAGGAATCCATACTACTCTATCGAACGACTCAAAGAGATACCATCGATTAGATGATACTCAGTGGACATTTAAGTATCTTAATGATCTCAAAATTCTTGGGCTCATTGGATTCGTGTCATCTCGACACTCGATTCGACTATAAACTCGTCAAACTTTATGATGTGTAAATTAGCCGCTCAAAGTTTTCAAAAGTAGTTTAATGGCTCGATATGGGCTTGGTTTGACTTGAATTGGTCCAATTTTAGTGACATTGTGTTAGTCTCATCGAGCTCGTCAGTTTGACTATAAGTTTACTAAAATTAGTATTCTTGATGTCGTTTAATTAGAGTTTGAATAAGTCTTGCTAAAATATGCTATGAGATTTGTCACACCTTAGAATCCTTTCCAAATGATGAAAATTTGTTCATAATGTATCAGTCACTCCCCAATTTTTGGGAAATTTTTATTAATATTTTAAAAATTATCAAAAGATTAAAAATTAGGTGAGAAAACAAGAAGTTTTACAAAATTTTGAATTTCTTGGTGTCTGATGGTAGCCAGTAGTCGGCGGCAACACGAGACGGACAGTGGCGGCACAGACAGGAAGCAACAATGCGATAGAAGTGTGTTGGTCGGTGGGTATGGTGCAACACGATACAGTGGGCCGATGTAGTGGGTCTAGTTGGCATAGTGGGTTAGGCACATCATCTAAATCATGTGTTTGCTCAATCGATTCACACGATATAACATGGTTACATGGTCGTGTGATCACGTGATCACATGGTTGTGATATGCATGCACTGGATCCCCGTTGATTTGGCAAGATCAGACGGTCAAGGATGCGTAGCACTGTAGGGACACATGATTGAGTCAAATATGGGTGAAGTTGCAATTCAAGTGCTTATTTGGGCCGGATTGAGCGGTAGAGGAAGGACAGCAAGGGTAAACATGAATTTTGGCTCTTTTGGATAATATTTTAGCTATTTTAAGCCTATAAATATGCCATGAAAATGAGAAAGATTTGGAGTTTCCTAGTTGTGTATTCCGTAGAGGATCTCCTTGTTTCTCAGCCTTGTATTATTTTTTAGTTTCCCAACTATGTATTCCAGAGGATTTTTTGCACTACCAATGCACTGTTCGGAGGGTTCATTTTGCACCACTATTACATTTTTCAAAGAAGATTTTTCGTAATTCTGCCGCATTGTTTGGAGGGGATTTTTGACACCACCGTCACTTTTTCTTGAGGTGGTTTTCTGTGTTGCTATCATGTTTTATGGAGAATATTTTACGCATAACCATCTGGTTTTTTAAATGATGATTGAGGGAGGTAAGGGCTAACCTTAATTGTGGCACGAAGACTTTGTATACTTTTTAAATGATGATGTTGACCCTTGAAGATGAGAATATAAGGTTGTGATTCCCACGTGCAAATAGAGAAATTTGTTGATGCCTCTATTAAGGGTTTATCCACCGTATTGTTATATTATAACTGACCTGAAGGTTATGTCTTTAATCTAAGAGCCAAATGATCCTCCTTCTAGCTGGAAAAGTGGATAAGTTGAAAGCTTCATGTAGGAGCATACTTATGACAATGAAGACAAATATACCTTAACTATATTATTGCTCCCTAATTGGAACTTAGTAACATTGAGATTTTTTAAGGTTCATAACTTTCAAGATTCTTAAGTTTTCTTAGTAAGTAAAACCTTATGAGGCTTATAACTTCTTGAGCTTTTTTGTCATATTTGTGTCTGAGTCTTATAGCCTTCTAAGAGTTTTAAGAGTCTTATAGGCTTCTTAGAGTTTAGGAGCTGAAGGATCTCATTATGTGGCTTCTCCAACTTGTGCGCTCAACCCTCTAGCTGTGGACCTGAGGTGCCTTCACCATAAGGATAAAAACTTTCTGGGTGGGAGTGGTGGGACTTGAAATCCTTAGCTCTATGAATGCCCCTTGCAATGGTGGGTGTTAGAGCGGGATACTCTGTTGTTGGGAGTATTGTGTTACGTGGACATTCAACAAATATTGTAAGTCATTTTGTGGTGGGATCAACTGTTCACACAGAGGACACTAAACTGATGTGTGTCGGAAGACTCATGGTAATAGAGTGATTATTTTGTGTCTTAGTGTTGCACAAAAAAAATAAAAAAAGTACACACTAAAGAAATTAAAGTGATGTAGAGGTATTAGAAGTTTTTTACCCGAAAAAACTTAAGAAGGGAAAAAATCACAAGGCCAAGTCGAGCAAAACAACCCTCTATCAATTTATGAGTGCACGTACATGTTATTGTCCATAAGAAGGAAAGGACTACACAATTCCACATGGTACAATATTTATTGCACAACAGCTTGTAGTGATTGGAGTGGGATAAATTACTGGAACTTCAGTGCATCATCTTTGAGGTGCACTGCTGCACAGTATTCAAAATGAAGTGCTACTTTGTCAATTGTTTTCTTACTCCATAATGTATGTCAGAATTACACAATGCATGTTGCGATATTGCAAGGGTTTTTTTGCAATAAGAATGAGTGGCGAATGGCGGTCGACTGCGATCGGTGGCTATAGGAGCTGATATGTGTAAAACACTGGACCTCAGTTCCTTTTCCCCAAAGCTCAGAGCTTCCTTTAATTCAAGCTATAGGTCTATTTTCATGAAGATGGCATGACTCTGTTTATAGAGTCTAAGAAGCCCTTCAAATAAAAAGGAATTCAGACCACTCCACTGGACAAACGAGAGAGATTCCTTTGATCAGACCGTGCTCAATGAACATTTAACTGCATTAACATATTTTAGAATTGAGTGATCTTTGGCTCGTTTGATTCATGTCATCGAGACACTCGATTATACTATATGCATGTCATAGTTGGAATTTCTGACCTTCTAGCCACCTAAAGTTTGTAAAATTGGTTTAATGGCTCAATCCAAATTGTTTTGACTTTGGATCAAATTTTTTGTCATGTATTTGACTCGTTGTGCTGACTAGTCGGACTTTAAGTTTACTGATATCCGAGTTTTGGATGATTTTAAATTAGAGTTTGAAAATTTCTTGCCAAAATATATAATGAGATCCATATCACACCTCAGGATTGATGCTAAATGAAATAAAAGAAAATCGCGAAGGATACAAACTTGATTTAGAAATTTCAAATTTAATTTTATTTGTCAATTATGATATTTAGATCAAAATTATTAAACTAAATTAGCGTGTAGCTATGTCTCAAATTGATTATGGACAAAGCCAGAGTTTGGGTAGTGAATTTAGGTCAAAAATTGTTAATCACTTAAAAAGTGATTCAAATTTTGGCTCTATTTGAGATCGAGCCATGTTACGAACTAAAATTTTAGATCGAATATTTTTCGAGCCAGCACCAGCTCAGCCTGATTGAATCGTTAATAGCTCTAGTGATGTTAGGGCTGTAACTTTAGCGAACTTATCTCGATGAACATTAATCGATTGAAAAATGATTTGAATTTTAGTTGGGATCGAGATCTCATAAAAATAAACGAGGTGGGCTATAAGCAAATTTTTTTATCAATGTTTTTCTAAGCCAACGCCTGATCAGCCCAAAATCGATCGTTAATAGCCCTAGTCTAAGCCACTCAGAATATTATGCCATAGTGCCAAAAATTTAACTCGTCAGCAGCAAAATTTTCAAATTGTTGAAGGAATAACATGTACACATTTACATGTATGCCACACAATTCTTATGCATTTACATGTCTAACACCTAAACTTTCATATTTGCATGCCTAACATTCAAATCTTTTATATCACATACATTTACATGCATCACAGACATTTACGTGCACACCACTTCTATTTTCTTTTAAAATATGAAATACATTTTTTCATGCATAAGTGTAAGAGGCGTGAGTATAATAAATTAAAATATTAAAATTTGGGTTTTTGATATGTAAAGTCATAAATTTGTGTGGTATGCATGTATGAATATATATATATATATATATATATATATATATATATATATATATATATATATATATAAGTGTTGTGCTTACTTTGAAAAGATTTAACGATCATGAGAAGAATGTGACAAATGATCATCAATATAAAAACATGAAAGCGATCAACCGACTGAAGGTAGTTGGCTGACAGGCCACTCCTCTAATGGCTGACTGACTAGTCACCTCCTTCACTGGCCGAACAACCGACAACATATTCCAATGGCTGACCGACCAACTACCTCCTTCAACACCTGAACATCTGGCATTCGACTGAAGGGTTGTCGAGCGATGGGCTCGGACTCGCCCTGATATTAGAATGTTCTACACAACTCCCTCTCAAGTATCAGTAATTATGTAACTTTTATCTTTAGTTCTGCTATCACCTTAAATAAGATGACTCTTTCATGTTTTGGGACTTTTTGATCTCACTCGATGTACTTGACCATTCAATGAAATAAAAGGGCCCAAGGGCCCGAAAACACCCTTCTTCGATGCAACTAGGCAAGTCCTTTTATTAGCTCTCCCTCCTCTCTTTTCCTCTCTCTCTCTCTCTCTCTCTCTCTCTCTCTCTCTCTCTCTCTCTTTCTCTCTCTCTCACTCATTGTTTCTACCTCCTAGTTCTTAATGCTCTATCCTTTGGGTGAGATTAACATGAAAAATATGGATTCTATTTCCTGAGTGGTGATATGGGCATGGATCATGCCATCAGAAAGAAGAAGAGCACAACAAAGAAGAAAAAATCCTACACAGAGACATTCTAGTCATGGGATGCACACAAAAATCACAAAACAAACATAGGATAATAAAATGTCATTCTCGGGGTCTTCTGAGAATTTTGGCTCTGAGGAAAGAAACACACCATCGAGACGAGCAGCCAGCTCCAATGATCAGGGAACCCTGGGAAAATGCCATTTGATGGTGCCTCTCCTTCAACCGACCTCCAAACGACTAGCACCTAGAATGGCAAAAGAAGTAGCATGGACATTTCAAGTATTTTTTATATATTTTCTTCCGAGTTCTAATATGATTCCTTCTAATATATCCCTAATCCAACTGAGACTCAAGGAACTCAAGTTCACGTACTTCGACACCTAGCCTACATTCGGGGAACTTAAACCCAAGAGGTAGGACCGACGGTGATACTAAGGACGTCAAATAGGCAGAACATAGAACAAACAACTCACAATGCTCATGCATCAAAACCTAGCTCCAAACTTGCTATGCTCAAATTATGAAGGTGGTTATCTACTTAGTAGAGACAAGCTCTATAAAGGGTATTACACAATTACCCCACAAGTAAGTCTTGACGACCACCCCTTGCGTAGCATAAGTGTAGTTGGCTGCAACAGAAATATGACTAAGCAACTGAGACTTGAAAAGCGTAAGATGAGAGTCAAGTGTTAATACACTCAAACAGTTGACACCAATACAATAAAGTTCGATTAGCGTTGAAAAGTAAAAGTTGACCCTCAACACTCAAAGCATCTGAAAGCTTGTCTCTAAACTCAACATGGATAATGCTCTGAAGGTAGTTCTCTATCAAGTAGTGACAAGCTCCACGAAGGGTACGATGCAATTCATCACAGTAGCGAGTCTTGACAATTACCCCCGCGAAGGCAGTGACAGGATTGGGTTAAGACCTAATGAAAGATGGAACTTGACCGAGGCAACGACTCGATCAAGAAAATGGAATAGGCAAGGAATAAGACTTCTACTAAGTGATATTACATCAAAAATCAAATGACAGCCTCCCGGATAACCAGGTCACGAATCAACACAAACAAACAAATAGCCACAAGTGAACATTGCGACATAGCTAAAAGAATAAAGGACAAAATACAAAATAATCAAAGGTAAAGAAGATCTGACCGAAAGGTTTCATTCATTTCCATTATTAGACAATTTGCAAAACTTTTCTTGAAAAAAAAAGCAATTTCTTTACTCTCCTTCAGCTGAAGGCCAAGCAAAGAAAGAAAAAGTGAAAAAAATCTTTCAAGTTGTAGGAGGATGACTAAAGCCTAGCTTGGAAGATCCTCCCTCGCCTCCACCATCCGAGCCTCCTCATCTAATTTAACAAAAAGAATAAAAGGATAATGAAAGAAAATTTTGAAAATTAAAAAGCAAGAAAACTCCATAAAAGAACAATATCCATCTCAAACCAAGTAATAAAGAGTTTTCCCTCACTACTAGATGGGGGGCTCTCTAACAACTCTTTTAGCCCTGACTATTGACCTCCACTTATCTCTGGTACCCCAGCAGGTCGAGGTATAACAATGGCTCCAAGAGCAGTCCGCTATGTCGGCCAGACCAAAAACAAGAGAGGTTCCTGGGCGCTTAAGCCGCCCGACTCTTTCTTGACATCAACCCCACTTTAATCCTAGATTGAAACAGATGATCCCTCCCGGTTAATCAATGCGATTCTTTTAGCATTTTGGCAAGCTTCTCCCACATTTTTTTCTACTCATCCTCCTCAAGGTATTGTTTCTTCACCCCGATAGTGGCCAACATTTTCTCCTTGTCGACGGACCTAGGAGATGGATTGGGTCCCTTTTCTATCTAGATGTCTGGAAAGCCGAACGGTTACCAAGGAAGAGCAAACATAGAGATGCCGAAGATAACCCATTACGCCAGTCATAGGCACGAAAATCTAGCAAGCCTAACCCTTGCATTAAATTGTGATTATTAAGATTAGATTTATTGATTTAAAAATTTTCTTATTCATATCACAGCTGTCACTATCAAATAGTAAGAAACTCAGGTAACTTAATATATATATATAAAAAGTGCTCCACTGACCTTAAAGAGATTTGACGGTCATAAGAAGAATATGACAAAGGATTGACAAAAAAAAAATCAGAAGCAATCAGCTGACTAAAGGTAGTTGACTGAGCAACCACTACCTCTAATAGCCGACTGACCGACCACCTCCTCTAATGGCCGACCGCCTCTTCCATGGCCAACGGACCGACCACATTCCCCATTGGCCGATGGATCGACCACCTCCTCCAATTATAGATCGACCGGTCCCTCATCCAATGGCCAACCACCTTCTCTAACCAGCTGACCGGAGTGATACTAAAAGCTTGAATATCAAGCTGCCAAGCGATAGGCTCAAACACACCAAAAGTCTAGAATGCCCTGCTTAACTTCTTCTCAAGTAAGGGTGATTATGTAATTTTATCTTTTGTTCTCCTATCCTCTATAAACAGGATAATCCTTTCATGTTTTGAGACTCGTTTTTCCCCCTAGACGTGATTAACCATTCGATAAAATAAAAAGGACTAAAAAGCCCAGGAGCACTCCTCTTCGTCCTTATGGGACAAGTCTTGCTGGTCACACTCTCTCCTCTCTTTTCCTCCCTATTTGTTTCTCTCTCTTATTTCGAACGCTTTATCTATTGGGTTTGATTCACAAGACAAATCTATATCTTATGACTACTCTTCGCCCCTATGGGGCAAAGTCTTTTTTATTGATCTTTCTCCTCTATTTCTCCCTCTTAAGTTTCCAATACTCTATCCCTTGGATATGATATATATATATATATATATATATATATATATATATACATATATATATACATACATATATATATATATATATATATATATATATATATATATATATATATATAAACACACACACTATAATCCGTAAATTATTTTTTCAAGCATTAAATTACATCATGAGATAGACACTTTTCTATCGCACCTAAAGTAAAATCATGTGAATTTAGGCACAAAAGACTTGTTCTTTTCTTTTCTTTTCTTTTCTTTTAATGGTAAGGATGTTATAATGAAATTAATTCATCATAATTTATTTCCCACTGAACTTAGAAAAATAAGGGCCGTTGAGAGAGTTGAATTTCTCCGTGACACATGGCCTTGCTTTCTTCACTGAATTGGTGAGCAGTTTCAAAAGAATTGGTTGTCTAAAAAGCTATGGCAGGCATGGTGACATAAGGTTATGCATGCAACAAGCAATCCACATCATACTTTTTTGGAAACATTATGCATTCATTTTTTTATTCGATAAAATTTCAAACTTTATCTTTAATTAAAGGTATATGAGCTTTTAATATAGGTTCATCTATGTCTTATTTTTATAAGGGGTTTATGTTAGATATTCATATTTGCATGCATGCCACTCAGAAGTCAAATCTTTTAACATTACATAAAAATAACACCATCATTATCTTATTAAAAGTGAAATATAACATTTCATGTATATCTTTATGACACCAAAGTGTTTCTATAAGTGTAAATATGAAATTTTTGAAGATAAATATGTAAATACATAAGAATTGTGTGGTATGCATGTAAATTTCTCTTACTATTATCATTAGCTATACATCAAATATTTGGAGTTACTTTTTCTAAGTTTTATTCTTTATATTTTTCTGTCGAGTGATACAAAAGGCATTAGATTATTTTTTTATAAATTTTTTCATAACTCCGGCCTATATTTACTTCACACTATGTTTTATTGTGAATCATTCACAGTTAATTCTATCTACATAATTGATTGATTTATCTTTAATTATTTGTTATTGATGCCCAAAACTTTTGAAATATATTTCTCATTATTTTATTTAAATAAATGTTGCTCCTACAATCTCTCTAAAATAATCAATTTTTCAATACATCATTCATAATTTCACCAAACATCAATTTTAACAATTTAATTTTATTCTCATTTTACAATTAATTTATGTATCAATTATATCTTTATTTGCCAACACAAATACATCAATTTAATTTGATCATTATAAATTTATATGGTTAGTATTTTTGTCTCAATAGTATTTTCTTATTAGTCCATACTCTCAATAGATTTTTCTATTAAATTACTCATTCTTAACTATTTAAGTTATATTCTTTTTAACATTCTTATTTTTCTGCCTATTATATCCAAATTATGAGAGATATCACTCATAAACATCTCTACTTTATCTTATAGTTTTGTAATTACTCCTACAAAAATCACTTATCATATATTTTTTAAATTTTTCATGCTATCTTGACTAAGCTAGTTGGTATATTTTACTTCCTAGTATTCCCCTTGCCATTCACAATTAACTAACAACCACTTCATCTTTGCATCAACAAAAGTGATCTTGAAGTGCGGTTATACCAAAAAAAAAAAAAAAAAACACACATTTTCATAATAAAATTGACTACAAAGTTTATTTTTTAAAAAAACTTAATAAAATATATCATATAGATGATTACCAACCAAAAAAGATAATAAATTTTATTACCTAATAGATTCTAAGATTGCATAACTGATATTAAAAGATCTATTTCTCTTAAGATCCATTTGTCTTGGCTTACAAACCAATAGACTTAAACAAACAACTTGTGCCATTTCTTTCCAAAGGCTATTTTTCATTGCTTCCAACCAGCTTAGAAATATGAGTTTCAATGGAAAGCATTTACATATTTGAAATAGATTTCAAGGAAAAATTAATCCACTTGAAACCTATGAAGAGATTATTATTATTTTTTTATTAAGCAAGTAAACTCATACAATACTTGCTTTGAGACAATGGAAGTAGTTCTTAACCTATTTGCATGCCCTTTTCAAAGGCAAACAAAACGTACTTTGTAGGGATCAAATGATAAGGAAAAGAACACGAGTTCGAGTGGATTCAAAATTCCACAACAAGACTAGCATTAATAGGAAAGCCAATTGGCTTCCAAAGCAATTAGAAGTATGTTACATTTATATTATATTTCATTCACTCACATTCTAATTCTTTTAATGTTTAATTTACAGAGAAGGGAGGCATTAGACACAACTCAAGTCTCATATTATTCTCACATCTGAAAATCAATCATATCAAGTGAAAATGAATCCACATTCTCTCCCAATCTCATAGACTCGTCCATGCCGTCAAGCTTTTCCTTGTCGCTGGTCCAATGTTCTTTACCTTTGCCTTGACAGGATCTCATGACATCCCATCCTAAGTTTTTCTTCACCATATCACTACCATTTTCTTTTCCTTTTGCTAACGAGACATTATATTTTAAATACGTTCAACCAAATAAAATTAATTAACATCAAAATTATGTTAATTTCAAAAAATATTATTATCAATTGATATTGCATTATAAAACCAGCGCTTATCAATTCATATTGCATTAGAAATCCCCCTAAAATTTACTTCACACACTATCAATCAAACTTCTAAAATTGTAAAATATTTGCATTTGATTCAATGCACTTTTAAATAGTTTCAACAACATAAGCCCTTGGGCTTTTGAGCTAGGACATCCTCATACACCTACATAAGCATTTATTTGATTCTTTGATCTATCTTATGACAAAATGATGATCAAGATGAAATAATTGAGAGACTCTATTCATATTTTTTAAATTTACTTCTAGAAAGCATCTTTTAATACTCAAGACTAAAGATAAAATATAATAAAGGGCCATTTAACCATTTGTATTTTTAATGCTAAGTATAATAATTATAAGAATTTTGCAGTTTTGAATATTTGTGTTGAAGAAAAATAAATACAAAATATTCTTATGTATTAAAATTTTTATGGAAATCATTTTAAACATATTTAAAATTCAACTGCTCTAGGCATATTTTAAAAAATATTAAGTTTTTTTTCACAATTACTTAAATACCAAACAAATGCTACAAATACATGCTGGAAAAAACTTGCAAATTTCAAATCTCTGCAGACAAACCACCCCTAAAAAAATACGAAAAAGACTTCAAAAGTAAAAGGAAAAAAAAAAAAAAGGTGTTGATCACATCAAGCATCTCTTTTATCTATCTTTAATCTCAAATTTCTATCTAAAGGAGGAAGTTATCAATGTATTTTGCCCTCATTTTACCCAGCAAAAGCAAAACAATGCAAGTGCATATCCAAGGTAAGTTGAAGAAATATAATAAGTCTTATGCATAGGAAATAAAATAACTCAAAATCTTCAACAACATTTCAGCAATTCATCTGCAGCCATCTGTCTTCTTTTGTAGAAAATAAGATTTCACGGAAAATGTCTTTGTATCTCATATTTCCATGAACAAAGACCTTGGACTCTTTGAGCTGCATCCAATTCAATAAAATCAAGGATTATTTCTTTCACACAAATAAAAAACAATTCAATCTGATGCATGACCATATTTAACACCTAAAGTTTAATTTTTACATGCATAACACCTTACCTATACATGAAAAGATGTATTTCTCTTCTTAAAGGTTGAATGGGGTATTTTTTATTTGATATTGCAAAATCTGGGCGGTCTAAATGTAAAAAACAAAGTTTAGACCATCAGATATTTAAATACATAAGAATTGGGTGGTGTGAATATCAATGCCCCTAAGTTTAAATGCTCTGAAATAAAGATAAAAATTCCAAGGGAATGCTAAGATTCAATCTTATGTAATTATTAATTCATTAAGGGCGACATTATTTTTTTAAAATCCAGTTAATTACCATCAATTAAGCTCAATCTAGAAAAAGACCAGAAATAGAGGTGATGAACAGTTATTTAGGATACGTCATGATAGTATTTACATATCAAACATCTAAATCCTTGAATTTACTTGTATACCGCATTACTATCAAAATCACAGTGAAAAATAGAGATATTACATAAAAAGCAGTTGGAACATTGCTATTTACAAAACTAGCACCCGGGTGATTTTTGAACTAAAAAATATTAACGAAAATGTGTGTTTTACTTTAATTAAGTCAATATTAGTGATATTTTTTATGTGATTTAAAATATTGAGTGTCATAATAAATATAAAGAATTAGATGTTAGATATGCAAATCCCAAAAAAATTTAAAAAAATACTTACCAATGAAAATGGAGGAAAACCATTTTGGAGATTGGCTCTTGAAAATCCATTTACTGCAAATAAACATTTGTAGCCATCCACAAAAGGAAGCTCACTGCTTTAAAAAACAGTACAAGGAATATAGATCAGTCAACAAATGAGGTAAGAGACAACCCAGAAAATTAAGAAGGCTTTTCTGCCGAATTCATTAATCAGTAAAAAGAACTACTAATGATATAGTATTTAATCAGTAAAGCAACAAATCATATTCTGAATACCTAAAATAAACAGAATTGAGCGCCACATCACGTTTATGAGCATCATCAACATCATTTGCCTTTGTGGTGAACTTTATAATTTATAATTTTTCATTCGTTCATACTAGCAGCCATTCCCTCGAAATCATTTCAAAAATCTTTTATGATATGTTAGATCCCTTCTGCTTCCTAATACATGGAAATTTTAACTATTAATACTAAATGCACAGCATGCATAGCTTTCATAACTTCAACATCTTTGATAATTTTATTCATCAGATAGGGATTATCACTTTTGTTTTTACCAGACTTCAAACTAGGCGGTTCAGCTGAGTGAGTATTAGATTCTGATAGTTGCTTGTGCTCCATGCTCTCATTATTGCTTGTATTTTTTCTCTGAAAATTCTTGTTAATTTTCTATGCTGTACTTATAACTTTATCTTGTCTTAAAAAAATTAAAAAATTAAAAAATTAAAAATTAAAAAAAAAAACAAATCTCAAGAGAAAGTAGGTTAATCTACCAAAGTAACTTCAAATGTAATCAGTCACCACAAAAGAGATTAAAACTAGGCTTAACAAAGCATACATCAACATAATAAGAAAGAGAATCCAATCCGGAAATAAAGTTCTCGTAAATATTATCTTAAAAGCACTCACTATATCACTAACCTACATTCAATAAACATTTATCTTTTAGCTATTGATCCAATTCAACGCGAAGCCCATTCTAATTGTTCACCTTTTTTATCTACAAAATAATTTATAACCTTACGCAATGTCATTAAAATTTTTACTTTTCTAGTTACATTCTCTTCTATTGCACCCTCCTAAATTACAATAATACAAGAGAAAAGAAACAATATGTATACCAGTTAAACTTTTAATAAATCAATGTAAACACTAGATATTTTGAGAATATGATTTTATTCAACGAATCTCACTATATAAAATATTGTATCTATATCGTTCTATATATACAATCATCAGATGATCGCCGTCTAAAAATTATACCAATTAAGTTATATTTAGATCAATAGCCTTTTTCATTTTATGTGCACGGATACCTTAGCATTTCCCCACTAGTATCATAAAAAGAAGACTTCATCACAGTTAAGCATACACATGCAAGCATTCAAAATAGTAACTCACATTTTTATTTTCTTTTCAGACAATTCAATAATTTGAATTATGCATTTAAATAATATGCAAATATCAGTGACATACAATCGATATAATCAAAATGAAATTGAAGAGCCACTAAAATCTATCTAAGCAAATCATAGAACAAATCAAACAAAGGACAAATCAATATTACTATAATTTAAAGATAAAAGAACTCACCCAACCCTTTTGATGATCCTTGTAGCCACTTAATGCTTGATGCCTACAATTTAATGTCTAATAAAGTAAAACATAATATTTTATCACTTCATTATTTCTCTTACTCAAAAGTATAAAGTATTTTCTAATTGCACATTATATTTGGTATTAATATATCTTATAAATTAAAAGACATGTAAAAAAGAACTTACCGCAATTAATTTTATTTATTTGCTCATTTCTCGATCACCTCTCTTGATTATATTATTAAAATTTTGATTTAATTAAAAGTACTATTAATATTTTAATAGTTAGACATATAAACTAAATTGATAAGTAATATGCTAAAACTTTAACTGACCTTAAGAATTCTGATTTCAAACCCCCTTTCCTTTAACATTTAAATATTAAAATTATATATATATATATATATAATTTATGTTAAATAACTTAATTATACCTACTTCTAAATATATCAATCAATACGTACGCACAAGCTCTTCTTCCACTGCTAGGGCTCGATCGAGCATGATAACCGTCACATGATAGAGCACTATCGATCACCTCTCTTTATTGTATTATCTAAATTTTGATTTAATTAAAAGTACTATTAATATTTTAACAGTTAGACATAAATTAAAATGATAAGTAATAAGCTAAAACTTTAACTCACCTTAACCTGTCTTTGCTGTTGCCACCCTCTACTCGATCTAAATCAAAAACATCCAAGGCTTGAATTCTGATTTCAAATGCACTTAGCTTTAACATTTAAATGATAAAGGAAAGGGCTTTAACATTTAACATTTAGCTTTAACATTTAACATTTAAATGATAAATTTTATATATATATATATATATATATATATATATATATATATATGTTTTTTTTTTCTTTTTTTTTTTTGGGAAAAGAGCATCGCGTGGCTCCTTGTTAATTCAAAAAAGTTGGTACAAAAGAGGGCGGGGGGAGGATCCCCATCTAACACAAAAACAAAAATACAAATGAATCCTAGGGGTTCCTCTCCCCCGATTACAACTCCACACAAAAAAAAACCTATAAAATATATCAATTCTAAAACAAAAACTCCAAAATACATGTATATCAAGAATTAACAAAAAGAGGAGTATAATCAAAAGAACCATGTACAAAAAATGAAGAGCAGGAGACATTATTTGTGTGCAAAACGCCAGAGTGTGTCCTCGTGCACCAAAAGGAGATCCAATAGCAAAGCATTAGTATAGAAATCCCAGAGAAGAGATCCAAAAAGTGGCAGGTATCAGGAATAAAGGAACCCAGCGTAGCGTACATCCAGCCGAGAGATGTAGGAAGAAAAGAACCCAGCCAAGAAACTGATCAAGCCGAGATGTGCAGCTGAAGTAACCTGCAAAGAAAATTTGCTGCCAAAGCAAAAAAGCAGAAGGGGAAGAAAATTTGCTGCCAAAACAGTCATAACAAAGAGTTGTAAAATAGAGGCAATGAAACTTGAGGGAGCAGACTCTAAGGTCTGATATACGGTAGATCCAATGAGTCACCAGTGAGCAAGAGACAGAGGGGGTGGGGGGGAGAACTCCCCACATATGGTACAACACCAAAGTTCTTAGAAAGCCAGTCAGCAGGTGAGTTTCCCTCCCTGTGGATGAAACTCCAAACAACTTTCCAATTTCTGCAATCAATTAACCCTCTAATTCTTTTAAGCAAAGAGATAAGCTCCCAATGGGAAGGGGCCTTACCCAAAAGAATGTCATATAACATCCTTGAGTCCATTTTAAAAATAAATGAAGAAAAGTTAAAGGACTGAGAAGCTATTAAAGCAAAGAGCACCCCCCAAAACTCAGCTAAGAGAGGGGTGGCAGCAACAACAGGGTAATCAAAATAAAAGAGAGCCCTCAAATGATTCCTGCAAACCCCACCAACACCAGAAGCAACATCGGTCCAGCTCCCATCCACATTGACTTTCACCCAGTCCAGAGGAGGTGGTTCCCACTTGATGAGTAAGGGAGACCTCACTGTTCTAGGAGGGTGAGAGCAATTAGTGGCCCGGAGAGCTTTAGAGAAATAAGAAAGAACATAGGAGGTAGTAATGGAAGGGATAGAGGGATTAGTGTCATATTTATAATTGTTGCTTGCATTCCAAAGGAACCAAAGTATCACCAAAGAGAGCAAATTTTCCATTCCTTAGCAAGCTTTTTCCAGATTCAAAAGATAATTAATAAGACCACCGTGCGTCCATCTAATATAAAATGAATCGCCAATAAAGTCCACACATTAAAAGAGAAAACACACTCAAAAAAGAGATGTTGAAACCCTTCCTAAAAAGATTTATATATATATATATATATATATATATATATATATATATATATATATATATATATATATATATATATATATATATATATATTGTGTGTGTGTGTGCCGCATTATTGGCTCCGATGGGGCGGAGCTACGTAAGACCCCGAAGATCGTGGTTCGAATCCCACCCGTGGAGCGGGGATTAGATCCGTTTAGGCACATAGCGTCGAGCCTCATCATGCGGTCAGATAGCGCATGAGAAACCGATATTTGGGCCTCGCCAAATATCAGTTTCCTTTGAATAAAAAAAATTATATATATATATATATATATATATATATATATATATATATATATATATATATATATATATATATATATATATATATATATAAAATTTTTATTAAATAACTTAATTATACTTACCTATTAATATATCAGTGGATACGCACGCACGAGCTCTTCTTCCTCTGTTAGGAATCGGTCAAGCATGGTGGGCTTCACACGAGAGAGAAATACCTCACTATTCTGCCTCCTCCGATTTCTTCTACTCCTTCGGCTCCTTTGTGCGCAAGACCCAATCACTTCAGCATTTTGACTTTCCCACATCATCTCCCTCACCTGATCGTCAACGATCTTTCCTTGAACTTCAATCGTAAGCTTCATCTCCCTCATCCGCTCACCAAGGTTTTGGTTCTTCTGTTCCTCGCACGAGATGAGCACAGGGCCATCCTCCCTGATCGTCTATCACAGGCGACTTCCACTGCATTTCAGGACCCATACAATTCTCCTTGCATTTTCGGTGTCAAAGTCTCCCGCGAAGGAAAATGGTGACATCTTCCCTTCTATATTTTGAAACCCTTGCTAATATTCCTCTCCTTGCTTCTCCTTTCTTTCATAGAGGAACCCTCGATGCTTCTTCTTTTGTTCAATTAATGCATGAGCTCTCCTCCTTCGCACAATCGACCCACCATCTCTCTGTATCTCACCTTCTTGTTACTCCCTTTCACTAATTTGTAGCTGTAAATACTGTTCCCTTACAAACAGTTGTTTGGTCCTATGAAACTGATGCTCTTTTTCAATTATTCACATTATATTTATTTATTTTTGTTATTTTAATTTTTAATGGGTTATTACAATCTCCTCTCATAAAAATTGTCCTGGAAATTTGCATAATCTACTCCAAGCCTCAGATAGCTTCTCATTAAGCAGTTAAAACTTATATTATCTATATATTTCATTAAAAAGTTTAAATCTCATTCAACAAGATGAAACATAGATACAATAAAATAAAGGTCTGATATAAGATAGCACAACTAAACTCCTCCCCTTCAACTGAAATAGAGTAACATCACATCTGAAGCAAGGTAACATAAACAACAACACCACTCATCCTCTGATAAAGAAACATAAGAATGCACTTCTATAACATATGATGAAACATAATACTCATCAGTCTTTAGTAACATCAACATCAGCAGTACGTTCTTCACGCTCTCTACTAGTAAAGGAATAAATTTGAGGTCGAACTGGTTGTCCTTACTGGACTTGAGTGAGAGTTGAAGAGGTTGACTCTATCCTTCTCTAGTCACCTGAAGTCTTCTATGAAGAAGCTCCAACTGATTTATATTCTTCTAATATTTTCCGACCATGTGAAGGGCAATATCTTGCTAGACACTAGTAACATGTATGTGAGTCCATCAAATATTCACCCTTATGTTTTTCACATTTAGCACAAGCTCTTACAATACTACGAGAACTTCCACCGCTGCATCTACCAAAAATTAAACTTTGGTTACTTCACATTGAATCCTTCTGATTGATCCACATGCTCTCATTCATCAACCTCTTCCTCTTGTGTCTCTCTTTATGCTTCTGAATAAGCTGGAAATTAATCTCTACTCGACAAGCCCGCTCTAGTAACACTGAGTAGTCATCAATCCCCAAAGGCACCAAAGGTTGTCTAATCGAATCCTTTAATCCCGAAAGGAATTTGTAGCATTTCTCTTATGCAGTAATTATTAATTGTGACACATACCTTGATAGTGTAAAGAATTATGCTTCATACTGTATTACTGTCTTTTCTCCCTGCACCAACTTGATGAACTTGTCATGCATCTGTCTTCGCATGAATAGGGGAACAAATCAGTCCCTAAAAAGCCCCACGAATTCCTCCCAACATATCATCATGTTGGGTATGTCCGCTAACTTGTCTTGACACTGCCCACATCACCATCTTTCGGCTTCTCCATCATGCATAAATGTAGCTAAAGGTACTCTTCTTCGTCAGGGCACATCATGCTATCTAATATCTTTTCTAACCTCATAAGCCAGTTCTCCACTTCAATTGAATCTTAAGTTCCCTTAAATAAAGGTGGATGCATATCTTGAAATATCTTCAAATAATTATCTACAACTGTATTATTTCCTTTAGGCTGTGATCTGGACTTTTGAATCAACTGAGTCATAGCTATCATCATCTAGGTCAGGACATTTGTATTAACATTAACAGTAGACAGTACTTCCTCCTTTCCGACAGTACTTCCCTCTTCTATATAATCTCAAACGAATTCACTTGCCTATATTAAAGTAATGATTTAATTAGTGTCAACATAAAATTTTTAATTTTATTATTATTAATTACTTCGTAACTACCTTATCAGCCCTTTCATCAAGATTACATCTATTATTTCTCAACCTTGCTCAGGTTCCACTTTGGAACCTTTTTCATGACCCACGTGGGACATGGAGATAACTAAGACGGGTATATACGATTAGACAGTGGAAATTATAAATTTATACTTTTATAATTCATTTCTATAATTAATATTTAACAAATGAAAGAGCCACTAAAAATAAATTAAAGCAATAAGTTAAATTTTATCTCATTTTTTGTTGTCCCCGTCGTCTATAGACGTTTCACTTAAATTGCTCATATTTTAATAAAATAATTACATATAAAAAGTTCGTTTAAAACAACTGTAATCTAACCAAACCCAATGAATACTCCCACTCCAAAAATATAATAATAAAGGGGAGAATAATATAATATGCATGTTAATTAAGATTTTAACAAATCAATATAAACATTTGATATTTTAAGAATATGATCAAATTCAATGAATATCGCTATATCGATAGCATATATATATCGTTCTATTTCTATACAAACGTCATATGAACACAGTCTAAAAATTATACCAGTTATAGTACTTCAATATCAATATTTTTTTTTCATTTGCGTGCACGGATACTTTTGTGTTCTCTCACTAATATCATAAATGCTTGACTCCATCACAAACGAACATGCTTATGCAAGCAATCAAAACAGTAAATCTCGTTCTTATTTTCCTTTCATACCATTCAATAATTGGAATTATGCATTTAAATAGCATGTAAATATCAGTGACATACAATCGATATGATCAAAATAAAAGTGAAGAGCGAGTAAAATCTAAGTCATAAAGGGAATCAAACTTAAGAGAAATCAATATTACTAAAATTTATAAGTATGAGTACTCACCTAACTCTTTTGATGATTCTTGTAGCCACTTAATTCTTAATGCCCTCTATTTAATGTCTAAAAAAGTAAAACATAATATTTTATCACTTCATTATTTCTCTTACTCAAAAGTCTAAAGTATTTTCCAATTGCACGTTATTTTATGTATTAATATATCTTCTAAATTTAAAGACATATAAGTAGAACATGCCACAATTAATTTTATTTGTTTACTCCTTCCTTAATCCCCTCTCTTGATTGTATAATCAAAATTATGATTTAATTAAAAGTACTATTAATATTTTAATAGTTAGACATATATATGAAATTGATAAGTAATATGTTAAAAGTTTAACTCACCTTACCTTTTCTTTGTTGTCATCACCCTCCCCACATCATCTCCCTCGCTTGATCAAAAACGACCTTTGCTTCAGCTTCAATGGTAAGCTTCGTCTCCCTCGCCTGCTCCCCAGGGTTTCAATTCTTCTATTCCTCGTATGAGATGCGCGAAGCACCTTCCCCCCTGCTCGTCTCTCGTAAGGGAAATCCACTCTGCAGTTCAGGACCCATAGGTTTCTCCTCACACTTTCGGCATCAAAGTCTCCCGAAAAGGAAAATGGTGATATCTTCCCTTCTATGTTTTGAAACCCTCGCTTTCCTTCCCCCTTGCTTCTCATTTTTTTCACAGAGGAACCATTAGACGCTCATTCTCCTATTCAATCAAGGCATGAGCTTTCGTCCTTTGCACAATAACTTCTTATTTCTTCTGACTCGCCCTCAACTCGTCTCTCACTCTCACATTCATGTTTCTTCCCTTAACCGATTTAACGAGAGTAAAAACTATTCCCTTATGAACACTTGTTTGGTCCCAAGGAAACGATACTACTTTTCAATTGTCCACTTAATTAATTAATTAATTATTTTTTATTTTATTTTTTTTAACTGGTTATTACATTTCTAGTTGACGACCAATATTTATTAATGAACATGCATCATTAATATAGTTAAATGGCTCATGAAACATAATTAGTAACAAAACACAATACTTTGCTAGGGATCGCAAAGTTATTTAATATATATATATATATATATATAATAACTTAACTATACTTACGTATTAACATATCAGTGGATACACACGCACGAGCTCTTCCTCCTCTGTTAGGGATCGATCGAGCATGGTGGGCTTCACACGACATAGAAATACCTCACTATTCTGCCTCCCTCAATTTCTTCTCCTCCTTTGGCTCCTTTGTGCGCAAGACCCACTCACTTCTGCATTTTGACTTTCCCACATCATCTCCCTCACCTAATTGACAACGATCTTTCCTTGAACTTTAATCGTAAGCTTCATCTCCCTCATATGCTCACCAAGGTTTTGGTTCTTCTATTCCTCGCACGAGATCAACGCAGAGACTTCCACTCTGCATTTCAGGACCCATACAATTCTCCTTGCACTTTCAATTTCAAAGTCTCCCGCGAAGGAAAATGGTGATGTCTTCCCTTCTATGTTTCAAAACCCTTGTTAATCTTCCTCTCCTTGCTTCTCTTTTCCTTCATAGAGGAAATATGGATGCTTCTTCTCTTGTTCAATTAAGGCATGAGCTCTCCTCCTTCGCACGATAACATCTTATTTCTTCCGACCAACCCTCTCTCTGTCTCTCACCTTCTTGACTCTTTCCTTCATTAATTTGAACGAGTAAATATCGTTCCCTTATGAACAGTTGTTTGATCCAATGAAACCGATGCTCTTCTTCAATTATTCACATCATATTTATTTTTTTATTATTTTCTTTTATTCTATTTTTATCGGGTTATTAAAATCTCCCCTCATAAAAATTTTGTCCTTGAAATTTACATAATCTACTCCAAGCCTCAAATAACTTCTCATTAAGCAGTTAAAACTTATATTATTCATATATTTCATTAAAAAAAGTTCAAATCTCATTCAACAAGATGAAACATAGATACAATAAAATAGAAGTCTGATATAAGATAACTAAACTCCTCTTCAACTGAAATAAAGTAGCATCACATCTGAAGCAAGGTAACAACACCACTCATCTTCAGATAAAGATACATAAGAATGCACTTCCATGACATATGATGAAACATAACACTCATCAGTCTCTAGCAACATCAACATCAGCAGTACGTTCTTCAGGCTCTCTATTAGAAAGGGAATAAATTTGGGGTCGGACTGGCTGTCCTGATTTAACAAGTGAGAGCTGAACCTGTTGACTCTTTCCTTCTATACCCACCTGCAGTCTTTTATGAAGAAGCTTCAATTAATTTATGTTCTAATATTTTGCGACCAAGTGAAGGGCAATATCTGGCTATGTGACCAGGCTGGCGACAATACTAAAATGTATGTGAGCCCATCAAATTTTCACCCTTATGTTATTCACGTTTGGCAAAATTGCTTCCAGTAGTACGAGAGCTTCTAGCACTGAATCTATCAAAAATTGAACCTGGGTTACTTCACATTGAATCCTTCTGATTGATCCTCATGCTCTCTTTCATCAACACTCTTCCTATTTTGTGTCTTTTTACACTTCTGAATAAGTAGGAAATCAATCTCTACTCATCTAGACCACTCTACTAACATTGAGTAGTCATCAATTCCCAAAGGCAACAAAGGTTCTCTGATAGAATTCTTTAATCCCGCAAGGGATTTGAAGCACTTCCCTTCTGCAGCAGCTATTAATTATGACACATACCATGATAGTGCAATGAATTCTGTTTCATACTACATTACTGTCTTTTCTCCCTACAACAACTCGATGAACTCGTCCTGCATCTGTCTTCGTGTGAATAGGGGAACAAATCAGTCACTAAAAAGCTCCATCAACTCCTCCCAACATATCATTATGTAGGGTATGTCCACTAACTTGTCTTGACACTGCCCATATCACCATCTTTCGGCTTCTCCATCCAACATAAATATAGCTAGAGGTACACTTCTTTCACTAAGGCATGTCATGTTTTGTAATATCTTTTCTAACCACATAAGCCAGTTCTCCACTTCAATCAAATTTTCAGTTCTCTTGGATAAAGGTGGACGTAGATCATGAAATATCTTCAAACAATTATCTACAACAATTGTATCATTTCTTATAGGCTGCGATCTAGACTTCTGAATTAACTGGGTGATGGCCGTCATCATCTGGGTCAGGACATTTGTATTAACATTAACAGTAGGCGATACTTCCTCATTTCCAACCGGACTTCCCTCTTCTATAATCTCAAATGCATTCATTTGCCTATATTAAAATAATGATTTAATTAGTGTCAACATAAAATTTTAATTTTATTATTATTAATTACTTTGTAATTACCCTATTGAACCGTTCATCAAGATTACATTGATTATTTTTAAAACTCGCTCAGGTAACACTTTTTTCCTGACTCAACGTGGGGCTAGGAATTAACCAAAATGAGTATAGACAATTACACGATAGAAATTCTAAATTTATTTTTCTTATAATTCATTTCTATAACTAATATTTAACAAATAAAATAGCCACAAAAATTAAACAAAAACAGAAAAGTTCAATTTTATTTCATTTCTGCTTGTCCACATCGTCTATAAACATTTTCACTTAAAATGCTCATCTTTTAATAAATTAATTACAAATGAAAAGTTAGTTAAAAACATTGTAATGTAACCAAAGTCAATGAATACTCACACTCCGAAAATATAATAATACAAAAACAAAAACAATATACATGTCAGTTAATATTTCAACAAATCAATATAAATATTTGATATTTTAAAAATATGATCAATTCAAAAAATCTCACCATATTAATAGCATATCAATATCATTCAATTTCTATACAATCGTTATTAGAATACCGTCTAAAAATTATACTATTTATAATACTTCAATATCAATATTTTTTTCATCTACATACACGAATACTTTAGTGTTCTCTTGTTAATATCATAAATGAGTGACTCCACAAACGAACATACTCATGCAAGCAATCAAAATAGTAAATCTCATTTTTTTTCTATTCATACCATTCAATAAATGGAATTATGCATTTAAATAACATGTAAATATCAATAACATAATACTGTCATTGCCGACCCCAAGCCCGGATGTGAAAAGTGGAGGGTTGTATTAGGTAGTCAATAGCCAGCGTAATACTTGTAAAAAAAAAACATGACATGAATCATTTTGATCATTGTGTAAGTGCAAGGGTCTCCCCTGTAAGCGACGTGTTGTATGACCTGAATAGTAAATAGTGTGCAAGGGCAGCTACACCGGCGCCCGGGTGTGGTGTCAAATAAGCAAGGGCTCCAACATTACGGACGGATGCGAGTAAAGAAGTTAGTCGATGAAACTAATTTTAGTATAGGATCTTCGAATATATGTACTCTCAATGATAAATTAATGAAATTAGTTGATATTATGATTCATAGAAAGATAAATATCTTATGCATTCAAGAAACTATATGGGTTGGAGATAAGGCTAAGGAGATTGATAACTTGGGTTTTAAACATTGTTATTCTGGTAAGAGTCCCACTAGAAATTGTGTAGGTGTAATTATAAATAAGAGTTTGAAAGATAGTATTGTAAATATTAATAGAGTTGAAAATAGAATTATATCTCTTAAAATTATTATTGATACTAAGGTTTTTAATATTATAAGTGTTTATGCTCCTCAAGTAGGTTTAGATAAACGTTCTAAAGATAAATTCTGAAAAGACTTAGCAAACTTAATACAAATGATATCTCTTGAAAAAAGAATTTTTATTGAAGGAGATCTAAATGCATATGTAGGTAGAGTAGCAGAAGATTTCGGAAATATTCATGGTGGCTACGGTTTTGGAGTGATTAACTAAGAAGATAGAGTCATATTAGATTTTGATTTAGCGTATGATTTTGTCATTACTAATGCTTTATTCAATAAAAGATATGTGCATCTTATTATTTATAAGAATGGATCTAATAAAACAAAAATTAATTATTTTCTTATAAGAAGAAGGGATAGTCGAGATTGTAAAGATTGTAAGGTCATTCCAAGTGAGGATTTAAGTACCCAACATCGATTATTAGCTCTAGATTTTAAGATGAAGAGTTGTAAAATAAAGAATACTAAGATTCATTATCTTAGAATTAAATGGGGGTACCTAAAAGACATAAATTAAATTATTTTTATAAGTAAAATTCAAGGTTTCAAAATTTGGGATGTTCATGAATAAACAAATGCTATGTGAGATAAAGTAACAAACACTATTAAATAAGTAGCAAAAAAGGTACTTGGAAAATCAAAAGAAAAAGCCTCTATAAATAAAAATAGTTGGTGGTGAAATAATAATGTGCAATAAAAGCTAAAATATAAGAAGTTATGTTATAAAAATTTGTTTAAATGGAAAAGCTTAGAGAACTTAGAACAATATAAAACCGCAAGCAAGGAGTCTAAAAGAACAATCTTTGACGCTAAAAATTATGCTTTTAGTGATCTTTAAAATAGATTAGATACTAAAGAGGATGAAAAATATATGAATAAACTAGTCAAACAAAGAGAAAATAAATGTAAAGATTTAACTCAAAAAAAGCGTATTAAAGATGAAAATCAAAACATATTTTTCTTAGAAAGAGTTATTCAACATAGGTGGGTGAGTTATTTGATAAACTTTTTTATGAAGTTTCTGAAAATATGATAGTCTTTAGTGATTTTAATATCGTTAATAATAATAAAATGTTTCATCTTTAATATCGTATTAGTAAAAAAATAAATTGATGAGCCTTTAAAGAAAACCAAGGGTGGAAAGTCTGGAGGACCTGATGATATCCTAATTGAAGTGTGGAAATATTTAGGAGTTTTGGGAGTTTCTTGGCTTACTAAACTCTTTGATATTATTTTACAAACTAAAAAGATGCCTGAAGAGTGGAGAAGTATTTTGGTTCCCAGTTTTAAGAATAAAGGGGATGCACAAGAGTGTACAAATTATAGAGCAATTAAGTTGATGTATCATACTTTAAAATTATGGGAAAGGGTAATTGAACATATGTTAAGACATATTACAAAGATTACTCATAATCAATTTGGATTATGTCGGGCAGGTCTGCTTTGGAAAATATTGCCAGGTTTGATGGAGAAGTTCAGAGATAATAAGAAAGATCTACATTTGATTTTTATTGAATTAGAAAAAGCTCACCATAAGGTTCCAAGAGATATTCTTTGGAGAGTTCTTGAGAACAAATGTGTTGATATGACTTAAGTCATTAAAGATATATATACTAGAGGTGTTACTTGTGTTCGAACTGAAGGAGGATTGACCAAATATTTTCCTATTTCTATTGGATTGCATCAGAGATCAGCTTTAAGCCAATATCTTTTGCTTTAGTTATGGATGGTCTTACTGGACATTTACCGGAGGATGTACCATGGTGTATGCTTTTTGCTGATGATATCCTTCTCGTGGATAAGACGAGAGAAAAAGCCTAAGAAAAGCTTTAATTATGGAGGTCTACATTGGAGTCTAAAGGCCTTTGTTAGAGTAGAACTAAAACTGAATATATGGAATGTAATTTTAATAATAGTAGCTCTAGTGATAGAAGTGTAACTTTGGGTGATCATATTATTAAAATGTGTGAACGATTTAGATATCTTAGGTCTATTACTTAAAGCGATGGTGATATAGATGGGAATGTTAAAAGATGAATTCAAGTTGGTTGGTTGAAGAGGAGGAATGCTTCGAGCCTATTGCGTGATAGAAAAGTAATGCTTAGATTGAAAGGAAAAGTTTTGTCGAGATGAGAATGATTAAGTGGATGAGTGGTTTTACACTTAGAGACAAAATGCGAAATGAATCCGTGATAGGGGTGGTGTAGCTCCAATGACGAACAAAATTAGATGGTTTGGTCACGTTAAACGTTGACCATCTGATGATCCGATTAGGAGAGTAGATGTTTTAGATTTGACTTATGTTAAGAAAGGCAAAGGTAGACCTAGGAAGACATGGGCTTATTGTATAAAAAATGATCTTAATTTATTAGAATTAAATGAAAATATGACCCTAAATAGGACGCAATGGAGAAAAAGAATTCATGTAGCCAACCCCACTTAGTGAGATTTAAGGCTTTGTTGTTGTTGTTGTTGTAAATATCAGTGACATACAATCGATATGATCAAAATGAAATTGAAGAGCCACTAAAATCTAAGAAAGTCATAGAGCAAATCAAACTTAAGAGAAATCAATATTACTATAATTTAAAAGTACAAGTACTCACCCAACCCTTTTGATGATTCTTGTAGCCACTTAATCCTTGGCGCCCTCTTTTTAATGTCTAAAAAAGCAAAACATAATATTTTATCACTTCATTATTTTTTTACTCAATAGTCTAAAGTACTTTCAAATTTCACGTTATTTTAAGTACTAAAATTTCTTCCAAATGAAAAGACCTATAAGTAGGACATAATTCAATTAATTTTATTTGTTTGCTCCTTCCTCAATCACCACTCTTGATCGTATAATCAAAATTCTGATTTAATTAAAAGCACTATTAATATTTTAATAGTTAGACTTATATATTAAATTGATAAGTAATATGCTAAAACTTTAACTCACCTTACCTTTTATTTGTTGTCTTCACCCTCTACTCGATCCAACTCTAAAACTTCTATGGCTTGAATTCTAATTTTAAATGCACTTAAATTTAACAATTAAATAATAAAATTATATACATATACATATACATATACATATATATATATATATATATATATATATATATATATATATATATATATATATATATATATATATATATATATATATATATATATTGGAAAAAACCTAAGGGCTAATATATTAAAGAGGAAAAGATACAGATAGGTTGTATGAGTAGGCCTAAAAGAAAACCAACTCACAGACCCTAAATAGAACGCAATGGAGAAAAAGAATTCATGTAGCCAACCCCACTTAGTGAGATTAAGGCTTTGTTGTTGTTGTTGTTGTAAATATCAGTGACATACAATCGATATGATCAAAATGAAATTGAAGAGCCACTAAAATCTAAGAAAGTCATAAAGCGAATCAAACTTAAGAGAAATCAATATTACTATAATTTAAAAGTACAAGTACTCACCCAAACCTTTTGATGATTCTGGTAGCCACTTAATCCTTGACGCCCTCTTTTTAATGTCTAAAAAAGCAAAACATAATATTTTATCACTTCATTATTTTTTTTTACTCAATAATCTAAAGTACTTTCAAATTTCACGTTATTTTAAGTATTAAAATTTCTTCCAAATGAAAAAATATATAAGTAGGACATAATGCAATTAATTTTATTTGTTTGCTCCTTGCTCAATCACCACTCTTGATTGTATAATCAAAATTCTGATTTAATTAAAAGCACTATTAATATTTTAATAGTTAGACTTATATATTAAATTGATAAGTAATATGCTAAAACTTTAACTCACCTTACATTTTATTTGTTGTCTTCACCCTCTACTCGATCCAACTCTAAAACTTCTATGGCTTGAATTCTAATTTTAAATGCACTTAACTTTAACAATTAAATAATAAAATTATATATATATATATATATATATATATATATATATATATATATATATATATATATATTTATATTGGAAAAAACCTAAGGGCTAATATATTAAAGAGGAAAAGATACATATAGGTTGAATGAGTAGGCCTAAAAGAAAACCCAACTCACACGATACAACTCACACAAAATCCCATAAAAAGAAAAGATACATATAAAATCAAAAAACCAAAACTACCAACGCGCGCAAAAAGCTATGGACGTCCTAATTTAGTTCTGCCTCTAGTTCTTGGACGGGAGCTAGCTAACAAATTAGTGAGGCGCGTACCATTACCCGAACTAACCAAAGTATCATCCATCAGATTCCTGAGCTCATGTAGGTCTTCATTCTTCTTCTTCCTTTTGGATATGTAAACCTGTCGTTCCTCATATGAGGATTGACTCATCTGATCAGTGGATTGGTTCAAAAGTGGCTGGGCAGGTGTAGGTTGTTACACATCATGAACCCCATGTGCCTGAGTAACATTAACCTCTTACTCGAACAGATGAGGCGGTAGAAAAGCAGTAGATATATTGCCACCTGTAACATCAGTGATAGGTTCTAGGGAAGGTGAAATCTAAAATGTCTCCCTCGCCCCCATGAAAGGAGGTTCCAAAGACGGGTAAACTACAACATTTTGTGGAGGCATCTTCAAGGGTATCCCTTTGATGACAAATAGAGTCAATAACTTGGAGAAGATCAAGAAGAGAAGGAATCAATTCCTCTGGCAGAGCACTTTGCTTCTTTGGTCTGAGGTGGGGGTGAAGATGGTGGCATTAGGAACTGGAGTGGCCGAACATACGACAGTTTGAACAATACGAAGGGAAAGACTCAATCACAACCTTTTGTTAATATCCACGGTGCTGTGTGCCTAACCAAATTTCCTCGAAAGAAATTGAAGTGATGTCTCTTTACTCCGGCTCCAGATGGAAAAGAATGATTAAAGTAAGAATGTCTGTTTTGAGTGGCTTACCATAAACTGAGGCAATAGAGTACAACACTTTTTGAGTATAATAATGAAATTTCAGGCCAAAGAGTCGAATCCAAACCAGAATGATTGGTGGTTATGTTTATGGGTCGAAATCCACTGACCATTTCAAAATATTCATCGCTCTGTTATCAATCCAGATTACCCTTCTAGCAAAAGATCGCGTGTAATCCTCTTCATGATTAAGTTGAATAAGAATTTGTCTTCCATCTAAAAGTCCAATTTTCCACTGCCCAACAAGATGCATAAGCTCAAATTCTTTACAAATAAGCTCTCTTTTGGGATGACTAAAGAAATTTCTTGACCAAATTCTGACGACGGGAGGAAGCAAGTTGAATACATTCAATTTTTGTAAAGAAGATGGCAGGCTTCTCATTCTTCCTACTAGGTTTTTTGATGTCCTCCACCAACTCAAACGAAAGAGGGAAAAAGCATGATTTAGGCGTACCTGAAGTGTGGACACCCGCTAGGGCAGTAGCATACGATTTGTCCAAAGCCATCGCCAGAAGAGGGAGGCGCGGCGAAAGAGTAGCAAATTTTTAGTGGACGAAAGAGCGAAATCCGAAAGGGGAACTGTAACCCCTGCCAAGTCGAGCAAACGGCGGACTTTCTGCTCGAGCCCGAGGATTGCGGCGAGGAAAGAAGACGAGGTGACGACGACGAAGGTAGGAGAGCGGCGGACCTTCCAAATGGCATCGACGAGAAAAGACTGTGGCGAAACAGACTTTCCAAAACAGCGATGATGAAGAAGACGCAGCGAAGAGAAGATGACGATGGAGAAGACGCGAAGAGAGGTATGAATCAGATGCGATAAATCGTTGTAATAGTTGCTAGAGTTCACCATGAGGCGAGACTCTAGCAGAGCCGAGCGTGAGAGAAGACGACGCCATAATTGTATATATATATATATATAATAACTTAATTGTACTTGCCTCCTCTTAATAGATCAGTAAATATGCATGCACAAGCATGGTAGGCTTTACACGATTGAGAAATACAGCACTATTTTGCCTCCTTCGGTTTTTTCGTGCACGAGGCCCAATCACTTTTCAGTTTTGACTTTCCCACATCGTCTCCCTCGCTTGTTCAACAATGACCTTTGCTTCAACTTCAATCGTAAGCTTCGTCTCCCTCGCCTGCTCCCCAGGGTTTCAGTTATTTTATCCCTCGTATGAGATGCGTGGAGCGCCTTCCTCTCTGCTCGTCTCTCGCACGGGACTTCCACTGTGCAGTCCAGGACCTGTACGATTCTCCTTGCACTTTCGGTGTTAGAGTATCCCGAAAAGTGAAATGGTGATATCTTCCCTTCTGTGTTTTGAAACTCTTGCTCTTCTTCCTCCTCGCTTCTCATTTCTTTCGCAGAGGAACCGCTCGACGCTCATTCTCCTATTCATATAAGGCATGAGCTCTCCTCCTTCGCACAATAACTTCTTATTTCTTCCGACTCGCCCTCACCCCGTCTCTCGCTCTCACCTTCCTGTTTCTTCCCTTAACTGATTTGAACGAGAGTAAATACTATTCCCTTATGAGTAGTTGTTTGGTCCCGTGGAAACGATACCCCCTTTCAATAACTCACTTAATTATTTATTTATTTATTTATTATTATTATTTCTTTTTTTAACTGGTTATTACATTTCTACTTGACGACCAATATTTACTCATGAACATGCATCATGAATATAATTAAATGGATCGTGAAACATAATTAATAAGAAAGCATAATACTTTGCACTATTTCTAAAATACGGAAGACCTATTGTACCATGCTGAATTAAGGACAATAGAAGATACATGTAGGGAAAACCCTAATAACGTAGAAAAAATCAACTCCGGCAAAAAAAATCAAAATTGCGGTTTACTTCAAAGAACAATTTCAAATCTTTAAAACTGCCAAACCATCAATGTTCCAATTAGAATTAAAAACGACAGAAGATATATCTCTCAATGCAATAAGATCGATGTCACAATCAGCCTAGAAAATAACAAAATAGAAGTTCACCACAGAACGCACCCATATCTTCAGCTTAAGATAATATAATAATGCAAGTAGAGAATCAACATTTTGCTCTAAACGTCCAATCATCACTTATCTAAACGAAAGAGAAGAATCATTGGAAGATTTACATACCACTCAAGTCTTATGTATTTACATATCTAACACCTAAATTTCAATTTTTACAAATATGCCACCTTACCTGTGCATGAGAAGCTGTATCTCACTTTTTAAAAGTAAAAATAGTGGTATTTTTATTTGATATAAAAGATTTGCATGGTATAAATGTATAAAGCAAGTTTTAGGTGTTAGATATGTAAATACATAAGAATTGAATGGTATGTATGTAAATTCCCCAAAATCCTTTTAAGAGACAAGATCAGAGAAGTAAAAAACTTGAAAAAAAAAATGGCAATTGCAGCTCAAACACAGATCAAACTCTAACCTTGCAAATGCTACACCCAAAGTAAGGCCATTGGGAATAGAAAAGAGCATACACAGAGCAACTCAAGACATATGACTATAAATCTGCAGGGTTTTGTATAACAAAGACTTTACTAGCATAACTTTTCTTCACACAAACTTACTTCAGTAGGAAGGTAAAATTTTTGTGACGATATTCCTCCAAGGCTATTCCTTCTTCTTTAGAATATCTGGTTAAAAAACAAAAGTACAGCATTTATGAGGCTTTTGTACGAAAAAACTAATTGGGATGAGGCTGACTGGAGCTTTGGTTAGACTTTTTTACAATATTGATGCTTTGATGGTAGTCTATATGCCATGATCCCCAAAAATGGTTGTTTATGAACAAAGAAAAAAAAAAGCAAAAAATAGCACCTCAAATCAAAATCTTCATTTTAGAAAATAAAGAAAACAAAAGGTGCATGCCTTCAGAGGCCAACAAAATTTATAAATGATGTCATATTCTCTTTCAATATTACAGTATTCAATTCCAAGAAAGCTAAAAATACCTCCATGAATATTCTTCAGAGAAGCGTGAGACACCATTCATTGCTGTGAAAGAGTCTATGTGAACCATCTTACTTGGTAAATGTCTTGAATCACCTATAGACAACAAAATTATAATTTGCAAAACAAAGAGAAAATTGGATGCGAAAATAGTTTACAAAAACAAATAAACAGTAACAAATAATGCAGAATGGACAATGCATATGTAAAAAGCGACATTGACATCGGCTTCATGTTTTCCTCAAGGAATTGACCAGTATGTGTGTAACGTGCGGACAATTACATCAAGAAATGGAACATAGAATTCATCGAACACACCTTTTAATGATCAGCAACTGAGGCAGCTCAGAGCAGTGTCAAGTGTTTCTAGCATTCAGGTATGACTTTGCATACACTAGTTGTCATATGCATGCCTAAAAATGCATGCGTTTTAACTTCTGTTACCTTACATTTAGAAATAATTTGATGCCTAGAAATTGCATTATGAAATCGCACTAGGACCAAAAGCACAAGAATGTAAATGTTCAAACTTAAGAGTGTTTATTATTATTATTATTTCGCTTTTTCATTTTTATCCCTCTCTTCATTTAAAATAGGAGGTGGTGCTGATGGAACTCCGACAGTGTTGAATGACTGCAGAGGAACTGATACAAGTGAGGGAATCAGTTGACAATCATGAAAGAGCTGGGATGTTTACTAGGGCAAATGATACTACAAGGGGTCAACAACTTCATCTGGTGGAAGCATTATGGAAAGAAATTTATCATTGAATGGTGCAGAAAATGCGAAGAAGAACAAGCAAAATTCAGACATGTCCATGCATCCGAAGAAAAAAAATTCAAACGATGGCACTAGAATTAGCAGAATCATATATAGCATCAAATATACTGCAGTCCGATTCCCATTGGACATTTAGGAAGGACTATTCATGATAGCCATCTTGGAAGGGGTACTACTGAGCTTTCTAACTAACAAGGAATGCATACAAAACGGGTCCCATCTGCTGTTTGTGTAGACAAGCCTCCCAGTGTCGAGAAACCTGCTAGTCCATTGGACCCAGAAAGGAGACATTGGAAGATTCTGAGGACCAAAACTAGTGTCGAGTTCTATAAAGTATCAACAGTTTCATTGGTTCATCGAGATTCAGGCCCTTAAGAAGCGGAAAATTGTTCAGGCCACTCTCGAATCACGAATGCAGTGAATACACGAGCAGATCATATAGGCAGGTTCTCCATTGTTGGAAGCAGCCAAGTTTTCAGATCGGCACTTTTCCTCACAGTTAAAAGTTGTGTTCCATGAAGTCGATGACCCATTTCTTGAGTGAAAAAGTAGATCAATGTATAAAACTTAGGGCATCTACATACATAGCACTCAGTTCTATGCACTCACATGTCTAACACATAAAATTCTACCCTTTACGTTTATACCAACCACATCTTTCATATCACATAAAAAACTAGCACTATTTTAACTTTTAAAAAGCGCAATACACTATTGCCTGCATACATGCATATATGTAAAATTATTAAGGTGTCATATATGTAAAAATTAAAATTAAGGTGTTAGATGTGTAAATAAATAGGAATTAAGTGGTATGCATGTAAATATTCCATAATACTTATCTGAATGACAGACAAAAAAAAACGAAAGGGTTGTCAAAACCTGGGCATACAAATTCTTGAATAATAAATGAGTGTAGAGGGGTGTATCAAAAATAACCTACCCATTTGATGAAGAGCTTTCAACGCATATCCACCTGGATAATTATCATAAGATGCCAAGAACATTAAGGCCGAGCATCCGAGACTACAATCATCAGAGTATAAGCATAAACACAAAAAATCGGTTCAAGCCATTAGCTGATGAGCCAACCTTACAAGCAAAGAACTAAGCAGCATGAGGAACAGCAGCCGCCAAACATTTTTCCTCCTATTATTGTACCTACAAGAGCAAGAGTTTGTAGAAAGACAAATCTAGTTTCAATTAAATGGTGTTCGAAAGCGGCTCAAAGAAAAATAGCAACCAAATACACTTCCGAAAAGTTTCCCAGTATGATAAAGTAATAAACAACTAAACGTTTAAAACCTATGGAATGCAAGAGGGTGTATCGAATTCCAATTAATTGCAGATGCAATCCAGATTCTCAAAAAGCTTAGTCATACAGAGTTGTTTGCTTCTTAAGAATAAGCATTGGCATGGGATACAAAAAATGAAGGGAACCACATAAGCACATTTAAGAGAAAGTACAAGGTCATTAGATTTCCAGTATGTGCAAGGAAATTAAAAAAAAATATACGCTGTTAGGGCGGACTGGAGCTGTGAGCAATATTAAAAAAAAATATATGCTGTTAGGGCGTACTGGAGCTGTGAGCAATAAAAATAATGTCATTTTACGGACTGATGTCAAAATCGCAAAGCAATTCCATGTGATCAAAAATATCCATAAAAGAAAGAAAAAAGGTCAGCGCAACTGCTGGATTTTTTGCAATCTCTAAGACGCTAGGCACATGTTATTTTGCTCCTTAAATGATGAAAGGATGAACCAATTTGATCTTACATTTAAAGTTCATTAAAAGAGAATGGCCATTATCCAGCTCAGAGAGCAGTAGAAAAATTCATAACTTAAAAAAATTTAAAAAATATAAAATATAAAAAAACTTTTGAAATTGAACCAAACAAATCTAACTTCGAAATAGATTTAATACCTTTGGTTTTGATTTTCTAGAAAGATATTTTTCTATGAGTTGACGTTCTTGTAAATCAGTCATTTTTCTCCAAAAGATTAATCTTATATAGTAATGATAATGAATGAAGGGGAAAGAAAAAGGAGAGCACAAGGGTTCAAAATGGAGGCCTCTCATAATTTTTATCAGAATTTTAGCAATCTTGGCATGTTTCAACTTCTCTCTTAGAAAAACCAAATCCCAAATCAACAACACTTTGAGCCCCCAAACTTCACCTCACATTCTCCCTTCTTTCCCACAGCACCGGAACCTAACATTGATCACTTTCAATGCTCGTAGAATCTACTATTCCCCACTTCAAAAGTATCTAGAGTGATCAGCACAGGCAAATCATTCTATTGCTGAATTGTCTTCAGTTTCCATTGTAGCAAATATTGATGCAGCCATATCTCCTCTCATTCAATGTACGATCATCAAAAACACCAAAATTGTTGCAGGATACAAGTACCAATGTCTATTTCTTTACATGAAATCTTATTTCAACATCTTGTCAGTTTATCCTTGCTGAGTGGCTACAATGAACTATCTACTAGAGCTTTCAAAGCACAAAGTCTAATGCAATACGTAAAAATTTTCTTTTTTTCAATGCACAAAGCGCAAAGTGAAGTTATGCTTAAAAGCATTCAAGTCTTGAATATAATATATGCATATACTACATGTATATAATGGTCATCTAATAAGCCAAACTTAGACCACATTAAGTAATATTTTTGCAGCCAATATAATAATACGTTCAATAATATTAATCTTTAGTTATTCAAAAGCAAGAAAATGATCAAAAGATTAAATGGCAAAAAAATGAAGTGATATAAAAATATATTTTAAAATCATGAATATATGTAAGAGATTGAGCAACCAACTAGAGACAAAATAGCATAGACAGTTTCGTGTGTGTGTGTGTGTGTGTGTGTGTGTGTGTGTGTGTGTGTGTGTGTGTGTGAGAGAGAGAGAGAGAGAGAGAGAGAGAGAGTACGAGAGAGAGGCATTAAAAAACATTCTCAAGTAGAAGCTTGTGAGCGAAAAGCTACTAGCGCAATAAAATGAAATAATGAAAAATCTATATGAATTAGTCCTTGAATGAGCGAGAAGGAAAAAATTCACCAAAAGGTGTCTAGTTCTCGAAGTAGAAGTTAGAGAATCAGTGTACAAACACATGACTACAGGAAATAGTGAGAACTGAGAAAAAAATAACCACATATAGGTAAATGAATATCGAGATTCAAATTTGTAACCAATGATTGAATCCCGTGGTATTTAGAACTTTTTAACCTGTGAAATCAATTCCTAAGGAATTTAAAAGGTTGTAAAACATGAGATCAAATCCTCAATTATTCTAATCTTTGCAACATCCTTTGCAGTAGTCACCTATATAAACAGGCTTTTAATATTTGAAAGCAATTTAAAAAATATATATAGAGAAGCTATCTTTCTCATTTCATGCATCTTACTCGGTTCTTTCTAGAATTTTATATGTTGGTGAGATCTGTAATGCTTTATGGCGCAAAATGTTAGCTTGTAAAAGAGAAGCATAAATTAAGTGTTGTTGAGATGAAAATGCTTAGGTGGATGAGTAGCTTTGCATTTAGAGAAGCAATGTGAAAAGAATATATTCGTGAAATGGTTGGAGTAGCACCATGTTACGATTACGAGCGAAAATTTGCATGATTTTCCACATAAATTAAGGCAAATAATTTTTTTTCTTCAATGACATCAAATCAAAGCAAAATAACACTCTCCCACGAACACATAAGATAAACACCTACAATTCAAGAAGTAAGCGATCTCTCTCAATTCCTATAATCCGAGAGTTAGGAAATCTTTCCCAAACTCTAACCTTAGGACTCCAAACACAATCTCATGCATAACCTTAACCCTAAGCTATTAAGCCCTATTTATACTCAAGAACAATAATGATAAAATAACAATTTATCCTTAGGCTAATAAAAAACAAAATTGCCCTTGGCAGATGCGTAATAATACACCTCCCAAAATAACACATTATCCTCAAGGTGGAAAATAATGAGGGTGTTCCTCCTCCACCACAGCTATCTATGTTTCTTCACACCCTACCTCCTCTCCACACGTGGAAACCTGTAATTCTCGATCCTTACAATGGTGTCCGAGGGCAAACTTCTCATCACACAAAAAACATTACCTCTTGAATCACATCTCCTGAATATTTGTCTCTGTAAGGCACCTGAAGTTGACCAATGACGGGCCCCCATATTCTCGTCCTTCGGCGTCGCCCTAAAAAATGGCTTCATCTGAGTCCTCAGTTTCATGGTTGTCAAGGTACTACTATGAAATTCTCTCATTGTACTACTTCTACTAGCCTTCTCTATTTGGTTCTTGTCCTTCACCATCTGTGCTAGTTCCATTGTCTCCCTCAATCCCCGTGGTTTCAATAGTCGGAGTGTTGTTCATATATTGGCCTTTGAGCCCTTCATGAAATTCCTCTCCAATTCCGCTTCAGTAATCCTCCCAACCATCCCTACGATAGCTCGAAACTCTCCTTATATTCCATAACAGTCCCCTCCTAAGTCAAGACATAGAATTATTTATATAGGTCTACTTCCCGAATGGCTCAAAAATGTTCCAACAAGCAATCCTTAAATTCCTCCCACAGTCAGATCCGTATCCAATCTCCCTCTACTAATACCATGCTTGGGCTTTCATCTCCAAACATAACCCTAGCCCTTAGCTATTAAGCCCTATTTATACCCAACGATAAGAATAACAAAAGAAAATTTGTCCTTAGGCTAATAAAAGGCAAAATTGCCCTTAGGTCGGTGTGTAACACTCTAGTGGCAAACAAGAGTAGAGAGACTTTCCTTAGATGGTTTGTTCAAATTTAGTGTCGATCAACTAATAAACTTGTTAGGAGAGAAGATGCTTTAGATTTGACTTATGTTAAGAAAGGAAAAGGTAAACCTAAAAAGACTTGGGCATGTTATATAATAAATGATCTTAGCTTATAAATTTAAATGAAAATATGACACTCAATAGGACATAATGGAGAAAAAGAAGTCATGTTGTTGACCTTGTAGATGATAAGTGAAGACAAATTCAAGTTCATCGAAGTAGTCTTTGTGGTTGCAAGTTTTGTACGATCATGTTGTATCCTAGGAGAAAAGGTATTGACTCTCTTTTTAGTTTAGTTGGCAAAAAATTGTAATATTTTTATTGTGTTTAGAGAAGTTGTTCATTGTTTTATGCTCTTCGGAGTATTGTATCATCTTCCATTTGCAAGTTATGTATTTGTATCTTGCTCAAGCATAGATGATGGATCCTTCTCACTGCACACATCGTGTCATTTGCCATTCAAACAGTTGTTTTCAGCCGGGGCAGTCTTCGAACATCATTAATCTCCCTCCAAACTCAGTCGATCGCCCATATTATTAAGGGTGTCAAAAATTGACTCGAAACGCCAACACGACTCGAACTCGACTCGAAAAATCCAAGTTACGTTGACCCAAATATTTTTTGAGGCAGGTTCGGGACAAAGAATTTGACCCGTTTATTTCAGATTTGGTTTGGGTGGAAGCCGAAAACCCAAACATGACTCGAATAAGCACAAAATTTTGGGTTGATTTCGGGTTAGCGGGTCAAGCTCGGGTTTAGATTGAGTTCGGATCTTAGTTATCATGATATTTACTATTCAGATCGGGTTCAGGTTGACATTATTCAAGTATGTCATTTTCAGGTCGGACCCGAACCCGACCCGCTGATCCGAATTGACACCCCTACATATTATCATCCCCTTACCGTTTCACAACCACTTCCTCGCTAAATCTATTTCCCAAACACCTTCTAGGAATCCTAGAACAGTATCATCCGGTATTAGAGCACAACAGATCCCAGATTTTTAATTATTTATCTTTGTTGCACTAAATTTAAAATTCCAAAAAAAAAACCCTTATTAAACATTAAAAGATGTCCATATCTTGATATTTGAGGGGATTAAGTTCGTCCATTATCAATGTGAAACATTTGCATCCTTATTAGACATTAAAAGATGTCCATGCCCTAAACTTGAAGGTCAAAAGAAAACACAACAGTATCAAGTCCATATCAACCTTCAAACAGAATTCAGCCATCGAATCGAGCATCAGAGTACAACTATTAGAGCATTCAAGCTGGCCCCATTCAAGGAGAAACCAATTAAGCGAAGAAAAAAGGTGGAGCCACTAGCACTCCCGAATTGCCAATAAATGCTTAAAGTGTCATGATTTTAGGCTTTTGGTGTCTGATTGCTCGAACAGGAGGGAGATATCTTTCATTAAGAAGGGAGCAGTTGAAGAATATACAGTGACCGAAGAATGAAGGCATCAAAAAGGTGTTTCAGCTTCCAACCGACGAGGAATATGTGGTAGTGATTCAAGCTGAGGCCATGGAGAGACTCCAATAAAACTGACATTGGTTGTCCTAGATGGTAGTGAGTCCAAGGAGCCGGTACCGAAAAGAGTCAACCTATTTTGAAGGAGTTGTTAGATATTTGTATTAATAGTTTACCTCTTGGGTGTTTGCCATTGAGCATGGTTCAGTCTGCCATAAGTTTCACTCCAATGTCGGTTCTTCAAGACATAATTGTTTTTAGGATGCATCATGCAGATTATAAGGAGTGGGAGAAGCAGGATACAGATTTAATGGCAAAAGACTTGATTTATGAGAATATCAGTCTATGTGAAGTTCTAGTTCTGATTGTGAGAAGAAAAGAACATAATATTTATTCTATCAGGATAGACATGGGAAGGACACATGTTTTAGAGTTTTCTTAGGTGAACGTGAGCATAGGCTTTGTAGAGGAGCTTCCTAAACCACAACATTGCAACAACTTTGTTATGGCGGTATATCAATTCAAGAAGCTTTTAGAGAAGGATAAACCACTCCTAGCCATAGAGAAAGAAATAGGAGCTGACATTGTGCAGAAACCCGTAGAATCCCGTGATATCTCAAATTTTGTGACTTCCACAATTGTAAGATGGGTGTGACAAGAGTACACAGCCCATGAAAACTTTGTTTATGAGATTTTCCGCCCTCATTATCAAATTCAACATAATAACTCTCTTTTCCTAACCTATTTTTCTGTGCATTTCTTTCTAATTAAGTTTATTTTTGCAAGGAAGACATTGTCTTTATTTCTGTTTTGAAGGCTTTTATTATTTTTGTTGTGTTTAGAGAAGTGGTTCTATGTTTAATGCTCTTCGGATTATTGTATCCACTTCCATTTGTAAGAGAAATATTTGAATCTTGCTCATGAACAAGTGGTAGATCCTCCCGCCGTCCACATCGAACCATTCATCGTTCCACAATCTATTTTCAGCCAGCACAGTCCTTGAATGTCTTTTATCTCCCTCCAAATACTGTTGACCGCCTATGATGATCCCTTTGCCATTCCACAAACACTCCCCCGCTAAATAAATTTCCCAAACAACTTCTAGAAGTTTTAAAGTGATATCAACAAGACTTAAACCCATGGAAATATCAAATCAATACGATATGATAAAATATAGATTGTGCAAATTCCTAATATAAATAGCTAGCACAAATAAAATTATAGTAAGGTAAAAATTAATTCGTTTTAGTGCCAACCAGTGGGATGAAGGCTTGTTGTTATTGTTGTTGTTGCTTTTTAATACCAACTAATAATTAATTCATAAAGCAAAACATGGGTATTAGCATATCAAAAGCAAACAATTACTTCTACAAGTCCCTTTAGATGTAAACATTCAATATTAGATTTATAACCCAAATAATGATAAATGATTGAACAACAACAACAACAACAACAACAAATCCTTAATCCCACTAAGTGGGGTCGGCTACATGAATCTTTTTTCTCCATTGCGTCCTATTTAGTGTCAAATTTTCGTTTAATTCTAATAAATTAAGATCATTTTTATGCAATAAGCCCAAGTTTTCCTATGTCTACCTCTGCCTTTTTTAACATAAGTTGTATTTAAAACATCTACTCTCCTAATCGGATCATCAGGTGGTCGACGTTTAATGTGACCAAACCATCTAAAGCGACTCTCTCTAATTTTATCCGTCACTGGTGCAACACCAACCCTATTACGGATATAATCATTTCGCATTTTGTCTCTAAGTGTAAAGCCACTCATCCACCTAATCATTCTCATCTCGGCAACACTTAACTTAACATTATGCTTCTCTTTTAAAGGCCAACATTCAGCACCATAGAGCATTGAAGGCCTCACCACCATCTTATAAAATTTTCCTTTCAGTCTAAGCGGTACTTTTCTATCACACAAAAGGCCGGATGCATTCCTCCACTTCAACCAACCAACCTGAATTCTACTATTAATATCCCCATCTATATCACCATCGCTTTGAACAATGGACCCGAGATATCTAAATCGTTCACACCTTTTAATAATTTGATCACTAAAGTTACACTTCTGTCAGTAGACCTACTATTACTAAAATTACATTCCATGTATTCAGTTTTAGTTCTACTCAAACGAAGACCTTTAGACTCCAATGTAGACCTCCATGATTCAAGTTTTTTCTAGACTTTTTCTCTTGTCTTATCCACAAGGAAGATATCATCAGCAAAAAGCATACACCAACGTACATCCTCTTGTAAATGCCCAGTAAGACCATCCATAAATAAAGCAAAAAGATATGGGCTTAAAGCCGATCCTTGATGTAAACCAACAGAAATGGTAAAATATTTGGTCAATCCTCCTTCAATTCGAACACATGTAACAGCTCTAGCATACATATCTTTAATGACTTGAATATAAGTCATATCAACACCTTTCTTCTCAAAGGCTCTCCAAAGAACATCTCTAGGAACCTTATCGTAAGTTTTTTCTAAATCAATAAAAATCAAATGTAGATCCTCCTTATTATCTCTGTACTTCTCCATCAAACCTCTCAATAAATGTATAGCTTCCATGGTAGACCTCCCTGGCATAAATCCAAATTGATTATGAGAAACAATCGTAATACGTCTTAACCTATGTTCAATTACCCTCTCCCATAATTTTAAAGTATCACACATCAAATTAATTCCTCTATAATTTGCACACACTTGTGCATCTCCTTTATTCTTAAAAATGGGACCAAAATACTCTTTCTCCACTCCTCAGCCATCTTTTTAGTTTTTAAAATAATATTAAAAAGTTTAGTAAGCCAGGAAACTCCCAAATCACCTAAACATTTCCACACTTCAATTGGGATATCATCAGGTCCTACAGACTTTCCCCCCTTGGTTTTCTTTAAAGCCTCGTCAACTTCTTTTTTACTAATACGACGGTAAAAATGAAAAGTTTTATTATTATTAACGATATTAAGATCACTAAGGTCGATCGTACTTTCAGCATCTTTATTAAAAAGTTTATCAAAATAACTCACCCACCTATGTTGAATATCTTTTTTTAAGAAAAGCACTTTTGATTTTCATCTTTAATACACTTTACTTCGAGCTTAAATCTTTACTTTTTTCTCTTTGTTTAGCTAGTTTATACATATATTTTTCACCGTCCTTAGATATCTAACATGTTATAAAAGTCACTAAAAGCGAATTTTTAAGCGTCACAGATTATTCTTTTAGATTCTCACTACGGATCGTTTTATATTTTTCCAAGCTTCTACGGTTTTACATTTAAACCAATTTTTATAACATAACTTCATATATTTTATCTTTTCGCACATTATTATTCCACCACCAACTATTTTTATTTATGAAACTTTTCTTTTGATTCTCTAAGTACATCTTTAACCACTTGTTTAATAAGTATTAGTTAATTTTTCCCACATAGCATTCGCGTCTTCCTGGACATCCCAAATATTTAAATCTTGAATTTTACTCATAAAAATATTTTTATTTGTGTCTTTTAGGTGCCCCCATCTTATTCTACGATTTTAAATCCTAGTATTCTTTATTTTACAACTCTTCATCTTAAAATCTAGAATTAAACAAATTAAAATGACTGAACAAATTAAAAAAAATAGCAAGGACTTATGACTCCAAAAGTCACAGGTAAATTCCCATAAAATTTATGTCATGGCAATTTCGGCAAAATACAAGGCACTAAAAGCCAACATCAAAGTATATCAATCAAATTAGAACAAGGAACCAAAATATTAAAATAAGAAAAATAAGATCTCATGATGATGCGAATAGATGAATTTCCGCAAAATTAGATAGTCAGACTTTAAAGACTCACACGTCCAACTTACATAATATTAAAAAATAAAATGAGAAATTTCACATGGTCAAAATTCTTCCAGTCTATAGATACCTTGACAGCAGCTATAGTAGATATGGTTGGAAAAGAATCGAATTGAGATTAAAATCTCAAAAGATAAGCTTCACTTTAGGTTTAATTTTAATAGCACGGTGTAGAAAAATCAAGCCTACAAGGCTTCTCAATTTCACTAAAATGCAAGTCACGAAGCACATCTTAATAGTTTCAATAGAAAAATAATAGCTTAGGGCTTATTTGGGATCACTGTTGTATTCTATTTTTCGTTTTTAATTTAAAAACACATTTGTTTGGTGCATTTTTTTCATGTTCTAAAATTTTGTTTTTAAAGATAACAATGAAGATTTCCATGAACTACCGAACTTGTAGATAAAAAGTTAACTATGATGAATTGAACATATGATATTCATCAAGCAAATTAGAATAAAAATTATGTGCTTCCCACAAGGTAATTCACAAGCATGCTTGTAACACCACCAAACAAGATATCTCTGGAATTCACCATCAGCTATGAACACAATTTTATCATCCAAAATAGCCTTAGAAATAAGTTGTATGGAAGTATCATAAAAAGGATTGGATGTAAACTCATCAAAAAAAAAAAGGAAAAGAGAGCAAAATAAGGAATTAATAGTAGTCTCATAAAATAAGATCAAATTAGACATTTTGAAACTAAAGTTATAAATAAAAAGTTTTCATGAATATTCAATTTGTACGCATAAGTTTAAATGAGTTGCAAAATTTAAAATGGTGCCTTGAATTCAACTCCTTGAAAAATTCCTGATGAAAGCTTTTCTGGAGTAGAATGCATCATACCTTCATTATTGGGTTTATATTTCATATAACAATTGTTCTTGCAGGTAAAATGCTTATAATTTTCATTATTAATAGCCAATTTTTCTACAAAAATACCGATACCGGAAGTAATTGGAATGTAGCATAATACAAAAAGTAAACTATTTATTAATATAAACACAGTGGTACAACACGACTCAATAAAAGGGAGATAAAAAAATACACAAATCCCTAGCTAGAGTTATAGGAAGAAATTCGAAAGCGGTGGCGGTGGCGGTGGCGGTGTCCGTGGGGTGAGCGGGTGTTTTATAGGTAAGGGATTGTGTGTGATTAGTTTTAGGTGAATTGGAAGGCGAAATAGTGGAGGAAGTAAGGGTGTTGATAGAGTAGTGGAAGAAGGTGGTGGTGATAGGGGGCTAGTGGAGTGGTAAGGAATGCGGATTGGTGAGAAGTGGCGATAGAGTCTGAAGTTTACAACACCAACTCGGAGCAAGATACAGCCAAAGCACCAACTGTCGTCAGTTACAGCCCAAACAAGAGGGAAGAGACTCCGCATAGAAGATTAGAAGACAACTCTAGTAGAACTATCTCCCACACACTCAAGGGACAACTATTTATATCCTCCAACTTCTACACAAAAATAAGGCGAGTAGGGAGTTAAACAGAATCCAAAAGAAAGATTTTTCGAAAAGACGAGAAGTGTGGAAAGTGCGTGAAGTGGCCCTTGATTGTGAGGATTGCGATTCTTTGCCCCGCAGTCTCGTGATCTTGTCCCGCGCTTCGACTAAGCTTTGCAGGATCGGGATCGAAGGGCCCCAATGTTACGGGGCGCGTCCAGCGAATGCGTTAGTCTCCTGGGGTCAAGTCAACGACGTTGAATGTGGTTGAAATTTTGTAGTCCTTAGTTAGATTGGTCTCATACCCGTTGTCGTTCAGCTTCTGAAGTATTATGAAAGGTACATCTGCTCTCGGCTTAAGCTTCCCAAATGATCCTGTGGAAATCTCTCCTTTTTCAATTGAATCCATACGAGAAGGCCTTTTTGAAACGTTACTTTCTTTCTGGATTTATTTGTCTGTGCTTGGTATTTTCGATTCTACTTAGCAAATTCCTTGCCAACTTCCTCGTAGAGCTTCTGGATCTTGTGAACTTGTTTAGTGGCATCCTTGCTGATTTCTGAAGATGGCAGGAGCAGCACCAATTCAAGTGATGTGAGTGGATTGCGCCCGTACACTATCTTGAAGGGAGTTCGTCCTATAGTTTGGTTGAAAGATTGGTTATGGGCGAACTCAGCTTGGGCTAGGATGAGAACTCATTATTTCATGTTTTTTTCCCACATAACACCTTAGGAGATTATCGAGGTTTTAGTTTACTACCTATGATTGTTGAGCTAAATTAGACTTCGACATCGAGCTTTCCCCATAGCATCCTCCAAAAGTGGCTCAAGAATTTGCCGTCTCTGTCGGAGGTGATGGTCTTGGAAAACTCATGCAGCCTTACAATCTCCCTGAAGAATAGATTGGCGAGGTGAGAGGCGACTAGTGTCCCATGAACAGGTACAAAGTGGTCATTTTGGAGAATCTGTCTACTAAAACCATTATGAAATCTTTGTTCCTTCAAGTCCTTCGAAGTCCTAGCATGAAATCCATGCTAACATCCACCCACGGTGCCTCTGGTACTAGAAGTGTGCATAATCCGACGTTCTAAGCTCTTATCTTAGCCAGATGACAAATCCTACATTACTTGACATGTCATTCTACATCACTTGTTAGTTTTAGCCAAAAAGTTGTTCTTATGAGGGCGAGAATTTTGACCTACCTAACAATGGCCTCTCTTAGTGAACATCCGGGGATGCACAACTAACTCTGGTGAAAAAGATATCCATCTATGCAGTAATATTGTCGTGCTGGCTTCTCCTGACATTGCTCCCATATATTTTTGAAATTTTCATTTCTTTCATATCAATCCTTTATGACCTTGAAGCCCACAACTCGAGCATGCATGAATGTTATCAATAGGTGTCGTGAATCAGTGTATCTGCTACGTGCTTCTGGCTTCCCGCCTTATGTATTAGCACCAAGTGACGTGTTGTCCCTTTAGTTTGCTCTAGCTGTTGAGGAATTTAGGGCATTGTGATCTGTAAATAATGCAAATTCATTTGTCAATAGGTAATGACTTCAGTGTTTTAGATCTCTCACGATGGAGTAGAATTCCTGGAAGTAGGTTGAGTTTTTCCTCCAGGTCTTGTTTAACTTTTCACTAAAGAAAGTGATAGAGCATCCTCCTGGAAGTACTGCTCCAATCCCCGCACCAAAAGCATCACATTCTACCTTGAAAAGCTGGTTGAAACCAGGTGGTGCTAGCACGGGTGCCTGAGTCATTTTCTTTTAGTGTGTCAAAACAGTCATGGGCCGTTGTTGTCCAAGTAAACTCCTCTTTTGGAAGTTTTCTCAAAGGGGAGGTGTACACTGAAGTTTCTAATAAATCTTCGATAGAAGGATGCCAAACCCAAGAATTGCCTCAGCTCGGTGAATAATTGTGGTAAGATCCAACTGATAATGGTCTCTATCTTTATGAGATCCATCTAAATACTTGCTCTAGACATGATGTAACCCAGAAAATATACCTAGCTTGTCATGAAGTGACATTTTTGCCTCGGCTTTAATACCTCCATTGCTACCTTCTAAAGATCCAAGTGATCTTCCTCTAACCAGTTGTATACTAGAATGACATCAAAATAGACAACGACAAACTTTCCAATGTGATGTTGGAATACATAGTTAATTAATCTCATGAAAGTGCTATGTGTGTTCAAACGGACCGAAAAGCATAAAGGTACACTCACAAAGGTTTTCCACTCGTCCCTTGACCTCATCCGTATCTGGTGTTATCTGCAGCGCAAGTCTATCTTGGAGAAGATAGAGGCTCAATGTAGCTAATCCAATAGATCATCCAAGCTGGGTATGGGAAATCGGTACTTAATGGTAATCTTCTTGATGGCTCGGTTGTCGATGCACATTCGCTACGGTCCATCCTTTTTGGAGTCGGGACCACACATGGGCTAGTGCATTCTCTGAGTAGCCCCCTTGCAATGAGGTCCTGCACTTGCCGTTGTAGTTCTTCATACTCTGCGGACCTTAATCTGTAGGCTGGTCAGTTTGACAATATGGATCCTGGTATATGGTCGATTGTGTCCTGAATGTCCCTTAGTGGTGGTGGTAATCCCTTCGGTAAGTTGTCGATCATAACATCCTGAAAGTCATGTATCAATGGTTGTAGTATTGCTGGTGCCTCTCTTCTTTACTTCCAGGAGACCTAATGCTAGTGTTACAAGGGCAACTCTGACCGACTGCAGGAAAGTGGTACGAGGAGCTAATGTTGCCTCAGTATCACTACCGCCTTTCATATCCTTAGCAAGTAGTAAAAAAATAAGCTTCCCATTCTTCTTGAAAGAATAACTATTTTTAAACCCGTTGTGTTGAATTTTGTGATCAAATTGCCAAGGCCCAACTAACAGAATACGGTAGGCATCCATAGGAACCACGTCACACCATACATGTTCATATAGCTGGTCTCCGATGGAGAACTCGACTAGGCACTACTGATCTACACTTGTCTTGTTTCCCTTCTTCAGTCAGGTAAGGGAATATGACTAGGGATGTTTTTATGCATCCAATCCTAACTTTTTTACCATGAGCGTGGATATCACGTTTTCGCGGTAGCTACTGTCGATGATCAAGCAGCAAACCTTCCCCGTGACAGTGCACTCGGTGTGAAAAATGTTATCCTTAGCCAAGATTGGTCTCGCACGAGCTCGGACTATAATAATCGTTGAATGACTCTCCGTGAAGCTGAATCTCTTCTTCTACTCTTTCCTTTAATTCCTCATCAACTTCCTCGACAGCGCCTTGATCTGTGAGGGTGAAGGCTAGGCTTGTTAGGCAGCTGGAGGCAATGTGACCGTAGTCGTGATACTGAAAACACTTCCTGACTGGCACTATATTGGAGGAACTAACTTTTTATGGATTCTTCCCACTCTGATCTGCCCTGTCAGTCCCTTATCCAATTCTGTTATTTCCACCCGATACACCCTTGTCGGCTGTAGCAGTTGCAGGTGACTGCTTAGTTGATGGTGGTGGTCTGAACGATGACTGTTGTCTGCTTTGCTTCTGTTGCCTCTCCACTTTAAGGGCTAGTGTCTGGACAACCCCCAACACCCAGTATGGTTGTAGCTATACCACATTGCTAATGGCGGGTTTTAGGCCTTCGAGATATCTAGCGATCGAGTGCTTCTCTAGTTCTGTCAGCTCGCACTTTAGCTGCAGGTAGTCGAACTAGGTAGTAAACTCATCAACGGATAGGTCTCGTTGCTGCAAGTTGTAGATGTTTAGGAACATGTCCTGGAAATACTGCGGTGGAAGGTATTTTTTCTTCATTGTCTTCTTCATTTTCATGATATATATCCGTCATAGGGTTGGTGTAGCTCTAGTGACGGACAAAATTAGAGAGAGTCGCCTTAGATGGTTTGGTCACATTAAACGTCGACAATCTAAAAATCCGATTAGGAGAGTAGATTTTTTAGGTTCGACTTATGTTCAAAAAGGTAGAGGTAGATCTAGGAGGACTTGGGCTTTTTGTATAAAAAATGATCTTAATTTATTAGAATTAGATGAAAATATGACACTATATAGGAAGCAATGGAGAAAAAGGATTCATGTAGCTAACCCCACTTAGTGGGATTAAAGCTTTGTTGTTGTTGTTTTCTTCATTTTCTCCCATTTAATTATCTTGTCACTTCCTTCCTTCCTCTGTCTTTGTAGATTCTCCCACCATAAGGAGACATTCTTCTTTAGTTTAAATGCAGTCAGCTTGACTCGCTTGTCCTCTGGTATGTCTTTATATTTGAAGATTCGTTCGACCATTTGCAGCCAATCGATAAACTAATCGGGGTTCATGCTGCCCTCGAACTCTGGGCGGTACATCTTGATGCCAAGCTCCCTCTGACCTCCATAAGGGGCCTCTATTCTCGGCATCCATTGATATAATATACTCGATCATTTCCTTTTCGTCTCCCTTGTCCATCTCCTCCCATTCGTCTTTGTTTTGCATGTATAATCTAAAGAGTAAACTAGCGTCAATTTAGTCTACTCTGTGCTAGCCCTCTTTTATATATGAGGTGTTAGAAAAACAATATTAGTTTTTTTTTCCCAATTTTGTATATTTGAGCTAATCTTTTTAATTGCCACTAAATCAAGATCAAGTTCACATTTAAATTTAATAAGTATACAAGTGAAAATGCTAAGATGTATGCATGGTAAAATCAAAAAAGTAAAATAATAAATGATTTTTAGACTTTAAAAGTAGCATCTAATGAAAGTGAGAGTAGTTATTAAAAGGTTCGTCTCCACCCATACATTTTAATAGGCTAAAACTTAGGCCTAATTTGATAAAATTTATTTTTTTTGTTTACCTTTTCAAAAATAATATTGATTATATGGAAATTGTACTTAAAAAATCTCCATTTTGCATGTGTTCTCTTTATGACTTCATGAGCATATGGAATAAATAATTAGGTACGTTGTAAAATGAAAGTAGAGTGACTTTAATTCAAACAGCGAAAACAAAAAATAGCTGTAGTAGTGCTATACCAAATTTACCAAAAGTTTATCTCAGTATGGCCATTCACAGGTAAGTCAAAGATCACTTGGATAGAATTCTTCTGTGCAGTACGCTTGTAGAGAATAAAGTTGGTGTTTTTTATTATTAGGAGACAAGAATGCATGATAAGAATAGTAAATTGAGTCAATGTAAAATATAGTGACTCAAATAATAACTTGGCTACAAGAAAATGTACCTGCTTAGACTAGATTTTAATGCTTATAAGATATAAAATAGAGTCGAAGGAATTAATATGCTAAATCACAAAGAGAGAGCATATATCAAATGATAATAGATAACATAAATCAAATGATGAGGGTATGTATGATCAATCTCAATCACCAACAAAAAGTAGGGGCATATACATGCATACCACCCAATTCTTATGTATTTTCATATCTAACAACTAAAGTTTGATTTTTTTACATTTAGACCACCGAAAATTTTCATATTACATCAAAAATAACATTATTTTAACTTAACAAAAAAAAGTAAAATGCACCTTTGCATGCATAGGTAAGGTGGAATATATGTACAAATTGAAGTTTTTGTGTTAGATGTGTAAATACATGAGAGTTGAGTGGCATGCATCTAAACCTTCCTAAGAAGTAACACCAAAAACTTCATTATATACATGTTCTTTACCAAATTCAAAACATGATAAAAAACATCACAACCACCCCATATATGATTACCCGCCTCAGACTATTCATACACCTAAGGCACAGTCAAATCATCGTAGACAACATAAACTCAAGCTCTCCACTAGCTTTTATGAATGTAAAATTTAACCTGACATTTGAAAGCCAGAAGAATAGAAATAAACATGAAATAATAAAATTTACAATACCTGGACATGCCGTTGTACATACGTGCATGCATAAACTAAGGTGAATAATCATTATGCGATCATAGCCTCTAAGTTTCCAAAATTTTCACATAGTTTAATAAAATAATATACAGTATTTAAAGGTGCATACACTCTACTTGAAGCAACTGCTGCTGATACATTGAAAATTGGAAGAGAGCCAATGATGAAACGAAGTTCCTGCAGAATGCAAAATTAACACAAACATGTCTAAATACAAAGAATGAGATAATAATAGATCATCAAAACAACAGCAATATAAATAACCTTGTGTGGGAGTTTCGAATAAAGTAAAACAAATGAGAAAACTGGAACAAAGTATCTGACCATTCTCCTATCAAGTAAAACACCTAGCTGCAAAGTGAAAGTAAAATCAAAATTACATTTTTAGTGCCAGAAAGTGTCCATCTTAAAAACAGTAAAAGAAAATATGCAACTTATTACATCTGCGCAGTGCTACCTTGGAGAATTTTAAAGATTACAGGAAATCTTAATAGAATTTTATTATTTTTCAGGGCATCTCAAAAGTAATTAACGCCTACTCATACTGCCAATTCCAAAAGGAAGTTGTTCAAGAACTAAACTCGAGTACTGCAATTTAAATATCATAAATGAAGCTCTGTAACGTTTATCTAAAAAATGCATTTCATGAAAGCCTTAATCAAACTTCACTAGTGATGGTATAGATATAGTTTACATGAATCCTAAATAGGAAAGACATAACACCTATATGTCCAAGGTTACAATTAATCAATTCATAATAACTACCCGGAAATAAAAAAAAAGAAAAAATAGGAAAAACATAATAACTATACCTCCAATATTACAATTAATCAATTCCTAATAACTACTCGGAGATAAAATGAAAGACATAAAATAGGAAGAAAATAACACATACGTCTCCAATGCTACAATTAATCAATTCCTAATAACTGCTCCAAAATAAAAAGGAAATACATAAAATAGGAAATAGCCGAAGTGAAAATAAAATAATTCCTAATAATTTCTAATACTCCCCACCAAATTGAAACATAGATGTCAATCATGTTCAACTTTGATTTCAAATATTCAAACAATGATCGAGGAAGATGTTTTTGCAAGGTAGAACTTGAAGTCTTCATCCCCAATAGTATTTAGGGATACTTCTAGTTGACTGTGGTTGTCTTTGAATGCAGTTTCTGCAGTTTTTGTTGGTATGTGGAAGGCTGCTACAAGTAATACTGCAAGGAAGTTTGCAAGGAAGTAGACAATCTACAGGGAAGGATGCAGGATATGGCCTGCAAAGAAAAAAGTCCTAAACGAGGGTCTGGTGCAGAATAAGGTTATGTAGGAGGACCCGCTACAGGAAAAGGCTCCAGAGAAGGGTCTGTTGCAAGGAAAAGCTCTGGAAGAGAGTCTGCCGCAAGAAAAGCTTCAGAGGAGGGGCAACTGCAGGAAAAAAACCTTCGATAAGAAGTACAAGAAAAAGCTTCGAAGGAGGGCCTGCTGTAGAGAAAAAGCTTCGGAAGAGGGCCTGATGTAGGGAAAAGCTCCAGCGGAGGGCCTTCTACAAAGAAAAAAAACTACGGAGGCAAAGGAGAATAGAGCAAGACGTCGTCAATGTCATTTCCTTGAAAAAAAAATAAAGAAAAAATAAATAAATAAATCCTCCCGAATGACGATCCTTGATGGAAATGAGAGGTTAATGGGTCGGAGGAGAATTGACTAGAATAAAATAGCTTATTCCACCTAATCCTCAATAGAATACGACAAGTCAAGAACAGTCTAAGAGGAGGCCGCCTAAATAGTTGTGGATTCTAAGGCCGTGAGAGACCTTTAGCAGTGGATGATTTGATCCAAACCTTATTTTTTAATTTTCGGTGGATTTTGTGGTGTTCAGATCCTCTAGTCTGCGGAGGCATTGAGGTAGATCTCAAAACAGAATTAAAAATAGTGTTGGGCGGAAGCTCGAAGGTGGAGGAATCAGGCATGGCTCCAATGAAGCCAAAGGAGAGGATCGGATGTCGAGGCATGGAAGGAGTCGATCCCTGTGTCTGGCAAGAAGGGACATTGATCCGAAAAGTATGCTAAATATCCTTCGGCATAATAATAACCCTCATCACATGGATGGTGCAAAGACTCGTGTCTTCAAAGAAGAGACTAACAAGGTAAGTCCCTACAACCTCCTGAAGCGCATTAACAACAGAACTCTAGAATCGGAGATCAGTCTTGAAATCCTTCACAATTTTGAGGACCGGATGTTGGAAGGGAAGCTTATGGATAAGAAGCTCAGTGCTCTTATGGGATGTCCTGGTCTCCCTCAGTGTAACTGTTCCAGGACGAAAATGATTGGCTTTCTTCACGCCAACGATCACAACAGCTAAAATGTCTGGATGCCTTGGTTTCCAGTTGCTTCATTAGAGCATTGTCGTCGATGGACTTCCAAGTGGTTTGATTTGTTCTCACCCTCAAGGTGGTTTGGGCTTATTACTAGCCTCTGCAGAAAAACGGGGATCAACTGCTACTTGCTGCTGCTGCTTCTCCATTGAAAAGTTGGCTAGATAAGTTGTAGGTAGGGATGTTATGGTCCTTCACGGAAACATGATAAGAGGGCCTATAGGGAAACTAAAAAAGAGCTTTGACAATCTGGAGTAGAATATTCAACTGTTTCCAAGGTCAAGGAGAAGGATTGTCAAGCAAGAAGAAGGCCTGATGGAAGGTCGTTGGGTGTTGTTGAGGCAAGGAAAAGACATAAACAAGAAGACGATCTGCTTCAGACAAGAGACGAGAAATTGCCTTCAGGGAGAGTTTCGGCTGCCTATAGGGAAGAAATCTGGACTATCGTAGAATTCCTGTAGAAGGGAGATCTCTTGCAAAAGGAAGAAATCCTGGAGGCAGTTGGCTGCAAAGAAACTACTGTCAAAGACTGTAATGAAGACTCCGATGACTTGAGAACTACACGGAGAGGAGTTCCAACGGCTAGCGAAATGCAGCGAAAGAGTTATGGCGGCTAGTTCCTGCAAGGAGCTTCAGCGGCTAGAGCCAACAGGGAGAGGAGTTCCGACATTTAGAGAATAGGAAGCTTTCGGTGGTAGGGAGATCTTCTCCTTCAGCGGAGGCTTTAAGATCTATTTAAGTCTCTGATATCATGTAGTCATAGTTTTTGAGAATTTAGCAGCATATATTATTGAAACGAAAGGGAAGGCAAATTTTTGAACAACAACATAGAAGACAATTTCTCATAGCAATACAACGTTGAGTGTACGTGTATCTTAAAGTAGGAAAGACAAAATATCTATATCTCCAAAGTTATAATTAATCAATTCCTAATAACTACCTGGAGATAAAAAGGAAATACTTAAAATAGAAAATAGATAAAATAGAAAATAAAAATAAAAGAAATAAATCAATTCCTAATAACTTCTAACAGATATAATAAAATGAAAGCAAATTTTTGTATAGCTACATAGAAGACAGTTTCTTGTAGCAATACAGCGTAGAGTTTACTAAGCATATCTGGAGATATTTCGATATAACAGAACACTACATTTTCTGAAATAGACGAAATAGTTTTTAAAATTTCATCTCGCCCCCAATAAAACAAATGAATAATGAAAATTTAAGTGAACCTATCAAAATCCCTTTGATTTAATTGAAGGACTAATTATCTTATATTTAGTTTACAATTGTCAAGGTGTTTTGACAGGGACATGAAATTTTCCCTTGTTATAAGCCATCGGTCCCACCGTCCCAGAAGCATTCCAATGATTAACCAATTAGATAGGTTGCCTATAAATTTGATTTGAAGTTTTAAAAAAAGAAAGCCTTCGCATATTGACGCTTAATTTGAATTTAGCCCAGTAGGAGGATTTGAATAGATGCACAAACTTTAAAATAGGCTTAATAACAAGGTAATTTATGGTTTCATTAAATTTGAAGTGACGTATGAACAAGCATTGTTGGTTAGGGCCAACTAGGTTCACTTGAGTACTTGAGTATTTAAGACCCACTAGGGTTCACCCTACCCTATCAAGTTCTAGATTTGTTTGTTATCAAATTATATTGTTTGGAGCTACCTTGGTGATTCAGAATAACTTATAATAGACTAGTGCGTTTTTATGTAAATTTAGGATGAGATACACACACTAATTGAAGCAGAAGTGAGGGGCAAGGGATTCCCCTTCAGAATTCTAGTGTTTGCATCAACTAGTCCAGGCAAAGGAAAAGCCGACAAACTCCTTCCTATAGTTTTGGCACCTCCTTTCAATAGTGGACCCAATCATAACTATCTAGTGTTTATATATTTGTTTCAAGTGTTTTAGGTTTCCAATTTTCCCTTGTTAAAAGCTATCGGTCCCCATCGTCTAAAAAGCCTTCCAAAGATTAAACATCAAGACAGGTTTCCTATAAATTTGATTCGAAGTTTTATAAAAAGAAAGCCTCCGCATATTAACGCTTAATTTGAACTTAGCCCAACAGAGGGGTTTTAATAGATACACAAACATTAGAGTTCAAAAATAAGGTAATTTATGGTTTTAATAAATTTGAATTTAGGACAAACTAAGTTCACTTGAGTATTTAACACCCACTAAGGTCCACCCTACCTCATCAAGTTCTAGATTCATGTACTATCAACTTTGTATTATTTGGAATTAACTTGGTCATCCAGAAGAACATACTGGCTGGGGTTTTTTGATGTAGACTTACAATAGAGGCAGACACCAACACGGGCATGAAGGGCAAGGGATTCCCCTCCCGCATTCCGGCGTCTGGACCGACCGATCCAAGCAAGGGAAGAGCCAACCAACTCCCTCCATAGCTTTGGCGCCTGACCAATCCTAATTTTCAGAGGCTTATATATTTGTTTCATGTGTTTTAGGTTTTCAATTCGTGTGTTTTATGTCGGGACAGTCGTCGGTGTCTCCAAGTTTCTTCTTATAGACCTATGTCCAAAGCACGAGTGATACTCCGGCTATATCTCATTTTGAGATGGTGATTATCCCCAACTTTCCTCGCTTCTGCATCATTGCCTTTATTGTCGATGTCTCCTTCCCCGCTGCAAGGACCACCAAACAACCCACCTAGTTGTCCGGCAATTCCAGTCGTCGGTGATCATTCCTCTCACCTACAATCCCCATCGTTGGCCTTCGTTCCTTCCCTTTACCATCCCAACCTCTAGCCATCCTACCTCCACCCGCCAATCGTTCGCCACACAACTCACCTGTTACTTGTTGCCCACTTCGTATCACACCAAAAGCAAGTCTTTGCATCCCTACATCCTACCCTACCTGCAGGCTAACTGTAGCCCAGTTTCTCCACCTGCAATCCACCCACCCTGTTTCCCTTCGCTTGTTACTCCACCACAATCTTTTACCTTCCCTCATATAGCCAACCACCACCCTCCCAATCCACCTAATCAACTACCAACCCTTTGTATACAACATTAATTGTGAATGTGTTGTGTGCGCTATTGTTTTCCCTTTTAAGAGTGTTAGGTTTTAATCACCTATTTGTTTTTAGTAACAACATTAGCTCTCCTATTATTGATTGGGTTATTCCAGTATCATTTGGTATCAAAGCTAACCTAATCATATTCTCGTCATGGGGTTACCTAAACACCCCAATTTGTTCATTCCCACCCGACATCACACTCATACCTAACGTGTTTTAGAGGCGCAAGATTCACCTTCCGCATTTCCCGCGCTTAGACCAACCATTCCAGGCAGCTGAAGAGCCGATCGAGGCTCTTCATGGGTTTGGCACCTCCTTCAACCGTGGGCCCAATTCTAATTATCTAGGGCTTATATATTTACCTCGTGTTTTAAGTTTTCAATTTTTAATGTGTTTTCTGTCGAGACAGCCACAGGCATCTAAAAGTTTTCACTTCTTGAGTTGTATCCAAGGGAGAATGGCGCTCCGACTATATCTCATTCCGAGGTGGTGGCCATCTCCAACTTTCGTCTCCCCTGCATCCTTCACTTCACTGTCGTTGTCTCCTTCCTCACTGAACGGACACCCGAACAACCCTCCTTGTTGTTCTTCTGTAATTCTAACCGTCGATGATCATTCCTTCCACCTACAATCCCCACCACCGGCCTCCCTTCCGTCCCCTTGATATCCCATCCTCCGGCCACCCCACCTGTACCCTAGAACCATCGAGATGCATGCCTCCCCTAATATCTTTTGCACACCTCCTATCACACCAATTGCAAGCCTCTGCATCTCTACTCTACGTGCAGACAAATCACAACCCCAGTTCCTCCACCTACAATCCAGCCACCCTGTTTCCCTTCACCTGTTGCTCCATCACAATCCTCCAACTCTCCTTGAACAAGCAACCATCACGCTTCCAACCCACCTAATCAACCACCAAAACTTTTAAGAGTATTTGGTTGTAAACACCAATTTATTTTCAGTAATAACATTTACTCTCCTATTATTGTTTGGTTTACTCCGATATCATCAACACACCAAGGTCGATTTCATAATTCACATAACCATTTAAACGAATATTCATCTCATTTAATAATTTCAATATGATTTAAACTTAATTCCAAGTCAAAGATGCAAGTCTTTCAAATAGACAATGAGTGATAATACTAACACTCAATTCTAGGATCGTTTTTGTCAAGGAGCGAACATATGAATTTCATGTTCTAGCCACGATAAAATGGTATTTAAATTTAAAGCAACAAATCAACATTTACTGGAAATTGGCAAATCCATTATGTTAACTTCTCAAGTTCAAAAGCATTTATGGGATAAACTCATTCTTACTGTAGTATATCTCATAAATAGAATACCCTCTCAAGTCAAGAACTTCACAAACACATGTGAAGCATTGCTTAATGTCTTGCCAAACATTTGCGTTGTCTCCGCCATTTCTATAAAAGTATTTGGGAGTATTATCTTTGTTCTCAGTAATTTACAACTTAGCTTGCAATAGAGACACAATGACCTTTTCTATTTATTGTCTAACAAAAATAGAAAGGGAAGAGAGGAAGAGCATTAAGGGTGGAGAAATCAACAATGGAAAAGAATTGTTAAAAAAGGATGTTCAAAGCCTATGCAAAAGTGTAACAATTTATCTGTCAGTAAGTTGACATATGACATTGATTGTGTTGCTCATCTTTCTTGCGATATTTGTGTCTTTCATGATCGTCCTTTGGGAACTACTTCCAAGAGAAAAGCACGGAGAACGAGGACCCTCCAACAAATAGTTGCAGTTTATATCAGTCCATTGAATGTCTTCTAATATTGTTACACTGTCGTTTGGGTCATCCTAATTTCCATAATCTAAAAAAATTGTATTTGTTGACGTTTATTAATAAAATACTTCTAATTTCAAATGTAAAACATGTCAGTTAGCTAAAAGTCATCGTGTTTCTTATCCACTCCATATATAAACGCCTTCCGCTCCTTTCTCTCTTATTCACAATGACTTATGAGGACCCTTTCGCACATCCAGTTACACAAATAACGGTGGTTCCTTATTTTGATTGACGATCACACTTAGATGACGTAGGTCTATATTTTAAAAGACAAAACTGAAGTTGTCGTCACCTTCAAAAACATCCACACATTTACTTTGACCCAATTCAAAAGTTTTATTCAACTCCTTCAGACCGACAATGGTCGTGAATTATTTAACACTATATGGGAGAATTTTTGATAAGTAAGAACATCCTCCATTATAGCTCATGCACATACACTCAACAATATGGGGTAGCCAAGAAGAAAACCGACATCTCCTCGACGTTGTTCGCTACATTATGTTTCAATTTAATATCCCAAAACATTTCTGGAATAATGTCATACTTACCGACAACTATCTCATAAATATAGTTCCCTAAAAAATTCATAACTTCTTAACCCCGTTACCTGTCTTAAAATCGTGCTTTCCTAACAGTCGAGCTTTCTCCAATTTAGATCCAAAATTTTTTGGGTGCACGACCTTTTTTCGGAACACGGCCCCAACTAGAAGTAAACTTGATCCCAGGTTCATAAAATGCGCTTTCCTCGAATATTCTACCACTCAAAAAAGTTGTCGAAGTCTTGAATCTACAACAAATAAGGTCAACATGAGTGTTTATGTCTACTTTCTGAACGTATCCCCTTTTTTCCTAAATCGACCTCCAATGAGAGGGAGCTAGAATTCTTGGAGATTGTTCCTCACCCTATAGTTGTGGATATTCCTCCCACGTTGCCTACCACCGAGGAGCCATCAATTCCTTTAGTTCCACCCACTTCTACCACTAAGGAGCCCTCTAACCCTTTGGTTCCATCATTTCATCCTCCCACTCTCTGTGCCTACAGTCAGCGCACTCATACTGATGCACCTACTCCGGAGCACGCTAACCCCTTGCGTACCTTGAATCCTTTATGGTCAACATCTCCAACACTGCTCCACCTCCAAATTAGGAAGTCAGTTCCTCTAGTAAGATACACAATCAAACATGTTCTCTCTATCCCATGACAAATTGTTTCTTTCCACGGTTAATCACCAATCTACAAAGGCTACCCTAACAGACCCAACATAGAAAGTTGTCGTAATGGAGGAGATGAATGCCCTTTAGCGGAACCATACTTGGGACATCTTTAATCTTTCTCAAGGCAAGAAAGTGGTGGGATGTCGATGGATTATTACAATCAAGTTTAACTCTGATGGATCATTTAAACGCAACAAGACACAATTGGTTGTCAAAGTGTACTCACAGACCTACAGAGTTGACTATGAGGAGACATTTGCTCCAGTTGCTAATCTAAATACCATTCGGGTCCTATTATCCCTTATAACGAATCTAGATTGGCCCTTCTTCCAGCTAGATGTCATAATGCGTTCATGAACGACAATCTTGCAGAGGTATACATGGCCCTTCTCCAGGCTTTGACTCCACTTCCTCCCAGGTTCAAGTATGTAGGCTGCAAAAGTTCTTCAATGGATTGAAGCAATCGGCACGAGCATGGTTCGACAAGTTCACAAAGGTAGTGCTAGGCCATTGGTTCACTCAAACTCAATCGGATCACACTCTCTTCTTCCAGCACTCCTCCAGCAACCAGGCAGCTATCCTCATTGTCTATGTCAATGATATTGTACTCACATGTAATGATCTACCAGCGTTGGAGTCTCTTAAAGGCATTCTTATTGTTCTTTTGAAATGAAAAACTTAGAATCTCTTTTGTACTTCTTAGACATAGAATTTGCTCGGTCATCTCGGAGCATTTCTTTATCCCAATGAAATATGTTATTGATCTTTTGATAGAGACAACCTACACCTGTGCAAACAAGTGGTTGTCCCGGTGGATCCCAATGAAAAGCTTATTGATTTTAACAATGTGGTTCCTATAAACAAGACTCACTACCAGCACCTTATGAGAAAACTCAACTATTTTGCTCATACATGCCCAAACTTATGCCACTTCATTGGGATAGAAAGTTAACTCATGCATGATCTCAATTAGCACCATCTCCAAACTGTCCACCGAATTTTTCACTATTTAAAAGGCACAACAAACTCAGGTTTGTGTTTTTCCCGCCACATCTCTCATTCTATTGCAGTTTACATAGACGTTGATTGGGTCGGGTCCGTCTATGATCGACAATCTATCTCGATGTACTGCTCATTTGTGCTGAGAGACATTGTCGCATGGAAAAGAAAAAAAATCAGTGGTTTCCCGGAGCAGTGTTGAAGTTAAATTTCGATCCATGTCCCTGGGAATCTGTGAAGCTCTCAAGTTACGTATCATGATCTGCAAACTACGTATGATAGCCTCCGTCACTCAGTTGTTCTGTGATAATAAGGCGGTCATTAGCAGTGCTCATAACTCTGTCCAATATGATCGCAACAAACATGTTGAGATTGACCGACACTTTATTAAAGAAAAGCTCGAGTCTGGGAAATATGAGAACCATTTGTGTCATCCAGTAGCCAACAAGCGGATATTCTCACAAAGAACCTTCCTCGGCCTCTGTGCGGTGACGTCAAATCCAAGTTGAATATGACTCACACCTATGCTTCAACTTGATGGAGTATTAGAATATTTATTTGTGGCTAGTAAATAGCAGTTATCAATTCCTATTTATTTGTGGCTAGTAAATAGCAGTTATCAATTCCTATTTATTCTGAGTAATTAGCTTTGATTATTTAGTATTCATTTTCTTTTTCTATTGTATCATGTTTTTATTTTTATCCTTGCAGGTAAATTTTGTAATGAGTATATGTACTCCTCTTAGTAACAATGAGAAGCACCCTGTTTCTATTCTAACAAGAAATCAATTTTGAGTTAACTTGGAATATAAAATGCAATACATATATATTTATAAAGCTAAATTAAAAATATATAAATTTGTGAAAAAGAAATCAATTTTGAGTTAACTTGGAATATAATTCTACCTTGCTCCTAATCAAACGACATTGAATTAGAGTCAACTTGACTCGAATCAAGTACGAGTGAAACAAACTTGAGCAGATGATTTCAAGTGTTCATGCATTAAAATTACCATAAGCCCATGATCAAATAAATTAAAACATCCTGATATCTGAAATAATACACCATGCACTAGCCGTTTCCTTGGCTCAAAAGGCAAATGCCTTGATTATTTGTCGACCACTTTTTTAAAAAAAATTTATTGAAGCAATCTACTTTCTTTAGAGAAAGATAACACCATCAGATTATTCATATTCTAAATTCCACTGCCTTCTGCATGTTTAAGGAAATTAAGCTAAGACTACAGCGGGAGAAAGAGCAGGAAACCATTAAATTTTGTTAATTGTAAACTTACCAGGCTTAGAGGATATGCCACTAAAAGAGAACGGGGAAGGGCCGAAGTAAAGTACCAAATAAATGCATGTGTCTATGTCACGAGATCAAGGATCAACGTCAGAAAATTGGCAGTTGAAAACGGTAAGAAAAATGAAACTTTTATCGAGTTTCCAAGTGGTTGCTTCTCATTTTATTTTCTATTTTGCGGTTTTCTTCTGTATTATTTATGTTTTATTTTAAAACAAAACATATTTGACTTTTTTTTATTAAAGTATGAATAAAACACCTAAGGTTTACTTTGTGTGCTTTCAAACACATGTTAATTTGGTTTTAGAAATAAAAAAATATATATATGTAAAAAATAGACAACAAATATATTTTTAAAAGTAAAAAAATATACAAGAACAAAAACCAAAAACAAAATTGATGCCAAACAAGCCCTAAGTGATGTAAAGAGTAAACAAGATTAAAAATAGGCCAAACAAATGAAGACTACTAATTAATTGTGTATCTTTGATTTCATAAGACATGACAAACTGAAGAACACTCAAGCAACACGATACCATAGTTTATGCAAACACAAACTGAAAAGTAAATTTTATTACTGAAAATAAATGGGGACAAACGCATACGGCAATAAGAAATAATAGCAAAGTACACAACACATATACCCAAATTAGGGCTAGGGCAAAGGTGGTGTTGCTGCAGTTTGAGGGACACAATGGTAAGATGGCTGGAGGGTGGCGGTAAGGTGGCTGCTACCAAGGAGGCTGCAGTTGAAAGGACTGCTGCAGCAACGCAGTCGTGGCAGCACTAAGGGCACGGTCTGTGGTGGCAGGGAGTGGGAAATTGAAGGGTGGTGGCAGGGGGTAAAGGGTATTGCGGCAAGAGGCAGCAAGTGGCAACAGCAGAGACAGCAGGACAGGCTGCAGTCCAGGCGGGAGCAAGTCGGAATGATGGCTCGACAGTAGGAAAACAACAGATTTGCAGGAAGGTTGTGGAAGGGTAGAGGAAGCTGTGTGGGATGGCAGCGAGGCCAGGAAGGGAGGGAGACAGCTGGCAAGGGGGAAAACTGCAGGAAAAAAACAGCAATATTTGTTTTCCTGGGCAGCTGCAGTGGGGACGGAGCAGCCGAAAGTGATATGGGAAGGATGTGGAAGAAGATAAAGAAGATAATCACCGCTTCGGGAAAGAGATAGACGGAACACCACTCGAACTTCGGATACAGCCCTCGAAGCAGATGATTAGCTGCTTGCACGGGGCAATCGACCTTTCGTTGGCAGGCCGAACTACTCTTATCAAGTTTGCTCTCCTTCCTATGGCCATCCTTTTTGCTCACCCACTCTGGTCCGCCAAAGTCAGTTATCCTTCATATTGAAAAGGCTTGTAGATCATTTCCTCTGAGATAAATATTCTCTGGATTAAATTGGGCCGGTCAAAAAGGTTTGGAGGTCTGGGATTCATTCGGTTGTAACCTGGAAAGTCCTTTTGAGGGCTCGTTTGTCATGGGGGCTGCTGAACAAGCCCAATATCTTCCCATATAAGTGTTTTGTTGAGAAGTATTATGCTATCCCGTGGAACCGAGCCAGTTCTCGGGTGGATTTCATTGGTTGGAAAATTTTCCAAAGTGGTGCTTTGGCGTTAAGAAACACTATCAGGTAGGTTATTGGGAACGGTGGAACTGTGAATATCCTCTAATATTTGGATTTTCGAGCAGCCATTATCTAAAAGGAGAACATTTATCAATGCTGCATTACCTGAGAATATGCTGGCGGGTTCACTAATTGTGAATGGAAGCTAAGATGAGGAAACTTTGCAAATGTGGTTCGCTGTGGAGCTAATTTATACCAACCAGGAGGTTCAACCACTTGGTATGGGTGCTTTTGATAGGGGTGAGCTGTTTCCAAATCATTCTTGCCGCCCAATCACTGCATTGGCGTATGAAAAGGTTTTTGACAAGCAAGTTGAGTGCAGCAATTAGACCGACAAACTTAGGGTCTGTTTGGTTCGGCTGCAGCTTTTACAGACATTGCAGTGCTACTGCCTGTGCAGAAGCACTACGTGGAAGTTGGTTATTCGTTTGGTTACAGTATGTGGAAAACAATTGTAGGCAGCTTTTTCTGTAAAAATGACCAGACTGCCCCTGTTTATTAAAACTGTTTGAAAATTTCGATTTATTTATACGATATACAGGATATGCATATGCAATTTTTTTTTTAAAATTTTATGTTTTGCATATACAGGATTTTTTTAATTTTATGTTTTGAAAATGACCAGACTGCACCTGTTTTTTTAAATTGTACGTTAACTACATTAACCCCATTCTCTGTTAACCGAAGCAAAGTATGTAACTGCATAAAAATTCCTACATTAAGGCCCTGTTTCTAGAATTCCAATAAAAGCTACTATGAATTCCAAACTGCTCTGTTTGTAATAATTAGCTTTATGAGGCCAAAGCTAATATGATGCAAAAGCTAATTCCATTCTCTGTTATATGAGGTCAAAGGTAGCGCATAATAATTCCATTCTCTAGTAATCCGACCACAAATTGGTCACCAAAACAATGCCAAAACAATGCTAAAACAATTCTAATGCAACTTTATACATATGCAATGCTATACATTTTGTCCATTATGCAACATATACCAATGTATAGTAATTCCATTCTCTCGTTAATCCGACCGCAAATGGATAAACTTACGATTACAAAAGCTAAAACAATTATAAATTACAATCCTTATGCATCGAAATACGGAAAGCCATTGAGAGTGAGGGTATATGCAAAATAACATACGGATTGAACTTTACCAGTAAGCTAGAACACTTCATTTTTTTCATTTTGTTCCTCTTGAGAGGCATTTTGGTCATATAAAAAAAATTTCTAAGCAACATCCTAACTGCGATTTTCCAAAGCTTAACTGTGATTTTCCATTTTTCGCAAGATCATCTCCCTAGCTGCACCTACTTTGTGCTATGACCCGTTCATCAATAAAGAAAGATCCAGAGAACGAGATGGAAGAAACGAGAAACAGAGAAGGAGAGGGGGACAGGGCCTCGGTAGAGTACTTAGATCGAAAGAAGTTACCTTGGATTCGTTCGCGATCGAGGAAGAAGATGAGAAAACGACTTCGGGGGACGCGAGAACCTCTAGGGCAGAAAAGGAGTTCGGGAGGGGGCAGCGCAGCGGAGCAAGGGCAACGATAGGAAAAAAAAAAACTCGAAGCCGATTGAAAGTCGTCGCCGCAGGGTTTATCCTGCGGTCCGCTTTCACGTAACTTCGCGGCAAACAACCGCGAATCTCATCCACTTCGCCCGAAAGTTGCGAAATATTCACGGTGCGGTAAAGCGCCGCACCGATAAACGCTGAACCAAACAGACCCTTAAGCTTCATCCCTGAGAAGATACGTTTTCGTAGCGGTTTGTTAACAATGCGGTTACAATGAATGAGTGATTGTTTGCAGGACATATTACATCTATTGACCTTGGGGCTGTGGGGAGATCGAAGACTACACTCATGCTACGGCCAAATGCAAAGTCATTGAAATTTGCCGCTGCCTTTCAAATTAGGGGTTGTGTGTTCTGGCTTTTGAACCTTTTGAGAAAGTAATTTCTGGGCTACAACAGCTCCACAATCTATGTTGGCAATTGGCCGAATTTATTTACATGCAGTTTATCAAAGTTGGAAGGCTCGTATGGCCAAGAAACATAATCAGCCGTATGGCATGCCGGTGGTTATGGTGGCTTGTATTCTCTCCGCCCTTACTGAGTTGAATTCTTTTCACATCACAGAGCAATGGGGTACCTCTTAGGCTGTGGGGCTGCTCCCTCCCCTTCCATGGTACCCTCCAGCGACTCCTCAGAAGGAAGGAGAAACTAGATTGGCTCGGCCCAGGCAAGCATCTGGCGCTGCTTCTGTTGCAAGAAATCCTGAATGCAGGACGAATCACACGTTCTTTTTCTTTGTCGTCCAAAGTAAATCTCCCGGGTTGGGAGGCTTCGACCTCATCCGTCGAAGCTTCTGACTAATTATAATATGGTGCCAAGTCGGCCATGTTGAAAGTGATGGAGCGACTATATATAACACCCAATGTTGATAAATCGAGCAAAATTTTGATAATTTTAAGACATCCCAAAATTTCACATTTCTCAAAATTCAACCAAATAAATTTTAAAAAATTCTACACATTGAATTAATCAATTTGATATATTGCATTTTGCATAAATTTTAAACATATGAGAAATAAAATCATGAAATAGAAGTTTAATTAAATTTAATTAATTCTAATTATTTCCTAATCTACTGCATCATCACTATAGTCATCGTCAATCCACGCGATTCTCGGATGTAGTATTAACCTTGAGGGTGAACAAATCCATAAGAAGTTTCACGAATTTCCCATTTCTCTTGAATTCTCCCTCACGAGCTCCTACGTTCGGTTCACAAAGCAGCTCGCAAACAGAGCGAGAGATGTGATTCACATAGTGTCGCAAACAAAATTCAGGGCTCCAGAACGAAATCAGTTTGTAGAAAACCCACTTTCACAGTAATTGTCACATTCCTTTCCTTATGTTTCCATTTTGACATTGCCACAAATCAATGCACTTTTTCATTTTTCGTCGTCGTAGCGAAAGAGGAATTTGAGTCGGAAGCTAGTAACTTGATCTGTGGGCAAAAAATCAGTGAAATAAGGAGACTATTAAAAGAATAGCAGGAAGAATAAAGAATAATAGATAGTATCCGAGAAAGGTTGCTTATGCCAAAAGGTCTAGTCGAGGTAAAAAAAGTTCTTTTTTTTTTAGGTTAAATCATGAAACAAGACAAAATTTCATGAAATTCTAAAAGTTTTACGAATTTTAGGCAGTTTATACTAGGCAGCGAGCTCGAGACGAGCGTAAAGAAACTCGTCATAAGGTTGCTCTGTCTATTCAGGTGAAAAAATCTTGTGCTAACGTAAGAAAAATAATTTTCTATAGGTTTTCATGTGATTATGTATTTGATATTATTGTATTTAGAATCTTCCGCATATTGTGGATGAATATCTGCATTGACGGAATGAAAGCAAATTTCTTTTGGCTCATACGATACATTTAATTTTAATATGCTATGAATCTAAAGAATATATATATATATACATATATATATATATATACATATATATATATATATATATATGAAATCATTGCTTATAGATATTCATTTATTATGATTCATGTATTTGATAAATGTAATATTTATTATGAATGCTTGTTACATAAATTTTGATTTAAAAAATATCACAACTTATGTTAAAGGTAGACAATTACAATATTACTTGTAAGTATGAATGGTAGGAAACGAGGGGATTATCGACTCTTGTCATTCAATTGTTGGTATCAAATAGAGACGGAATATAGGGAATCGTTGGTGCTAAGAAGGGTTTTGATAACAGCTATGCTGTGAGGAGTCCAACATTTTTCAAAAGTTGATGTAGACTTCAGGCTGGGTGACGACCCAATTACATGACATGACATGAAAATAGTTGAGACTTATATAATTACAAATGATATTGTTATGACTAGATTAAAGATTCTTACATCTATGACTACACATGAATGAATGAATTACATTTTTAAAAAAAGTCATGATTCCCTTCATTACATGTCTTTTTCTTTTACATATTTTATAAGATTTTAGCGTATTGAGATATGTGTTGTGCGCATGTACATGAGTTACTTATAAACATGCACATTATTTTCATCTCGTCTATAAAATCTTATTTTAGTCTTAATTATTTCTCTGTGTACGTTGTAACACACTTTACGTTGTTGACTTTTAGGAAGGGTTAAAGAGCGTTAGAGTGAGTAGTCAGGTGTGACTTATACAACTTTTGTATTATAATTTTGAAAGCTTGCACAGAATTTTAGGTATATACTTTTATTACTTTGGGTTTAGTTGTTCTGCATGCACGTTCTGATTATATGATTTCCACACTTCTTACTATATAAATATGGATAAATTATAAAATGAAACATATGCATGTTTGCGGCGATTTAATGAGACTAGTTCATCACCACTAGTTCCTGATTATCCAAGTCAGAACGAGTGCTAATAAGAATTTAGTCTAACTGAGTTGTTTACCTCTGTAATACAGTGATTGATCCTATAAAGGGAGCAGTTGGAATGTGGCAGAAAGTAATATCAGAGCAAGGTTATTAGATGAAAAAAATGATGAAAGCATGTTGGATTTAAAAGAATTAAGAATGAGATCAATTAGATAGATTTATACAGGGCTATAAGTTGATGGATTTGGGGTGGGTAGCATATGACTTAGTGTATCATGCAATCATAGCATAATTATTGTATGATAAATTGCAATTGAATAATAAATTGTCTCAATGCAGATGAATATTCCTGGAAAAGAATCAGAAAGTACTAAGATTCAATCAACCACGCCACCTGCAGAGCAACAAATACGAACTAGAAATGTCTTGAACATTAATGATAACTAGAAGAAGGCAAATGAGGATGCTAGAGCCACAAAGTTACAGAGCATTGTTTAGCGGATATCCTAAATGGTTGCTAAAATGGTTGTTATTGAAAGAACATTTGCTAATACATGTCCCAAATCTGAAACCTAGGACAACAATTGATCAACACTCGAAGATATTTCAGAAATTCAAGCTACCGACATTCAAGGGTACTAATGACCTTACAAATGTGAAGACTGACTATTGAATATCAAGAAAATTCTGGACGGCATGATTTGTATGAAAAAATAGAAGAGTTCTGCTAATCAATTTCATGTTAGAATGCGAGACAGAGAGGTGGTGACAAACACAACATAAATAGAGATTTCAGCTGACACCACTTCCACAGATTCAGTAGGATGATTTTGTCATAGCTTAGTTCATTCAACATTCAGCTAGACTATATTACAAAATAAAATTTTTCAAATTTGGCTCAGAGGTCCATTATGCATTATGAGGCAAACATTATTTCTCTTTCCATATATACACATCATTATGTCAAACCCCAGAAATAAAAATATCACAGATTTCTAAGTGGTCTCAGAGTTCGATTGAGATTGACATCGGTGTTGTTCCGTTTAAAATTAGTAATTTCTCGGGTGCTAATTGAAAGAACTGAAGATTAAAACACGGATTGAATTTCTTTAGTTAGCAGTGGCTACCTTAATCAAGCAAATAAAATGATTTTAGCAAGGGAGAATAATTCCAAAGCAAGAAATTAGATCAAGCGGTAAAGAGAAGCAACCACAGTCAGAAAGACAAGTTTGAGAAAAATGCGTAAAAAACCATTTTGGCAAGTGCTTGATGGGTTCTGGAAATATTAAAGATGTGGAAAGTCAAGACATCTTCAGATTAGTTGTTCACGGGAAAAGAAAAGAGACACCAGATCGCGCCCATAATCCAAGGGCGGAAACAGCCCAGAAAATTTTGGAAGGCGGTCAACCCAGAAAAACTCATAAATAAAAATATCACAGATTTCTAAGTGGTCTCAGAGTTCGATTGAGATTGACATCGGTGTTGTTCCGTTTAAAATTAGTAATTTCTCGGGTGCTTAATTGAAAGAACCGAAGATTAAAACACGGATTGAATTTCTTTAGTTAGCAGTGGCTACCTTAATCAAGCAAATAAAATGATTTTAGCAAGGGAGAATAATTCCAAAGCAAGAAATTAGATCAAGCGGTAAAGAGAAGCAACCACAGTCAGAAAGACAAGTTTGAGAAAAATGCGTAAAAAACCATTTTGGCAAGTGCTTGATGGGTTCAAGAAATATTAAAGATGTGGAAAGTCAAGACATCTTCAGATTAGTTGTTCACGGGAAAAGAAAAGAGACACCAGATCGCGCCCATAATCCAAGGGCGGAAACAGCCCAGAAAATTTTGGAAGGCGGTCAACCCAGAAAAACTCAATTTCTGGGAAAGCCTACATTGCAAGCAAATGGTGAAACTTTAGAGCGTGGAAATGAGCAACAAATGAAGACCAGAGTTTTGCAATTACCTCTCAAAAAGCTAAAGAATCTACATAAATGGTTCCAAGTATGCTCCAAATTTTAAATCAGAGTGGCACTATTTTATTCGATTCATGTATATCGTATTCTTTCATTTCTGAAGCATTTGTTGATAGTTTAGTGTTAATATTGTGCACTTTACTCTTGTGTTGTGTTATTATGCCTTTGGAAAGTAGTTTTACAACAAATAGAAAATGTTTCGTATATGTTAACATTTAAGATAAGAAGCAGCAATCAAAGTTGATTATAATATCAATTCAGAATTGTGATGTCATCTTTGGAATGGACAGTTAGTAAAGAATTTTTCTATGATTGAATGCTATAAAAGGAGCGTGACTCAATTTACTGTACTGAGTGAAAATCTGTTCATTATCTTATGCGATCGAAATGCATAATCTTCTCCAATTGGTGCAATGAAACTGAAAGTATTTTTGAAGTGGTGAACTGGTGTTTCTAGCCAAGTTAGGAGTGTTGAATAAAGATATGCAGGAATTAAAGAAAGTTTCAATTGTTGCCTAATTTCCTGATGTATTTCCTGAAAATCGTCAGGGCTACCACCAGGGTAGAAAGTTAAGTTTGGCATTCATGTCCAGCAAGGGATGTTGGTAATTTTTAAATCTCCTTACAGGAAGACACTGAAAGAATTACAAATTTAAAATATCAATTTCAAGAACTGATAGATAAGGATTTTATCAAGCCAAACAATTCATCTCGGAGTGCTCTGGTATTTTTTTCTCAAGGGAAAAAAGGACCTATGCGACTGTGCATCAATTATAGAGAACTGAACAAGGTGATGATCAAGAAAAAATATCCACCGCAAATGATCGATGATCTATTTGCTCAATTAGAGAGTGCTACTATTTTCCCGGATTAATATGAGATCGGGACATCATCAGGTCGAAGACAAAGAGACAAGTATGATTAAGATAACTTTTGGGGCCATGTATGATCATTATGAATTCTTAGTTATGTCTTTTGGCTTAATTAATGCTCATGTCGTTTCATGGACACCATGAACTGAAACTTCAAGCCTTTTTTGAATCAATTTATCATCATAGTTATGGATGATATCCTGATTTATTCAAGAATTGATGATGATCGCGACAAGAATCTGAGAATAATAATATAGCTGCTAAGGCAGAATCAACTATACTAGTGCTCCTCTTTTGTTTATGATATTCACATGCTTGAGAGTTTGAAATGCATGTTAAAGGCCCTGTAAATTTGATAAACACTTGTTATGGCTTGTCTTTATTTCACATCAATATTCATCGCGGTATATGCGAGGGATCTATACTTGTTGGAAAGTATGTAAAAGTAAAGAGACATTAGAAAGCTTAGAATAACTTTTGAGGTTTCTTTGTGCTTTATGCAGTTGCGGTTTGGCCCTCTTTTTGGTCTGTTGTTGTGCTTTTGGTCTAGTTGGTTGAAGGCTCTTGTGTTGGTCTGTTTTGTGCCTTGGTTTTGCCTCTATTTTGCCCCTTTGTTGGTTGTTGTCTTAGGCCTTATGCGAGGCTTGGTTTTCCTTGTTAGCCGCCTTATGGTTGCTTCTTTGCATTAACTTGGAGGGGCTCAATTTGGTTGCTTTAATGCCTTATGGCTGCCCCTTTTTGCATCATGTGAGGACTCGGTTTTTGTTGCTTCATTGCCATTGTGGCTGCCCTTTTCATCTCATGTGGGAGCTCGGTTTCTTTGCTTTGATGCTTTATGGCTGCTCCATACCATTATTGGGGGGGGGGCTTGGTTTTCTCTTTGCAGAGCAGTACGGCTGCTTTTCTGCACCATGTTTGGAAAGGCTCGGTTTGCTTATTTTAGGTGCCTTAGGCTGCCCCGCTTGCACCACTTTGTGGGGGATTGTTTTACCTGTTTTAATTGCTCCGTGGCTGCCCCTTCTTACATCGGTTTATGTTTTTTTTTTTTTTTTGCCATCTGATGGCTCGAGTCACGACTTCTAGTATCTAGCCCTAGTCTGTTGTGTTTCCATCCCAGCTTGGTGATGAGTCGTTTTGAGTCCCACCCTTAGCTTAGGTGAGGGGGTGAGTCTAGAGCTTACATGTCCCGATCCAGAGTGTGGGGTAGCATAGGGAGTAGACAGCCTTAGGTGGTCGGGTTAGCTGGTCCCCCGCTTCACTTTTTAGGTTTCTTCATCGTCGTCCTATGCACGATATTGTGGAGAGTCTAGTTAAGTCATGTCTACCCATACAGGTCATGTAGTTAGAATATTCAGAAGTCCTCACTTCTGCTTTTTTTCTTCAATTAGTCATTTCAGAGAGGGTAGGTCCCCCCTAGGAAACCTAGTACGTTTCCTTTTTTGTGAATAACAGAACCTTTTAAGTCTTAGACTTTGTGGGGGTTGTTGGGCTTCTGCCGTGGGTAGGTTCAGTTGGATCCGTTGGACTCTAGTCATCGGAATGTCGGGGTCGTCTGTTTTACACGGTTTTGAGGATCGATCTGCCTTCCTTATGACGTCGTTTTAGGCGGGTCATTCCCTCATCTCTCCTCCTTGTCTCCTGTCTTTTGTTTCTTCTTGCTTCTTGCCCTGAGTCCTACGCTTAGGCACGGGGCATAAGCGTGCACGTATAGCTTGTTGCTGTATGTGGGCCATCAAGCAAGGCTGTAAATAGGATAGTTAGGGGTTAGGACGGTGATGATAGTGCCTGTGTGCTTAAACGATGGATTATTAGAATAATATCTCTTACCTCAAAGACCCTCTATGAAGGGAGAGGATAAGAACCGATGATACTATTCGTCAATTCTTGGTGGGATTGTTGCCACCGACACTCTTAGGTTGTTAGTAGTCCTAGTTCGATTAGGGTAATTAGTCTGTGGACTGTACTACTTTATAAAAATATTTTGAAATAAAATTTCCTCTACAATAAAAGAATTACCTTTCCCCTATATGAGTTTTAAATGCATGCAAACTAAATTTAAATGAATGAAAATTTATAAAGGTCCACGGTTAATTACCCGCGTCAAGGTTAGGACTACCCTCTGTAGGGTGTTGGTCTGGTGACTCTTATCCAAGGTTGGAACGCACACAGCCCAACTTTGAGTCCTCTCCGCCATCATGCTTAAAGTCCTCCCGGACTTGTAGTCCGTTCTTTGTGGTTTTATATGGATCTCATATGGATTTTATACGAATTTTCTACGAGTTCCCTACGGATTTGTCTTCCTTTTTCTTTTTTCTTTTCGGTTCTTTTCTTTTAGCTTTCTGTGCAGTGCCCCAGCCTTGGCTCTTTCACATAAACAGTAGCACCCCTGGTTGATTAGTCTTTTTCCCTACTACGTTTACTCCTGTTTTCTTTTGGTGTTAATCCATTTCTTGCAGAAAATGATAATAATAACAATAACAGGTAACAGCACACTGCAGATAGTCAGCTTTACGGTACTTTCGTAGTACCACTACCTCCTTTTCTTTTTACCGCACTACTTGCTTGTTTTACTTTTCGCAGCATATATTTCTACTTAGCATAGCTTGCCTGTGATACTTGTTTCTTGTTGTTTACTACAGCATGTAACTACAGCATGTTTTGCAATACGTGTCTTCCATTGTTTAGTATATCATGCTTGTGATGTTGGTTCACTGCTTAGTGTAGCATACTCTCGTTGCATGTTAATGTGTGTCTTTCATTTTCTTTACACACCTTCCCTTGGAATAGGAAGCCAGTAGTTGGTTTTATAGGGGGTGTCCCATAATAATTCACTGACTCAATAACTGCATGCCCATTTTAAACTTCAAATCTGCAATTCAACACTGCTACAACATGGAGTCTGGAGCAAAACTTCGAGGGCAGCACGGCAATCTTCAATAGCAAAACTTGTCTACATCAGCAAAATCATTCCTTAGTTTAAAATAATAATCCATAGGACTTCGAGGTAGTACGTCTAGTGTGACATAAATTCTCACATGTTCCTTTAGGCCTTTGCACAGCATAGCTGTGCAATATAAGCCCTAAATCGCTTTAGAATTCCGAGGTCGTCGACCGGTGCAACATAAATCCTCCCACCTTCCAGGTTATTTGCATAATCAGATATTATGCAAATGTAATTCCTATAATTAATTGGCAGGATCTAAATTTAAATAAATTCGTTCCCAAAATTTAAAGTCTAAAGATAGGATAGTCTGGGAAGTCATTGAGTTCCCTCTCGAGATCTGTGACATCTCTTACCTTTTCTTTCCTTTGGATTCATATAAAAAAACTATTACAATCTCGAGTCATTAACCTATTAGATTTCCTATTACCACACTACTTTGAAAACCCTACCATTTGAATTCATGAAGATAGATACATCTGACCTAAATCGAAAGTTCTCTTAGGTGGCTTCGGTCATTTGAGGGGTAATTGACTATAGAGGCTTGCCTCTATAAAGAGTTTTATGAACCCAGGTAATATCAACTCTATTTAATTCTTTTTGTAGTAAATAGAGGAACTTGTCGGTCAACACAAAAGATTCGCAGACCAGAACGGATGTCATGAATTATGTAGTTTATTTGATCGAGCGATATCGTCAAGTAGGGTGTCTATTCTTCGGGATAGATGCGTTACTTGCGATATGACACTCGTTTATTACTGCAAAATGAATGAGATTCGTTCATTCTCATATTTTTCAAAAAATAAAAACATTACTTTCCAGAATTATATATATATTAAATATATTTTAAACCGGGCGACAGGATACCCATTCGAGTAGCCGAAAATTTTTAATTTGACGACCGACACCGTTGAACTAATTTTAATATCCAAATGACTCCATATTATCTTTAAAAAGTGGTGCAAAAGATTTTTAAACCTTAACAAGTTGGACGTCCATCTATTGGGGCAACTCAGGAAGTAGATTATATATCTGAAAAATCTGAAATTTTCTTATTTAGGGTTGTCATGGGTCTAGTGTCAGTTCCTTGAACTTAGGACCGTCTTAGAACACCAATATTAATTCGATTGGAGTCTCTCGTAAGCTCGGTTTGAACTGCGTGCTTTTCTCCCTCATTAATTGGAATCTAATACTCCTCTGTTGTCCTTACCTTCTTCAGGGCCTACTGTATCATAACTCATTTCTTCAACTGTTCCTTACTTAGTGAAATATATCACCCCCTGTTTGTATAATCTAATTCAATATGCTCAAATCCGTGGCACTTGAAATACTTCCTGCAGGGATGTATTTAGGAATACGAATAGGTTCCCCCCATTTACTCTGAATTAGTGTCTCCTGAGGCGGGCTCGACTTGAATGTTCTGATGGATGTACCCTTGCTGCCTAATCCCGGAGTTGAAATCTTCTTGTACAATATAACGGACACCAAGGGACGTTCATGTCACTTGTGAAGTTTTACACAAATATCTTCGCTATAACGTGTGTGTAGGTATTGGCGCTGCATTTCTCTTTTCATCATGGACTAGGTAGTGATCTTGTCTTGTCCCTCACGTTGGCGCAGGTGATTAAAATTTTTCCATCAAAACAACATCCTCTCTTTAACTTATTGGTGTATAGCTTTATTAGTGACGCGAAGCTAGGGAAAGGACCGAACCTTCCCTCTTCCCTCTTTCCTTTTTGCCCTACTTTCCTTTTCTCACATTTCCTTTCTCTCCCTCTCACCTTTCCATCCTAAGCAATTTCTAAATTTAAATATTTTTCCTAAAATATGTTATCTGATTTTATTCACCCTTCTTATTTTACAATGTCTTTTCTTAAAATATGAAATTTAATTTTTATTCTACATTATTATTTTAAAAAGCTTTTCCTAAAATCTGAAATCTGATTTTTATTTTCCTTATTTTAAATGTTCCTAAGATAGGTCGTATCTCTTTATAAATAGGAGAGGTGCTTAGAGTTAGGGGCTGATTTTATGAAATCTGAATTCAGTTTTGTCCGAGTGTTTTTCCTCATGAGGGTTGTATCCGACATCAAGATAGTGTTCTGGTTGTCCCCTGCCCGAGGAAGTGATCATCTCCACGAGTCCAAGTGGTGCTCCGGTTGTAGCTTGACCTCGCCGAGATATTTATCTCTCTGGCAATCCTACCAACTGCTGTCAACCTCTTCTCCAGCGGACCCCAACCGCATCTATCGTCTCCTCACAACCGCCAACGTGACCTTCAACCTGCCAATATTTGTCAGACTTCCTCCCTAAAGCTCCATGCTGACTGCAATCCCCACTGACCCTCTCCCACATCAACAACAGCCTTCAAACCACCTCTACCACTTACTCATCTCCCTCATCCAGTAGGCCACACCTCCCCCCTGCAGCTTCCTGGCGGTTGCAGCCACCGCCGCTCTCCCGTACCCTCCCCCTGCAACTTTCTACATTCTGCAGCCACCGCTACCCCTCTCCCGCATCAACAGCAGCCCTCTAACCACCTCTACCTGCTTCTCATCTCCCTCATTCAGTAAGTCGCACCTCCATGCAACCCTCGTTGTCCCTCTCCCGCATCAACAACAACCTTCCGACCACCTCTACCTACTGCTCATCTCCCTCCTCCAACAGGTCGTGCCGCAACCACTGTTGACCTTCTAAGCTCTCTCCAATTGCGGTTTAACGTCTCTACCTCGCTAATTTGCTGCCCTACACTTCCACAGCAGCAAGACACCTCTTTGGCCTTCACTGCAGCCACCTACCTTGCACCACCGCCCTGGCTCCCTCCTCGTCAAGTTTGTTGTGTCTTCTTTTGTCGATTCTTTATTTGCAATCCATTGTTTTATGTTTTTGATTTAAGTGTTATCCTTCTTTCTTTGAATCTTCACTATAACCTTTATTCAAATCATTAAGAAAAATGTGTCTTGCGTCACGGTTTGGGTAAACTCCGATATCAATCAGTCTGCCCAGTGAAATGTTCCGGTACCAAAGATATGTTCAACTATTCAAAAACACTAGAACTAGTCCATATCCACATGGTCTTCAAAATATGACAAATCCATTTTTACATCAAAATCATGGATTCTCTGATATTTCATGTCAAGTCTTGGAGGTAGTGGTTTGTTATCTCTGATATATGTACGGTGGACGGGATTCACTGTATTCTTTTGATTGAGCAAATCACTGTTATGGCTATGAGTGAACCTTTCGACTTGCTTCCTCTCGAAGGCGGTAAGTCGCTGTTGTAGTTGGAGGATTTCTCGCCACACGTCCTCTATAGAAGATTCCCAGTAATCGCTTTACAGATTTCTCATAAACGGCAAAGTGGAATTTTCTCTCGAATAGGACTTTGGCAATACTCTTCGGTGGTGTGTTGGAGGTTTGGGTAGGTTGAAGAGGTTGTACAAGGATGATGTAGGGTGAGAGAAAATATTTGGGTGGCCAGTTTGAAAAATGAGCAAAGGAAATGATTTTTTGTGAAATAGGGTTGGGTATTGGTGAATTCTAGAAACCCTAAGATAGAACTAGAATTAGGCTAGTTTTGAGATAGCAAATGATATCGGAGTTTACCCACACAGTTAACGGGAATGCAAATTTTATCAATGAAATTAAATGGGGTTATAACAAACAGATACGACAATAGGAAATAACAACAAAGAATATGACACATAGAACCAAACTAGGGCAAGGGCAAAAGTGGTGCTGTTGCAATTTAAGGGACACAACGTTAAGATGATTAGAGGGTGGCAATACAGTGGCTGCAACTACGGAGACTACAGTTGGAAGGACTATTGCAGCAAGGCAATCATAACAATAGGAAGAGGAGGGTATAAGGTAGCAGGGAGTGGCAAATTGAAGAGTGGTGGCAGGGGGGTAAAGAGTATTGTGGCAAGGGGCAGCAAGCGGAAACCAAGGGATAGCATGATAGGTTGCAATCCAGGCAGCAACAAGTCGGAATGATGGTTGGGCAGCACAAACAACAAATTTGTTATTTTCTGAATGGCGATAAGCAACTGGGAGTGATGCGGGAAGGTTGGGGGAGAGTGGAGGCGGTTGTGCGGGATGACAGCGAGGCTCGAAAGCTAGGGAGGCGGCTGAAGGGGGGGAATTACAGGAAAAAGTAGTAATAGTTGCTGTCCAGGGCAGCTGCTGCAAGGACGAAGCGGTCGGAGTGATGTGGATAGGACGCAGAAGAGGATAAGAAAGATCATCACCATTTCGGGAAGGAGATATAAATGGAGAACCACTCGAACCCTTGGATATAGCCCTAGGAGAAACGAATGCTAACGGCTGCCCTAAACAAACTCGTGCCAAAAACCTAACCCTAGATTCCTCTAAAGTAAATATATAATAATAGGATAACTAGGAGTGGCCTAGTAAGACTGGCTCACACCTTGGAAGGAAGGAAAATCTTGACCAGTTCCGCCCAGGCAAGCACTGGGCCACTGCTTCTATCGCGGGTAATCCCACATGCAAGACAGATCCTGCATCCGCCTTTTTCTTTGCCGCCCCGCATCACAACAGCTCAACAAAGCAATTTAAGATTCCATGTAAGAAAAAAAGTAACTAATCACAAAGGCTTACAATGCCCAACTCTTACAAACCTACCAAAATTACAAAAAAGCAAACCTGATAAGATACTAGCGTATAGCATAGAAACTATAAATTTAAAATGAGTAATGAATGTCAAAGAAAACAAATGCACAAAATAGCAACAGAATGTGACCTTTGCATATAGGTTCAACTTTACAAAAGATACTGTGATTAGGCTTTGCTATGGAAGCTAATGAACTCTATCATATCAAAGTAAAGGATACACCCCACTCTGAACTCCTATTCAAGACAGAGTTGAACCAGAAAACTTCCAGTTCAGGCCACAATATTCTCTGCCAAAATATCGAGTCGACCAACAAAGTAAACCCTGCAAAGAAAACACTAAAGAGTAAGACAAACCAAATTGCACGATAATTATTTTATATAATTTTTAGAGTGCTGCACTGTTGTACAGACTAACCTATGCATATAACTGCAGTGCTTACGCAGCATTTTATTGCTTGCAACAATGAAATTGATTTACTCTGAAGACATTGGCTAAAGCATCAAGTCATGTGAATCCAAACGAAGATTAAACAGTCACAAAGTTTTAAAAGTAAGAGTTAAGAGCAACATGCAGAAAGCTAAATATCATACAAAACGGTAGAAAGTTATAAAAAAAAAACATTAAATGATTAGGAACTAATAGGAAATGATGAGAATGTAAAAAAGGAGCATGCAAAAACTATATGATCCCTTTTTTTCCAATGGCTAATATAAAGGAATTAATAAAAAAGAAAAAAAAAACTGATTAAGTGTGATCACAACGGGTTCAATCATAAAGAGCAATTGAGATAAATGTATTGTATAAATAACATACAAAATCTATTCCAAAAAAAATCCCTAAAAACTTTATCCCCGATGATTTAATATTTTAGCCTAAAAATCCCTAAAACTCAGTTGAAGAACAATTCTCGACTTCATAACCAATTTTCCTGAGGAGAAGATGCTTATTATTGACTGAAAATAAGGAATTGACTCAAACTGTAACTAGAAAAACTTCGCTATTTGTATTTGAAGTTAAAACCGAAATGCAAACTACTAGAACGACCGTAAAAGAAATCTACCAGAATTTGAATAGAAAATTTGCTAAAAATTTTGATGTAGGACGATTGAGGGTATAGAGTTTACAGATGCAACCGAAAATGACATGCATAATGAAGATACGAGAAAATCCAACTACTGTTAACAATTTTAAATTTGAGCAAAAATTAACTTTTTTTAATAATATAGAACAAGCATGTTAATCCACCCCCAACAATAATTTAATGGTTGTTAAATTTAAAACAAAAAAATAGGGTCAAATTCAAAATTTAAACAATGATCAAAGTTTCAAATTATGAAAAAAAAAAATATGGCATGTAGCACACTTGATAAAATTTCAATCACTTTGCAAGACAACCACTACACAAATTAAAACCAAGAAAAATTATAGAAATCACCATAAAATAAAAAAACTCAGGCATTACTTTGGCATAAAGAAACTAGCCTTTAGAAGTAGTCATCAACAATTGTGATTCACTGAAACAATATGAATCACACAGACAGACACGTTGAAGAAGACCAGAATTTTATTGCAATACTCAAACTTTCAATAATAATTCCTTTGCCCACTTCAGGAATCATAAATATATATATATATATATATATAGATAATGACCATAAAAAAGAAACTCTTTAGAATCCACTTAGATCGAATAAAAAATTACAAGTTCCAATTCTCCCAACACCTAAATAGTAGAAATCAACATTATGGTTCATAGTTTCCACATACATTCAGAAATAAAAGTTGGTCTAGGACTACAACAGAAATAAAAAAAATTCAATTAAGAAAAATTACATAAATTTGAACCTTGATATTCTAGCAATCTGCAGATACTGTAGCATTCAAGAGCAAAAGACATGAACTAGAGGAAAAGAAACAAGGAATCGAGATTGAACAAGGGATTTGCTCAAATTTAAACAATATATATCTATGTATGTTTATAATTTATATATGTTGGATCCAAATCTGGCCGGTAGATCATACCCAAAGGATAGAGAACAAGGAATGGAGATTGAACGAGGGATAAAAAGAAAGAAAGAGGACTAGAGGAGAGGAAGACTTGCCTCTTCGGGGCGAATCAGGGTAATCCTGGGCTCGTGGACCCCCAATTTATTCCTTTAACTTAGAGGTTACAAATGAGGAGCCAAATGTCCCTCATACATCATAATATAGCCCTCCTATTTATGAAAGATAGGAGCAGCAAACAATATAAAAATTATATATTTAGCCTTACTTTAACGAGAAGAGGAAGGCATTCTAGTTTCTTTTATTTCGACCATTGAATCCTCTCGAGATCCGTGCAGATCATTTTTTAGTAAATATATTACGTTCCCTAATTTTATTGCTTCTTCATAGTGACAACTGCAATAAGGACAAAAAAATTTATCAAACAGATCTTAAACATATAAATTGCCAATGATACTTTCTGCTAGGCGCTTCTCGCACTCAATTCTGGTATCTTTATCGTCATCAGCTGGATTTGTCATTCTGGAGATTTTGTCGGGGAGTCATCGAGTTCCGGTGGCTGGTCAGAGGAAGAAATCGGCTGTCGGAGGAAAAGATAGCCATTGGACGAAAGGGCAGTCAATTGGAGGAAAGTCATCTGTAGGAGAGAAAGTCATCTGTAGGAGAGAAAGTCACCCAAAAAGTCCTCCACTGGGAGAAAGTCACCCAAAAAGTCCTCCGTTGGGGAAAAAGTCGGTCGATCAAAGAAAAGTTCTCCGTTGGAGGAAAAGTTGGTCGAGGGTAGCCGATTCGAGGGGAGCAGATTGTAGGTCCGATTATGATGGCTATTCCTTTAGCTTGACGAGTATGGTGAAACTTTCAGTCTGTACATGAAGCTCTCCATGTTTTTCTCTTCTTGGAGGTGAAGCCGTAATAAGAATAAAAAATTCATGAGTACAGAAAAGCTATTCTTTCCTAAGCCCTTAGCTTAGTTTTTTAACAGCCCTTTCATTGGTCTTTGATCAGTTGATTTATTGAAAGAAATTATTGGTTAAGATTTTAGACTTTTTGGATATGATGTTTGTTCAACTCAAGTTTCACAACTCGCGGAGCTTGTTACTGTCGGGTGGCAAGTCATCTCTGGGGTCGAAGGCCATTGTCATACACACATCGCAAAGCTTGTCGCAACCGGGTGGTGAATTGTCTATGGGGTCGAAGACGATCGTCGTACACCCCTTGCGGAGCTTGTCGCCGCCTTGTGGCGAATCGTCTCTAAGGCGTAGGAGTCGGTTTCTAACCTTTCTTTTGCATGGGTCCTTGGTCGCCTGATCGGACCTCTGTCTTAGGTTGGGTCCCCTCTCTTATGGGAGGAAGCCGCCAAGACTTCTCCGGGATGACTATCGTCGTACCCTTTATGGAGCTTGTTGCTATTGAGCATGGAATCATCTCCGAACATTTATCCGGCCTACGAGACTTGTGCTCATTGTAAGGAAAATCTTGTGACTAGCCCTTGGAGTGTTTTACCGATCAGACATCTTATGGCATCGTTGACGGTTATGTCATGCTTTTGACCGACTGGACGCACTTGGCTTCATTGTCGGTTTTACTACTCGAGTTCGAGTTCCCCAAGTGTCGAGCGGTCACCGACATGCATGAACTCCTTGATCTCGCTAAGCATTGTCCTTGATCTTTTACATAGAAATGCAAAATATTATTAAGTACATATATCAAAAAGTTAGCTTTGAAAAAACATGTATGCACCGGAAAAACAGCAGCCTATGTGGGATCAAAGGCCTCTATAGATATAGTAAAATTTTTGCGCATAAAAAATGATTAAAGTATTTGTTTAAGATATTTAGAGACAAATCTCACTTGAAATTTTTTATACAATTTTAGTTGCAAAACCAAAGTGTGGTATCTATATCTATACATAAAACAAATTTAAAAAATTGATGAAAAAACAAACAAACAAATAGTGTTTTCTGGTTTTTTTTTTGTTTTGTCAAAAACAAAAAAAAAACAAAAATCGATCCCAAACAGACCCTAATATATTACATTTCCTATTTTTATTTCTTTTCAATGCATATTTCTTCATTTTCTAAATACTAGCAACTATTACATGTGTTGTTTGAGTGCTTTAGAGTTAGTTATGATGATTCCAGGTTTCAGTTTACTGCCTTTGAGGCACTTCTTCCATTTGAGAGTTGTATTCGACGACGAGGAGGTGTTGCGTTTTTAACTCATCCAAGGTGGTGTTCTGGATGTAGCTCGACCCCGCCGAGATATTAATCCTTCTGTACTACCTCTTCACTATTGTTGCCCATACTCCAACCACCTCCATTGATGTCGCTCCTCACAGCCTTCCTACTGCAACCAATCTCCAGCACCAATTTTGTCACCGTCGGCCACCCTATTCACCTTCTTGTTGTTGGTTCGCCCCCCCCCCCCCCCAAGTAGCTTGCCAGCTGCCGCCAACTCCTCCAGCCCTTCCCAGGTTACCGCAATAGCCCACAGCTCTTTTCTAGCCTACCGCAACTCCTCGGGTTGTTGTCCACCCCAGTACAAACACCTTCCACCTGATGTCCAATCCCCCATCATCATCTTTCAGTGGCTTCCCAATCTGTTGAAACCGTTCCTAACCTTATGGGTCTGTCGTTTGTCCGTTGTTTTTGTCTTGTGATGTTTTCCCTTCTTATTTTGCAGAGTCGTCGTTATTTAAAGTTTCCCTGTCTATGTTGTTTTATGTTGACTCGTAACTTTTGAATTCCGCAATAAATATTTATCATTTGGTCATGGTTTAGGTTAACTCCGGTATCAATTGGTATCAAAGCTAGCCCAAACCTAATCCTATCCTAAGGTTCTCTGGCATCCTCCACTAAAATTTTTATTGTTCTCTTCTCTTTCTTTCTTCCCTCTATCATTGCTTTCCAAATTTTAACCCACCTCTCAAACCCAAACCCTAATCATGCCACCACTAAAATATGTGTCTGAATCTACCCGGGACTAGATACAGCAAGAAATTCACGATCCACAACAGAGACCTCTCGAATGGAATGACGGGACCTAGGGAGAAATCATGCTCGACCGGGATCAAGAGAGTTGAAGGAGAGACGGGGAAGAGAATCTGAATCTATTCCACAGAGAAGACATTAGCGATGAGGAATACCGGGCATGCTGCTTCGGGATTCATTATCAACGAAGGCAAAGAGAGGTACCAAAGGATCAAGGGGACTTCTAGGACTTCAGCATCCTATATTAGCCCACATACGAATCACAAAGTCTTCGGCATCAAAGTGGATCTTTCAGAGTTTAAGCGAAGCATGGATCCGGATGATTTTATCATCTAGCTACAATCAGTGGAGTGAATCTTCAAATACAAGGATGTGCCAGAGGACAAGAGGCTAAAGTTGATCGCCATGAAGATGAAGAAAAATGCCTCCTTATGGTAGGAAAACTTCCAAAGACAGGAAACGAGAAGGCAGCGATAAAACTACCAGGTGGGAGAACATAAAGAAAGCGATGCAGAGGAAATACAATCCACTGTATTATCGTCAGTATGTGTTTCTGAGACCCCAACTGCATAAGAGGGATCTATCAATAGAGGAGTTCAGAAAAATTTGATCCGCTGCAGATGAGGTGTGATTTGGTCAAGCCAGATCAGCATACCATAGCCCGTTATCTGGGAGGTGTTGGAACCAGAAGCCCGTTATTAGCAACATAGTGAAATTGCGACCTTATGCATATTTTAGAGATGTCTAGACCTTAGCATTGAAAGTGTTGAGCCTGAAGCCCATTATTAGCAACGTAGTGAAACTGCAGCCTTATTCATATTTTGAAGATGTCCAGAGCTTAGCATTAAAAGTGGAGAGTCAACAGAAACAGAGCAGGAAACCATCACCAGCCAGACAGCCACTCACAGTTGGAGACACCAACAGATGCACACCTCGAGTTGAGAAAGCTGGTTCGAAAAAGGATAAAGCCACATCAGTGAGAAGAATAGCACTCCTGCTACAATCCCGCCAAAAAAATGTTTCAAATGCCACAGATTTGGGCACATTGCCTCCAGCTTTAAAAAGTCAAGTCGTGTCTTTTACCGAGAAGGGCAGCATTGAAGAGGTTAGCAATAAGGAGACTGCTGAGGAACAGGGTGGGGTGTACCATCTGCCACTAAATGAAGGAGAAGCATTTGTGGTTCGACAGATCATGCGGGTTGAGGATACAAGGGATCCACAGTGACTTCGTCATAATATCTTCTACACCCGCTGCATAGTGAACAGTAAGGTATGCAGTCTCATCATCGATTGGGGAGGGGGGCTATAAGAATGTGACATCTACACAGATGGTGGAGAGTTGGGCTTATAACCTGGAGGCACACCCAACCATATTCTCTAAAGTTGAAGAAGAACAGGGTCAGCATTGACCGGAGATGCTGAGAGGAATTTTCGATCGGGAGCCAGCTACAGGATCCGACGTGGTGCGACGTGATCCACAAGAATGTTTGCCACCATTTGTTGCTGAGATCGTGGTAATTTGGCCTGAAAACTCAACACGACAGACTCAGAAACACCTATTCTTTCACCCAATGATGGGAATCACAGTCCTACTTCCCTCGACAAAGCTTGAGATCACAAGAGCCCATACCAGCAGAGCAGCATCGGTGGGACAATTTTTCGTAGAAGAGAATGATAGTGCTAAGACACAGGCACCAGACACGAGACAGACGGGACAGAGGACATTAAATGGTATCATAATTGATAGCATACCACCACCACCGCCACCGTCTGAGGAGGCTCAGGTTACCCACATTTCATACCAGATTAAGCCAACCATAAAATACTTCGGGAGTATTCAATCGTGGAGGCGAAACATGTAGACTCAATTCTATGCAGTAGTAGATTCCCAGAAAATTGAAATGTTGTGGATGTATGATAGCAAGTGGAGAAAATTCTTCAAGTGTTTTGGGGGAAGATGCAGTCTCTTGTGGGTTCTACTATGACGGCAAACGAAGAACTAGAAGCTCCTCAATCCCGGGAGATTGATATGGGAGCTTGGGTCGCAGTATTGTAACATTTATAGTATTAAGGACGTGATCTTGTCATTTCTATCACTTTCCTTGACCACCTCCCATTCATATCCTAGCTTTTTTTCTTATTATATTACCTTTCCTATTTCTATTACTTTCCAATTTATATTGCTTCCCTTCCTAAAAAATAGAAACTATTATATATGTGTTGTTTGAGTGCTTTAGAGTTAGTTTTGATGATTCCAAGTTTCAGTTTGTTGTTCTTGAGGAGCTTCTTCCTTCTGAGAGTTGTATACGACAGCGAAAAGGTGCTCCGGATGTAACTCGTCCAAAGTTGTGACTGTCTTCAAGGGTCTGGGTCATGCTCCGGCTGTAGCTCAACCCCATCAAGATATTTATCCTTCCATACTACCTCTTCCCAACTGCCGCCCATTTCTCCAACAGCATCCCCTACTGTCGCCCATCCTCTTCACAACCTTTCTGCTGCCACCCGGCATCTTCAGCATCGTTGGGCACCCTGTTCACCTTCCATGTTGCTGGTTTGCCGCCTCCGGTAGCTAGCGAGTTGCCACCAACCCCTCCTGCTCTTTCTAGGTTATCGCAACAGCCACAGATCTTTTCCAGCCCACTTCAACTCCTCCAGCTGCTATCCAGTCCACTGCAAACACTTTCCACTTGCTGTCCACATTTTTAGAATAAACACCTAATTATATATAAAATATATCTACCATTTTATTTTATCAAATCATATTATTAAGTAACACTTCAAAATAACTTCTATACTTAACTCTATATAAATCAAAATTCATATTTATCAACTAGTTAGATGCTAGCAATTGAATTATTGGCCATTGTTTATATGAGATAATATCTTAAAGTTGCCCAGCCTTGTTCTTGTTTAACTTTAATTAAATTATAAATATTTCCTTTTACTGATAGTTGATCTCATTTATTTGCAATGTTTTGCCATTAATTTAAATATAAAAAACCTTGTTTAATCATCTTTGATAAATGCATCAAAATAACATGAATTACAATCTTAAAATGTTAAAATCGAGTTAAATTTTTTAAATAAAATATAGCATTTTTACATATTAAACTTAATTACTACTTATTCATTTGAATTCCCTACTACCTCATCTTTTATCAAAAAAAAAGTTATTTCATTATATTATCAATCATAAATACTAACAATATTTTAATTAAAAATAACAAAATTTACAATATAGACACTCGAAATCATATCATTTAACTTTCGAAACTCCTAAACATATTCTTTAATAATTTTTTTTATTTTAATGATTATTTTAAGTAAAAAAATATACCAAATTTCCATTTATTTTAAAAATTTAACCCTAATTTTACCTTGGTGAAACACCCTTGAATCGATTAGCCCTTGATCACTCATCGTTTGAGCTCGAATACTTTTCCAGTTGTTAGGCTATGTGAGTGCTTAAGCCTGCTCGTTTGAGCTCATTTCAGCCCTTCTCACACGAGACAAGCAAATTTGCACTCCCTGTTTGAGCCTTACTCGACATCCAAAATAAATGCTTAAGCCACTTAAAACGTCAGTGCCAACTGATCAACTCGTTTGTGTGCGTCGCTCTTAAGCATTGCACGAGCTAGCGTCACTATTATCTTCTTGTGATTTCCACTTTCACGCTCGATCTCACACAAGAAGTTGCACGCAATGTTGCTCAAGAATTCTCACGAGATCACTTCTTCAATTACATCTCCCTTGCTTGCTCACTTATCTCCTTCTCTAGAGTCTAACCCACTATCTCTCCTCTCACTCCCCACTTCAACTTTGTTTCTTCTTATGAGCATGGAAACAACTAATGATGGCTCAGACGAATTGGCAATAATCCGTTCATCTGATGCTTTTCTTTTTACTTTTTTTATTTTTTATTTTTTTATAACAGAACATAACAAAAGAGTCGTCAAATATTTTATGGTCCTTGATAATAATTAACATGTATAGCACTTAAAAAAATTTCAATCACCATGCAAAACAGCAACTAAACCCAAAAGTGATATCCATGCACAGGTAACAAGAGTCACCCTTGAAAATATGATACGATTCGACGTAGAAATCGACACAGATTTTCAAAGAAATTAAGGCAAACAGATATTCTTATTGCAATAATCCAAACAACGCACACACCAATGCAAAAGATAAACATCAATAATTCGAGAGGTATGCGATCTCCCACTTCCTACAATACGAACGGTAGGAAATCTCCCCCAAACACTAGACTTAAAACTCACAATCCAATCTCATGCTTTCTACTAACCCTAAACAAAACAAGCCTATTTATACCCAACAATAATAGTAATAAAAAAGTAAATTGTCATTAGGTGTACAAAAGACAGTTTACCCTTTAGACTAGATGCCCCCATACCCCCCCCCCTCCCCCCTCCCCCCTCCAAAGACACATTGTCCTCAACATAAGAAACAAATGAGAGTATTCCTCCTCTCCCACAGCTGTTTCTATTTTTTCAATCTTTGCCTCCACGTCCTACACTATGAGAATCTGTAATCTTCGATCCTTGCAATGGTGTCCTGAGGTATACTTCTCATCACATCAACAACATAACCCCTTGGCTCGCTTTTCCCGAATCTCTATCTCTGTAAGGAGCTTATGTATTGTTCTTGATCATGATCCATTATGTGTGTCCAGTGCAGCCTCTCTTTGGACATCCACTGTTTAAACTTTTGGCATCATCGTGGTTGCAGCAGATTCGTAGGACACTCTACTTGTGTTCCTCCTACTAGCTTTCTTCATCTGGTTCTTGTCTTTCATCATCTGGGCTAGCTGCATCATCTCCTTTAATCCTCGCGGTCTTATAGTAGTAAGAGTGTTGCCTCTCTGTTGGGCTTTAAGCCCTTCATGAAATTCCCCTCCAGTCCTATTTCACAAATCACTCAGTCGTCCCGATGATAATTCAAATCTCCCTATATTCTATGGCAGTCCCATCCTAAGTCAAGGCATAAAATTGCTCGTGTAGGTCTCCTTCCCGGATGACACAGAAACATTTCAACAATAATCTTTCAATTCAACCCACGAACGGATCGGATATCTAGCCTCCCCGCACTGAAACTAGGCTAAGACATTCAACTCCGAACAGAACCATGCCGCCATGAGTTTTTCCTCCCCTTCTAACTCATTCACCGCGAAGTATCGTTTCACCCGATACACCCACCCATGTGCATCTTCAACTTTCTAAACAATTCCACCCCAACTTCCTCTTCCTCTGTTGTTTTCTCCCATGTGTTTAGGATGAAACTCCTCCTTCGGTTATAGTCATACCCCACTCCCGATTCCCTCCTTCCTCATTCGTGCTCTTTCATGCCTCTTGCATCAGCTCTCCTACGATTTTTGGCTCAGCCCCTTTCATCGGAAATCTCCACTCCCCCTCTTATCGGAGTCCTAGGGGGAACGCTCTTGGTGCTAGATGATATCCTCCTCGTTGTCCTCTAGTTCGATCTCCTTCCCTTCGGTCTAGCCAAGGATTCCCTTATCAACCTTTGGTTAGGGTTTGCAACTTAAGCAGTCGACAGTGCCTTAAATCGCATCTCCATGGGTCTCTTCATCATCTCTCACATTTCCTTATGCTCTCAAATCCGCCATCCATTCGGCTCTCTATGGAAGAAAATTTGTCATCTATGGCAGCCAACCTTTCTTCCATTCCGATCTAATTTGGGTGATTTTTTCCTCTAATTTTTATCCAAATCGTCCACGTTCTTGGCTGTCATTCTTCTCAAAGTTTTTTATATGCTGAAATCCATTATTTGCTTCAGGATGAAAATAAAGCAATCGTTCTGCAAGTCAGTGATCAAAATCACTATAATCCGACCGTGGCTTCCAAGTTAGCTCCAATCGAGACTGTTTGATAGCTGCAGTCCCACCTACCCAACAAGCTTGGAATCACCAGAAACAGGAGGAAGTTGGGAGTTTCACGTCTCTATACGTCGATCCGGCCTCAGTTGCAGCACAAACGACAGAGCAAGCCATATCGATGGCTATGTACACTAAAATTGTCGCCCAGGAAGCTGTAATTTGCTTTAGCTTTCGATCCTTTGATCTGATACCCAAAATCTTTAGCTTTGATACCAATTTGATATGATTCGACATAGAGATCCACACAGATTCTTGTAGAAATTACGGCAAACGGAAATTCTTATTGCAATAATCTAAACAACTCACACAATTACAAAAGATAAGCACCTATAGTTTGAGAGTTAGACGATCTCTCTCACTTCCTACAATTTGAGAGGTATGAAATCTCTTCCAAACCCTAGACCTAAGACTCACAATCCAATCTTATGCCTCCTCCTAACCTTACACATAACAAGCTTATTTATATACCCAACAGTAATAGTAATAAATGGTCAAATTGCCCTTAGACGTACAAAAGACAAATTTACCCTTATGATGGGTGCCCTCGTAACAAAATAGTCATTAAAGCCTACAAAGCAATTGAAGGATATAAATCCAACTAGCGCACACACACACACACACAAATTAAAACAAGAATTTTCCTGAAACTCAGTATTTAATAATTATTTTACATGCCTCAAGCTTCTCATACATGTAACCCGCAAAATACCCTAAATAAAAAACTCCTTCAGATCCTACTAGATTTAGTCAAAGTCTGCACGCTCCAATTTTCTCACCACAAATAGTAGAAAGAAACTTTAGGTCACATAATTTCGATGCACATACATCCACACGAGAAAAAAAATATGAGAAAACGAGAGGAGAAGATGTAAGACTGCCGAGCAAATAAATGAAAGCAATTAGGAAAACCATATATTATCAGGATCTAAACATTATAGCAATCAGACTGTACTGATTGGTACGGATGGAAAATAGACAATCATTCAATGCCTAAAGATAGCACCTGTGGTAAGGAACAAGAAAGATCTATAGGAAACAATGACACATATTTATGCAGAGACAAAACATCCAAATTATACCAACGACCTCTCAAAGATAACAAGCACTAACAGATTATTTCAAGAAACAAATACTGAAAAATAAATTCTTGGAAGAAGATAATAATCTTCATTCAAGGAAAAGATAGTAAGGTAAGAAAATGTAGACATCAAATCCAAGTGACTACAATGAATAAGTTTGCTTCAATTAACTCCTAAAAAAAATTAAAAGTAAAATAATGTATTGCAAGCACAATATCAAAGATTTAGAAGGGGGTAAAGAGACACAAGAAACCAGTTTAAAAAGAACTTAAGTTTGATACAGTATATAGTTAACAGGACTATTAAAAATGTCAAGTTCAAAACAAGGGTTTAACAATAAAATTTTAAATGAGCACTTATTTCATGATAGGAGATTACATAGATGTAATTATTCATACCAGCAGAAGCTCTAAAGCAATAGGCATAAAAAGCAGTACTGTGTCGCATCTAAATATAACTGTTGCTACAGTCTGTCAAAGAAACAGAGAAGTGTTATGAGATAGAAGCCTGCCAAAAAGATGCAAAGTAAAAGTATTCACAATTATGACATAAATATATAGCACTGCAGCGTTTAAAAAATGTTTATATTAAAAATATATGCTACATATACGCCTATTCATATGAATTACTTGATTTGTAGCAGGTATTAGTCTCCTAAATGGAAATTTCAAAATCATAGATTAACGAAATTGTGCACATTATTCTATAATTATATTCCCATTCTGAAATGTGCGCACCTTTCCTGTTATTAACGTCCAAAACTAGCAAATAAAAAGGGAACATATGAAAATATGTGTAGAAAGAACTGTATATAATGAAAGACCGCCATAACAACCAAATTATTTTTCAAAACTATCCACAACCATACAAATCAGTCAACCCCAAGACTCTTACTCAACCCCTTTCATCAGCATACCATTATCATCATCATCATATCCCAACTATTTGGGCTAGCTTTCTGAATAATTCACCGTACATTTTTGGGGCATTTACATACATAGCACACAATTCGTATGTGTCTACAAATCTCACATAAAAGCTTTCATATATATACACATAAAAATCAAATCTTTAATATCACATCAAAAATAGCACTATTACCACTTCTTCAAAGAGAAATACACATTTTCATACCTAGGTCTAAAGCACCAAAGTGCTATGTATGTAAATATAAAAGTTTAGGTGTAAGATATGTAAATACATAAGAATTGTGTGCAACGTATGTAAATTTCCCTAAATTTTCATCAACAGTTGCATGTGTTATTAGCTCATAATTATAATTTATATGATCTTTATGCAATACTATCTTTGATCTAATTTGTCAACCCATGAGAATAAATAACGAAAAAAGGAGAAGCACCAAAACCACAAGAAAAAGGTTAAATCTCTATAAATTATGTAAGTTTGATATGGCAGCACTTATCTCCCCACTTCAACTCCAGGTAAAAACCAATGTATAAAAAATGTGCCTTGAAGCAAAGCAAAATATCAGGCTAACCATGTGAATGTCTTTCCTGCGAAGCAAAAGCTCACAGAAAAGCACATAGGTCATGTCACTCCGCTGCATTACTTGGCTCGGCCTCAAAACAAATTTATTATTTTGATTTCATGGTTTGATTAAAAATATGTCAAATAACACAAAGGAACTTATGTTCTTTTCTCTTCACTAATTCTCGCATACACTAATCATTACTTTTTGATAGTTCTCTTCTTCAAGCTCTCTTGTTTGATGGTTTTGTCGATTCTCACTGGTTCTTTCTACCTGGCGCTAATAGATTCACACTAACAAACTTCTTCTCAATAGTGTTCCTCAATAATTCTACACGTTTGCCAATGCACATTTTTACACTCTCTTTCTCCTCATGCTACCTCTGCATCTTAATCTCTAATTAGTTACTCAATCTCACCTGTTTTCTTGATGTTTAAATATTATTTCATAACTTCATTATTTACATGTTAGAATTTTTTGGGCTTTTAGGTAGTACCATTTTATTTGCTACAAATTATTACCTAATTTTTCTCTAGTTTAATTACTTAGGTGATCATTGTACGAACTTAGTGTGCATATATGCTATAAAAGTTATGAAAACTCTAGTTAGTAAAAAGGTTACTTTGCTTTGCCGTTTAAAATAAGAAAGACAAATCCTACGCATCACATTGCTCTTAAGGACAAAGATAATAATAACAACATTGCACTATACCAAATGAAAATTAGTTCTGATATTGCCAAAAGATATTGTTAGACTGTTAAACAATCAATTCAATAACATGAGAGAAACAAAAAATAAAAAAAACATACCAAGCATTTCAAAGTACTTGTGGCATTATCCTCGAACCAAAAACCATATGCCAAGTTAACTGCAAGCATTTCAAAAAAAAAATTTTTTTTTGAAAAAAACTTTTGAACGTTTAAACAGGTGAAGAAGATCCAGTTATTCTTCTGTTATGCCATTATAAGTTCTACAAGCATACAGCCAAGTAAACTTCATGCATTTAACCATAAAAAAATTGTAGAAAAAAATTTTACGTTTAAACAGGTAAGAAAGATAGCAGTCATTCTTCCCTTACGCTATTACAAGATCAACAAGCAAACATGGGTTTCAGCAATATTAAAACAGACAAGAAATGCCACAGTATTTATTTTTAATGTATCATGCACAATGAAAAGGAAAATTAATCATATATCTGGAAATCGGAGAGGATTTGGTTCTTTTCATATTTACCTCTCATATGAGCCGGTCACCACCTCGAAATCTTGAAGGATTTGATTGGGATGTCATAGGAAACTATTGATTGGTTTGTTCCTTTCCTATTTTATGTTTTATTTATTATTCAGAATTATTTTCGTTCCTAATTTAGATGAGATATTCTTGGTAAGTTTGTATCCTATTTGTGAATAATATAAAGTAGAAATTTTCCTCCCCAAGTAAATTCAACAATGTAAAAGAGATAAAGAGAAAAGCCAAGATATTATTTTAGCATCGAAATCCTCCTTGCAGACGCCATTCAGCCTACGAGCCCCTTCCTAACCCTAGCTCCTGCCCCATGTTCCTCTGAGATCCCACTTTCACTGTCTTTCTTTCCCAACCGCAAATCTACGAACTTTACAGTCCGATGAGATCCCTACCACCGATGTCTTCCTTTCCCAGACCTTTCGTTGCTGTCTTCCTTTCCCAACCGCATGTCTCTACGATCCTTTTTTAGTCGCAGGTCTCTACGATCCTTTCCCAATGATCTGATCAGGGTTGGTTGAAGCCTCTCAGCCATAAGTCTCTAAGATCCTTTCTCAATCGTGGGTCTCTACAACCCATTCCCATCGATCTAATCGGAGTCGGTTGAAGCCAGTCAGTCGCAGATCCTTTCCTTGCCTAGAAGTACCAACCCTCCTTTGTCGCACGTCTCTTGTTGTCCCCGAACATCCTAGCAATAATCAAAATTACTCCCTGCAGCCCCTTACGCCACCTACAACAGCGGAAGCAAGCAGTTTCGATCAATTTCAAAACAGTAACTAGAAGCGAACCAAAATACACTTAGGGATGATGACAAAGTACAGGATGAAGACATCAAGTTCCACTCTGAATGTGAATTTCGAGTCGGAGACCAAAGATTCTATCCAGACTACTCGTGAACGCTCAAATTTTATCACAAATCATAAACAAAATGGCCACAACTTTTTTCAATAATCAAAATACGTGTTTATGTACACATTTGTGATAAAGGAATAGAAGGCCATCTCACTGAAAGTGACAGTTCTTGAGATCACTGACCCTAACCACCGTATATGGAAGAATAGAGACCAAACGAGTATGTCTTGCCTAATGAACTCAATGACAACAGAAGGGGGAGAATTTTTTGCTCTATAAAACGACCAAAGAAATCTGAGAGGCTACAAGAGAAATATATTCCAATAGTGAGAACACTGCAGAGTTGTTTGAGATCGAAACCAAGCTTCATGACATCCTTCAAAGAGAGTTAAGCATCACCTAATACTTAAATACCCTAACAAAGTATTAGCTACAATTGGATATGATTGAAAGTCATGTGTGGAAATGTCTACAAAATGACATGATAACTAAATCCATCATGAAGAAGAAGGAGACCATCCAATTCCAAGTAGGGCTGACTCGGGAACTAAATGAGGTGAGAGGGAGGATCACGGGAACAAAGTCTCTTCTATCTCCCCGTGAAGCATTTTTTGAAGTCAGGAGAGAAGAGACTCAGAGCAGAAAGAAGCTAATGTTGATCGAAAATGAGAGTTCACCAAGCATTGAAAGTTCAGCTTTGGACGCCCATAATTCTCCTCATGACTCAAAGGTCACGAGAAATCATCATACATGTGATTATTGCAAGAAGATTGGGCATACCAAAGATAAATGTAGGAAGCTAAATGGGAAGCATGTTGATTGGAAACCAAGCCAGAGAAGGAAGGATCCAGAGAGAAAGGCTCCCACATCTGAAGCATCGACCGAAACATTCACCAAGGAATAGCTTGAAGTACTAAAAAGAACTCCTTGGAAATAATTCAGAGTAGCATACCAACCTCCTAACACACAAAGATGATATATTCTTCTCCCATCTTGCAGTAATGGGTGATTCAGCTTCTGATCATATGACCGGAGATCATATAATCTAGTCAACTATCAAGAAGCTTCTACATCTAGATCAGTAAAACTTGCAGACAAATCATAGAGAAAAAATTTTAGGGAAAAGAGATTTTGAGCTCTCAGAATATTACTCTTTCCTTTGTCAGATATGCTCCACAATTGGATTGCAATTTGATTTCAATCAATAAACTTACTCATGATATGAAATGTATAATACAACTCCTTGCAAACTATTCTGTATTTCAAGTGGTGGAATCGATAAAGGTGATTGATAGTGCTAAAATACAACAATGTTTATATCTGCTTAAGAAAAATCTCTCTAAACACAAAATTGATCTCATCTTCATATAACCCCCAAATTTTTTAGTTTGTTGAGTCTATGCCTGTCGAAAAACAGTTCATGTTATAGCATTGTAGTATGGTTCATCCGAATTTCAATTATGTTGTTGAGTTGTATCTATATTTTTTTTTACCAATGTAAGACTTATCATCTTCTCAAACACGCTAAAAATAGTTCTCGTGATTCTATATAAACCCGCACTTCTTTTTTCTAAAATCCACAGTGATATTTAAGGACCTTCGAAGGTGAATATCTAAAGTGGGGCTAAATGATTTGTCTCGTTTATTAACAATGCTAGACCTACTTAGGTATTCCTAATGAACAAAAATTATGAAGCAATCAAAATCTTCCAAACGTTTCATGACATAATTCAAACTCAATTCTCATGCAAAATTCAGATCTTCAAAGCTGATAATGCAAAAAAATAATTTAATTCCATCACTAGGTCATATCTTTCAAAAACTAAATTTATTCATTTGAGTTCATATATTAACACCATACAATAAAATGAGAGAGCAGAGAGAAAGAGCGTGCATTTACTAGAGGTATCCATCTCAATTATAATTTCTCGTCGAGTTTTAAAATATTTTTTAGGGGAAACAGTTCTAACTGCAACATATTTTATCAATTGAATGCTTAATCAAGTTCTTAACTTTGAAACACCACTTTATATTTTGATGATTATCCATTCACACATCACAGTTTTCTCTCCCACCATACCATTTAAAATCTTTGGGTGCAAATCAATTGTTCCCATTTATTCCCCAACTCAAACAAAACTTGACCATAAATCTACTGAATATATTTTCATTGGTTATGCCTCCAACCAAAAAAGGTATGTGTTACTCTCCTATTACCAGAAAACACTATAATTTCATGATTATCACATTTTTTGAAAATCATTGTTGGGGGGGGGGGGGGCCCTACTCTTCCACCTGACCCTCCTACTCATGTTAAGGATGTCCAACTAACCCAACCTGAAATCCATAAAAAAACTTCGTGTGTATACTAGACGAAAAAAATCTTAACCGAGTTAAACGCAACTTAAAATACATAAAATAAGAACAATTGTGCATTCATAACAAGGGATTAAATAGAGTATTACAACGTTTTACAAACAAACCACTATACTTCTTCAATATTCTTTTTCTACCAATAGGAGCCTAAATAAGGTCCAATTCTCAACACGTTCTCAAGATGGGAAAAAGATATCCACAAGGCCCTTTTGTCACATAACCTAGACAAATCTAATGAACTCAGTCCTTTAGTGTGGAGACATCCACTTGCTCTCCAGTGGCTACATGACTCAACTCCATAATTTTGTTATTCCGCTCTTCCATGATGAAGAATCTATCAATCTCCACATGTTTGGTTCTATCGTGTTGCATCGGGTTGTTGGCAATGTTGATTGCTGACTTGTTATCACACCACAATTTCATTTGAAGTCCTTGGTCCACCATGAGATCAATCAACTAAAGATGCTCTCCGTCACATCATCTCGATAACTCCTAAGGTATGGCCCTGTACTCTACCTCAGTTTTTGACCTCGCTACTACATAGTATTTCTTACTCTTCTAAGAGACCAAGTTGCACAATATGAACATGCAGTATTCTAAAGTGGATCTTCTGTCATCTGCACAACTTGTCCAGTCAGCATCACAATAACACTTATTGTTTGCATGCTCATTCTTCATGAAGATCAACCTCTTCACTGGTGCACTCTTCAGGTACCTCAGAATCTGATATACCGCATCCATATGGCCCTTCCTAGGATCATGCATGTAGCGGCTTACCACGCTCACTACAAAATAGATGTCGAGTACAAGATGACACAGATGGATCAGACGCCAATCTATGGTACCTCTCACGATCAATCGGCTTCTCTGCCTCTATACTTAGCTTGGCCTTTTGGTCAATTGGAGAGATTAAAAGTTTGCACCCAAAATGTTTGTTTCCGTGAAGAGATCTGGTACATATTTTCTCTAGGGCAAGACCATCCCCTCAGGGCTACAGTTCACTTCAATTTCAAGAAAGCATCTGAGCTGTCTAAGATTCTTCACCTTAAATTCATTGCCCAATCATACCTGTACTTTGTCAATCTTTGACTCATCATCACTATTGACAATGATGTTATCAACATATACAGCAAGTATAGTGATGTGATCTTGATATTGTCAAAAGAACACTGTATGTTCTGCATTGACCTGTTGATATCTCATGTCCACCATAGTCTTTCTAAACTTAACTAGGCTCAGGGAGACTGCTCAAGTCAAACAGTGACTTCCTAAGCCTACACACCTTGCCCACGACGTATAATGTATTGAATCCTCATGATATCTCCATATATACGTCCTCCAATAACTTATCATGAAGAAATGCATTCTTCTCATCGAGTTAGTGTAACCTCTACACATCATTCACTCCAATAGAAATCAGTGTCCTCACTGTGCTCAACTTTACTATTGTTGTAAAAGTATCATCATAGTCAATGTCATATGTCTGATTGTACCCTTGCGCCACCCGTGGGCCGTTGTGCCTTATACCGCTCCGCCTTTCCTTCCGTAGTTTGCTTCACTATGATGATCCACTTGCACTCAACTGTTTTTTTCACTATTGGTAGTGACACTATCTCCCTTCGGTTTTTATCGAGAGACCAAAGTTTTTCGTGCATAGCTACTTTCCACTTAGGATCCTCCTTACCAACCTACCAACAATTAGGTATAGAGATAATGTCCAAAGAGTAATAAATGCTCCATGTAAATATGATATGTTAAATATAAAACAAAATTAGCAATATCGTGTTCCCATCCAAAACGATCATAATGATGTCTCGCATCGTTATGAGATTTCCTCCTTAAGTTGTTGTTTTTTGGTGGTGGTGGTGGGGGGGGGGGGGCGAATCATCTCACCTAGGAGTTCTTAGTTGAATGTGGATGATGTAGGTGTCTTAAGATTCGGGGAAGGCTGGGACAAGAGACTAGCTTCCACAAGTGGCAATGCAGACACAATTCCCTAGTATGCATCATTAGCTCACCATCAGCCTAAATCCCACCACCTCTGAGTTCACTCTCCTCATTTTCTAATTCATCAACTGATTCCATCTACATCACAAGACAATGTATTACTCTCACGTGTACCACTCTCTCACTATTGCAACTCACCGTCTAGTTTCATATCTTCAATATCTAGTGAGTCACTGAAGGGTGAGGTCACCCTCTAGGAGTAATGCAGTTCAAATTCTCTAAATAACACATTTATGCCCACAAATAGTTTATTCTTTATCCGGCTTCAGCAGAAATAACCCCCCTGAGTAGCAGAATAACCTACAAACATACATTTCACAGCTATGAAATTTAGCTTCCCTACTGATGGTATGTTATCCTTCACAAAACATAAAAGTCCAATCAACATCAATGGGAGAATCTCACTATTATCAACAACATCTGACAACGAGACTTTCAATCCAACACCCTCGATGACATCTTGTTGATTAATTAAGCAGTTGTCAACCGCTTGCCATATAAGTGCTTTGGGATATTCATTGCGATAATCATGCTTCGGGCAACCCCAAGGAGTCAATTCTTCTTCTCTGCTACTCTATTTTATGTTTGTGTGTATGGACATATGGCTTGATGTTGTATCCCTAGGCTAACAAGTATTCAACAAACATTTTGTTGGCATACTTTGTCCCATTATAAGATCTCAATAGCTTCACTACTGCACCACATTTGAGTCTAAATTATCTTGTGAAAGTCTTTAAATCAAGCAAATGCGTCACCCTTATTTTTTATCAAATAATCAAGTAACACAAAAAAACAATCAAGAAAGGTCACAAAATATCGATAACCATATAGATCGCCTCTACTCTCACGGCTTCTTCATCGCTTTCTTCTACATTTTCTTCTTGAATTCGGATTTTTGAGTGTCGTCTCCAATAAATCTCTGATTAAACAACTAAAACAAATAACTCTTTGATCATAGGACTACGATCGAAGTTTCTTTCTTTTCTCAAGGGCAGAGTCGTCTAACGAAGGGATCCCCTTGTAGATTCTTCAGGATATCAACCGCCATGATACTCTTTAGGCTGAGATTCTTGTCTTGGGATGAATGATGTAGTTGGACGATGGGATCTCCCAAAGGCCGCTCTAGGATGTCGATTGTCGTGAAGTTCCTCATTGAGATGTTCCTTAGGGACCTATTCTTGTCGTATTTTATCAATAGTAGATGTCTGGGAGCAAAAACTAGTTGTTGTACCTTTTTGCTTCTCTCTTAATTTTCTCTCCTTGAAACTTTATCATTATGTCGAGACTTTTCGGCAGTGGATTCTTGGTCTCGCAATTCAGGTGTCACGCTCCAATGTTCACCGAGCAGGGCTTGGTTGAATTTACCTGTTTAAGCTTTAACAAGTCTTTCATGCTTCTTTTCATTAATCATTCTTGTTTAACAACCTTCAGGACATTATGAACTCGTGCAGATAAAGTTTCAAGTTGTCTCTTTTTTCAACAGGAGTTTGAAATCATTGGTTCTAGAAAAAATGTTTTACTTCAATAGTAGTGTTGTTTCTTTTGACCCAATTTAAGTTATCAAACTTATTGAGGATCGGAATACTTGCTTCTAGATATCGAATAAAATGTACTGCAATTTGTTTCAATTATCATTGTTGAGTCATTCTATCTATATTCATTTTTCTTTGTTGTCTCTTAAGCAGCTTTTCTACAGATAAGGAAGCTTCAACATCATACTTTCTTGATGCGTAGCGTTTGACGGGCAAAATGGGTACATCAATAGGTGATAGAGAAACCTTTTGCTCTAAGACACTTCTTTTTTAGGCTGGAGCTTCAGGATTTGTCAACCTACTGAATACCGTTTCTTTTACAAGGAGCCTTTTTAGTAATAGTTGTGACCTCCACGAGCTTTATTCTATGCACAAGCTAGTAAGCACAATGTCAGTAGTTATAGGATGAGATTTCTTAGGATGATCTTAAGCGGAAATGTCGTGACCAAGTATGGCGGCCGTAGCAACTTTGATAGAGAATTTTAGGCTACCGAAATGAATGATCGCTCTAGTGTTCCCGCGGGTGATAACAGCTTTAACTAGGCGGATGTTAGCTTCAGACCCAAGTTAAAAAGTGAAAACAGTGTTTTAAAGATCTGTCTTGCATAAATGAAAGAGAAATCAATTAATCAATAATATACATTTATGCCTCACACTTTAAAAAATGCAAAGACGGGATAACATAATAACATAGACATTGACTATTTTATTAGGACTTTAAATTTTGATTTCGCTATAGACTTACAGCAAATATATTACAATCATAACTAGCCAAAGATGAAATAAAAAACTTCTCTAGCGGAGACGCCAGTAATCTGTGGGCCTCGAAAATTATGATCGCTTCTCCTAGAATTCTCTGCATTATTTTTTTTATTTATTTATTTTTTTTAGTGAGTTTTGGATGGTCAAATTTTCAAAATGCATTTTAGATTGTAGATAAGACACTAACTGGACATTTTACCCTCCTTTTGAGAGAAATTTTTGATTTGGGGTCGAGGTTTCTAATACACACAAGCCCCTATTGTTAACCTGACAACGGTAGAGCACTTTTGATTAGTGCCTATCATTAAAATTGAATATTCAAACATATAATAAAAGCAGATTTAGCATTTAAAATTGTAAAATGTATCACTTGAAACTTAAAGTGGATGGTTAGGAAATTAAGATGATACCCGATCAAGATCTCGTGGTTCCATCGTCACGGGTAATCGTGGTCCTTGATCCCATGGTGAAACAACTTGACCTAACCTGACTAAAGAATTCTTGTCAGCAATTATTGATCGCATCGTCCAAGAGAACCTTATAGATCTAGGGTGGATGTTTGTCTAAGAGGACAAACTTAAGTCCACATAAACTAACAAAAGACTTTATGACAATCAATTGTACTCTTATGGTTCACAACTCAAATGATAGAAAGTCGTTGGGGAACATAAAAGTTACAAACAAGACCGTAATAAAATGGTGGCATTTGCGGCAATCATCCTGTTAGAGTGCTCTGGTCATAACCACTATTTTGCGGTGTCATTTCACGGAAAAATTACAGAGACATAAGACTCATGTCACGTCCTTACTAACATGTGATTGTTTTGACTGTGAATATATGGATAAACTTGATATGGAGCATTAGCTCTTTATAAACTGAAATAAATCAAAAATTTGTCACCCTCGACAAACTATTGCAGAGGATGTATGTGGTTTGCTTTAAATCTTAAGTGATTTAATTTTAACAACGAAGAAATTTTTAATTTTGAACATTGTTGACATTGTACAAATTACAGAATATCAAGTTCATATACATGTTATTTGAATTTATACAAATGAATTTGAAGCATAATTTTCAAAAATAACCCCTCTGGTTGAAATATTATGTCAACTCGAACATCATCTGGAAGTTAAGCATTTTAAACTTTTATATTTGAATTGGGGCATTTAGTTTTGTTAGTTTAGACTTTAGCGTATGAGTTATGTCAACTCCTGTCTTTACAAGGAGGATCAGGGACTAGGTCATTTGGACTTGTAAATTTTTATTTTAAAATTTGAACATTTCTTTCAAAATTACTAGACTCGTCAACTCTAGTCCTTATGAGGAAGGGGATTGAACTAGTTAAATGGGACTTACAACACTATCCAATAAACAAAAGATTCTGCCTAAGCCGTGCAGCATTCGCAAACCAAATATTTGAGCATTCAATACATTGTTTGGAACATATGCAGGTGTTTGACTTTATAAGTTAGCACACTTTCAAGGATTTTGCATGCTTTGAGTGAGTTAGATGCCAGTTTAAAATGTGTTTGCATGGCGAATTGTTTCATAAATGGGAATCTGCATCAATTGAAATTATGCATAGTTGATTCATTTATGTAGATATTCTAAATTTACATAATTTTAAAATATCCAAATTTTAACCCATCCAAGTTCTAAAATACTTCCATGCGTCTCCAAGTGTTCCATTTCATACTTTATTAGAAAATTTCTTAAAATTTGTATGCCTTGAAATTATTCAAATTTTGAGATATTTCCAAAACTACTCTTCTGCTCGCTAGCAGAAACATGGCGAATTCGGTAGCGAGGTTTTGAAATTTCAAAATTTTCAAATTTAAAAAAATTTTAAACACTATGAGTCGAAATTTAAAAGCCCACTTTAAAATATTTTAAAGCCCAATGAGCCTAAATCTCAAAAGCTCGAGGCTTTAATACTCTTTTGAAAACCTAAGAGCTTATATTTTAAAAGCTCAAATTTTTTAATTATTTTAAAATTTCAAATGGTTCACATTCTACTTTTATATTAGAAGTCAATTTTCCAAAATTTTAATTTATGTACAAGTCTAGATCACTAATAAATTTTGATAACTTCCCAACATCAACCCCCGTAAAAGATGCCAGCCATCCCAGGTATCTTGAAAGAATCGTTGGTCAGTGTCATAAGACACTGTGGCCGGAGAGTAAAAAGAATATTTATCCCATGATATCGAAATACACGAGGGGCCTTCAATAAACCTACAAAAAATGTTAGTCACAAATCAACATTCCCCAAATGATAATTTATTTTCCCCAAAGGGTACTTAATTCCAACAAAAGGCTACTAGCTTTTCTCACGGACGGGTATTTCAAAACACCATTTTTTTAAAATAATTCTCCAAACGAGTTCGCGATTCCCTATTGTACACTTCTCGAATGAAAGTTTCCGAAAATTTCTAAATTACCCTAAAGTTATACCTTTTCGAGCTTTGATGACATTGATTGTGACAACGATGAATAATGATAAAATAAAAGTACAACACATTTCTCTTTTTTTATTACAATACAGAGAAACAGTAAAAAAAGGTAATAAAAAAACAATAATAACAAAGCAGAAAAAAGATGGGCAGAAAGGCACTTAAAATTGGCTCGAGTAGGATGTGTGGGCTCGAATAAAGATAGCAAGGGGGGCTCTGTTTGGCAACAGGAAAGGAATCACGTAGCATAAGAGGCATTCGAGTGGAGCTAAGGCAATGCCAGAAGAGGACTCACAGTGACGGTAAGGAGTACCAATCGACAGAAGGGTAGGGCAAAGAAGCTTGGCGACTTCGTGTGGGCTCGTCGGATCACACGAAGCGCTTCAGTGTTCGAGATTGATCTCGGGATTGTGCAAAGAGGCACGGGGGCTGGTGCAGAGTGAAACTGTGCAAGGCATAGCGTTCAATTTGGTCGGAGTGTGAAGACTGGTTTTGGGTTGCGAGAGCAGAAGGTCGTGACAGGTAGGAAAGCTAGGGTGTGGGCTTTCTCCATCTATCTCCATGGTTTTCAAATAGGAATAGTGCAAAAGGAGAAGAAAGATGGGAGTTTTGGGTCTCTGTATGCTGGCAATCCCGTCGTTGCCTTATCAGTTAGCGCTAATCACAACTACCTGGCGAGGGATCGGGAACGAGAGTAGGCGAGGGTTTTGCAGAAGAGAAACTTTGATGGCCTGTGAATAGAGGGAAGGGACAACAGAAAGCTATGATCTTAAACATGTAGGACATGGGTTTCTTGTGAATTCTTCATTTTATTTTTTTATTGTTTTTTTTTTATTTTGGTTGGGGAACAAGAAAGAAACACATAATAGGAAAAGGAGAGGACGAGCGAGAGATTTCAAACATGTGAATAAAATGAGGTAAAATTGACGTTGCGGGTTTCAAATCAGAATATACGAATGAAGCAAAAGTTGAACTATGGAAGCAAACAGGACAGCAAGGAGTAGAACACAAACGATAAGGAAGAAGTGGAACGAGATGTGAATGAAAATGGAAAAGTTGCTTTGTTTGTAACTGGCAGCGAACGAGGAAACAATTATTCCTTTGAACGAGCTCCAACAGGCGGGATGCGGAAGTAAATAAATCTTTAAGTTAATTACTTCAGCTTTAACTAATATAATTTAATTAACCCCCCCCCCCCCCTTCTCGTTTTACATTCAACAAAGTCAAGAAGGGAATTATATGGCTAAAGCTATATCCCGACACAAAACAAGTTGTTGATATATTCCCCTTGTACAACAACAACAACAACAAAGCCTTAATCCCACTAAGTGGGGACGGCTACATGAATCCTTTTTCTCCATTGCGTCCTATTTGGTGTCAAATTTTCGTTTAATTCTAATAAATTAAGATCATTTTTTATGCAATATGCCCAAGTTTTCCTAGGTCTACCTCTTCCTTTCTTAATATAAGTTGTATCTAAAACATCTACTCTCCTAATCGGATCATCAGGTGGTCGACGTTTAATGTGACCAAACCATCTAAGGTGACTCCCACTAATTTTATTTGTCGCTGGTGCAACACCAACCCTATTACGAATATATTCATTTCACATTTTGTCTCTAAATGTAAAGCCACTCATCCACCTAATCATTCTCATCTTGGCAACACTTAACTTAGCATTATGCTTCTCTTTTAAAGGCCAACATTCAGCACCGTAGAGCATTGCAGGTCTCACCACCATCTTTTTATGCAATATGCCCAATTTTAAGCCTATTACGGATATATTCACCCTTGTAACACCTCAAAATTCAATAGCAAGCTTGGTCTACAGCATCTACGTCCCAGCTTGAGGGAGAGCGTGGAAATCTGAGAAAAGTTGGTTCTTTTCATGTTTACCTCTCTCATATGGGTCAGCTAAACCTCCAAATCATGGAGGATTGATTGAGATATCTTAGGAAACATTCGATTAGTTTATTCCATTCTTGTTTTATGTTTTTTATCTTTTATTGAAAATTAATTTGTTTCCTAATTTAGGTGAGATATGTTTAATAAGTGTATAAATAAGGAGGGATTGATTTCCCTAAATATATGAACCCTATTTATAAATAATTCACAGTAGGAATTTTCCTCCCCAAATAAATTCTACAATTTTTGTATACTTAAGTAACTATTGTGAGAAAATACAGGTGTCTACAGAAAACGGGAGACTGGCGGAAGTTTGAATTTAGTAATATTAAATTTTGGGGTGCTGAATATGTAAATACCAAACTTTCAAGTGCTATGTATCTAAATACAAAACTATTTTATTCCAACATTGACCTACATAGTTAAGAAGGGCAAGGCCCTCAACAAAAGTAACCATTTAAAAGATCTATAGATTACTCAACCCAGAAAAAACAAAGAATAAATCTGTGGAAATCTAAAAAGATTTAGTTCTTTTCATAGATACCTCTAATGTGGGCCAACCACAACCTCCAAATCTTTGGAGGGTTTGTATGGGATATCTTAGGAAATATTTGATTTAGTTTATTTCCTTCCTATTCTATATTTTTTTTCTTTTTTATTCATAATTAATTCATTTCATAATTTATGTCAGATATGTTGATAAGTTTCCAAGTAAGAAGGGATTAATTTCTCTATATATACCTACGTGTGAATAATACAACAACAACAACAAAGCCTTAATTCCACTAAGTGGGGTCGGCTACATGAATACCTTTTCTCCATTGCGTCCTATTTAGTGTCAAATTTTCGTTTAATTCTAATAAATTAAGATCATTTTTTATGCAATAAGGCCAAGTTTTCCTAGGTCTACCTCTGCCTTTCTTAACATAAGTTGTATCTAAAACATCTACTCTCCTAATCGGATCATCAGGTGGTCGACGTTTAATGTGACAACCTACTTGTGAATAATGAAGAGAAAAAATTATTCCTCCCCGAACCTGTTGTTCTACATGGTATTACAGCCAATGGCCTTAACCCTTGATCCCCCGTGTAGTCGAACCTCCTTCTTGCTACTCGAAACTTGTCTGACCTCTGCCAGAGTCGAAAAATCCCTTCAACTAGAACCGGAACCTCTCCTGCTAGAGCAAGAATCTCCACTATCAAAAGCTAGACAACCTTCTTGGAGGTGTCTCCCTGATCCTCTGGAGCATCTCCCACTAGCAAGCCTACAGAACTTCCTTCTGGCAACCCTACCAGATCTACCCTAGCAGGCAGAGTAGCCAATTCTTTCAGTCATTCCTCTGCAGTAGAAAACAGCTGCAAGAACTCATTCTAGTCATTTGAACTTCTCCACACAGTCGTCGAAACTTCTCTAGAAATCCACCAGTCCATCCCTGCAGTTTTTTCCTCGCTATATGTGCTTCCTCCACTAGAAGGATCCACAAATCACGCTTGCTACAAACACCGAATTTATGATTCCGAAGAAACGAAAGGTTTTAGAACAATTATATAGAGCAAGATGGGATCCTGAGGATGGTGTTGAAAGCATTATAATATCCCCAACAAAGGAATTAGCAGGGCAACGTTTTGAAGAATTGAAAATAATAGGAAAGAATCATACTCTTAAAGTACAGGCCCTCTAATTGATTGTCCCAAAGATGTTGATGCCTAAAAACATCACCTTAATTCACTTAATAACTCGATATGGACACCCAGTCTTCTCCTTAAGCACATGAATGAGACACCAAACTTTGATTTTTAACAACTTCAGGATACAATTTCTTGTTTTGGATGAAGCTAATAGCATGTTTGATAAGAAGTTTGAAGGAGAATTAAATGCAATCATCTCTTATCTTTTCTAAAAGGAGACAAGCCTTCCTCTTCTTTGCAGGAAAGTTTCTTTCCTCTTTGATCTCAAAAGGCAGCTCTGCTCCACCGACCTTTCTGTCCCAACAGAGGCCTTCTCCTGTTGTCCCGAAACTCTCCCCACCATAACTCTTCCCTGCAGGCAGCCCTTCGCAGCAGTCAACTTCCTGCAGTTCTCTGCATCCACTCCAGCCTGGCTTTCTTCCCAGAGCCGGAATTCTCCTTACTGCCAGCAAAATCCTTCCAATCCAGAAAGCCCTCCCTGCAGCAAAAAACCCTTCCCTGAAGGCCCCTCTGCTGGAAACCATTTCCTGCAGCCGGAAACCATTCCCTGCAGGTCTTCTTCCTCGGCAGAACTCTTAAGTGGCAGCTGCCCTTCCCACTTGCTCAAGCCAACCAACGCTTCTCTGCACCTGCCTTTGCTTCTCATCTACCATTTTTTTTTTTCAATTCACTGAAGTTTTTTCCTTTGAATTCTTGTAAACCTTGAGAGCTTTGAGAGGAGAAGACAATCTCTTCATTGTGGCTGAAGCCTATCTAAACCAGAGTCTGTAGATCATCATCCCAGAAGCCAGAAGATCCAGATTTAACCCGATTTCAAGAGCCATTGTCTTCCCTTTCCATCCTCCGCTGTCATTTCTTCGTTGTCCTCCACTAGAGCAGCCACAAGTCTTTTTGTAGGCCCTCCTTCGAAGCTTACTCCCTACAGCAAACCCTCCAATGAAGCTTATTCCTGTATTAAGCGCTCTCCGAAGCTTTTGCCTGCAGCACTTGATACTGGAATACTCCTTGTAGGCTGCAAAACTCCATGCATGCCTTCCTATGTTCACTTTCGCCGTCAGAACTCTCCCTTCATCCGGAATCCATATAAAGCAAGTCCTGCTCCGCCTTAATCTTTTAGCTGATCTGCAAGCGCTCCTTCAAAAATCCTCCACTTCTTTCTAGTACCAATATTCTCCCTGTAGAATCTCCTCTGTTCAATTTCTGCTGCCAAAATCTTCCTAGCAGCAGACCCTCCTCCGCCGGAAACTATTGCCTCCCCTCACGGAAACTATTGCCTCCAGGAAACCGAAACTTCCTCAGCCGGATTTCTCCCTTCATGCCCTTTAGTAGCTCCTCCTGGCACCAAAAATTCTCCCTAGTATAGGCCTCTTCGAAATTCTCCTTGCAGCCAGAAGCGTCCTTTTTGCAAACCCTCCTCCAAAATTCTCCCTGTAATCAATCTTCCTACTGCATGCAATCTGCCAGAGCTTCTCCCAGCTGCATGCCTTTTCTCAGTTCTTCCCTACAGCTATTCTTTCTCTTTCCCTGCAGACCACACCATATAGCTTTCCCAGCAGGTTGTCTACTTCCCCACATGCTTCCCTATAGCATTACCTGCAACAACCTTCCATCTACCAACCGAAACTACAGAAACTGCAGTTAAAGACAACCGCAAGAAGCATTACTAAATATTATTGGGGTTGATAACAAAGTTCGGGATGAATACTACTCTACAGGTAATTCAGAGCAACACAGCAACCTCGTGGCAATTCAGAGCAACACAGCAACCTCGTGGCACAACAAGATAATGGAGTCAGGGAAGGCAATTAATAGTGTTGAAATGCACCAAAGCTCTTCCTTCCAGGAACTCAGTATTCAATACTAAGCTTGGTCTCTATAACATGTACGAGCGAGCTTAGGGGGGCGTAGAAATATGAAACGAATTAGTTTTTTTTATATATACCTCACTCATGTGGACCGGCCACCACCTCCAAACCTTGGATGATTTGTTTGGGATATCTTAGGAAATATTTGAATTAGTTTATTTCATTCCTTTTTATGTTTTTCTATTTTTTATTCAGATATACTTTCTTTCCAAATTTAGGTGAGATATGGTCGGTATAATTCTAAATAAGGAGGGACTGATTTCTCTATATATAAGTTCCATAGTAGTGAATAATGAAGAGAAGGAATTATTCCTCCCCAAACCAATCTTTCTACAAAATTAATGGTATGAATTTGATAAACGATTGAATCTCAACGAAAAGGAAGGCATTTACATACATACCACAAAATTCGTATGTATTTACATATATAACACCTATACATTCATATTTACATGTATACCACTTAAATATTTAATATCACATCAAAAATATCACTATCACAACCTTTTTTAAATTGAAATACACATTTTCATGCATAGATTTATGACACCAAGGTGTTATAAGTGTAAATAATCAAACTTCGGTCAATAGATATGTAAGTACATAAGAACTGTGTGGAATGTAGAAATTTCCCAAATAAGAACAACAAGAAAATAAAAACACTAGAATCTCAAAGTCTGGTTAAACCCAATTTATCGTTTAAGGTAGGAACACTTAGTGAAATCCACAGCAGAGGCTGCTGTCTTGTATTCAGTACAACATACATATAATCTATACTCAGCTATGTAGAAAACGCCCAACTGGGAAAAAAATTATCACCTAAAATAAAAGCCAATATGTTCGGTAGGGGGCGTGTTGAATAGAACAGCAGATGAAACTGTGTAGCAGTCAACATTGCAAAGAATGCTTCTACATGAAAACCAAATTTCCTTCTAACCTGTATAAAGTATAAGAAAAATAAGCCATCAATCAAATACAGTACATAAAAAATTTAAGTTTATTAAATCCACAAAACAAGCTCAAAGATAGTACATCAATTCGTTTTACATATGCATTGAAAGTAAAAAATATATATTTTTCCAACTATTTTATGACCAATTATATCCTTACAGCTCTACAATGACATCTGGAGTTATCAAATTTACCACACAATTTGATTCATGCTATCCATATGATCCATTCAGCCAAGCAATGAGATAGCTAGGGTGGGGGGGTGGGGTGACACGTACCTTGATCCTAAAGAATCTTAAAGCTGACAAAACCAAGCAACCTAACACCAAGCGTACTGGAAACAACATAAAGAGAAAAATCAGTTAACTTCATTTAAAAGCAGCTAACTTATGTTTTGTAAGAGAAAACGGAAAAGCATTCACAAGGTAAACTGCTCAACCATGCAGCTACACTAATCATCCTTTTAAATATACAAGGCTCACACAATAGATCATAGAAAATATGTACAATAATCCAGAAAAAATTACAAAGCAGGTAACTCGTGTTTGCAGTAAAGAAAGGACAATAAAGCATTCAGCAGGTGACATGCTTAACCATCATTATACATAAAATATTCAGAACATCAGAAGCCTCCTAAATTCAATAAATCATAGAGAAAATGTTCAAATAACAATATTGAAAAGAACTGTTACTTTATTGAAACAAATAATTAAAATAAGCATAAAATAAATTCTAGATATATATATATATATATATATATATATATATATATATATATATATATATATATATATATAATTTTTTTATTTTTTTTAAATTTTTTTTTAAATTTATTTTTTTATTTTTTTTTATATATATCTAATTTATTTGTACATGAACTCTAGAGTAGCACGTAAAAAACAGCAATATAAAAGCCGCTATGACAGCTGATACAGCACAGCAGTAACACATTATAAGATGGACCTATAAGCAAACTATAGATCTTTGCTGCATCAAATAATTGCATTGCTGCAACCACCGGTGCTGCCAAAATTGATACAATAATAGCCCCTGCATAAAAATATGAACAAATAGTCAATTCTTATCAAGACAATACTTCTAGAGAAATAAAAGTTCCTTGGCATATTTGTCAGAAAAAATATCTATCCAAATAAAAAACATGAGTACAAAAAAATTTAACAAAATATTTCATCGCCAAGGCAATTATCATCTATAATCAAAATATTGCATTAAAAATACTATATGTGGTGCCATAATCTACTAGAAAAACTACACGTAAATCCAAAAACAAAAAGTTGCTCAAAAAATAAATCCTAGCAATATTTTCCATATTATTCTCTTGCAAGAAACAGCATAAAGAAAATGACAAAATAATAAAGAATATCTTATAATCTAAATAACTTATGGGCTTGCTGAAAAACATAATGTCAACAGATATAAAATAGATTCAAATGGACAATCATTGACGATGTGTTACTTTGCTTAGTTCTTTTTATCCATGTCTTCACAGAAAATTTAAATCAGTTGACAAGGAGAAGTCTGGAGAAGGAAACACTAGTAGTTGTGATCTGTTCTCCATTTTTTTTTTTTTTAATACAATGTTTAACGGGTGCCATGATAAAAAAGCAGAAAAGATTTTCAAGGAATAATAGGCACATGATTTTTTTCATTTTCAAAATGACTTTTTAGAGATGAGTAACAGATAAAACAAACTATAAGAATCAAATGTTACTATAGCTAATATTTCATTAAATTTCTTTCTAGAGAGCTGCTGATGAGAAAAGTTAATATATCTCACCTACAAAATGCTCCACAGAAAAGAGCAAAATCCATGGCCTCATACACGAGCAGATATTACCATATGATATCCATACTTCTCAAATTCATTATTTTCATGTCCCATAATATTTTTTTAAGAATCGCTCATTTTGATTAAGGGTAAGATTTTTTCTACTTGACAGTCTCCTAATTGATATGATCCTCCCGAGTATGTCTTTTCAGCACATACGGGCCCTCCCACATTGGTTCAAATTTTTCATCTATTTTTCGATGTGCAAGGATAGGTGTTCGGAGAACTAAGACCAATTCACCGATTTGAAATGTCCTAGGGCAAACCAATTTGTCGTGGGCTCATATCATTTTCGCTTGATATAATTCAAAATTTTGTCTGGCTTGTAGACGCTTGTCTTCAATTAGGTTCTTCAAGTCGTAATTTTGCATTTTTTTTCATCAGTTATTTTGTTTGCAACTACAACCCTAAGAGAAGGAATCTGCACTTCAAGTGGTAGCACAACCTCAGAACAAAGCAAACGGTGTTGATCGTGTCGGTGTGTGGTATGTAGGTTTATAGGCCCATAAAGCTTCGATCAATCACTCATGCCACTGTCTCAGACTATTAATTAACGTCTTTTTCAAAATTTGTACCAATGTATTGTTGAAAGCTCCAGCCAAACCATTGGCTTTAGGATAATAAATCGTTGAAATATCTCCAGTCTATTCCGTGTCTTTAAATAAAATTGTTCATTTTTGTATTTTTGAAGAACCGTCCGTTGTCTAATATGACTCTTCGAGGAACTCAGAATCTGCGAACAATGTGTTTTGAATAAATGAATGACTTGTTCCGCTTTTACTTCTTTAAGTGGTACCGCATCCACCCATTTAGAGGTAATTTGTAGCCGCTAAGATGAATCGATGACCTTTATATGATAGAGGATTTATAGGGCGTACTACATCTGTGCCCCAACATTCAAATAGCCAAGATGCAATTATTGGATGTAATACATTTGACGATTGATGTAAGACCACCCTATTTACCTGACATTGATGACATTTCTTTGCAGTTTCAAGACAATTAATCATCATTGTTGGCCAATAATATCTCATCTTTTTTTATAATCTTCATTTTTGGTCCAGATTGGTGTGCACCGCACGGACCTGAATGAACTTCTTTAACAGTCCCTTGAGCCTCAGATTAACTCAAACATCTCAACCACATCTGGTCAAAAGATCGTCGGTAAAGAACATCATTTACAAGAGCATAAGACAATGCTCTTTGTTTAATTTGAGTGGTAATAGAACTATTTTCGGATAACCTTCCAGTTTGTAAATAATGAATAATTGGTTGTCACCAATCATCCTCTTCTTTGTCGATCTTGTCGATGTCAACCTATCGCCTTTTTACGGAAATTTAGAATGTTATCTTCTTCCGGGCAAGAAAATTCTTTCGCAGACTTTGTCAAGGCATCTGCTAGAGAATTTTCTCGTCTCAGAACTAAGAAAACGTTACATTTAGAATCTTTTGAAGCAATTTCAGAGTGCAACAAAATACTGTTTAAGCCAATATTTTAGAATCTTGTATTTATCTGCAATTTGATTAATGATTAATTGAGTCTCTGTATATATCGATATTTTTAATTTCCATTAATATTGTCAATTCTAGGTCGGTTATAAGTGTTTCATATTCAGCTTCATTATTTGTGCATGGCTCATTCAAATGATAGATCATTGCTTTGTTTGGAGTAATGAAAATTAATCCTGCTCCCACTTTGCCAGGTATAATTGTCTATCTGTCTTTGCCTTTCGACCAGCCATCAAAATATAATTCTTATTGTTGTATGTCAGAATTTTCAATTTCTAATACTTGCTCATCGAGCAAATTATCATTAAGAGAAGTCCCAATCGGCATTGGATGTGCTGCTAAGAAATCTGCCAAAATTTGTCTTTTAACAGCACATAGCGGTACAAATGTTATGTCGAACTAAAGTAATATCATTATCAATCTTGCTAAACTTCCAAAAAGTGTCGGTTGGGTCATCAAATATTATAACGGCTTAACTCTTGAAATAAGAGTTACCTTATATGATAACATATGATGTCTTAGCTTTTGAATTGCAAAGATCAAAGCTAAACAATATTTTTCAATTGCAGGATATTTTATTTTAGTTGAGACCAAACAACGGTTTAAGTAATATGATGTATTTCCTTTACCCTCGTCATTGACTTGATACAGTAATGCTCCGAGGCAATTGTCTAATGTCACAGTGTAGAGGATTAGAGGTCTTCCTAACACAAGGGTTGCCAGAACAAAAGGTGTTATCAAATATTGTTTAATATTTTCAAAGACGTGTTGGCATTTTTCATCTCACACAAATTTGATATCTTTTCTGGTTAAGGCAGTGACAGGTGGACATCTACATAATAAGTTGGAAATAAAGCGCAGTATATACACTAATTTTTCTTGGAAAGATCGTAATTGAATTAGATTTTTTAGAGGAGGCATATTTAAAATGGCTTCGATTTTGAGGGATCAATTTCGATCCCACGATGTCGAACAATAAATTCTAAAAACTTCCCTAATGTCACATCGCAAGCACGTTTTAAAGGATTCATCTTAAGATTAAATTGTCGTTATTGTTCGAAGACGATTCTCAAATCGTACACATTATCATTTTTTTGTTTACTGTTGACAATCAAATCGTCCGTATAACATTCGACCTGATTATGAATAAATTCATTACAAATTCGTGTTATAGCTCTTTGATAAGTAACACCAGCATTTTTTAATCCATATGACATGACTCTATAACAGTCTATCTCAATGGATGTTCTGAAAGTTGTATTTGGTTCATCTTCTGGAGAGATTTTGATCTGATTGTATTCTAATGATCCATCCATAAAAGAAAATATTGCATGTGTAGAAGCAATGTCAACCATCAAATCTGGGATTGGTGAAGGAAATTGAAATTCATCATTTAGACAAGCCTTGTTTAAGTCTCTAAAATCTACACAGACTATAATTTTGTCATTTTTCTTCTTTACTGACGCTAAATTAGTCAGCCATGTCGGGTAATTTTCTTTTCGGATAAAACCAGCCTCAATTAATTTCTTAACTTCGACAATGGCTTGTTCAATTTCAACACGCATTCTTCTTGAAGCTTGTTTAACAGAGATTACAGTTCGGTTTATCCCAAGTTTATGGACTGTAACTTCTGGAGTGAGTCTAGGCATTTCGTCATAACTGCAAGCAGAGCAGTCTTTGTATTCTTTTAATAGTTGAGCAATTTCTTTTGTTTCAATGTCGTTAAGGATTGAACTAATAACAGTTGGTTTTGGGTTTTCTTCAGTTCTCAGATTTATTTCTTTTAATTCAGCCACTGTTGATGTAATTTCATTTTCAAACTCTGGTGGTGTATCTTATTTGGAGAATCAAATGTTTGTTCATAATCAAATTTTTCGGTAAAACCAGACAAAATTCTTTATCATCTAAAGGTTTTAAGGTACCAAATCCAATACCTTTCTTAGAGTTAGGATTTCGTTTGTTATTAATCCAAAATTGTTCCACAATTGTTCAACCAGATATGGTTTATTTAATGACCATTGTTCGGGTATTAAACTATCTTGAATCAATTTTTGAACCCACAGAGAATAAAGTTCAAAATGGATTTTCATTGATTTCATAAAATTTTCACTTCTAATTTTACATCTGTTTCAGAACTAGAAGAAGTAGAACCATGTCTAAACTTGATGGGCTTTTTATCATCATAATATACTTCTTTGACCACTAAATTCTCGATTTTAGATGTAGAGATTGAAGTTAGGGTCATAACATGTATATAGTGATTAATTCGTTCATACATAGACTTAAATTGTTTTTCTTTGTCTTCTTCTGCAAGAAATATTTTGAACTGTGGTTCTTTTGGATACACCGATATTGTCTCTTCTTTTTTTTTTCTTCTTCAGAGTCTAAACAAATTCTGAATTTTAATGATTTCTTCATTTTGACAATTGGGTTTTCTTTCTCTCGTCCTCGTCTCTGGTCTTGACCTCGGATGCGAATTTGATGAGAATTTTCACCCTTTGCATGTGTCGAAAAAGAATTTCTATTGATTTGTTTTTAATTTTCATTGTCTTTTTCATTTATTTTCTTTTCTTCATCTTTTTTTTATTCACCATTGCCACTCTGGAGAATATTGTTTTCTTTATTGGAGCATAAAATGCAGCGTCTTCATGTACTTCAATTTCATAGACTGAAAATAATTGCACATCTCTTATGATGCAACATTCATCTCCCTTTTGTAGATATTTGATGCATTGATGTAATGAGGAGGGGACCATCTTAGATTCATCGAGCCATGATAGACCAAGCAAAACATTGAAAGAAGTTTCAGAATCAATGAAATGGAGCTTTGTCGTTGTCACCAAATCACCTATCTTTAAGAGCAATGTAATTGACCCTAAAGCTCGTTCTTCTGGTTGAATCCTCGTAAACATCATTTTATCCCATGCTAGACTGCAGGTTTCAATGTCCAAATATGCAAGAGTTCTTAAATTCATAATGTTAATCGAGGCATAAGGGTCAATAAGCACCCTTGAAAGTGTAGTGTCATATATATTCACTATGATGCACAATGGACGATTGTGTTCAGTTGTACCGAGCAACAAGTCATTGCCAGAAAAAGTTATCTTAGTCTGTTCTTCTGGTGACTAAGCTTCATTTGAGGTAATACTAGTGAGTTGAGCTGAACAGATTTCTAGATCTAACATAACTTTTATTAATGATTATCTCTTTTCTTTAGAAAATATAAGGGCATCGTAGATACTCAACTTTGCTGGCAATTTTCTTAAACGTGCTAGCACGTTGTAGTCCAATTTGTTATGGAGATTGTCTTCATTTCTTTCAGATAATTGTTGATGTACCTAAGAAATGATCTTTTCTGGTGTAACTATTTGTTTCTCTTTTTCTTTTTGAAAGAAGAATTTTTCCACTTCGTAAGTTGACTTCAATTATTTCTTCTGATTTTCTGACTCTTTTGTCTCTGAATCGGATGCTCCAATTTTAAAAAAATTGGTATTCCTTCTAGTTCAAGTGTAACTGTCTCATCTTCATTTTCATCATCGTTGTCGTTGCTATCATTAAAATTTCAAGGATCGCTCTTCTCACCCTTGGAAACATTCCATGATTTTTTCAAAGATAGGAAAAATTCTAAGAGCCAAATTTACTAATTTTCATCAAACTTTGTAATTATTTTCAAAAATAATTATAAAAATTAGAAAATTGAAAATCAAATTAGAAAATGGTTAGAAATTTCAATGTGATAAAATTAAACTCCAAAATGACTATTTTTAATCAATGGAAAACTTAAAATGATAATTTAGATTTTTAGGGTGAAAATTGTAAAATTAAAAAAATATATTATATTTTTAACCCTAAAAATTCTCATTACTTCAAAAAGGTTAAATAGGATTAACTAAATCCTAATATCTAGGTTTAAATCATTTTAAACCTAAAATGAATTACTAAATTCTACTTATGTTAGTTAAAACTTTAAAAATCCTAATTAACCATAATAACATTAGATTTAAGCCAAATTAAACCCTAATTAGGTCTAATCCCTATTAGACCAAATTAATCCTCTTAAACCTTAATTACATTATGTTTAAGCCAAATTAAAACCCTAATTAGGTATTAATCTCTATTAGACCTGATTAATCTTCTTAAACCTTAATTACATTATGTTTAAGCTAAATTAAACCCTAATTAAGTCTAATCCCTATTAGGCCTGATTAATTTTCCTAAACCTTAATTACATTAGATTTAAACCAAATTAAACCCTAATTAGGTCTTATCCATATTAGACCTGCTTAATCTTCTTAAACATTAATTACATTAGATTTAAGTCAAACTAAGCTCTAATTAGGTCTAATCCCTATTATGTCTGATTAAGGTTCTTAAACATTAATTACATTATGTTTAAGCAAAATTAAACCCTAAGTAGGTCTAATCCCTATTAGGTCTGATTAATCTTCTTAAATCTTAATTATATCAGGTTTAAGCCAAATTAAACCCTAATTAGGTCTAATCCCTATTAGGCCTGATTAATCTTCTTAAATGTTAATTAGATTAGGTTAAGTCAAATTAAACCCTAATTAGGTATAATCCTTATTAAACCTAATTAATCATCTTAATGTTTAAGCCAAATTAAACCCTAATTAGATCTAATCCCTATTAGGTCAGATTAGTCTTCTTAAACCTTAATTATATTAGGTTTAAGCCAAATTAAACCCTACTTAGATATAATCCCTATTAGGCCTGATTATTCTTCTTAAACGTTAATTACATTAGGTTACGTATAATCCGTATTAGACCTAATTAATCCTCTTAAACCTTAATCACATTAGGTTAAGTTAAATTAAACCTTATTAGGTCTAATCTCTATTAGGTCCAATTAATCTTTTTAAACCTTAATCACATTAAATTTAAGTTAAATCAAACCCTAATTAGATCTAATCCCAATTAGGCCTAAATAATCTTCTTAAATCTTAATTACATTAGATTTAAGCCAAAATAACCATTAATTAGGTCTAACCCTAATTAGACCTACTTAATCTAATTAAACCTTAGTTGCATCAGATTTAATTAACCCTAAACTATAATTAGGTCTAACCCTATTTAGACCTAATTAATCTAATTAAACTTTACTTACATTAGGTTTAATTAACCCTAAACTATAATTAGGTCTAACACTATTTAGACCAAATTAATCTAATAAAACCTTACTTACATTAGGTTTAATTAACCCTAAATTATAATTAGGTTTGACCTTAATTAGACCTAATTAACCTAATTAAGCCTTCCTTACATTAGACTTAATTAACCTTAATCTTATTTAAGTTTAACCTAAGTTAGACTTAAATACCTACTAAACCTTAAACAAAACCCATCAACATAAAGCTTAGGTTCAACCAAATTGAATCTAAGTTAACTCAAACCTTAGGTTCAACCCAAACTAAATATAAACCTTAGGTTCAAATTGAGCCTAAATCAATTTATACCTTGAACCTAAAATAACTTAAATCAAAGCAACTTTAAACTTTAGATCCTACCTAAATTGAACATAAATAAAACATATAGTAGATTCTATCTCGTATCCACTTTAGGTTTCACCTAAGGCATTATGGTTCTACTTAAATTGAACATAAATAAATCATAACTTAGATTCTACCTAAATTGAATCTAAGTAACATCAAGCCTAAATAAATCATACCTTATATTTTACCCAAATTGAATCTAAGACACTTTGAACTATAGATTCAACCCAAATTAAACATAGATCTTAGATTTTACCCAAATACAACCTAAATACACAGACTTCATGCTCAACCTACATTAAATCTGAGACAGCTTAAACATTAGATTCAATTCAGATTGAACCTAAATCATCTTAAATCTTAGATTCAACATAGATTGAATCTAAGACAACCAAAATCTTAGGTTTAACCCAAATTGAACCTAAGTCAAACCAAGTCAACTTAAACTTTAGGTTCAATTTAAATTAGACTTAAAACAATTTAAACTTTAAGCAAACTAAACTTAAAACTGAATCTCAAGTACTTTAGGTTCAACTAAAAGTGAAATTTTAGATTCTACTTATTGAATCTAAATGATATCAAACCTAATGTTCTACCAAAATTGAACCTAAATCATCCTAATAATTTAGGTTCTATTTAAATTTAACCTAAATTTTAGATTCTACACAAATTGGATCTAAGTAACATCATAAATGAACTTAAAGTTTAATTCAAATAACATCAAATCTGAAGGCCTATTAACATTAAATTTGAATCATCTTATATATTAAGTTCTACCTAAATTGAGCCTAAGGTCCCTCATATCTTAGATTCTACCTAAATTGAATCTAAGTAATGTCAAACTTTAGGTTTTAACCAAATCACTTTAAACCTTAGGTTCAATTCAAATTGAAGCTAAGTGATATCATACCTTAGATTCTAACTAAATTGAATTTAAGCAACGTCAAACCTTAATCACCTTATGTTTTCAGTTTTACTTAAATTCATACCTTAGGATCTACCTAAATTGAACCTAAACTTTTAAGTCTGATTTAGGCTTAATTAAATCCACATGAATGACAAAATTGGTAATTTAAATTCATATTTGCCATACCATTTCATGAAAAAAACACAAATAAAATTCGCTTTAAAAGATATTGAGACTTAAACTTGAACCCAAAAAATGCAACCAGGTTTGAGAAGATATTTTGAAGGAAGTAACCCAAGGTTGCTAAAAAAATATTTTCCATTCATTTATGACTAATCAAACAGCAAATTTAATGATCCGAAATGACGGAACCATAAGGACCTTAATCAGGTCAAACAAAACAAAAATAAATGACAAAAACAACAAAATTTAATCTGTTAATAGATCATAAACAACCTAAAATTTTCAACCTTTAAACTCTGGAAAAAAAACATTAAAACTTAAATGAAACCTTAATCAACAAAAATCATCAAACGCAACTTGAGAAATAGCATGTTTTGATCTACAAAGATTTTTTAGACGATGTAATCCGTGACTGAGGACAAGAGTCTTTCGGTCCTGGTTTAAACACCTTTCAGATCAAGGCATCCAATGATCATGGGACGACGGAGTCATTGACATCTTGATCGAGTTGTTTAAAAATTAAAATTTAACCATTCAAATCAACAACTTAAGAAATAAAATCAACGTTACTTCTTTCGCAAGAAAGACTTTAAAATAAATCTGACACTATTTATCTTGCAGGTTGAAGATAAGTTATATTTTAGATTTTCATAGCATGTTATTAGGATGTCTTAACTCTGTTTTGAAAGGCAACATTTTTGAAGACGAGATAATAAACTTCAAACTAAAATAATAGTCATGAAATCAAAACCAAAACCACAACAAGACAACTACTAAACAAAACAACGACATCAAAACAAAATGAAATCAAAACCAAACCAAATCAAATAATGACAACATGAAAATGATAACCTGACAACAAAACAACAACAAAACAAAATAAAAATGACAAAAACAAAAACAAAAACAAACCTTTAGGGTAGTATGTTACACTTAAAAACTTATTACCCTTAGGATTGAACATTGACATTTTTTCCTTGATCTTGACACTTAAAAATTTCTTAGAAAACGAATGTTAATGTTAATCAGGAATTTTCTTAGGCAGTTCTAACCGTCTAAGATGTGATTAATTGTAAGAGCTTGCTCTTACAAGAGAATAAAGAGCTTAGAATAGGTAATAAACCTAAATCTCTGATTATTAGGTTTCCATGTGGTTTTCTTTGTACGGGAATCTCAAGAATCAGACTCTAGAGTCTTCTCCGTAATATTCATCACAATAAAACTATATCAACATTTTCTTCTACTGTTTTCTATTCTCATTACCGCTTTCCTTTCTTCTCTGAGCTTTTAATATCTAAGGATCATTTACATGGACCAAAAGAATAAGATTACTTAGAGATTAGGACGATCTGTACAGAGTGGCTACTCCTCAACAACGACATCACAAATATCTGACATACAACGACATCGAATTGGCGGTGTCGACGGCGATGAGCCAGCCCGGACGCCATCAAGAGAGTGGCGACTCTGCTGAGAATCGAACCCAGAATATCTTGAGGACCCCGCTGGGGATCGAACCCTAATCAGATCATCAGATGGTCGATGTTTCATGTGACCAAACCATCTAAGCCGACTCTCTCTAATTTTGTCCGTCACTGGAGCTACACCAACCCTATCACAGATATATTCATTTCGCATTTTGTCTCTAAGTGTAAGGCCACTCATCCACCTAATCATTCTCATATCGGCAACACTTAACTTAGTATTATGCTTCTTCTTTAAAGGCCAACATTCAGCACCATAGAGCCATTGCAGGTCTCACCACCATCTTATAAAATTTTACTTTCAATCTAAGCTGAACTTTTCTATCACACAATAGGCCCGACGCATTCCTCCACTTCAACCAACCAACTTGAGTTCTACTATTAACATCTCCATCAATATCACCATCGTTTCGAACAATAGACCAGAGATATCTAAATCTTTCACACCTTTTAATAATTTGATCACCCAAAGTTACACTTCTGTCAATAGAGCTACTATTGTTAAAATTACATTCTATGTATTCAATTTTAGTACTACTCAAACGAAGGCCTTTAGACTCCAATGTATACCTCCATAATTCAAGGTTTTCCTGGGCTTTTTCTCATGTCTTATCCACGAGAAGGATATCATCAGCAAAAAGCATACACCAAGGAAAATCCTCTTATAAAGGTCCAGTAAGACCATTCATAACAAAAGGATTAGAGCCGATCCCTAATGTAAGCCAACAGAAATAGAAAAATATTTGGTCAATCCTCCTTCAGTTCGAACACATATAAAAGAAATAATAATAATAATAATAATAATAATAATAGTGATGATGATAACTCGGTAATAAGTGATAATAAATTTTTTGATGAAAACATATTAATAAATAAATAAATAACAGAAATCAAAACATTGTTTATGCCATTAGAATACAATAAGCTGCTACAACTTCATAATCTATCCTTGCAAGGAGTACACAACAATTTTAATTTTATGTTAACTTATTATAGCTAACTATAAAGCTATATTATTCTATAATTACTTGTAGATAAAAAAATTAGTTACCTAACAAAATTATATCATTCACCATAAACAATGATTATTTAATAATAACCGCAATTATATCCTTATTACATACATTAGAAATTATTATAGAATAGGTGTGACTACTTAACTAACAGATTAATTAGAATTCGAGACATAATAAGTTAGTTATAATTCAATTAGCAATTAATTAGAAGAATCAATTAAGCTCTCTTCCCACCTATTTTTTGCTTCTATAATCACACCTCCAGACAAAATTACATGACAGCCTCAGTTAAAGATGGAAAATTTTTCCATCAGGACTCCGCACGCAACTCTACGTGCGGAGTTTATAACAATCCGCCACATGGCAGTCCGCCACGTGGCGGATAAGTGGAATTTGTGGGTCCCGCCCAAAAATAAAAATTTCACAATATGAGACCCAGCCCAATCTATTTCCCGCCTGTTCCGTTCAGTGAAATTATTTTGCCGCCCGAGGAAGGAAGATGGTACTGTTCGATTGCAGCTGGAAAAATATTTTGGAGCTCAGGTTCTATACGCAGCTTAGGGTAGGGATTCGATTTCGACGGACTTCTTCATGGACGCGTAAATGCTTGAGGAGTTGAACCCATCATTCTCCCTTAACTTCGAAGAAACTGAAGTGAGTATTACGTGATTTTTTTGTTTTACTTTACGTAAAGTTAGGGTTTTGGGATTGTTCTGTAGAGTTTACTTCGAAGAAGATGAATTAATATGTTGGTGTGATTACGGTTGTTACGTTTGTATTGTTATGATGTTATTTTAGTGTTATTTTGTATTACTTGAATAAAATATTGGGTTTAGGGTATTCTTAAGGTCTTTATCTCGATGTTTAGTTGGTTTATGGGCTATTGATATAAGCATTGTTATTGTGGAATGATAGTTGGTTTTTTCACAGGTTAAGGATTATTATGGTGTTATGCTTGTATTATTTACGTATTATTATGGTGTTATTGATGTGTTATCGTTGTGTTTCTTGGATATTTACTTGTTTGTTTAGGATCATATCATGATACTGGTGTAGTTTTTGCAACGCAGGGAATTATTTTTTATTATGGTATTACTTTTACTGTCACTATGGTGGTTAGCTTGTGTTATTCTGGTATTACACTGGTGTTATTGAAGCCAGATTATTGTTTTTTCTTGCATGATTATGGTGTTACTCTCATTTTAGGATCTAGGGATATTGGGTGGTGTTATCATGGTGTGGGAGTGGCGTCATGCTGGTGTTATTATGGTGTTATTCTAATATTATTCTAGTGTTATCCTGGTGTGGGAGTGATGTTATTAGCATATTATTGAAGTGTTATTCTGGTGTTATCATGGTGTTTTGATGTTCTTTTGACATTGTCTAACTTTGTACAAATATATTCATCAAATATGCAGTCAGATGAGGCTACAGAACCTTGCAATCCAGCAATTACAGAGTTGTTTTTGAGAAGTAACGTCTGCAATGAGAAAGAAGCTTATGAAAGCTATCGTATCTATGCACATCATATAGGATTCACTGTTCGGAAGGACCATACTAGCTACTGGCCCAACTCCAGGAAACTGAAGATCAAAGATTATATTTGCGGGAAAGCCGGCTACAAGAAAGAGCCTAACAATATGGAGAGCGTTAAGTACAAAAAATCAGACACGAGGACCGGTTGTAAGGCCATGGTTCGATTTGCTGTTGACCTTGAGAGCAACTAGACAGTGGCAAAATTCATTGAAAATCACAACCATCCATTGGCTGAAAGTGGTGATAAGCATCTTCGTTCGAGCAGAAGGATAAGTGAGTTGAATGCAGATGTCTTAAGATCCATGACATGTGTAGGAATTAGAGCGACAGATGCATACAATTTCATTGCTTCGGAGGTTGGTGGGGCAGATAATTTGGAATGCACCAAGACAGATGCACATAATTTCATTCAAAAAGAAAGAAGAGAAAATATTGACCAGGGAGATGTCAATGCACTAATAAAGCTGTTCATGGAAAGGCAGGCTGGTGATAGCATGTTTGCTTGGGATTTTCAAACACATGAGTCTGGAAGGCTAACAAACATTTTCTGGAGTGATGGATTATCCAGGTTGGATTATGATTGTTTTGGGGATGTGATAATATTTGACACAAGCTACAGATTAAATAAATATAACTTATGTTGCGCTCCATTTGTGGGGGTTAACTACCACTAGCAGAATGTACTATTTGGAGTTAGATTTCTGTTCGATGAGACCATCGATTCATTCGTGTGGCTTTTCAAATCGTTTGCTCGAATAATGAGAGACAAGCACCCGAGTAACAATCTTTACCGATCGAGACTGAGCAATGGCGAGAGCCATTGCAGAATGCTTCCCCAAACACGCCACAGATTATGTCAATGGCATTTCCATAAAAAACTTCCTTCAAAGGTAAATTGTGGAGTTCATACTAAGAGCATTTGTGGTCTTTTTTATAAATGCATAAGTGTGACACCGAAGAGGAGTTCGAAAAAACTTGGTCCTTAATGATTGAAGTTGGGATACGTGGTTGGCTGAAATGTATCGTCATAGACACAGATGGTAAACAACATTTAATAAGGATGTATTCAGTATGAGAATCTTATCAACACAAAGGAGTGAGTCAACAGATAATACATGTCATAATGTTACAAAACCAACTAGCTCTCTATCAGATTGTTTCATTGGACTTGAAACCATCATGAAATATTGGCGTCGCAACGAGAAAGATGATTTCAAATGCGTTCAGTCCGTCACAACACCCATGGTAAAAATCAATCCCGTGTTGAGGCAAACTGCTGCATTCTATACAAGGAAACTTTATTCAATGTTTGAACAAGAGCTACTGAATGGATTATGTGGGCTTACAGCTGAATTATCTGCGGATAGTGAGGCTAGATACAATGTAATGAGTCGGATAAGGAGGGGACAAGACGACAGTGGATCTGTATAGTGACAAAGTTAGTTATGAGGTTACATGTAATTGCAAAAAATTTGAGATGATGGGATCTGCTTGTGCTCCCATGCTCTATTTGTACTCAATGTAGTGAAAATAAAGGTGATTCCAGACAAGTATTTCTTACTGCGGTGGTCTAAAAATGCTAAAAGGAATATCTACAATAGGCATGGATGCAGAGATATGAGAAACTCCAGTTTGAACAATGTTTCATCAAGTGCACTGTGATTCAAGTCCATTTCTCAAAAGTTTGCATATCAACTCATAAATATGACACAAGGGCATGATTCAGCGGAGGAGTTTTTGTGGACGACCTTTAAAAAACTATCTGTTGACCTTGGTGACGTTCTAGCAGGGAGAAAACCTGAATCGAATAAAAAGACGAAGAAGAAAAAAATTCCAAATCTAGAACGTTCTTTTAACGACCCCGCAAAGATGAGGCCGAAAGGAGTCTCAACATCGATGTTGAAAGGATATTGGGAAAAAACTAAGAAATGCAAAAGAGAAAAGTCGTTTGAGTAATGTTTTCTTTCTAAGTATATTGAGTTTTGTTCTCTTCTTGGTAATAATTTTGAACTTTGTTTTCAGGAAAGGAACAACATGCGTCATCTAGTCGTGAAGCTGTTAATATATTCGAAGAAATGTTGACAGATTGTCTCACAGGTACGTTCAATTAATTCAATTCACTTGGCTTTCCGATGAAATTATGGACTTCAAGTTTACCTGGTATTAACATCGTTTTGCAGAAATACTGTGAATCGCAACCAGTCGATACATACACAGAAATGTTAATGGATTCCATAAGTGAGTGATATGTTATTTGTGTCCTTGTATGATATAGATGTATTTATTGTAAATGTGGTTCAAATTACGAGTAACAACTTGTTCAGTTTTTATTTTGTTGGAGAAACAATCCAGTACATATTATGAATGACAAATAGCTCTGTTTGGATGATTAGAATTTATTATGTGCGTTAGCAACTATAGAATAACAAACGTAAACAAGTACATTAACAATAGAATAACACTTAACAATACGTCAATAACACGTAAATAATACGCAATAACACGCAATAACACGTAAATAATACGCTAATAACGCGTAAATAATACGCAATAACACGCCAATAACATGTAAATAATACACCAATAACACGTAAATACTACTAGAATAATACTTGATTAAGAATAAAATGGGCCATCATGCAGGAAAATATTCATTCTGTGAGTTACCAACTATAGAATAACAAACGTGGAGGAGAAATTTTTATTCTGAATGTAGATAACACGTCAATAATACGACAATAACACGTCATAACATGTTAATAATACCCCAACGTGCAGAAAAATATTCAATTTATCTCCTACATGTTTATTATAAGCGAATAACATACGAATAATACGTAAATACCACGTAACAACTACAATATCGCTGCTCGTATTACCGCGCATTCGGCTCGCACAGTACACTATGTTACCGCGCTTTTAAATCGACAAATAATTGTGTTATTCTGGAATTTACCGTCTTTAAATCGACAATGAATCGTGTTACTGTCGAAGAAATCGCAAATAAATCATGTTATTCTCGAAAAAATCGCATTATTCTAAATTAATATATTTTTTTAGAAATATTTCTAATATACAAATAAAATATTATGTACTTACAAATCTTTATAATATAGCAATACATAGATTTTAATAATGGACCCCCTTCATTTATTTTAGATATGGTGGAACTATATGAAAAAATTATAGTTACACAACTAATTTTTTTAGAACCCATGTAAATTTATGATGGCATTCTCCAATTTCTTGGTAAAGCAATGTGATAATTTTCAATTCTATTTCAATAAACAAGATAATCCTCATTCCAAGCAAAGCTAATATAGACATAAGAAACTTTCATCAGGATTATGCTTCAAGCCCGACTACCAAACAAAGCTAATGTTTTAGGTAAGAGCAACTACTCTCATATTTTCAAATTGCCAACTGCTCTCATATTTTTAATTTTCAAACAAAGCTAATATTATAGAAAAAAGCAAATATTTTAATCTTACCAGTGTACATGGAAAGAGGGCAAGACCTCACTCTCCAAAAGGCTCTGCTCAAATGACCCAGGTATCACGTTCAATTGCAGTAAATAAAGATTTTCATCCATTAACACAGGTATCACAGCCACACCATTTAACAGGAAATTGCAGTAAATAAAGATTTACATATGTACCACTCAATTTCTAAACATTTACAAGCTTAAAACCTACACTTTCAATTCCTTCCTATATACATGCCATCATACACATTTCTAAACATAAAATAACCACATGGTAAGCCTTCTTATCTATTTCATAACTTTCACCATCCCATAGATGCATTCTGCTTGCAATTAAAAAAATGCATGGAGTCAGAAAGAAATGCACACTGAGAAGCTTGTAATATTATGTAAATGCCTTGAAAATTTGATATGAAAATTGTTAATGAATTTACTTGATAAGCACTACTATATACTGTGTTCAGCATTCCAAAAGATTCACCACCCCATGATTGCATTCCAGCTGCAACCTCTGAGTTCTAAAAAAATAAAGAAGCTATGATGTATGGAGTCAGTAAGAAATGAAAACTGACAAGACCTGTAATGTATGGAGTCAGTAAGAAACTCTGACCATATCGATAAATTTAATTCCTTAACAGGAGGCAAATATCATATGCAAATTCTGCTCTGAATCTTTCCATTTCAGCTTGTCATTTGAAGTATTGTTTTCAATCGATATCTTCGGCCAGCACGACTGTTTCCATGAACTTACAAACGAACATCCCACAGTCAACGCTGTTCGATTGTGTTGGTACACCCTTCACTATTGCCCTAGGCCATTTGATGGTTTTCGCTTTAAAAAGATTGGCGTAGTATTTACGTGTTATTGGTGTATTATTTACGTGTTATTGGCGTGTTATTGCGTATTATTTACGTATTATTGGTGTATTGTTAAGTGTTAATCTATTGTTACTGTACTTCTTTACGTTTGTTATTCTATAGTTCCTAACGCACAGAATAAATTCTAATCATCCAAACATAGCTATTTGTCATTCATAATATGTACTGGATTATTTCTCCAATAAAATAAAAACTGAACAAGTTTTTACTCATAATTTGAACCACATTTACAATAAATACATTTATATCATACAATGACACAAACAACATATCACTTACTTATGGAATCCATTAACATTCTTGTGTATGTATTGACTGGTTGCGATTCACAGTATTTCTGCAAAACGATGTTAATACCAGGTAAACTTGAAATCCATAATTTCATCGGAAAGCCAAGTGAATTGAATTAATTGAACGTACCTGTGAGACAATCTGTCAACATTTCTTCAAATATATTAACAGTTTCACGGCTAGATGACGCATGTTGTTCCTTTCCTGAAAGCAAAGTTCAAAATTATTACTAAGAAGAGAACAAAACTCAATATACTTAAAAAAAAAGCATTACTCAAGCAACGACTTTTTACTTTTGCATTTCTTAGTTTTTTCCCAATATCCTTTCAACCTCGATGTTGAGACTCCTTTCGGCCTCATCTTTGCGGGGTCGTTAACAGAACGTTCTAGATTTGAAATTTTTTTCTTCTTCGTCGTTTTATTCGATTCAGGTTTTCTCCCTGCTAGAACGTCACCAAGGTCAACAGATAGTTTTTTAAAGGTCGTCCACAAAAACTCCTCCGCTGAATCATGCCCTTGTGTCATATTTATGAGTTGATATGCAAACTTCTGAGAACTGGACTTGAATAATACTTCAGTAATATCCTAATAACATCACTCCCACACCAAGATAACACTAGAATAACATTAGAAATAACATCATAATAACACCAGCATGATGCCACTCCCACACCATGATGACACCACCCAATATCCCTAGATTCTTAAATGAGAGTAACACCATATATCATGCAAGCAAAAACAATAATCTGGCTTCAATAACACCAGAGTAATACCAGAATAACACAAGCTAACCACCATAGTGACAGTAAAAGTAATACCATGATAAAAAATAATTCCCTGCGTTGCAAAAACTACACCAGTATCATGAAATGATCCTAAACAAACAAGTAAATATCGGCAAAACACAATGATAACACATCAATAACACCATAATAACACAGAAATAATACAAGCATAACACCATAATAATCCTTAACCCAGACAAAACCAACTATCATTCCACAATAACAGTGTTATATCAAAGCCATAAACCAACTAAAATCAGAGTAGCACCTTAGTAACACCCTAAACCCAATACTTTATTCAAGTAATACAATATAACACTAAAATAACATCATAATAATACAAAGGTAACAACTGTAATCACACCAACATATTAATTCATCTTCTTCGAAGTAAACCCTACAGAAAAATTCGAAAACTCTAACTTAACGTAAAGTAAAAAAAAAAAATCACCTAATACTCACTTCAGTTTCTTCGACGTTAAGGTAGAATGATGGGTTCAACTCCTCAAGCATTTCACCGTCCATGGAGAAGTCCGTCGAAATCGAATCCCTACCTAAGCTACGAATAGAACTTGAGCTCCAAAATATTTTTCCAGCTGCAATCGAACAGTACCATCCTCCTTCCTCGGGCGGCAAAATAATTTCACGGAACGGAACAGGAGGGAAATAGATTGGGCTGGGGGCGGACCGGGTCTCAAATTGTGAAATTTTTTTGGGCGGACCCACAAATGCCACGTATCTGCCATGTTGCGGATTGTTATTGGACTCCGCACGTAGAGCTGCGTGCGGAGTCCTGATGGAAAAATTTTCCAAGAACGGTGAAATGGCGGAAGACATTACTGGAAAGATGAAAAGGTTTTTTGAACGACGGTCGGTTCGGGTTTCGAGCCGGGTCGCAATTAATTTTGATGTTTTTTTTTTGGGCGGGACCCACAAATGTCACGTATCCGCCACGTGGCGGATTGTTATTGAACTCTGCACGTAGAGCTACGTGCGGAGTCCTGATGGAAAAATTTTCCCATTTAAAGTGTCCATTGGCCGATTGTGTTATCATGTGATTCAAGATTGAGCAGTGATTAAGAAATTAAAACAATTAATTGCCGATCACTCTAAAAAAAACCCCTTAGGTTTGGCTACATGAAGACACATCTTTGGGGGGAAAGCTACATCTCTGACATAACAAGAAAAGTAAAATGAAAGTGAGCAAATGTTAGGACCACATACAGTAAAAGAATCTAATTCAAAAGAACAAGGAATAGTTTACCTGTGAAAGTACGAGGAACAACACCAGGAAATTCAAGGTGGTCATACTGTAACAAACAAGTAACTTATTAAATGCATTATAATTCCAACCAATATCAAGCAAAGCTGATTTTTTTTTTCTTTTTGTCACTTACATACATAACACCAAATTCCTATTTATTATATATCCAACACCTAAACTTTACATTCATACAACCACAATCTTTCAGGTCACATCGCAAATACAACTATTTTAACTTTTAAGAAGTGAAATACACCTTTTGAAGCATAGGAAAAGCGTCATATATGTAAAAATTGAAGGTAGGAGTTAGATATGTAACACATAGGAATTAAGTGGTCTGTATGTAAATCTTCTTTTAAAACAAAAACATAAGCTGCAAAAGGAAAAGGGAGCACTGACCCTGTCAATATGTTGCCGGTGATATAGTATATCATGCATTGCCTAATGACAAATAGAAACATGGTGTTAGCTAATACTCAGTAAATGATAATTTTAGATAGAGAAACCAAAACAGTTCTTTGCAACAAATTCAGGGATTGGACAGCTGAAATTTTCTCACTAAATCCAACGATTCATATATAGCTGAATTATAATAGCTTTGGTACAATTATATAAACCAAATAAGTAATTAAAGGGTCACTCGTACTTTTACATCAAATTTGTTCTATGTTTCTAAAATTACCTCTTTTTCAAATACAAAATTAAGAATTCTAGACCATCTTCAATCATATGAATTAAATGATTAAATGAGCAGAAAATAAGGTTCATGCCTGGACATTGAAGCTCTCTTCGACTTTGGTGTAGGGAACCATGATTGCGTAGAAGGCAGCAAACAATCCAAGAACAAGGTCCCACCCTGCAATTAATTATCATTTTTTATAAGCTTTGATCCCGAAAAACAAATCAGTTTAAAGGTAGTGGCATTAGAAGCAAGACACTCACCAAAGTTGACAAGAAACTTAGAAAAGCAACTATTAACATTGATGAGCTTCCCATTTGCCATTCCCGGAAATTTAAGAGTTTAAAAGACTCGCCTCTTTTTGTTCTGAAAAAATTGAGAGTAAGAAAAAGCAAAATGGTAAAAAACAATGAATTGAAACATGTTTTTTTCCTTTTGATTGGTTAAAAAAAAATCAAAATGAAAAGTAATGCCATTTTCTTACATGTTTTGAAGGATCAACAAACAATTTAAGAAATAAACTTTTTTTAATGAATGCATATTTGAATTAGCATACTGCGTCATATATCTAATTAGCATGCATCTGATAACTGTAATTTCTAATTTTAAATTGTGCATTTAATTCAAACTTAGGTATAAGCTGAGAGATAACAGTCTGTATGGGAACAAGTATTTTTTTGGTGGAGCAATGATGCAAGCCCAACCGCATACACTCAACCGGTTAGATGGAATGTTGGCTATTTTATATTTTTCAGTTATTTAGTTGTGATGTCAATTGATCTTTCAGACCAACTTGTCGGATAACTTTGGATGGAGTTGGTTGCATTAGCCTGGGAAATTTTCTAAACTCAGATTTGATTTTGCTTGGTTGTTTGGTTGCATTAGCCTGAGAAGGGGTTGACTGTTTGAGGGATTGTCGTGCCTGTGAGGATCCTTGTTTGCATCACGGTGAAAACTAGCATCCATAATAACAATGATATGTGATTTCTTTTATTCTCTTTAGTTCATTTATAATTTGACTCATTGGTGATGGCAATGATTTTTTATTGGAAAATTTACATACATACCACCTAGAGTATGCAAATCTTCATTTTTTTTTATTTTACAATAAAAAAGAAACAGAGAAGTTTATGAACAATTTTACTGCTGCTTTTGCATTTCACAGCTGCTCCTTGCTTTGGGAACAAAACTGAAGCATGTCATTTTCAAAGATGGCTCATGAAGTCACTGAATAACATTTTTTAGATCTTCGGAAGAAATTTTGTGTTAAACGTTTATTCTGTATTATGTTTTACTCCTACATTCTCTTAACTGTTGTGAAATTATTAATCTTCTTTGCCTCTCTGTTTTAGGAGAGAAGCATGAATCGGCTAAGCTTGCAACTTGCAACAGGAGAATTGCCTGAAAATATGGATGAAGCTTGGCTTGTTTTGAATGACAGAATTTCCACTCTTAAAGACGGGGTTTGATTTTTCTGTTTGCATTTATTTTTTTAGGAAGATTTACATACATACCATTACCATTCAATTTTAATGTGTTTACATGTCTAACAACTAAGCGGTAATTGTTAGTTGTTACATATATGCCCTCTTCTTTATGCTTGAAAATGTTTATTCATTTTTTAAAAGCTAAAACAATGGTATTTTTTTATGTCAAATAAAAGGAAAGCAAACTCTTTCAAACTCATTCTGCTTCTACAGTTTTCTTCTCAAGGATGATGCATCAACACATATATGCCCTCTTCTCAAGGATGATGCATCACTACGTGGGGTCGGCTACATGAATAATTTTTCTCCATTATGTCCTTTTTAGTGTCATATTTTCGTTAAGTTATCATAAATTAAGATCATTTTTTAAACAATAAGCCTAAGTCTTCATAGATCTACCTCTGCCTTTCTTAACATAAGTCAAATCTAAACATCTAGTCTCTTAATCGGATCATCAGAAGGTCGATGTTTAATGTGACCAAACCATCTAAGACAACTCTCTCTACACCAACCCTATCACGGATATATTCATTTCGCATTTTGTCTCTAAAGTGTAAAGTCAATCATCCAACTACTCATTCTCATCTCGGCAACACTTCACTTAGTATTATGCTTCTCTTTTAAAGGCTAACATTCAGCGCCATAAAGCATTGCAGGTCTCACCACCATCTTATAAAATTTTCCTTTCAGTCTAAGCAATACTTTTCTATCACACAAGAGGCCCGAAGCATTCCTCCACTTAAACCAACCAGCATGAATTTTACTCTTAACATCCCCATCTATATCACCATGGCTTTAAACATCAGACCCGAGATATCTAAATTGTTCACACCTTTTGATAATTTATCACCCAAAGTTACACCTTTGTCACTAGAGCTACTACCACTAAAATTACATTCCATGTATTCAGTTTTAGTTATACTCAAATAAAGGCCTTTAGACTTCAACGTAGACCTCCATAAATCATGTTTTTTCCTGGGTTTTTTTCTCGTCTTATCCATGAGAAGGATGTCATTAGCAAAAAGCATACACCAAGGTACATCCTCATGTAAATATCCAGTAAGACCATCCATAACTAAAGCAAAAATATATAGGCTTAAAGTCGATTCCTGATGTAATCCAACACAACTAGGAACTATTCGGTTAATCCTCCATCAGTTCGAACACAAGCAACTGTTCTAGCATACATATCTTTAATGACTTGAATATAAGTCATATCAAAACTTTTCTTCTCGAGAACACTCCAAGGGATATCTCTTAGAACCTTATCATAAGTTTTCTCTAAATCAATAAAAATCAAATGTAGATCCTCCTTATTATCTTTGAACTTCTCCATCAAACCTCTCAGCAAATGTATAGCTTCCATAATAAACCTGCCCGGCATAAATCCAAATTGATTATGAGAAATCTTAGTAATACGTCTTAAACTATGTTCAATTACCCTCTCCTATAATTTTAAAGTACGACACATCAACTTAATTCCTCAATAATTTGCACACTCTTGTGCATCACCTTTATTCTTAAAAATATGCACCAAAACTCTTCCTATGTATGGAGGCAGTAGTCCACCGTGAATTTTGTAGACGGTGGCTGTAGCGCCGGCTTATCGTAGAAGTCGTGGTTGAAAGTCATGGTAGTTGTTGGTTATGTGGGTCATAGATGGTTATTTTAGGAGTGTGGTTGGCCACAGAGACTGTAATAGAGGGTTGCAATAACGCCTATGGCTGCAAAGGCTAGAGTTCATAGCTGGTGAGCTGCGAACTATGTAGGCCGTAGTTGGTCACATTGGTCGTAACGATGTGTAGTAATGTCCATAGGTCGTACAAGCTGGAGTTGAGAACTGCAGGAAGAGAGATAATGTTCATAGGCCATAGAAGTCGAAGTTAAGAGTTGCATGAGCCGTGTTGACATCTACAGGCCATAGAGGACAGAGTTGGGAGCTACACGAGTTGTAAAAACATTTGTAGGCCACATATGTCAAAGTTGACAACTACACAAACTGTGATAATATCTACAGGCTACAGAAGCTGGAATTGGGAACTGCATAAGCAGTGATAACGTCCGTAAGCCGTATAGGCCAAAGTTGGGAGTTGCATAAGCTGTAATAACGTCCATAGGCTACAGAGGCCAAAGTTGAAAGTTGCATGAGTTGTAATAATGTTTACAGACCACAGAGACCAAAATTGAAAGTTGTGTGAGTTGTGACAACATTCATATGCCATAGAAGTCTGAGTTTGGAGTTGCACGAGCTGTGAGCCGCATAGTTGGTCACATAGGCTATAGTAATGTCTATAAGTTGTAGATGTCGGATTTGGGAGCTGCACGAGCTGTGATAACATTCGTAGAGGTCAAAGTTGGGATCTTTTGTTTTCAACCTCTAAAGCTTTTTTTTAATTTAGATCGAATGAGCTTTATAAAAGTATAGAGGATCCAAATAAAACCTGATTTCACTCTTTATATAACTCCCAAATGTTAAAATAAAATTAAAAATAGCACCAAGCTAATCATCACGCATGATGTCCCCTGATCCGACCTCCTTTTGAACTTCATCACTATTTCAATTATATTTCACACGCCACTAGTCGCATTGTCATAATCTTCTATCACGACTTCCTCACTTATCCATTAATCACTATGTCGTGCAATCTCGTCCCCTATTGTTCTTCATTGAGGGCCCTGTCATCCTTTACAGTCCATTACCGGTCATCGGCCTTGTCAGGCTTCACACTCCACAAGCTATTGTCAACACCATTGCCCTAATCTCCCATCACAACTTCTTTAGTCGTTTTTTGATATGTCCTTTAAACATGGTAAATTTCTTTTTGTATTTAATACTTATTTTTAATGATATTTCATTTTAATGTATTGTAATTTCATGTTTTTGTTGCAGGTATACTAGGTAAAACAATTGGAGCGAACTAAAGCGAAAAACGCAGTAAATTGACCAATGGATGCTTGGACCTGAACTCACGTTAAGTGCCAGCTTCGATGGATTGAGTGGCGCCTAGGCGCCAGCTTTGACGCTTAGGCGCCGGACCCAGTAGAATTTTCAGAGAATGTGGTGCCTAAGCATCGCATATTGGCGCATAGGCGCCAGGTCATTTCCCCAGCTGACAAAAGAGGTGGCGCCTAGGCGCCAGAACTATCTGGGAGTGTTTTCCAACAATTTTTCACACAAAATGAAAGATTTTTCTTCAAAGAGGCAAATGAGACGAAGGGAGAAGACATGAGGAAAGTCAAGGAAGAAGAGATCAGTGCAAGGAAGTGAAGAAAAAGTGAGAGTTTTCCTTTTCTTTTCAGTATTTACTATGAGACCTATGAGAGGTGAAAGGAATTGATGTAAGATTGCAAGAAGAACACTTTGGGGTACAATTCTTCATTTCTCAAGGGAGAAGATAAGTATCTTGTATTTTTATTGTCGTGTATTGAAGTAATTCATAATATTTGACTATGATTTAACATAAAATGTTGTGTTTTGTGATTTTCTTCATGAAATCTAAATAGATTCCATGTCTCCTTCCTTTTGTGATGAAATAGCAGCGTGTAGGGAATAGATTACAACAAGAACAACAACAAAACCTTTGTCCCACTACGTGGGGTCGGCTACATGAATCATTTTTCTCCAGTGCGTCCTATCTAGTGTCATATTTTCATTTAGTTCTAATAAATTAGGATCATTTTTTATACAATAATCCCAAGTCTTCTAGGTCTACCTCCGTCTTTCTTAACATAAGTCGAATCTAAAACATCTACTCTCCTAAGGATCATCAGATGGTCGACGTTTAATGTGACCAAACCATCTAAGACGACTCCCCATCTTAATGATGTGGACGTATTACCCATCTTTAATGATGATCAATACATAGGCGGTTGGTCATTTATGTAGAATATTCGTTGGATAAGCTTGACGGATCAACACGACAACTAGAAAATGACAACTGACACCTCCATAAGACTAGCTCGATAAGTCAACCAGAGAAGTCAACACTGCATTTGGGTAGTTGAATGAGCTTGATAGATCAACTCAGCAGCTGGAATATGACAACTGACACTTTTATAGAAGCTTCGACGAGCATAGCTTGGCATCTGCATTTTTTAGAGGAAATGGATATGCCAAGCTCGGGAAGGCTCGTTAACATTGGTATTGAATAACAAAAGTTGTTTACGGGTGTACAACTTGTACATATTACACACGTAAAATTGTTGAGATTAAAAAAATATATTAAAATAGAAGAAATAGAGTACTCAAAATTTTCAAGCCTTCATTACTTTTTAATCAAAAAATATTGGCTTATAAGAATTTATATTAAAAATTATTTATATAAGAAATAGAGTACTCAACTTGGATAATTAATATTTTTGTTAGAAATTTATTTAATTATCACAACTAAATTCTTAAAGCATTATAGCACTTAAATAAAAAAGCTTTTGAAATTGATTTCGGATTGATATGAATTTCTTCATTGACAAGCTCATTGTCAAAAGTACATCCCAATGAAACAAATCTTACAACTCTAAAATCACTTAATTTTGATGTCCTTAGAGTGCTTAAATTTAGATATATTTCACATATAGATGTGTGTGTGTGTGTGTGTGTGTGTTGAGATAGAAAGAGAGATATATATATATATATATATATATATATATATGTATATATATACATACATGTTTGGGAGAGAGTAAGTGTGTTTCTATGAGTATTTGTATTCATTCTCTACTTAAATTAAGACTTTGGAAGGAGAGAAAATTTATCAACCACTGATGCTTGTCTTCACTGTCAACCAAGGCTATCTTTTACGAACTCTCGTTGTCTTTATCCACCATAAACTAAGACAAATGCCCCATTATTACTCCAATAGTATTCACCATTCTCTCAAGAGATGAAGATAATAGTCTCCAAAATTTGCAATCTAGTCTTCCTTTATTGAGAGGGGCTTTATAATCTTCACTCTATACAGTAAAGAATTTTAGGTAAACTATAGGTTTGTTTGGTTGCCAGTAAAAAGAATGCAGAGTAAAATGAAATGCTGCGAATTCAGATTATAGTGTATGCTAAATACTCATGATTGTTTGGTTCTATAAAGCAAATGCAGGGGGAATTATTTTATAAAAACTGCAATACAAACTACTTTGTAGTTATTTGGTTGTTAGCAAAGTAAATACAAAGAAATTAATTTTCCTGTTTAATGAAAAAACTATCCAAGTTCTAAATAATGGATTTAAACAACCAACTAATTCCAAAAGCACTTTTTATCAACATAAATTCTAAGGAAATAATAAAGTTAACCACATCATTAAACAAGGATTACATTGTTAATCATAATGATACAAAGAAATTGCAAGTTCCCAGAAGCTACGGTAACTCAACTATGAAAAGGTAGTTGAAAGTTGAATTTGAAATCATTTTATACCTTGTTAATCCTCCACAAATCACTCCTAATGATGAATGCACCCTGCAATGATAATGCATGTGAGAGAAATTCATTATTGCCACTTTTAAGCAAAGTAGACTTGCTTGTACAAATTACGAGCGCCATTAAAATTGAAGGCGCTGGTAGACAAGGTTTACATAGTATATTTTTTTGGAAAGAGAAACAGATCAAGAAGAATAATTGCATTAACAGCAGTACTTGCATCCTGCTCACCCAAAATCAATCTTAGAGAACCAGCTGAATAGAAAATTTCATAAGATAATGCATATTCACTCCATAGTGCATGTATCTCAAAAGGGCGAGCAAGAAAGTATCGATTGTAGAACATATGGAAAAATGATTTGGTGCTGCATATGACCATGCATGTCAGGCCGCAAGTAGTTTGTCATTTTGAACTTGTTAAAATGTAGGAATCAATTGCTAGAAATAAAGAGAGATTTACATGCATACCACACAATTCATATGTATCTACCCATTAAACACATAACATTCATATTTACAGTTATAACACAAAACTTTAAAGACACATCAAAAACATCAATATTATCAATTTTTTTAAAATAAAAAACAAATTTTCATGCATAGGTTAATGACGCCAAAGTATCATGAGCATAAATATGAAACTTTAGGCATTATATATATAAAAACATACAAATTGAGTGCTATGTATGTGAATTCTCAAAAATAAAATGCTTGGACCAAAGAAACACGTAATAGTGCATGAGCTCTCCAAAAAAGGGCCGTGTACATTGAAAATTTCAAGAAATACAGATCTTATTGCTAATAAACAATCAGGGTGATTCTGGCAGAAAGGCACAGTAACTTTAGGTGATAATGAAAAACAATAGCAATTTGAAAAGACAACTTAAGCAACCCAATCATCATTTATTTTTTCGAGAATTATAAAAGAACTGTATCGAATCCACCAATAAAAAATGAATTATAAAAATGAAATTTTACGCTTTCATCATTGAGAAATAAAAAATAAAATGTTTTCTTTGCATAAGAACACTAACATTTTGATGCAAACTGAAAAACAAATATGGGCTAAACACTATTTCACCAATTTCTACAAAAAGAAGGATGCAGATAAATCAATGCTCATATTCCATAAATTCAGCTTCCCATAACAATACATCATAAATTTCAATCTTGAAATCCCATTGCTAATATTTGCAACATTTCTTGAGAATCACAAATGGCTCTCAGCCAATAAACACATACAGACGATCTCCATAAAGAGACAACCAACCATAAATTAAAAAACAGCACACACAGGCTTTGGAAGCAAGTGAATCTAGCCTGGGAAGGCACAACAGAAACGAAGAGAGAAGGGTTTTGTGGGAAATCTGCATGAGTGTGATTGCAAATTATAAAGCTTAAGCGGTCAATATATAAATGATAAAGTTTTGTGTGTTTATGAAACTTCCTCTAATAAATCCCTTCATCCTTTTAGCAATCTCAATTCTTATGTATTTACATATCCAACAGCTAAAATTTGATTTTTTACATTTATTCCAATAAAGAAAAGGCTAAAATAAAACTATGTTATCTTCATTTATACTTAGACCAACTAAATTCAGAAAATACAAAGCAGATGTCATAAATGTAATTAATCAACTTTGCATTGTTAAGTTTTATATTAAACCACCAAACCTTTCCTATCAAATCAAATTACCACTATTTTAATATTTAAAAAGTCAAATACACCCTTTTAGGCATAGGTAAGGTAGCATATAAGTAAAAATTGATGTTCAGGTGTTAGATATGTAAATGCATAAGAATCAAGTGGTATCAGATCCCCTAATATCGTCACTCTCCTCTCTCCCTCTCCCTCGCCTCCAAGCTCTCTTAGAAGTGACTAATGGGAGAACTAGTTAGGATCCCCAAATAAGACGTTTTGATTGGTTCATTTCTGCCTAACATTGTCACAAGCACATTAACGAGAGGTTTTCATCAGGAATTAATAATAACCATGAACTTGTATGATTAAAAATAACAATGAACTTTGCCAAAACTGCTGCTATGCAAACTATATGTTAAGTTGGTGGGATGGGTTGTGGAAAGGGAAGAAACGTGGGTGGATTTATAATTGGCTTAAGTGAGAGTTGATTGTCAGTAAACGTGCTAGAGTTAATTTGTATGGAGGTTAACGAAGATTTTTTTTTTCTTTTTTTTTTTTTTTTTGCTGCATGGGAGTTTTCACTTCAAGTTGTCGAATTTTATTGATGGTTCAATGTTGGCGTTAATATAGAGCATGGAGTGGGAAATCATTCTTTATTATTCATTAAAGTTTCATATGTCTACCGTTGAGTATAGCTGACCTTTTTAAGTTGAAAGTTGGAAAATCTGCAAAGAATTGGAACTCGTTGCTTACGGCTTATGCATTGTTAATGAAGTTGACATTATGATGCAATGCTTGAAAGGTACAGCCAGGCTAGCCAATATTCCTCGCTTATTTGAGACTATGTCCAGCACATTGTTTCAAAAACATTCTAAGAAATGTAGCCCTTAGTGAAAAAGAAAAACTTCATAGAATAGTTCCACACAATTAATTTAGCTAGAATAGTTCCACACAATTGCTTTTTGCTGATGATATCCTCCTCGTGGATAAGACGAGAGAAAAAGCCCAGGAAAAATTTGAATTATGGAGGTCTACATTGGAGTCTAAAGGTCTTCATTTGAGTAGAACTAAAACTGAATACATGAAATGTAATTTTAGTAATAGTAGACCTAGTGACAGAAGTGTAATTTTGAGTGATCAAATTATTAAAATGTGTGAACGATTTAGATATCTCGGGTCCATTGTTCAAAGCGATGGTGATATAGATCGGGATGTTAATAGTAGAATTCAGGTTGGTTGGTTGAAGTGGAGGAATTCGTCCGGCCTATTGTGTGATAGAAAAGTACCACTTAGACTGAAAGGAAAATTTTATAAGATGGTGATGAGACCTGCAATGCTCTATGGTGTTGAATGTTAAAAGAGAAGCATAATGTTAAGTTAAGTGTTGTCGAGATGAGAATGATTAGGTGGATGAGTGGCTTTACACTTAGAGACAAAATGCGAAATGAATATATCCGTAATAGGGTTGGTGATGCACCAGTGACGGATAAAATTAGAGAGAGTCGCCTTGGATGGCTTGGTCACATTAAACGTCGACCACCTGATGATCCGATTAGGAGAGTAGATGTTTTAGATACAACTTATGTTAAGAAAGGCAGAGGTAGACCTAGGAAAACTTGGGCTTATTGCATAAAAAATTATCTTAATTTATTAGAATTAAACGAAAATTTGACATTAAATAGGACGCAATGGAGTAAAAGGATTCATGTAGCCGACCCCACTTAGTGGGATTAAGGCTTTGTTGTTGTTGTTGTTGTTGTTGTTGTTGTTGTTGTATTTTATTTATGTTTCATTTCGAAATAAAATATGTTTCTTAGCGATAGTTGTCCATACAAATAGTCAAAATATCTAAGTGTTATTTTGAGTGTTTTTTTAAACCGTTAATTTGTTTTTAAAAACAACAATTTAAAATATTTAAAAATTAATGCTTCAAACAAATAAGTTCTTAAAAATAAAAAAATTAAATAAATAAAACCCATATAACCCCTAAACTTTCTCAAGTGCAAGCTAATGCCTAGCAATTATAAGGTATAATTTTAATGTAGTAAGATAAATTATAAAAAAGAACATACATGATTTTTAATATCAAATAAAATTATTATTTGTTCAAAAAGAACAAGTTATCATGCAACATATAAGAACATGTTTATCCATCTAAAATTTTTCTGTGCGTATTTTTTCCTTGTTTTCCTAATCACATATTTGTTAATAAAAATTTATTTCGAACTTTCATAATGTCTTCTTAACCATTCATATATTTTCAAATTTTATTATTCTCTTGAAAAATATTTAAAATTTTTGAATTGTGCTTTCTTCTATAAGAAATAACTTACTACTGTATGCATTTACAATTAGATATAAATACTTTCAAAGTGATAAATTCTTTCTTCAATTTATATTTAACGTCTTATTATCTAGTATAAAATCCAGGTTGTAGGTGATTTCATCATATGCATAACTTTTTTATCAATTATGTTGATAAAACTGAACTAAATTGCTAGGGGCGCAAATTTTTGCTCGACTCTCATAATTTTCTCAAAGAATCTGCCCGTTCCAAAATTTATATTCATTTCATTTGCTTAATCACTAAAATCGTAAATCAGTCTTAAACCAAATAAAACAGCCATACAAAAGGAAAAAGAAATCATAAATTGTACGTTAATAAGCTTGCAATTCACTTTAAAAAAACATATATAATATGCCAACAACATAAGCTTATTTTGAGTAGCTTTATTTCATTGTGAAAACATCCACGTATGACTTAATTAAGGCACTCTAGCTAAGAACAAAAAACAACATAAGAAATTTTAAGATCCACTTCTCATCCTACCAATCCAACCACACACTGATAATTCTCATTTTAACAATTTAGAGAGTGTGCTTTGGAGGTGACGGCGATTGACCGGAGGAGGAGCACAGACCTTGGAAGTGAGGTTTAACAGCACTGAGCCTATTGTATTGTTCGATGAATCAAGATGAAGGCAGCTCTCTTCAATACCTGTTATGGCCTTGCAACAAGGCTCTGTGAACTTAATATCGAATTCAAGTTTGGAAGGAACGAAATTCACTGAACAGCTTTTGAGCTCAATGACGGCATACCAGCACTTGAGAAAGTCAGGAATTAACTGGAATGATGCAGCTCGTGGTATGGAAGTGCTGGCAACGAGGACGAAGAGGAAGGCACATGCTACGGCTACAGATTTTGCCATCTTAGAAGCTATAGTATTGCTGCTATGCAAACTATATGTTAAGTTGGTGGGATGGGTTGTGGAGGGAGAAGAAATGAGGGAGATTTATAATTGGCTGAAGAGATGGTTGATTGTCAGTAAATGTGTTGGAGTTAAGTTGTATGGAGGTTACCGAAGGTTTTTTTTTTTTTTTGTTGCATGGGAGTTTTGACTTTAAGTTACCGAACTTTAATTGAAGGTTCAATGTTGGCATTAATGTAGAGCATGGTGTGGGAAATGGTACTTTGTTGTTCGTTACAAATTCATAACTGAGTAAAACTGCGCCTTTCTATTTTTGGATCATGTTTAATGCTCAGCTGTTCAACTACATGTAAGTTTTTCTTCGACTCCAAAATACCACATATTACTTATATAATACAAATGCAAAGCCTAAATTTTAATATTTATGTACATGACCTCAAAGTTTTTATTATTACATCAAAATTATCACTATTACTATTTTTTAAAAATTAAAAACATCTCTTCATGTATAAATTTTGATGTAGATATGACACTAAAATGTGTAGGTTTATATATTGAACTATAATTGTTACACATGTAAATAGAAAATAATTGTAGGTATTAATGTAATCTTTCGTAGCCGGTTTTAAGCAGCATTTATGCGGGATTTAAGCTAAATTCTGCCGAACGTTAAAAAAACGCCTTCGTCAATCCTGATCTCCCGTAAATCCCGGTCTGTTTGAAAGCCGATGAAAAAGCAGGGTTTAAGCTAAAACCTTCCAAACGGCAAAAAACGCCTCTGTAAACCCTGAGCTCCCGTAAATCCCAAAATGGCGCCGATTCGCAATAAATCCTGGATTTACTAACGAAGAGGAAGAATGGAGCGAACAGGCTTACCTTCCTCAATGGTTTATGGTAGGGGCGGAGCGGAAGGATGAGAAAGATGGGAGTTTCGGGGATCTCTGTAAGCCGCGATCCCCGTCGTAGCCTTCCCAACTAGATAAGATCGCGATTGTATCGCGAAGGTTCGTTCACGAAGTCGATGGTTTTGGGCAAAACCGGGAGGGGTAGGGATGAGCGAGGGTTTTGGGCAGAAAGCGGGAGAAGGGGCAGATGGAGGCGAGGCCTTCGGGTAGAAGGGGAAGAGGGAGATAGGTTTGTGGTTTTATTTTATTTGTGTTTAATTAATTTATATATGAATATATGATCGGATTAATTATAATTAGATAAATTTATATATAATTATTTAAAAATTAATAAATAAAGAAATATTTAACAATTTAAATTATTTAATAGATTTTTTATGTAATTCTTAATTTATAAAATTAATAATTAATTAATTGAGTAAAATTAAATTATTCTTTAATAAGTAATTAGTTTAAAAAAGTATTAATTATTAATTAATGTGAATGACTCTTTTTTTTTTTTTTTTTTTTTTTTTTTTTTTTGTAGTTTGAGGCTTTCCACAATTATTTTATATTTTTTATTTAATATATATCTTTAGATGTTACCTCTCATAAATTTTATTAAACTCTTATAAAACAGTCAAGAGTTTTTCATGATATATCAAGATTTACTTACTAGCATACCAAACAATTTTTCAGGATTAAATCACATAAGAATTTGAAAGGTCCAGATTTACAGGATTCACTAAATCATATTTATACTGAATCCTACCTGCAACGAAACAACTCCAAAATGATGTTGATTCCTAAAAAATTTGAATTTTACTAAATCATGTAATCTGCGAATTTGGTGAATGAAATACAAGCGAAAGGAAAGAATGATGCGAACAGGCTTACCTTTGTCAATGGTTTATGGTAGGAGTGGAGCAAAAGGATGAGAATGATGGAGTTTTTGCGGTCTCGGTAAGTAGTTATGTCGTAATTGCCTACCCGGTTAGCTCTAATGGTGACTATATCGTGAAGCTTCATTCATAGTAGGCGATGGTTTTGAGTGGAACCTGGAGGGGGAGGGACATAAGCGAGGGTTTTGAACAGAAATGGGAAGTAGGGCGAAACTGGGAGAGAGGGAGGAGGTAAGCGAGGGTTTGAGGCAGGAAAAAATATTATGTGTGTAAATACACCTACTTCAACACGTCTACAGCAGTGTGCACGGAAAAAAAAAATAAAGTTCTCCCAAATATCAGTGTTATTCTTCTTATATGAAGAGCGTACACAATATTTGCTCTTAGGGCGGAGAATAGAAGAGGGAATGTGGTTTTAATTTATTTTTATTTAAGTTAATTATTTATTTAATCAATAAATAAGTAATAATTAATTTATACACTATCAAAGTTATATAATTAGATAAATTTAAATGTATTTATTTTGTAGTTCCTTATTGAATGAAAAGATATTTTAAATTTTGAAATTATTTAATTAAATTCAAGTAATTCTTAAATTATATAATCAATTAATAATTAATTAATGTTAGAAAAAATTTTACCGCAACACACACTAACGCCATTTATGAGAAAAATTTAAGTGCAGAACAATGGGGCTCAAGAAAAGGCATTCAAATTGCAGTTGTTTTTCTCAACTCACACAATTCCATAATTTTAATTTGTAAAATGTCGAAACTAACACATAATATCGTATCTTTGGTTAAAACGACAGAATAACTTGTCAACTATCATTAAATAAAAGGAAAATTTACATTTATACCACACATTATGATGTGTTTACATCCAAAGTTTCATATTTATACTTATAAATCTTGGTGTCACAGATCTATTCATAAAAAATTATATTTCATTTTTAAAAAGATGATTATTGTGATACATTTTTATGTTATGTTAAACTTTTGATATCAGATTATACATTACAACACTAAAATTTCACTCCATATTTTTTTACTTTTTAAATACTAGAAGTAAATTCAAGATAATCACTTTGTTTATCATAGTAAAAAATTGAGTCTCAAAGAAAATTAAGACCAACGTTCTTAAGAAAATAATTGTTGTTTATTAATTGGCTCCCAAAAAAACCAAATCATAAAATTTAGTCTTATTTGAGATCACTTTCTGTTTTTATATTTTTAGTCTATTTAGTTTTTTTTTTCTATTTCGAGAAAATGTGTTTAGTACTGTTATGATTTATCTATTTTTAATATATATATATATATATATATAAAATCTTTGGATAGATATTTTATTTTTTAGGAAAAACTGTACTTTGTTTTAAAAAAAAATATATTATGAGTTATAACTATGTAAATATATTATACTCATATATATATATATAAATTATAATAATGTTACAACAATATCTAACTCAGCACATCCAAAGGTGTTGTCTTATAACAAAACATCAAATCATGAGGATTTCAAATTAAAATAATATTTTATATTTATATGATAATAAGGCAAATGATATTTTAACTCAAAACAAAACAAATCTAACATTATATTGATAACATTGTAAAATAAACATAAGAAATTTTACAAGCTAATTAGTAAACTCAGTTGTGTGTAAATTACAAAATTATTTTTTTAATATATCTCAAATAATATAGCTCCTTTGGATTTTGATGTTATAAAATCGAGTAGTGTGCAGCAAGCAATAGTAATATAACGTTTTGTGCGTAAATCATAGGGAAGTATTCCATAAAGGATTGAAAATTGAGTTTTTAGGACTCCAAAATATCGCTCAATGACATTTCTTAAAGAAGAATGCTTATAATTAAAGAGTTATTATTTTTTAGATTTAGTGCCCTCGTGGTAATAACTCAAATGATACATTGTTTCACTATATGGTGTTAGAATCTTGACATATTAGCATATCCTGAATGAACAAGATAATATTTCTCTGTTTATTTGAAACGCATGTATATACATAACTCAATATAAAAACCATTTAGTAATTACATAACTTGATGAGAAAAAAATTGACATACATTGTGGCGGCATCGAAAAATTAAATTGATGATTTGAAATACATTCTAGGAACATTCTCACATCATTTGTTATTCCCTCTAAACCAAATAATACGTATGTAAACAACATGTTAAATTCACATGCACACATTACATTTTTTTTTATTAGCTCTTGTTGACCTAATTTTTATGAGGTCTATCTACATTTCTAAAGCTTAGGATCTCGTCATAAGACTTTCCTACTGGCTCTCCTGGAAGACTAGTATTGGGACCCACACCAATTAAAAATTCAAATCACTTCTTGACTCCTTTTAGTTTCATATGTGTGATTCTGGATATGCAATATCTAGTCGATTCGATTAAAAATGATATATTGAAACTCAAGCTGAGTTCCTATAAGTATTGGAGAAGCCTTAAGGAGACCCTTCGGCATGCGTTAAGAGGCATGCTATCGGGACCGTTCTACTAGACTTTGGTTCTTGCTTAGGTAAAGACCGGTCAACATTTTGATTTTCGGACAACTTTGATTGGATCAACGAACATCGTTTGTCACACCGTCCATGAATTAACTCAAATCAACCTTATCGTCAAGGAATTTGTCGAGATGACCTCGAATGATGAAATGGACCGCGCGAGCGCGTCTGAAACATTGATTTAAAATATCACGTGAACAAGTTGAAACACGTGAATCGATGATGGACACCCATATTGATATAGTTTTATGTACAAGTTGAAACACGTGAATCGATGCTTTTAAATATCAAACAATAATAATAATTATTAAGGAAAAAAAGGGAAATATCCTTGTTGACCTCACTTTTGTTGAGTTCTAGTCTTTCTTTCTTAAGAGCTTGAGATCTAGTCATAGGACTTTCTTGTGGACAATCCTAGAGGACTAATGATAGAGCCCTACCCCATTAGAAATTCCAAACACTTCTTTTCTTTCCTTGAAGTTCCATATGTTTGGTTCTAACCTCTAGCACTTAGTAGGATGGGGGCCAAATCAGAGAGAACTCAAGGAGGGTACCCATATGGATTGCTTCATCGTAAACCCAACACCCCACTCTTTCACACACACACAACCCCACACTTTCACTCACAACCTAAAATCCTAAACCCAACACCCCACTCTTTTGGAAACTAATGTGGGTGGTCCCTGATACACCTAAAATATTAGTGTTTTTATGCACATTTTTATACTTATTTTTGATGATGAGGGAAGTTATTTTCATGTTTTTCTTGTAATTATGATTAAAATGAATGATTGTGATGAAAGGAGCAAAAAATGATTAAATTTGGAGCAAAAATGAAAATCGTGCAAAATGAGCCTCTGGCGGCTAAGCGTCAAGGGTTGGCGCATAGCCGTGGAAGTTAACCTATGCAATTTGAATTAATTTTGGCGCAAATTTGAAGGGTTATTTGAAGCAACATTTGGTTTAAACTTACTTAACTTCTCATTGACGCCAAAATTCATTTAAATTTTGAATGGATGGATGCATCTCTTGGTAGATTCGTTGAATCTGGACATAATTTGAAGAGACACCAAGGCACCCTTTGGAAAATTATTATAAGAAAACTTAAAGATCAGAAGAAAGAGAAGAGTTTTGAAAGGAAGTATTGGCGGGAGAAGTTGGAGAAAAGCTTGAAGTGGTTGAAGGGAGAGAGGAAGAAAGAGAGTCTTCTTCTTGTCATACTTTCCTTACTTTTTCACTTTTCTTTATCATAGTTTGTATTAAAATCCTTAGAGTTGGACGCCACCCCCTAAGGAGTCATTTAGTGGAAATTAAAGTTTCAAAGGAACTTCAAGTGTCTTGTAGAGAGGATTTTTAGATAAATTTTTATCTTTGTTTTTACATTTGGTTTTAAATTGAGACTTATTGTGTTTTCACTATGATCTCTACTTTCAAATCAAATTGTGTTTTTTTTTTCTCCATGAGTCTGAGTAGTTTTCTTTATCTTTTTCCTTTTAAATGATGAAGTAATTAAATTATGGATGAAAGTTGTGTGAAGTATAGATGTTTAATTGGAAGAAGTTGTGATGATTCAACTACCTTGCACTTCATTTACCTCTTGATTTGGCCAATTGAGATGTTAAAAGTTGTTGTGAGACCATGTAAGAATCAATGTGGTATTGTCTCAATCAACAATTGGAGAGAATCACATGAAATTATATGGGTGAGAATTGTAGTCCATATAGTTGACTACAAATAAATTGGGAGATATGCTTTTGATTGAGTGTAGAATTAGAGGACTTTAGAGTGACAGGTAAAGCCACCAATTTGTTTTGATTTTTTAAATTTTGGTAGAGGGAGAAGAGGGAACTCTAAAGTGAGACTAGTATCTTCCCTGCCTAACCAATCTTCAAGATTTCAAAACATCATATTAACATATGTTCTTTATAGAACCAAGTAAGGGTACAAAATATAACTGCTCCTGTTTGGCACAACACATTAGGTACTTTTACAATAAAATTTCATAATTATTATTAATTCTTGAAGAAGAAAAAGATATTTTATTCTCATTTGCTTTCATACTATATAATAGTCTTAATAATTTTAGTTGTTTACTTTACTTTTTCTTAAAAATTATCAAAAAGAATTTAAAATTTCTATTTTTAAAACATAACTTACAAAATCATTTTTTTCATATGTTTTCTTTAAATTTTTAGAGCATTTCCCTGTGGGTTTGATATCTCAGAGCTTAATCAGAAAGTCTTATATTACTTTGATAAATGATATGTATACTTGCGTAGAATCCCATATTATAAATAATTAAAATTGATCTCTTATTTGCTTCGGAATCAAGTTTTTGGCACCGTTGTAAAAAAAATGATGACGGTGTCGTCACCGTGTCGGAGAATTTTTAGGTGTTGATGTCGATTTGGAGTCGCCACTCTGTTTATTTATAAATTTTTCCTAATCTTCAATAAATCTTATTTTTTAGATCATGTAAAAGAATCCTTAGATAATAATAAATTTGAAGAAAATAAGGGCTAATATAGAAAAGAGATGTCGGTGATAATCCTTAAAATGAAAATTCTAGAATTGTCTTGTCCTAGAAATTCTATATAAGGATAATGAAATTTTGGTAACAAGAGATTTCTAGATATAATATCTATTTTGAGTTCTTTAAATCTCTTATAGGAGCAAGCTCCTATAGTTAATTACATATTCAGGAAATTTATAATTATCTAAGAAAACATCTGATTAATGTTAATCCCTTGTTCTTTGAAGAGTTTTTAAGGAAAGATGTACCAACTTTCAATCCTGAATGTTATTTTATCATGTCAATTTTATTTTGTTGTCTTGTCATCTTGTTGTTTATCATTTTTGTTTGGTTGTTTATCATTTTTTTTTGTTGTTTATTTGTTTGGTGACTATCCTAAAAATTTTGATTTTTGTTTTGTCTTGGCTTTTTCATTTTAATGTTGTTTGTTTTGATGTTATTGTGATTTTGTTTTGCTTTTTTGTTGTTTGTCTCATCTTCGGAATATCGTCCTGCAAAACCGAGTTAGCACACCCTATAACATGCAAAGGAAATCTAGAAAAAATTTATCTTCATTCTAGAAAGGAAAACATTGTCAGATTTTAAAAAAAAAATAATGTCATTTTATTTCTTCAATCTTTTTGTTTAGTTATATTTTTAGATAACCCGGTCAAGATGGCACTGGCTCCGTCGTCCCCATCATGGGCCTTAATCTACTTAGTCCGAAAGGTGTTTAAACCAAGACCGAAAGATTTCTGTCAGCAACCAGGATTGTGTCGTCCGAGAAAACTTCGTAGATGAAGAATATTGGGGTTCAAGTTGCATTCAATGATGTTTGTTCATTATAGTTTCATTTAAGTTTTAAATTCTTTTTCCAATTTTAGTTTTAAAAAAATTTTAAGTTGTTTACGATTTCTTGAGATTTTTATGTCATTTCGTGTCAACATCTTAGGTTTGATGTCTTTTGAACTTAAAGTTTTAAATTTGATGTGTTTTGATTTTTTAGATTCATTGTTGATCGAATCGAAAATTTTAATTAAATTTGAGAAATCATTTTTTTATTTGATTATATTTAGGAATTTAGATTAGATTTTATTTAGGTTTAAAGATTTAGATCTAATGATTTTTTAAAATTAGATTTAATGTCACAAATTAGACTTTAGAATCTTAGATTCGGTGTCCTTCGAATCTAACGTTAAGTCTAATTACAAAATCTAACCTAAGTTAGATTTTAAAATTCTGGATTCAATGTCATTTGAATCCAGAAAAAGTGTTAAGTCTAATATGAATTAGACTTAGATAAATTCATTTGATAATCAGATTCAATGTCGTTTGAATCTAAATATCTTTGATAAAGTAGTTTAAATTTTTAAGAATTTTTAAATTAAAATTTGATTTCAGTTTGATGTGGTTTAAATTTAGCTTGTATTCAATTTGGGTTAAACTTAAGTTAATTTTGAGTTCATGTCTATTTAGATTGGATTACCTTGAGTTCATGTTTGCTTGAACTTAAGTTAAAAGTATGGATTTAGATTTAATGTAAATTGAATCTAAAGTTGAGTTAACTTAAATTCATGTCTGTTTAAGCTAGAATATAAATTGAATCTTAAGCTTATGTCAATTTGAACTTAAATTATAAATATTCAGTTAAATTCAATTTTTGATTGAACTTAATGTTGAATTAACTTAAGTTCAATTTGAGCTTAAGTTATAAATGTTGATTATAGGTTGATCCTAAGTTTTAAGTTAACTTGGGTTCAATTTAAGTTGAACCTAAGTTAGATATATTAAATTAGATTCAATATGGGTTGAACCTAAGATTTGAGTTAACTTGGGTTCAATTTAGGTCGAACATAAGTTAGATATGTTAAGTTAGGTTCAATATGGGTTGAACCTAAAATTTGAGTTAACTTAGGTTCAATTTAGGTTGAACCTAAGTTAGATATCTTGAGTTAGGTTCATTATAGGTTGAACCTAAGGTTTGAGTTAATTCTAGTTAAGATATACTTAATTAAGGTTTAAGTTTTGTTTAAATAATACTCAAAGGTTAATTAAGTCTAATTAGATTAGACTTAATTAGAATTTAAAGACCATTCAAGTCTTATTTAAGTAAAACTTAAGTTTTAACTAAGTCTAATTAAAAACAGACTTAAATGGAATTTGAAGTTATTTAAGTCTAATTTAAGTAAGGCTTAAATATTAATTAAGTATAATAAGTTAGACTTAATTAGAGTATAAGTTTGATCAAACCTTAATTAGTTAAGGTTTAATAGTTTAATTAAGTCTAATGTGATAGACTTTAATTGTGGTTTAAGATTAATTAAACCTTTAGTTGGTTAAGGTCTAATAGTTTAAATAAGTCTAATGTGATAGACTTAATTATGGTTTAGGATTGATTAAACCTTAGTTGGTTAACTTTTAATAGTTTAATTAAGTCTAATGTAATAGACTTAATTATGGTTTAGGATTGATTAAACCTTAGTCGGTTAAGGTTTAATAGTTTAATTAAGTCTAATGTGATAGACTTAATTATGGTTTAGGATTGATTAAACCTTAGTTGATTAAGGTTTAATAGTTTAATTAAGTCTAATGTGATAGACTTGATTATGGTTTAGGATTGATTAAACCTTAGTTGATTAAGGTTTAATGGTTTAATTAAGTCTAATCTGATAGACTTAATTATGGTTTAGTCTAATAGGTTTAAGACTAATTAAACCTGATTTAAGCAAGGTTTAAGTGATTAATTAGACTTAATTAGGTTTAAGTCTAATTGGTTTAAAGGTTAATTAAACCTAATTTAGGTAGTTTAAAGGTTAATTAAACCTAATTTAAGTAAGGTTTAATTGATTAATTAGACTTAGTTAGGATTAAGTCAAATTAGTTTAGGGTTACTCAAACCTAATTTGAGTAAGGTTCAATTGATTAATTAGACTTAATTAAAGTTAAGTCTAACTGGTTTAGGATTAATAAAATCTAGTTTTGGTAAGGTTTAATTGATTAATTAGATTTAATATAGAATAAACCCAATTAGGGTTTAAAGGTTACTTAATCCTAATGTAAGTAAGGTTTAAGTTGATTAATTAGGTTTAATATGGGTTAAGCCTAATGAAGATTTAAAGGTTACTTAAGCCTAATGTAAGTAAGGTTTAAGTTGATTAATTATGTTTAATATAGGTTAAACCTGATTAGGGTTTATAAGTTACTTAAACCTAATGTAAGTAAGGTTTAAGTTGATTAATTATGTTTAATATGGGTTAAACCTAATTAAGGTTTATAGGTCACTTAAACCTAATGTAAGTAAGGTTTAAGTTGATTAATTAGGTTTAATATGGGTTAAACCTAACTAAGGTTTGTAGGTTACTTAAACCTAATGTAAGTAAGGTTTAAGTTGATTGATTAGGTTTAATATGGGTTAAACCTAATTAGGTTTTAAAGGTTACTTAAACCTAATTACCCGGAGTTCAGAGGTATTTTTATTATATTTTTGTGATTTATATATATAAAGATATGTATTTTTGATTGAATTAAGGTTATTCTAATTTAAATAAACCTTTATCCAATCAGAAAAATCCTTGGGCCGTTGCGTGTCCTCGGATCAGTCGAAACACAGCTGGTCCGCTGCGGGAACCCAAACAGCGGAGACAGCGGGACTTAATCTCAACCGTCCATTTCCAAAACACGGGAACAGACGGTTGAGGTTCATCGTCTTCATCTGTTCTACACTCGAATACCGTCTATGTTCTAGATACAAGGTCTCACGATGGATTCGAGTGATTTTTGTTTCTAGAGCTTCATCTAGAGGAAACGAACATATCCATATGGATTTGTATGGGTTTTGAATTGGCTAACCCTACTATAGACCAAGCCTGAGCTCGGGTTGGGTATGAAGAACCATACCTTAGTCTCAGTCGATGAAAGCTCAAATTGAATGGTTATGAAGCTTCATCTCGACCTCAAAAAGCTTTTCCCCAAGTCAATTTGAGGTGAAATCGGGTCTGTATCTGACTTTCTCCTCGAGGTTTCTCGGCTTAAATGGGCTTGATCAATCAATGGCTTAATAATGACCCTTAACCATGGTTAAAATGTTATGTTATGGATCATTAATGGGTTAATTTATATTAAATGTGTCATATGGGTTGTGTCTAACCTATATTAGGTCATCATGATGTCATAAAAGGGTTTGGAATTTTGGAAACCATTTATTGTGTCATGTTTGATGTCATGTGTCCAAATTTTATTTATGAATTTTTAATTATAATTCCATTTTTAATTAATTATGTAATTAATCAAAAATGTTGGAAATTATATTATTAACCAATAAATTAATCAGAATAATTTTAGGATTAATTATTTGATTACTTTTTTTAATTTTTGGTCCAAATTTGGGTATTTTGACCAAATTTGATACAAGGTTGACCAATGTTGACCTAAGTTGACTTAGGTTGACCCATTTTGGTTCAAGGGTGACTAATGTGACTTCCCTAACCTTGTCACGGTTTGGTTAGTCATAAAGTCCAGAGATTTTGTCATTAAGGGTTTAATTTTGTCATGTTCACCGATTTTAAAGTTTAGGTTAATCCAGTGGTCAATGTGATGACACTTGGATTAAATTTTGATCATTTTGATCAATGTCAAGTTGATTATGTCAATATCTGTCTTTAAAATTAATTTTGTGGTCAAAGGGGTAAGAGTTAGCCATTTTGACCAATTTTTGACCTATCTTGGTCAAGGGTTGACCAAAATTGTCTTAATTTTCACGGGGATGTCTTTAAGTGGTTAAATGAGTCATATTTGATCATTTTAGTGTCTTGATTGACTTGGTAGTCAATGGTTGGTCACTGGATTAAAAATTGATCAATTTAAACAAAGTTGTCATTTTAGGTCAAAAATTGATATATTGGGCCAGTAGGGTTGGTCACTGGGTCAGGAATTGACCAGCTTGACCAAAGTTGACTATTGGGGCCTTAACCTGTTGGGTCAGTAGGATTGATCATTAGGTCCGAAATATACCAGTTTGACTAAAGCTGACCATTTAGGTCAAAAGTTGACTTGTTGGGTTAGCAGTGTTGGTCACTATGTCAGGAATTGACCAGATTGACCAAAGTTGACCATTTAGGTCAAAAGTTAACTTGTTGGGTTGGTAGGGTTGGTCACTAGGTCAGGAATTGACCAGTCTGACCAAAGTTGACTTTTAGGTCAACGGTTGAACTATTGGGTCAATAGGGTTGGCCACTAGGTCAGGAATTGACCAGTTTGACCAAAGTTGACTTTTTAGGTCAAATGTTGACCTTTTGGGTAAATAAGGTTGGTCGCTATGTCAGGAATTGAGAAGTTTGACAAAAGTTGACCATTTAGGTCAAAAGTTGACTTGTTGGGTCAGTATGGTTAGTCACTAGGTCAAAAATTGACCAGTTTGACCAAAGTTGACTTTTTAGGTTAAAGGTTAATCTATTGGGTCAATAGGGTTAGTCACTAGGTTAGAAATTGACCAATTTGACCAAAGTTGACTTTTTAGGTCAAAGGTTGACCTATTGGGTCAATAGTTGATCAAATCAGAGTATTGTCATTGCTGATTAGATCATTTAAGAATGTCTTTAAAATTTAGGATTAAAATGTCTTATTAAGTTTTTACCCTGGTCATTGGGGTTTATTAACTATCATTGAGATTTTGAAGAGTCAATGTCAGTGAACTTCTTACCTTAATATGATTTAGAAATGACCTTCACAAAAGTGAGGTCAACAAAGAGATATTATTGTTGAGAAGAAATATAAAGTGTAATTTCATATTTAAAACGTAAGCATAAATATTCAGGGATCAAGTTTTTGGCGCCGTTGCTTGGGAAATTAATTAAAATATTGTTTAAAAAACATTAATAAAAACTAAATTTTTACTTTTCCTTACTTTTGTTAGTGTGTTTTATTTTATTTTATAATTGTGTATGCGTAGTTCAGGTTCTATGCGATTTGTGCCTTACGATTCTGAATTAGAAAGAACTATTAGAAAATTCAGAAAAATTAAAAATACAGAAAAAGATAAAAAATATTCAAGAAATGGTGAATCAAAATAATTATAATGTTGAAATCCATCAAGAATTTATACATTTGAGAGATTATGCTAACCCTACAATAGATGAACTTCATGATAGTATTCAAAATCCTGTTGTAGCGGCTATTTCTTTTGAACTTAAACCTGCAATTATGCAAATTGTGTCTAATAATCAGTTTGGGGGAGCACCAACTGAAGATCCTAATTTACATCTTACCAATTTTCTAGAATTGAGTGCTACTTTTAAATACGATGGTGTTTCAGATGATGCTATTAAACTTAAGAGTTTTTTCCTTTTTCACTGAGGGATATGGCTAAGATATGGTTAAATTTATTAGCACCTGGATCTATCAAAACTTGGGGTGATTTCACGCAAAAATTTCTTGCTAAATATTTTCCACCATCAAAGACTTCGAAGCTTAGAAAAGATATTACATCTTTTTGTCAGTTTGAAGGGAAATCTATATATGAAGCATGGGAATGATTTAAAGATCTCATAAGAAAGTGTCCACATAATTTGATACCAGATTGGTTAATAATTCAAACTTTTTACAATTGATTAGTTGGATCTCTTAGATCTATTATCGATGCCGCTGGTGGTGGTTCATTGATGTCTAAAAAGATGCTTTTGCAATGCTAGCAAATCAAGTTGCTCAATTTCAAGGAAGATAGACCAATTTGGAATGAATTTTTCTCAGTTAATTTCCATGATTGAAGAAAATTCATTAGGCCAAATGGTTGATTTTGAAATATCATTAGAAACTTTGAATGCCATATATAAGCCTAATAACCTATATTCGAATTATTATAACTCATGTTGGAAAAACCATCCAAAGTTTAACTGGAATAACAATAATCCGGGTGGTAGTAATCAACAATGGGGGAATAACCAAGTAAACCCATTAAGGAACTGGAATAACCAAGGGAATAATAATTATAGACCAACTTATTATCCAGGTTTTAACAATACTTCACAGTTTAAGGAGAAGAAGTTATCTATAGAAGAAGTGGTGTTACAAATGGGAAATCAATTGCAAAGTCAAGGAGCTGCAATCAGAATATTATGAACAATTGTGACAAATAACAAATTCATTAAGTAATAGATCCCAAGGAACACTTCCTAGTAATACAAAAGTAAATCCAAGAGACAAAAATAAAGAGCAAGTAAAAGCAGTTCAACTGAGAAGCGGAAGAGAGTTGGAAGGTAGAGTTCAAAAAAAGATTGAAGTAGAGAAAGAAAAGATTGAATAACCAAAATAGGATGCTGAGAAAGGTTTGGAAAGACATATTTCTTCACCTAAGATTGATTTAAAAAAGCCACCACCTCCATTTCCTCAGAGACTTCGACAACAAAAGTTGGATAAGCAATTTTCAAATTTCTTGGAAATATTTAAGAAGCTTACAATTAACATTCCATTTGTTGAAGTCTTATAACAAATGCCAAACTATGTGAAGTTTATGAAGGATATTCTCAACAGAAAAAAGAAGTTTGAAGATAATGAAATTGTTGCACTTAGTGAGGAGTGCAGTGCTATAATTCAGAAAAAGCTTCCTGAAAAGCTTAAAGCTTCTGGTAGTTTCACGATTCCATGTGCGATCAGAGACATATTTTATGGGAAAGCTTTATGTGATTTAGGTGCAGGCATTAACCTTATGTTATTATCTATATTCAAAATACTGGGATTGAGAGAAATAATCCCGACTACTCTAACTCTACAATTAGTGGGTCGTTCGATCACATATCCTAAAGGAGTTATAGAAGATGTTTTAGTGAAGGTGGATCAATTTATCTTTCCTGTTGATTTCATTTTGCTAGATATGGAGAAAGATAAAGAGATACCCATAATTTTAGGGAGACCTTTCGTAGCCATAGGAAGAACTTTCCTAGCCACAGTCAGAGCAATGATAGATGTGCAAAAAGTGGAATTAACTATGTGTGTCAATGATTAAACTGTTACATTCAATATCTGAAAATTAATGAAATATCCTACAAGAGGTAAAGATGATGAATGTTATAGGATGAATGTCATCAGATATCTAAGTGAATGCCATTTCAAATCAACTTATGAAGAGAAACCTGAAATTGAAAAATTGTAACACGAGCAAGAAGATGAATTACAACATTCTAAAGATTTTCATGAGGAATATTTAAGTTTTGTTCATGAAAATTTGAATTTTTGGACATGACTGAAAAAGATGAATCTTTTAGTCCATCAATTAAAAAACCTCCTGAATTTGAATTAAAGATGCTTCCTACTCATTTAAAATATGTTTTTTAGGTGATTCTCAACTTTGCTAGTTATAATTTCCTCTCAATTGACTGAAAAAGAAGAAGAGAGTATGCTTGAAATTCTGAAGAAATATAAGAAAGCCTTTCGATGGTCAATAGCTGATATTAAAGGAATCAGTTCTTTAATTTGTATGCATAGAATCCTTATAGAAGAGAACTGTAAACCTCAGGCTGATCCTCAAAGGAGATTAAATTCTATTATGAAACATATTGTTAAGAAAGAAATCTTAAAGTGGTTGGATGCTGGAATTATCTACCCTATTTTAGATAGTGCACGGGTTAGTCCTATTCACTGTGTTCCTAAGAAAGGAGGATTTACTGTGACTTTTAATGAAAAGAATGAATTAATATTAACAAGACAAGTTACAGGATGTCGAATATGCATTAATTATAGAATATTAAATCTTTCCACAAGGAAAGACCATTTTCCACTACCCTTTCTAGATCAAATGTTGGATAAACTGGCTGGGCATAAATACTTTTGTTTTCTTGATGGATGTACTGATTACCACCAAATACAAATTGCTCCTGAGGATCAAGAGAAAATAACGTTTACCAGTCCTTATGGTATATTTGCTTTTAAAAGAGTGCCCTTTGGTTTATGTAATGCCTCTGATATATTTCAAAGATGTATGATGCCTGATTTCTGTGATTTAATTGAAAAAAAAATTGAAGTTTTTATGGATGACTTTTCAATGTTTGGAATTTCATTTGAATCATGTTTAGAATATCTATCAAGAGTTCTTAAGCGCTGTGAAGAAACTAATTTAGTCCTTAATTGAGAAAAATGAAAATTTATGGTAGCGGGAGGAATTGTATTGGTACATCGTATATCAGAAAATGGTATGGAGGTAGATCCTACAAAAATTCAAGTTATCTCTAATTTACCTTGCCCAACAAATGTAAGGGGAATTAGAAGTTTTTTAGGACATGCTGGATTCTACAAGCATTATATTAAAGACTTTTCAAAAATTTTCAAAGCCTTTATACCGTTTACTGGAAAAAGTTGTGTTCCTAAAAGCTTTTGAATCATTAAAAGAAAAATTAATCGTTGTGCCTGTTATAGTTTCACCAAACTGGGAAAATCCTTTTGAATTAATGTGTGATGCCAGTGATTATGCTATTGGAGCTGTTTTATGTCACAAATATGATAAGATTTTCAAAGTGATCTACTATGCTAGTAGAACTTTTAATGAAGCTCAAATTAATTATACCACATGTGAGAAAGAGTTATTAGCAATAGTATTTGCCTTGATAAATTTAGGTCATATTTAATTAGAACAAAATGTGTGGTGCATACTGACCATTTTGCTATTAAATATTTAATGAAAAAGAAGAATGAAAAATCGAGACTGATAAGATGAATTATTCTTTTGCGGGAATTTGATTTTGAAATAGTAGATATGAAGGGTGTTGATAATCAAATTGCTGATTATCTATCCATGCTTGACTATGAAAAATCTCTCTGCTATGAAAATGAAATCAATGAACATTTTCTTGATGAAAAATTGTTCACTATCAATGAGTGGCATGTTCCATGGTATGTTGACATTATAAACTTTATTGTCAGTGATATTTTACCCTATGGTTTGACATACCAAGAGAGGAAGAAATTTTTATCTGAAGCTAAGACTTATTTTTGGGATGACCCGTTTTTATATAAACAAGGAAATGATCTGATTATTCGAAGATGTGTACCTTTAGAAGAAACTTATGAAATTACTCAAAAATGTCATAATTCTGATTATGAGGGACATTTTGATGTTCATAAAACTGCATAGAAAATCTTACGATCTGAATTTTATTGGCCTATAATTTTTAAAGATGTTAATGCTTATATTAAAAATTGTGATTGATGTCAATGTGTAGGCAATATTTATAGAAAAAGTGAGATGCCCCTCAATTATATGTTGGAAGTTGAAATATTTGATGTTTGGAGTTTAGATTTCTGACCCGACCCGCAATTACACAGTAAATTAAATTCCAAAATATGGCAAAAAACTTGACCAAATTTATAAATAGCGGCTAGTGTGTAAAATCTTAAATGATATAAAAATTAGAAAATATTCTACACAGTAGGGGTACTACGCAAGTATACGTATCGTTTCAAGTAATATAGAGTTTTCTTTAAAAACCCCAGTATCGATCCCACGAGGAAGTGAAGTAAAATGTCTTTAGTCAAATTCTAGCCTACTACAATTACTCCTTAGGTTGGAATGTCGATTAAAATTGTGTTTTATCTAGTAACTATTCCTAAATGCAAGTGTTAAATGTAATAGTAACTATAACTAAATGCAAATAATAATTCTAAAGATAACCCTTTTTGGATGAGTTGGTTTGGAGAATTTTGAGATATTAAAAACTACTATTCTTATGTAATGAAATAGATAATGTATAAGATTGAGATGCATTAAATATTGTATGTGCCAAATAGAAGCAATCCTATTCTTTACCCTTTGGTCCAGGCATAAAGAACGTTGACTAATCCTATGCTTGGTTACTGAATCTGCGGCTAGGCTGGGATGATACCGGCTGCCACTTCGGAGCTCCCACGTTCCCCTCGCCTGAGGGCTAACATCTACACTTCAGCACCCAAACGATAGGACCGAATTGAGGATTTTAGCTCGTCACTCTAAAATCTCCAATTCTACGCCCGATAATTATATTTCCCTATTTATTTGCATTCAATCCCCATGAACTTCACCATCCATGGAATTTGAATGTGGTTTCACTTTGTTGAGAATTACACCACCCTTTTGGGTCGATGCAATTACAACTAATTTTAACACTACAATGGGCCCTTATTGCAATGTAAATTAAGTGCAAGTAAAAACCATCACATTTATAATTAAATTTACTTCTACCATGCATCACAAAATCCTAAACATGATTTCTACTCATTACAAAAGAAAAGTAAAAGGAAAACAATGACATAATCTTCTTATGCCACTATTTCCAAAGAAGAAGAAAGAGTAAGAGAGGTGCGTCACAAAGCACAAAGAAAACATAAAGGAAACTTCATTTAACAAAAGCAAATCCACTAAATAAATGTTTACAAAATTATAAAATAATGAAGAACAATACTTAGCTTTTTCCCCTTGAAAGAAAGACGAAGATCTCTCCCATAAAGTCTCCCGGCGATCCATGCAATGCTAGCGAAATCCCTTACAAATTCTCTCAAAATCTCCTCTCCAATCTCTCCAAAAGGGTAGAAATCTACATTTCTACTCTTAATCTAAGAATCCTAAACATTCCTCTAAGTTTTTCTCTCCTTTCCTCTATTGTTTCTCTCTAAAAATTCCTCTCTAATCTAACCCATATTCGCCATTTTAAAGAGTACGGATGAAGTTTGAAGAGTTTCCATAAGCACCCCTTCGAAAAAGCGTCCAGATACGTCGAATTTCGGCCATAACCGCCCAAAAGTCGGTCCAGAAGCTTCCGGCCGCCGTCAGCTGGTTCGAGCTCGCTGTCGGCGGGCTTTTCGGGCTTATTTCGGTGCTCTCGGGTAAATCTCGCCGTCGGCGAGATCGACCTCGCCGTCGGCCGAGCGAGTCGCTGCGCGGCTCCACGGTTTTGCTCCGTTTGGCTCCGTTTCAACTCCGTTTCGCCCCATTTCAGTTGCGTTGCGTTCGTAACAGATAGCCCTACAAAATAAGCATAAAAACAACCTTTCTTTAAAGTGTAATCTCATTCAAAAATATGTAAGAAGTGTAAAAGATATTAATCATCAAAAGACTTATCGAAAGGTGTCAGAGCAGAATTTCATTTCTTGCTCGTTTTTGCTCCAAATTGCACCGTTTTTGCTTCCTTTTGCTCCAATCACCATTTCTTGTACCTAAAACCAATAAACATACAAAATAACTTCCTTTAAAGTGTAATATCATCAAAAATAAGTAAAATAATATAGCAAAAAATGTATATATTTTAGGCGTGTCAATTTCATAGGACCATTTATACCATCTTATGATAGCAGTAGACTGTGTATCAAAATGGATAGAAGTTGTTGCTTTACCTCAATGTGATGCTCAAAGTGTTGCAAAATTTTTAAGAAATAATATATTTTGTAGATTTTGAATACCTTGTATGATCATAACTGATAGGGGGAGTCATTTTAGAAATGTGATCATGGAATGGCTAGTAAAGAAATATCATATTAACCATTTCATTGCTACTGCTTATCATTCGCAGACAAGTGGCTTGGTTGAATTATCCAATCATGAAATTAAAAGAATATTGGAAAAGATAGTTAATGCAAATAGAAAGGATTGATCAATCAAACTGGATTATGCTTTGTAGGCCTATAGGACTGCATACAGAATTCCTATAGGAATGTCCCCACATAGGCTATTTTTTAAGAAAACGTATCATTTACCAATTGAACTTGAGCATAAAGCATATTGGGCTATTAAAGAGATCAATTTTAATTTGAAAGATGCTAGTGAAAAGAGAATGTTGCAATTAAATGAGCTTGAAGAAATAAAGAATGACTCTTATGAAAATACTAAGATTTATAAAGAAAAGATGAAGTTGTGTCATGATTGGAAGATTCTTACTAAAAATCTTGAGCCAGGACAACAAGTTTTGTTATATAATGCTAGATTGAAAATATTTGCTAGAAAAAGTAAGTCCATGTGGATGGATCAATTTATTGTGATGAAAGTCTATCTCTATGAAGCTATGGATATTAAAGATCCTAAGACTGAAAAAATATTCAAAGTCAATGGTCATAGACTATATTTTCAGTCGATCAATATAATAATCTGATGTTAGGACACTCAGAATAAGCTTTGGGTATTCAGGCTGAAGACATTAAATAAGTGCTTTGTGGGAGGCAACCCATAGTTATCGGTGTGTTTTGCTTTAAGTTTGCTTTGTGTGTTTTTGTTTGGTTTGAATTGAGAAATTGTGGTAGTATTCTAAAGTTTTTATGTTCTAGCGGTGTTTTTTTGACCTTATTTGATGACTTAGAGGAGTCAAAATGAAGATTTAGATGTTTAACAGACTTGTGCTTAAATGAGCACTGGCGGCTATGCACTGGAAGTTGACGCTTAGGCGCTGAAGTTACAAAAAACATGAAAAATATGGTTCTATAAGCCTAAATCATGGGTAAGTGGTTTTGGGAGTTATTTAGGAGTTTAAACACATCTAGGGTCGGTTTTTGAGACTTCCTAAGTCTATAAATATGCCCAGAACTAAGATCTACTTGCCCCAGTCCTTATTTTCACTTCTGCGTCTTCAGAAAGACTATTTTGAGAGCCAAAATGTCTTCTTGGGAGAGCGAAGTTAAGAAGAAAGAGGAAGCCAACAGAATAAGTTCATTTGTGAGAGTGCGCACAAGTTATACAATGAGTTTCTAGCTGTTAGTATCCAAGGAATCATAGAGAAGATTGTGAAGATCGAGGCCGGCGTTGCTTCAATTGAAGCAAAGGTAAATGAAATTAACACACATTTAGTGCACATTGGATGAAAACTCAAAATGCATTTCAGTCATACAAGTCATGTGGAATAAGCAGATAAAACGATGTTTCTGAAGAACAAATGGATAGAAAAAGATTAGGTGAGAGTTTTCAACCACCATCCGTTTCATCAGATTTAAATTCAAGATGGTTCAAATGGAATTAATAATGGTTCGGGATATATTCCACCTACAGGAGAGTGGAATTAAATTCAGGTGTGGTCTTTTGATTTAGTTAACTATGTTTAGTTATTAGTGTTTGTGATTATTGTAATGTTTGTATTAGAAGTTTCTTGCTTCTTAATGAAGTCGATTTGTTCTAGTTATATGTGTTATAAACTTGAGTTTTGGAAAATTTCATCCAAGGATTTTAGATTGAAATTTTTAGCTTGTATTAATTGTTTTATTTTTAATGAAATTTATGTTTGTGTGAAATTTGTTTTGAATCGATTGATATTAAAGTGTGATTTTGGAGTATTAAAAGTGTGTATGGGGTAGAAATAATTATTTAAATTGTTTAAGGGTGATTAACTAGGCGTATTAGTGCGATTAAACATAATAGTCAAAATCTGCTCACTCGCGGCTAAGCGCCAAACCCTTGGCGGTTAAGCGCCAGAACTCACGGCTAAGCGCCGTCATGTCACGCATAGGCGCCGGTTCGCGAAAATTGGTTTACAGGTGATAAAAACCCAAAAATTGACATTATTCTCCCACTGTCACCTTCAACCTCCCAAATTCATGAATAAGCATTCTAGGGCATCACCTATTTTGATAATTTTAAAGCATTTTTCAACGAAATTTGCTAGATTTTAACTTTTTAAGGAATGAGCACTTCTCCTAAGCAAAAATTTTTTTTATTTTCACCATGTATTTTGAGTACATTCTTGAGAAATCCGAAAATCACTATTGATGATGAAAATTTGAGAAAAAGTGTGAGAAATTGATTGGATTTAGTATATTTTACCTTTAGTAGTTAAGTTTAGCAAGTTTAGTTTGATTTCAGAAATTATGTTGAATATTTGTGCAAATTTTATAAATGGCTCCAAAATTGAAGCGCTCGAAAGGGAAGGTTAGATTCGATTTGGACAAGTTTGTCAGTTCAAAAGCTGAGGATCGTTACGTTGATGCGCTTTCATCTTTTAAGTTGATTCTTGAGTGAGTTTTTAGTAGACCGGGAGGAGATATTGATGAAAGGATTGTTTGGAGGAAATGGAGAAATTATTGTTGCTTCTCCGCTGTTGCTGTCATTTCTGTGGTGAGAGAGTTCTATGCTAAGTTGCCAGCAGCCGAGGAAAATTTTGTGATGCTTAGAGGACAGCAAGTTGATTTTTCTCCTGCGGTAATCAATACTTTTAGCTATTGCTTCTTGAAATGTTATGTTTTATGCAAATTATCATCCTACAGAAAGAGAATTAAATGAGATTATGTCTTTTCTTACTAATGGAAGAGGTCTCTGGAAAATTACAAATGACAGAAGAGTGAATTTTCAAGCCTCAAAGTTAAATGCCACCTCCAAGGCTTGGCATTATTTTATCTCATCCAAGTTATTACCTTCGAGTCATGTTAGTGGAGTTACTAGGGAGAGAGCTATTCTCAACTATTGTTTTCAGCAGGAAAAGCCGATAGACATTAGAGTGATTATTTTTTATTATATTATCAATAGTGCAAGAGCTATCACTACTAAAGGTATGGGATTTGCTTCCCTGATCCATTCAATTTGTGAGCAGTCTGGTGTAAGTTTGAAACTTGGGAAGAGGTTCTTCAGCCACTTAGACTTATTACCAGTGTAAATGTGAATACATACACTATACATTCAAAATTTGGCTGGAAAGGAGGATTTGTTAGAGCTCCCGGTGCATCTGCTATTGCTGCTTCTACTTCTTGCGCTTCTACTTCAAAAGCATCATCATCTAGAGGCCCGTTTTTTGGTTTGCAGACTTGATTGTTACAGCGGATTTTAAAGAATGTTAGTCTAACAAGAGAAAAAGTTAAGGATATAGATGGGAAGGTGGAAAAATTGAGAGATATATTTAGAAACATGAAGAGTATGAGGAGAATTATCAGCAACATATGGATAGACTAATTAGAGGAGTTCGCAGTGCTGAGATGCCTCCTCATGCATATTTTATCTCATACATGCCTTCCAGAGATTGGAACGAAGGAGATGATGATGACAGAGAAGATGTGTAGGATTTTTATATGATGAATCTGTGATGTTTGTATTTGTGTTTTGTGATATTTGGACTTTTATAGTTTGTTGTATTATGTTGTGAACATTAATATGTGTAGAGTGTAGTTGGACTATTTCTACTGTGCACATTCAGATATATCTGTGTTGGATGTATGTTTTGTGACAGTTATGATATTTGTGATGTGATTGTGGTAGTAAATTTTTTAATTAAGTTATAGTGTATTGTGTTTTTAGTAGTGTATAATTTAATTCCAAAAGATGTTAAGAAAATTTAGAACACTATTAGAAACCACTATTTAAATTTCATGTCTAAACTTCTCAAAATTTGCTACCATATATTTTCAAGTATTATTGTGATTTTTTTTATGTTAAGTTTGTGTGTATTTGCTTTGAAAACCTCCACTAATTTAGAAGTCTTTTGAAATTTCTATTTTATGAAAAATTGAAAAACTGAATTTGATTTCTGTTTACTCCTGTTTTTAAACTATTATACTTGCATATTTAGGTTATGAAGATTCCTGTAATCATGTTATTTTAGTTTTTAATTCTTACCCATGTATCATTTCTTATGCTTAAATGTTTTATCCTAACTAAAATTTTAAAGTTTTGGGGGAATTTAAAAACAATGTTCAAAAAATAAAATTTTATTTGTTCTCAAGGATACTATAAATAAATTTATTTTTTGATTGAAAATAATTATGTATATGGAGTTATATTAGGGAAGCAAATTTTCGAATATAGAAATGAGTAAGAGAATTCAGTTAAAATCTATAGTAATGATGAAAAATTTAAAGTTATAATTTTCTTAGTAAAAATATGTTAAATATAGTGAAACTATGTTTAATAAGAGATGTTGTATTTTTGGAAAAATAGAAGTTTTAACTTTTATTTTTCAAAAATTAAATTTCTTTTATTGAAAAATAATTTGCAACACTGTTATTATGATTTTTAAGTGAAGGATATAAATCAAACCTTTGTTTAAATGAAAGGGTGAAATTCAAAATCATTTAAGGCCTATCCAGATATAGTAATCCTTGCCTGAAATAAAGGAAAAAAAAAGAGAAAATTTATAGTATGTAAAAAAAATTAAAAAAAAAAGTGGAAGGAGAAGCTTAAGGATTTAAGGGCCTAATAAAAAATTGGTTCCACTCCTAATTTTTTAAACTATAAGTTTTTAGAAAATCTAAAGCTTAAGAATATAATATAGTAAGTAAAATTATTTTCTAATAAAAATTTTTAAGTGAGGAAAATAAAATGTTTAAATCCTATATTATGAAAAACTTACAAGTATTTCTGAATTAGATAGGAACACATATTTCTCATGATCCGTTACTAAAGAACTTTTAACTCTTAAGTTGGTCTCATTTACTAAAATTTTTTTTTTTTAAATTTGACTATTTCATTTCTAGAACAAAATTTTGAAACCATCCTAAAGAAACTCATTTACATAATTTGCATGTTTAATTTTTATATGATTATACTGTCACTTGAGGATAAGTAACATTTTATGTTTGGGGGATTTTGATACATCTAAAATATATAGTATTTTTATGCATATTTTTATATCTATTTTTGATGATATTGCACTTTGAGAGAAGGTATATTCATGTTTTTCTTGAAGTTATGATTAAAATGAATAATTGTGATGAAATGAGCAAAAAAGAATCAAATTTGGACGAAAAATGAAAAGTGTGCAAAATTAGCCTCTGGTGGCTAAGCCGGGACAATTAACCTATGAAATTTGAATTAATTTTGGCCAAATTTGAAAGGTTTTTTGAAGCACCCTTTGATTTAAACTTCCTTAACTTCTCATTGGCGCTAAAATTCATTTAAAATTTGAATAGATGGATGCATCTCTTGGTAGATTCGTTGAATATGGACATGATTTGAAGAAACACCAAGGAATCCATTGAAAAATTATTAAAAGAAGACTTGAAGATCAGAAAAAAGAGAAGATTTTTGAAAGGAAGTATTGGCAGGAGAAGTTGGAGAAAAGCTTGAAGTGGTTGAAGGGAGAAAGGGAAAAAGAGTGTCTTCTTCTTTCCATACTTTCCTTACTTTTCTACTTTACTTTATCGTAGTTTGTATTAGAATTTAGGAGAGTGAATCCTTAGAGTTGGACGCCACCCCTAAGGAGTCATTTAGTGGAAAGCAAAGTTTTAAAGAAACTTTAAGAGTCTTGTGGAGAGGATTTTCAGATAAGTTTTTATCTTTGTTTTTACATTCGGTTTTAAAGCAAGACTTATTGTGTTTTCACTATGATCTCTACTTTCAAATCAAATTGTGTTTGTGTTTTCTCCATGAGTTCTGAGTAGTTTTCTTTATCTTTTTCCTTTTAAATGATGAATTAAATTATGGATGGAAGTTGTGTGAAGTATAGATGTTTAATGTTGGAAGAGGTTGTGATGATTTAACTACCTTGCACTTCATTTACCTCTTGATTTGACCAATTGAGATGTTAAAAATTGTTATGAGAACATGCAAGAACCAATGCGGTATCGTCTCAATCAACAATTGGAGAGAATCACATGAAATTATATGGGTGAGAATTGTAATCTATATAGTTGAGTGCAAATAAATAGGGAGATTGCTTTTGATTGGGTGTAGAATTAGAGGACTTTAGAGAGACAAGCTAAAGCCCCCAATTTGGTTTGATGTTTTATGTTTTGTAATGAGATGTTAGCCCCCAGCTAGAGGGAGAAGAGGAAACTCTAGAGTGAGAGTTGGGATCTTCCTTGCCTAATCCATCTTCAAGATTTCCAAACATTAGATTAATCTATGTTCTTTATAGAACCAAGTAAGGGTAAAGAATATAACTGCTCCCACTTGGCACAACACTTTTAGATACTTCCACGATGAAATTCCATAATTATTACTGATTCATGAAGAGGAAAAAGATATTTTATTCTTATTTGCTTTCATACTATTTAATAGTCTTAATAATTTTAGTTGTTTACTTTACTTTTTCTTAAAAATTATCAAAAATAATTTAAAATTTCTATTTATAAAACATAACTTACAAAATCATTTTGAAAAATAAAAAAAGTTGTTTTTCTGCTTGCTTTAAATTTTTAGATCATTTCCCTGTGGGTTTGATATCTCATTGCTTAATCAAAAAGTCCTATATTACTTGATAAACGATATGTATACTTGCATAGAATCTCATATTATAATAATTAAATTTGTTCTCTTATTTACTTCACAATCAAGTTTTTGGCATCGTTGTAAAGAAAAAGATATCATTGTTGAGAAGAAATATAAAGTGTAATTTTATATATAAAACGTAAGAATAAATATTCGGGGATCAATCCCCCAAGTTCTCAACCTTAGGCTAGGGTTTTGCTAGGAACAACACATGGAGGATCCAAATGGTATTTCCCTTGGTCTTATGGCTCAATCGGGAAATTTCATGATCAACATTCTCATGTGATCCCAATTTTTCCAAAATTCATAATTTTGACCTTTAGCCCCAAAACTTTCTTAAAATTTCCAAAATGCTCTTGAAATCCTAACCTTCCCAAAATTGCCCAAATTCTCAAATTTTCTTCAAAAATAATTTCAACAAATCCCAACCCCTCAAATTGACCAAAACAAAATTACCCAAAATTTCTAAAATACACTCAAATTTACCAAAATTACCAAAATGCCCTTCATGCCCTAAAAATTCCATAAACTCCTAAAATCTCCAAAATCATTCCAAATGTTCTCAAAATCAATTTAAACCACCCCTTGACCCTAATTGCACCCAAAGTGACCAATTCTGAACAAAATTCCAAAATTGCCCCTAAAGGCCAAAAATCCTCAAATCAGCCCAATTTCACCAAATTGATTCCAAACCTCCCTAATTTCAATTCAAAATAAAAATTCATCATGTCTAATCTTAATTGAAACCAAATCCATGCCCAATTTCACACAATTCCAAATCCAAATTCCAAGCTAACTTCAAAATACACAATTTGACCAAATCCTTAAAATTCACCAAATTGAACCTCACAATCAATTTAATCCTAACAAATTCACTTTCCAAACTCTTCATAACATTTCCCTAGATTAATTTGAGCTTTTAATTGGACTTAACCTAAGCTCAAATCTCACCTAAATCCAACCTAAGTTAAAATCCCCAATTTTGCCCCAAAATTCAAAATCTTCCATAATGAACACTTCAACCCCTCAAATTTCCACTTAATTGAATTCTAAACTCTTCCTGATAATATTCTACACCAAGTTAAATAATCAATTGACAAAATTTCTAGACCAAACACAACCTAGACCCAAGTCCAAAGCAAAAGACCAATTTTGAACCAAAAACCCTAAACGTGATCAAACCCATTGAAATTGTCCATGCCATGGCCTCCACGACCATCTTTTGAACCCTAAGACCGAACCTTGATCCACCTAGCCCAACCTAAATAAATTATATAAAATATAATTAGAAAAATCATAAAAATTAATCCACACTAAAAATAACAGTCAAGGAAACCCCTCATGAAAATTTGAGCTCAATATAATTTGATTTGATCATCAAACTTAATTTTTTAAGTAAAATAACACTTTTGCATTAAAATAATTATAATAATTAAAATATAATTAAAACAATTATGAAAAATGGTTTTAGGAGTCCCTTGTGATTAGGGGAACCTAAGAAAAATAAAGTTGATGATAAAATAACTTCATTTTTTAAGCTTTTTTTAATTAAAAATAATTAAAAATAATTAAAATAATTAAAACGTCAAAAAATAAAAAAGAAAAAAGCACTAAAATGTCCTAAATTATTTCCTACTCACCCGAGAGCAATTAGTATATCTTTCCTAATTTTTTACAAGTAGTTATGAATTTCTAATGGGTTAAAATGAATTTTCCTTAATTTTGCACTAAAATAATTACAATAATTAAAATAAAAATCATAAAAATATAAAATTTATTTCTCTTGGTTCCCTGAACTCAAAGAGATTTAATATATATATATATAAAACAATTTTCAATTTAAAATATATTTTATATTTAATTAATACTCAAAATCAACAAATAATTATAATAATTAAAATAAAATTCAAAAAATCATGAAAATTTGTCTTAATGGTCCTTTGACCTAAGTAAACTTTCAATAATTTTGCTAAGAACAGATGATGTATTTTTGATAGGTTAATGAATTAACTTGAAGAATACCCTATTTTACATTAAAATAACTCCAAAAATAAAATAAAAATCAGAAAATCACATTTTCTCATCTAATATTTTAATTCACCCATGAGTAGGGTAACATAAAAATTTCAAGGTCATTTGAATTTAATTTAAAGAATTATGAAATGATAAAGTCTTAAAGTACAAAATGGTAATTATTGAATTTAAACTCTAATTAATATTTAGGCTAAGTAAAAGCGTAAATGGGTAATGAATGATCATAATCAAGTTTTATAGATGATTGAAACATAAGAGATTAAGAGGTAGAAACTAATTTCTCACTTTGTCATAACAAGGATAAAATTGTAAATCCCCTAATTATTATAACTTGGGAGTCAATTAAATTGAATGATCCTAGAGTAAGGGGTTTTGATTTTGGAAGGTTGTAGTTCACCAATTCAAGACTCCTAGTCAATAGTTTGGTGATAATACAATCTATGATGAGAATCAAATTCAACTTTTGTTTATATTCCTAAAAATTACCAATTTGACCAAAATCATGAAGGCTTAGTAGTGATCTGGGCTTAATCCCAATTTTCTTAATGAGGATTAGAAAACATAACAAAGAATAATAAAAAATTAATAATAAAACACTTTGAGAAAGAATACACTACTAACCCAACTTTGATTAACGTTGTTAGGTTCCTTAATAGGTTAGGTTCCTTAATAAATTAAGTTTATCTTCAAGGGTCTTCACCCACATAGTTCATAAGCAAAATATCACATGAATAAATGGTTACCCCACTTGAAGGGATGATTAAAACATCAAGGTTCATTGAACATAGGTTAAAATATACCCACTGGACTATAACTTGATAATGGTTGAAAGATTTAGCAACATAATAAGTTCAAAAGAACTCGAGATGATTCAAAAGGTTGTGAAAGTTGTCTAGGGTTACACCCTGAAAACTTTTATAGTCTTTTGGATGTCTTGAAGAACAACTAAACTTATTGTGTTTTTGCTCAATAAAAATCATCCTTAAAACAAATGAATAGGCACCCACCAAGTTAATGACCTAGGACTTGGTAGACACACCTTAAACTGCTTTCCCTGTTTTCCTTTCTGTTAATTAATTTAAATTTACTGCAAAAACTATATATACCTGCTATAAGCTCTAATATTTCGGCAGGAGTGCGAGAAGATGACAGATACACATTTACATTTTTGTAATGCAATTTTCTTTCCTTTTTTACTTTACCGCATTTTCTTACCTGCATTTGTTTACTCCACCTGCAAAACTCAAGAAAAATCTGCATGCTAAAAACAAAATAAACCAATTTTAAAATTCAAATACTTTTTTAAAAAAAAAAGATTACTAAATTTAATACACCCTCATTGGATGATCGGGAATCCCTCAGTGGAGGCAACCTACGGCTGCTAACTAGATTTCTCCTGTTTAAATGAGCTTAACAACTTGTTTAGGCTAAGTGAATCTAAAGAAAATAGTGGTGCTGGAATGAGAGAATCGGGGGATCCTAACTGGTATCGCTTAATCAACTTAAATTTCCCCAATAAGGCATTTAAATAATAATCACAACAACAAAACCAAACATTAAAACAAATCCGATAAAGCTATGTGAATCTTCCTAATTTGTTAAACTTTGGTGAAAATGATATAATACTCACCACAATAATCATTTGGTCAATAAAGACATCCAATTAACCAAATTGGTCAAATTTGGTCAAAATGGTCAACTTTAGACTAATTGGTCAACCCTGGTCAAATGGTCATATTTGGTCAAACTTGGTGAAATTGAACCATTTGGTCAACCTAGGCACCAAATTGGTCAAAATGGACCATTTGGTAAACCAAAACACTTAATTGGTCAAATTTGGTCAAACAGGTCAACATTGGTCAAATTAGTCAAACTTGGTCAAAATGGTCAATTTTGGACCCAACGATCACCACATTGACCACCAGGTCAACCCTTGACCTAACTGGTCAAACTTGGTTAAAATGATCTAATAGTCACCACAATAACCATTTGGTTAATACAAACATACAATTGACCCAATTGGTCAAATTTAGTCAATTTGGTCAACTTTGGTCAAATTTGTCAACCCAGGTCAAAATGGTCAACTTTGGTTAAACATGGTATATTGAACCAATTGGTGAACCCATATACCATATTGGTTAAAATGGACCATTTGGTCAACCTAAACACTAAATTAGTCAACTTTGGTCAAACTAGTCAAATTGGTCAAACTTAGTCAAAATGGTGAATTTTGCACCCAATGACCACCACTTAAACAACATGCCAACCTTTGACCTAACTGGTCAATATTTGATCAAAATGATGTAATAGTCACCACAATAACCATTTGGTCAATACAAACATCCAATTGACCAAATTGGTCAAATTCGGTTAAACTGGTTAAATTGGTCAACCCTGATCAAAATGGTCGATTTTGGTCAAACTTGGCCAAATTGAACTATTTGGTCAACTCCGACACCAATTTGGTCAAAATGGACCATTTGATCAACTTAAACACTAAATTGGTCAACTTTGGTCAAAATGGTAAAACTTGGTCAAAAAAGTCAATTTTAAACCCAATGACACCGCTTTGACCACCAGGTCAACCCTTGACCTAACTGGTCAAACTTTGGTCAAAATGACCTAATAATCACCACAATAACTATTTTGTCAATACAGACATCCAATTGACCTAATTGGTCAAATTTGGTCGAATTGGCCAACTTTGGTCAAATTCTTCAACCCTCGTCAAAATGGTCAATTTTGGTCAAACTTGGTCAAATTGAACCATTTGGCAACCCATACAAGAAATTTGTCAAAATGGACCGTTTAGTCAATTTAAACACTAAATTGGTTAAATTTTGTAAGATTTGTAAACTTGGGTCAAATTGGTTAAACTTAGTCAAAATATTCAATTTTGAATTCAATGACTACCACATTGTTCGCCAGGTGAACCCTTGACCTAACTGGTCAAACTTTGTTCAAAATGAACTAAGAGTCACCATAATAACCATTTAGTCAACACACATGTCTAATTTACCCAATTGGTCAAATTTGGTCAAGCTGGTCAAGTATGGTCAAATTGGTTAACCCTGATCAACTTTAATTATACTTGGTCAAGTTGAACCATTTGATCAACCAGATATTAAATTGGTCGAAATGGACCATTTGCTCAACTTAAACACTAAATTTGTCAAATTTGGTCAAACTGATCAACTTGAGTCAAATTAGTCAAACTTGGTCAAAATGGTCAATTTTGGACCCAATGACCACCACATTGACCGTCAGGTCAACCCATGACGTAATTTGTTAAACTTTGATCAAAATGATATAATAGTTACCACAATAACCATTTAGTCAATACGGACATCCAATTGACCAAATTGGTCAAATTTGGTCAAACTGGTCAACTTTCGTCTAATTGGTCAACCCTGGTTAAAATTGTCATCTTTGGTCAAACTTGTCAAATTGAACCGTTTGGTCAACCTAGGCATAAAATTGGTCAAAATGGACCATTTGGTTAATCTAAACACTAAATTTGTCAAATTTGGTCAAACATGTCAACTTTGGTCAAATTAGTCAAACTTGGTCAAAATGGTCAATTTTGGACCCAATGACCACCACATTGACCACCAAGTCAACCCTTGACCTAACTAGTCAAAGTTAGCCAAAAGGATCTAATAGTCACCACAATAACTATTTGGTCAATACAGACATCCAATTGACCCAATTGGTCAAATTTGGTCAATTTGGTCAACTTTGGTCAAATTGGTCAACCCTATTTAAAATGGTAAAACTTAGTCTAATTGAACCATTTAATCAACCCATATAGCAAATTGTTCATAATGGACCATTTTGTCAACCTAAACACTAAATTGGTCAAATATGGTCAAACTGGTCAAATGGGTCGAACTTAGTCAAAATAGTCAATTTTGTACCCAATGACCACCACATTGACCACCAGGTCAACCCTTGACATAACTGGTCAAACTTGGGCAAAATCATCTAATAGTCACCACAATAATCATTTGGTCAATACTGACTCTAATTGACTTAATTGGTCAAATTTAGTCAACTTTGGTCAAATTGGTCAACCTTGGTCGAAATGGTCAACTTTGGTCAAACTTGGTTAAATTGAACCATTTGGTCAACCTAGACACCAAATTGTTCAAAATGGACCATTTGGTCAACCAAAACACTAAATAGTCAAATTTGGTTAAACTGGTAAACTTTGGTTAAATTAGTTAAACTTGATCAAAAGGGTCAATGTTTTACCCAACATCCACCACATTGACAACCAATTCAACCCTTGACCTAATTGATCGAATTTGGTCAAAATAATTGAATAGTCACTACAATAAACATTTGGTCAAGACAGACATCCAATTTACCAAATAGGTCAAATTTGATCAAACTAGTCAACTTTAGTCAAAATGGTCAACATTGGTCAAACTTTCTCAAATTGAACCATTTGGTCAATCTAGACACCAAATTGGTCAAAATTGACTCTTTGGTAAACCTAAACACTAAATTGGACAAATTCGATCAAACTGGTAAACTTTGGTCAAATTAGTCTAACTTGGTCAAAAATGTCAATTTTTGACCTAATGACTACCACATCGACAATCAAATCAACCCTTGACCTAACTGGTAAAACTTTGGTCAAAATGACCAAATAATCTCCACAATTACCATTTGGTCAACCTAGACACCAAATTGTTCAAAATGGACCATTTGGTCAACCTAAACACTAAATTAGTCACACATGGTTAAACTGGTCAACTTTGTGAAAATTGTCAAATCTGGTCAAAATAGTCAATCTTGCACCCAATGATCCCCACATTGACCACCAAGTCAACCCTTGACCTAACGATTAAACTTTGGTTAGAATGACCTAATAGTCTTCACAATAACCATTTGGTCAATACAGACATCCAATTGACCAAATTGTTCAAATTTGGTCAAACTGGTCAATTTTGGTCAACCCTAGTCAAACTTGTAACTTTGGTCAAACTTGGTCAAATTGAACTATATGGTCAATAAACACATCCAATTTACCCAATTTGTCAAATTTGGTCAAGCTGGTCAGGTTTGGTCAAATTGGTCAACCCTAGTCAAAATGGTCAACTTTATTCAAACTTGGTCAACTTGAACCATTTGATCAATCTGGACATCAAATTTGTCAAAATAGACCGTTTGGTCGACCTAAACACTAAATTGGTCAAATTTGGTCAAATTTGGTCAAACTGGTCAACTTTAGTCATATTGGTCAAACTTGGTTAAAATGGTCAATTTTGGACTGAATGCCCACCGCATTGACCACCGTGTCAACCTCTGCCTAACTGGTCGAACTTGGTGAAAATGATCTAATAGTCAAGACAATAACCATTTGGTTAATATAGACATCCAATCAATCTAACTCGTCAAATTTCGTCAACTTTAGTCAAATCGGTTAGATTTCTAATCAAAATGCTCAACTTTGGTCAAACTTGGTCTAATTGAACCATTTGGTGACCCATACACCATATTGGTCAAAATGGACCATTTGGTAAATCTAAACACTAAAAAAGTCAAATTTGGTCAGAGTGGTCAAATTGGTCAAACTTGGTCAAAATGGTCAATTTTGGACCCATTGACCACCATTTTGACCACCAGGTCAACTCTTGACCTAACTGGTCAAAATTTGGTTAAAATGACGAAATAGTCACCACAAAAACCATTTGGTCAGTACACACATCCAATTTACCCAATTGGACAAATTTGGTCAAAATGGTCCACCTTATCAAAATTGTCAACTTTGGTCAAAATTGGTCAAATTCAACCATTTGGTCAACCCAGACATCAAATTGGTTAAAAATGACCACTTGATCAACCTAAACGCTAAATTGGTCAAATTTGGTCAAACTGGTCAACCTTAGTCAAATTTATTAATCTTAGTCAAAATGGATAATTTTGGTCCCAATGACCACCACGTTGATCGCCAGGTCATTCTAGACCTAATTTTCCAAACTTTAGTCAAAATGATATAATAGTCGCCAAAATAACCATTTTGGTCAATACAGACATCCAATTGACCAAATTGTTCAAATTTTGTCAAACTGGTCAACCTTGGTCAACCCTCGCCAAACTTGTAACTTTGGTCAAACTTGGTCAAATTGAACTATTTGATCAAACCGGACGCTAAATTATTCAAAATGGATCATTTGGTCAACCTAAACACTAAATTGGTCAAATTTGGTCAAGCCATTCAACTTTGCTCAATTGGTCAAACTTAGTCAAAATGGTCAATTTTGGACCCAATGACCACCACATTGACCACCAGGTCAATGCTTGACCTAACTGGTCAAAATTTGGTGAAAATGACTTAATAGTCACCACAATAACCATTTGGTCAATACAGTCATCCAATTAACCTCGCTTCAAATTCGTCAAACTGATCAACTTTAGTCAAAATGGTCAACCCTGGTCAAAATGGTCAACTTCGGTTAAACTTGGTCAAAATAAACTGTTGAGTCAACCCAGGCACCAAATTGGTCAAAAAGGACCATTTGGTCAACCTAAACAGTAAATTGCTTAAATTTGGTCAAACTGGTCATCTTTGGTCAAATTGGTAAATTGTGGTCAAAATGGTCAATTTTGAACCCATTTACACTACATTGACCACCAGGTTAACCCTTGACCTAATTAGTCAAACTTTGGTCAAAATGACCGAATAATCACCACAATAACCATTTGGTCAATATAGACACCCAATTGACCAAATTGGTCAAATTTGCTCTAACTGGTCAACTTCGGTCAAATTCGTCAACCCTGGTCAAAATGATCAACTTTTGTCAAACTTGGTCTAATTGAACCATTCGGTCAACCCATACACCAAATTTGTCAAAATGGACTGTGTGGTCAACTTAAACTCTAAATTGGTCGATTTGGTAAGATTGGTCAAATTTGGTCAAATTAGTCAAACTCGGTCAAAATTGTCAATTTTGGACCCAATGACCACCACATTGTCCGCTAAGTCAACCCTTGACCTAACTGGTCGAACTTTTTTCAAAATAACCTAATAGTCACCACAATAACCATTGGGTTAATACAAACATCCAATTTAACTAATTGATCAATATTGGTCAAAGTGGTCAAGTTTAGTCAAATTGGTCAACCCTAGACAAATGGTCAACTTTGGTCAAACTTGGTAAAATTGATCCATTTGATCAACCCGGGCATCAAATTGGTCAAAATGGACCATTTGATCAACCTAAACACTAACTTTTTCAAAATTGGTCGAACTGGTCAACTTTAGTTAAATTAGTCAAACTTGGTCAAAATGGTCAGTTTTGGACCAAATGACCACCACATTGACCGCCAGGTCAACCCTTAACCTAATTTGTCAAACTTTAGTCAAAATGATATAATAGTCACCACAATAAGCATTTGATCAATAAAGACATCTAATTGACCAAATTGGTCAAATTTGGTCAAACTGACCAACTTTGTACTAATTGGTCAACCCTGGTCAAAATGGTCATCTTTGGTCAAACTTAGTGAAATTGAAATGTTTAGTCAACCCAAGCTCCAAATTGGTCAAAATGGACCATTTGGTCAACCAAAACACTTAATTGGTCAAATTTGGTCAAACAGGTCAACATTGGTCAAAATAGTCAAATTTGATCAAAATGGTCAATTTTGGACCCAATGATCACAACATTGACCACCAGGTCAACCCTTGACCTAACTGGTCAAACTTGGTTAAAATGATCTAATAGTCACCACAATAACCATTTAGTCAATACAAACATACAATTGACCCAATTGGTCAAATTTAGTTAATTTAGTCAACTTTGGTCAAATTTGACAACCCAGGTCAAAATGTTCAACTTTGGTCAAACATGGTATATTTAACCAATTGGTGAACCCATACACCATATTGGTCAAAATGGACCATTTGGTCAACCTAAACACTAAATTAGTCAAATTTGGTCTAACTAATTAAATTGGTCAAACTTGTTCAAAATGGTCAATTTTGCACCCAATGATTACTACTTAACCACCAGGTCAACCCTTGACCTAACTGGTCAATATTTGATCAAAATGACATAATAGTCACGACAATAACCATTTTCTCAATACAAAATCTAATTGACCCAATTGGTCAAATTTGGTCAAACTGGTCAAATTGGTCAACCCTTATCAAAATTGTCAATTTTGGTCAAACTTGGTCAAATTGAACTATTTGATCAACCCAGACACCAATTTGGTCAAAATGGACCATTTGATCAACTTAAAAAGTAAATTGGTAAAATTTTATTAAACAGGTCAACTTTTGTCAAAATGGTCAAACCTGATCAAATTTGTTAACTTTGGTTAAACTTGGTCAAATTGAACCATTTGGTCAACCCAGACAGCACATTGGTCAAAAATAGATATTTGGTCAACGTAAGCACTAAATTTTCCAATTTTAGTCAAACTGGTCAACTTTGGTCAATTTGGTCAAACTTAGTCAAAATGATCAATTTTGGACCCAACGATCACCACATTGACCACCAGGTTAACCCTTGACCTAACTGGTCAAACTTTCGTTAAAATGACCTAATAGTCACCATAGGAACCATTTTGTCAATGCAGACTTCCAATTGACTAAATTGGTCAAATTTGATCAAATTTGTCAACTTTTGTCAAATTGGTCAACCCTGGTCAAAATGGTCAAGTTTGGTCAAACTTGGTTAAATTGAACATTTTGGTCAGCCCAGACGCTAAAATGGTCAAAATGGACCATTTGGTCAACCAAACACTAAATTAGTCAAACTGGTCAATTTTCGTCAAATTAGTAAAACATGGTCAAATGGTCAATTTTGGACGCAATGACCACCACATTGACCACCAGGTCAACACTTGACCTAGCTTGTTAAACATTGCTCAAAATGACCTAATAGTCACCAAAATAACCATTTGGTTAATACACACATCCAATTTACCAATTGGTCAGATTTGGTCAAACTTGTCAAGTTTGGTCAAATTGGTCAACCCTAATAAAAATGGTCAACTTTGGTTAAACTTGGTCAAATTGAACCATTTGATCAACCCAAACATCAAATTGGTCAAAATGGGCCATTTGATCAACCTAAATACTAAATTGGTCAAATTTGGTCAAATGGTCAACTTTAGTCAAATAAGTCAAACTTGGTCAAAATGGTCAATTTTGGTCCCAATGACCACCACATTGACCTCCAGGTCAACTATTGTCCTAATTTGTTAAACTTTGGTCAAAATAAAATATTCACCACAATAACCATTTCGTCAATACAGACATCCAAGTGACCAAATTGGTCAAATGTGGTCAAATTGGTCAACTTTGGTCTAAATGATTAACCCTGGTTAAAATGGTCTCATTTGGTCAAACTTGGTCAAATTAAACCGTTTGGTTAACCCAGGCAGCAAATTTTTCAGAATGGACCATTTGGTCATCCTAAACACTAAATTGGTCAAATTTGGTCAAACAGGTCAACTTTGGTCAAATTAGTCAAATTGGGTCAAAATGGTCAATTTTGGACCCAACGATCACCACATTAACCACCAGGTCAACCCTTGACCTAACTAGTCAAACTTGGTCAAAATGATCTAATAGTCACCACAATAACTATTTGGTTAATACAGACATCCAAATTAACAAATTGGTTAAATTTGGTCAAACTTTGTTCAAACTGGTCAACCCTGTTCAAAATGGTCAAACTTGGTTTAATTGAACCATTTGGTCAACCCATACAGCAAATTGTTCAAAATGGACCATTTGGGCAACCTAAATACTAAACTGATCAAAATTGGTCAACTTGGTCAAAATGGTAAAGTTTGGACCAAATGACCACTACATTGATCATCAGGTCAATTCTTGACCTAACAGGTCAAACTTTGGTGAAAATGACTTAAGAGTTACCACAATAACCATTTGGTTAACACAAATATCCAATTAGCTCGATTGGTCAAATTTGGTCAAACTCGTCAACTTTGGTCAAATTGGTCAACCATGGTCAAAATGGTCAACTTTGATCAAACTTGAACAAATTAAACTGTTGGGTCAACCTAGGCATCAAATTGGTCAAAATAGACCATTTGGTCATCCTAAACTCTAAATTACTTAAACTTGGTCAAACTGATCAACTTTGGTCAAATTGGTGAAACTTGGTCAAAAAAGTCAATTTTAAACCCAATGACACCGCTTTGACCACTAGTCAACCGTTGACCTATTTGGTCAAACTTTGGTCAAAATGACCTAATAATCACCACGATAACTATTTTGTTAATACAGACATCCAATTGACCCAATTGGTCAAATTTGGTCGAACGGGTCAACTTTGGTCAAATTCGTCAACCCTCGTCAAAATAGTCAATTTTGGTCAAACTTGATCAAATTGAACCATTTGGTCAACCCATGCAACAAATTTGTCAAAATGGTTGTAAGATTGGTATACTTTGGTCAAATTGGTTAAACTTGGTCAAAATGTTCAATTTTGGACTCAATGATCACCACATTGTCCGCCAGGTCAACCCTTGACATAACTGGTCGAACTTTGTTCAAAATGAACTAAGAGTCACCATAATAACCACTTGGTCAACACACATATCCAATTTACCCAATTGGTCAAAATTGGTTAAGCTGGTCAAGTTCGGTCAAATTTCTCAACCCTGGTCAACTTTAATCAAACTTGGTCAAGTTGAACCATTTGATCAACCTAGACATCAAATTGGTTGAAATGGACCATTTGATCAACTTAAACACTAAATTTGTCAAATTTTGGTCAAACTGATCAACTTTAGTCAAATTATTTAAACTTGGTCAAAATGGTCAATTTTGGACCCAATGACCACTACATTGACTGTCAGGTCAACCTATGACCTAATTTGTCAAACTTTGGTCAAAATGATATAATAGTTACCACAATAACCATTTAGTCAATATGAACATCCAATTGACCAAATTGGTCAAATTTGGTCAAACTGGTCAACTTTCGTCTTATTGGTCAACCCTGGTTAAAATGGTCATCTTTGGTCAAACTTGGTCAAATTGAACCGTTTGGTTAACCTAGGCACAAAATTGGTCAAAATGGACCATTTGGTTAACCTAAACACTAAATTGGTCAAATTTGGTCAAACAGGTCAACTTTGGTCAAATTAGTTAAATTTGGTCAAAATGGTCAATTTTGGACCTAATGACCACCACATTGACCACAAAGTCAAACCTTGACCTAACTAGTCAAAGTTGGTCAAAATGATATAATAGTCACCACAATAACCATTTGGTCAATACAGGATCCAATTGACCCAATTGGTCAAATTTGGTCAATTTGTTCAACTTTGGTTAAATTGGTCAACCCTATTTAAAATGGTCAACTTTGGTCAAACTTTCTCTAATTGAACCATTTGGTCAACCATACAGCAAATTGGTCATAATGGATCATTTTGTCAACCTAAACACTAAATTGGTCAAAATTCGTCAAATGGGTCAAACTTGATTAAAATGGTCAAGTTTGGACCCAATAACCATCACTTAACCACCAGGTCTTAACCTAACTTGTCAAACTTGGTCAAAATGATCTAATAGTCATCACAATAACCATTTGGTCAATACTGACATCTAATTGAGCTAATTAGTCAAATTTAGTCAACTTTAGTTAAATTAGTTAACCCTGGTCAAAATAGTCAACTTTGGTCAAACTTGGTAAAATTGAACCATTTGGTCAACCTAAACACCAAATTGTTCAAAATGGACAATTTGGTCAACCAAAATACTAAATTGGTCAAATTTGGTAAAACTGGTAAACTTTGGTCAAATTTGTCAAACTTGATGAAAATGATCAATTATTTACCCAATAACCACCATATTGACCACCAGGTCAACCGTTGACCTAACTGGTCCAACTTTGGTAAAAATGAACTAATAGCCACCACAATAACTGTTGGGTCAATTCAGACATCCAATTGACCCAATTGGTGAAATTTAATCAAACTAGCCAACTTCAGTTAAAATGGTCAACTTTGGTCAAACTTTGTCAAATTGAACCATTTGGTCAATCTAAATACCAAATTGGTCAAAATGGATCCTTTAGTAAACCTAAACACTAAATTGGACAAATTCGGTCAAACTGGTAAACTTTGGTCAAATTAGTCTAACTTGGTCAAAATTGTCAATTTTTGACCTAATGACTACCACATCGACAATCAGATCAACCCTTGACCTAACTGGTAAAACATTGGTCAAAATGGCCAAATAGTCTCCACAATTACCATTTGGTCAACCCAGACACCAAATTGTTCAAAATAGACCATTTGGTCAACCTAAACACTAAATTTATCAAATTTGGCTAAACTGGTCAACTTTGGTCAAATTGGTCAAATCTGGTAAAAATGCTCAATTTGGACCCAATGAACCCCACATTGACCACCAGGCCAACCCTTGACCTAACGATCAAACTTTGGTCAAAATGACCTAATAGTCTTCACAATAACCATTTGGTCAACATAGACATCCAATTGACCAAATTGTTCAAATTTGGTCAAACTGATCAACATTAGTCAACCCTTGTCAAGCTTGTAACATTAATCAAACTTGGTCAAATTGAACTATTTGATTGAACTATTTGATCAACCCGAACATAAAATTGTTCAAAATGGACCATTTAGTCAACCTAAACACTAAATTGGTCAAATTTGGTCAAGCTCGTCAACTTTGGTCAATTGGTCAAACTTAGTCAAAATTGTCAATTTTGGACCCAATGACCACCACATTGACCACCAGGTCAATCCTTGACCTAACTGGTCAAACTTTGGTGAAAATGACTTAATAGTCACCACAATAACCATTTGATCAATACATACATCCAATTGACCCAATTGGTCAAATTTAGTCAAACTGGACAACTTTGGTCAAATCGGTCAACCCTGGTCAAAATGGTCAAACTTGGTCAAAATAAACTGTTGGGTCAACCCAGGCACCAAATTGGTCAAAAAGGACCATTTGGTCAACCTAAACACTAAATTGCTCAAATTTGGTCAAACTGGTCATCTTTAGTTAAATTGGTCAAACGTTGTCAAAATGGTCAATTTTGAACCCAATGACACCACAATTACCACCAGGTCAACCCTTGACTTAACTGGTCAAACTTTGGTCAAAATGACCTAATAATCACCACAATAACAATTTGGTTAATACATACACCCAATTGACCAAATTGTTCAAATTTAGTCGAACTGGTCAACTTTGGTCAAATTCGTCAACCCTTGTCAAAATGGTCAACTTTGGTCAAACTTGGTCTAATTAAACCATTCTGTCAACTCATACACCAAATTTGTTAAAATGGACTTTGTGGTCAACTTAAACACTAAATTGGTCAAATTTGGTAAGACTAGTCAACTTTGGTCAAATTAGTCAAACTTGGTCAAAATGATCAATTTTCGACCCAATGACTACCAGATTGTCCACCAGGTCAACCCTTGACCTAATTGGTCGAACTTTATTCAAATTGACCTAATATTCACCATAATAACCATTGGGTTAATACAAACATCCAATTTAGCCAATTGGTCAATATTGGTAAAAGTGCTCAAGTTTAGTCAAATTGGTCAACCCTGGGCAAATGGTCAACTTTTGTCAAACTTGGTCAAATTGATCCATTTGATCAACCCAGACATCAAATTGGTCAAAAGGACCATTTGATCAACCTAAACACTAAATTGGTCAAATTTGGTCGAACTTGTTAACTTTAGTCAAATTAGTCAAGCTTGGTTAAAATGGTCAATTTTGGACCAAATGACCACCACATTGACCGCCAGGTCAACCCTTGACCTAATTTGTCAAACTTTGGTCAAAATGATATAATAGTCACCACAATAACCATTTGGTCAATAAAGACATCAAATTGACAAAATTGGTCAAATTTGATCAAAATTGCCAACTTTTGTCAAATTGATCAACTCTGGTCAAAATGATCAAGTTTGGTCAAACTTGGTCAAATTGAACATTTTGGTCAACCCAGACGCCAAAATTGTCAAAATGGAACATTTGGTCAACCAAAAACTAAATTTGTTAAATTTAGTCAAACTGGTCAATTTTTGTCAAATTAGTCAAACTTGGTCAAATGGTCAATTTTGGACGCAATGACCACCACATTGACCACTTGGTCAGCACTTGACCTAGCTTGTTAAACTTTGTTCAAAATGACCTAATAGCCACCATAATAATCATTTGGTTAATACACACATTCAATTTACCCAATTGATCAAATTTGGTTAAACTGGTCTGGTTTGTTCAAATTGGTCAACCCTAATAAAAATGGTTAACTTTGGTCAAACTTGGTCAAATTAAACTATTTGATCATCCCAAACATCAAATTGGTCAAAATGGACCATTTGATCAACCGAAACACTAAATTAGTCTAATTTGGTCAAACTGGTGAAGTTTAGTCAAATAAGTCAAACTTGGTTAAAATGGTCAATTTTGATCCCAATGACCACCACATTGACTGCCAGGTCAATCTTTGTTCTAATTTGTCAAACTTTGGTTAAAATGATAAAATATTCACCACAATAACCATTTGGTCAATACAAACATCCAAATGACCAAATTGGTCAAATTTGGTTAAACTAGTCAACTTTAGTCTAATTGATCAACCCTGGTTAAAATGGTCACCTTTGGTTAGACTTGGTCAAATTGAACCGTTTGGTCAACCCAAACACCAAATTTGTTAGAATGGACCATTTGGTCATCCTAAACACTAAATTGGTCAAATTTGTTCAAACAGGTCAACTTTAGTCAAATTAGTCAAATTTGGTCAAAATGATCAATTTTGGACCCAATAACCATCACATTGACCACCAGGTCAACCCTTGACCTTACTGGTCAAACTTAGTCAAAATGATTTAATGGTCATCACAATAACCATTTGGTCAATACACATATCCAATTTACCAAATTGGTCAAATTTGGTCAAACTTTGGTCAAATTGGTCAACCCTGTTCAAAATGGTCAACTTTTGTTAAACTTGGTCTAATTGAACCATTTGGTCAACCCATACAGAAAATTGGTCAAAATGGACCATTTGGGCAACCTAAACACTAAATTGGTCAAATTTGGTCAATTGATCAAATTTTTAAAACTTGGTCAAAATGGTAAATTTTGGACCCAAAGACCACTACATTGACCATCAGGTCAATCCTTGACCTAACATGTCAAACTTTAGTGTAAATGAATTAACAGTCACCACAATAACCATTTGGTCAATGCAGACATCCAATTGACCCAATTGGTCAAATTTGGTCAAACTGGACAACTTCAATCAAATTGGTCAACTCTGGTCAAAATAGTCAACTTTGGTCAACCTTGGTCAAATTAAATTGTTGGGTCAACTTAGGCATCAAATTAGTTAAAAAGGACCATTTGGTCAACTTAAACCCTAAATTACTCAAATTTTGGTCAAACTGATCAACTTTGGTCAAATTCGTGAAACATGGTAAAAAAAGTCAATTTTAAACCCAATGACACCACTTTGACCACCAGGTCAACCCTTGACCTAATTGGTCAAACTGTGGTCAAAATGACCTAATAATCACCACAATAACTATTTTGTCAATACAAACATCCTATTGACCCAATTGGTCAAATTTTATCGAACTGGTCAACTTTGGTCAAATTCGTCAACCCTCGTCAAAATGGTTAATTTTGGTCAAACTTGGTCAAATTGAACCATTTGGTCAACCAATACAACAAATTTGTCAAAATGGACCATTTGGTCAACTTAAACACTAAATTAGTCAAATTTTGTAAGATTAGTAAACTTGGTTAAATTGGTTTTCAATTTTTGACTTAATGACCACGACATTGTCCGCTAAGTCGACCCTTGACCTAACTCATCGAACTTTTTTCATTGCTCATGCGTGATCTACCTAAAAAATACCCATTTTTATGCCTTATTTATTATTCAATTCTTAAGGATATTATGTTTTAATGAAAGGTATTTTCATGTTTTTGGATGTAGATGATTAAAAAAGAGTCCAAGAAAGAAAAATAAGGAAAAAGGAGCAAAAAGGAGGAAAAATGGAGCTTATAGAGCAAAATATTGGAATTATTGGCCTGGCGCATAAGCACCAGAATCCGGCGCCTAAGCGCCAGTTCGATACAGACTTTGTCAAGTTTTTTGACGACTTTGGGCAGTTATTTTGACGATGTTAAGTGGTTATTGGAGCTTCTAGAAGAATGGAAGTTACTATAATATATAGGACATGTGATACAATGTATTTGGATACAAGGAAACGGTCTGGATCACGAAGAGGTGTGATCCAAAGTGAAGAGGTGCGAAAGACTTGGTAACGGAGTCCGGCGCCTAGGCGCCAGATCCCGACGCCTAGGCGCCAGATCCCGACGCCTAGGCGCCAGATCCCGACGCCTAGGCGCCAGATCCCGACGCCTAGGCGCCAGATCCCGACGCCTAAGCGCCAGATCTCGGTGCCTAGGCGAGACAGTTTCCTTCAAGAAGATGCATTGAATTTGGATGAATTTTGAAGAGGTACCTTAAGCAACCCCTAGTCAAATTCAGAGCTCTATAAATAGGAGCCCATTCTGCAGAAAAAATCGCACTAACCCCCCTCTAAGTACACATACCCATTTTAGCATCTTCTCTCCCCTCTTTAGTTTTATTTAATCTCTTCCATACTTAGGGTGCCACTTTACTTTGTATCTAGTGAGTTTATTTTGAGTATTTATTGTGTGTTATTGCTATTGGAGTCTTTCATCATTGATTTGGAGTCAGTAGAAGTCAGCAGATCACTTGAAGGAACACTTCAGATAAGTATTTGTACTTTGGTTCAAAGTTTTATAAATATGTTTTGTTGTGTTATTTCAATGTGTTCTGAGTAGTTAGTTATCTTTCTCCTTTCAACTATGAAAAGATTATAAATTAATTAAATTTTTTAGAGAATTAAATTTGAAATATTTTAAAACATTGTGATGATATTAATACCTGATCTTAGTTTACTTTTTTAAATTGGCCATTTAAAATGTTAAAACTTGTTGAAGAATTTTGAAACATATCCGGAGATAAATTCTTAACTAGTAGATTTCACATGAATCCTTAGGTAATCGCAGACTATACACGGATTATTTAAGGTGAAGTGCAAATAATTAGGAAGATATTATTTATTGGGCATAAAATTAATTTGTTTTTAGTGTGACAGACTAAATTCTAATTATTTGGTTTATGAAAGGTAACAGGTCACTGGTAGGGCCGACCATAGGGACATCTAGTAGTGTGAGCCTAGATTAACCCATTATACTAATAAAACATCCCAGTTGATCTATAGATTAGTCAATGTTCTTTGCACCTGGAACAAAGGGTAAAAAATAGGAATGCTTCTTTTTGGCACAATACCATAATCTAAATTCCCTACAAAAGATAATTATTCCATAAATCTTGGATTAGTTGAAAAGGAGAAAGTCATTTTTATACTTACGTTTAATTTTAGTTACTGCTTACTTTACTTTATTACTGCTTACTGCTTACTTGCTTATAGTAAAAATTGTTAGTAAATCAAATTTGAAAACATATATAAAAAAAGAGTATATAAATTGAATTTAATTTAAAAATTCCAAAATATTTCTTACATTTTTTACTTTTTATAAATTTACTATCCCTGTGGGATCGATAACCAGGACTCCACTAGAGCCCTATTACTTGAATGATACGTATACTTGCATTTAAAATTGTGACTTTTACAATAATTATTATAAAATCTAAATATAAATTAATAAAAGTAAACCTCGCGCATCAAGTTTTTGAAGCCATTTTCCAGGAATTAAATATTCTAAAAAGTTGTATCAAATTCTTGTATTTTAAAACATATATAAAGTCACATCGCATCAAGTTTTTGGCGCCGTTGTCGGGGATCGAACAAAAAAATAATAAAAAGTAATAAGAAGAAAAAGTAAAAATAAAAATAATATAATATAAAATAAAAAAAATATTTTTTTAAACTTTATGCGTAGTTTTGGATCTGAAGGATTACTACCTTTTGATTCTGATTTAGAAAGAACAATAAAAAGAATTAAAAAAGGAAAACAAATTTCAAAACATCAAGAAATGGTTAACTTACATAACAATAATCAAATTCCAATCGAAATTAATGAACAAAATATTTATAAACCATTAAGGGAATATACAAACCCTACAGCTGATGAACTTCATGTTAGTATTCAAATTCCAGCTGTAGATGCTAATTCTTTTGAGCTTAAACCATCTATTATTCAAATGGTTCAAAATAATCAATTTAGAGGAACACCTAATGAGGATCCAAATTTACACCTTGCTAGTTTTTTAGAACTTTGTGCTACCTTTAAATATAATAATATTTATGATGATGATATTATGTTTAGACTCTTTCCTTTTTCCTTAAAAGATAAAGCAAAGATGTGGCTTAATTCATTAGCAACTTGTTCTATTAAAATATGGGTTGATATGACACAAAAATTCCTTGCTAAATATTTTCCTCCTTCTAAAACTGCTAAATTGGAAAATGAAATTACTTCATTTACGTAATTTGATGAGAAACAATTTATAAAGCTTGGGGAAGATTTAAAGAACTATTAAGAAAATGTCCTCATCATGCTTTACCAGATTGGTTAATTATTCAAACATTTTATAATGGACTTATTGGATCACTTAGATCTATTATTGATGCTCGTCTATGGTGGTTCTTTAATGGCTAAGTCATTTGAAGAAGCCTACACCTTAATTGAAGAAATGACTAATAATAATTTTCAATGGCCCACTGAAAGGGTTAATCCTAAAAGAATTGCTAGTATTTAAGATAATGAAGCTTTTCTATTTTAGCTTCACAAGTGGCTGTGATATCTATGAAATTAGATAATTTTGCTATTAATATATCACATGTAACTAATGACAATTCTGCAAATTCTGATGATTCTCAAACAATGGAAACTTTGCAAGCTATTGCTAGTAAAACTAATAACCCTTATTCTAATTATTATAATCCTAATTGGAAAAATCATCCTAATTTTAATTGGAGTAATGGACATCAAGTTAATCCAAATTGGAACAATCAAGGAAATTCAAACTATGGACCAACTTATCCTCCTGGTTATAAGAATCAGCAGAAAAAGTTGTTTGTAGAAGAATTGATCTTGCAACTAAGAAATCAGCTACAAATTCAAAACACTGCTATTCGTAATATTGAGAATCCGATGGGTCAAATCGATAATTTCATTAATTACAGACCTCAAGGAACACTGCCTAGCAATGTTAACATTAATCCTAAAGGATCTGGAAAAGAACATGAACAAGCAAAAGCTGTACAACTCAGATGTGGAAAGAAATTAAAAGAGAAAACACGGAATGAGATTGAAAAGAGAAAGAAATTGAAGAGGTTGAAAAACCTAAAGATACCCTTTCTCCAAGTAAATATCAGACTGTTGTACCTATTGAAGTGGAAGTTGAAAGGCCACCACCGTTTCCTCAAAGACTTAAACATTAGAAACTTGACCATTAATTTTCTAAGTTCTTTGAAATTTTTAAGAAACTTACCATCAACATTCCTTTTGTTGAAGCTTTGGAGCAAATGCCAAGCTATGCAAAATTTATGAAGGATATTTTAAGCAAGAAGAGAAAATTTGAAGCTTATGAAACTTTTGCATTATGTGAATAATATAGTGCAATAGTTCAGAAGAAATTACCTCAGAAACTTAAAGATCCTGGAAGTTTTACTATACTATGTGCTATTGGAGAAAAATTATGTGGAAAAGCCTTATGTGATTTAGGAGCCAGAATTAATCTCATGCTATTTTCAATCCTTCAAAGGTTAGATTTAGGAGAGATTTCTCCTACCACTATAACTCTACAGTTGGCTAATCGATCGATCACTTATCCTAAATTAGTTATAGAAGATGTTCTTTTTAAGGTAGATAAATTTATCTTCCCTGTGGATTTCATTGTTCTAGATATGGAAGAAGATAAAGAAATAACTATCATTTGAGGGAGGCCTTTTCTAGCTACCGGTTGAGCTATGATTGATGTGCAAAAAGGAGAATTAACAATGAGAGTTAATGATCAAGAGATAACATTCAATTTTCTGAAATCAATGAGGTATCCTGATAAAGAAAAATGCTATCGGATGGATATTTTTTATTATATAATTGAAAAGCATTATAAAGAAAAATTTAAGGTCATTTCTGATGATAAAGATAAAGAATCTATGTTATATAATGATTCATTAAATGAAGAAAATTTATCTGAAGAAACTCATTATATTCATGAAAATTAGGAAATTTTAGACAACTAAAAATGATATACTTTTACCCTTAATTGAAAAAGCCCCTGAACTGGAATTAAAAATGTTACCTGCACATTTAAAGTATGCATTTCTTAGAAATTCATTAACTTTACCTGTAATTATATCTTCAGAATTAAGCAAACATCAAGAAGAGAAATTAATAGAAGTTCTGAAGAATTATAAGAAAGCATTTGGTTGGACTATTGCAGATATAAAAGGAATAAGCCTTCAATATGTATGCATAGAATTTTAATGGAAGAAAATTATAAACTCACTATTGAACCTCAAAGAAGACTAAATCCAACTAAGAGGTTGTCAAGAATGAGATTTTGAAATGGTTAGATGCTGGAATTATTTATCCTATTTCGGATAGCCAATGGGTGAGTCCTATTCATTGTGTTCCGAAGAAAGGAGGAGTACCTGTCATTGTTAATGAAAAAAATGAATTAATCCCAACAAGACAAGTTACTGGATGACGAATTTGCATTGACTATCGAAAATTAAACAATGCCACTAGAAAGGATCATTTTCCTTTACCTTTATAGGATCAAATGCTAGATAAATTAGCTGGGCACTCATATTTTTGTTTTCTGGATGGATATTCTGGTTATCATCAATTTCCCATTACTCCTGAGGATCAAGAAAAGACAACATTTACAAGTCCTTGTGGAACATGTTCCTTTAGAAGAATGTCTTTCGGTTTATGCAATGCACATGCAACTTTTCAAAGATGTATGATGCCAATATTTTGTGATTTGATTAATTAAGGAATTGAAGTATTTATAGACAATTTTTCAGTTTTTGGACCTTCTTTTGAATATTGCTTGGAAAATATCACGAAAGTTTTAAAGAGATGTGAAGAAACAAATTTAATTCTAAACTGGGAAAAATGTCAGTTTATGGTCACAGAAGGAATTGTACTTGGACATAAAGTTTCACAAATAGGGATGGAAGTTGATCAGACAAAAGTGAAAATTATTGTTGAACTTCAACCACCTACTACCATTACTGATGTGAGAAGTTTTCTGGGTCATGCTGGATTTTATAAGAGATATATAAAGAATTTTTCTAAAATTGCTAAACCTCTTTGCCATTTATTGGAAAAAGAAGCTAACTTTGAATTTAATGAAGATTGTCTGAATGCGTTCAATATTCTGAAAGAAAAATTGATCACTACACCTGTTATTGTTGCACCTAATTGAAATAAACATTTTGAATTAATGTGTGATGCAAGTGATTATGCAATCGGAGCTGTATTAGGACAAAAATATGAGAAAATTTTTAAAGTTATATACTATGCTAGTAAAACTCTTATTGAAACTCAAATAAATTATACTATTACTGAAAAAGAGCTTTTAGCAATAGTATATGCCTTTTATAAATTTAGACTATATCTTCTTGGACCAAAATGTATCGTACATACTGATCATTCTGCTATTAAGTATTTAATATCTAAAAAGGATGCTAAACCTAGATTGATCAGATGGGTTTTACTCTTACAAGAATTTGATTTTGAAATTGTAAACAGAAAAGGAACTAACAACCAAATTGCTGATCATTTATCAAGAATAAAAAACGATAGTGAGAAGATTTATGAAGAAAATATAAATGAGAAATTCCCGGATGAACAATTATATGTCATTCAAGGATTACAAATGCCTTGGTATGCAGATATAGTTAACTACTTGGTTAGCAATATTTTACCTTATGGGATGAATAGTGAATACATTAAGAAATTCAAGAATGATTGTAAATCATATATTTGGGAAGATCTTCATTTATTCAAAATAGGAAGAGATTCTATAATTCGAAGATGTGTACCTTATGAAGAAACTTTTGCAATTATTCAAAAATGTCACGATTCTGAATTTGGAGGACACTTTGGAGTTGATAAAACTGCATTTAAAATTTTAAATTCTGGATTTTATTGGCCTACCTTATTTAAATATGTTGGACATTATGTGAAAACTTGTGATCGATATCAAAGAATGGGAAATATATCCATAAAAGATGAAATGCCTCTAAACTTATATTAGAAATATAAATTTTCGATGTATAAAGTTTAGACTTTATAGGATCTTTCGTACCAACATCTGAAAAAATTTATATTTTATTAGTTGTTGATTATGTTTCAAAGTGGATCGAAACTGTAGCTTTGCCTAACTATGATTCCAAAAGCATTTCAAAATTTTTAAAGAAAATGATTTTTATAAGATTTGGAATGCCCAGGATAATTATCACAGATGGGGGAAGTCATTTTAGAAATATAAGAATTCAATTATTGCTGGAAAAATTCAGAATTAAAAATAGAATTGCAACTGCTTACCATCCTCAAACAAATGGAATGGCTGAAGTGTCAAATAGAGAAATTAAAAGAAATTAGGAAAGACTGTTAATCATAAAAGAACTGACTGGGTTGATAGGCTTGATTCTGCATTATGGGCTTATAGAACAGCTTATAAGACACCTATCGGAATGTCACCTTATCGGTTAATTTATGGTAAAAATTGTCGCTAACCTGTTGAACTTGAACATAAAGTTTATTGGGCGATAAATGAGTTCAATTATAATTTGAATACTGCAGGAGAAAAACGATTATTACAACTGAATGAAATGGAAGAGATAAGAAATGAGTCTTATGAAAATGCAAGAATTTATAAGGAAAGAATAAAGAAATTGCATGACAAAATGATTTCAAGGAAAATATTCGATCCTGAAAAAAAAGTGTTTTTATTTAATTATCATTTAAAACTTTTTTCTGGAAAATTAAAATCTAAATGAATGAGACCATTTATAATTGAGAAAGTATACCTTATGGAGCTGTGGATATTGAAGATCCCAAAACTGGAAAAGTATTTAAAGTTAACGGATTGAGACTGAAGCCTTATATGGGTGAAATGAAATTAAATTACAAAGAGGCTTATGAGTTGAGTCTACCCGATTAATTCAATTAATTAGGTCGGGTTGACGACGTTAAACCAAGCGCTTTGTGGGAGGCAACCCATATTTATTAGTATGAGTTTAATTATTGCTATAAGGTTATGCCTTGGTGTTGACTAAATTTGTATATAACTTCTGGAAATAGAAGACTAACAAGTTTGTATTGGCTTAATCCAAATATTTTCTTGATGTATATAGAATTTGGACTTGGACCACTCCATGTCAAATATGAGTAAAAAGGAGATCAAGTTAACCTTCGTTTGTGATTGTTTGTGATTTGAAATTTTCGTAATTATGTTTGTGTGTTGATCATACCCGTTTGTTAGACCTATTTTTACGACCAAAACTTGCAAAATTTGATGATAGGGGAATCAGAGTCGATCGAGGTTCCGGTGCTTAGGTGCCAAAAGTTGGCGCCTAAGTGCCATAATGGCTTGCATATGGATGATTCGGCGCCTAGGCGCTAGATTCCGGCGCCTAAGCGCCACGGTTACAGATCGTGGAAAAACTAAAATTCTTTAGTTTTTCACTCGAAATCTCTTTCTATATATCCTATTCTTCGTCCCCAATCCCATAGAAACATTAATTTCGACCAGAGAAATCCATTTTGGAGGAGTTAAGAAGGATTTGGAGGTAATGGATAGAGGAAATCATGTAAATGAGGTAAGAGACAAATCTCCTAAAGATCCTCAGCCTTATTTTAATTGTTTTAATGCTGTTAGTATGGAGAAAATGTTTAGTCAATTAGATAAGATTGAAGTGGAACTTCAAAGTATTGGTAATTGTCTCCATGAGATGTACCACCATTACAAACACTTGTAATGGCAAACCAAACTTCAATCTGATCAAATGGCCACCTATCATGATGCTCAAGTAGAAATGTACGCGAAGAACAAGTGGATTGATGAAATGATGGCTTTGGAATTTCCAAGAATTTGGTGTTTTATCCCTTTAGTCCTAACGAACTTCATTGCGAAAGAGACGGTAATTGAAGATCGGTGTTAAATAGATCTTAAATGTGTGTTAGGTGTGATCGAGTCTTGTGTTAGTGTGTTGAATATCAAATTTGTGTGTTTGCTTAATTGTTCAATGTGTGTTGTTGGATTTGAATGCTTGCTTTGAATATGTTATTGTTTGTGTTATTTAAAAAACTAAGAACATTGATACAGGCTTGTACTGAAATTTATTGAATTTAGAATGGAAGTTATTGATTGGAATTGAAGAATTTGGATACATTTTTGTGGATCTATACTATCATTTTAAATTGATTGTGAAAATATTTGGAGGATATAAATTGAATTAATACTCTCATAAGAGTAATTAGGAGTCAAATTTGATAAGATTTGGTGGAAAATATTTAATTTAAATCAAATTTTTGGAAAGGCGAGTCTGGCGCTTAGGCGCCAGAATTCGACGCTTAGTCGCCGGTTTTGCCTGAACCCGAAAACTCATCTTCTTAAACACCCCCACACCATTTTTGACGCCTAAGCTTCCTTCTCCACTATTTTCCACGAAAATACCCCCTAGTGATCCCATTTAAAGCCGGATTTTCAAGTTTTTGAGCTTGAAAGCACCCAATTTCTTCATCCCGATGTCAGATCTACATTCTAAACTAATTATTTTTTATTTTCACCATGGATTATTTTGCTCTCATTGAGAAAAACTGAAATTTTGAGAAAAATTTTGATTTTTAAGGTTAAATCCATGAATTTTTAAGCTCTTTCAAGTTTGAAAAGCTTAAATTAGTTTATTTTCCTAGATCCGTTGAATTTATTTCATGTTTTTCTTTCACGTTTAGATGACACCCAAATCTAAGCGAGGAAAGGAACAAGAAAATTTAGATCATAACAAGCTCGTCACTGCTGCGGCAGACTTCCGATACAATGATTTTGCTACGACTCAGAAATTTATGTCGGAGCAAAGTTTTTATAATCCTGGAGGAAGAATAGAGGAGACAATCGTTGTGCTCAACTGGCAACGATTCTGCTTTTTCACTGCTGTTGCCATTATCCCGGTTGTTAGAGAGTTTTATGCTAATTTCGTGGATGCTGAAGAATACGAAATTTTCGTTCGTGGAGTTGGAGTAAGATTCACTCCTGAACGCATCAATATTTTCTATGGCCTGCCGCCAAATATAGAGTGTTATTACTCTGGATTATCTCCATCTGAGGGAGATTTGGATATGATCATTGCCTACCTGACTGATAGTACTGGAGCCTGGAAGATTTGGAACGGAAAAAGGGTAAATTTTTCATCTTCTAAGCTTAATGGTGTTTCATAAGTATGAAACTACTTTATTTCTGCTCGTCTCCTTCCATCTAATCATCTGAGTGAGGTTACCAAAGATAGAGCTATTCTCAACTACTGCATTCAAGAGAAGAAGCCTATTGATGTAAGGAGCATTATTTATGATTCTATAGAGGCTACTGCTCATTCTAGCACTTCTATTGGACTTGGTTTTCCATCTCTGATCTATTCTCTATGTCAAAGTACTGGAGTAGTTGCTGAGCTTTCTGAGGAAAATGTCAAGTCGACAAAGCCTATAGGACGAGAAAGCGTCGGTATCTATGATCGGCTTCGAGGTAAGAGTTCTACTGCACCTTCTGGTTCATTACTTACTTCAGGTAGAGCTTCTACTTCTAGACCATCTACTTCTGCTGAGCCACCATCTACTTTTTGGGAAACCATGCATGATCAGTTTATAGAGCAGTAGAATGAGCCATTCTTAACTCATTGTAGAGTAGATACTATAGATAAGAAGATCTATCATATTTCTAAGTATACAAAAAGAAAGAGTGATTACGATGCTGAGTATTCTGAGTCTTTAGTGAGATTTCTGAAGGGTGAGCACGATGTTCAGTTCCCTACTTGTCCCAGATTTTCATCACATGTTGATCCAAAGGATATGGAGTTTTCTTTTGGTGATGACGATGATGAAGCTACGGACAGATGATTAGTAGCTTCGACTTACCTCTGGAGATTGTTGATTCTGTTTTTAGTGTGTTTCTTGTTTCTTGTGCTGTTAAGTGTGATGTTATTTGTTAGTCTTTATGTGAACTCTTTATGTTAAAACTATTTTTAGATTATTCGATGTGTGTTTAAGACTGAAATATGAATGAATTTTTATAAAAGTTTATTTCTGTTTTAGCCTATTATTTAGTGTTTAGGAATAGTTAGTAAATTTGCATGTTTAAAAAAAAAGAAGGATTTTTTTTAAAAAAGTAACTTCTGCTCTACAAAACTTTTCTATATATGCTTCATTTCTGTTATATTCATATTGAAGCATGTGTAGAAGTAGAAGTTAGTTTTTCCTTACTACATCATTATTGTACTTAGATTAATTCCTGTTTATTTCTTTCTCTTATGCTTTAGAAAATTTCATGATTCACATTTATACTAAAGCTGAAGTTTGGGGGAAGGGAAAAAATTTATCAAATTTAAATATTATTTGTCCTTAATGAACTAATATTTTCATTAAAAATATATTAACTTAACATAAGGAATGAAAAATCTGTTTAATATTACCTAAATTTTTGAATTTATAAATAATTTAGTAAACTTAACTAAAATTTCAAAAAATTTGATTGATTTTAAGAATAGAATTATTTAGCTTAAAGAATAATAAGATCAAATTTTTTTTATTTATAGTAAAGAAAATTGTATTTTTGAAATACTAAGGAATCAAGATTATTGCTAGAAAAAGAAAAGATTGAAATAAGTTTTGAAAAATAATAAATTATTAATGTCATATTTATTAAGTAAGAATGTAAAAGTTTTTGAAAATAAGTTAAAGATAGTGAAGTTCAAAATCATTAACAAACTATCCAAAAATAGTAATCCTCACTTAAAAAAAAAAGAAAAAAGAAGGGATTGAAAAACAATCTAGAAAAAAAAGAAAAGAAAGTGAGGAGAAGCTTGAGGAAATGCCTAATTAAAAATTGGCTTCACTTGAATTATCTTATAGTAAGAAAACTAATTACATTTTTAACTTAATTTCTATGAACAAATATTTTTTCTAGAAAAATATTTCATGAAAATCTTTTTCTTGTAAATATACTATGTGACCATAATATGATGAACTACAATTATTCTTGAAATAAATGAAAAATTGGAAGTCTTATGATTTGGTAGTTAAATGTTTTTTAATTCTTAAAATTAAACTTAATTAGTGAAATTTGGTTAATGATTTGCTAAAGCATTTATAAAACCAAAAGTTATAAGGAATCTTAAATATTTTAACTTCATTCCAAAATGTTATTTATTTTATGTAATTAAAAGCGTTACTTGAAGACAAGTAACGTTTAAGTTTGAGGGAATTTGATCTACCTAAAAAATACCTATTTTTATGCCTTATTTATTATTCAATTCTTAAGGATATTTTGCTTTAATGAAAGGTATTTTCATGTTTTTGGATGTAGATGATTAAAAAAAGAGTCTAAGAAAGAAAAAGAAGGAAAAGGAACAAAAATTGAGCTTATGGAACAAAATATTGGAATTATTGGTCTAGCGCCTAGGCGCCAGAATCCGGCGTCTACGCGCCAGTTCGATACAGACACTGTCAAGATTTTTGACGACTTTGGGCAGTTATTTTGACGGTGTTAAGCAGTTATTGGAGCTTCTTTAAGACTGGAAGTTACTCCTAATATATAGGACATGTGATACATTGTATTTGGACACAAGGAAACGGTCTGGATCGCAAAGAGGTGCGATCCAAAGAGAAGAGGTGTGAAAGACCTGGTCAAATTCAGAGCTCTATATATAGGAGCCCATTATAGTAGTAGTCTTCCGCGCGACAGTTACCTTCTAGAAGATGCATTGAATTTGGATGAATTTTGAAGAGGTGCATTAAGCAACCCCTGGTCAAATTCAGAGCTCTATAAATAGGAGCCCATTATACAGAAAAAATTGCACCAACCCCCCTCTTAGTACACATACCTATTTTAGCATCTTCTCTCCCCTCTTTAGTTTTATTTAATCTCTTTCATACTTAGGGTGACACTTTACTTTGTATCTAGTGAGTTTATTTTGAGTATTTATTGTGTGTTATTGCTGTTGGAGTCTTTCATCATTGCTTTGGAGTTAGTAGAAGTCACCGGATCACTTGAAGGAACACTTCAGATAAGTATTTGTACTTTGGTTCAAAGTTTTATAAATATGTTTTGTTGTGTTATTTCAATGTGTTCTGAGCAGTTAGTTATCTTATACTTGCATTAAATTTTAATTACTGCTTATTTTACTTTATTACTGCTTACTTCTTACTTGCTTATAGTAAAAATTGTTAGTAAATCAAATTTGAAAACATATATAAAAAAGAGTATATAAGTTGCATTTAATTTGAAAATTCCAAAATAATTCTTACATTTCTTACTTTTTATAAATTTACTATCCCTGTGGGATCGATAACCAGGACTCCACTAGAGCCCTGTATTACTTGAATGATACGTATACTTGCGTTTAAAATTGTGACTTTTACAATAATTATTATAAAATCTAAATAGAAATTAATAAAAGTAAACCTCGCGCATCAAGTTTTTGGAGCAATTTGCCATAAATTAAATATTCTAAAAAGTGGTATCAAATTCTTGTATTTTAAAGCATATATAAAGTCGCATCGCATCAATTATATAATAGTAATAAAATAATATTATAAATATCATTCATGAAATTTTAGCCCGTGCACATCCTCGCAACGAAGTAGATGTTCCTCTTAGCTAAAATCGACGTTCCGGAAGCACTGGCGCAGTTCATTTCATCATCAGAGGTCGTTCGGGGCCGTTCAGGCTATTTTTTGAGTGATTGAGCAAAAAAAGAATAATTCGCATATTTTAAGTCCGCCCGCAGTGTCGTAGCAAAATGAACATCCTCCGTAGGTAAAATCGACATCCCAGACACAATCGTGTGATCCGTTTTATCGTCCAGAGTCATTCGAGTGACTTTCTGACGATCGGGCTAGAAACGATAATTTGTACAATTTTTACCCCGCCCGCGAAGCCGTAGCAAAATAGACATCCTTTCTAGGTAATATTAATGTCCCGGACACACTCGCGTGGTTCGTTTCGTCGTTCGAGGTCATCTGAATAAGCTCACAAATGGATGAGCTAATTTGAGCCAATTTCCCGCGTGACACGTCGAGTAACACCTATCAGTCCGTCCAAAGTCATATGATATGTGAATTGTCGACCGGCCTTCGCCTAGCGAAAGCCAAAGCCTTGCAAAATGACCCTGGCTACGTGCCCCTCAACATGCGCCGAAAGGTCCGAATGGATGTCTTGCGCTACAGAGTTAACTCATTTGCATAAGATCCGACCTTGGTACGCTCGAATGAATATCCCACACACATAATATAAAAAAATGATGCCAACAAAGGACCCCCAACAAGTGTGGTGCACCGCTGAGGCACAGTGCACTTGTTGGAAGCATCCTTAAAGGAGAGTATCTCTTGGTAGTCGAGGTAACATCCCAAGAAAAGAGTAAAAGAAACCTCGAGCAGACCATATAAATCAGACATGGTATGGTTGAGGGTGTGGCTAACCTGTTGTGACCGGTTAATCACCAAAAATAGGTTCAGTGGTCGTAAAAGGCATAACCTATAAGGGGTGGTTTAGTGGTCGTAAAAGGCATAACCATAACAATAAGTTCAGATGCCATAAAGGCATAGCCTAGGAGGGGTGGTTTAGAGGACGTGAAGGCATAACCACGAAGGATCCCAACCAAGCGAAAAACTGGGCAAGGTATGGTTGGGGGTGGTGGTTAGTAGTCGAAGCTAACTGTCCACTGAAGAGCTCAGCCAGGCTAGATAAACTGGACATGGTATGACTGAGAAAAGATTTTCTTGACCTCATTCAAAATGACAATATTGATCCGTCGGACCTGATTCAAAATAACAAAATCGATGAAAACCCCGTACCTGACCACATTCAAAATGATAGGGAAGAAGGACCCAGCCAGGACAGATAAACTGGACATGTTTGGCTGGGGAATTGTCTGACCTCATTCAAAACGGCAATATCGATCTGTTTGACCTCATTCAAAATAATAGAGTCGATGAAAATCCTGTACCTGACCACATTCAAAATGGTAGGAGAGAAAGGACATAGCCAGGCCAGATAAACTGGACATGTTTGGTTGGGGTTTGCCTAAACTCATTCGAAACAACAATATCAATCTGTTTGACTTCATTCGAAACAACAGAAACGATGAAAACCCCGTACCTGACCACATTCAAAATGGTAGGAAAGAAGGACCCAGCCAGGCCAGATAAAATGGACATATTTGGCTGGGGTTTGCCTGACCTCATTCAAAACGACAATATCAATATGTTTGACCTCATTCGAAACAACAAAATCGATGAGAACCCCATACCTAACCACATTCGAAACAGTTGGGGAGAAGGCTCAATCATCTAGTGTGACCAAGTTTCCTGTTATGTTTCCCCTGAAAGAGACCCCGATTGCGAGTTTAACTGATCTTATAGAGACGAAACACCCAGCACTTTAATCAGGCAGCTATAAAGCACAGCATATCCCGATCAGCTGTGGTGATCAGACCAGTGACTATATAGTATGACCAACCGATAAGAAGGGAAATTTGGTTTAGAGGCCGTGAAGGCATGACCAAACACAACAGTTCAGGGACCATAAAGGCATAACCACGAAAATAGGTTTAGAGGCCATAGAGGCATAACCTTGGAATGAGTTCAGAGGCCGTAGAGGCATGACCCAAGGAATGTCTGAAGAAGGGATACTCTCATAAATGAATCGGCCCAGAAGGGACATATGGCCTGAGAAGTATCAAAAGGCTAATGAGCCAGATATGACGATATATTCTTATAAGAGCTGACTAGAGCGTCATATAGCTCAAGAAATGTCATATCAAATGACTATAAAAGTAAAGTTGTCAAAAGACAGGGTATCCTCATAACAAAGCCGACTAAAGTGTCATGTGGCTCGATGAACATGGCTAGAAAGCTGAAAGTGTCATGAGATGGAATACTCTTGTAAATGAACCAGCCCAAAAGGGACATGTGGTCCGAGAAGTATCGAATGGATAATAAGTCAGATACAACACTATATTCTCAGAACAGCTGACTAGAGTGTCATATGGCTCGAGAAGTCGTATCAAACGACTGTGGGGCCAAAATGTCAAAAGAAGAGATGTCCTCATAACAGAGCCGACTAAAGTGTCATATGGCTCGAGGAGCATGGCTAGAAAGCCGAATGTGTTCGAAGATGTGATGTTCCCATAAGGAAGCTGACAAAAGCGTCACATGGCTCGAGAAACATCAAGGTACATGGCTATGTAAAGCCGAAAAATTCTCATAAGAGAACCAGCCGAAATGGGCATGCGGATCGAGAGAACTCAAATCCAAATGGCTACGAAACCTGACGTGCCTCATAATGAGGTCTTATCATCAAGGGTCAGACAAGTGAAGGCAATAGTACCATTTATCCGAACATCAAATGATTAGGGAGGTATGTATGTATTCTAACTACACCTTAGGTGGAGTAAGAGATATGTATCCTACTTCGCATATCAAGTGACACGGGGGGTATGTATCCTGGTCGAGAATCAAATAGGACGAGAGTTATGTATCTCGGCTATGCATTAAATGAGCAGCCATATGGCGAAATAGCCTGAGGCAACATGCTCAAAGTATAGTCGGACGTAAATGTACTCCGACAGAACATGGATCGATGGTAAAATCGATACGACATGTGACTTAACATGGCGGATAGAACCAACCAAAGTAGTCAAAAATATCAAATAGGACAGGGGGAGGTATCCTGCCTATGTACCAAATGAGCGACCATATGGCTAAAATGTCCTGAGGTATCTTGCTCAGGGTATATGCTGGATGCATGGAGCGATCCGACTAAACATGGATCGGCGGTAAACCGATGTAACATGTTACTCGATGTGGCAGACAGAACGAACCAAATAATCGAAAGAATTAATGGGGTTGGGTAATCGAAATGGTCTAACCACCAAAGTGCTTTTACGTAAGCATTAGAGAGACAAATCTCGTAAGGGATTCTCCCATTTAACAAGTAATTATGTTGGGGAGGCATCAAATATCCCGGTGTAGACATGGATCAACTGAGCGACTGATACAACATGTCATTCGATGAGGTGGACCAAACCAACAAAGCCAATCAAACTATATACCCATGGCATCTTAGATAGACTCACAGATCCAACCATAGGGTGCTTTCAACAAGCACTAGCGAAGTAAGTCTCACTAAAAGGTCTCTCATAACTAGTGAAGTAGCTAACGTTGGGGAGAGCTCAACTGGTATCTCCTGTGAGAACTGACTAAGGCAATTCTCATCGAGGAAGATACTGGGGCAAACGTCAGACATCAAAAGTGGCACTAACTAATGACATGGATCGGATAGACAATAGACGAAGTCTAAATCCAATACAACATGTCACTCCAACAAGGCAATGAAAATTGACCGAGTCAGGAATATCAAAGAGGGTAGATGGTCAAAACATACCAACCCTATATGCGATATTGTTACCGAAGATTTTGGTATAAAGAATTCTGCTTGGGAATTTCTGTAGTATCTAAGAATGGTTGGTCAAGAACATAACATTCCAACCACAAGGGTATATGAATCTTAAAGAAACCCAGAAACATAATTCTAAGAGGAAAAAAAAGCCACACTCATGTAATGTGAGTGGGAGACTCTAATTCAGACCCACACAGGGTGCTCATCTGAATAGAGGTGTTGAGGAAAGATGCATGGCTTTCCCGCACAAGAGAGGTGTCAATCGAACTTAATCTTGGTCAGTCGAGACACAAAAGAAGAGTTGGGAAGGATAGAGTACCAACTAAATGAAGGTTAGCCATGAGGCAAAACCCATTATATCCCTTAAGAGGGAATACACCACACTCATCTGAAGTGAGCGAGACGAGCATATCCATAGAAAGGTGCTCAGTTCTCGACCCTATGTAGAATAGGTAATCGAACAAGAGTGCTAGGAAAGGGCATGGCTTTCTTGCATAAGGAAAATATCAATCGAAATTGACTCCTGTCAATTGAGATATTGCGAAAGTTAGCTAAGAAAGATATGATAACTAAAAATGCTTAGTCATAAAGCTAAAGCTCCAAATCCTCCAAAAAGAGGGTATCTTCCACTCTCACTGTGACGAGAGAGATGAGACTATCTACCACACTCATTTATGATGGGTGGGCCACGCTCGTTCGGACCCGCTCAAAATGAGGAACCAAGGAGAAAAGATAAGAGAAGAACTTGGCTTCTTATACACCGATTACTGGTTGCGCCAGGTATAAGCCGCTCGTAAGACTTCCACTTTATCGGTTTAGCAATTCAACAATTAGTTTTAAGAGATGCACAAGACCTCTCTTACTTGCAATGAAGCAAAGCAAAGGTGGGTGTACGGTGTGTCGTACGACATGCCCACAAAGAAAGCCAGTCAATTTCCAAAGGAAGGACTGTCCAGGACCCGAGGGTCAACGCATAAAGCATAAAAGAAAGTGGGTGCAAACTCAAATAAGAAGCAAGACATCTTCATAGGGCAGGTCGCCAGAGCAGGAGGGTAGACTCATAAAGCGTAAAGATGGTGTGTGAAGAGCCCACAAGAAGGCAAGCCTTTCTTCCAAAGGAAGGGCCGCCGGACCCAGAGGGTCGGCACATAGTGCGTAAGGGTGGTGGGTGAAGAGTCCACACACAAAAAGGAGAGTCAACATCCAAGGAAGGACTGCCGGACCTAGAGGATCAACACATCAAGCGTAAGATAATGTGGGTGTACGGTATGTCGTACAACATGCCCATAAAGCTATTGAGAGCCTTCCATGCCATTTATACATATATTTTTTTTATATGCATTAAATATATATATTTTTCTTATTCCCAACATAAACCGTTATGGGGAATGATTTGGCGTGACATGCCAAATCAATCTAGTAAGTGGAGCTCTCAAGTATGCATCCTAGACTAATGACTAGATATACTATGTAAAAAATATAAGGTTTGCAAAATTCAAGCCTAGGTGGGATTTTCCTTAAGTACTCTTCCCTAGTCTCTGTCCTTTAATTATTTTCACCCTTAGCCTAGATAAGCCTCGTCATTCATATCCGGATGTAAAGAAAATGTTTTCATTTTGAAGATGTCTTTAAATCCATTACTAATTTATCGACCATCCCAACATCACTTAAATAATTCTCTGAACCTTAATATTCTAAGGATCTTACCAGGAGAATTTTGAAATAAAAAAGTTCTTTATATCAAAATTTTTTGATTTCCCACTCACCTCAAGCTTCTTCTCAGGAGTGTTGGCCATTTTTTTTATTTTGAAGCCTCTCACATATTTTTTATTTATTTTCCTGAGAAATACTATATATGGTAGAGCTTCTTTTGTAATAAAGTAATTTATTTTGACTCAAAATTCTCCAGAAGAAAGATTCTTAGAATTTTATGGTCCATTACTTGTCAAGCTTCCATCGGTCTACCTGAATGGAAAAGTAAGAGATCTAAATAGTCCCTGAAACTACTAAGATCTCAATGACACCCATCTAGTCACTCTGATGTGTTCTCGAGACTTAGGTGAAAGTTCATTAAAGTAAGAGATTCAGTCATCAAGTCCTAGTTTAACTCCCCCAAACCATGAGGCTCCGCAAATCCTAAGAAGGTGAATACATGGTATAGCTTAAACCCATCCTCAGGATCTATCATAGATTCAATGTCAAGAAACATCGAAGAAAAATCCAAGACAAGATCAACTAAGGGGTGCATCTCCTTTCAAAACCATATCGACGACCTCTGTAAATGGAGCCGGAACATCAAGAGGTACAGGCATAAGAAGCCACTGCCTCTTGGTCAAGGTATATCTCGGTTAGATAAGCAGAGAGGTCTAACCAGTGGTGTCGGATACCAAGGTATCCTCACGAGTCATGGACTGATTTATCTTGATAAAGTGTTCCGATAAGTTCAACATGAATATTAAAATGGTGATAAGAATCAACCAAGTTAAACATAATATCCATAAGGTTGGATATAGGAGATGAATCCATCCCACAGTGATGCTTTCTCACCAAGAATAGACTAAAAAGTCAATAAGGTTCTAGATAGGTGAGGCACCAAATCCTAGTCAGGTTCAAAGTAGACTGACCAAATCAAATGCTAGACAAATAAGGTAGTCTTAGCAAAGAAATGCTTTCATCAAGAGCTCGGCTAAAAGGCAAACATAGCTTAAATCGAATGAGACACTCTCAAATAGCCTGAGAGATGTGCATCCTGGCTAAACATGAATCGACTAAGACTAGCAAAATGGACTAGTCAATACAACATGGTATCAACAAGAGATTTTTTGGGGGTATCCCCAATTAGAGTATAAAACATCCATTATAGCCTTGCTTAATAGGTGGAAAGAGGTAGGATAAAGCACTCTTCAAAGCAAAGGCAAGTAAATCCCTCTCTGTCAAATGCAGAAGTCATTCTACATGCAATGTCGGGATATCAAGAGGCATGGTGGCAATAATTTGCTTAACCCAATGGATATTCGCTAATATACATCGATCAACTTTTGTCCTAAAATAAAATGAGAATCAACGGGGGTGCGCCCCGGATCTCCCTTTATCGACATAGGAAAAAATCATCTAGCGCAATAAAGAGGAAGCCGACCACTTTCCCTATGACTTGTGGAAAGAGTTAGCACATCAAATATGGGCAAAAGCCACTCCAACAGGATGATCAATGATACCTAGCACAAAATTTGGTTCATTGGCACTAAATACCATGCCAATAGTTCCATGCAACACCTCGGCGGGTCTCACGGCCTGTACAATAGATGGGGAAATATGCTTATCTCGTAATGGACTGAGAGGTATATCTCAATCTCCTACTATGAGAATTGTGGGGGTAGGGTAAGTAGAGGAGTACTCACACAACATGCTTAGATATTTCATGGATCTAAGCAAGGAACTCATCTCTAGAAATAGGACCCTGTCCTCTCAAAGAGGAAACTAGAATCCCAACATGTAAAGAGACTTGTGGCTGAGTCAGCTGCTATAATTGCAGCAATATGTTCATATCCCTCTGGACGCCCTTGCCTAATGTAAATACAGGCGAGGCCTCAGAGTAACCAGAACAACTGGGGCTGGGATGATCGTTTAACCATTTCCCCCTCAAAGAGGAAGTTGCTCCTATGATCTTCTAAGTTAGAGAATTAGTGGTAGCAACAACAATACGGACTACAAGGTGAGAATAACTTGCACCCGAAGGAGGGAAGAATCCCAAGTAAACCTGACTGGAGTGTAGTCCACATAACCAGTCAGAGGAGAGAAAATGATTTATTATCTATTGAGATTTGAGCATTATTCCGTGCTGGAACCAAAAAAAGAAAATCATGGCGGGGACATACCACACCGCCAGGAGACGAAAAAAATCAATTCTCAGCCGACGAGATTTAACACCTTCCCGGGCCAGAACCAAAACAACCCATGACGTTGACATGGTCCAAAACGTCAGAGGACGAGAAAGGTGATTCCCAACCTTCAAGATTTAAGCATAAATCCCGAGCCGGAACCAAAACAAATCATGGCGTGGACCCGGTCCACACCGCCAAAGGACAGTACCATAACATGTAACTCTAGCACTCTTACATTATGCAACATCCGAGAGGATGGAAATCTTTAACCTATGGAAGGACTAAAATAGAGGCTAGTAAACAGGAAAGAGCGTTGTAGCGTATCACTATCTGGCACTAGTCCTGTCCTCGAGGGAAAAGTAAAACCGATATGAGTTGCTACAATGAAAGTAGTACTACATGCACAAATCCTTTTTAAAGGAGGGCATGTAGCGAATGTCCAATGGGGACGTGATCTGCGCAATGGGGACAGTAGCAAAAATGACTCAAAATAGAAGTTAGAATAGGTATAGAAACCTGATACAAGCAATGCTGCTAAATTTGCAGCAATCTATTCCTAGTCCTCCTGGCCTTCTTGCCTAATCGAGAGACAGGTGGATCCTCAGGAGAAACCTAGAACAAAAAGAAAGTCAGGGCAAATGTCACAATGATGACAGCAGTGACGAACCCACTGCTAAAGAGAAGACTCACTTGTCTATGGCAAGGAGATACGTGTTGACCTCATTTTTGATGAGGTCTTCTCTTCTTCTCTTTAGTACTTAGGATCTAGCCTTCAGGCTTTTCCTTCGACTATCCTAGAGGATTAGAATTGGGACCCACCACTTAGAAATTCAAACCACTTCTTAACTCCCCGCAAACTCCACAAACTTGATCGTAGACCCCTAATCACCTGGAGGGTCGAAATTAAATGTGGAAGTTTAAAGGATGAGTTCCTATAGGATTCTTCGGCCTTAGGCTTACTCCCCCAAAGGCTCGGTCCGTGAAGCGGGGGCTGACTTACACACACTACACCTATACACTACACTTTCACACACCTCAAAACCACACCCATACCCACTCACCTCCTAACTCATGTGTGATTCACGGATTGCCTTTAACCCCTGTGCTCCCTCGCGTTATGTTAGAACAACATACCGGGATGCCTCAAATGAGTCCCTTCATGGCTCATGTGGGCTCGACGTGGCTTCATGGCTCAACCAAAATGATTTCATTCCACTTACATTCACCCAAGCTCAATTTTCCAAATTTTCAATTTTCACCCCGGACCCTACACCCGCCTAAACTTACCCAAAACCCTCTAAATTACCCAAATCTTCCAAAATTTCCAAATAACCCAAAATTCCCCAAAACCATTCCTAAACATTTCCTCACCAATCAAATTAATCATCCATACCCAAAAATACCAAAAAATTCCAAAAATACCTCCCAATACCTCCAAATACCCAAAATACCCCTCTAAACATAAAAATCCAAAAATTCAGAAAAATTCCTTAAAAAATTCAAGAAAAATCCCAAATATTCCAATTTCATTTTTTTCAACTACACCATGGGCCAATTTTGTCAATTTATCCCACTTTTATCAAAATCCCCACTCGACCCATTTTAACCCAAAGTGAACCCAATGTCAAACCAAACCTACCCAATTGACCCAAATTCTGGTCCAATTCAATTCTAAACTTCAATTCAAGTTATCCCCACACACTAATCTAGACTAACCAAGTCAATTTGATTGGCATTGGGATCCAATTTCACTTTTGCCTTAAAGTCCACCTGACCCATGACCCAAACCTAACCCAAACTCACCCAATTCAACTCCAATTAACCCCAAATCTTTCTAAACCTTCCTAATATTCCCATAAACAAAACACTAACATGATTTGCCCAAAATTTAGACCCAAACCCCACTCAAATTCAACCCAAAATCAAACCCAATTTCGACCTAAACCCAAACCTAACCCAAATAAAGCCCAAACCTCAAAATCGAAACCCAACCAAAGCCAAAACTTCTTTGAAACACTCCCATAAACATTTCCCAACATTTATTTTACATCAATTTCAACTCCTAGCCCAACATTGGCCCAAGTTAGCCCAATTTGACCTATATTGGCCCATTCACCAAAAAGCCCAAATCCAACCCAATCAAACCCAAACCACCCCAAATTTGCTCCAAATCACTCATAACCCATCCATGGAGCTAAAACCAAATATCTGTTTGGCCCAACTTTCCACGAGAATCTCCCATCCATAAATTACTTCCAAACCCAAAGCCCACTTTCTTAAACCTTCCTAAAGCCCATCTCCACCAAAATCCAAAGGGGGAAAATTAATCCAAGGCCCATACGACAAATTCTCTTCATCATGCATTCAATTAAAAATCATCCCTAAGTCCTAATCCAATGATCAAATAATTTAACAAAGCTTCATCCAACTTTCCACCAAAATATCCTAAATCCTTAAAATCCATTTTTATGAAGTCAATTAAACTTTTCCCAAGCCAAACGCAGCCAAATGCAAGCCATGAACAAGCCACATGAAGCCATGGAAGGTTTGACATGTGATCAAGCGACAATGGCAAAAGGAGGAGCCTCTTTAAGCCCTCTTTAAAAGGTTTTAACTCCTTTTAATGCTTCACCTTAATCCACGATTAATCAAAAATATTCATGGATGGTGACCTCTCCACCCTTTTCTAGCTAATTCACCCGATCCTCCCTCACCCCAAATCATCCATGGAAGGGTGCACCAAACCCAAAATGGTGGGTTGACCCATTTGGACCCAAAATGAGTCTCTCCCCATACCATTTTAATCCAAACCCTTTACACATGTCCATGGCCAATCGATTGCACAAACCTCCCAACCCCGACCCACCCCGACCCGAGGGGCGACCCATGCCCACGGCCACCGCCCGGGTCGCCGGAAAACACCAGCACGAGACCTCGGGAGGAGCCAAACTTTGGAATTCCACCTTGGCTTCGAGTCAGCTCTATGCCCAATGGACACCATGGCTGTTCTTCACATGCCAAGAGCACGATCCCAACCCTCGTCACCCCCGGGAGAGCCTCCGCCCATGCCTATTAAACACCACCCCCTCTCTACCATGAGAGGTGCTGAACCAAACCTTAAGGAAACTCGTCAAAATCATTCCGCATCACTCTCCACATGCAGCACTTGATCCCCACCGAATTCCAGCCCCCCAATTCCCCCAACTGAGCTCAATTTCGAGCTCAAACTTTAGCCCAAAACCAGGACACTTCTCACAAACAGCCAATCCCCAAATCGATTATCCACCTTCACCGGACCAAGAGGAGAAGTTTCCCACCGAAAGCCCCATCTCCAAAGCCACACTAGCTTGCTCAAATTCTCCAAGCCAGGATCTACCGTGGTCACTTTCAGCGTACACCACTGCCAAGGACTTCATCTCGGAGCCACTGACCCAATCGAAGGTGACACAACTCTCGCATCGAAGCTTCACTTCTACGAGCAAAGGTAATGACTCCCTCTTCTTCCCGAGCTTCCAGGATTCTCATTTTAATTTGAGTCAATTTAAATGCATGTTTACGTATGGGATGCATTCGTCTCTTCAAGACGAATCCATAGAGCATAAGAACACGAAAATCCGCTCGAGAATCGAGCGAGAACAAGCCGGGCGTCGACGGCCACGGTGCACACTCCGCCGGTAGGACACGATGACTCGTGAGCCGTTGGATCGCCGCGGCCAGACGAGCGGACGGCTCGCATTGCGCCGATCGTAGAATGTTACGTGAACCGGCGCGGGTCCCGGACGGCTGACTCGGGCGCGGCGCCAATCACAGCGCGACACGACTTCTTCGGAGCGGCCGATGTTTCGCTGGCGCCGCGTGGATAAGTAGATAAATAGGCATTTAATGTATTTATTAAATATCGAAACTTCAAAATTCAGAATTTGGGGTAGAAAAATTAGAAAAATAAAATAAAAATACCCCCTTGCTCAGTGAAGATATATAATAATGTGGAAAAGAAATCATTTAATTTCATCCAGTATTTTATTTTTAATGATTTATTTACCTCTGCATTGTTTTAATTCCCCATGCATATAGGAAATTCACCATACACGAGACCATGTATGAAGCCCTCTGGAATTGGGGAACATTCCCTGAATTTTCCAAAGTCAGAGGCCATCCCTTTGCATGAGAAGTTATTGATTTTTCAAATTCATGTTACTGTTTTGAGTATTTTAAATCCAATAATTAGTACGTCAGGAAATAAATTCTAGGAAAATTTGCGATATTTCTTATAACCAGAGGACCTTAGGAAAAATAGGTTTTGAATTAATTCACTGAATAACCTCAATTGCCAAACACCCTAAATATAGTTCTGACTAATTAGAGCTAATCATACATCAAATTGACTTGAAATCAATTCTCCACTGAACTTTTACATCAGAGGAACCCACCATAAAAGTTTGAAGTCAATTGGACTTCTGGTTAGCCCTATCAAATGGGTCGATTAAGCCATTTAGCCAATTTAAACTTTGTACCTTGACCCTAAAACATTTAAAAATTCACCAAATTGGTTTTGGAGCCTCTCTGATATTAGGGGAATTTAAGAAAATTAAAATTGCAATTTCCTAAAAGTTGATTTTTTGGTATTATTTTAATATTTTTAATAATTAAAATAATAAAAATCACAAAAATAATAAATTCACCAAAATGTCATATTTTGAATTTTAGTCACTTAGAAACAAACCTATATTTTTCCTAGGTCTTCATGATGACACAATTTTAAAATTTAGGTAATTTTAAAATTAAAAAAAAATGTATTTTCTAGTATTTTCACCAAAATAATTCTAATAAATCAAAGAAAAATCAAAAAATTGTAAAAATTGATTCTCTGATTTCCTTGATATCAGAGAGATTTTTGAAAATATAAAATTCATTTTTCAACCTGTATTTTATTTTTAAATTAATTAATACTCCAAAACTCAAAAATAATCAGAATAAAAAAATAATATAATTCAAAAATCACCAAAATTTGTCCAAGTGGTCCTCTAGCCACAGGGTCGTCCCATAATTTTCTTAAGGACAGAAACTTTCCCTTGGTTATATTATTAAATTTTCCTTGGAAATCTCTATTTTCCACCAAAAATAATTACATAAATAAATTAAATACAAAAAAATCACATTTTCTCTTCTAATGTCTTCATTGACATATGAGTGAAGTCACATAAAAATTTCAAGATCATTTGAGCTCAGTTTAATGAGTTGCAAATGCATAAGCCAAGGCAAAATTTGGCAATTAAAATTTTAACCTTTTAATTAAAATTTTAGGCTTAATAAAATGAAAGAGTAAAATATTTGATCTTAATCTGATTCGATGATTGAAATTTAAATAATTAAAGGGTAGAAACCTACTAAACAATTTAAAAAATAATTAAAATAAACCTTAATAAAACAATTAATTAAATTCGAAGAATAATAAATTGGGAATTATTAAAATAAAAAAGTGACGTTATTAGGAAGAAATTTGTTCTTTAACTTAAGAATCCCTAAATTAATCATCCCAATAATATTTAATCCCTAATTAAAATGATAATCCAAGTTTAAGATTTAAAATGCTAAAAGATTTAATCATTAAATTAAATTAAAGCTTAAATTATTTAAAGCCAAATCCCTTAAAATAAAATGCTAAATTAAATTAAATTAAATTAAATTAAATTAAATTAAATTAAATTAAAACAAATTAAATTAAATTAAATTAAATAAATTAAATTAAAGCACATTAAATTAAATTGAATTAAATTAAATTAAATTAAATTAAATTAAATTAAATTAAATTAAATTAAATTAAATTAAACTAAATTAAATTAAAACTAAATCAAATTAAATTAAATCAAATTAAATAAAATTAAGCCGAACCATATCATATTAAATTAACTTAAAATTAAATTAAATTAAATTGAACCATTAAATTAAATTAAGTTAAATTAAATTAAATCAATTAAAAATAACATCACCTAAGACATGAATAATTCAAAATAAATCTAAAACAACTCAACACTATTCCAAACTTAAATCCATTAACTAAAATTAAATCATAAACCACTACATCCATTCGCCGAAAGCTCGTGATGCCATAACTCTTAAAAAGGAGCAAGTTAAAAGAAGTCATATCTACCTCATAAAGGATATCTGAATGTCTAATTCACCTGAAGAACATAACAAAACTTAAACTCTACGATTAATTCATTCGTATAATTAAATTCATTCGACTTAAAACAATCCTAGAAATATCGAAAAGATGTTTAAGATTCCGTCTTAAGCACTTCTCAATACATAGACATTACAAGAACAATCTAAATTTCAATGCTCTTCACGAAGAAAATCGTCCTCAAACTAAAATACAAGAAATCCCGTACGTCATAGAAATGACTAGCTAAGGGATTATGAACTTCATGTAAAACCATAAATCCTTTCCTCTTACTTACCTAGGAACTTACTTTAAATGCTTAAATATTCTAACCGTGTTTTAAGTGCACTGACGACGGGAAGACCCTCCGTGTACGCTTTTATTTTATCGCAATTTACTTTACTGCAATTTATTTAATCGCATCGCACTTACTTTTCGCATGATAAACAATCGTCGTATGTAAACCTACACCTTTAGGATAGTCCCTAAAATCGAAAACCAAAACTAAATTAAAAGTTTCAATATAAAAGATAAAATTCACCGCCACAACATTTCAAAATATAAGACAACTCAAAATTTAATCACAAACGAACAACAAAACTACAAATACAACTAAATTAAAACGTCCTTATTGGATGACGGGAATACTCCTCGATGATGTAACCTACGTGTTGCTAACGGATTTCCCACGGTCTAAATGAAAGTGTGGAACTCACCAGTTCCAGAGTTTGGCAAGTTCATCTCGACTAAGTGAATCCGATAAAAATAACGATGCCGAAGGATAACCGCCAGATCTTAACCTAAGTGGCCGTTATAATCAACTTTAAGATTTGTTTAATTAAAATATTAAAAACACTGATTTTAAGATCTTCTCTAAACCAGAACACTTCTCTCATCCCCCGATTTAGCATCAGCACCAAACTCGTAACAACAAGGAGCTCGAGTACGGCCAAGACGCCATCGTCATCAAAGAAACTGATCTACTTCAACAAAACTTCCTTAGAATTAAAAAACCAAGCCGTAGCACGGAGGTAGTTTGCCTAGTGCAACATAAATCCTCAACTCTTCGTTAGCATTTCCGCATGATCATGCAAATTAAGCCCTAACCGGTTCAAAGATTCCGAGTGTACTGCCCCATACGACACAAACCCTCACATCTTCAGCGTTATTTCAGAGCGATTTTATCATACTGAAATATATGTTCCTAAACTGAATAAAAATCCTATAAAAGACGAAATATTAAATATACATTAGGACCTTCCTAAATTCAAGCCAAAACAATGATAATGCAAATTACCGAAGTTCGCTTCGAATCCGCGATTTCTCCTACCTTTCTTCCTTCAATTCCCAAAATAAAAATGTTCAAAATTCGATCCATTCCCTATCAAATTCCAAAAATTCAATCCCTTGAAAACTTAAACTTTCAAATTTCGAGAGCAACTACCGATTATTGTCGAGTTTTCTGTAAGATTCCCTACTACTTAAGATGTAATTAACTATGTGGTTGTCCTTATAAAGAATTCTACAACCTTGTGACTTATCCCCGCTTAATTCATTTATATTGCTGTGGAATTTGTCGGGCTTATAAAATTGGTTCGCGTACCAAACGGATGTCACAAATCTTCTAGTTTATTTAATCGAGCCCTATCAATAAGCAATGCGTCTATTCTTCTAGATGTATACATGGTTTCATGACACAAGTGCTCGTTTATATAAACTATTCTAGATGTGAGATCAAGCTGATTTCATATCTTAAAATTTTCAAATTTAAAATTATTTTCAAAAATCAAATATTACTTTTCAAATTATTTATTTAAATTGTACCAAAATACGCCGACAACTCGGCGACTTCCGCCGGGATAATTCCTCTCTCCATTTTTAATCAACAAGCTCGTTTTCAAAAATCAGAAGTGTATCCATGTCCCGAATGGATCAACGCCATCTCTTCTTTCCGCTGGAATACTATGTTCATTTCTACATCGAATGAGTATAGCCAACATTCTCTCGCATCTAGGAGCCACTGCCAGACACCCTAAACAGAGAGGTTCCGAGATCCTTTCGCCTCATTTCCTCGAGGCGGCGGACCCCTATCAGTGGGAAAGTGAAGCTAGAGTGATCCTTCGAGTCGAGAAGTCTTCGCATAGACTTTCTTTTTCCTTTCCAACTCGAATCAAATTCATTACCTTCTACACCTTCGAACATTCCGTTCTAAATAAACAAACCCTCTAATGAATGACTCTTTAACAAATATACATGAACAAGAATGTGTTCGACACTTTTCGTTTCCTTTCTTTTCGTTCGATGAGAAGAAGCATAACTCGGGACTGAGACCGCACCTCGCGTAAATGGAAGCCCCAAACCGATTTTCTCCTTCACCAATGGACTGACTTCGTCAAGCATAAGGACGAGTCGCCCGACAATGGGATCATCCTACAGACAAGGATTCGAAAAAAACACAAATGTCAAGATCGCCGACGTTACCCTTTGGTGACCGATGGACAAAGTGTCAAGCCGAGAAACCCATGATCGAGTTCAACCTTAAGTCACCGCGCAGTTTCCTCCTATACAAGGATTCCACCGAGAGAAGACGCCGTCCAAAGGAGGACCGTTATCTCTACCCCACCTGGCCTACCGTTCCCCGCACCTACCCCCGCTCCCGCTAAACTCGGCGGTGAAAGAAGTTCAAATTCGCAACGACATGTGCCATCGCGGAGGGTACAGATTTCCGCGCAAGACCTTCTCTCAGACCGGGTCCAAATTTCAAGGGTTCCACCCCTAACACGACTCGCAGAGAAATCAGAGGGGTAGAAGATTGCCAGAAGGCCGTAGCCGCTCAAGTCGCTTTCAAGAAATCCCCGAGTACACACCACTACCCGAATACATACCATCGTCCGAGTATACACCCTTTGGAAGTGGGCAGATTCCATCCTTTCCCGCCGCAACACGAGGAAAATGCCCGCAAAGGATCGGCTTCTACATTACTCGACCCGCATACTATACCGACAACAAGAAGAAAAGGCCGTGGCCGCACCACTCGCCCGACTACAAGATCAAGGTGATCGAGAAGCTACGAGGAAAGAAAGATGCCCCGTATCAAAAAATTTTAAGAAGGATAAAGGCGGTGCCACCAAATCCCGTTCGGGGCCGCGAGTAGACCTCGCTATCGCCGGCAGAAGAGCCTAATAAGAAGATTTAAGGCTAGTCCACCCCGTTGTTGTTTCGTGTTTGATGCATCGCAGGACACCACCTTCCAAAGATTCGGCACGACGTACCATCCGTCCTAGCCTTCTACCGCTAGAAGGATGGCATGGCGTCCCACTACCGCCAATTAAGACCGAAACAACGACTCCGTAAAAGGAAAGTCTCGTCGTGAGACTCGAGTCCGAGGAAAGTGCTACCGCAAGAAGGACCTACGAGAAAGAAACTCAACAATCGTCACATGACAACCGCAAGGATGCGGCTGCAGCATCACACCGGAAGATGCTACGGAAAAGTTAAGAACCGATATTCCTACGACTAGCAAGGGAAAGAGAAGAGAAATTCGGAGATGGTGTTGACTCGTCGCAGTTCATGGATGATGAATACGCAGAATTAACATGGTTGAAACACGAGCTTGCCGGCTTCACAAGGTGCTCCCCGCAACTCGCAAAAGAGAGGAGCCTAAGTAATGAGGAGGCAAACTTCAAGAGAAAGATGATACGATCGCCCAAACGATGAAAGGATGGAAGAGATGGCTGTAGCCCTAGCCACTCTCCGCAGTCGTTCAACCCCAAAGAGAAACACCCCGTGTTATTCACATCAGGAATGAGAAATGGAGATTACATCCGTTAACGGGATGATCAATTAAAGAAGGATGCAACACAAAGTATGATCTCGAAAGGATATCAAGAGTTTCTATGGAACAAAGAAAAGTAGAAGCCTCTGCACAATCAAAGAGCAAAAGAACATCCATTCTGACGGTAGACTCACACCGAAGAATTCGACGTTGTCCAATATCCGAAAGCCACTCACCTCTGCTCAAGACCTTCGATGGAAATCCCAACCCTACAAGATACACATTTTCAAAGCATTGCTGTAACAAAAGTGTCGGCGAAGTGATGCTTACTCTTCGTACAATTGTCGCCACTCGTCAGAATCGCTGATTGGTATGCGAATTACCGAACGGATTCCAGAAGACATTTTCGGTAATTGCAGAACCTCTTCATCAAGCGATTTCGTCGGAAGCTCAAGACTCACATCACTATAGGTGATTTAGTGGTAGAGAAGCAAAGCCGAATGAAACCTTGGTGGACTACATACTTCGGGCTTCGAGGAATCTAAGTATGAAGTGTGAGCCACGCTTACAAGAACAACGTGCAGTCGCATTTACTCTAAGAGCATCCATGGCCCGATAAAGACTTCTCCTCAAGGGATTTACTATTAAGACTTTCGAGAAGTTGCTAAGTAAGGCCGGAAGCTCGCAAGAGGAGGCGAAGCAATTAAGTTTCACCGATAAAACGTACAAACAGGCTTCTCCGTGAAAACTTTTGAAAAGAAGTCCGAATCGTCGCAACAATGACAAAAGTGCAAGCAACCGATACAAATATCGCCGAATCTGGCCGCAAAGAACCTCATCAATTAATAAAGAACCCCGACCCAAATATCGGGCCATCTCAACCGCATGAACAACCGCCTCGTCCACAACGTACGTTTAGGAGTTCCCGAGCCAGGAGTATCCGTTCGAAGAATGAGGCAAAGGCCGAAAATGTTCCGTACCGATGAAGACTCCGCATTTCCAACTCCGCAGCCTAGCACAGAAGAAGTCGACAAGAGAGGTGATCCCAACTTTCGCCCTTACCACGGATGCTCGGGCACAAGATAGAAGATTGTATTACCTTCAAGAGTTGGCTCAACGACAATCTTCAAGGGAATATAACGATCCAAAAGAATACATGAAGGAACCTCGTAAAGGAGGTTCCGTCACGGTGCTATCTCGACGGATTTCCAATACCCGATAGATCCCTATGCGATCGATGATGGATGGACTACCGGCTGACAAAGTCTTCGAAGAAGATTTTAGATCACATCCAAACCGCTCGGTGCGAGCTTCAATTCAAAGTTCGAAACCGTCAAGTCGGCGGACACATTGCGATGGGAAGAACCGCCTCAACAAGAGATGATCGAAGAAAAGAAGAAATTGACGAAGAAGAGAAGACCGAGGCACCTAAGGCCAGAATTAGCGTTTATCCTAGGATAGTTGTTTCCGATTCGGGGAGAAATCCCTCGAACCCTCCGACTCCGTATGATTATCCGCCCACCGGCCGGATCTTATAATGATGAGGGTTGGTGGCGTTGGCTACGTTTGACCGTTTCTAACGATTACGTAACTAGCGACGATCAACCTAATCCGACGTCGATTCCGATACAAATGATACCCTCAAATCATACACAATCTCGACGATCACAATGACAAATAAGACATCCACCAGGGAGGCTACGAGAGTTCAACAAGCAACGAATCTATTCGCGAATTTCGAGGAGCTCCAATCACAATGTGAAAGCTGGGGAGCCTTCGTACTCCGAAGCTAACTCGAAGAACTTGTCATTCCAATTCGAAGGAGACACCAGCAAACTCAATGCTAAACTTTAGAAGAAATCACGAAGTCAACTTAAGAAGTGGAAGAGTTCACCTCCGAGAGAACGGGGGTCCAAAGGGACAAAGGAAAGGGTGGTCGTTCAGAAGAACCAACCCCGGCGTAAGAAATACCCATTCGAGAAGAAAACGAGGCACATGAAAACAAAGTGGACTACAACGTGCTAGCCCATCTTAGGAAACTTCCACCAAACTGAGCATCTACGACGCTCTCATCTTATCAAAGGAGATGAGAAGCTTCCGATCAAGGTCTACTCGATCCGCAACTCCGTCAGGCTCAAATGACCGGAGATTCCTTATACGAGTTCGTCGTTAAAGGAACAAGAAGGTCTTACCTTCACGGGACAATGATCTATTACTGGGGACAGCAGACCACAACCGACCCTTGTACATCAGCTACAATCTGGAAGTTTACGCTCCGCAGTATCAGGATCCAGGAGCATCAATCAATATAATGAATCTCTCGAACGCTGCAGATACTCGGGGAAATCGATGCTCGCGAACCTCGAAGCGACAAAATGTTATTAAGAGGATTCAACCAGAAAGGAGAAAGAGCCCCTTGATCAATAACACCGGCGAATGAAGACCGGTGACTTAGCAAAGACAACCGCGAAATTTCACATAATCGATCTCGGTAAACGTCGTTCAACGCTCCTACGGGGCCGACCGCGGATAAGGAAACAAAGGATAGTACCATCATCTCTACATCAATGCATTAAATACTACGATGGAGGGGAACAAAGGCATTAAAGGTGACTTACAACCGTTCTCCGTACATGAAATCGGGAATCCATGAAGATGTACTATTATGCACCTCCGAAGAAAACAATCTTCTCCAGAGATACCATAACAAATGAAGCAAAGGAAATTAGACGAATGGCAACCTGAAATTCTAGTCCAATCACTACTCACTACTCCCTCCTTTACGGCGAGATGGTGAAGGTTTCTCCACAACTCGCATCCGAGGTCGAGGCCTAGGACGAGGCTCGGTGGCAGAGACGTTGGGACGACGGATGAGGAAACCACCACGGCTGACGAAGATGTTTCCGCAAAAAGAAATCAAACAAATAAGCAGCGACAATAAGTCGAAAGAAGCCGCACCAGATCCTCTCGAAGATGAAAGAAACGAAGAATATAAATCGATGTACGAGAAGATTAACCACTATGTACATACTACGCACCCCCGACCCGATCCATTCTAATAAGATCGAGGTGGCCGAGGTCAAAGAGGTACGTAAATAAGTATAAAAAGCCAATCAAATCTACCGTGGTACTCCTTCCTCCAGCACCAAAATAATGTACACTGAAGATGCTACTACCGACTACGGAATCGCCTTTTCGAGTGGTAATTTCCCCGTGTTCAAAATTTAATTCAACAAGTGGTTTCACTCCAATAACGACAAAAGGTCAATCACAACGTTTCAAAAATTGCGGAATAACTCCGGCCGTCCAATCTAATGCAAAACATGGTCTCGTATCTCATGATGCTGATCAATTTCGACGATAATTTAATTTCGTACTATTATTACTGCGAGTCTAATTAAAATCCCACTTCGAAACTACAAAGTTAACTCAAGATTTACAAATCGGAGACGCTCCACCAGTTCGAAGAAGAGATCAAATCTATTAATACGAGTTAACTAAGTTAACTTAGGTACTAGCGAAGAACCTAGACTCACTCCTTTGTTGGGCCTACTCAATAAAGAAGACTCCGAAGAAATAATTAAGTTATTAATGGAATTTAAAGACCGTTTTGCTTCGAGCTACGATGAGATGCTGCCATCTTGCGGCCGCAAATAATGCTCAGTAGTAGATCCCGCTTTCCGTTCCACGTACAAGGTCCTGTAGAAGAATGCGTCTGTAAATCGAACAACAAGTCATACCAAGGTTAAAAAGCTAATGTACGCTAAATTTGTCCGCGAAGAACAATACCCGACTGTTCAATGTAGTACCAAATAGAAGAAGAATGGTCGATCGACTTGTGCGGATTTCGTAGATTTAAACAAGGCATGTCCAAAAGATGAATTCCCTCTACCGATCCCGTAATTAATGATCGATACATTGCTTCGACACATGAAATATTTTCATGGATGGATTCGTGATACAAATCCGTATAAAAGCTATTCCAGAAGATGAAAAAACTTACAGATCTGGGACGCCGATCGTGGTATATTGCTACACAAGTAATGCCATTCTGGACTGAAGAATGCAGAGCAACCTACCGTAGAGCGATGACAAGAAATTTCATGATCTCATCCACAATCAAGTCGAATGCTACGGATGATGTGGTCATCAAAAGCAAAGTAAAGAAAACCAATTGCATGATTCGAGAATTGTTTTCGAACGATTAAGACAATTTAACCTTAAGATGAATCCCTTAAATGCGCCTTCGGCGTTACCTCCCGGAAATTCCCAGATTCGTCCGACATCGCGACCGAAATCGACCCGTAAAAGATTAAAGCTTGCATCTTAGAAATGCCGCCTCCCGTAACCTTAAAACAACTACGATCTTTTCAAGGGAAGTCGGGCATATCTTCGACGCTTTATCTCAAAACTCGTAAGGCAGGTCACCTTCTGACGATGAAAGACACCAAATTTACTCAAGAGAAATGCCGTAGGGCCTTCGAGACCATTAAACAATATTTAATGACACCTCGTCTTAGTGTACTCTGGGCCTCAGTGTACCGCTAATACTTTATACCGCGGCTTTGTGACGACTTTCTGAGCCCTCACTGTGTCAATGATGAGGGTAAAGAAAATGCTCTTTACTACCTAAGCCGCCAAGCATTTCCGACGGAAATAAGGTATCCCGCAATCGAAAAGCATCACTGGGCCCCGATCTTCGCCGCTCAAAAGCTCAGGCACTACATGCTTTCATAAGGTCAACTCGATCTCGAAATTTAATCCATCGCAATGTTTCGATGACCCGTCCAACGCTTTCTCCGCAAACTCGTCGTATTAATAATGATATTATTTAATTGGACATAACTCGTGCCTCTTCGCGCTCGTAAAGGACAAGTCTTACAGAGCCTCCTCGCAGCACACCTTGACGGCGAGACCGCCTCTCAACGACGATTTCCGCGATGAACAAATAATGAGCTTTAAGACCCCCGATGATCGACGTCGGGAATTGTATTTCGACGGAGCATCTTCAAGACACAAAGACGAAGAATCGCAAGTGATAGTACCCGGTAAGGCAGGATCGACTAATCTTTTATAACACCGAGCGGGGATGTTAAGATATTCCTACCACTACGAGCTGCACAAATAACGAAGCAGTAATACGGCTTCCTCATAACAGACCGGAATTAACTATTCAAATGGGTATACGTACATCAACATCTACGGGACTCGGCAGCTAATCATTCAACAGACGTCGACAATACAATTTTAAACCAAGACTCGAGCAATACTTCAAGTATGTCATACAACTATTGAACAAACATTCCGAATGCGACAATCTACAAAATTCCCGTAAAAGAGAACGCTTTAAATGATTACAATTCGTCTCGCAAAAGAATTTTCCCGTTTACAAGATGAATCAAATGGGAAGTACCTGCTCGCTGACGTCAGGTCCTATCACAGCTCGACATAGACACAATACACACAACCGAAAAGGAAAAAGGATCAATCAAGAAGAAGGATGCAGGCATCACGTAAGATTGGCGACACCATTAATAGATTACTCCGCAAACAAAGAAAACTACTGGGACGATAGTCGTTAGCCCATCGCATCAAGAAAAGAACTCCGTCCTACGCATTAAGAAACAATACATTATACAGAAGGTCTTCGATCAAATGTGGCTAAGGTGCCTAAGCGGTCCGAGGCTCGTGAAATCGTTAAAGACGCACTCGCACTCGCGGCGCTCACTCACGGGGTCCAAAGATGAAATGAAAATTAAAAGACTAGGGTACTAATCGTCTCGATGATGACCGATCGCATGAAAATCGCTAAGAGCCGTCACCAATGCCAAGTACACCTGAAAGTGGTTCTACACCAACCTCCAAATGTGCTACATCCGACACCGCGTCGCGGCCATTCGAATGTCGGGGCACGGATTGCGGGTCCAATAGAACCACCATCTTCAAAAGGACATCGCTTCATTTCGCGGCTACGTACTACTTTTCAAAGGCAGAGGCGCTCCACTCGGAGAAGTGAAAGCACATCACGTGCTACAATTTTTCAAGAACCAAGTTGTCTACCGGCTTCGAGTGCCGCGTAATCATCTCGATAATGGGTCAGCATTCGAAGCACACAAATCAACACCTGGCTGGACACTTAATCGACCGGCGATATTCAACAATTTACTACCCAAGAGCGAACGGCCCTACCGAGGCTTTTAATAAACTCGTTCAAATTTTAGCAAGACTTTATACCACACAAGAGAAATTTGCACGAGAAGTTATTAAGCCTTAAGGGCCTACCGACAACCTTCGTAACTCCTACCTGCCTACACCTTACGCTCCTAAGGTAATGGTCCGAGGCGTTGTTACCTCAGAGGTCCAATGCCTTCACTCGTGATTGCAACAAACAAAATCACGATGTAAGAGAATGCCAAATCGCGACCAGAAGAATTGGAAAGCCTCGGAAGGAAAAAGACGAGGGCCAAGAAGAATTTAGAACTATACCAAGCCAAGATGGTTCAAGCCCATGACAAACCTGGCCCGCCCAAGAGCCTTCAGCCAGGACTTAGTTCTCGTTTCGAAAGACCTATTCGCACACCGCAAGATAAAGAGGAAAATTCAACCCACGGAAGGACCGTCATGGGTCGAGGCAAGCCTATCAGAGGCTCCTACCGGCCTAGTGAACCGGCCAAGAGAATGACATACGCTTCCGATCAACGGGGACGATAATTTCGAAAGTATTACGCTACCCGATGTTTCGAAGGAACGAATTTTCCATCCCTAAGCACTGTGCGAAGTAATTACTTATGACCGGGTCCGAACCCAAAATAATAAAAATGTGCTAAAATAAATAAAATCATGATAATAAAGTTTTCGTTTCTTCCAAGTCAAAATCTCTTTCGATCTTATCCCACTTTATTCCCGCAATCATAAAAATACAAAAGTAAAAAAAAAAAACTGCCTTTAATAAATATTTTCTTAATGTTCTTGTTTCCAAGATGCCCCCCCCCGATCCTTTTCCTTGTCTTTTCATAGGAAATGTCGAACGGCGGCCGGGTCCCGAACTTTAGAAACGGCGTAAGCCTCGTACTCGACGAAAAGAGGGTGAAAGATGGAGCGATAATAGAGATTGACTCGTACTTCGCACCACAGGCTCGCAATACGAGGAAAGTGACCGGGTCCCGATTGACCGCAGGAACCGGCCAATGTACGTTAATGAAAGTAGGCCCAAGCCACCAATCCGCAAAGAAGAAAAGAAAACAAGACACCGAAGGAGACAAGAGAATCAAGTCTTCGCCATGCATAGCCAGAGGGCAAAGCCACGCGCCGCACCCACGTAAACTCGGGGAATACGAAGAGCTACCTCACAGCGCAACTCGCCGAAGGAATAAAAATCGCCGTATTCGCAAGATGTTAACTAAATTAGCACAGCACGTCACACGAGGCAGCTTGCTACCGCGCATATACTTCAAGGATACCGGTTCACAGAACTCCGAAGGAAGGAAGCGCTCCCGGATGATAGAAGAAACCAGAGAAATCTCAAGAAAACAAGAAAGAAGGCTACTACGCCACCGTACGAAGCCACCGTAATGCATGACCTTGTCGTTACAACCCCGAGGATGTCCCGACGGACATCATCCCCGAGGAGCCGAGGTATGCGGTGAGAACGTGAAGGGATCGAGCCATATATCCCACAAGACGTCACCAGCTCCGCCATTTGCAAATTATCCCGTAATACGAGCTAGAAAGAATACAAACAATGTCCGTAAGAAAACTTTTCGAATACTTCGAGAGAATCGTAGGCAAGGAGGATCAATATACTAAGGCCTCGAGTTATATACGTACGTGTTCTCGTAATACGAACAACAACAAATCGCGATCGCATCCGGATTCGTAAAAGATGGGCCGAGCAGCCGCCTAAGAGAAAACACTTACTCGAACCCCGAAGATGGATGCTAGAAAGGGAGAATTACAATACAATGGATGCTGCTACAACTTCGCGTACATTTGTGCGGAAACCCACCGGGGATACTCCGTCATGGCCGTGGATCCAATGCCATTAAGCCATTAAAAGGATGGTAAAAAGAATGATAACATGGAGGGTACCGTCGCCAGACCGCATACCCACCGCCTGCATCATTAACATTTACAAGAAGGGTGACCGCATACCCCGCATACATCACCACGACTTCGTCGTACCTGCATGCTTTTCCGAATGAGTGTAATATCATGTTCGGATCTGACTCCTCCTGACAGGCCTGTGTGAGTTCCGAGGGCCAAGAAGATACCATCACGGTAGGTTCCGTCATGATACCGAAGGGCAACGATGCGCATGTCGCTAAACATCAAGATACGGAGTACCAAGGAAGCGATCTCGCCATTTTCGAAGGATGGATGATGAAAGCACCTTACCACTTCAAATGCACCGAGCTAGAGAGCCTCCGACTCCATGAAGCCGCGAGTTACATGGAAAATATCACACCTCCAACGTACATCCCTACGGCATTCTCGTCAAGGATGGCTTGGAAGGTGATGTTATCGACCATGTACCTCACTATTCGTACATGGATTTTTGGATGTATACCTTTTTTGGATGGATCGACAAAGATCATACATGCACCGTTTCGAGTCTATATGGATTGTATGCGATGTATTCCAGATCGAATTGTATGATGTATTTTCAACATGATCGGAATGAAAGTGATGATGTCACATTTTTTTCGTCTTCACCTCTTTTGTGCAAATCGGACCGGGAAACGCCATTAAAGTTAAACGAACTTCGAACAAAGAATAAAAGAAAAAATAATAATAAAAAATAATAATAAAATAAAATTAAAAAAAATATAAAAATATAAATAATAAATGAGAATTATTTTCCCTTAAAAATCCAAACATAAAAATAACTTCAAAATCCACGTGAACGCTAAATAAAATTCACATGAACATTAAATATAATAAATAAAAAGATTTTTTGGAAAGTTAAAGGACAAACGAATGAAAATGAATCTCAAACGGATCCCACTCTAAATTCATCTTTTCAAACATTTTCAAATCAACTCCAAATCGAAATTTATCTCAAGAAGCTTTCAAATTCTCAAATGGGACAACTCTTCCTCACAAGAGACCCACACTTCAATTTCAGAACCCTAAACCTTTTTCTTCTGTTCTAAATCATTTCACTTTGTAAAGCCTACCTTCTTCCATAGATGGAGATCGACTGTAGTTCATCGAATACCTTGTTACCGAGCTATTCGATTTGGTTCGATGACATGACCTGGTCCCTCTTCACACAAATAAACTTTCGAGATTGGAATCCATTTCCAATTCTCATTAAACTTTCGAGATCGGAACCCTTTGCTCCAATTCTCTTTAAACTTCCGAGATTGGAATCCATTTCCACCTTCATTAAACTTCCGAGATTGGAATCTCGTTCAGCTCATTAAACTTCTCGAGATCGAATCCATTTCCAATTCTCATTAAACTTTCGAGATCAAATCCTTTCCAATTCTCATTAAACTTCCGAGAATGGAATCCATTTCCAATTCTCATTAAACTTTCGAGATCGGGAACCTCGTTCCAATTCTCTTTTTAAAATTCGAGATCGGGAATCGGCCTAATTCTCATTAAACCTTTCGAGATTGGAACCAGCTTTCCATTTCTCTTTAGACCTTCGAGATCGGGAACCGCTCTCCATTTCTCTTTAGACATTCGAGATCGGAACCAAGCTTCCACTCATTAAACCTCTCGAGATTGGAACCAGCTTCATTTCTTAAACCTTCGAGATCGGGAACTCGCCCATTTCTTGTGACCTTCGAGATCGGGAACGCTTCCATTTCGTACCTTCGAGATTGGAACCCGCTCAATTCTCATTAAACCTCTCGAGATCGAACCGCTCCATTTCTAAACCTTCGGATTGGAACGGTTTCATCTTCTTCAGACTTTCGAGAGATTGGAACCGCCCATTTCTCTTTAGACCTTCGAGATTGAACCGCTCCATTTCTCCTCTGCATCTTCGAGATCGAACCCGCTCCATTTCTTGCATCTTCGAGATCGGAACCCGCCTTCCATTTCTCTTTAGACCTCTCGAGATCGGGAACTTCAGCTTCCACTCATTGCATCTTCGAGATCGGGAACCCGCCTCTCCAATCTTCTTTAAACCCCCGAGATCGGGAACCGCCCATTTCTTGCATCTTTCCGAGATCGAGAACCCGCTCTCCATTTCTCTTTAGATCTTCTCAGATTGAACCGCTCATCTTCATTAAACCTTCGAGATTGGAACCAGCTCTCCATTTCTCATTGACCTTCGAGATCGGAACCCGCTCCATTTCTCTAGACCTTCGAGATCGTGGAACCGCCCATTTCTTGCATCTTCGAGATCGGAACCAGCTTCCAATTCTCATTAAACCTTCGAGATCGGAACCGCTTGCCATTTCTCTTTAGACCTTCGAGATTGAACCAAGCTTTCCATTTCTCTTTAAACCTTCGAGATTGGAACCGTATCTCCAAATTTTCTTAAACCTTCGAGATTAGAACCCGATTCCAAGCCTTCTTTAAACTTTCGAGATCAAGACGAAATCCCGATTCTAACCCTTCAATCAACACTTAAACTCCGATTCTCATTCCGCGCCGGTACCCCGATTCTCGTTTTCTCCACAATCCCGGATCGGGAACCTCGTTTCCCGAATCCAAACTTCAAATCCAAATTTCCTCAAATTGATTTTAAACCAAACTTCAATCTAAATTCGAAACTCAAAATCTAAACTTACACATCAAAACTTAAACTAAAAACAAAACTAAAATTCAAATCTAACTTCCCTAAGATCATATGATTTGGGATCTACTCCTCATTTTCCTTTCCCCAAATGAGAGTTCAGAATTTCCAAACTTCCCGTAGATATACTCGACACTCCCTTACGGAAACTCTTCTACTTCATCCTAAGTTTGTCACTTGACATCTATGTCGGGTTTCGTTGATCTTTTCGGCCAACGCCAATACGCGGTGTGCTTCGGGTTAGCACACCACACCTATCGGGGGTCCATTTGTCAATTCCCATTTTCGATGAGGTCTTCTCTTCTTCTCTTTAAGATTTTTAGATCTGAAATTTTTGAAGCTTTTCCTTCACTATCCTAGAGGATTAGAATCGGGGAACCACCACTTAGAAATTCAAACCACTTCCTAACTCCCCGCAAATTCCACAAACTTCGATCAGACCCTTTAATCACCTGCAGTGTGTCGAAATTAAATGTGGAAGTTTAAAGGACGAGTTCCTATGTGACTTTCCCTCCTTTTCGGCCTTGGGGACCGCCCTGCGCCCGGACCGGTGAAGGGGGCCGACTTACACACACACTACACCTATACACTACACTTTCACACACCTCTTGAAACCACACCCATACCCAATTCACCTCCTAACTCATGCGTGTGATTCACATGGATGGTCTTTAACCCTGCCCTCACAAGAGGGTCAGAACAACATAAGGATGCCTCAAATGAGTCCCTTCATGGCTCATGTGGGCTTGATGTGGCTTCATGGCTCAACCAAAATTATTTCATTCCACTTACATTCACCCAAGCTTCAATTTTCCAAATTTTCACTCCCACCCCCCGGACCCTACACCCGCTGTACTTACCCAAAACCCTCAAATTACCCAAATCTTCCAAAATTTCCAAATCACCCAAAATTCCCCCAAAACCATTCCTAAACATTTCCCTCACCAATCAAATTAATCATCCATACCCAAAAATACCAAAAATTCCAAAAATACCTCCCAATACCCTCCAAATACCCAAAATACCCCTCTTACCAAAAATCCAAAAATTCAGAAAATTCCCAGAAATTCCAGGAAATCCCAAATATTCCCAATTTCATTTTGTTCAACTACACCATGGGCCAATTTTGTCAATTTACCCCACTTTATCAAAATCCCCAATTCGACCCATTTTAACCCAAAGCCGAACCCAACGTCAAACCAACCTACCCAATCGACCCAAATTCTGGTCCAATTCAATTCTAAACTTCAATTCAACATCCCCAACACCAATCTAGACCAAATCCAAGCCCAATTTGATTGGCATTGGGATCCAATTTCACTTTTGGCCTTAAAGCCCACCTGACCCATGACCCAAACCTAACCCAAACTCACCCAATTCAACTCCAATTAACCCCAAATCTTTTTCTAACCTTCCTTAACATTACCATAAACAAAACACTAACATGATTTGCCCAAAATTTAGACCCAAACCCTACCTAAATTCAACCCAAAATCAAAAACCCCACCACCTAAACCCAAACCTAACCCAAATAGGCCCAAACCTCAAAATCAAAACCCAACCAAAGGCCAAAACCTCTTTGAAACACTCCCATAAACATTTCCCAACATTTATTTTACATCAATTTCAACCCTAGCCCAACATTGGCCCAAGGGGCCTGATCACCTATATTGGCCCATTCACCAAAAAGCCCAAATCCAACCCAATTCAAACCCAAACCACCCCAAATTTGCTCCAAATCACTCATAACCCATCCATGAGCTAAAACCAACATTTGTTCGCCCAATCCTTCAAATTCCCATCCATAAATTTATTTCCAAAACCAAAAGCCCACTTTCTTAAACCTTCCTAAAGCCCATCTCCACCAAAATCCAAAGGGGGAACAATCCAAGGCCCATATGACAAATTCTCTTCATCATGCATTCAATTAAAATCATCCCTAAGTCCTAATCCAATGATCAAATAATTCTAAATAAAGCTTCATCCAACTTTCCACTAAAATATCCTAAATCCCAAATCCATTTTTATGAAGTCAATTAAACTTTTCCCAAGCCAAACGAGCCAAATGCAAGCCATGAATGTAGTTTCACATGAAGCCATGCGAAGGTTTGACATGTGATCAAGCCATTAACGGCAAAAGGAGGAGCCTCTTTAAGCCCCCTAAAAAGGTTTTAACCCTTTTAATGCTTCACCTTAATCCATGATTAATCAAAATATTCATGGATGGTGACCTCTCCACCCTTTTCTAGCTGATTCACCTGATCCTCCCCGCCCCAAATCATCCATGGAAGGGGCGCACCCAAACCCAAATGGTGGCCGACCCATTTGGACCCAAAATGAGTCTCTCCCCATACCATTTTAATCCAAACCCTTTACACATGTCCATGTCCAATCGATTGCACAAACCTCCAACCCCGACCCACTCCGGACCCGAGGGTGACCCATGCCTGCCGGCCGCCCGCCCGGGTCGCCGAAAACACCATGGCCGTACCCCGGGAGGAGCCAAACTTCGGAATTCCACTCCGCCGAGCCGCCCCATGCCCCATGGTCACCACGCCGTTCACGCCAAGAGCAACTCGATCCCAACCTCGCTCACCCCCCGAGAGCCTCTCCAGCCCATGCCTATTTAAACACCACCCCTCTCGGCCATGAGAGGTGCCGAACCAAACCTTAAGGAAACTCGCCAAAATCATTCCGCATCACTCTCCACACAGAGCACTCGATCCCCACCGAATCTGTACCCCCAATTCCTCCAAACTCGAGCTCAATTTTCGAGCTCAAACTTTACCAAAAACCAGACACTTCTTCACAAACTCGAGCCAATCCCCAAATCGATCGGGTCCAACACCTTCAATCGGACCAAGAGGAGAAGTTTCCCAATCGAAAGCCCCATCTCCAAAGCCACCCAAATTGCCCAGCCTCCAAGCTTGCGGACGGCACAGGGTCACTTTCATACTAGACAATTCACTGTGCCGCGGACTTCATACGAGCTTACTCGGACCCAATCGAAGGCGACACAACTCGACGAAGCCACTTCCGAGCAAAGGTATGGACTCCCTCTTCTCCCGAGCTTCCAGGATTCTCATTTTAATTCGAGTCAATTTAAAAGCATGTTTACTGCATTTTGATGTATTCGTCTCTTCAAGACGAATCCATGTGAAAGATAAGAACACAAAAATCCGTCGAGAATCGAGTGCGAGAAATTGTGGTTGTAAGGTCGACCCGTCACGGTGCACACCCGCCGTACGACGACCAAGAGCCGTCGGATCGCACGTATCGAGCTTGACGGCTCGCGGACAGGCGATCGTAGAATGTTACGTGAACCGCGGGTCCCGGACGGCCGACTCGCATGGCGGCGTCTGCCGCCGCGACACGTACCCCTTCTGAGTCGCTCGATGTTCTCTACCGGGCGCCGCGTGGATAAGTAGATAAATAGGGCTGAATGTATTTTATTAAACATCGTAAACTTTGAAAATTCATAACGTTGTGTAGAAAAATCAGAAAATAAAATAAAAATACCCCCTCGCTTTTCGTTGAAGAGAGGAGAACAGTGGGGAAAGAAATCAGTCAATTTTCTCATCCAAGATTTTATTTTTAATGATTTATTTACCCTCTCGCATTGTTTTAATTTTCCATGCATATAGAAATTCAATTACGACACGAGACCACATAGCTTTCGGGGCTTCCGAATCGGGGAACATTCCCCGAATTTTCCAAAGTCGAGACATCCCTTTGGCGAAGTTATTGATTTTTCAAATTCACAAGTATCGTTTTTTGAAATATTTTAAATCCAATAATTAAGATGTCAGTGAAATAAATTCTAGGAAAATTCCGTGATGTTTCTTATAACCGAGGACCCTGCAGAAAATGTTTCAATTAATTCACTTCGAATAACCCTAATCGGGCCAAACAATTTAAATAAGTTCTTAATTAATTAGAGCTAATCATACATCAAATCACTCAACCACCTCCAATCGACCTTTGTGATCGAGGAACCCACCATAAAAGCTCAAGTCAATCGACTAAGTTGTGCTCTATCAAATGAGTCGTATTGTCATTAGTCAATTTAAACTTCGAAAATTCCTAACCTCAAAAATACTTTTAAAAAATTCACCAAATTGGTTTTGAGCCTCTCTCTGATATTAGGGGAATTTAAGAAAATTAAAATTCGCAATTTCCTAAAAGCTTCGATTTTTTCGTATTATTTTAATATTTTTAATAATTAAAAAATAATAAAAATCACAAAAATAATAAAATTCACCAAAATGTCAGCATTTAATTTAGTCACTTAGGAACAAACCCCATATTTTTCCTAGGTCTCTATGATGAGTTATTAAATTTGAAGCCCTAGGGTAATTTTAAAATTAAAAAAAAAATGTATTTGTTTTCACTGGGCATCAATAAATCCAAAGAAAAATCAGAAAATTGTAAACTGATTCTAATTTTGATATCAGAGAGATTTTTGAAAATATAAAATTCATTTTTCAACCTGTATTTTATTTTTAAATTAATTAATACTCCAAAACTGCAAAATAATCAACATGTTAATATATCCAAAAAATCACCAAAATTTGTCCAAGTAGTCCTCTGGTCATTAGGAATGTCCTATAATTTTCAAGGATAGAAACTTTCTGCCTATTATTAAATTTTCTCGAAATCTCTATTTTTCACCAAAAATAATTACATAAATAAATTAAATACAATAAAAATCACATTTTCTCCTCTAACGTTCTCACGATACGAGCGGTTTCACATAAAAATTTCAAGTTCATTTGAGCTCAGTTTAATGAGTTATGAAATTATTAAGCTTGAAGGGCAAAATTAAGTAATTAAAATTTTAACCTTTAATTAAAATTTTAGGCTTAATAAAATGAAAGAGTAAAATATTCTTTGATCTTAATCCGATCTTTCGATGATTGAAATTTAAATAATTAAATAGTAGAAAACCTACTAAACAATTTAAAAATAATTAAAATAAACCTTAATAAAACAATTAATTAAATTTAAATAATAAAATTGAATTATTAAAATAAGGATGTTATTAGGAAGAAATTTGTTCTTTAACTTAAGAATCCCTAAATTAATCATCCCAATAATATTTAACTTAATTAAAATGATAATCCAAGTTTAAGATTTAAATGCTAAAAGATTTAATCATTAAATTAAATTAAAGTTAAATTATTTAAGCAAATCCCTTTAAAATAAAATGTTAAATTAAATTAAATTAAATTAAATTAAATTAAATTAAATTAAATTAAAAAACAAATTAAATTAAATTAAATTAAATTAAATTAAATTAAAGCACATTAAATTAAATTGAATTAAATTAAATTAAATTAAATTAAATTAAATTAAATTAAATTAAATTAAATTAAATTAAAATTAAATTAAATTAAACTAAATTAAATTAAAACTAAATCAAATTAAATTAAATCAAATTAAATAAAAATTAAGTCAACCATATCATATTAAATTAACTTAAAATTAAATTAAATTAAATTCGAACCACATTAAATTAAATTAAGCTAAATTAAATTAAATTCGAATTAAAAATAACATCACCTAAGATACGAAGAATTCAAAAATAAATCTAAAACAACTTCAACACTATTTCAAACTTAAATACATTAACTAAAATTAAATCATAAACCAATTTCAATATCCATTCGCCCTCGAAAGCTCGATGCCATAACTCTTAAAAAGGAGTGTTAAAAGAAGCGTTACTCCACTTATGATATTCAAATGTCCTAATTCACGGCAAGATAACAAAACTTAAACTTTATTTATTTAATGTCTATTTGTATAATTAAATTCATTTGACTTAAAACAATCCTAGAAATATCAAAAAGATGTTTAAGATTCGTCTTAAAGACTTCCTCAATATGATGTGATATTTATAAGAACAATCAACTTACTGTTTTTCATTATTAAAATCGTCCTCAAACTAAAATACAAGAACTCGTACGTCATAGGAAATGACCAGCTACAAGATTAGGAACTTGGCAGTAAAAACCATAACCCTTCCCTACCTTTACCTAGGAACTTACTTTAAATGCTTAAACATTCTAACCGTGTTTTATAAAAGTGCCTGTATTACGTAATATCCTGTACGCTTTATTTTATCGCAATTTATTTTACCGCAATTTATTTAATCGCATCGCACTTACTTTTCGCATGATAAACAACCGTTGTACGAAAACCTACACCTTAAAGATAATTCCTAAAATCGAAACCAAAACTAAATTAAAAGTCATTACAAATAAAATTCACCGCCACAACATTTCAAAATATAAGACAACTCAAAATTTAATCACAAACGTAACAACAAAACTACAAATACAACTAAATTAAAACGTCCCGTCGGATGAGATCTGTGAATACTCGATGATGCAACTCACGTACGCAATCTCGGATTTCCCCATCTGCCCAAATGAAAGTGTGGAACTCATTCAACAGTTTAGCAAATTCATCCTCGGATTTATGAATCCGATAAAAATAACGATGCCTGGCGATAGAACCGCGGGATCTTAACCGAAGTGTTGTTATAATCAACTTTAAGATTCGTTTAATTAAAATATTAAAAACACCTGGATTTTAAGATCTTCTTTAAAACCAAACACTTCTCTCATCCCCCGATTTACGACTTCTAAAACTAAACCTCCGTAACAACAAGGAGCTCGAGCATGGTGGGTAAAAGACGTCACCGTCATCAAGAAACTTGGATTCATTTCAACAAAACTTCCTGAATTAAAAACCAAGCCGTTAGACTTCGAGGCTTTGCTCTGCTGCAACATAAATCCTCAACTCTTTGTTAGGCATTTGCATGATCATGTAAATTAAGCCCTAACCGGTCTTAGATTCCGAGGTAGCGTCCGATACGACACAAACCCTCACATTTTCGAGGTTATTCGTATGATTTTATCATACAAATATAAGTCCTAACTAATTAAAATCGGGTAAGATCAAAATATTAAATAAACATTAGACCTTCCTAAATTCAAGCCAAACAGATAGTCGGAAATACCGAAGTTCATTTCCCGAATCCGTGATTTCTCCTACCTTTCTTCCTTTGAATTCCCAAAAATAAAAATGTTCAAAATTTGATCCATTCCCTATTGAAATTCCAAAAAAATTCAACTGAAAAACTTAAACTTCGAAATTCTTTGAAACAGTAACTTACCGATTATTATCGAGAGTTTTCTAGTATCTTCGTCACTTAAGATGTAATTAACTATATACTTTCATTTCCTTATAAAGGAATTTTAAGAACCTGTAATATAAACCCCGCTTAATTCATTTATATTAAGTGTGAATTCTATTTTTACTATAAAATTGTTCGCGTACCAAACGGATGTCATTAAATCTTCTAAATATTTAATCGAGCCCCATCATCAAGCAATGTGTCTATTCTTCTGGATATACATGGTTTCGCGATACGGTGCTCGTTTATATAAACTGGTCTTGCGTAACGCTGATTTATATCTTAAAATTTTCAAATTTAAAATTATTTTCAAAAATCAAATATTACTTTTCAAATTATTTATTTAAATTAAAATTAAAATACGCCGACAATACGTTAACATGTATAGACAAGTCTAGAAAAGATTTGTCAAAAGCCGCAAATAAGATCACTATCAAACGACGACCTCTTTTCGTTAAAGAAACAGACGCGTTTAGCTACTTAACAAAAATAGCTAAATGTGTACGAATCCCCTTTAAGGGAGGACATATGAAAACACCAAAGGCGTAAAGAACAACTCGATATGCACGACTCCCCTTTTTCTGGGGAGGGTACAAAGCAAAATGCCAGACAGGCAAAGAAACAGCCTCTCAATATGCACGTCTCCCCTTAAGGGGGAGTGCACAAAGCAAATCACCTCAAAGGGCGAAGATCACGAAGGTAATCCACATGCGTGCTCAAAGGAACCGAAGGTTATGACACCTCGTGAGCACGAAAATGCTCCTGGGAGAAATGAAAGAGTTCTCCTCAAGCCGCAACGATCATGTCCATATTTCGCTCTTCCGCGTAGCGGGCAAAAAGGGAAAACAATAAAAAACAAGGAAAGGTCAAGAAACCGATCACAAAACTACAACGACATCGATGCATACGATAATGTTGCAACCGAAATATCGAGGGTGAGAGAAGGGACAGTAACGCATCGAGTTGGTACCCCTAACAACTGACACATGGACTGAAAACCAAGGTCTCACAAACAGGCTTAACTGTGACTCGAATGAAGAGAACCAGATCATGATAATATGAGCAAAACTCCTAGTACGGAGAGCGAGGCTATAACCCTAATAGCGCAACTCCAAGTATTGAGAGAGAGACTATTCCTCAGCGAAGTCGCCAGTTTGTTTTCACAATTCTTTTCTCTTTTTTTATTTAAAAGGAGTCATCAGCTTGTCAATCGTCATATACTTCTCTTATTCGAATAAATCTCCCTCCCGAATCAAATAAGTGATTCGAAGAGGAGATGAACCGAATAAGAAGGGACATACGACAAAAAGGATAAACAAGAGAAAAGAAAAATAGGAGAGTTTACGTGCGATAAACCTCGCAAGGATAAGTCAAGCATGTCCGCCCAAACAAGATCAGGCAGAGGCACCTTGAACCAATATCCGAGAAAGAAGTATCTACGTAGACTACCCATAACCAGAGAGTGATCAACCTAAAAAATACACATTTTTATGCCTTATTTATGATTCAATTCTTAAGGATATTATGCTTTAATGAAAGGTATTTTCATGTTTTTAGATGTAGATGATTAAAAAGAGTCCAAGAAAGAAAAAGAAGGAAAAAAGAGCAAAAATGGAGCTTGTGGAGCAATTTTTGGAATTATTGGCCTGGCGCCTAAGCGCCAGTTCAATACAGACGTTGTTAAGTTTTTTAATGACTTTGGGCAGTTATTTTAACGGTGTTAAGCGGTTATTGGAGCTTCTAGAAGACTAGAAATTATTCCTAATATATAGGACATGTGATACAATGTATTTGTACACAAGGAAACGGTCTAGATCGCGAAGAGGTGTGACCCAAAGTGAAGAGGTGCGAAAGACCTGTTCATGGAGTTCGGCGCCTAGGCGCGAAGGTTTCCTTCTGGAAGATACATTGAATTTGGACGAATTTTGAAGATGTGCCTTAAGCAACCCCTGGTCAAATTCAGAGCTCTATAAATAGGAGCCCATTCTACAGAGAAAATCGCACCAAAACCGCCCTCTTAGTACACATACCCATTTTAGCATCTTCTCTCTCATCTCTAGTTTAATTTAGTCTCTTCCATACTTAGGGTGCCACTTTATTTTGTATATAGTGGGTTTATTTTGAGTGTTTATTGTGTATAATTTCTGTTGGAGTCGTTCATCATTGCTTTGGAGTCAGTAGAAGTCAGCAAAGCTCTTGAAGGAACACTTCAGATAAGTATTTGTACTTTGGTTCAAAGTTTTATAAATATGTTTTGTTGTGTTATTTTAATAAGTTCTGAGTAGTTAGTTATCTTTCTCCTTTCAACTATGAAAAGATTATAAATTAAGTAAATTTCGTAGGAGAATTAAATATAAAATATTTTAAAATATTGTGATGATATTAATATGTGATCATAGTTTACTTTTTAAATTGACCATTTAATTTATTAAAAACTGTTGAAGAATTTTGAGACCTATCCGGATATAAATTCTTAACTAGTAGATATCACATGAATCCTTAGGTAATCACAGGCTATACACGGATTATTTAAGGTGAAGTGCAAATAAATATGAATATATTATTTATTGGGTGTAGAATTAATTAGTTTTTACAGTGACAGACTAAATTCTAATAATTTGGTTTATAGAAAGGTAACGGGTCACTGGTAGGGCCGACCATAGCTACCCTTGGACATCTAGTAGTGTGAGCCTAGATTAACCCATTCTACTAATAAAACATCCTGAGCATAACTATAGATTAGTCAATGTTCTTTACACCTGGACCAAAGGGTAAAGAATATGAATGCTTCTATTTGGCACAATACCATAATCTTATTTCCCTACAAAAGATAATTAATCTATAATTCTTGGATTAGTTGAAAAAGAAGAAAGTCGTTTTTACACTTGCATAGAATTTTAATTACTACTTATTTTAATTTACTGCTTACTGCTTCCTTTATTTTAGTAAAAATTATTATTTGAATATATATAAAAAAAGGTATATATAATTTGCATAAGAAAATTTCAAAATATTACTTATATATTTTACTTTTTATTTCACTTTTCCTGTGGGATCGATAACCAAGACTCCACTAGAGCCCTGTATTACTTGAACGATACGTATACTTGCGTTTAAAATTGTGACTTTTACAATAACTAAATCTAAATATAAAATTATAAAAGTAAACCTCGCACATCATGTTTTTGGCACCATTTGCTGGAGGTTAAATCTTCTAAAAAGTGGTATCAAATTGTTATATTTTAAAGCATATTTAAAGTTGCATCGAATCAGAGAGTCAGGTGTATGTACCTGATATGGGGTCAAGAGCACTACCAGAGGAACGTGTTCTTACTGGTTAATTACATCTTGGGGGATACCCAAGAAAACTCTCAATAAAAGAAGTTTCACTTTATATTCTCATAAACCTGGGGTATAGGCAATCAAAGGAAGATTATTCTGTGTGGGAAAGTCTCGATGCTTCAAAGCTCTCAATAAGCTATCTGGTAGAGAGTGAGTCTCTCACATCCCAAATGGGGTCGTAGCTCATCGATATACAGAGCCCACGGAATAGCCTAATCATCTTGATGGGGGGTATCCCAACACGTCAAAGCACGTCCGGCCCATGAGGGCAGAGGACAAATTGTCGTATCCTAAATGTGCGGCAGATCATCGACATCGGGCCGTCAAAATGATATCAACAAAGTCAAGGAGCGAAAGGGCTCAATAGGGGTAGTCAAAGGAAGGGAGGAGTATTCCTAAAGGAGTAGAGGTAGCCATTTCGGGGTACTAAAGACCCGTCATTCCAAGTAGTAGGACCGTATTTCTACCCAGACGTTAAGGCAGTCGACCCAACACATCCTGAGATCCCCAGTCAGCAACCTGAGAATTGAATTATCCACGGGGACCTTGGTAGCCCTAAAGTTAAAGGAAGGAAATTCTATCCTATGAATATAAGCTGGAGCTTCAGGAGATGGGTCTTACACCTGCCAAAGTGACAAGGATGCCTCAAGAAAGAAAGAGAAAGTGGAGGTTCGACTACAAAGCTGCAAACGCTCCGAACAAAAGGACTTACACCCTGTCTGGGTCGGGGAGCCTAACACCCTAGGTGCACTAGACAACCACCTATAAAGGTATGCTGGGCTATTCAGGTTGGAGAAGCATGGGGATTCCTCCTCGGGTCTTGCAAATATGGATGCAGTTATCTAGAGCGGTCCTTAGATAATGTGGAGGCCCTATTAGTATGACTCGGGTGATAGCCATGCAATGCAATCCATTTAAAATCTGGCCTGAAGGTCATGCAAGAAACTAAAGGTACCTATTTTAAAATCTTGAATATTTCAGTCCTAAAATTCATTTATCTTGAATATTTTATTAGGATTTTTAACATATAAAGTTTACAATTTTAGGGTCCTTAAAGAGCCTAAATGGTATCGTGAAATCCCAGATCACAGAAAGAAACAAGGAAAACACATGCAGATATGCAAGTATGTAATAAAAACAAGAAAGAAAGCTCTCCATAATAAAATAAAAGAGGCCAAAATGCCACTAGACGGGCAACATATCCCAGGAAAAGCAGTAAAAGCGGCCGGACTCCGCATATACACGCCCGGTCCTAATTTTATACATCAATATGAAAATGCAGAATTAAGATACCGGGCATGAGCATCAGCTCCTGGTTCCCTCCACGTGGTTCCCGCGCAAAACACCTCAGAACCCGTGCCTGTATCTTATTTTTGCTACAAAACTCTTCTAGACTCTAAAAGTACAAAGGAAAAGAAAAAGACTCAATCATGCATGAAAATAAGTGTTAGCGGAAAAGCTCACATGCAAATGACGTATAATGAGCCATGCCTCATAAGTGGGGGAGCTATTAGCACCTGCAAGCAAAAGTATCAGAAATCATTACATGCTCCCCCCGTAGTAGTACCTGTGTGCACATAGAGGCATGGCTCTCTGCAGAAAAGCGTCTTGACACACTACCATACATATGCAGCATGCAATTACATCACAGGTAAAGTGCAAAAGAAAGATACATGGATAAGGCAACCAATCCATCAAATAACAATAACCAGGTATAAAAAATACTACCTAGCAACTTAAGTTCTAGCCTAGCACACCATCAAACGGAGAGTGCACAAACTTAGTGCCTAAGTGCAGGGTAAGTCTGGGTATAGTATAACTTTGATGGGGTCACCACACCGACCCCATCCTAAAGATCTAATGAATCTAAAGGGCGTCACAAAAAGGGGTGACACAAGTTAGATCCATTGGATCCTTAGCACAGTCATACTTGTGCTGATCTCGATGACTTAACTTGCATTGCTCATTGGGATCAACCCAGCAAGCAATGCTCGTTAAGGCATCACAACCAACACATGGTCACTCTCCTACGAGTAGGACAAGCCATCGAGGAATGGGTAAGCAAATAGTGATGCAAGAAGCCCACATTGTGACTGCTCGACCGAAGTATGAAGCAATCACAACAAGCTCCTAAAAGGACAAACACGCATCATGCAAATGAATGCAAGGATGTCACATGCGACATAACACACACAAATAGGATGTACCGGTGAAAACAAGCTACCTATGAAGAGGAATTACACCTGCCTGGGGACTTGGGGCGTCATGCAGCTAGCAGACACCGGCTACAAGTGAGCTTGTATCAAGTAAAAGGATACCTATAAAGAGGATTTAACCTTAACCAAGAGGCACTCATCGAGCACACATGCAAACAAGCAAAATATGCGACAGTCAAATGGTAGGTACACCAAAGTGGTGAAGGTGGAGTACGTAGTGAAGGCGGTGACTTGCATGGAGCGACATGTTGTAGCGGCAGCAGCCCAAAGCTGGGTATGCTGAGGAGGCAATGACCAGGAGGTGGGCATGCCGTGACGGCAGCTGCCCAAACAAATGTGCAACACAGACGAGTGATAGGGCTTATGCAGATAAACATACACAGGATATGATGCAACATGCAAGAATACTAACATGCACATGCATACAAACATGCAAAATGATGCAATAAGTGGTCACATGCAAAAGAAGGCAACATGGTCCACCTTGCACATGCAACACAACCCCAACGCTCGACGGCATGTCGAACTTGTCCTAACGACCTCACATAGAAACCTAAGGTTGAAACTCTTGGATCCGTGACATTGCCACCTCCAGCTTTGTCATGGAAATTGGAAGGGTTTACCGCTCCGATTTCTCGTAGAGGAAACTCTCCATCGTTCGTAGGGCGGACTAGATACAAAGCTTTTTCCGCTCTATAAACGCCCACGATCTTATAGGACAGACTACCTACAAAGCTTTTCCTGTCCTCTAAGATCGAACTCAACTAAACCCTCCAAGAGAGATTAGGAGCGCTAAAATTGTGGGAAATTAGGATTCTAACCTAGCAGGATTAAGATCTAAAACTCGCAAAAAGGAGAAATCACTCAGCTATGTATTGGAATTAGCTAACGCACATGATTCCTAATCTACTGCTCGCTCTAGGTAAATCAACGATCCATCACATAGGCGGCTCGACCACTTGACACATGTCGTCCAACACCTCCACCCCACATGGGAGATCGAACCCACGTGCCTAGACCAGACTAAGACTATGGCTGGCTAAGGGAACAGAAAATCTTACCACTGTGACGTTTGAAGACACGTTCTCTTTATGCTAAAGAAGAGCCCACGTTTCCGGCGAATCGACGATGCTTCGGTCCACGTGCCGACACACCTCGCAATATGTACGCGTTGAGCATGCATTGAACGAAAGAAAGAACTGATGAGGGCAAGAGGCCCACTCTATGGCAAATCTCGCAACAACAAACATGAAAAGCGGGATCGAGTAAGGTATGCAAAGCATCCTAAAATAAGTAATCAAAGCATATGAAGATGCGACTAGAATGTACCTTCATGAAGGGGTTCAGACGGATTTCGATACGCCGCGAGGTTGTAGCCACCCGAACGATAGTGAGGAGGCAGCGAGATCGCCCAAAAGAGAAGTTGGCGAGGAAGAGGTGGTCACCGGTGAGGTAGATCGCCGACGAGGGAGCCAAGGAATACACCATGGGTCACATTTTGAACCAAGTGGGGGCTGATCTGCATGTCGCTGGAAGGAGAGCAGCTTGACGTTGGGAAACATGTCGAAAGAGACTTCACCGACGGGAGGAGAAGTCGAGGAGTGGGTTCGGCCAAGGAGGAAGGCCGGTAAAAAAAAAAAATAAAAAATGTTCGGCCTGAAAAAGGAGACCGGTAAGGGGGTGCTCAAACCGCCTGAAGCAAGTTGCTGGCATCAGAGGAGGCCGACGAAGCATCGCCGACGAAGAAAAGGAGCGGGAGGCGGTTGTTTCGCTATGGAGAAAAAGAGGTCGCAAGGGTGGCAGCATTCACCGGTGGCTGAAGGCACGGATGGCGGCCTTGCGGCGTAGGTGAGCTTCAACGGCGAAGAGGAGTCTCGGAGAGCAGGGAGACGGTAGGCTCTCTATGTTTTGCGAGAGAGATCGGCAGCTGCTAGGGTTTGCAAACAGGTCGCGGCAGCTGTGAGGGTTTGTAATAGATAGGATTGGGGGAGAGGAGGGAGTAACGATAGTTTAATATGATAAATATAATATTATTTATATATATTATATAATAATAATAAAAATAATATTATAATTATCATTCGTGAAATTTTAGCCCGTGCACATCCTCGCAGCGAAGTAGATGTCCCTCTTAGCAAAAATTGACATTCCAGACGCACTAGAGCAGTCCGTTTCGTCATCCGAGGTCGTTCGAGGCCGTTCGGGCAACCTTTTGAGCAATTGAGCCAAAAAAGAATAATTCACATATTTTAAGCCCGCCCGCGGTGTTGTAGCAAAATGAACATCCTCCGTAGGTAAAATCAACATCTTAGACATAATCGTGTGATCCGTTTCATCATCCAGAGTCGTTCGAGAGACTTTCTGACGATTGGGCTAAAACGATAATTTGCATAATTTTTACCCCGCTCGCAAAGCCGTAGCAAAATAGACGTCCTTCCTAGGTAATATTGATGTCCCGGACACACTCGCGTGGTCCGTTTTGTCGTTCGAGGTCATCTGAACAAGCTCGCGGGTGGATATGCCAATTTGAGCCAATTTCCCGCACGACGCATCGAGTAACACCTCTCGGCCCGACCAAAGTCATCTGATATGTGAAATGCCAACCAACCTTCGCCTAGCGAAAGCCAAAGCCTAACAAAATGACCCTGGCTACGTGCCCCTCAACAGGTGCCGAAAGGTCCGAATGGATGTCTTGCGCTACAAAGTTAACTCATTTGCATAAGGTCCGACCCTGGTATGCTAAAATGGATATCCCACACACATAATATAAAAAAAATTATGCCAACAGTTAAATTAGCTAAACTTGGTCAAAATGGTCAATTTTAGACCCAATGACCACCACATTGACAGTCAGGTCAACCCATGACCTAATTTGTTAAAATTTGGTCAAAATGATATAATAGTTATCACAATAACCATTTAGTCAATACGGGCATCCAATTGACCAAATTAGTCAAATTTGGTGAAACTGATGAACTTTCGTCTAATTGGTTAACCCTGGTTAAAATGTTCATCATTGGTTAAACTTGGTCAAATTGAGTCGTTTGGTCAACCTATGCACAAAATTGGTCAAAATGGACCATTTGGTTAAGCTAAACAATAAATTGGTCAAATTTCGTCAAACAAGTCAACTTTGGTTAAATTAGTCAAACTTGGTCAAAGTGATCAATTTTGGACCCAATGACCACCACATTGACCACCAAGTTAACCCTTGACCTAACTAGCAAAGTTGGTCAAAATGATCTAAGAGTCACCACAATAACCATTTGGTCAATACAGACATCGAATTGACCCAATTGGTCAAATTTGGATAATTTGGTCAACTTTGTTCAAATTGGTCAACCTTATTTAAAATGTTCAACTTTGGTCAAACTTGGTCTAATTGATCCATTTGGTCAACCCATACAGCTAATTGGTCATAATGGATCATTTTGTCAACCTAAACACTAAATTGGTCAAAATTGGTCAAACTGGTCAAATGGGTCAAACTTGGTCAAAATGATCAATTTTGGACCCAATGACCACCATTGACCACCAGGTCAACCCTTGACCTAATTGGTTAAACTTGGTCAAAATGATCTAATAGTCACAACAATAATCATTTGGTCAATACTGACATCTAATCTATCTAATTGGTCAAATTTAGTCAACTTTGGTCAACCCTGGTCAAAATGGTCAATTTTGGTCAAACTTAGTCACATTGAAGCATTTGGTCAACCCAAACACCAAATTGTTGAAAATGGACTATTTGGTCAACCAAAACACTACATAGTAAAATTTAGCCAAACTTTTAAACTTCGGTCAAATTTGTCAAACTTGAACAAAATGGTCAATTTTTTACCCAATAACCACCACATTAACCACCAAGTCAACCCTTGTCCTAACTGGTCAAACTTGGTAAAAAATGATTTAATAGTCACCACAATAATCATTTGGTCAATACAGACATCCAATTTATCAAATATGTTAAATTTTATCAAACTAGTCAACTTTAGTCAAAATACTCAACTTTGGTCAAACTTTGTGAAATTGAACCATTTGGTTAATATAGACACCAAATTAGTCAAAATGGACCCTTTGGTAAACCTAAACACTAAATTGGACAAATTCATTCAAACTAGTAAACTTTAGTTAAATTAGTTTAACTTAGTCAAAATTGTCAATTTTGGACATAATGACTACCATATCGACAATCAGATCAACTGATGCACTAAAAATATATACGATTTTTGCTGTCTAATTTTACCCATTTTTGGTGATATTGCACTTTAAAGAAAGATATTTTTCATGATTTATTTCATGTATGATGATTTTAGGTGATTGTAGTGAAAAGAAACAAAAAGGAACGAATCCAGAGTAAAAGGGAGCAAAAAGGAGCAAAATGGTTGAAAAAGTGTTCTTGCACCACCGGCGCCAGAATGGGTGCCGCTGGTTCCCAAATCCAGAGAGCGCAGAATTAATTGGCACGATAGAGCGCTGCCGACATCCTATCTAGCCCCGCCGGCGCCCGAAGTCGGTTCAATTCAAATTTGAAGAGTTTTGGCGACTTTTTGAAGGGATGCCTATGGAAACTCTTGGAAATTCGTCCCTATCTTATAAGTAACTGTTTTTGGATGAAAATGGTGTTCTTCTTCAGTAGTTTTAGAGTAGTTTAGTGAGAATGAAGTGTTAGGTTTTAGGAGTAGAGAATGTAGAGTGAGGATTTGAGAGGGATTTTTCTCTAAGGAGGGGAGGAGAAGAGGTAAAGTGAGAGATTGCTTCTTCATTTCCATTCTAAAGAGATAATCAAGTGTTGCAAAGAGGAAGAGAAGAGGATTCAAAGGAACTTCAAGGGAATTGCATAGGGGAAGAGAAAGAGATAAGTTGTATTTTCTTTTGTGGTTTGTATGACTTTTCTTATATATATAAAATCCATGTTTTATTATATCTTCTCCATGAATTTTGAGTAGTTTCCTTGTCTTTCTTCTTGCATAAGAGATGTGATGATGGATTAATGTAGATTTGACGTGCTTTTAATGCGATGAAGAAATTGTGATGGTTTTTCATTTAGAACTTAGTTTACTTTCGATTTGGCCAATTAAAATGTTAAAATGTGTTGTTGAACATTAAGTTTGAAAGGATTTAATGTCCTACAACAATAAAGAAAGATCCATTCAATTTCCATTGATGAATTGCATAGTTCATGGGAATTGAGTGCAAATAAATAGGGAAATGTGTTTTGATGGGCTTCAATGTGGAGATTTCAGGGTGACAGGCTGAAATCCCCAAATTGGTTCTAAGATTAGTAACTAAATATCAAAGGTTAGCCTTCGGGTGAAGGGTGAGTGGGAGCACCAAAGTGAGAGCCGGTATCCTCCCAGCCTAGCCTTAGAGTTAGTGACTAAACTTAGGATATGTCAATGTTCTTTTATACTTGGAAGAGGGGGAACTCTTTTAAGGGTAAAGAATTATCTATGCTTCTATTTGGCACAATAATATAAATATTTGTTCCATATCAATCCACACATCATATTCTCCTTACAAGAGGAAATATGCTTTTATTATATATCAAAAACCTTTCAAAAACTTAATTTAGTGTGTCTATTAGTTAATTCTGTCCTTAAAGTCGTTAGAAGTATTTGTAGTTTAGTTAACTGTTACTGTTTTCTGCGTAGTGTTAGTAGGAGTTTGTGTTAAACTTTAAGTGCTATTTAAATATAGGACTTTAGTGCCATCTTACTTACCTTGGGATCGCTTTCTTAAAACTTCGAACTTTCCTATGGGATCGATAACCCGGACTCCATTAGAGCCCTGTGTTACTTGATACGATACGTATACTTGCATTGAATGCTTGGACTTATCAAAATTATTAAAAATTTATAAATTTGAGTTCATAATTTCTTGTAATGTAAGTCTCGTGCATCATCAACCTTGACCTAACTGGTAAAAATTTGGTCAAAATGACCAAATAGTCTTCACAATTACCATTTGGTCAATACAGACACCTAATTGACCAAAGTGGTCAAATTTGGTTAAACAGATCAACTTTGGTTAAATTCATCAACCCTGGTCAAAATGGTCAACTTTGGTCAAACTTGGTCAAATTGAACCATTCAGTGAACCCACACACCAAATTTGTCAAAATGGATTGTGTGGTCAAGTTAACCACTAAATTGGTTAAATTTGGTAAGACTGGTCAACTTTGGTCAAATTAGTCAAACTTGGCCAAAATTTTCAATTTTGGACCCAATGACCACCACATTGTTTGCCAGGTCAACCCTTGACCTAACTGGTTGAACATTGTTCAAAATGACCTAATAGTCACCACAATAACCATTGGGTTAATACAAACATCCAATTTATCCAATTAGTCAATATTTGTCAAACTAGTTAAGTTTAGTAAAATGGATCAACCCTGACAAATAGTCAACTGTGGTCAAACTTGGTCAAATTAATCCATTTGATCAACCCAGACATCAAATTGGTCAAAATGGACCATTTGATCAACCTAAAAACTAAATTGGTCAAATTTGGTCGAACTGGTCAACTTTAGTCAAATTAGTCAAACTTGGTTAAAAAGGTCAATTTTGGACCCAATGACTACCACATTGACAACTAGGTCAACTCTTGACCTAATTTGTCAAACTTTGTTCAAAATGACAAAATAGTCACCATAATAACCATTTGGTCAATAAAGACTTCCAATATACCAAATCGGTTAACTTTGGACTAATTGGTCAACCCTAATCAAAATGGTCATATTTGGTCAAACTTGGTGAAATTGAACCGTTTTGGTTAACCTAAGCATTAAATTGGTCGAAATGGACCATTTAGTCAACCAAAACACTGAATTGGTCAAATTTGGTAAAACATGTCAACCTTGGTCAAATTAGTCAAACTTAGTTAAAATGGTCAATTTTGGACCCAACGATCACCACATTGACCACAGGTCAACCCTTGACCTAACTGTTCAAACTTGGTTAAAATGATCTAGTAGTCAACAAAATAACCGTTTGGTCAATACAGACATTCAATTGACCAAATTGGTCAAATTTAGTCAATTTGGTCAATTTTAGTCAAATTTGTCAACCCAGGTCAAAATGGTCAACTTTGGTCAAACATGGTATTGAGCCAATTGGTGAACTCATACACCATATTGGTCAAAATGGACCATTTGGTAAACCTAAACACTAAATTAATCAAATTTGGCCAAACTAGTCAAATTGGTCAAACTTGGTCAAAATGGTCAATTTTGCACCCAATGACCACTATTTAACCACTCTGTCAACCCTTGACCTAACTGGTTAATATTTGATCAAAATGACGTAATAATCACCAAAATAACCATTTGGTCAATACAAACATCCAATTGACCCAATTGGTCAAATTTGGTCAAACTGGTCAAATTGGTCAACCCTGATCAAAATGGTCAATTTTGGTTAAACTTGGTCAAATTAAACTATTTGGTCAACCTAGACACCAATTTGGTCAAAATGCACCATTTGATCAACTTAAACACTAAATTGGTCAAATTTTGTCAAACAGATCAACTTTGGTCTAAATGGTCAAACACGATCAAATTGGTCAACTTTGGTTAAACTTGGTCAAATTGAACCATTTGGACAACCCAGATACCAAATTGGTCAAAATAGACCATTTGGTCAACATAAACACCAAATTGGCCAAATTTAGTCAAACTAGTCAACCTTGGTCAACTTGGTTAAACTTAGTCAAAACGGTTAATTTTGGACCCAATAATCACCACATTGACCACCAGGTTAACCCTTGATCTAACTGGTCAAACTTTCGACAAAATGACCTAATAGTCACCACAAGAACCATTTGGTCAATACGGACTTCCAATTGACCAAATTGGTCAAATTTGATCAAACTTGATAATTTTTGTCAAATTGGTCAACCCTGGTCAAAATGATCAAGTTTGGTAAAATTGAACATTTTGGTCAACCCTAGCGCCAAAATGGTCAAAATGGACCATTTGGTCAACCAAACACTAGATTGGTTAACTTTGATCATAGTGGTCAATTTTCGTTAAATTAGTCAAACCTGCTCAAATGGTCTATTTTGGACGCAATGACCACCATATTGACCACCAAGTCAACACTTGAACTAGCTTGTTAAACTTTGTTCAAAATGACTTAATAGCCACCGCAATAACCATTTGGTTAACACACACATCCAATTTACCCAATTGGTCAAATTTGGTCAAACTGATCTGGTTTGGTCAAATTGGTCAACCCTCATAAAAATGGTCAACTTTGGTCAAACTTGGTCAAATTGAACCATTTAATCAACCCAAACATCAAATTGGTCAAAATGGACCATTTGATCAACCTAAACACTAAATTGGTCAAATTTGGTCAAATTTAGTCAAATTGGTCAACTTTAGTCAAAGAAGTCAAACTCAATCAAAATGGTCAATTTTGGTTCCAATGACCACCGCATTGACCGCCAGGTCAATCCTTGTCCTAATTTTTCAAACATTGGTCAAAATGATAAAATATTCACTACAATAACCATTTGGTCAATACAGACATCCAAGTGACCAAATTGGTCAAATTTGGTCAAAATGGTCAACTTTGGTTTAATTGATCAACCCTGGTTAAGATGGCCACCTTTGGTCAAACTTAGTCAAATTGAACCATTTGGTCAACCCAGTCACCAAATTTATCAGAATGGACCATTTGATCATCCTAAACACTAAATTGGTCAAATATGGTCAAACGGATGAACTTTCGTCAAATTACTCAAATTTGGTCAAAATGGTTAATTTCGGACCCAATAACCACCACATTGACCACCAGGTCAACCCTTGACCTAACTGGTTAAACTTGGTGAAAATAATATAATAGTCACCACAATAATCATTTGGTCAATACAAACATCCAATTTACCAAATTGGTCAAATTTGGTCAAACTTTAGTACCATGTTAAAAATGGTCAACTTTGGCCAAACTTGGTCTAATTGAACCATTTGGTCAACCCATACAACAAATTGGTCAAAATGGATCATTTGGGCAACCTAAATACTAAATTGGTCAAATGGTTCAATTTTTTTAAACTTGGTCAAAATGGTAAATTTTGGACCCAATGACCACAACATTGACCATCAGATCAATCCTTGACTTAACAGGTCAAACTTTAGTGAAAATGACTTAATAATCACCACAATAACCATTTGGTCAATACAGACATCCAATTGACCCAATTGGTCAAATTTGGTCAGAATGGTAAACTTTGGTCAAATTGGTCAACTCAGGTAAAAATAGTGAACCTTGGTCAAACTTGGTCAAATTAAACTGTTGCGTTAACCTAGGCATCAAATTGGTCAAAAAGGACCATTTGGTCAACCTAAACTCTAAATTACTCAAATTTGGTCAAACTGATAAACTTTGGTCAAATTGGTGAAACTTGGTCAAAAAAGTCAATTTTAAACTCAATGACACCACTCTGACCATCAGGTCAACCCTTGACGTAATTGATCAAACTATTGGTCAAATTGACATAATAATCACCACAATAACTATTTTAGCAATGCAGATATCCAATTGACCGAATTTGTTAAATTTAGTCGAACTGGTCAACTTTGGTCAAATTCGTCAACCCTCGTCAAAATGGTCAAACTTGGTCAAACATGGTCAAATTAAACCATTTGGTAAACCCATACAACAAAATTGTCAAAATGGACCGTTTGCTCAACTTGAACACTAAATTGGTCAAATTTTGTAAGATTGGTAAACTTTGGTCAAATTGGCTAAACTTGGTCAAAATGTTCAATTTTGGACTCCATGACCACTACATTGTCCACCAGGTCAACCCTTGGCCTAACTGGTCTAACTTTTTTCAAAATGAACTAAGAGTCACCTAATAACCATTTGGTTAATACACATATCCAATTTACCCAATTGGTCAAATTTGGTCAAGTTTGGTCAAATTAGTCAACCATGATCAAAATTAATAACCTTGATCAAACTTGGTCAAGTTGAACCATTTGATAAACCCATACATTAAATTGGTCGAAATATACTATTTGATCAACCTAAACACTAAATTTGTAAAATTTGTTCAAACTGGTTAACTTTAGTCAATTTAGTCAAACTTGGTCAAAATGGTCAATTTTGGACCAAATGAGCACCACATTGACCGTCAGGTTAACCCATGGCCTAATTTGTCAAATATTGGTCAAAATGATATAATAGTTACCACAATAACCATTATATGGACATCCAATCGACCAAATTTACCAACTTTAGTTAAATTGGCAACCGTGATTAAAATGGTCAAACTTGGTTAAATTGAACTGTTTGGTCAACCTAGGCACAAAATTGGTCAAAATGGACCATTTGATTAACCTAAACACTAAATTGGTCAAATTTGGTCAAACATGTCAATTTTGGTCAAATTAGTCAAACTTGGTCAAAATGGTCAATTTTGGACCCAATGACCACAACATTGACCACCAAGTCAACCATTGACCGAACTAGTCAAAGTTGTTCAAAATGATATAATAGTCACCACAATAACCATTTGGTCAATACAAATATCTAATTAACCCAATTGGTCAAATTTGTTCAATTTGGTAAACTTTGTTCAAATTGGTTAACCCTATTTAAAATTGTTAACTTTGGTCAAACTTGGTCTAATTGAACCATTTGGTCAACCCATACAACAAATTGGTCATAATGGACCATTTTGTCAACCTAAACACTAAATTGGTCAAATTTGGTCAAACTGGTCAAATGGGTCAAACTTGGTCAAAATGGTCAATTTTGGACCTAATGACCACAACATTGACCACCAGGAAAAACCTTAAACTAACTGGTCAAACTTGGTCAAAATGATATAATAGTCACCACAATAGCCATTTGGTCAATACTGACATATAATTGACCTAATAGGTCAAATTTAGTCAACTTTGGTCAAATTGGTCAAACCTGGTCAAAATGATTAACTTTAGTCAAACTTGGTCAAATCAAACTATTTGGTCAACCCAGACACCAAATTGTTTAAAATGGATCATTTAGTCAACCAAAATACTAAATAATCAAATTTGGTCAAACAGGTAAACTTTGGTCAAATTTCTCAAACTTGATCAAAATTGTCAATTTTTTATCCAATAACCACCACATTGACCACCAGGTTAACCCTTGATATAACTGGTCTAACATTGGTCAAAATAAACTAATAGTCACCCCAATAACTGTTTGGTCGATTCAGATATCCAATTGATCCAATTGGTGAAATTTGATAAAACTAGTCAACTTTAGTAAAAATGGTCAACTTTGGTTAAACTTTGTCAAATTGAACCATTTGGTCAATCTATACACCAAATTGGTTAAAATGGACCCTTTTGTAAACCTAAACACTAAATTGACCGAATTCGTTCAAACTGGTAAACTTTGGTCAAGTTAGTCTAACTTGGTCAAAATTATCAATTTTTGACCTAATGACTACCACATCGACAATCAGATCAACCCTTGACCTAACTGGTATAAATTTAGTCAAAATGACCAAATGGTATCCACAAATACCATTTAGTCAACCAATACACCAAATTGTTAAAGATGGACCATTTGGTCAACCTAAACACTAAATTAGTTAAATTTGATAAAACTGATCAACTTTGGTCAAATTGGTCAAATCTGGTCAAAATGCTCAATTTGGATCCAATGACCCTCACATTGACCATCATGTCAACCCTTGACCTGACGATCAAACTTTGGTCAAAATGATCTAATAGTCTTCACAATAACCATTTGGTCAATACAGACATCCAATTGACCAAATTGTTCAAATTTGGTCAAACTGGTCAACTTCAGTCAACTATAGTCAAACTTGTAACTTTGGTCAAACTTGGTCAAATTGAACTATTTGATCAACCCGGACACCAAATTGTTCAAAATGGACCATTTGGTCAACCTAAACACTAAATTGGTCAAATTTGGTCAAGTTGGTCAACTTTGGTTAATTGGTCAAACTTAGTCAAAATGATCAATTTTGGTCCCAATGACCACCACATTGATCACCAGGTCAATCCTTGACATAACTAGTCAAACATTGGTGAAAATGACTTAATAGTCACGACAATAACCATTTGGTCAATACAGACATCTAGTTGACCGAATTGGTCAAATTTGGTCAAACTGGTTAAATTTGGTCAAATTGGTCAACCCTGGTCAAAATGGTCAACTTCAGTCATTCTTAGTCAAAACAAACTGTTGAGTCAACCCAGGCACCAAGTTGGTCAAAAAGGACCATTGGGTCAACCTAAACACTAAATTGCTCAAATTTGGTCAAACTGGTCATCTTTGGTCAAATTGGTCAAACATGGTCAAAATGGTCAATTTTGAACCCAATGACACCACATTGACCACCAAGTCAACCATTGACCTAATTGGTCAAACTTTGATCAAAATAACCCATAATCACCACAATAACCAATTGGTTAATACAAACACCAAATAGACCAAATTGGTCAAATTTGGTCGAACTGGTCAACTTTAGTCAAATTCGTCAACCCTGATCAAAATGGTCAACTTTGGTCAAACATAGTCAAATTGAACCATTCGGTCAACCCAAATACCAAATTTATCAAAATAGACGGTGTGGTCAACTTAACCACTAAATTGGTCAAATTTGATAAGACTTGTTAACTTTGGTCAAATTAGTCAAACTTGGTCAAAATCGTCAATTTTGGACCCAATGACCACCACATTGTCCGCCACGTCAACCGTTGACTTAACTAGTCGAACATTGTTTAAAATGACCTAATAGTCACCACAATAACAATTGGGTTAATACAAACATCCAATTTAGCCAATTAGTCAATATTGGTTAAACTAGTCAAAGTCAAATTGGTCAGCCCCGACAAATGGTCAACTTTGGTCAAACTTGGTCAAATTGATCCATTTGATCAACCCAAACATTAAATTGGTCAAACTGGATCATTTGATCATCCTAAACACTAAATTAGTCAAATTTTGTAAGATTGGGAAACGCTGGTCAAATTGGTTAAACTCAGTCAAAATGTTCAATTTTGAACACAATGACCACTACATTGTCCGCCAGGTCAACCCTTGACCTAACTGGTCGAACTTTGTTCAAAATGAACTAAGAGTCACCATAATAACCATTTGGTCAATACACATATCCAATTTACCTAATTGGTCAAATTTGGTTAAGTTGGTCAAGTTTGGTCAAATTGGTCAACACTAGTCAAAATGGCAAACTTTGATCTAACTTAGTCAAGTTAAACCATTTGATCAACCCAGACATTAAATTGGTCGAAATGGACCATTTGATCAACTTAAACACTAAATTTGTCAAATTTGGTCAAAATGGCTAACTTTAGTCAAATTAGTCAAACTTGGTCAAAATGGTCAATTTTGAACCCAATGACCACCACATTGATCGTCAGGTCAACCCATAACCTAATTTGTCAAACTTTGGTCAAAATGATATAACTGTTACCACAATAACCATTTAGTCAATACAGACATCCAATTGACCAAATTGGTTAAATTTGATCATATTTTTCAACTTTCATCTAATTGGTCAACCCTGGTTAAAATGGTTATCTTTGGTCAAACTTGGTCAAATTGAACTATTTGGTCAACCTAGGCACAAAATTCATCATAATGGACCATTTGGTTAACCTAAACACTAAATTGGTCAAATTTGGTCAAACAGGTCAACTTTGGTCAAATTAGTTAAACTTGGTAAAAATGGTCAATTTTGGACCCAATGACCACCACATTGACCACCAAGTCAACCTTTGACCGTACTAGTCAAAGTTGGTCAAAATGATATAATAGTCACCACAATAACCATTTGGTCAATACAGACATCCAATTGACCCAATTAGTCAAATTTGGTCAATTTGGTCAGCTTTGTTCAAATTAGTCAACCCTATTTAAAATGATCAACTTTGGTCAAACTTAGTCTAATTGAACCATTTGGTCAACCCATACAACAAATTGGTCATGATGGACCATTTTGTCAACCTGAACACTAAATTGGTCAAATTTGGTCAAACTGGTCAAATGGGTCAAACTTGGTCAAAATGATCAATTTTGGACCCAATCACCACTACATTGACCACCAGGTTAACCCTTGACCTAGCTGGTCAGACTTGGTTAAAATGATCTAATAGTCACCACAATAACCATGTAGTCAATACAAACATCTAATTGACCTAATTGGTCAAATTTAGTCAACTTTGGTCAAACTTGTCAACCCTGGTTAAAATGGTTAACTTTGGTAAAACTTGGTTAAATTGAGCCATTTGGTTAACCCAGACACCAAATTGTTTAAAATGGACCATTTGAACAACCAAAACACTAAATATTCAAATTTGGTCAAACTGGTAAGCTTTGGTCAAATTTGTCAAACTTGATCAAAATGTTCAATTTTTTACCCAATAACCAACACATTGAACACCAGGTCAACCCTTGACCTAAGTGGTCTAACTTTGGTCAAAATGAACTAGTAGTCACCACAATACTTGTTTGGTCAATTCACACATTCAATGTAACCCAATTGGTGAAATTTGATAAAACTGGTTAACTTTAGTTAAAATGGTTAACTTTGGTCAAACTTTATCAAATTGAACTATTTGGTTAATCTAGCCACTAAATTGGTCAAAATGGACCTTTTGGTAAACCTAAACACTAAATTGGACAAATTTGATCAAACTGGTAAAATTTGGTTAAATTAGTCTAACTTGGTCAAAATTGTCAATTTTGGATCTAATGACTACCACATCGACAATCAGATTAACCCTTGACCTAAGTGGTAAAACTTTGGTCAAAATGACCAAATAGTCTCCACAATTACCATTTGGTAAACCCAGACACCAAATTGTTCAAAATATACCATTTGGTAAACCTAAACACTAAATTAATTAAATTTAGTTAAACTCATCAACTTTGGTCAAATCTGGTCAAAATGGTCAATTTGGACCCAATGACCCTCACATTGACCACCAGGTCAACCCTTGACCTAACGATCAAACTTTGGTCAAAATGACCTAATAGTCTTCACAATAACCATTTGGTCAATACAGACATCCAATTGACCAAATTGTTCAAATTTAGTCAAATTGGTCAACTTCAGTCAACCCTAGTCAAACTTGTAACTTTGGTCAAACTTGGTCAAATTGAACTATTTGATCAACCCAGACGCCAAATTGTTCAAAATGGACCATTTGGTCAACCTAAACATTAAATTGGTTAAATTTAGTCAACTTTGGTCAATAGGTCAAACTTAGTCAAAATGATCAATTTTGGTCTCAATGACCACCACATTGATCACCAGGTCAATCCTTGACCTAACTAGTCAAACATTGGTGAAAATGACTTAATAATCACCACAATAACCATTTGGTTAATACAGACATCAAATTAACCCAATTGGTCAAATTTGGTCAAATTGGTCAAATTGGTCAAATTTGGTCAAATTGGTCAACCCTGGTCAAAATGGTTAACTTCAGTCATTCTTAGTCAAAACAAACTGTTGGGTCAACCCAGGCACCAAGTTGGTAAAAAACGACAATTGGGTCAACCTAAACACTAAGTTGCTCAAAATTGGTCAAACTGGTCACTTTGGTCAAATTGGTCAAACATGGTCAAAATGGTCAATTTTAAACCCAATCACACCACATTGACCACCAAGTCAACCCTTGACGTAATTGGTCAAAATTTGGTCAAAATGACCTAATAATCACCACAATAACCATTTGGTTAATATAGACACCCAATTGACCAAATTGGTCAAATTTGGTCGAACTGGTTAACTTTGGTCAAATTCGTCAACCCTGGTCAAAATGGTCAACTTTGGTCAAACTTGGTCAAATTGAACCATTCGGTCAACCATTAGGTTTAGCAAATGGACCATTTGGTCAACCTAAACCCTAAATTGGTCAAATTTGGTCAAACATGTTAACATTGGTCAAATTAGTTAAACTTAGTCAAAATGGTCAATTTTGGACCCGACGATCACCACATTCACCACCAGGTCAAACCTTGTCCTAACTGGTCAAACTTGGTTAAAATGATCTAATAGTCACCAAAATAACCATTTGGTCAATACAAACATCCAATTGACCCAATTGGTCAAATTTAGTCAATTTGGTCAACTTTAGTCAAATTTGTCAACCCAGGTCAAAATGGTCAACTTTGGTTAAACACGGTATATTCAACCAATTGGTGAACCCATACACCATATTGGTCAAAATGGACCATTTGCTAAACCTAAACACTAAATTTGTCAAATTTGGTCAAACTAGTCAAATTGGTCAAAGTTGGTCAAATGGTCAATTTTGCACCCAATGACCACCAGTTAACCACCAGGTCAACCCTTGACCTAACGGGTCAATATTTGATCAAAATGACGTAAAGGGGTTATTGAAGATGTGTTAGTAAAAGTAGATAAATTTATCTTTCCTGTGGATTTTATTGTTTTAGATATAGAGGAAGATAAAGAAATACCCATAATTTTAGGAAGACCCTTCTTAGCCACTAGAAGAGCTATGATTGATGTTTAAAAAGGAGAATTTACTACGAGAGTAAATGATCAAGATGTAACTTTCAACATTGCAAAATCAATGAAATGACCTGCTATTGAAAAAGATGAATGTTTTCGAATGGACATTCTTGAACATCTGCGAAATAAATATTTTAAAGAATACTTTGAAGATAAATCAGAAATAGAAAATACAGAATTATTTGAAGAAGTAGAGAATGAAGAAATATATTATATACAAGAAAGATTTGAGATGTTGGATATTATGAAAAATGCTGAAAAGAATATAGTTCCGTCGATTATAAAACCTCCTGAACTTGAGTTAAAAATTTTACCAACTCATTTGAAGTATGCATTTTTGGGAAATTCTTTAACTTTATCGGTTATTATATCGGCAGAGTTAAACAAATTACAAGAGCAAAAACTTCTGGATACATTAAAAAAGTATAAGAAAGCTTTTGGTTGGACCTTAGCAGATATTAAAGGAATTAATCCTTCAATCTGTATGCACTGAATTCTTTTGGATAATGAACATAAGTCAAGAGTTGATCCCCAAAGGAGATTAAACCTAATGATGAAAGATGTAGTCAAGAAAGAAATATTAAAATGGTTAGAAAATGGTATTATATATCCTATTTCGGACAGTTCTTGGGTAAGCCCAATTCGTTGTGTTCCTAAGAAAGGAGGAGTGACTGTTGAAGCTAATGAAAATAATGATTTAATACCTATCAGACAAGTTACTGGATGGCGTATATGTATTGATTATAGAAAATTAAATGAAGCCACCAAGAAAGATCACTTCCTTTTACAATTCCTAGACCAAATGTTGGATAGACTAGCTGGGCACAAATACTTTTGTTTTTTAGATGGATATACTGGCTACCATCAAATTCCTATTGCTCCTGAGGATCAAGAGAAAACTATATTTACTAGTCCTTATGGAATGTTTGCTTTTCGAAGGATGCCTTTTGGACTATGTAATGCACCTGCAACATTCCATAGATGTTTGATGTCTATATTTAGTAAATTAATTGATGATGTAATAGAAGTATTTATGGATGATTTCTCTGTATTTGGAACATCATTTGACACATGCTTGGATCATCTTGAAAAAGTTTTGGAGCTATGCAAAAAAACTAATTTAGTTCTAAATTGGGAGAAATGTCAATTTATGGTTGTAGGAGGAATTGTATTAGGGCATAAAATTTCGAAAAATGGCATGGAAGTAGACCTCAAAAAATTCAAGTTATAGCTAAATTACCACCTCCTACTACAGTGAGAGGGGTAAGAAGTTTTCTTGGACATGCTGGATTTTACAGACGCTACATAAAAGATTTTTCAAAAATTATCAAACCTCTATGCCAACTTTTAGAAAAGGACTAGAAATTTGAATTTATTAAAAATGCTTAAATGCTTTTGAATTATTAAAAGATAAATTAGTCACAGCACCTATAATAGTTTCACCTGATTGGAAGAAAGCATTTGAACTTATGTGTGATGCTAGTGATTATGCTATAGGAGCTATTCTTGGACAAAAATACAATAAAATTTTTAAGGTTATATACTATGCTAGTAAAACTCTTAATAATGTTGAAATTAACTATACAGTTACAGAAAAAGAATTATTAGCAATTGTATATTCTTTTGATAAATTTAGATCTTATTTAATTGGAACTAAATGTATTATGCATACTGATCACTCTGCTATTAAATATTTAATGCAAAAGAAGGATACCAAACTAAGATTAATCAGATGAATATTACTGATGCAAGAATTTAATTTTGAAGTAATTAATAGAAAGGGAACTGATAATGAAATTGCAGATCATTTGTCAAGATTAGAATATTGTGAATTACCTGACACTGACAATGAAATTACAGACGGTTTCCCTGACTAACAACTATATAATATAAATTAGTGGAAAATACCTTAGTATGCTGATATAGTTAATTATATTGTAAGTGATATTTTACCACCCATGCTAACTCTGCAACAACAGAAAAATTCATTCATGATGCTAAAACGTATTTTTGGGATGAACCATATTTATATAAGTAATGTAAGGATCTTATTATTAGAAGATGTGTGCCTTATGAAGAAACTGAACAAATTATTCAAAAATGTCATGATTCTGAGTTTGGAGGATATTTCGAGACTGAAAAAACTGCTTATAAAATTTTACAATCTGTATTTTATTGGCCTACTCTTTTTAGAGATGTTTATGGATATATCAAAACTTGTGATAAATGTCAAAGAGTAGGTAATATATCTAGAAGAAATGAAATGCCTCAGAATTTTATATTAGAAGTTAAAATTTTTTATGTTTGGGGATTAGATTTCATGGGACTATTTATTCCTTCATTTTGAAAACTCATATATATTAGTTGATGTTGATTATGTATCTAAATGGATTGAAGCACAGGACTTACCTCATTGTGATGCTAAGAGTGTTTCAAAATTTTTAATGAATAATATTTTCACAAGATACGGAATGCCGAGAGTGATTATCACTGACGGAGGATCCCATTTTAGGAATAAATATATTCAAAGATTGGCAGAAAAATTCAATATTATTCATAAAATATCGACTGCTTATCATCCACAGACCAGTGGATTAGCTGAAGTTTCTAATCGAGAAATTAAACGAATTCTTAGAAAAGACTGTAAACCCTAGTAGATTATATTGGTCCACAAGACTAGACACTACATTATGGGTATACATGAATGCTTATAAAACTTCGATTGAAATGACTCCTTATAGTCTTATTTATGGAAAGACTTGCCACTTACCAGTTGAATTAGAGCATAAAGCATATTGGGCGATTAAAGAATTTAATTATAATTTGAAAGATGCTGGTGAGAAGAGATTGTTGAAGATGAATAAATTAAAGGAATTAAGGAATGAATCCTATAATAATGATAGAACCTATAAAGAGAAAATGAAGATATGACATGATCAGAAGATTAATCAAATAAATTTTGAACCAGGACAAGAAGTATTGTTGTATAATACAAGGCTGAAATTATTTCCTGGGAAATTGAAATCTCAATGGTTAGGACCTTTCACTATAATTCAAGTATTTACATATGGAGCTGTTGAAATTGAAGATCGAAAGACTGGAAACAGATTTAAAGTAAATGGACATAGATTAAAACCATATTTTGAGGGTAAAAGACCAAATTTTAAATAGGTTTTAATGCTCAGTCAACCTGATTAATACTCTGAATAGGTCGGGCTGACGACGTTAAACCAAGCACTTTATGGGAGGCAACCCATAGTTATCTTTATTTATGTGCGATGATTGTATATCTGTTTGATTTATTGTTAGTTTGTGGAATGAATGAATTCTACTACTCGAATTTACCCTTATGATCATCACGATATTGGATCCATAGAAAAATTTGAAACGCATTCGGACCAGAGCGAAACTGGGCAATTTTTGCCTTGGCCGTCGACGACAAGATTGAGCCCACCAACGGCAAGTTTTGCCCACCAAATTGAGTTTGTATTATTTAAGAATCCCGCCGATGGCGAGATCGACGCTGCCGACGGCGAGATCGGCAAATGAACGGTTTAGGGAGTTATTTTGACGGTTTCTGGTGATTCTAAGTGTTTTAATTCTTTAAAAACTCCTAAAACTCGAATTCTAACTTTCTACTTCCTTGAAACGATTTGAAACTCCACCAAAACTCATCATTATGACATCCAATCACCTTGAAATCCCTAGATCTTGAGTGTTCAATCAAAGAAAATTTATCAGTTGCGAGGCCCAACGAATTTTCAATAAGGTAATGATGAAAAAGAGATTGATCAAGGAACGAGGATTCGTGAATAGAGGATTAGAGAATTCGACGACGCCTATCGAGGAGATGATTGTGCGACAACGTTGGGAAGTATTATGCTATACCACTTCTGCAGTAGTCATCCCTGCGGTAAAAGAATTCTATTCCAATCTACACAGAATCAACAAAGGAGTTGTCTTTGTGCGAGGCAAATGGGTAACTTTTACTCCTTCTAGAATTAATGAGTTATATTCAATAGAGAATACACCCATTTTCCACTACTCCAACTTTGTCCCTACAAGGAATAATATGAATGAGATATATCGTTACTTGACTGATGAAGCGGAAGATTGGGAAACAAGAGAAGACGAGTATGTTAGTTTTTTTGCATCACTGCCAAACCCCGTTTCTAAACACTGGCACTTCTTTATTTATTCAAAACTATTACCCACTATGAGGGTCAATAAAGTTTCTAAGGAGTGTGCGATTCTGAATTATTGTATTCAAGTGGGACTACCTATTGATGTTGGTTCGATTATTGTGAAGTCTGCTTTAGGCCTGATTGTTCATGGATCAATTTATGGGCTTGGACATCCTTCTACAATTTTTGTACTATGCAGTCAGTACCAAGTTTCATATGAAGCCTGGGAGAAGGTACTTATGCCTTGGAAACCTTTAGATCCAACTGATATGTTTCCTACATTGGATGATGATAACGATGGACCCATTATTGTGGATCAAACATCTTAGAGTTCTTTTTCAATCAGATCCTTAATTGATAAAACTGATATGATCTTACGGAAACTCAAAGGACTGGAAAAAGAGGTACAAAACGTGATGACTTCAATTAATAACATTTCTGATTTATTTGATCATATTGACTGGAGAATGAAAGAACACTTTGATCATTCTAGACATCTTGAGGCTAGTTTCATACAACTTATGAGAAAGAAAGGATGGATAGAAGAAGATTGTACTGAAGAATTTCCTTACAGACCCTTCTACAATCTTTTCATTCATTTACGTTCTATGGGTGATATCAGAGATGAGTTTAGCACTGACCCTGATGAGTAGAAGACGTTCGTATTTTTTTATGTGTTGAAATAGTTTGAATTTAATTTGTGTAATATGCACTTTTTATTATTTTAGATTTCAATATTTTGATCTCAATATAGATGAGATTATGCATCACTTGTTTGTTTTCAGCATTTTGAGTATTGTGGTTTGGATTGTGACACTGAATTTTATGTATTAAGGTTGAGAAAATACCTTTTTATAATGTTGTGTACGAATATTGTAAACACTTGGATTTTATATAAAATTTGTGATGTTTTGTGTTGTGTGAATTTAATTGAGTTAAAATAGTATCTAATCATAGTAAAATATGTTTAAATTGATTGATCGGACATTAACGAGGCTTAATATGAATTAAAAAAAATTATAAAATATTAAAAAATTTAATTTTCGAAAAAGCCCCCCGACAGCGCCCTCGACGCCGCCGACGGTGAATTTTTCCAGAGACTTAACCCAGATTTGAATTAATTAGCCCACCGATGACGAGATTCTGCCCGCTGACGGTGAGGACCCAAAAAATACCTTTATTTGACCGGTCAACCACCACTATTCATCGTCCCCTTCCTCTAAACTTCGAAAAAACCGACCTAGGGCTTAAGAGATCTTGGATTTGGAGCAAATTCAACACATTTTGACACCGGATTTCATCTTCTCTTCGTAAGAGCTTCACTCCCATGCAAAAAATTTTGATTTTCACCATGTATTTCTTCCACATTTAGGAATTTTGGAAAAATCAAAATATGGAGAAAATAGTTGGAAGCAATTCATGGAATTCATTTTAGATTACTTTTTTAAAATTTAGTTGAGATTTTTGTAAATTTGATAGATCGAGAAATGGCTCCACGACAAAAGAGGTGACTAGATTTTTGACGAGATAAGATTTGTAACGCTAAGGCTCAGTCAAGGTACAACTTTAGTATCAAAGCGAGAAAATGCATCCAAGATAAAGTTTTCAAGAATCCTGGAGGAGAAGTGGAACAGACAATAAAAAAGCGAAGATGTGAAAATTTTTGTTATACGACGAACAAAGCTATAGTTGAAGTTGTAAAAGAGTTTTATGCCAATTTGACCCAGATAGAGGATGAACTTATAAAGGTTAGAGAATTTTTAGTTGATTTTAATGTTGCACGAATAAATTCTTTCTACGAAGTACAAGATCTTCATACCAGCGAATACGATACGTTTGGAGCAATGGAAGGACCGCTGGAAGAGGTGATTAAATTTCTCACTGATGGGAAAGGGACTTGGAAAATAAAGCAGCGTGAACGGGCAAACTTCCCTCATTCTATGTTAAATGTAACCTCAAAGGCTTGACATTATTTTATTTGCTCTACTTTTCTACCCACTTATCATCATAGTGAAGTTTCAAGAGATATAGCAGTTCTGAATTTTTGGATTTAGAACAATAGAAGTATAAATGTGGGAAATATTATTTATGAAAACATATTAGCCATTGCAAGAAGTGAAACTGGAGGAGGATTAGGACATCCTGGATTGATTTATGCACTCTGCCAGTTATCTAGAGTAGGGGCAGAAGATGATGAGGAATGGGTTGAACCTATGAAACCCATTACTAAGGCTAATATAAAGACTTATGAATCCCACGAAGGATGGAGATCAGGGACTAGGAGCTCTGCACCTTCAACTAGTAGGGATATTCCCTCTACTAGTTATGACCCTCCTACCTATAGTTCTCCTACACTTTATGACTTGATGAATGAACTGACTCTGCAGCGAAAAGTTTTGAGAAAATAGATGAAAGGTTGGAGCAAATTGATCAGAGGATTGGAGGATTAGAGCGGAGGCACGATTATGACAGTGAATATCTCCAGAGGCATTCTGAGTTTGAGATGACCTACTATGATGCTGAGAATCGCTGTAGGAGAGGGGAGCTTGATTTTATATTTCCTGAGTGCCATCGTTATACTCAGTACCAGCCTACGCCACCTACTGAACAAGGAGATGAGGATATAGCTTGGGATTTTGATGCTGAAGATTAGATTCTATGATTAGATACTAGTGTTATGTGTTTGTTGTTTTCTTCAATTTAGTATTGTTGTTTAGTTAATGTATTTTGATTATTATGTTGTATAAGTCATTTAAACTTTGTTGTATAAGTTATTTACATCAGTGTAATTGTTAATTTTTATATTTCAGACTATGATTGTAACTCCGAAATTGAATTAGTGAATTGTATGTGGATGTTGTGTTAATTGTGCTTAGTACTTTAATAGGTAAATTAATTAAATGTAGTAGGAAATTGTGTTAGTATTTTGTACTTATTTCAAAATTTCTTTACCCAGCAAATTCTTTAATGTTATATGTGTGTAAAAAGTTATTGACAGTACATGCTAATTAAGTGATGAAAAGAACCTGAATAACTTCAAAAAGAGAAATACCTAAAGCACGAAGGTATGATTTAAATTTACAGTATGTTTTCTTTCTACCTATATGATTAGATAGAAAAATTTAAGTTTAGGGGAGGGAAAAACAAAATTTAACTATTAAATTGTTCTCAAATAAATATTTTCAAAAATTATTATAAAAATTATTTTCTGTAGTGAATTTAATTCAGTAAACTAGAATTATTTTATTTAACAATTATAGAAAGTTAAAAGAAATATTTTTTTTATGATTAAACTAATTTTGTAGATTAAGATATTTGGAATAAAAAGATAAGAATATAGTTAACTATTTAAAGTAAGGAAAACTATATTTTAAAATATTAAATTTTTAAGTATTTAGTTGAGAAAGAAAAGATTAAAACTCAATGATGTAAAAACTATGAAATACATATAAGAAAAGGAAACGTTTCAAGTTTCAAATTCAGGAAGAGGAAAGTGAAGTTCAAAATTATTAACATGTTATCCAGATACAGTAATCCTCACTTGAAAAAGGTAAAGAAGGATTGAAAAACAATCCCTGAAAAGGAAAGAAAAAAATATAGGATTGAAATGCAATCCAAATAAAAAGAAAAAGTAAGTGAGGAGAAGCTTGAGGAGATGCCTTATCAAAAATTGGCTTCATTTGAATCAACCTAAAGGGTAAACTCATTTACATTTCTGAACTTATATATATGGATTAATCTTTTACTAAATAGTGTTTTCATGAATTTCTTATCATCTGAATATCTTAAGTAATTTAATATTGTAATATATAGTCATTATTGAAATAAATAGAAGACTAGAAATCTTAAACTTGATGACTAAATAACCTTACATCTATAAAATTAATTTAATTATCTATAAAATTAATCTAATTTCTAATAAACTTTACTATAATATTTATGTAAATTAAATTCATAGTATTTCTGAATTAAAACTTTACTACAAATAATTATTATTTTTACGTAGTATCAAGATTACTTAAGGAAAAGTAATAGTTAAGTTTGGGAGATTTTGACCAGAGAAAAATGTATTGAGAAATTCATGCCAAATTTATATTGATATTGCACTTTAAAGAAAAGTATTTTCTATGTTTTATTGCAGGAATGAAGATTTATAGATAATGGAGCAAAAAGATGAGAAAAGGAGCGAATCTGGAACAAAAAGGACTAAAAGAGACAAAAATTGAACTAGGCCGCCGACAGCGAGGAATAGGCCGCCGACGGCGTGTTTTTCCCAAGAGCATTTGAATATATTATAAAGGAGCCCACCGACGGCGAGATCGAGGCCGCTGAAGGCGAGCTTGAGTAGTTAGCCTATGTTCTAGAAGCCCGCCGACGGCGCCAACGAGCCTGCCGACGGCGAGAAGGTTAGTTCAAGCAATGTTCAATGAATCTGGATGCTTTTTGAAGAGGTGCTTAAGCAACCTTTGGAAATATTTCTCCCTCTTTAAATAGAGATGATTTTTGGCCAAATGTGTGTCCTTGGTGTGTTTTTTTTGAGTGTCTTTAGTGTGTAAGTGTGTTCTAGAGAGTATAATAGTGAGTTTAGTTGAGTGTGTTGTACAAGAAGGAAGAGTCAGAGGAACTTCAAGGAGTCTGCTTGGGGAGAAAATTCGAGATAAGTTTTGTTTATAACTTTAATTTTAGATGAAATCTAAGTTTTATGTTATTCTTCCTATGCATTCTGAGTAATCTTCTCTGTCTTTCTCTTTAATTTTGAGATTTTTTGAAATGGAAAATTAAATTAGTTGTGCCTAAAATATTCAATAAAAATTGTGATAATCTTTTACTTGAATCTTAATTTATTTTCAATCTGGCCAATTGAACTGTTAAAATATGTTGATTTCACAACTAAAGTAAATATTGCAACCAAGATTTAGGGAAAGCAAAAGCCTTGAAAGGAGGTTGCAAATAAATAGGGAAATATTATTTATCGGGCGTAGAATTGGATATTTTAGAGTGACAGACTAAAATCTTCAATTCGGTCCTATCGTTTGGGTGCTGAAGTGTAGATGTTAGCCCTCAGGCGAGGGGAACGTGGGAGCTCTGAAGTGAGAGCCGTATCCTCCCAGCCAAGCCGCAGATTCAGTAACCAAGCATAGGATTAGTCAATATTCCTTATGCTTGGACCAAAGGGTAAAGAATAGGAATGCTCCTATTTGGCACAATACAATTCTAACTAGTTTAATTATCCATTCACTTAATTCTCTTAACAAGGGAGAGATACTTTTCTAAATTGCAGTCTTCCATTCAAAAATTAGTAATAGAGTTTAATATAAGTGTTCTTTATTTCCGTATACTAGATAGTAATTACAACTGCTTAAATTAGTTCATAATCTCTAACTTCTCTGTGGGATCGATATCTAGGACTCCATTAGAGCCCTATATTACTTGAACGATATGTATACTTGCGTTGATAAAGGGGTAACTGTGTTATTATTTAATATTATTTTTACACTGGTTCAACACATATATAGTTACGCAGCACCGCAGCACCCCCCGATCACTTCACAAGTGGCGCGATATCTAAGAAACTAGATAATTTTGCTATTAATATATCGCATGTAAGTAATGACAATCCTGCAAATTCTGATGATTCTCAAACAATGAAAACTTTGCAAGCTATTGCTAGTAAAATTAATAACCCTTAACTAATTATTACAATCCTGGTTGGAAAAATCAGCCTAATTTTAATTGGAGTAATGGACATCAAGTTAATCCAAATTGGAACAATCAAAGAAATTCAAACTATAGACCAACTTATCCTCCTGGTTATAATAATCAGCAGAAAAAGTTGTTTGTAGAAGAATTGATCTTGCAACTAAGCAATCAGCTACAAAGTCAAAACACTGCTATTCGTAATATTGAGAATCAGATGGGTCAAATCGCTAATTTCATTAATTACAGACTTCAAGGAACACTGCCTAGCAATGTCGAAATTAATCCTAAAGGATCTGGAAAAGAACATGAACAAGCAAAAGCTGTACAACTCAGAAGTGGAAATGAATTAAAAGAGAAAACAAGAAATGAGATTGAAAAAGAGAAAGAAGTTGAAGAGATTGAAAAACCTAAAGATACCCTTTCTCCAAGTAAAGATTAGACTGTTGTACCTATTGAAGTGGAAGTTGAAAGACCACCACCACCTTTTCCTCAAAGACTTAAACAATGAAGCTCGACCATAAAATTTCTAAGTTCTTTGAAATTTTTAAGAAACTTACCATCAACATTCCTTTTTGTCGAAGCTTTGGAGCAAATGCCAAGCTATGCAAAATTTATGAAGGATATTTTGAGCAAGAAGAGAAAATTTGAAGCTTATGAAACTGTTGCATTAAGTGAAGAATGTAGTGCAATAATTCAGAAGAAATTACCTCATAAACTTAATGATCCTGGAAGTTTCACTATACCATGTGCTATTGGAGAAAAATTATGTGGAAAAGCCTTATGTGATTTAGGAGCCAATATTAATCTCATGTCATTTTCAATCTTTCGAAGGTTAGATTTATGAGAGATTTCTCCTACCAGTGTAACTCTGCAGTTAGTACGATCGATCAATCACTTATCCTAAAGGAGTTATAGAAGATGTTCTTGTTAAGGTAGATAAATTTATCTTCCCTGTGGATTTCATTGTTCTAGATATGGAAGAAGATAAAGAAATACCTATCATTTTAGGGAGACATTTTCTAGCTACCGGTCGAGCTATGATTGATGTGCAAAAAGGAGAATTAACAATTAGAGTTAATGATCAAGAGATAACATTCAATGTTCTGAAATTAATGAGGTATCCTGATAAAGAAAAATGTTATCAGATGGATATTTTTGATTATATAATTGAAAAGCATTATCAAGAAAAATGTAAGGTCATTTCTGATGATAAAGATAAAGAATCTATGTTATATAATGAGTCATTAAATGAAAAAAATTTATCTGAAGAAACTCATTATATTCATGAAAATTGGGAAATTTTAGACACAACTAAAAATGATATACTTTTATCTCAATTGAAAAAGCCCCTGAACTGGAATTAAAAATGTTACCTGCACATTTAAAGTATGCATTTCTTGGAAATTCGTTAACTTTACCTGTAATTATATCATCAGAATTAAGCAAAGATCAAGAAGAAAAATTAATAGAAGTTCTGAAGAATTATAAGAAAGCTTTTGGTTGGACTATTGCAGATATAAAAGGAATAAGCCCTTCAATCTGTATGCATAGGATTTTAATGGAAGAAAATTGTAAATGCACTATTGAACCTCAAAGAAGACTAAATCCAATTATGAAAGAGGTTGTTAAGAACTAGATTTTGAAATGGTTAGATGCTGGAATTATTTATCCTATTTCGGATAGCCAATGGGTGAGTCCTATTCATTGTGTTCCGAAGAAAGGAGGAGTAACTGTTATTGTTAATGAAAAAATGAATTAATCCCAACAAGACAAGTTACTGGATGGCGTATTTGCATTGACTATCGAAAATTAAACAACGCCAGTAGAGAGGATCATTTTCCTTTACCTTTCTTGGATCAAATGCTTGATAAACTAGCTGTACACTCATATTTCTGTTTTCTAGATGGATATTCTGGTTATCATCAATTACTCGTTGCTCCTGAGGATCAAGAAAAGACAACATTTACAAGTCCTTATGGAACATTTGCCTTTAGAAGAATGCCTTTCGGTTTATGCAATGTACCTGCAACTTTTTAAAGATGTATGATGTCAATATTCTGTGATTTGATTGATAAAGGAATTAAAGTATTTATGGACAGTTTTTCTGTTTTTGGAACTTCTTTTGAATCTTGCTTGGAAAATATAACAAAACTTTGAAGAGATGTGAAGAAACAAATTTAGTTTTAAACTGGGAAAAATGTCAATTTATGGTTACAGAAGGCATTATACTTGGACATAAAGTTTCACAAATAGGGATGGAAGTGGATCAAGCAAAAGTGAAAATTATTGCTTCGAACCGCAACCACCTACTACCAGTTATCGATGCGAGAAGTTTTTGGGTCATGCTGGATTTTATAGGAGATATATAAAAGATTTTTCTAAAATTGCTAAACCCCTTTGCCATTTATTAGAAAAAGAAGCTAAATTTGAATTTAATGAAGAATGTCTGAATGGGTTCAATATTCTGAAAGAAAAATTAATCACTGCACCTGTCATTATTGCACCTGATTGGAATAAACCTTTTGAATTAATGTGTGATGCAAGTGATTATTTAATTGGAGCTGTATTAGGACAAAAATATGAGAATATTTTCAGAGTTATAAACTTTGCTAGCAAAACTCTTAATGAAACTCAAATAAATTACACTACTACTGAAATAGAGCTTTTAGCAATATTATATGCCTTTGATAAATTTAGACCATATCTTCTTGGAACAAAATGTATCATACACACTGATAATTCTGCTATTAAGTATTTAATGTCTAAAAAGAATGCTAAACTTAGATTGATCAGATGAGTTTTACTTTTATAAGAATTTGATTTTGAAATTGTGAACATAAGAGGAACTGACAACCAAATTGCTGATCATTTATCAAGAATCAAAAATAATAATGAGAAGATTTATGAAGAAAAGGTAAATGAGAAATTCCCGAATGAGCAATTATATGTCATTCAAGGATTACAAATGATAGCTGGACACTCATATTTCTATTTTCTGGATGGATATTCTAGTTATCATTAATTACCCGTTGCTCCTGAGGATCAAGAAAAGACAACATTTACAAGTCCTTATGAAACATTTACCTTTAGAAGAATGCCTTTCGGTTTATGCAATGCACCTGCAACTTTTCAAAGATGTATGATGTCAATATTCTGTGATTTGATTGATAAAGGAATTGAAATATTTATGGACGATTTTTTAGTTTTTGGAACTTCTTTTGAATCTTGCTTGGAGAATATAACGAAAGTTTTGAAGAGATGTGAAGAAATAAATTTAGTTCTAAACTGGGAAAAATGCCACTTTATAGTCACAGAAGGAATTGTACTTGGACATAAAGTTTCACAAATAGGGATGGAAGTTAATCAGGCAAAAGTGAAAATTATTGCTAAACTTCAACCACCTACTACCGTTACTGATGTGAGAAGTTTTCTGGATCATGCTGGATTTTATAAGAGATATATAATGGATTTTTCTAAAATTGCTAAACCTCTTTTCCATTTATTGGAAAAAGAAGCTAAATTTGAATTTAATGAAGATTGTCTGAATGCGTTCAATATTCTGAAAGAAAAATTAATCACTACACCTGTCATAGTTGCACCTGATTGGAATAAACCTTTTGAATTAATGTGTGATGCAAGTGATTATGCAATCGGAGCTGTATTAGGACAAAAATATGAGAAAATTTTTAAAGTTATATACTATACTAGTAAAACTCTTAATGAAACTCAAATAAATTACATTACTATTAAAAAAGAGCTTTTAGCAATAGTATATGCCTTTGATAAATTTAGACCATATCTTCTTGGAACAAAATGTATCGTACATACTGATCATTCTGCTATTAAGTATTTAATATCTAAAAAGGTTGCTAAACCTAGATTGATCAGTTAAGTTTTACTCTTACAAGAATTTGATTTTGAAATTGTAAACAGAAAAGGAACTGACAACCAAATTGCTGATCATTTATCAAGAATAAAAAATGATAGTGAGAAGATTTATGAAGAAAATATAAATGAGAAATTCCCTGATGAACAATTATATATCATTCAAGGATAACAAATGCATTAGTATGCAGATATAGTTAACTACTTGGTTAGCAATATTTTACCTTATGGGATGAATAGTGAATACATTAAGAAGTTAAAGAATGATTGTAAATCATATATTTGGGAAGATCCTCATTTATTCAAAATAGGAAGAGATTATGTGATTCGAAGATGTGTACCTTATGAAGAAACTTTTGCAATTATTAAAAAATGTCACGATTCTGAATTTGGAGGACACTTTAGAGTTGATAAAACTGCATTTAAAATTTTAAATTCTAGATTTTATTGGCTTACTTTATTTAAAGATGTTGGATATTATGTGAAAACTTGTGATCGATGTCAATGAATGGGAAATATATCCAGAAAAGATGAAATGGCTTTAAACTTTATATTAGAAATACAAATGTTCGATGTATAAGGTTTAGACTTTATGGGACCTTTTGTACCATCATCTGGAAAAATTTATATTTTATTAGTAGTTGATTATGTTTCAAAGTGGATCGAAGCTATAGCTTTACCTGACTGTGATTCCAAAATTGTTTCAAAATTTTTAAAGAAGATGATTTTTACAAGATTTGGAATGCTCAGGATAATTATCACAGATGGGGGAAGTCATTTCAGAAATATAAGAATTTAAACATTGCTGGAAAAATTCGGAATTAAACATAGAATTGCAACTGCTTATCATCCTCAAACAAGTAGAATGGCTGAAGTGTCAAACAGAGAAGTTAAAAGAATATTAGAAAAGACTGTTAATCCTAAAAGAACTGACTGGGTTGATAGACTTGATTCTGCATTATGGGCTTATAGAACAGCTTATGAGACACCCATCGGAATGTTACCTTATCGGTTAATTTATGGTAAATCTTGTCACTTACCTGTTGAACTTGAACATAAAGATTATTGGGCGATAAAGGAGTTCAATTATAATTTAAATACTGCAGGAGAAAAACGATTATTACAACTGAATGAAATGTAAGAGATAAGAAATGAGTCTTATGAAAATGCAAGAATTTATAAGGAAAGAATGAAGAAATTGCATGATAAAATGATTTCAAGGAAAATATTCGAGCCTGGACAAGAAATATTATTATTTAATGCTCGTTTAAAACTCTTTCCTGGAAAATTAAAATATAAATGGATGGGACCATTAATAATTGAGAAAGTATACCCTTATGGAGCTGTGGATATTAAAGATTCCAAAACTAGAAAAGTATTTAAAGTTAACGGATTAAGACTGAAGCCTTATATGGGAGAAATGAAATTAAATTACAAAGAGGCTTATGAGCTGAGTCTACCCGATTAATTTAATTAATTAGGTCGGGCTGACGATGTTAAACCAAACACTTTGTGGGAGGAAACCCATATTTATTAGTATGAGTTTAATTATTGCTGTAAGTTTATGCCTTGGTTTTGACTAAATTTGTATATAACTTCTGGAAATAGAAGGCTAACAAGTCTGTATTGGCTTAAGCTAAAAATTTTCTTGAAGTATCTAAAATTTGGACTTGGACCACTCCATGTCAAATGCGAGTAAAAAAGAGATCAAGTTAACCTTCATTTGTGATTGTTTGTGATTTGAATTTTTAGTAATTATGTTTGTGTGTTGATCATACCCGTTTGTTAGACCGATTTTTACGACCAAAACTTGCAAAATTTGACGATAGGTGAATCTGAGTCGATCAAAGTTTCGGCGACTAGGCGCCAAAAGTTGGCGCCTAAGCGCCAGAATGGCCTGCATATCGATGATCTGGCGCCTAGGCGCCATGGTTACAGATCATGGAAAAACCAAAATTCTTCAGTTTTTCACACAAAATCTCTTTATATATAGCCTATTCTTCGTCCCTAATCCCATAGAAACATTAATTTCGACCAGAGCAATCCATTTTGGAGGAGTTAAGAAGGATTTGGAGGCAATGGATAGAGGAAATCATGGAAATGAGGTAAGAGATAAATCTCCTAAAGATCCTCAGCCTTATTTTAATGGTTTTATTATTGTTAGTATGAAGAAAATGTTTAGTCGATTGGATAAGATTGAAGTGGAACTTCAAAGTATTGGTAATCGTCTCCATGAGATGTACCACTAATACGAACACTTGGAATGGCAAACCAAACTTCAATCTGAACATATGGCGGCCTATCATGACGCTCAAGTAGAAATATATGCGAAGAACAAGTGAATTGATGAAAAGACGACTTTGGAATTTCTAAGGGCGTTGGTGTTCTATCCCTTTGGTCCTAGCGAACTTCATTGCGAAAGAGATGGTAATTGAATATTGGTGCTAAATAGATCGTATATGTGTGTTAGGTGTGATCTAGTCTTGTGTTAATGTGTTGAATATCGAATTTGTGTGTTTGCTTAATTGTTCAAAGTGTGTTGTTGGATTTAAATATTTTCTTTGAATATGTTGTTGTTTGTGTTATTTATAAAACTATGAACCTTGATACAGTCTTGTACTGAAATTTATTGAATTTAGAATGGAAGTTATGGATTGGAATTGAAGAATTTGGATACATTTTTGTGGATCTATATTATCATTTTAAATTGATTGTGAAAATATTTAGAGGATATAAATTGAATTAATACTCTCATAAGAGTAATTAAGAGTCAATTTGATAAGATTTAGTGAAAAATATTTAATTTAAATCAAATTTTTGGAAAGGCAACTCTGGCGCCTAGGCGCCAGAATTCGGCGCCTAAGCGCAGGTTCGACCTGAACCCGAAAACTCATCTTCTTGAACACCCCCACCCCATTTTTGACGCCTAAGCTTCCTTCTCCACCATTTTTCGCGAAAATACCCCCTAGAGATCCCATTTAAAGCTGGATTTTCAAGTTTTTGAGCTTAAAATCACCCGATTTCTTCATCCCGATGTCAGATCTACATTCTAAACTCATTATTTTTTATTTTCACCATGGATTTTGCTCTCATTGAGAAAAATCAAAATTTTGAGAAAAAAATTGATTTTTAAGGTTAAATCCATGATTTTTTAAGCTCTTTCAAGTTTGAAAAGCTTAAATTAGCTTATTTTCCTAGATCCGTTGAATTTATTTCGCGTTTTTCTTTCATGTTTAGATGGCACCCAAATCTAAGCGAGGAAAGAAACGAGAAAATTTTGATCGTAGCAAGTTCGTCACTGCTGTTGCACACTTCCGATACAATGATTTTGCTACGACTCGGAAATTTATCTCGGAGCAAAGTTTTTTTAATCTTGGAGGAAGAATTGAAGAGACAATCGTTGCGCTCAACTTGCAACGATTCTGCTATTTCACTGCTGTTGGCGTTATCCTGGTTGTTAGAGAGTTTTATGTTTATTTCGTGGTTGCTGAAGAATACGAGATTTTAGTTCGAGGAGTTAGAGTAGGATTCACTCCTGAACGAATCAATATTTTCTATGGCCTGCCGCAAAATATTGAGTGTTATTACTCTGGATTATCTCCATTTGAGGGAGATTTGGATATGATCATTGCTTACCTGACTGATAGTACTGGAGCCTGGAAGATTTGGAACTGAAATAGGGTAAATTTTTCATCTTCTAAGCTTAATGGTGTTTCAAAGGCATGACACTACTTTATTTCTGCTCGTTTCCTTCCATCCAATCATCTGAGCAAGGTTACCAAAGATAGAGCTATTCTCAACTACTGCATTCAAGAGAAGAGGCCTATTGATGTTGGGAGCATTATTTATGATTCTGTAGAGGCTACTGCTCGTTCTAGCACTTCTATTGGACTTGGTTTTCCATCTCTGATCTATTCTCTATGTCAAAGTGCTGGAGGAGGAAAAGCTCAAATCGACAAAGTCTATAGGAAGAGAAGCGTCAGTATCTATGATGGACTTCGAGGTAAGAGTTCTACTGCACCTTCTGGTTCATTACCTACTTCAAGTAGAGCTTCTACTTCTAGACCATCTACTTTTATGAGCCACCAAATACTTTTTGGGAAACCATGCATGATCAGTTTATAGAGCAGCATAATGAGTTATTCTTAGCTCATTGTAGAGTAGATACTATAGATAATAAGATCGATCATATTTCTGAGTATACACAAAGAAAGAGTGATTACAATGCTGAGTATTCTGAGTCTTTAGTGAGATTTCTGAAGGGTGAGCACGATGTTCAGTTCCCTACTTGTCCCAGATTTTCACCATATGTTGATCTAAAGGATATGGAGTTTTCTTTTGGTGATGACGATGATGAAGCTACAAACAGTGATTAGTAGCTTGACTTACCTCTGGAGATTGTTGATTCTGTTTTTAGTGTGTTTCTTGTTTCTTGTGTTGTTAAGTGTGATGTTATTTGTTAGTGTTTATGTGAACTCTTTATGTTAAAACTGTTTTTAGATTATCTGATGCGTGTTTAAGACTGAAATATGAATGAATTTTTATAAAAGTTCATTTCTGTTTCAGCCTATTGTTTAGTGTTCAGGAATAGTTAATAAATTTGCATGTTCAAAAACAAAAAAAAAGATTTTTTTTTAGAAAGTAACTTCTGCTCTGCAAAACTTTTCTATATATTCTTAATCATTTCTGTTATATTCATATTGAAGCATGTGTAGAAGTAGAGTTAGTTTTTCCTTACTACATCATTATTGTACTTAGATTAATTCCTGTTTATTTCTTTCTCTCGTGCTTTAGAAAATTTCATGATTCATATTTATACTAAAGTTAAAGTTTGGGGGAAGGGAAAACATTTATCAAATTTAAATATTATTTGTCCTTAAAGAACTAGTATTTTCTTTAAAAATATATTAACATAACATAAGAAATGAAAAATTTGTTTAAGATTACCTAAATTTTTGAATTTATAAATAATTTAGTAAACTTAACTAAAATTTCAAAAACTTTGATTGATTTTAAGAATAAAATTAATTAGCTTAAAGAATAATAAGATCAAAATTTTTCTATTTATAGTAAAGAGAATTGCATTTTTGAAATACTAAGGACTCAAGATTATTGCTTGAAAAATAAAAGATTGAAATAATTTTTGAAAAATAATAAATTATTAATGTCATATTTATTAAGTAAGAATGTATAAGTTTTTTAAAATAAGTTAAGGATAGTGAAGTTCAAAATCATTAACAGACTATCCAAAAATAGTAATCATCACTTAAAAAAATAAAAAAAGGATTGAAAAATAATCGAGAAAAAAAAAGAAAAGAAAATGATGAGAAGCTTGAGGAAATGCCTAATCAAAAATTGACTTCACTTGAATTATCTTATAGTAAGAAAACTGATTACATTTTTAACTTAATTTTTATGTACAAATATTTTTGCTAGAAAAATATTTCATGAAAATCTTTTTCTTGTAAATATTCTATGTGACTTTAATATGATAAACTAAAATTATTCTTGAAATAAATGAAAAATTGGAAGTCTTATGATTTTGTAGTTAAATGTTCTTTAATTCTTAAAGTTAAACTTAATTAGTGAAATTTGGTTAATGATTTGCTAAAGCATTTATAAAACAAAAAAAATTATAAGGAATCTTAAATATTTTAACTTCATTCCAAAATGTTATCTATTTTATGTAAATTAAAAGGGTTACTTGAGGACAAGTAACGTTTAAATTTGGGGAAACTTGATCTACCTAAAAAATATCCATTTTTATGCCTTATTTATTATTCAATTCTTAAGGATATTATGCTTTAATGAAAGGTATTTTTATGTTTCTGGATGTAGATAATTAAAAAAGATTCCAAGAAAGAAAAAGAAGGAAAAAGGAGCAAAAAGGAGCAAAAATGGAGCTTATGGAGCAAAATATTGGAATTATTGGTCTGGCGCCTAGGCGCCAGAATCCAGCGCCTAGGCGCCAGAATCCAGCACCTAAGCGCCAGTTCGATACAGATGCTGTCAAGATTTTTGACGACTTTGGGTAGTTATTTTGACGGTATTAAGCAGTTATTTGAGCTTTTAGAAGACTGGAAGTTACTCCTAATATATATGACATATGATACAATGTATTTGGTCAGAAGGAAATGGTCTGGATCGCGAAGAGGTGCGATCCAAAGTGAAGAGGTGCGAAGACTTGGTCACGGAGTCCGGCGCCTAGGCGCCAGATCCCGACGCCTAGGCGCCAGATCCCGACGCCTAGGCGCGACAGTTACCTTCTAGAAGATGCATTGAATTTGAACGAATTTTGAAGAAGTGCCTTAAGCAACCCTTGGTCAAATTCAGAGCTCTATAAATAGGAGCCCATTCTAAAAAAAAATCGCACCAACCCCCCCTCTTAGTACATATACTTATTTTAGCATCTTCTATCCCCTCTTTAGTTTTATTTAATCTCTTCCATACTTAGGGTGCCACTTTACTTTGTATCTAGTGAGTTTATTTTGAGTATTTATTGTGTTATTGCTGTTGGAGTCTTTCATCATTGCTTTGGAGTCGGTAGAGTCACGGATCACTGAACGAACACTTCGTATAAGTATTTGTACTTTGGCTCAAAGTTTTATAAATATGTTTTGTTGTGCTATTTTAATGTGTTCTGAGCAGTTAGTTATCTTTCTCCTTTCAACTATGAAAATATTATAAATTAATTAAATTTTGTAGAGAATTAAATTTAAAATATTTTAAAACATTGTGATGATATTAATACTTGATCTTAGTTCACTTTTTAAATTGGCCATTTAAAATGCTAAAACCTGTTGAAGAATTTTGAGACTTATCCGGAGATAAATTCTTAACTAGTAGATACCACATGAATCCTTAGGTAATCGCAGGCTATATGCGGATTATTTAAGATGAAGTGTAAATAAATAGGAAGATATTATTTATTGGGCGTAAAATTAATTAGTTTTTAGAGTGACAGACTAAATTCTAATAATTTGGTTTAAAGAAAGGTAACGGGTCATTGGCATGGCCGACCAAAGCCACCCTTGGACATCTAGTAGTGTGAGTCTAGATTAACCTATTCTACTAATAAAACGTCATGAGCCGATCTATAGATTAGTCAATATTCTTTGCACCTGGACCAAAAGGTAAAGAATATGAATGTTTCTATTTGACACAATACCATAATCTAAATTTCCTACAAAAAGATAATTATTCCATAAATCTTGGATTAGTTCAAAAGGTGAAAGTCATTTTTATACTTGCATTGAAATTTTAATTACTGCTGACTTTACTTTATTATCGCATCGCTTACTTCTATAGAAAAAATTGTTAGTAAATCAAATTTAGAATATATACATATATATATATATATATATATATATATATATGTATATATATAAATTGCATTTAATTTGAAAATTTCAAAATAATTCTTACATTTCTTACTTTTTATAAATTTACTATCTCTGTGGGATCGATAACTAGGACTCCATTAGATCCTGTATTACTTGAACGATACGTATACTTGCGTTTAAAAATTATGACTTTTATAATAATTATTATAAAATCTAAATATAAATTAATAAAAGTAAACCTCGTGCATCAAGTCTTTGAAGCCATTTGTCAGGAATTAAATATTCTAAAAAGTGGTATCAAAATCTTGTATTTTAAAGCATATATAAAGTCGCATCGCATCACGACGCCAAAAAATCGAGGGCAGGAAAATAGGGCACCGGTAGCGCCCTATTCAGCGCCGGCGGCGCTCCAAATGGTTGGGATGCGATATTGGGCGGTTTTTATCCATATTCATCTAATCTGGACGCTTTTTTGGAAGGTTTCTTCATGCACCTCTTGGGAAATTCATCCCTACACTATTTTAAACTAAATTTAAAGCTTAAAAAGAGGAAAGTTAGGAAAAACTTGGAGAATGCTCGGAGATCTTAGAATATGAGAAGAAATGTAAATTTCTACCTTTTTGGAGAGATTGGAGAGGGAATTTTAAGAGAATTTGTAAGGAAATGCTCTCACATTGCATGGATCCGCGGGAGACTTTGTGGGAGAGATTTTCATCTTTTTTTTCAAGGGAAAAAAGCTAAGTATTGTGTTCTTCATTATCTTATGATTTTGTAAACACTTATTTTGTGGATTTGCTTTGAAATGAAGTTTTCAGTTGTGTTTTCTTCATGCTTTGTGATGTCTTTCTCTTACTCTTTCTTATTATTTGGAAATAGTGGCATAAGAAGTTTATACCATTGTTTTCACTCTACTTTTCTTTTGCAATAAGTAGGATTCATGTTTAGGATATTGAGATGCATGCAAGAAGATGTTTTAATTATAAATGTGATGGTTTTTACTTGCACTTCATTTACATTACAAAAAGAGCCCGTTGTATTATTAAAATTCGTTGTAATTGCATTGTCCCAAAAGGGCGGTGTAATTCTCAACAAAGTGGAACCACATTCAATGTCCGTGAATGAATTGCGTAGTTCATGGGGATTGAGTGCAAATAAATAGGAAAATATGGTTTCATGGGCGTTGAATTGAAGGTTTCAGGGTGACAGGCTGAGATCCCCAATTTGGTCCTAAGATTGGTAACTAAAGTCGAAGGTTAGCCTTCAGGTGAAGGGTGAGTGGGAGCTCCATAGTGACGTACCGGCAACCTCCAAGCCTAGCCTTAGATTTAGTGACTGAACTTAGGATATGTCAATGTTTTTTACATGCTTGGAAGATGGGGTACTTTTTTTAGAGTAAAGAAATATTTATGCTTCTATTTGGCACATACAATATTTAATTCATCTCATCCCTATACATTATCCAATTCATTACATGAGAATAGTAGTTTTTATTATCTCAAAATTCATCAAACCAATTCATCCAAAAAGAGTTATCTTTAGAAGTAATATTTGCATTTAGGAGTAGTCATTATCCTTCCCTATAATTATCTGCATTTAGAAGTAGTTCTTAGAAACACCACTTATATCACCATTCCAAATTAAGGTTGTTAGTAGTAGACTAGAATTTGATTAAGAACCTCATACCTCGCTTCCCTGTGGGATCGATAAACGGGACTCCATTAGAGCCCTGTATTACTTGATACTTTATGTATACTTGCGTTTGAAATTGTGACTTTACAAAATCATTATAAATATATAAATCTGAGGTCATAAATTCTTACATATAAAAAATTCGCATCAGAATTCTCTCATTACAAAAAAGTAGTTGTTAAAAAAAACTACCAAAAGTTGGTTAAAAAGCTACTTAGATTCCTTTATTTTCCATTATTTTCAGAATAAATCTAGTGGTCCGATTTTCAACAGCTCCCACAGGTCCAACTCCAGCGTTAATTCAAGTTTCGTGGTCTGATCCAGCTCCTGCGATCCAAATACTGTTGGATCACGTCCAACCCGGGCCCACGAGAAACAAAATGGGTTCATAGGCCCTCCCGATGGGACAGTTCTCGGGCCCGTTAAGACATCGTAGGCAAGCGTGTATGATTTCATTGGCCCGCTGCCCGAGCCTACAGATGGCAACATGGGTCGTTAGGCAAAAATTCCATTTAATTGGCAAGAGCAGGATTCAAACCTCCCACTTTATCCATGGCACAAAAGGACCATACCACCTGAGCTAAGTTCAATTGTTTTGTTATAAAAAGATTTATATTATTCTAATATAAATTCTGATAGTAATAAAGTGTGTGTGTGTGCGTGGGTGTTTACCATCTGCTAAAAATCTTGATGTATGACACGATTCTCGAGACAACCTTTTGAACAAAAAAATATTCAAATATCGATAAAAGTCATCCAAGGCTCCAATTTCAGCATACTTACAATCAAACTGACTAGCCCAACGAGATGGACCCAATGATATCAAAATTAGTCAAATCTAATAAAATCAAGCTCAGATCAAGTCATTAAACCATTATTGAAAGTATTCCAGATACATTTGAAATGTCTAACGATTGTTGAATCTTGCAAGTCTATAGCCAAATCAAGCGTCTCGATAAGAAGAATCAAGCGAGCCCAAGAACGCTTAATTTTGACATCTTTAAGGCACTCAAATATCAATCAAATGACGTCGAAAGAAGCTTTCAGATCCGTCCGATCAAAGTGATTCATATTCCTGCATTTATTGCATCTAACACACTATGAATAAAGCCTCATCCCTCTCTTTCGGAAGAAGTGCTTGAGATTTGAGGAAGAGCATGAGCTTTGAGAAGGAGCTGAAGTCCAGCACCACTATCGTCGACCACTGCCGACCGCCGTTGACCACCACTGACCTTCGTTGACCACTGGCGACCGTCGTTGACTTTCGTAGTTCACCGTCGACCACTGTCAACCGATAGAGATCACGTCGACCATCACTGATCTATCTCGACCACTACCAACCGCCATCTATTACCGCTAATCTCCACCAATATTGAATACCGTTGGACACCGCCAACCACCGTCAACCACCAGCGACCAGACGCCGTCAATTGCTATTGGTCACTGCCTATTCCTAATAATAAATTCATTAGCACGTTGACATAAGTTGAGAAACCTAGTAACCTTTTCCCACCTGCGGGATAAGTGGTTGGAACTGTAATCGTTTTTACAGTGGAATTCTTCAGGAGTCGGACTCCGTGATTTTTTCCTTTTCGGGTTTTCCACATGAAAACTTATGATGTCATTATTAATTTTTCTCACTTTTAAGTGTGTTGAATCTACATACAACACGAGAACTATAATATACTATTATACTGCTGCAATTTTTCTAGTACGCATCAAAGATAACAATTGTGATATTTTGATGTTATGTTAACATTTTGATATCATATTACACATTACAAACTAACATTTCATTCAACATGTTTTCATCTTTCTAAATACTACAAGTAATTTCAAGACATTTAATTTGACCGTCATAAGAAAACAAATCAGCTGCATAAAAAATTAAAACCAACTTCCATAAAATAATAATGATTGTTTATTAAATAGCTCCCTAAAAAACACAACCATAAAATATTGATAATATATATAGAAGTACATAAATATAATGTTATTATTATTATTATTATTTAAATACTCACCTCAACACCACACTCACTTTTAATCAAACTATTATTCTTACAATATCCAAAAGAAAACAATCATCTGCTTTATACATCACTTACAAATTTCCTAGAAGAAGCATGTAGTTTCTGAGAAGCCATGGTTAACTCTCCCTTTTGCACGCGTACTAAATCAAGTTAGCTGAATCGGAATAATAATTACCGAAGAAGAAGCCTAAATGACGGCATGTCTTCCAAACGCTGTATGTCTTCTAGCAGAAGCTCGCGCTCCAACTGTCGCCTAGTGGCTTTCATCACCGCCTGTATATTGGATGAGAACATGAGTGGAGATTGTAATAATCTCCTGTGATCAAAGCCAGCTTGATGTAATCAATTGCATTCTAGCTAGTTCTAAATTAGAATTAGGAATACTTAAATGCATACCTCACAATTCTAATGTACTCAACAAATCTAACACTTAAAGTTTGATATTTATATTTCTGACATTTTGATGTTATAAATCAATTTGAATTTGAATGGAGCAAAAATAAAAATATAAAAATTCAAGTTGAAACCATTTTAATTAAACTCTACCCATTATCACCCCAAGATTTGACATGTAAAATTTCTTGTTCAATCATTTATATTCGGATGTAATCATGTAATGTGTAATAAATAAGGGAAATAGAATTTTTCTTTGTTTTGCTTACATTGAAGTCCATATAGGAAGCATTCATGGTGAGCCATTGATGATCCATCAGCTTGAAAGAAATGCAATATAGAAGATCAAAGGTCCGCTCGTCTTCTGTGGAAAATTAAAGATGAAAGATGAAAATTCACTTATGTCATAGATTTATGCGATAGGAGAATATCAATTTAAATAAAAATTTTTATCCATTGCAATTAAAATGGCTATATTTTATGGATTTATGTGTTGGCAATAAAAAAGTCAGATAATCACTTGAATGCTATCAAGAAGAGAATGTTAAAATGAATGTCCAAAAATCATGAAAATTAAAGCAAAAATGATTATATTATAGAGCCTGTTGGATTAGTACTGGTACAAAATACGGGCAGAAGAAAATATAAAAGAACAAAAGAGAAATTTACACAGATACCATACAATTCTTATGCATTTACATATGTAACACCTAAAGTTTGATATTTATAGGTATTAAAAACCTATGCATGGAAATGTGTATTTTGCTATTAGAAAAAATTCGTGATAGTGATATTTTTGATGTGATGTCAAAGATAAAGTGTTATGTATGTAAATATGAAAGTTTAGGAGTTAGAATTGTAAATAAATAACACTTGTCAGGTATGTAGGTAAATGTACCAAAAGAAAAAAATGGTAGATGAGTCAATCTTAAAGGATTGGGAAGAGCAATGGTAATGCAAATTTACAATCAGAGTTCTAATTTAGCTTAGTTGATGACACGTTAGTAGTTTCTTCCACAAAATTTCAATTTTATTTTTAATATTTTAAAATGCCTATGATGATCCCAACGAAAATGAGCTGTGTTCTCTAATGCTGCGAACATTCACCTCACCGATCAACTTGGTTTCCAAAGCTGATTGATTGAGTTGTGGCCCTCAATCTTTGATGGCTTTCTATTTGGGCCAGTTGTTGTTGTTCGGCTACTGGGCCGTAAGTAGCACTCGGGATATGCCATATTCATCTTATTCATTGTTGCTTTTGTCTTGAGTTGTTAGGGCAAATGGACCTAAATATACTGTTTTCTCTTGTTACACGATTCTATAGTCTGCGGTTTTGGATTTCTATGGTTGTGACTCTTCAGGGACGAGTCCTGTAGCCGCTACTTGCGATTATCTAGAGGATCAGGTAATATTGCTTCACGATATTTCAACAATTTTTAGAATTAGCGATCCAAATTATTTCAGGGGAAATGTTATGGTTATAAAAAGGGTTGCTGGAGGGATATACAAGAAGTTTCAATAAAATTTCTTTTAAGCTATTTTTGTTTTTCACTTGCCTTGCATGTGAAGATTATATATTTTCCAGCGAGAAGATAGCCTATCTGATTTGCGAAGATCAAATAACTGAGGCATTTTGGGAATCGATGGATTGACTAATAAAAATGTCAAAAGTATTTCTTGATTGTTTCCATGAGTCTATTTTAGTCCTAGAATTTATAAAAGCGTTAATAGGCTTTGGTTTTGTGCTGGCTGTCTTTGGAGTAATAGACAAATCACATGTGATTTGGTGTGCAGGAGTTATTGAGAGAATAAAAAGAGACGTAAATAAAGGTTCTCATAGTTTAGTGGAACATTTCCGGTTTTCTGTTTGGGCTTTCGAAGCAAGAAAATGGTAAGTTTTCTCTTTCATTTCACACAACAGTGCACGGCAATTCCACGGGGATTATTTTATGATTACATTGTATTCGCATGAAAGATATTTCTGCATAAATGTTATATTTCTCTTAACAGATCAATAAGATGAATGCAAACGAATAAATTAAAAGTAACATCAAACAAGATCAAATTGAGAAAAATAATTATTTACCTGCAAGCATCTTTAAGAACACAGCTCCCATCATAGTCCTTGGCTTCGCTGCAAGTTACAATGCTAAGTAATGAGTGATGCACATAAGGGCAAAATAGATGTTTATTTTTCATCCACTCAATTTGATGGACAAAAATAGTTTTGGCCTTTATTAAATCTAAGAAATTGAAGAAATTTATTGAGAAAAAAACCTTCAAATTTTAAAGGAATGAATGTTTCTTATGAATACAAACCAGCTTGTAGGTCAAGCATCTGTATTAGCATGAATGTTACATTCACACCCGCGGCAGCAAATGGATACTCCCACAATGATCGGTTACCCACTCTTTTATGAAGAAGATCCTGAAAGGGTTTCTGAGTGGACGAATTTACTAAATTAGAGCTCTTTGAGAAAAAAGACTTCAACTTTTTAACTTTAACATGCAAGAAAATGACAATTGAAGCATAACTCAAAAGACAAAAGGAGGCATTCACATACATGCCACCCACTTTCTATATATTTATATATCCAACACCTATAATTTTTACATGTATAATACCCAAATCTTTCAGCTCACATCAAAAGCACCATCATTTTAACTGTTATAAGTACAGTACATCCTTTCATGCATAGGTAAGATGACATGCATGTAAAAATTGTAAGAAATATAGGATTTATACTTCATTTTATCATTTAAGACTCTAATGGTGGTTGAACTTACAGGAAAAGTCCTTGCAAAAAACAGCAGATTTTCCAGAGATATGAATCCTCCACCTCTGCAATCATTAGCATGAGGTGGTTACCTTGATAAAAGCAAAGTATAAAAACCAAGCTTGCACGAAGATAAGTTTAATGGAATACCTAAAATCTGTCGATGGGTCTTTTCCTTGCCAACCCATTTCTTTCCATTGTTCGGATATCAAGCCATGTAGTTCAACTTCGGGAAATGCTATATACCAGAGGGCCCTTAATGCTTCCTAAAATTTCCAAAATGTTAGAAAAGTTAAAAATCAACGTTTTAGTTGTGAACATATTTAAATTCTTTTCACGTTTAAAAAAAATTAAACTAAGATTAACAAGAGTATTAAGATACGTTTGCGGTCCTGAATAGATTGGCAGATTATAACGCTAAAGCAATGCTTTTCTTAATTGACTGGTGATGATAGATGCAAAATACACATGCTTATAATTCCAATGCCTTATTAGAGAAGATCTGAAAAGATTGGACTGAATCTAAGCAACACATTGGTTTATCTCTACTTAGTCTCCATCTCCTGACATTGAAGTATAATTAAGTTCAATTTAGTTGGCCCAATCTATATTCTAGAAAGGGGGTCCACACCGACACCCTGAGAATGGCTGTTGACCAAAAAGTAACTCCATGAGCGGAAGGCCTTTTAATGGACTCATAAGTAGAAAAAATGGGCATTCTCCCCTTGTACCCCTGAGATACCCCAACCCATTTGTGTTTAGAGCCAGTACATTGATAGTTGCAAACATCACGATTATGGGCTCAGAATTATAAGATAAAAATCAGAGGCCAAGGGCTTAGTCCCACGCTGAGGAGGTGTCTAGAGAACTCCATCGGGAGGTTTATAAAATGCCGGGTGATGGATTAAGATTTTAATTGAATTTCAGTTTTCAAAATTCTAAATTCAACATGAAGGGCAAAGCATGAAGGAAAAATTTTTGTAAAGTAAACCTTTGATAGGAGTTCCACAATGTAAATAGTGCTTTTATTTTGTTTGTTTACCTCTATCCTATCAATAAAAGGTTCAAAAGGCCCACATTTTGTTTCCCTGCAGAGCTAAGGCTGGAAGTAGTAATGAGAATATGATTCATATTTTTATAGATATATTACATATTTAGCTTCATTATAAGCATAATGACTTGAATAAACATTATGATCTCCATGATTCTTCTTTCCCATAGTATAATTCCATTAGGAAATAATACTTGTCAAAAGTAATTGAATATTTTTGCATTAGTTTGTTTTCTTCCTTGCAAAAATTATTACATTCTTATTCTTGCAATTTATTGGATTAAATTGGGTGCATCTCATCTACAAAATCTATAAAAAAAAAGCATTACATGAGCAAAAATTTAACCAAGCATTACTTTGCAAATTAGATTTGCAGTAGATACTCTAAACTTTAAAACATTCTACATCACGTAGACTAACCTTACTGGGGTGAAAGTATATTTGTAAGTCCACACAACATAACTCAATATGAGAAACAAACATTTTCTTCACCAATGCCGAAGCTAAAGATTTGACCAGACATTTCGAAACACATATATGAAGGGTGTAATTTTGATTTGGGGAGCATAATTATGTTTAGTACCTGGTGTTCCACCTTTGCATTATCATAAACAACACCTAATCGGCTTTGTAGTTTCTGCAGGCATTCTTCCTGAATCACAAATATATACAAAAGAATAATAGTCAAGCACTCCACTTTCAAGTAAGCCAAAATGTTCCATAACAAGCATTCAACACCCTATTAATGGTTTTTACAATAAAATAAAAGAAACTCCGGTTAAGAAAATCAGAAGTAAGCCACCATTCAAATCAAACAAATATATGTTTAAGGATTATATAATCATATTAAGTAATTATGAAAATTTGTAAATCTTATGTAAGAAAATAATTATATTTCTGTAAAAGCATACGCTTCTCAATTTTGTGCAAACCTAAATATGCAAAGCATTGCAAGCATGTACATATCCCTTTACTATATAGAAAGAATCATGCAATGATCTACAACAAAATCTTATTGTTTATTAAATCCAATGATTTATAGAAGAAATACCTGCAAAGGAGTATGTTCGAATGATATTCTGGCATCGCTTTCTCTTCTCTGAGCACAGACACAAGAAAATCCTTTCCCAATCCATGCTGTTGATCCTGTGACAACGTCAGCTGTAGCATTGCATGCAAGACGGTAATTTATTTCCCAAAAAGTATATGCCAAAAAGATACGCTACACAAGACAAATTGATTATTTTGAATAATTTGATTAAGAAAACACTATGCCAGTTTCTGAAACAAATAAATGATCAATGTTGTTGTAACTAAAATAGATTATCGGTAATTATTATTAAAGAAAATGAAATACTTCTAAATATTGAATGCAATGCAATTTTTGAAAGAAGATCAAAAGTATCATTTGTAAATTGAGATATAAATAATGGGTAAAGTGCTTAAATAATCTATTTTTATGGGGCTATTTTAGTCTAGTCTATTGAACTGTTAAATTGTCCCCAATACTATTTTATTATGGGCTGGACTATTTTAGCTTTTTTAAAAGTCTGAGAACTAAGTTGGCAGTTTTATAGTCTGAGACTAAAATGATCCCTGATAACGAATTAAGGGACCATTTTGACACTTCATAAACAAGTCATCTCAATAAAGACATCCCGACAACTTGTATGAGAAAATAGAGATTCAAACCTCTAGATGGCCTACTCATAGAGTATGCTCTTGTTTCAAAAGAAACACAACAACAACAACAACAAAACCTTTATACCACTAAGTGGGGTTGGTTACATGAATCCTTTTCTCCATTTTGTCCTATTTAGTGTCATTGTTTCATCTAATTCTAATAAATTAAGATAATTATTTATAACATGCCCAAGTCTTCGTAGGTGTACCTCTGCCTTTCTTAACATAAGTCAAATCTATAACATCTACTGTTTTAATCGGATTTCTCTAATTTTGTTCGTCACTGGTTTTGTTTTTGTTGTTAGAAGTATTACCTAAAGTTTGATATATTCGTTTCGCATTTTATCTCTAAGTGTAGAGCCACTCATTCAAATAATCATTCTCATCTCAGCAACACTTACCTTATTTTTATGCTCTCTTTTAAAGGCCACCATTCAGCTCCATAGAGCATTACAGGTCTCACCACCATCTTATAAAATCGTCCTATCATTCTAAGCGGTACTTTTCAACAATACAATATGCCCGAAGCATTCCTGCTCTTTAACCAACCCGATATGTTGTGCTAGTTCTATGTTATTGTAGTCTACAATGAGGAAATGTAGGAAAGATTCAGTTAAAGCCCAATTGCAAAGCTTCACTCATTGACATCTTATGACCTCCCTTGTTCAGACAAATGTTCTGCATCAAAATAGTTAAAGGCTAAAAGTTTTAATGTTTTTAGTCAGTACAATGACCAATCAATCAGTCATAGATTTACAATACTCTCAACAATAAATTTTATTAACTAGGAAATTCAGATCTTTTTGGGATGAAGAAATACAAATTTAACATAGATGCAAAATGAATTCTTAAAAATAAGTTAAGTGTGCTTAAATCTACCCGTCTGTCAAATTCCATGATTAGGCTTCATACATATGTATGCTGTAACAATATAACATACATACATCCACAAACTTTGACAAATGAAAGTTTTACAATTTTATATACCAAAAACACCAAATTTAAGTTCTAATTGTTAACATTCTTTGAAGGTGTTCCTTTAACGTACCACAGATTTCATCTTACATGAAGGTTTAAATTTTGGGAAATTCACCTATCATAGCACACAATTCTTATGTGTTTACATATCTGACATCTAAACTTTCATATATACATATATAATAAAAGGAGTATTTCACTTTTAAAAAGAGATAATAATGTTATTTTTAAAGTGATATTAAAAATTTGAGTGCTATGTGTGTAAATAAGAAAGTTTAGATGTGAGATGTGTAAATATATAAGAATTGTTTGCTGTATGTAAAGGCCTCTAAATATTTATACCACACAGATGCAGAGTCTCACAGCAGTGTTTGTTTGCAAGTTGGAATATTCCGTTAATCAGGAAAAAAAAAACAATTCCAATTCTCAAAAGTCTGTTTTTTGCGTGAAATTGTCTCCAGTATTCCGCTATGATCAACAAATATACAATTATTTCAATTAGTCTTTTGCCAGTAAAAGGAGAGTTGGTCAGTTGTTATAACTTCCCAACAATGTATTATATGAGCATCAAAACGTCATTTAAAAATCAAAGTCAACCCAAAAGATGTTTTGAAACTTCAACTAACAAACACTTGACCAACAAAAGAATTCCAACTAAATCGGTATTAAACAAATAAAATTGAGGGTCTGTTTGGGACAGCTGCAGCTTATTGAATAATCTGCTGATAAACTGATTAAAAATAATCTGTTGATAAACTAGGTGCGATAGTTATTACAAATTTTTATTTTTTTGTAAAAACCGGACTGCAGACAGAAAGCTCCCACCACACCAGGGTAAGTACGGTGTGAAAACGCTGTTTTCAGCGTTTTAAAAACGCATAAGCTGCCAAAACGCGGTTAATCCAAACAGGTTAGGTGCGTTTTCAAAACGCTACCGCACCAACTAAGCTGCCCCAAATGGACCGAGATGACTATAACGGTGTAATAAAAATCATAAAAAAATCCAAAAAGTAAAAAAGTACTAAAATTCAAACTCAAGAAATGCTTCAGTGAACGGCGTCTCAATAGAAAACCAATGCTTTTACCATTCTAATTTCTGCCAGACAGGTTGATTGGTAAGAAGAAGGACAAAATTGTGGGTAAATCTGAAACCGGCTTAAGACCTGGTCTTTTCCTAGCAGTTCAATACACTAAAATTCGCACTTTGAACCAACCAACAAAATACATCCCGTCATCTCCATATCAAGCATAACGCGCTACTTTTATCTTTTTAATGGTGGGTGATAAATCCTAAAATATGTCACCAGAACCGACGACCTTGGAGACTTTTGACTAGGGGGCCTCGAATCCTTCCAAATTTACCGAAGTGCGTAATTTTCTTTCTCACTGAACGGTTTGAAAGGAGAGAAATCATCCTGTTGATGGGCCCTGCACGATTTGAATTTATTGCCGCACTAGCATTAAATGCTCCTTCCTTCAATTCGTTCGTATAAGAAAAAAATAAGCAGTAAATGCTCTGAAGCCAGTCCTTCTCTAATGAACTAACTTCTAGTTAATTAACCTACTTCGGCCAAATACTTTCCATCGAAAATTATTATGGAAATAAACCAATGTCCACTATAATGTCCCGATCAATTCTCTGTACCATGTTTGACAACTTAAAGGAGGGATCCAGTAAGTCAAATCAAAATTCAAAATCTTGAAAAGGACGTGGGACTCTCCCTATTTGCCATTACAATTCTTACATTCCAACCAAAAATGCAGAAACATCGCAGTGAACCCGATTAACAGTTTCTTCTAAACGAGAAAATTATATACATCACCCTAGAACCAGAAAATGGTATCAACTTACTTTCCATTCGTACAAATCTGAACAACAGGACATCTCAGAGAGAATTCGCAACTTACCGGAAGAGGCGTTGTAGTTGCTCCCACGATCAAGTCCCTGAATCCTCCTCACAGCCACGGATGATTCTCCTCTCTCATCCATGAACAACGCCGTCACGCAGGCGGGACCTCAAGAACCAATCCACCCCACAAATGGGTTCCTGTCCACGTTTTAGAGAGAGCGGAAGTTAGTCTCAAATTCTAGTATCCCGGTGGCTGTTGCAATCTCAACAAGGGGTTTCCTTCTCAAAGTGAAACGCTGCGCGATGAATCTGATGGATAACTTCGTGGATCGAGACGGCTGACAAGAGAAAGGAACGGAACTGGAGGGTGCAAAGTGTATCTTGTAAACGTACGAGAGAAACTGGAAGCAGTAGCTTCAGGATCGAACCTCTCTATATATCTCCTTAAAGCTGTACCTCCAATTCTCGACCAGCACCACCTTGGATTCCTCGTCTATCGTCACACAGCGCTTACTTCCTCTGGTTCCCTCCCTCTCGTTTTCTGGATGGCTAAATTTTTTTTTATTTTGGTACCTTAGTTTTGTTCTTTTTACAAATTAAACTAGGAGATAGGTTAGCGAATCAATTAAAGAATATTACCTTGATTATACAAATCTGAGTAATTGCTATATATCTCCTTACGCCGAGCAAGGGAGACTGCGACAAGCAATTGCCACTTCGTTTTTTAGGGATATAATCCTACTATATATTTATTTTGTACCATGTAAATAGCTTAATGTTATATACATATTTATTTATTTATATATATTGAGAAGTGTGAAAAGTATGTAAAAATAATTATTTATTTGTGCATAAATATTATAATATCTTATGCTTATTATGGTATTTTTGTTTAAGGTTTTGCATAAAATTTAAAGGGCAACAAATCAGGAAGAAAATATCAAAAGTATTGCAACAGAGTTACTGTAACAATATACTGTAGCAGAGTTACTGTAACAATATACTGCAGCAGAGTTACTGTATCAATGAAGCTGAGTTGGTGCGCTTTGCCAAAAAAAAATCAAAAATTCGAGAGCTTGACACTACAACAACCAAGATGTAGCACCTTTTTGGCTCATTAATGGAGTGCTATAGTGCCACGTAGCAGCACCGCTGCGCCACAAACCAATGTAATTTAGTTTTTGAGACGTTTTGATGGTTTGGATGATTTCAAAGAAAAATAACACAAGAAATGAATCATGAAAAGACAATTAAATTTGGAGGGGAGAGGGAGGGAAAGGGAGGGAGGGAAAGGGAGAGACTTAAGTTTATGTGAGAGTGAGCAAATGCATTATTGTATCAAGCATAAAAAGATATTATGGAGAGTGATCAAATCTTGCGCGTAGAATTTCGTCCATCTGATTTTTTTTTTAATTTCTTTTATTTTGTAAAGTTGGTTTGAATTTATTCCCAATTAGTGCTTTCATTTCAAATCATAATTACCATTTAATCGCTTCACTTCTTTGGATTGATTTTCTTTAAAATTTAGGGGAATCTTATATATTTGAAGTTAAGAATGAAAAAGATATTTTAACCTTACAATCTTAATTTATATTCAAATTATTCATTTGGATTATTAAAATTAGTTGTAATTTAGGACTATTGTAAAAAAAAAAACACAACCATGTTAAAGCACGAGAGTTTAATGAAATATGAATATTGTGAGTAGATATTTACAATCTTATATAAGGAATATGGATGTTATACAATTCTTGCAAGGTTAGGAGAACCTAATTATAATATGGGCTTCCAACACTTGTCATATCACGAAAGAGTAACTGATTGACAACTATTGTAGGAAAACCACTTGGAGAGATTTAAATTTCATTGAACTAATTCAAGGGAGATGTTCACTCTATTAGAAAACTATTTTAATTAACTTAAAAATTTCATTTTGAAACAAGGATTTTAGACACCTTAAAATGTTAAAACAAACAAAAATTTGAATTAAATTTAGAATTAATATTATAGTAATTGAACTATTTGAAAGTTAACCCATTCTTTGTAGGATTGAAACTTGACTCAATATTCATTTACTATTTGATCGTTATGTACACTTACATATAACAAGTGTTTCACTGCATTTTAGATTATATATATATATATATATATATATATATATATATATATACTAGAAAGTCATATAAATAAATAAATAAAATTTGAGCGCTATTTCTGTTAATCTTCCTTTTTAAGGGAGTAGAAATGAAAGAATGGGGTGTTAAGAATCGTTATATGATCAACCATGAATTTTAAAACAAAATATTCACCCCAAAAGCCATTCAAAATAATCGTACCATTAATCATTGGTGGGTAATCTAATCAACACGCCAATGCTTGTCTTGGTATGAGCTACAATAAAAGGGGTTTCAATTTGAGTCGATGATTTAGGTTCGAGTTCTACCAGAAATTGACCTAACCTAAGTCTGACTCGAACCCGAAGCAAATATTATACGAGCTGAAAAACCAAATCAAAACCCGAGTTGTCTTCAACCCACCAGCCTGAAATGACCCATATAATCCATTTAAGGAATAGCCATTATTTGGGTTAAAATTGGATCAAATTCAGGTCAATTTTGAGTCAATTGTCAGTTGAAGAGTAAATTTCAGGTCAATTTAGGGTTAACAGTATCATTTCTGGGTCATTTTTGGGTTGGCAGGTCAAACTGAACCGACCAAAAAAAAATTAACATGTTTGGATCTTTAACCAGAATCCGACCCGAATATTATTTGGGTCAACTCAAACCTAGATTTTTCAATTCGGGATTGGATCAAATTATCCACTCGGGTAAATTTTTTACACCCTTAAGCTACATAACAACTTCTCATCACATTAGCACACTCTCCTTTTGCTTTAGAATATTTGAATGCTTTAATGTTATTGTGACTCTATTCTGCTAAGAACAAAATAGGAGCAAGCAAAGTGACACGTTGCATTATGTAATTATTTCCTCTAAAAAATAAAAAATGTCTTATGAAGTCCCAAACGACTTTGGATTCAAGCAATCCAAGAAATGAAATCATGCAAACTAAGTCATTTTGTGGATGCTTGCTCAATAATACCAAGCCTTAGCCCCCATTTCATATCCTTTTTAAATTAAAATCAAAAACTCATTTCACCTCTTGTATCTGTCAATATTCTTTTAACTTCAATTCATGAATTATTTTCTCATGCAAATTCTTAATGTACTAACACACAAAATTATCCTCTTGTTAACTATTTTTGGTGCGTAAGAACTGTTCTGTTTAGACAATATCTCCTTAAGGGATTGTTATGTAATATATATTTGTACTTTACTATCATCATCCACCATCAGTCATTGATTTGATGGGGAACCTAATTAGCCCTTTGAGCTTGCCTCAATATGAGTACAAATTTATGGGTATCAATAGTATTGGGATACTCTTATTATTATAAAATTTGTTTTTCGGAGATTTAAATTTCTCAAAAATATCGTACCTCTTACAGTCTAGCAAATAATTATTAGGTAGAACTTATGTTCAAATAACACCTAATCCCATTTTTAGTTACTATTTTAATTAACCTACATTGAATAAAAATATTGCAACATGTGATTTATAAATGGAGTCTTACCATATACTTGATTTTTTAATGATACTTCAATTTTGACCAACGTAATATTATTTTGAGGCAAAATAGGATTCAAATCAATAGTCATTGTCCATAATAACATATTCTCGTATAGTTTCCAAAATTGTATATGAAATTAATTAGTTGTCATATTTTCATAAGAATCACAATAGTTATGATATTTTGGTAAGAAATGAAAATAATTTAAAGTTTGAGGATTAAAGATAATAAATATACTCAATTATATATATATTGTAAGTAAGCATGACCAAACAAATAGGTTTAGTTGAAGGGATGCATTCTCAAGATAGAGATCACAAATTTTAGTCTAATATTAGACCTTCTATAAAAAATATAACATTCATGAGCTCTATATATGAAAAATATTCAATAAATCATTTATATTCTCCATATTCATAATTAACTTTATGCTCACCCGCGCCTTATTTTTATTTGATAAATATTTGAAATTGTTAAATAATACTAATAATAATCTTATACTAATTTTTCTTAAAATCTTAATGACTATATATAATAGTATTTATTTTTAAAAATTGATGATATTTATATAATTTAGGGGCATTTACATGCATACCACCCAATTTTCTATGCATTTGCATCTTTAGCATCTAAAATTCACATTTTATATTTATATCACCCAAATAATTCAATAAAAAAATACCATAATTTTTAACTTTTAAAAGTGAAATACACCTTGTGCACAGGTAAGGTGGTATATATACAAAAAATTAAAATCAAGGTGTCATATATGAAAATACGTATGAAGTAAGTGGTATGTATGTAAATTTTCCAATGAATTATCGTTAAAGCCTACTATAATGTCATGCCTGTAAAAAAATTGATAGTACTTGTCAAACCTTACTAATAATTCAAGTAAGTCCTGACATTAGTTGAAAGTCAGTTGTTATTTATATATTCATTTGTCTACAAGAGTATTTTAAACAAAAACGACGAGGTACAGGAAATTTCCGACAAGTAGCCAATGATTTACTCATGTTAAATAGCACAATAAAGTAGACAATGATACAGACATGAAAGTAGAATTTTATTTGAAAAATTAAAATGGAACATTAAAATCTCAATTAATTGACGATATCAGTTAGGTTGATTATATTTTTTTCATAGAAGAATATTGTGAAAAAAAAGATGTAACTCTGTCAAACTTTTTTTAGGAGTCAAATTCACTATTGTTGAATCCCAATTTGTCTCTTAGTCGCACCTAAGGAATATACTTTATGAAAGAAGAGGGAGATAGGGAGAAAAATAATACTTTTTGTCTATTTTGTTATTCATAAAGTTATTTTCCTATTTAGAGGGGAGGGTACAATACATTGATATTACATTTATTTCCTACTTTAATGTGGGCTGTAAAAGATGTTCTAGGTACTTTACATATATAGGTTTATTTCTCAGTTACTTTTGGGCTTAGCTGGTTGTACTAGTGTGATTTCGGCTTGGTGAGGCCGTTCTGGTTGGTTAGGCTAAGTTGATGTTGTCGGTTGGCTGAACTTGATTAACTTTAGGTCGGCAGGACTGACTTAGTCGGGCTAGGCTTTGGCAATCAGTTGATATAGTTTGGTTGTCGACATTCGATTCATTGATGAAGATCTCCCATCAGTGAGGTAATTATGCCTATCGGGCCAATCAGGTAGAGGGTGAATCACCATTACCCGAATGATAGCTTATTACTCGACGAGGAGATCCTGTTGGCTAGCTATAAGATTCTATTATATTGCCAATTTTTTGTCCCTGATAAGGGCTATAGGGCATTCTTGGAAGGGTTAGTGATAGTGAGGACTCAGATTCTTTTCTCGAGTCGGATTTATAGGAAGGTAAGTCAATGCCTTCGATCGTTTTTTTTTATTATTTTTTAATTTTTTGTTGCAGTGGTAAGCTCGAATGCTTACATGCCTTGCTTTAGTTTGATTGGTTCATATTCAGATTGTTTGGTCATTCTTTTAATCCTTCTCTTGGCTTGGTCAACCTTCAGTTTTGACTCGGACGGCTATGTCCTATCGGATAGGTGGGTCTCATGGTCTTCATTTGTCATAATTCCTCCCTTATGGATTGTTAGATATCCTCGGGATCCACGCCAACATATTATTGATGTGCATATTTTAGTTCTCTGTTACTCTTACTTCTTGAAAGCAACACTCTGATAAAAATAAAAGAATTAAATACAAAAAGTAGATGTCATTTATTTCTTAATTAGTTTTTCAATAATTAAATATTCTGGATTTTCGTGCCTTTGGTTATTATAAATAGGTTGTGACGAGAGTCTTTGACATTCCACATTTTCTCTATATCTCTCGTCTAATTTTATAGGCTTCCAAGCACTTTCTTAGACGATGTCTCAAATCCTCAAGATGAACTCCCGAGCAACGAAATGCATCTTGCCGCCATTGGAAAGCCAAAGAGGTGGCACTGTCCCAAAAGAGAGAAGAAGGAAGAAGAAGAAAGTTGTTGCCACAAAGAGGAAATCATACAAGCCGTTGGATCAAGCTGGATCATTTGACTCATTTCTTGGTCCTCAATGAAAGAAGAATAGGGCATATGACGGAAGTAGATTGGGTGGCTCAAGTGATGGTCCGAATGTTCAACCTTTAGTAGCAGCTTGAGAACTCTCGGCTAAATAGACCACACATGAAGCTGCTAGTGCTCTGGCGCTGCCCGGGGAACAAGAGATCACCTATGCACTAGTGTTACCTAGTGAGAGCGAGTCGATTACGGGGTCTGAGTTGGCTTGACTCTTTAGTATGTGGAGCTTTGGTCATACTTGATAAGTTTTGATTTTTTCTCTGTCTCTTTTACTGTACATTATTTTTTGGTGCAACTAATCCGAGCAACGTTGGAAATGACTCACCTCAGGCACACATTTAGATAGCCCTCGTGAAGTCAACATAGAAGAAACTAATGGACATCAGATGTCTCCCATATCGTTAGTCTAACACTTAGAGGAGATCAAGAATTCCTTTGTTTGGTTAACATGTGATGCGGTGTTTTTGAATTTCAATATATTTTCTTATAGAAACCAGAATACAAACTCAAGTATACGTATCACACAAGTAATACAGGGTTCTAATGGAGTCATGATTATCGATCCCATGGGGCAAGTGTAAATTTATGATAGTAGCACTAAAACACAATGTTCAAATGTATAAAACTTACAAGTGAAAAGCACAAGTTGACAATTTTTAATTATGCTAATAGAACTAAGTTTACCAAACTACTATCTAAACTTCAAAGTAAATTTTCTAATTCTAAATAAAACTTAACTATTTTATAACAAAAGGTTCAAATTTGAGAAAATATTCTTCCCTTGCAATGGGTTTATGGTTAATGAAAGATATTAGATTGTTAGAAATTGTATTGTGTGACCTCCGGCTGCAAATATAAGAATTCAGCCTAGGGGGAGAGTAGGGTAAAAATAGAAGGATGTATATAATTGTTAAGCTTAATAAAGTTATATATGTTTTTCAAAGTAAAGTAGCAATTGTACTCCCTCCCCTTTAATCAACGCAAGTATACGTATCACTCAAGTAATAAAGGGCTCTTTTGGAGTCCTAGATATCGATCCCACAGGGAAGTTAGAGATTTAAGGACTAATTTTTTAGTAAAGTTGATTACTAATCTAATTTAGTATAGTATACGAAAAATGAAGAATGCTTAAACTTAAAACTAATACTTAAAAGAAAAAATATATAAGTCAATTTAGAAAAGTATCTTTCTCCTTGTTAAGAGGATTGAGTGAATGAATAATTAATTGAGTTTAGAATTATATTGTGCCAAATAGGAGCATTCACTATTCTTTACCCTTTAGTCCAAGTGCGAAAGAACATTGACTAATGCTTATGTTTAGTTGCGAATACGTGGCTAGATTTGGGAGGATACTGGTTGCCACTTCGAGCTCCCACGTTCCCTTCACTCGAGGGCTAACATCTACACTTCGACTCCCAAACAATAGTACCGAATTGAAGATTTTAGTCTGTCACACTAAAATATTCAATTCTTCGCCCGATAATTAATATTTCCCTATTTATTTGCACCCTCCTTTCAAGGCTTTTGAATTCCCTGAATCTTGGATGTAATCTTTACTATAGTTGATAATTCAACATATGTTAATAATTCAATTGGCCAAATTGAAAGTAAATTAAGATATAAGTAAAAGATTATCACAATCTCTATTTAATATTATTAGGCACAACTCTTTTAATTCTTCATTTCACAAAACCTCAACAATAAGGAGAAAGACAAATGAAACTACTCAGAATGCATGAGAATAATAACACAGATGTTGGATTTCATTTAAAGTTATAAAACAATAAATAAATATAATTATCTCAATTCTTCTCCCCAAGCAAATTCCTCAAGTTCCTCTGACTCTTCTTTTTTGTACAACACACTTATAACTCACCAAGACACTAAACACTAACTCTTACTACAAAAGGAAGCACTAATTTGACACCAACTGACACACCATAACACACAAAATCGTCTCTATTTATAAAAGGAGTCATATTTCCAAAAGTTGCTTAAGCATCTCTTCAAAATGCGTCTAGATTCATCGAATTTGGCTTGAATCAACTGTCTCGCCGTCGGCGAGATCGATCTTGCCATCAGCGGGCTTCTAGAAGCAAGGCTAACCGTTCAGGCTCGATCTCACCGTCGGCGGGCTCGATCTCGCCTTCGGCGGGCTCTATTATAATATATTTCAAACTTTCGAGAAAATCTCGCCATCGGCGGCTAAAATCTCACCGTCGGCGGGACAGATCAATTTTCATCAATTTTTGTCCTTTTTACTCCAGATTCGCGTCTTTTTGCTCTTTTTGCTCTCAGCACCTATAAATCTTCATTCCTGCAATAAAACACAGAAAATACCTTTCTTTAAAGTGTAATTTCATATGAAATTGGTATAAATTTCGCAATATATTTTCTTGTTCTCAAAATCCCCCAAACTTAACTATTACTTATCCTCAAGTAATTTAGATACTACATAAAAGTAATGATTATTTGTAGTAAAGTTTTAATTCAGAATTACTATGAATTTAATTTAAATAAGTATTATAGTAAAGTTTTCTAAAAATATTTTAAAATAATTAAATTAATTTTGTAGAGAGAAGATTAGTTAGTCATCAAGTTTAAGATTTCTGGTTTTCCATTTATTTCAAGAATGACTATATTTTTCAATATTAAATTACTTAAGATATTCAGATGATAGGAATTTCATGAAAGCACTACTTAGTAAAATACTAATCCACATATATAAGTTCAGAAATGTAACTGAAGTTTACTCTTTAGGTTGATACAAATGAAGCCAATTTTTGATAAGACAACTCCTCAAGCTTCTCCTCACTTATATATATATATATATATATATATTCTTTTCTTCCTGGATTGATTTTTAATCCCTTTTTTTCTTTTCTTTTTCAAGTGAGGATCACTATTTTTGGTTAGCCTGTTAATAATTTTGAACTTCATTTTCCTCTTCTTAAATTTGAAACTTGAAACATTTACTTCCCTTATATGTATTTCAAAGTTTTTACTTCATTGAGTTTCAATCTTTTCTTTCTCAACTAAATACCTAAGAATTTTATATTTGAAAATATAGTTTTCCTTACTTTAAATAGTTAACTATATTCTTATTCTCTTATACTAAATATCTTAATCTACAAAATTAGTTAATCTTTAAAAGTATTTCTTTTAACTTTCTATAATAATAAAATAAATTAATTCTAGTTTACTGAATTAAAATTACCACATAAAATCATTCTAAAATAATTTTAGAAAATATAAATTGAGAACAATTTAATAATTAAATTTGTATTTTTCCCTCCCCCAAACTTAAATTTTTCTATCTATCTATATAGGGTGAAAAGAAAACAAACTATAAATTTTAAATCATACATTTGTGGTTTAGGTATTTTTTTCTTTTTGAAGTTCTGCAGGTTCTATCCATTACTTAATTAACCTGTACTATTAATAACTTTCTACACACATAATATTAAAAGAAATAGCTGGGTAAAGAAGTTTTGAAATAAGTACAAAATACTATCACAACTTATATTTAATTTAATGCTAAACACACAATTAACTATTTCAGTTTAAGGTCACAATAACAGTCTGAAATATTAAAATTTACAAACTATATAACTTAACTTATATAACCATTTTAAAAATGTCTTACACAACATAACAAACCAAGTTCACAAACTAAACATCAATATTGAATTTAAGAAAACAAACAAACAATCACATAACATAAATATCTAATCAGAGAATCTAATCACCAATATTAAAATCCCAAGCAAAATCTTCATCTCCTTGTTCAGTGATCTATAAAAAAATACCTATTTCTTTATGTCTTAATTCTTATTAATTTCTAAGGATATTATGCTTTAATGAAAGGTATTTTTTGTGTTTTTGGATGTAGGTAATGTAAAAAGGTCTAAGAAGGAAAAAGGAGCAAAAAAGAGCAAAAATGGAGCAAAATACCAAAAGTGTAAAAAAATATGGCACTGACGCTAGGCGCGGAAGCGGCGCCTAAGCGCCAGACTCGATATGAAAACTGTCAAGTTTTTGACAACGTTTGATCAGTTATTTTGACGGAGTGAACGGTTATTGGACATTCTATAAGACTGGCAGTTGTTCCTTGATAATAGGACATGTGATGCATTTGGACGCTCCAAAACGGTTTTAATCGCGAAGAGGTGCGAGCCAAAGTGAAGAGGTGTGAAGAACTTGACGTGGTGTCCGGCGCCTAGGCGCCAGATTCCTGCGCCTAGGCGCCAGATTCCTGCGCTTAGGCGCCAGACCGAGCTTCTAGAAGATTCACTGAATGTGGACATGTTTTGAAGAGGTGCCTCAAGGCAACTCTTGAAGCCTATAAATAGAGGTCAATTTCTTCAGAAAATGTGCCCCTCCCATTGTAGCCCTTTCTCTTATCTACTTTAGGATCCTCATCCTTAGAGAAAATTAGAGAGAGAAATTTAGGGCCACTTTTGTTTAGTTTAGTGAGTTTATTTTCAAGTTATTGCATCTGGAGTTCATTACACTGTGGAGTCAGTAGGAATCGAAGATACGTAGAAGAAATATTTGAGATAAGTATATTTTTACATTTGATTCAAAGTTTAATTATCATGTTTTGTTATTTATTTTCAATGTGTTACGAGTAGTTAGTTACTTTCTTACTTCAATTATGAAGAGATAGATAAGTTAATATAAAGATTCGATGGAGAATTAAAAATCAAAATAATTTCAAAACATTGTGATGACATTAATACCTGATCTTACTTTACTTTTTAAATTGGCCATTTGAATTGTTAAAACCTGTTGAAGAGTTTTGAAACCTTGATGGAGAAGAACTCTTAACTTGTAAATGGTACATGAATCCTTGGGTAGTCGAAGGCCATGAGCGGGCTATTCATGGTGAAGTGCAAATAAATAGGAAGATAATATTTAAAGGGCGTAGAATTGATAAGTTTTTAGAGTGACAGACTAAATTCTTATAATTTGATTTATAGACTAGGAAATTGTCACTAGTAGGGCCGACCATAGCCACCCTTGGACATCTAGAAGTGTGAGCCTAGATTAACCCATTCTACTAACAATACATTCAGACCTATTCTGTAAATTAGCCAATGATCTTTGCGCCTGGATCAAAGGGTTAGGAATGCTTCTATTTGGCACAATACCATAAATCAAACTCTCCAACGAATATTAAATTATCTTAGAAATCTTAGATTAATTGAAGGAAATAAAGTTGTTTATTTTACATAGAATTTATAAAATCATCATCTTATCATTGTTTTCTTTATTTGCATCTAGTAAATTAAATAGTAATTTATAATCAAATTAAAAGATAAAATAAAAATATTTTTACTATTTTATTTCGCTTCCACTTCATAGAAAATTTATTTCTATAAATCTTCCCTGTGGGATCGATACTGGGGTCTTTGTTTAAAAATCCTATATTACTTGAAACGATACGTATACTTGCGTAGTACCCCTAGTGTGTAAAAATATTTTCTAAATTATATTGATTTTATACACTAGCCGCTATTTATAAATTAAGTCAAAGCTTTTGGCTATCTTTTGGAAGCAAATATTACTACGTTATTTGCGGGTTAGGTCAAGTTTTTGGCGCCGTTGTCAGGATCGAAAAGGAAGTAAAGAAGAAAGAAATGAAATAGTTAAATTTTATATTTATTGTTTTTTTTTTATGCGAAGATTTGGTTCTGAAGGATTAATACCTATAGATTCTAAATTGGAGAGAACAATTAGAAAAATTAAAAAGGGAAAAAAAATTCAAAAATTTCAAGAAATGGCTATTTTACAAAATCCAATTGAACTTAATGATCAAAATATTTATAAACCATTAAGGGATTATGCTAACCCTACAGTTGATGAACTTCATAGTAATATTCAAATACCCACTATAGATGCTAATTCTTTTGAACTTAAACCGTCTATACTTCAAATGGTGCAAAACAATCAATTTGGTGGATCACCAAATGAGGATCCAAATTTACATCTTGTTAGTTTTTTAGAACTTTGTGCTACCTTTAAATATAACAATGTTTCGATGATGCTTATTAGACTTAGAATCTTTCCTTTTTCTTTAAGAGATAAAGCAAAGATGTGGTTAAACTCATTAGTGACTGGTTCTATTAAAACATGGGCTGAAATGACACAACAATTCCTTGCTAAATATTTTTCTCCTTCTAAAACTGCTAAATTAAGAAATGATATTATTTCATTCAGTCAATTTGACGGGGAGACAATATATGAAACTTGGGAAAGATTTAAAGAACTATTAAGAAAATGTCCTCATCATGCTTTACCTGATTGGTTAATTATTCAAACATTTTATAATGAATTAATTGGATCTTTAAAATCAATTATTGATGCTGCTGCTGTAGGTTCTTTAATGTCTAAATCATTTGAAGAAGCTTAAACTTTAATTGAAGAAATGGCTAATAATAATTTTCAATGGCCTTCCGAAAGGATTAACCCTAAAAGATGGCCGGTATTCAAGATAATGAAGCCTTTTCTATCTTAGCTTCACAAGTTGCGGCAATGTCTAAGAAATTAGATAATTTTGCAATTAATATTTCGCATAATAATTCTGCTAATATTGAAGATTCTCAAACTATTGAAACTTTACAAGCTATTGCAAGTAAAAATAATCCTTATTCAAATTATTATAATCCTTGGTGGAAAAATCATCCTAATTTTAACTGGAATAATTCACAACAAAAATGTGGTAATAATCAATCTCATCCCACTGGAAATTGGAATAATCAAGTTAATTCAAATTATAATCCTCCTGGATTTAATAATCAACAGAAAAAGTTATCAATAGAAGAATTAATTATGCAAATGAATAATCAATTACAAAATCGAAATACTGCTTATTCGTAATATTGAAAATCAAATGGGGCAAATTGCTACTTTAATTGATAACTGACACTGTAGGAACACTTCCTAGTAATGTTGAAATCAATCCAAAGGAAACTGGAAAAGAACATGAACAAGTTAAAGTCCGTGCTAACTTAGAAGTGGAAATGAATTAAAAGAAAAAAAATTGCAGAATGAAATTGAAAAAGAGATTGAGGTTGAAGAGATTGAAAAACCTAAAGAAACTCTTTCTCCTAGTCAAGATCAGACTGTTATACCTGTTAATGTGGAAGTTGAAAAACCACCACCACCTTTTCCTCAAAGACTTAAACGGCAGAAACTTGATCATCGATTTTCTAAGTTCTTTAAAATTTTTAAGAAACTTACTTATTAACATACCTTTTGCTGAAGCTTTGGAACAAATGCCAACTTACGCAAAATTTATGAAGGATATTTTAAGCAAAAAATGAAAATTTGAAGCTTTTGAAACTGTTGCATTAAGTGAAGAATGCAGTGCAATAATTCAAAAGAAATTACCTGAAAAGCTTAAGGATCCTGGAAGTTTCACTATACCCTGTGCTATTGGAGAAAAATTTTGCGGAAAAGCTTTATGTGATTTAGGAGCAAGTATTAATCTCATGCCATTTTCTATCTTTTGAAGATTGGATTTAGGAGATATTACTCCCACCACTGTAACTCTTCAGTTAGCTGATAGATCTATCACTTATCTTAAAGGAGTTATAGAGGATGTCCTTGTTAAAGTGGATAAATTTATCTTCCCTGTAGATTTCATAGTACTTGACATGGAAGAAGATAAAGAGATACCTATTATTTTAGGAAGACCTTTTCTAGCTACGGACGAGCTATGATTGATGTGCAAAAGGAGAATTAACCATGAGAGTCAATGATCAATAAATTAAATTCATTGTTCTTAAATCAATGAAGTACCCTGATAAAGAGAAATGTTATCGAATGGATATAATTGATTATTTAATTGAAAAACATTATCAAGAAAAATGTAAAGTTATTTATGAAGAAAAATTTAAATTTTTAACTGATGAAGAAGAAGTAGTAGAAGAAGAAGAGACTCATTTTATTAAAGATAATTGGGAAACTTTAGACATAACTCAAAATGATATACTTTTACCCTCAACTAAAAAAACACTTGAACTGGAATTAAAAATGTTACCTTCACATTTAAAATATGCGTTTCTTAGAAATTCGTTAACTTTACCTGTTATTATTTCTTCTGAACTGAGTAAAGATCAAGAAGAAAAAATACTAGGTGTGTTAAAGAATTATAAGAAAGCTTCTGGTTGGACTATTGCTGATATAAGAGGAATAAGCCCTTCCATTTGCATGCATAGAATTTTAATGGAAGAAAATTTTAAACCTACTATAGAATTGCAAATAAGATTAAATCCTATCATGAAAGAGGTTGTTAAAAAAGAAATTATTAAGTGGTTAGATGCTGGTAATATTTATCCTATTTCGGATAGTCAATGGGTAAGTCCTATTCATTGTGTTCCAAAGAAAGGAGGTGTAACTGTCATTGTTAATGATAAAAATGAACTTATTCCTACAAGACAAGTTACTGGATGGTGAATTTGTATTGACTATAGGAAATTAAATAAAGCCACTAGAAAAGATCATTTTCCTTTACCTTTCTTGGATCAAATGCTCGATAAATTAGCAGGACACTCATATTTCTATTTTCTGGATAGATATTCTGGTTATCATCAATTACTTATTGCTCTTGAGGACCAAGAAAAGACAACATTTACAAGTCCTTATGGAACATTTGCTTTTAAAAGAATGCCTTTTAGTTTATGTAATGCACCTGCAACTTTTTAAAGATGTATGATGTCAATTTTTTGTGATTTGATTGACAAAGGAATTGAAATATTCATGGACGATTTTTCAGTCATTGGAACTTCTTTTGAATCTTGTTTGGAAAACATAGCCAAAGTTTTGAAAGATGCGAAGAAACAAATTTAGTTCTTAACTGGGAAAAATGTCAATTCATGGTCACAGAAGGCATTGTACTTGGTCACAAAGTATCACGAAAAGGGATGGAAGTAGATCAAGCAAAAATGAAAATTATTGCTGAATTGCAACCACCTACTACTGTTACTGATGTGAGAAGGTTTCTAGGTCATGCTGGATTTTATAGAAGATATATAAATGATTTTTCTAAAATTGCTAAACCTCTTTGTCATTGATTAGAAAAAGATGCACAATTTGAATTTAATGAAGAATGTATTAATGCTTTTAATATTCTAAAAGAAAAATTAATAACTGCACCTATTATTGTTGCACACTGATCGGAATAAATCTTTTGAATTAGTGTGTGATGCAAGTGATTTTGCAATTGGAGCTCTATTAGGACAAAAATATTAGAAAGTTTTCAAAGTTGTATATTATGCTAGTAAAACTCTCACTGAAACACAAAGAAATTACACTACCACTGAGAAAGAGCTTCTAGCTATAGTATATGCCTTTGATAAATTTAGACCTTATCTTCTTGGTACTAAATGCATAGTTCATACTGATCATTGTGCTATTAAATATCTAATATCTAAGAATGATTCTAAACCTAGACTTATAAGATGGGTTTTACTTCTACAAGAATTTGATTTTCAAATAGTAGATAGAAAAGGAACTCGAAAACCAAATTGCTTGATCATTTGTCTAGAATTAAAAATGATATTATTTCGGAAGAAAATATAAATGAGAAATTCCTTGATGAATCTTTATATGTTATTCAAAGATACAAAACACCGTGGTATGCTGATATTGTTAATTATTTAGTTAGCAATATTTTGCCTTATGACTTGGATAACAAATTTATTAAGAAATTTAAATATGACGCTAAATCTTATATTTGGGAAGAACCTCATTTATTTAAAATTGGTAAAGATTCTATGATTCGAAGATGTGTACCTTATGAGGAAACTTTTGCTATTATTCAAAAATGTCATGATTCTGATTTTGGAGGACACTTTGGCATAGACAAAAATGCATTTAAAATTTTAAATTCTGGATTTTATTGGCCTACCTTATTTAAAGATGTGAGACAATATGTGAAAACATGTGATCGATGTCAAAGGATGGGAAATATATCTAGGAAAGATGAAATGCCTTTAAACTATATATTGGAAGTTGAAATTTTTGATATATGAGGATTAGACTTTATGGGACCATTTGTTCCATCATCTGGAAAAATTTATATTTTATTAGTAGTTGATTATGTTTCAAAGTGGATTGAAGCTATTGCTTTACCAAACAATGACTCCAAAAGTGTTTCAAATTTTTTAAAGAAAATGATATTTTCAAGATTTGGAATGCCTAAGATAATTATCATTGATGGTGGAAGTCATTTCAGGAATATAAGAATTCAATAATTACTACAAAAATATGGAATCAAACATAGAATTGCAATCGCTTATCACCCTCAAACTAGTGGAATGGTCGAAGTATCAAACAGAGAAATTAAAAGAATTTTAGAAAAGACCGTTAATCCTAAAAGAACTGATTGGGTTGATAGACTTGATTCTGCATTATGGGCTTATAGAACGACTTATAAGACACCAATCGGAATGTCACCTTACCGGTTAATTTATGGTAAACATTGTCACTTACCCGTATAACTTTAACATAAAGCTTATCGGGCGATAAAGGAGTTTAATTTTAATTTGAATAAGGCAGGTGAAAAACAATTATTGCAACTAAATGAGATGGAAGAAATTAGAAATGAATCGTATGAAAATGCAAGAATTTATAAAGAGAAAATGAAGATGTTGCATGATGAGAAAATTTCAGGAAAAATTTTTGAGCCTGGACAAAAAGTATTACTGTTTAATTCTCATTTAAGGCTTTTTCCTGGAAAATTAAGATCTAAATGGATTGGACCTTATTTAGTTGAGAAAGTATACTATTATGGAGCTATGGATATTAAAGATCCCAAAACTGGAAAATTTTTTAAAGTAAATAGATTAAGATTGAAGCCTTATTTGGGAGATATTAAGAAGATTTATAAAGAGGCTTATGAATTGAGTCAACCTGATTAAAGATTTACTTAAGTCGGGCTGACGACGTTAAACCAAGCTCTTTGTGGGAGGCAACCCATAATTATCTTGTGTTTTTGTATTTTGATGAAAGGTTATGCCTCGATCTTGATTATTCTGCAGGTGGAGTAGGTTGGTAATGACTGTAACGGGGGCACTCAGGAAATAAAACATCAAGCTCTCCTCTCCTATAACGATTCTCAGCATCATAATAAGCTATCTCAAACTCTGAATGTCTCTAGAGATACTCGCTGTCATAATTGTGCCTTCGCTCTAATCCTCCAATTCTCTGATCAATATGCTCTAATTTTTCCTCAATCTTTTCAAAACTCTTCCGCTGCAGGGTCATTTCATTCATCGAATCATGAAGGGTAGGAGAACTATAAGTAGGAGGATCATAATTGGTGGAGGGAATATCCCTACTAATTGAAGGTACATAACTCCTAGTTCCAGATCTCCATCCTTCATGGGATTCATAAGTCTTTATATTAGCATGGGTAATGGGTTTCATAGGCTCCACCCATTTCTCATCATCTCTTGCCTCTACCCCAGATAATTGGCAGAGTGCATAAATTAGACCAGGATGCCCTAGTCCTCCTCCACTCTCACTTCTTGCAGTGGCTAATACATTCTTGTAAATAATACTCCCCACATTAGTACTTCTTTGGTTATGAATACAGAAATTCAGAACTGCTCTATCTCTTGTTACTTCACTATTGTGATAGGTAGGTAACAAGGTAGAACAAATAAAATAATGCCAAGCTTTAGATATTGCATTTAGTATAGAAAGAGGGAAGTTTACCCGTTCACGCTGCTTGATTTCCAAACCCCTTTCTCATCAGTGAGAAAGTTGATTACTTCTTCCAGCGGTCCTTCCATTGCTCCAAAAGTATCATACTCGCTGGTGTGTAGGTCACGTACTTCGTAGAACGAATTGATTCTTGCAACATTGAAATCGACTAAAAATCCTCTAACCTTTATTGGTGCATCTTCTATTTCAGTTAGGTTGGCATAAAATTCCTTCGCTACTTCCACTGCAGCTCTATTTGTTGTATAACAGAAATTTTCCCATCTCCTCTCTTTTATGGTTCATTCCACTTCTCCTCCTGGATTCTTAAATACTCGATCTTGTATGCACTTCCTTGCTTGGATATTGTGGAAGTATCTTGATTGCGCTCGAGCGCTTACAAATCGTGTTTCGTCATAATCCATTCGCCTCTTTTGTCGCGAAGCCATTTTTTCGATCTATCAAATTTACAAAAATCTCAACTAATCTCTAAAATATTACTAAAATGGCTACTAAAGATGACTCAAATCACTCTAAATCAATTTCCATGAACTTTTTACAAATCTTTTCTCCACATTTTAAAATTTTCCAAAATTCCTCAATGTGGAAGAAATTCATGGTGAAAATCAAAAAATTTTATATAGGAGGCAAGCTCTTACTAAGGGAAGACGAAATCCGGTGTCAAAATGTGTTGAAATTGCTCCAAATCTACGATCTATCAAGCCCTAGGTCGGTTTTTCGAAGTTTTGAGGAAGGGGATGATGAATAGTGACAGTTGACAGGTCAAAATATAGTGTTTTACAGAATCTCACTGTCGAAGAGAAATTTCTCGCCGCCGGCGAGCTAATTAATTCAAAGAGGTCAAATGTTTCGGGAAAATCTCGCCGTCGGCGAGATCGATCTCACTGTCGGCGAGGTTTTCGAATTTTTAATATTTTTAAGATTTATAATATTTTCAATTCATTTTAAGCCTTGTTTTATGTCCGGTCACTTTAGAATATACTTCATCATGATTAGATACTATTTTAACACATAAATTTACACAACACAAACATTATAACTTATATATATGAAATCCAGGTGTTTACAAATTTTACACACACTACATTATTAACAAAATGCATCGAAAAATCTTAACACACACACAATTCAGCGTCACAATCCACACTACAATACTCAAAACGTTGAGACGAAGCAAATAACACTCAATCATATCTAGACTGAGATTAACTATATAAAGTGCAAATAAAAACTAAATTCAAGCAATCACACACAAATAAGTATGAATGAATATCTTCTACTCATCAAGATCTGAACTTAATTCTTCTCTGATATTTATGATAGAACGTAAATGCACGAACAGATTATAGAAATGCCTGAAAGGGAATTCTTCGGTAGAAACTTCTTCAATCCATCCCTTCCTTCTGAAAAGTTGTATAAAACTAGCTTCCAGATGTCCTGAATGATCAAAGTGCTCTTTCATTCTCCAGTCAATGTGATCAAATAAATCAGAGATATTGTCAATGGAATTCATCACATTTTGTATTTCATTCTCCAATCCTTTAAGTTTCCGTAAGATCATGTTCGTTCTATCAGTCAAGGGCTTGATTGAAGGATTGTTTTGAGATGCTTGGTCCGTAATAATGGCTGTCTCATTATTGTTATCCAAAGTAGGAAACATATCAGTCGGATCTAATGGTTTCCAAGTCAATAGTACTTTTTCCCAAGCTTCGTAGGAAACTTGGTATTGACGACATAATGCAAAAATTGTTGAAGGATGCCCGAGCCCGCGAACAGATCCATGGACAATTAGGCCTAAGGTAGACTTCACAATAATAGTTCCAACTTTGATGGGTAATCCAGTTTGAATACAATAATTTAAAATCGCACATTCCTTAGAGACTTTATTTACCCTCATAGTGGGTAATAATTTTGAGGAAATAAAGAAGTGCCAGTGCTTAGGGACGGGGTTAAGAAGTGATGCAGAAAAACTAACGTACCCGCCTTCTCGCATTTCCCAATCTTCTGGTTCATCATTTAAATATCAGTAAATCTCATTCACATTGTATCTTGTAGGGGCGAAATTTGAATAGTGGCAAACAAGTGTATTCTCATCAGTTAAATATCGGTAAATCTCATTCACATTGTATCTTGCAGGGACGAAATTTAAATAGTGGCCAATAGGTGTATTCTCAATTGAATACAACTCATTAATTCTTAAAGGAGTGAAAGTTACCCATCTGCCTCGTACAAATACGCTTCCATTGTTGATTCCATTGTTGACCTCATTTTTGATGAGGTCTTCTCTCTTCTCTCTCTTCCTAGTACTTAGGATCTAGCCATAGGTTTTCCCTTTGACTATCCTAGAGGATTAGAGATGGCACCCACCATTTAGAAATTCAAACACCTCTTAACTCCCTTTAAACCCCACATGCCTGATTGTAAACCCGTAAGCCACTTGGAGGGTTAAGATCAAATGTGGAGGTTTAAAGGATGAGTTCCCTATAGGACTCTTTGGTCTTAGGACTACCCTGGGTGGCCTGGTCTGGTGAGGGTTGACCTGCACACATTACACTTTAACACACATTCCAAATCCTAAAACCATTCATAACTAGCTTGACTTCCTGACTCATGTAGGTAATCCATATGGATGGTCCTCAACCCCAAAGCCCTTGGCTAAGAGGGTTAGGAACAACATATTGAATGCCTAAAATGAGTCCTCCCATGGCTCTTGTGAGCTTGATATGGCTTCATGGCTCAATTAAAATGATCAAATTTCACTTACATTTGATCAATCTTCATTTTTCAAAATTTCAATTTTTGACCCCGGGGGCCCTACACTCGTTAAATCTACCAAATGCCCTTGAAACTACCCAAAATTTGCAAAATCACCTAAATTACCCAAAATTCCTCAAAACTAATCCTAAACATTTCCCACCATTTAAATTGATCATCCATGGCCAAATATACCAAAAATTCCAAAAATACCCCCCCAATACCCTCCAAATACCTAAAATACCCTTTTAACCCAAAAATTCCCAATAAATTCCAGAAAATCCCAAATATTTCCAATTTCATTTTGTTCAACTACACCATAAGCCAATTTTGTCAATTTAGCCCACTTTTACCAAAACCCCCAATTTGACCCATTTTTAATCCAAGTAAACGCAATGTCAAACCAAATCAACCCAATTGATCCTAATGTTGATCCAATTTAGTATTGAAATTCAATTCAATATCCCCAATATCAATCTAGACCAAATCCAAGTCCAATTTGATTGACATTTGAATCCAATTTCAATTTGAAGCTTAAAACCCAATTTTGGCCCATAACCTAAACTTAACCCGAACTACCCAACTCAACCCCAACTAGCCCCAAACCTTTTATAAAACTTCCCTAACATCCCCACAAACAAAACACTAACTTGATTTGCCCCAAATTTGAACCTAAACTCAACCCAAACCTAACCCAAACCAAAAATCCCCAATTTTGGCCTAAACCCACCATGAACCCAAATGGGCCCAAATCCCAAAATCAAAGCCCAACCAAAGTTGAAAACTCTTTGTAACACTCCCATAAACATTTCTCAACATTAAGTTTACATCAAATCTAAAATTAGCCCAACCTTAGCCCAAGTTAGCTCAATTTGACCCACTTTGGCCCCTTTACCAAAAACGTCCCAAATCAAACCCAATTCAACTCCAAATCACCTCAAATTTGTTTCAAATCACTCATAACACATCCCTAAACTAAACCCAACATTTGTTTGGCCCAATCCTTCACAAAATTTCCATCCACCAATTTGTTTTCAAACCTAAAGGCCCACTTTCTTAAACCATTCTAAAAGCCCATTTTCACCAAATCCAAAAGCCCAAAAAATCCATTCCCAAGCCCACATGAAACCTTTTCTTCATCATTCCTTTGATAATACTATTTGACCAAAGTCTTAAATCATCATGAAATCAACCCATTTGTAGCATCATGACAAATCCCATCAAAAGAATCCAAAGTTTTCAAAATTCCAACTAACCCACTTTCATGTAAATGAGCCAAGCCATGGAGCCATGCCCAAGTCATAAGTAAGCCATGAGGAGCCATATAATTGTCATCACTCCCTAAATGGAAAAAGGAGGAGATCCTTTAAGCACTCCCTAAAAATCATTAACCCATTACATGATTCCCCTTAACCTAAATTTAATCCAAATAATCCTTGATGGGGACTTCACCACACATGCGAGGCCGACCTAACCGATCCCCTTCGACCCAATTCGAGTCATGGGGGTGAACCTAACCCAAATCCATAGGTTGACTCATTTGGACCCAAAATCATCCCTCTCCCCAAGCCACTTAAATCCAATCCTTTACACATGTCCAAAGGCAATTGACTGCACCAAACCCCAGCCCTGACTCCCTTGAGTCAGATGGTGACCTGACTCTGGCCGACCAGCCACCAGGCCGCCGGAAAATGCCATGGTTGAGGAGCTTGGAATGAGCCAAATTTTTAATTCTTACCTGCTGTGCTGCCCCACTCCAATTGGCCACCGCAGCTCTTCATCTCCTCCCCAGTGACTGATCCCGCCCATCAATCGCCCCCGGAAGCCCTGGCCATGGCTATTTAAACCAGCTACCCCCTCTCGGCCAAAAGGTTGGCTGAAATCAACCTTCATAGAACTCCTCCAAACTCCTCACAGAGCTTCCCCTAGCCAATAGCAATCCATACCCACTGTTCTCCTGCCCTAAATCTCATTGATTGAGCTCAATTCTCAGGCCAGAACAGGACATCTCTCAAACCTCCACCAAAATCAAATTAAACTCACCCACACCTGTACAGGACCAAGAGAAGGAGTTCACCAGAGGAAAGCCCCTCTCCGTGCCACCCAATTGCTCTAGCCTCCAAAGTCCGAAATCGGGCTCGGTCACTTTCATACTTAGATCTTTCACCAGGGCCAGAGGCTTCATCCCAAGGCTCTTCCAGCTCCAACGAACGTGTCGAGCACATTCAGTTGAGGCCTCACCTCCTGAACCAAGGTATGGAGACTTCTTTTTAACCCGAGCTTCCAGCGATTCTCCATTTCGTTTGAGTTAATTTCATAGCATGTAAACCGTATTGATGTGTTCGTCTCTTCAAGATGAATCCATAGAGTATAAGAACACAAAAAACCATTGAGAAACGAGGGAGATATTAGGGTTTGAGTGTGGATGGTCACGGGTGCACACCAGTTGGAGACGACGACCAGCCGCCGTTGGATCGAGCGTGTATCGAATGGATGGTTCAGATTGCGTCGGACCAGGGAACAACACGTGAACCGTGGGCCGCGTGGCGCTGAGTCAAATGGCAGTGGCGAATGGGAGCGCACCGCGTGGAGCTTCGGAGACGCTAAGGTTGCCGTGGCGCTGAGTCGGATAAGTAGGAAAATATGAAATTTATGATTTAATTAAATGCCTTAAACTTAGAAAATCCATATCTTTGTGTAGAAAAATCACAAAAATAAAATAAAAATACCCTCTTGCTCAGTGAACAGAGGAGAATAATGTGAAAAAGAATTGAGTTAATTTGATGAGTATTTTATTTCTAATTAATTATTTACTCATTTCAGTATTTTAATTCTCCATTTGCATAGACAATTCACCATGACATGAGACCATAGAGCTTTTGAAGCCTCTGATCTTGGGAACATTCCTTGAATTTTTCAAGGTCAGAGGCTATCTCTATGGCAAGTTATGTATTTTTCAAGTTTATGTCACTATTTTTGGTATTTTAATCCCATTAATTAGCATATTGCTTAGAAAATTCTAGGAAAATTTGGGAAAGTTTCTTAGGACTAGAGGACCCTAAGATAATTATGTTTTGAGTTAATTCATTAAGAATAACCCTAATTGGCCTAATTACTCAAAACTAAACTTTAATTAATTAGGGTTAACCACACATCAAAAGAACTTGAAAATAATTCTCCACTGATCTTTAGGATTAGAGGGACCTCACATAAAAATTTGAAATCAATTGGAAATGTTTAACCCTACTAAATGGATTAATTAGGTCACATGAGTAAAATTAAACTTTAAAAATTCATAACTCCGAAAATACATTTTAAAAATTCACCAAATTAGTCTTGGGACTTCTCTGGTAATAGAGGAGTCTAAGAAAATTAAAATGGAATTTTCTAAAAATCTTCATTTTCACCTTATTTTAATATTTCAATAATTAAAAAATAATAAAAATCACAAAAATATTAAAAATCATGAGAATGTCACATTTTAACTCTTAATCACTTAGGAACAAACTAAATATTTTTCCCAAGTTTCTAGGAAAAGATATTGAATTTTAAAAGCCCTAAAACAATTTTTGAATTAAAAAACGAATTTTCCAACATTTTCACTAAATTAACTCTAATAAATCAAAGAAAAATCAGAAAATTATAAAATTTAATACTTTAGACTCCTTGAGGTCAGAGAGATTTAAGAAAAATATAAAATCCATTTTCCAACTTTAATTTTATTTTATAATTGATTAATACTCCAAAAATTAAAATAATTATAATAAACAAAATATAATTCAAAAAATCACCAAAATTGTTTCAAGTGGTCCTCTAGTCATTAGGAACATCCCATAATTTTCTTAAGGACAGAAACCTTACCGTGGTCATGTTGTTGAATTTCCATTGAAAATCCCTATTTTCTATTAAAATAAATATATAAATTAAATTAAAAACAGAAAAATCACATTTTCTCCTCCAATGTCTTAATTGACATGTGAGTGATGTGAAATAAAAAATTTCAAGCTCATTTGAGCTCAATTTGATAAGTTATGAAAAAATTAAGCTTAAAAAGGCATATTAATAATTAAGAATTTTAACCTCTAATTAAAAATTTTGGTTTAATCAAAATGGGAGGGTCAAATATTTGATCTTAATTCTTTCTTAGATGATTGAAACTTTGGAAAATAAAAGGGTAGGAACTCATTGATCACTTTTAATAAATCAAAAAAAATGAAACCTTAATTAATTAAATAATTTGAATTTTGGAAAAATAATTAAAAATATTTGGATTATTAAAATGGGGATATAATTTAGAGAGACTATAATCACTTAAACTAAAATCCCCAAATGAGTCACTTTAATTATATTTAACTCTTAATTAAACTTAAGATGATAATTGAAATTAATAAATTAATAATAAAGAAAAGGTAACCCTTAATTAAATTAAAACTTAAAACATTAAATAACTTGATAATTAAATTGAAATAAATTTAAAACATAAAAAAAAATTAATTTCAAAAATCAGTTGAAAGAAAATTTTAAACAAACTTGAAACATCAAAATCAATTTCAAAAAAATAATTCTTAATTAAAAAATCAAGCCAATTAAAAGTTAATCTAGAATATTGCAATTAAATTAAAATTAAATCATTAAAGCCTAAATTAAATAATTTAAACTCCTCTTTCAATTCAAATAGTTTAATACACTTAAGAATAAAACAACTTGAACATTATTCCAAACTTAGATTTATTAAAATTTTATAACTAAATTAAATTATCTTAAAACATTAATTCTAATTTTAAATCGTTGAAATTCTTAATAAATTGATTTGCCCCTAAAGACTTTTATCATTATAACTCTTAAAAGGAGCATTAAGTGAGATGTCACTTCATTCATGGGATAATCAAATGTCCCGAGTTCACTGAGCAAGAGTTAAAACTTAACTAAAAATTTCTTGATAATTAATTCATCACTACAATAAAAATTCATTTAGACTCGAAATAATCTCAGAAGTATTGAAAAGATGTTTAGAACCCGTTCTAAGCACTTCCTTAATACAATGATGTATTTTAAGAAGAATAATTGAACTTAAATGTTCTTTGGTGAAGAAAATCATCCACAAAATATAAAGAACCTAGACGTCATAGGAACTGACCAGTAGTAGGATTAGGATCTTGGTAGACAACCAAAACCTTTCCCTTAGCTTTACCTAGGTACTTGTTGCAAATATTTAAATGTTCTAACATGTGTTTTAAGTGCAGCTTGGAATGACGAGAAGACCCTCCAGGTATGCTTTTACTTTATTATAATTTACTTTATTGCAACTTATTTACCTGCACTGCGCTTTACTTTTCTTGCATGATAAACAGGATTGTTGCATGAAAATTGAAACTTTTAGGATAGCTACAAAACTGAAACCAAAACTAAATTAAAAGTCAGACAAGATAAAATTCACTACCACAACATCTAAAATATAAAACAACTCAAAATTTAATCACAAACAGAACATCAAAACCACAACTTTAACTAAATTAAAACGTTTCGTTGAATGATCGGGAATACCTCAGATGATGAAACCCACGTGTTGCTAACGGGATTTCCTACGGTCTAAATGAAAGTGTGGAACTCATTCAGTTAAGTTTAGCAAATTCATCTGGACTAAATGAATTTGATGAAAATAACGGTGCCAGGATGACGGAACCATGGGATCTAAATCGGTTCTGTTTAATCAACTTTAAGATTTGTTTTAATTAAAACACTAAAGACATTTGGACTTTAAGATTTCTTTAAACCAAGACACTTTTCTCATCCCCCTGATTTTCACCTTCTAAAACTAAACTTCTGCAACAACAAGGAGCTTGGAGCACAGTGGGCAGCACGGCCATCATCGTCAGCAAAACTTGGATCGACATCAACAAAACCATTCTTGGAATTAAACAACCAAACCGTAGGAGTTCGAGGTAGTTTGCCTAGTGCAACATAAATTTTCAACTCTTTGTTAGGCATTTGCATAATCATGTTATGTAAATTAAGCCCTAACCAGTTGTAGGATTTTGAGGTAGTCGTTTGGTACGACATAAAGCCTCACATCTTCGAGGCTATTTGTATGATCATGTCGTACAAATATAAGTCCTAATTAATTAAAATTGGCAGGATGAAACATTTAATAACATCTTCTCAAATTAAAGCCAAACCATAGGATAGTTGGGAAGTCACCGAAGTTCACTTCGGGTTCGTGACATCCTCTATTTCTTTTCCATTGGACTCTTAAAATAACTGTTCCAAATTTGATCCATTCCCAATTGAAATTCCCAAAATCCAATTTTTAAAACCTTAAACTTTGAAATTCTTGAGAGCAAAATCACTGATCATTATCGAGAGTTTTGTTAAATGATTCCCGTCATTTAAGATGTAATTAACTATAGGGGCTTGCCCTTATAGGCAACTTTAAGAACCCAGGTAATATAAACCCTGCTTAATTCCTTTATATTAAGCAGGGGAACTTGTCAGCTTATAAAATTGGTTCGTAGACCTAACAAATGTCACAAATCTTCTAGTTTATTTAATCGAACCCCATCATCAAGCAGTGTGTCTATTCCTCGAGATTGATATATGGTTTGTGATGCGGTGCTCGTTTATATAAACTATTTGGGATGTGAGATTGGTTTTATTTCATATCTTAAAATTTTCAAACTTAAAATTATTTTAAAAATCAAATGCTACTTTCCAAATTATATATATATATATATATATATATATATATATATATATATATATATATATAAACTAAATTTAAAATCTAAAATTCACCGACAATTTCTGTAGGCGACCCCTTTTCAAAATACAACACACATAACCTAAAAATAAGCCATACAACTTCTGGCGACTCCGATAAGGACTGGTTCCTCTCTCCATTTTGATCAGATGGTTTTGCTTTCATAAATCGGTAGTGTATCCATGTCCCTAGTGGAGCAAACTACCATTCTTTCCGTTGGCATACCACGTTCTTTTCTATCTTGAACGGGTATAGCCAACTTCTCTCAGATTTAGGAGCCACTGTTTAGACACCCCTAAACAGAGAGGTTCTGAAATCTTTTTACCTCCTTTTTGAGGTGGGGTGGACCCCCAATAGGTGTTAGCTTAGGAGCGGTCCTTCGGGTTGAGAAGTCTTACGAGACTTTCTCTTCCTTTCAAATTTTGAATCGAGTCCTTTACCTTTTCTATACCTTTAATCATTTTGTTCCTAACAAACAAATCCTCTAATAAACAACCTTCTAATAAACGAATTCTCTTAAAAATCACAAATACATTAAGATAAACGAGAATGTGTTCGGACTCTTTCTTTTTCGTTCTAAGTTTTGTGACGAAAGGAAGCATAATTCGAGACTGACATTCGGAATCTACACTGCAGAAAATGACTGCACCAAAGTTAATTTTCTCCTTCACCAATGGAATGGACTTCGCCGTCTATAAGGATGAACTGCCCGACAATGGAATCATCCATTTTGGACAAGGATTCGACAATACAGATATTAAGTTTGCTGACGTCACCCTTCACACTAATGGACAAAGTGCCAGAAACCGAGGAGCCCGTAATTGAGTTCAACCTGAAGTCGACTCAAGAATTCCCTCCCCTGCAAAGGGTTCCAGCCGAAAGAAGTACTGCTATTCGTAGGAGGACTGTTGTCTCTACCCCCACCGGTCTAGTCATCTCTGCACCTACCCGCGCCTCGCCAACCGAAGGGGAAGGAAATCCAAGTCCGTGATGAGCCCGTCACCGTGGAGGGTACAAATTTTGCTACAATACCATCTCGTTTTCGAGATCGGGTCCGGCTCAAGAGTTGTACCCCTAACTCGGACTCAAAGGAGAAATAGAAGCGTAAAGATAGTCAGGATTGAGAAAGCCAAGGCCGCTAATGTTGCTTTCCTGGAAGAGATCCCTGAACTGCCTGAGTATACACCTCTGTTGGAAGGAAGTAGGTTTCACCCCCTCTCTGCTGCATCGGATGAAGAAGACGTCCAAAGGATTGCCGCTACATTACCCCGACCTACATACTATAGTAACTACAAAAGAAAAAGGGTTAATACTATGCCATTTACTCGGCTATAAGTTGTGATAGAAAATTTGGCAAAGAAAGAAAGATGCCCAGTGTCAGAAATCCTAAGAAGAATGGGACGAGTGCCGCCTAGATCCCGCCTCGGACCGCGAGTGGAGCTCCGTCACCGCTGTAGAGAAACCAAGGAAGAAAATGAGAGCTAGTTCACCCGTTATTGTATCGGGCCATCATATGAGGGAGGACACCACCTACCGAGCATATAGCCGACGGATCGTCCGGTCCTAGTGCCTTCGCCGCAAGAAGGATGGTGTGGCGACCTATTATTACCGAGCCGAGACCAACACAACGTGCCGAGAAGAAAGGCCTCGTCAAAGAGCCCGAATCGAAGGAAGTGCTACCGCAATAAAAGAAACTCCTGAAAAAGAAGTTCAACAGCCATCACACGACAACCGCGAGACCGTCTGGAAGAGACCCCTCGAGGATGCTATAGTAAGGACGGATATCCGACGGTTGGCGAAAGAAAGAGGAGAAAAGTTGGAAAATGAAGTTGATTCATCAGAGTTCATGGATGAGGAGTATGCCGAGATCAATATGGTTGAGACACGAGCATCATCAGCTTCGCAAGGTGCTCTGACAGCTGCGGAAAGAGATGAACCGGAAGTGATGAGAGCACAGCTTTGGGAAAGAGATGTCACAATTTCCCAGATGGCAAAGAGGATGGAAGAGATGGCTGCTGCTTTAGCCACTCTCCAGATTCAGGTACAACCTCAGAAAGAAACACCCCCAGAGATCATCCATATTGTAGATGGAGGAAAAGAGATCACATCCGTCAACGGAGATGAGCCACCAAAGAAGGATTCTACACAGAATATGATTCCCGAAAAGGACATTAAAAACATGGTAGAACAGCAGGTGCGAGAAGCCTTAGCACAATCTAAGAGCGAAGCATCTATTCATACGGGTATACCTTACCCCGAAGTGTTCAATGCAGTACAATACCCGAAAGGCTTCGTACCACCTTTATTTAAGACTTTTGATGGAACAGGAAACCTCCGACAGCATGTCACACATTTTTGTGCTAGTTGCTGCAATGCCGGTGGGAGTGACGCTTTACTCTTCCGTCAGTTCGTCAGCAGTTTGTTAGGGATCGCCTTCGACTGGTACGCAGAATTGCCAAATGGTTCAGTTAAGACCTTTGCAGAATTGGAAAACCTCTTTGTTAAGTGGTTTGCCGGGGCTTAGCACCACATCACCATCGGTGATCTAGTGGTGTAGCACCAGAAACCGAATAAGACTTTAGTGGATTACATACTTCGATGGAGGAACTTAAGCATGAAGTGTGAACCACAGCTTCAAGAACAACATGCAGTCGGCATCTTGCTTAAGAGTATCCATGGACCGATAGCACTTCTCCTTAAAGGATTTACAATCAAGACTTTTGAGAAGTTGCTTAGCAAGGTCGGGAGCTTGCAAGAAGAGGCAAAGCAGTTAAGTTTCGTGGACAAGAACGATAAGCAGAAGCCCGTAAAAACATTTGAAAAGAAATCTAGAATCATCGCGGCAGTAGATAAGGCCAAACAGCAGTTCAGATACAGCCAGAGTGGCCACAGCCTAGTTATCAACCACCGCAACAGACATACCAACAACCGCAACAGATCTATCAGCAACCTCAGCAGGGTTATCAACAGCCTCGACCGAGCTATCAGTCGCCTCAGCATTATGAACAATCGCCTCGTCCACAGCGTACCCTGAAAGATTTTCTGAATAAGGAATATCCATTCAAAACTGAAGCAGTAGCAAAGATGTTCCACAGTTTAATGAAAACACCAGATTTTCTGCTGCCAGAGCCCAAGAGGCCAGAAAAAGTCAACAAGAAAGATCATCCAAACTATTGCCCTTACCACCGGATGCTCGGGCACAAGATAAAGGACCGCATCACTTTCAAGAGTTGGCTTGATGACAATCTCCGGAAAGGGAACATAATGATCTCGAAGGAATACATGAAGGAACCCCAAAAAGGAGGTTCCGTCAATGTTATCTTGACGGATCCTATTGTTCCGATAAACCCGTATACGACCGATGATGGATGAAGTACTTTCTGGACAAATTCTTCAAAGAAAATTTTGGATCACATCCAGACCACTTCAGTACGCTCTTCAACTCAGAGTTTGAAACCTGCCGAGCTGGCACTATTGCTTGGGATCGAAGAACCGCCTCAGAAAGAGGAGAAGATCATAGAAGAGAAGAAGATAGAGGCTCCAAAGGGTAGACTAGGGGCTGCTTATCCTAGGATGGTTATTTTCGATTCGTGGGAGAAATCCCTCAAACTTCTAACTCTGTATGATTATTTGCTCGCCCCGGCGGGATCTTATAATGATAAGAGTTATGGCGTTGGCTACGTTTTGACTGTTTCTAACGATTACGTAACTAGCGACAACTAACTTAATCCGGATCTCGATTCCAATACAAATAACGATTCTCAAATCATACACTACCTCGATGACCACGACGAAGAAGATGTTCACAAAGGGGGCTACGAAAGCTCGACAAGCAACGAGTCCATTTGTGAATTTCGAGGAGCTCCAATCGCGATAGAATTAGAGTTATCGGATTCTGAAGTAACTCCAGAAGAGCCAGTCGTACCAATTCAAGGGGAAACATCGGTAGATCCAGCACCAGACTCAAAACAAGTAACTGAAGTCAACCTAAGAAGCGGAAAAGTTCTACCTCCGAGAATGGGTCCAAAGGATAAAGGAAAGCAGGTGGTTGCTCAGGAGGAGCCAACCCCAACAGAGGAATTGCCCATTCGGGAAGAAACCGAGGAACATGGTAATAAAGTGGACTATAACGTGCTAACCCATCTTAGGAAGCTACCAGCCAAACTGAAAATATACGACGCTCTGATCCTGTCAAAGGATATGAGGGAAGCTCTGATCAAGGCTCTAATTGATCCATAGATTTGTTTAGCTTAAATGGCCGGTAATTCCTTTGACGAGGTTTGTTCGTTAAAAGAACAGTGAGGTGTTACCTTCACGGACAATGATCTATTACTGGGAACGGTCGATCACAACCGACCGTTGTACATTTCGATCACTATTGGAAAGTTTACGCTCTCCAGAGTGTTGGTTGATCCGGGAGCATCAATCAACATAATGAATCTTCAAACGCTAGCATATTTGGAAATTGATGCTCGTGAGCTTGAAGCAGACAAGATGTTATTGAGAGGCTTCAATCAGAAAGGAGAGAGAGCTCTCGGATCGATTACAATGTTAATGAAAACCGGTGACATAGCAAAGACAACCGCAAAATTCCATATAATTGATTCTGAGAGATCGTTCAACGCTCTACTGGGTCGGCCATGGATCCAAGAAAACCGGATGGTACTGTCGTCTCTACACCAGTACATAAAGTATTACGAAGGAGGAGAACAATGTATCAAAGGTGACTTGCAACCATTCTCCGTACACGAGATTGGAATTCATGAATATGCAGCCTATTACGCGCCTCCGAAGAAAGAAATCTTCTCCAGAAATGTCATACCAAATGAAGCAAAAGAAGTGCAAGACGATCAAGAGCCTGAAATTCTAGTCCAACAGTTACTCACCACTCCCTTACGGCGAGATGGTGAAGGTTTCTCCAGAACTCACACCCGAGGTCGAGGTTGGGGACGAGGTCGAGGCCGGGGACGAGGTCGTGGAAGAGACGTTGAAACAGTTGAACAGAAGATAATAGTCATCGATGTTGATTGGGAGAATAGTTCCGAAGAAGAAGAAATCAAGAAAGAAGCATCAACGATAAGTCAGAAGAAACCCCAGTTCAAGATCTCTCTCGAAGATGAAAAGAATGAATAATATAAATCAATGTACGAGAAGATTAACCAATATGTGCATACTATGACCCTAACCCCGATCCACCCTAATAAGGTCGAGGGTATGATGGTCAAGGAAGTGCATGGTGGTGGTACTAAACCAATCAAGTTTTACCGTGGTGCTTCTTCTTCCAAAACTGAAAAATGATGTACAATTTGAAGATGTTGCTTCATCTGAACTAATGGAACTGCCTTTTGAGTGGTACTCTCCCTGTGTTCAAAATTTAATTCAACGTGGTGTCTTACCTCAAAGATGGACAAAAGGTCAATTAAAACATTTTGAAAAATTATGGAATAATGCCAGCCGGCCTCCCAATTCAAAACATGGTCTCGGATTCGACACTATAGGATCAGTTGACGATACAGGATTTTGCTTGGTTGTCACTTGCGAGCCTAATGAAGACTGCTCAGAAGCTTTAGAAGATCTTAAAGTTCTACCAATCGGAGATGCTCTGCCAGAATTTGAAGAAGAAATTAAATCTACAATAAATGAGTTAATGGAAGTTAACTTAGGTACTAGCGAAGAGCCTAGGCTGACCTTTGTTAGCTCCTTACTCAATAAAAAAGACTCCGAAAACATAATCAAGCTATTAATAAAGTTCAAAGACTGTTTTGCTTGGAGTTACGACGAAATGCCAGGATAGCTCCAGAGGTTGCAGTTCGCAGGGTAGGAGTGGATCACACTGCTGTTCCAGTCAGACAAGCTCCGAGAAGAATGCGTCTAGAGATTGAACAACAAGTAATAGCTAAAGTTAAGAAGCTAATAGACGCTAAATTTGTCCGTGAAGAGCAATACCCGACTTGGTTAGCCAATGTGGTACCAGTCAGAAAGAAGAATGGTCGGATCAAAATCGCGTGAATTTCAGAGATTTGAATAAAGCATGTCCAAAGGATGAATTCCCGCTACCAATTCCAGAATTGATGATCGACATCGCTTCAACACATGAAATATTTTCTTTCATGGATGGATCTTCGGGATACAACCAGATAAAGATGGCACCGGAAGATGAAAAGCTCATAACCTTCAGAATGCTAAATGGAGTGTAGTGCTACACAGTGATGTTATTTGGATTAAAGACGTAGGAACAACCTACCAAAGAGCAATGACGAGGATTTTTGATGATCTCATTCACAACCAAGTCGAGTGTTACGTGGATGATGTGATCATCAAGAGCAAATTAAAGGAAGATCACTTGTATGATTTGAGAATTGTTTTCGAGCGATTAAGATAATTTAACCATAAGATGAATCCCCTGAAATGCGCCTTCGGCGTCACCTCTGGGAAATTCTTAGGATTTGTCGTCCGACATCGTGGAATTGAAATCGATTCGGAGAAGATTAAAGCTATCTTAGAGATGCCACCTCCTAAAACCTTGAAACAACTATGGTCCTTTCAAGGGAAATTGGCATATCTTCAACGCTTTATTTCGAATTTGTCAGGAAAGTGTCAGCCTTTTTTTGCTTTGGTTAAGAAGGATGCCAAGTTTACTTGGGACTCTAAATGTCAACATGCCTTCGATGACATCAAACAATACCTAATGACACCTCCTGTCTTAGCAGCCCCAGTCTCGGGACGACCGTTGATACTTTTTACCGCGGCTTTAGACGACTCTCTCGGAGCCCTGTTAGCCCAGGTCAATGATGAGGGAAAAGAAAACGCACTCTATTACCTAAGCAGTCATCTAATTCCGATGGAAGTAAAGTATCCTCCTATTGAGAAGTACTGTTTGGCCCTGATCTTCGCCGCACAGAAGCTCAGGCACTACATGCTTTCTCATAAGGTCAACCTTATTTCGAAGTTTAATCCGTTGCAATATTTGATGACCCGACCGACGCTTTCCGGCAGACTTGCCAGGTGGTCAATGATACTATTGGAATTCGATTTAACTTTCGTTCCTCTTCGTGCCGTAAAGGGACAAGTCCTGGCAGACTTCCTTGCAGCACACCCTTTACCGGCAGAATCACCTCTCAACGACGAGTTGTCAGACGAGCAGATAATGAGCCTAGAAGACCCCGATGATAAGCGTTTGGAACTGTACTTTGACGGAGCATCTTCAATACAGAAAGATAAAGAATCACAAATGATAGTGCCCGGTAAGGCAGGAATCGGACTAATCTTTATAACACCGGAGCGGGGGATGTTAAGGTATTCCTATCACTTAACAGAACCGTGTACGAATAATGAGGCAGAATACGAAGCCCTCATAATAGGATTGGAATTAACCATTCAGATGGGAATAACAGATATCAATATCTACGGAGATTCACAGTTGATCATTCAACAAGTTGCGGGACAGTACAGAATTCTGAAGCCAAGACTCGAGCAGTACTTTCAGTACGCCATGAAACTTTTGGAGCAAATTCCAAATGTAACGATCTACAAGATTCCCAGGAGAGAAAATAGTCTTGCAGATGCGTTAGCCCACCTTGCAAAAGAATTTGCCAGCTTACAGGATGAGTCAGTTGAAATGTCAGTTCAGGGATGGGAGGTTCTCTCACAGCTCGACATGGATATAACACACAAATCAGAAAAAGCAGAAGAAACAATTGCAGCCGTGACAGAAAATACAGAAGATTGGCGGCAGCCACTAATAGACTACTTGGAAACAAGAAATCTACCAGACGATAATTTGATAGCCCATCAAATCAAGAAAAGAACTCTGTCTTACGCATTAATAAACAACTCGTTATACAGAAGGTCTTTTGATCAGATGTGGCTAAGATGCCTGAGCGGGTCCGAGGCTCGTGAAATTGTCAAAGAAGTACACTTAGGACTTTGTGGCACTCATCAATCGGGTCCGAAGATGAAAATGAAGATTAAAAGACTAGGGTATTACTGACCCTCGATGATAACCGACTGCATGAAGGTTGCCGAAAGTTGTCACCAATGCCAAGTACATGGAGTGGTTCTACATCAATCTCCAAATGTGCTACATTCGACAATCGCATCGTGGCCATTTGAGTGTTGGGGCACAGATATCGTGGGTCCGATAGATCCAACTTCTTCAAGAGGACATCGCTTCATTCTTGCAACTACAGATTAATTTTCCAAGTGGGCAGAAGCAGTAGTTCTTCAAGAATCAAGTTGTCTACCGTTTCGGAGTACCGCGCAGAATCATTTCAGATAATGGGTCCGCGTTCAAGAGTACGAAGATCAACAATTTTGTCAGAAGACACGGGATTTATTGGAGCTATTCAATAATCTATTACCCAAGAGCGAACGGCTTGGCCGAGGCTTTTAATAAAACTCTTGTCCAAATCCTAAAGAAAACCTTGGATGACAACAAAAAAAATTGGCACGAGAAGTTGTTAGAAGCCTTATGGGCCTACAGGATGACTCTCAGAACTACTCAGGCTACGCCTTACGCTTTAGTGTACGGGTCCGAGGCCGTCTTACCTTTGGAGGTACAACTACCCTCACTCAAAATTGCAGTTGCAGAAAAGATAACTACAGAAAAAAATACCAAATTACGATTGGAAGAATTGGAAAGCTTGGAAGAAAAAAGACTTTCAGCACAGCAGAATTTGGAACTGTATCAAGCCAAGATGATCCAGACCCACGATAAACTAGTCCATCCAAGGAAATTTAAAGTCGGTGACTTGGTTCTAGTTCTCAGTAGACCTATTCTTGCACACCGCAAGATAGGAGGTAAATTTGAACCAACATGGGAAGGGCCATCCATGGTCGAGACAGTCTACTCAGGAGGTTCTACCAACTGGTGATGCCGTGGAGAACAACCTATGCTTCCAATCAATGGACGATATTTGAAGAAGTATAACTCAACCTGATGTTTCGAAGGATGAACTTTAAAAATGAGGTCTCATTCCTAGAAGTGCGGGTAGAGTAATCATTTGTGACTGGGTCCGAACCCAAAACATAAAAAAAATGGATGATAAAAAAGAAAAAAATCATTAACAAAAAATGTGTTAAAAAGAAAAAAAAACGTGTAAAATTGTAATAATAAAATGTCAATCTTTCCTTTTAAATCAATTCATTCCTGATCTTTCCCTCATCTCTTCCTACTTTCTTTAAAAATTAAAAGAGATAAATAAGAATTTTTCATTAATAAATGTTTTTCTCATTGTTCTTGTTCTTAGTACAGCCCCTGATCCTTTCCTTGTTTTTTCGCAAGGAAATGTCAAACGGTCGGTTGGTTCTGAACTTTAGAAATGACATGAGTCTAACACTTGATGAAAAGAGGGTGAGGGATGGAGCCGTGATTGAGATTGACTCTGAATTCACACCAGCCGGGCTACAATATGATGAAAATGATTGGACCCCGATTGATCGGGAAGAGTTCCATAGCTACACAGTGATGAAAGTGGGTGGCCCAAGTCAGCAATCCGCAAGCAAGAAGAGAAAAGCAAACACCGCTCATGCAACAGGAGAAGTTAAGAAAGTTAAGTCCGTTGTTGCTACAGCAGAGGGCAGGCTTGTCAGCGCCATGCCCGCAGAAGTCCAAGGGGTAAGGAGAGCTACTCTCACTACCACCGAGCGGGAGAATAAGAATCGCCGCATCCACAAGATGTTAACCAAGTTAGCATCAGATCAACATGAAGAGACAGTTGCTACCGTTAATACAAATACTCTGAAGAAATTGGTTCGTCAGGAACCAGAAAGGAGGAGATCAACTCCAAGGAAAGCAGAACAGATAAAGGAAATTCCAAGAAGAGCAAAAATAGAATCAACGCCTCGACGCCAAGCAGATGCACCAGTTCTGAAGAGTCTTGTTGTTAAAGTAACCTCGGAGGATGTCCCGATAGAGACAATCCCCGAGGAGCCAAGACATGCAGGAGAGCCTGTCGGGGTTGAACCATACATTCCCCAGTACGTTACTAGACCTCACCGATTGCAGATAATTCCAGAATATGAGTTGGAAAGAATACAAAATGTTGAAAAGAAAAGTTTTGAATACTTTGAGAGAATTGGAGGCAAGAGGAACAATATCTTAGAAGGCCTTGAGCTGCATACAAACGTGTTTTCAGACTACGAACAACAACAAATTGTAGACTACGTACTTGAGCTTCAGAAAATGAGCCGAGCTGGTCACCTAAGGGAAAAGACCTATTCATAATCCTGAAGATGGATGCTAGGAAAAGGAAGAATTACAATCCAATGCGGATGTTTCTACAACTTCGCGGTAGACAGAAAAGGGAATCCACCAGGAATACTCCGTCCTAGTGAGGTGGATCCGATGCCAAGAATTATCAAGAGAATGGTAAAAAGGATGATAACATGGAGGGTATTGCTTGCAGATTGCATACCCAACAGCTGCATCATTAACATCTACAAGGAGGGCGACTGCATACCTCCACACATAGACCATCATGACTTCGTCAGACCTTTCTGCACAGTGTCTTTTGTCAACCAATGTAACATCATGTTCGGATTTGACCTCCGGATTGCAGGCCCCGGTGAGTTCCAAGGGCCGGTGGAGATACCACTACCGGTAGGTTCCGTCCTGGTGTTGAAAGGAAACGGAGTAGGCATCGCAAAACATTGCATTCCAGGAGTGCCCATGGAACGAATCTCCGTCACTTTCAGGAGAATGGATGACAGAAAAATGCCTTTCCACTTTCAGCCAGATCCAGAGTTAGAGAGTCTCCGGCCCTACGAGCTGTGATTTACATGGGAAATATCACACCTCCAATGCACATCCATATGACATTCCTGCCAAGGATGACTTGGAAGGTGATGTTATTGTCCATGTATCTCACTATTCAGACATGGATTTTGACAGCTGCTTTTAAAAGAAAATTGAAGAATCTTACACAATCCGTGTTGGATTTATATGGATTGTATGAGATATTGAATTCTCAAGGAAAATATCATCATTTTTTGGAGCAAGATGTATGATGTATTTTCGACGAGATTGGAATGAAAACGACCATGTCATGTTTTGCCTTCACCTCTTTTTGTGCAAATTGACTGGGAAACGCCATTAAGTTAAATGAACTTCAAATAAAGAATAAAGGGAAAATAAAAATAAATGAGAACACTTTTAAAAATCTGAATGTCAAAACGAACCCCAAATAAATGTGCACCCTAAATTGAAAATCAAGCTAAAATCAAATCACAACAAGCGACTAAGACAAATTCCTGAATCTGAAATCCCCAGCCTTCGGCTATTCTCAAATCTCTTTTTGACTCTCCATATTTCCTTCTCTCTTTTGAGAAGGTCGACTGAATCTACTGACACAGAACCACAAAAATTTTTGATTTGGTTCTGATGGCACGGATTCATATCCTTCGCCAAGTAATCAGACTTTGATCGATCCTCGTGGGACGTGAAACACTTTCACGTCTCATTCCAAATCTTCCGCTAAACTCAAATCTCCACAGCAAATTTCAACTCTTTAAACCTTTGAGACTGGAACTAGATTCTAGTTCTCTTTAAACCTTCGAGACTGGAACCAGATTCCAGTTCTCTTTAAACCTACGAGACTGGAACCAGATTCCAGTTCTCTTTAAAACTTCGAGACTGGAACCTTTAAACCTTCGAGATTGGAACCAGATTCCAGTTCTCTTCAAACCTTTGAGATTGGAACCAGATTCCAGTTCTCTTTAAACCTTCAAGACTGGAACCAGATTCCAGTTCTCTTTAAACCTTCGAGACTGAAACCAGATTCCAGTTCTCTTTAAACCTTTGAGACTGGTACCAAATTCCAGTTCTCTCTTTTCGAGGTTAGTACCAAATTTCGACTCTCTTCCCGAGATTGATACCAAATTTCAACTCTCTCCTTCCTAGACTGGTACCAAATTCCAGATCTTATTTCGAGATCAGTACCCAAAATTCTGATTCTCATCCTTTTCAATCAATACTTAAAATCCGATTCTTACTCCGAGGCTGGTACCTAAATTCCAGTTCTCTTCGCAATCCCGAGGTTGGAACCTAGGTTCCAATTCTCATTTCAAATCTAGATTTCCTTGAATTGATTTTAAATTAAACCTCAATCGAAATTGAAACTCAGAACAAATCAAAATATAAACTCACACATTAAAAAACTCGGAATAGAAAATGAAATGAAATCTAAATCAAATTTGCCCAGATCTTATGATCTGGAATTCACCTCCTTTTCTATTCCCCAGCGAGAGTTCAGGGATCTCCAGTCTTGGAGATATACTCGATACTCCCCAGCTAAAATTTGTTTCTACTCTATTCTAAGTGTATCACTTAGACTTCTGTGTTGGTTTTGTCGATCTCTTCGGTCAACGCCAATACGCGCAGTGTGCTTAGTTAGCAAACCACACCTATTGGGGGTCTATTTGTTGACCTCATTTTTGATGAGGTCTTCTCTCTTCTCTCTCTCCCTAGTACTTAGGATCTAGCCTTAGGTTTTCCCTTTGAATATCCTAGAGGATTAGAGATGGCACCCACCATTTAGAAATTCAAACACCTCTTAACTCCCTTTAAACCCCACATGCCTGATTGTAAACCCGTAAGCCACTTGGAGGGCTAACATCAATTGTGGAGGTTTAAAGGATGAGTTCCCTATAGGACTCTTTGGCCTTAGGACTACCCTGGGTGGCCTGGTCTGGTGAGGGTTGACCTGCACACATTACACTTTCACTCACATTCCAAATCCTAAAACCATTCATACCTAGCTTGACTTCCTGACTCATGTAGATAATCCATATGGATGGTCTTCAACCCCTAAGCCCTTGGCTAAGAGGGTTAGGAACAACATATTGAATGCCTAAAATGAGTCCTCCCATGGCTCTTGTGAGCTTGATATGGCTTCATGTCTCAACCAAAATGATCCCATTTCACTTAAATTTGATCAATCTTCTTTTTTTCAAAATTTCAATTTTTGACCCCGGGGGTTCTACACCCGCCAAACCTACCAAATGCCCTTGAAACTACCCAAAATTTGCAAAATCACCTAAATTACCCAAAATTCCTTAAAACCAATCCTAAACATTTCCCACCATTCAAATTGATCATCCATGGCCAAATATACCAAAAATTCCAAAAATACACCCCCAATACCCTCCAAATACCCAAAATACCCTTTTAACCCAAAAATTCCAAAAATTTCAAAAATTCCCAATAAATTCCAGAAAATCCCAAATATTTCCAATTTCATTTTGTTCAACTACACTATGAGCCAATTTCATCAATTTAGCACACTTTTACCAAAACCCCCAATTTGACCCATATTTAACCCAAGTAAACCCAATGTCAAACCAAATCAACCCAATTGATCCTAATGTTGATCCAATTCAGTCTTAAATATCAATTCAATATCCCCAATATCAATCTAGACCAATTACAAGTCCAATTGTATTGAAATTTGGATCCAATTTCCATTTGAAGCTTAAAACCCAATTTTGGCCCATAACCCAAACTTAACCCAAACTACCCAACTCAACCCCAACTAGCCCCAAACCTTTTCTAAAACCTGCCTAACATCCCCAAAAACAAAACACTAACTTGATTTGCACCAAAATTGAACCTAAACTCCACCCAAACCTAACCCAAACAAAAAATCCCCAATTTCGGCCTAAACCCACCATGAACCCAAATGGGCCCAAATCCCAAAATCAAAGCCCAACCAAAGTTGAAAACTCTTTGTAACACTCCCATAAACATTTCTAAACATTAATTTTACATCAAATCTAACATTAGCCCAACCTTAGCCCAAGTTAGCCCAATTTGACCCACTTTGGCCCCTTTACCAAAAAAGTCCCAAATCAAACCCAATTCAACTCCAAATCACCTTAAATTTGTTTCAAATCACTCATGACACATCCCTAAACTAAACCCAACATTTGTTTGGCCCAATCCTTCATAAAATTTTCATCCACCAATTTGTTTTCAAACCTAGAGGCCCACTTTCTTAAACCATTCTAAAAACTCATTTTCACCAAATCCAAAAGCCCAAAAAATCCATTCCCAAGCCCACATGAAACCTTTTCTTCATCATTCCTTTGATAATACTATTTGATCAAAGTCTTAAATCATCATAAAATCAACCCATTTGTAGCATCATGACAAATCCCATCAAAAGAATCCAAAGTTTTCAAAATTCCAACTAACCCACTTTCATGTAAATGAGCTAAGCCATGGAGTCATGCCCAAGCCACATGTAAGCCATGAGGAGCCATAGACTTGTCATCACTCCCTAAATGACAAAAGGTGGAGATCATTTAAGCACTCCCTAAAAATCATTAACCCATTACATGATTCCCCTTAACCTAAATTTAATCCAAATAATCCTTGATGGGGACTTCACCACACATGTGAGGCTGACCCAACTGGTCCCCTTCAGCCCATATCAGGTCATGGGGGAGGGGGGGTAAACCTAATCCAAATCCATAGGTTGACTCATTTGGACCCAAAATCACCCCTCTCCCAATGCCACTTAAATCCAATCCTTTACACATGTCCAAAGGCAATTGACTGCACCAAACCCCACCTCGTACTCCCCGAGTCGGATGGTGACTTGAATCAGCCGCTAGCCACTGTGCCACCGGAAAATGCCATGGCCGAGGAGCTTGGAATGAGCTAAATTTCAAATTCTCACCTGCTGAGCTGCCCCACTCCAATTGGCCACCACATCTCTTCATCTCCTCCCCTAGGCAGCTGATCCCAGCCATCAATTGCGCCCGGGAAGCCTTGGCCATGGCTATTTAAACCAGCCACCCCCTCTTGGCCAAAAGGTTGGCTGAAATCAACCTTCATAGAATCCCTCCAAACTCCTCACGAGCTTCCCTAGCTAAGAGCAATCCATCCCCACTCGTTCTCCCGCCTCTAAATACCATTGATTGAGCTCAATTTTGGAGCTTAATTCTCAGGTCAGAACAGGACATCTCTCAAACCTCCACCAAAATCAAATTAAACTCACCCACACCTGCACATGACCAAGAGAAGGAGTTCCCCAGTGAAAGCCCCCTCTCCTGGCCAGGCCACCCAATTGCTCTAGCCTCCAAAGCCTGAAATCAGGCTTGGTCACTTTCATACTTAGATCTTTCACCAGGGTCATAGGCTTCATCCCTAGGCTCTTCCAGCTCCAACGAACCAAGGTATGGAGATTTCTCTTTAACCCAAGCTTCCAGTGATTCTCCATTTCGTTTGAGTTAATTTCATAGCATGTAAACCGTATGGATGTGTTCGTCTCTTCAAGATGAATCCATAGAGTATAAGAACATGAAAAACCATTGAGAAACGAGGGAGATATTAGGGTTTGAGTGTGGATGGTCACGGGTGCACACAAGTCGGAGACGACGACCAGCCGCCGTTGGATCGAGCGTGTATCAAATGGACGGCACAGATTTCATCAGACTAGGGAACAATACGTGAACCGCGGGCCGCGTGGCACTGAGTCGGATGACGGCGGTGAATGGGAGCGTGCCGCGTGGAGCTTCAGAGACACTAAGGTTTCTGTGGCGCTGAGTCGGATAAGTAGGAAAATATGGAATTTATGATTTAATTAAATGCCTGAAACTTAGAAAATCCATATCTTTGTGTAGAAAATTTACAAAAATAAAATAAAAATACCCTCTTGCTCAGTGAATAGAGGAGAATAATGTGGAAAAAGAATTGAGTTAATTTGATGATTATTTTATTTCTAATTAATTATTTACTCATTTCAGTATTTTAATTCTCCATTTGCATAGACAATTTACCATGGCATGAGACCATAGGGCTTTTGAAGCCTCTGATCTTGGGAACATTCCTTGAATTTTTCAAGGTCAGAGGCTATCGCTATGGCAAGTTATGTATTTTTAAAGTTTATGTCACTATTTTTGGTATTTTAATCCCATTAATTAGCATATTGCTTAGAAAATTCTAGGAAAATTTGGGGAAGTTTCTTAGGATCGGAGGACCCTAGGATAACTATGTTTTGAGTTAATTCATTAAGAATAACCCTAATTGGCCTAATTACTCAAAACTCAACTTTAATTAATTAAGGTTAACCACACATCAAAAGAACTTGAAAAAAATTCTCCTTTGATCTTTAGGATCGGAGGGACCTCACATAAAAATTTGAAATTAATTGGAAATGTTTAACCCCACTAAATGGATTAATTAGGTCACATGAGTAAAATTAAACTTTAAAAATTCATAACTCCAAAAATACATTTTAAAAAATCACCAAAGTGGTCCTCTGGTCATTAGGAACATCCCATAATTTTCTTAAGGATAGAAACCTTATCTTGGTCATGTTGTTGAATTTCCATTGAAAATCCCTATTTTCTATTAAAATAAATATATAAATTAAATTAAAAATAGAAAAATCATATTTTCTCCTCGAATGTCTTAATTGACATGTGAGTGAAGTGAAATAAAAAATTTCAAGCTCATTTGAGCTTAATTTGATAAGTTATGAAATAATTAAGCTTAAAAGGGCATATTAATAATTAAGAATTTTAACCTCTAATTAAAACTTTAGGTTTAATCAAAATGGGAGGGTAAACTATTTGATCTTAATTCTTTCTTAGATGATTGAAACATTGGAAAATAAAAGGGTAGGAACTCATTGATCACTTTTAATAAACCAAAAAAATGAAACCTTAATTAATTAAATAATTTGAATTTTGGAAGAATAACTAAAAAAATTTGGATTATTAAAATGGGGATATAATTTAGAGAGACCATAATCACTTAACCTAAATTCTCCAAATGAATCACTTTGATTATATTTAACTCTTAACTAAACTTAAGATGATAATTGAAATTAATAAATTAATAATAAAGAAAAGGTAACCCTTAATTAAATTAACACTTAAAACATTAAATAATTTGATAATTAAATTGAAATAAATTTAAAACATAAAAAAAAAATTAATTTCAAAAATCACTTTAAAGCAAATTTTAAACAAACTTGAAACATCAAAATCAATTTCAAAAAAATAATTCTTAATTAAAAAATCAAACCAATTAAAAGTTAATCTAGAATATTGCAATTAAATTAAATTTAAATCATTAAAGCCTAAATTAAATAATTTAAACTCCTCTTTAAATTCAAATAGTTTAAAACACTTAAGAATAAAAAAACTTGAACACTATTCCAAACATAGATTTATTAAAATTTTATAACTAAATTAAATCACCTTAAAACATTAATTCTAATTTTAAATCGTTGAAATTCTTAATAAATTGATTTGCCCCTAAAGACTTTTATCATTATAACTCTTAAATGGAGCATCAAGTGAGGTGTCACTTCATTCATGGGATAATCAAATGTCCTAAGTTCACTAAGCAAGAGTTAAGACTTAACTAAAACTTTCTGGATGATTGATTCATCTCTACAATAAAAATTCAATTAGACTCGAAATAATCTCAGAAGTATTGAAAAGATGTTTAGAACCCGTTCTAAGCACTTCCTCAATACAATGAGGTGTTTTAAGAAGAATAATTGAACTTAATTATTCGTTGGTGAAGAAAATCATCCACAAAATATAAAGAACCTAGACGTCATATGAAATGACTAGCAGTAGGATTAGGATCTTGGTAGACAACCAAAACCTTTCCCTTAGCTTTACCTAGATACTTGTTGCAAATATTTAAATGTTCTAACATGTGTTTTAAGTGCAGCTTGGAATGACGAGAAGACCTCCAGGTACGCTTTTACTTTATTACAATTTACTTTATTGCAAGTTATTTACCTGCACTGTGCTTTACTTTTCTTGCATGATAAACAAGATTGTTGCATGAAAATTGAAACCTTTAGGATAGCTAAAAAACTGAAACCAAAACTAAATTAAAAGTCACACAAGATAAAATTCACTACCACAACATCTAAAATATAAAACAACTCAAAATTTAATCACAAACAGAATAACAAAACCACAACTTTAACTAAATTAAAACGTCTCATTGAATGATCGGGAATACCTCGGATGATTTAACCCACGTGCTGCTAATGAGATTTCCCATGGTCTAAATGAAAGTGTGGAACTCATTCAGTTGAGTTTAGCAAATTCATCTGGACTAAGTGAATTCGATGAAAATAACAATGCCGGGATGACGGAACCGTGAGATCTTAATCGGTTCTGTTTAATCAACTTTAAGATTTGTTTTAATTAAAACACTAAAGACATTTGGACTTTAAGATTTCTCTAAACTAAGACACTTTTCTCATCCCCCGGATTTTCACCTTCTAAAACTAAACCTCTGCAACAATAAGGAGCTTGGAGCACAGTAGGCAGCACGGCCATTTTCGTCAGCAAAACTTGAATCGAGATCAGCAAAACCATTCTTAGAATTAAACAACCAAACCATAGGGCTTCGAGGTAGTTTGCCTAGTGCAACATAAATCCTCAACTCTTTGTTAGACATTTGCATAATCATGTTATGTAAATTAAGCCCTAACCAGTTTTAGGATTCCGAGGTAGTCGTTTGGTACGACATAAACCCTCACATTTTTGAGGCTATTTGTATGATCATGTCGTACAAATATAAGTCCTAATTAATTAAAATTGGCAGGATGAAACATTAAATAACATCTTCTCAAATTTAAGCCAAACCATAGGATAGTTGGGAAGTCACCGAAGTTCACTTCGGGTTCGTGACATCCTCTATTTCTCTTCCATTGGACTTTTAAAATAACTGTTCCAAATTTGATCCATTCCCAATTGAAATTCCCAAAATCCAATTTTTAAAACCTTAAACTTTGAAATTCTTGAGAGCAAAACCACTGATCATTATCGAGAGTTTTCTTAAATGATTCCCGTCATTTAAGATGTAATAAACTATAGGGGCTTGCCCTTATAGGAAATTTTAAGAACCCATGTAATATAAACACTGCTTAATTCCTTTATATTAAGCAGAGGAACTTGTTGGCTTATAAAATTGGTTCGCAGACCTAACAGATGTCACAAATCTTCTAGTTTATTTAATCGAACCCCATCATAAAGCAGTGTGTTTATTCATCGGGATAGATATACAGTTTGTGATGCGGTGCTCGTTTATATAAACTATTTGGGATGTGAGATCAATTTGATTTTATATCTTAAAATTTTCAAACTTAAAGTTATTTTAAAAATCAAATGCTACTTTCCAAATTATATATATATTTAAATTAAATTTAAAATCTAAAATTCGCCGACAATTTCTGTAGGCGATCCCTTTTCAAAATATAACACACATAACCTAAAAATAAGCCGTACATCCATGAGGATTGGAGTAGAATTCTTTGACTACAGGGATAACTACCGCAGATGTTGTATAGCATAATACCTCTCAACGTCGTCGAATAATCATCTCCTCAATAGATGTTGTTGAATTCTCCGCTCCTCTATCAACGAATCATCTTTCTTTAATCAATCGCTCTTTCGTCATAACCTTGTTGAATATCCGTTGTGCCTCATAACTGACGAACTTTCTCCTATTAAACACTTGGGATTTCGTGATTTCATGTGGATTTGATGCCATAATTTCTTGTTTTGATGGAGTTTCTATTCGCTTCTAAGAAGTAAAAAGTGAAGATTTTGAGTTCTAGGCGTCTTATATAGAGAAAAACACTTAGAATTGCCAGAAACTGCCAAAATAACTCCCTAAAACTGCTCTTGTACCAGTCTCACCGTCGGAGGTAACGATATCGCCGTCGGCGGGATAGTTATATTTTTAAACTGAATTAAGGCGCGCCGATCTCGCCGTCGGCGAGCTAAGGTAAATTTGCCCAGTTTCGCTTTTGTTCCTAAAATTTTTAATTTCTTTTATTACTCTTAATATTGTGATGATTATAATGATAAATATGAGTAGTAGAATTCATTTATACTATAATTATCAATAAATCAAGTAAATAAACTATAAATTAAGACTACTATGGGTTGCCTCCCATAAAGTGCTTGGTTTAACGTCGTCAGTCCGACCTATTCTGGTTGTTAATCAGGTTGACTAAACATTAAAACCTCTTTAAAATTGGGTCTTCTTCCTTCAAAATATGGTTTTAATCTATGTCCGTTTACTTTAAATTTGTGTCCAGTCTTTGGATCTTCAATTTCTATAGTTCCGTAAGTAAATATTTGAGTTATAGTTAAAGGTCCTAACCTTCAAGATTTCAATTTTCCAGGAAATAATTTCAATCTTGTATTATAGAGCAAAAATTCTTGTCCCGGCTCAAAATTTTTCTGTTTAATCTTTCAATCATGCCATAATTTCATTTTCTCTTTATAGATTCTATCGTTATTGCAAGATTCATTTCTTAATTCTTCTAATTCATTCATATGTAATAATCTCTTCTTACCAGCTTCTCTTAAATTATAATTAAATTCTTTAATCGCCCAATATGCTTTGTGCTCTAATTCAACTGGCAAGTGACAAGTTTTTCCATAAATAAGCCTGTAAGGAGTCATTCCAATTGGAGTTTTATAAGCAATTCTATATGCCCATAATGCGTTGTCTAGTCTTGTAGACCAATCTAATCAATTAGTGGTTTACAGCTTTTTCTAAAATTTGTTTAATTTCTCGATTAGAAACTTCGACTAATCCACCGGTTTATTGATGATAAGCAGTTGAAATTTTATGAATAATATTGAATTTTTCTACTAATTTGTGAATATATTTGTTCCTAAAATGGGATCCTCCGTCGATGATAATCACTTTGCATTCCGTATCTTGTAAAAATATTTTACATTAAAAATCTTGAAACACTCTTAACATCACATCGAGGTAAGACTTGTGCTTCAATCCATTTAGAAACATAATCAACAACAACTAATATATAAGAGTTTCCAAATGAAGGTATAAATGGTCCCATGAAATCTAATTCCCAAACATAAAAAATTTTAACTTCTAATATAAAATTTAGAGGCATTTCATTTCTTATAGATATATTTCCTACTCGTTGGCATTTATCGCAAGTTTTGATATATCTAAAAACATCTCTAAAAAGAGTAGGCCAATAAAATCTGGATCGTAAAATTTTATAAGCAGTTTTATCTGTTCCAAAATGTCCTCCAAATTCAGAATCGTGACATTTTTGAATGATTTGTTCAGTTTCTTCATAAGACACGCATCTTCTAATTATTGAATCCTTACATTGCTTATATAAATTTGGTTCATCCCAAAAATATGTTTTAGCATCATGAATGAATTTTTTCTGTTGTTGCAGAGTTAGCATGGGTGGTAAAATATCACTTACAATATAATTTACTATATCAGCATACCAAGGTATTTTCTATTCATATATATTATAAAGTTGTTCATCAGAAAAATGGTCTGTAATTTCATTATCAGTGTCAGATAGTTCATTATATTCTAGTCTTGATAAATGATATGCAATTTGATTATCAGTTCCCTTTTTATTAATGATTTCAAAATCAAATTCTTGCATCAATAATATCCATCTGATTAATCTTAGTTTGGTATCCTTCTTTTGTATTAAATATTTAATAGCAGAGTGATCAGTATGCACAATACATTTAGTTCCAATTAGGTAAGATCTAAATTTATCAAAAGCATAAACAATTGCTAATAATTCTCTTTCCGTAACTGTGTAGTTGATTTCAGCATTATTGAGAGTTTTACTAGCATAGTATATGACTTTAAAAATTTTATCATATCTTTGTCCAACAACAGCTCTATAGCATAATCACTAGCATCACACATAAGTTCAAATGGTTTCTCCTAATCAGGGGAAACTATTATAGGTGCTATGATTAATTTATCTTTTATTAATTCAAAAGCATTTAAGCATTCTGTTGTGAATTCAAATTTCTTGCCCTTTTCTAAAAGTTGGCATAGAGGTTTAATAATTTTTGAAAAATCTTTTATGTAGCGTCTGTAAAAACCGGCATGTCCAAGAAAACTTCTTACCCCTCTCACTGTAGTAGGAGGCTGTAATTTAGCTATAACTTGAATTTTTGCATGATCTACTTCCATGCCATTTTCTGAAATTTTATGCCCTAATACAATTCCTCCTGCAACCATAAATTGACATTTCTCCTAATTTAGAACTAAGTTAGTTTTCTCGCATACCTCTAAGAATTTTTCAAGGTGACTCAAGCATACGTCAAATGATGTTCCAAATACAGAGAAATCATCCATAAATACTTCCATTCCATCATCAATTAATTTGCTAAATATAGACATCATACATCTCTGGAATGTTGCAGGTGCATTGCATAATCCAAAAGGCATTCTTCGAAAAGCGAATGTTCCATAAGGACGGGTAAATGTAGTTTTCTCTTGATCCTCAGGATCAATAGGAATTTGATGATAACCGGTATATCCATCTAAAAAACAAAAATATTTATGTTCGGCTAGTCTATCCAACATTTGGTCTAAAAATGGTAAAGGGAAGTGATCTTTCCTGGTGGCTGCATTCAATTTTCTATAATCAATACATATACGCCATCCAGCAACTTGTCTTATAGGTATTAAATCATTATTTTCATTAGCTTCAACAGTCACTCCTCCTTTCTTAGGAACACAGTGAATTCGGCTTACCTAAGCACTCGTCGGATATATGATATATAATACCATTATCTAACCATTTTAATATTTCTTTCTTGACTATCTCTTTCATAATCAGATTTAATCTCCTTTGGGGATCAACTCTTGGTTTGTGTTTGGTATCTAAAATACTTCTGAGCATACAGATTGAATGACTAATTCCTTTGATATCTGCTAAAGTCCAGCCAAAAGTTTTCTTTTATTTTTTTAATGTGTCCAAAAGTTTTTGCTCTTGTGATTCATTTAATTCTGCTAATATAATAATTGGTAAAGTTGAAGAGTTACCTAAATAAGAATACTTTAAATGAGTAGGTAAGATTTTTAATTCAAGTTCAGGAGGTTTAATAATTGATGGAATTATATTATTTTCAACATTTTCTGTATTATCCAACAATTCAAATTTTTTCTGTATATAATCTAATTCTTTATTGTTTATTTCTTAAATTAATTCAGTCTTTTCTATTTTGAGTTTTTCTTCAAAGTATTCTTTAAAATGTTCATTTTGTAGATGTTCAATAATTTCCATTCGAAAACATTCATCATCTTTTTCTATAGCAGGTTATTTCATTGATTTTGTAATGTTGAAGGTAACTTTTTGATCGTTTACTCTCATAGTTAATTCTCATTTTTGAACATCAATCATAGCTTTTCCAGTAGCTAAGAAGGGTCTTCCTAATATTATGGGTATTTCTTTATTTTCTTCCATATCTAAAACAATAAAATTTACTGGGAAGATAAACTTATCCACTTTTACTAACACATCTTCAATAACTCCCTTAGGATAAGTAATGTAACGATCGACTAATCGAAGAGTTACCGAAGTAGGTGAGACTTCTCCTAATCCTAATCTTTTAAAAATTGATAGAGCCATTAGATTTATGCCGGCTCCTAAATCACATAATGCTTTTCCATAAAATTTTTCTCCAATAGCACAATGTATAGTGAAACTACCAGGATCTTTTAATTTTTTAGGAAGCTTTTTCTGAATAATTGCACTACATTCTTCACTAAGTGCAACAGTTTCATTGTCTGTGAATTTTCTTTTTTTATTTAAAATCTCCTTTATAAATTTCATATAATTGGGCATTTGTTCCAATGCTTCTACAAAAGGAATGTTTACCGTTAATTTTTTTAAAATTTCAAGAAATTTATAAAATTGCCTATCTTTTTTATGTTGCCTTAGTTGCTGAGGAAATGGTGGTGGTGGTTTTTCTACAAAAATTTTCATAGGTATCAATGGATCTTCTAGATTTTGATCTTTCTGATCCTTATCTTTTTCGATTTCCACCTCCTCATTCTTACTTTTTGTTTCTTTCTGTATTCTTATTTCTAACTCTTTTCCACTTCAGTAATCGTATTGCTTTAATTTGTTCTTTTCCTCGATCTTTAGGATTTATTTCCACATTACTAGGAAAGTTCCAAGACTTTTATTATTAAGTGCAGTAACGATATGTCCAAGTTGAGTTTCAATATTTTTAATTCGTTGTTCCGAGTTTGTAATTGGTTTCCTTGAATTTGTAATCGATTACCTTGATTCCGTAAATGTTTTCCCATATTTAATTTTAATTCTTCCGTAGATAACTTCTTATCTTAAAATTGAGAGTTATTATTAAATCTAGGTGGATAAGAAGGTTTAAAATTAGCATTTCCTTGGTTAGATGGATTTCCTACTGGGTTTATTGAATTATTCATCCATTGCTGATTAGCAAAATTGTTATTCCAATTAAAATTTGGATGATTTTTCCACCTGTGGTTATAATAATTTGCATAAGGATTATTGGGTCTATTGTTAACAGCGTTTATAGTTTCATATGAGGATTGAGCATCTATAAGTTATCCAGATAAATTTTCTTCTATTATATTAGGAGAATAATTCATTCCAAAATGATCTAATTTCTTGGATATAGCAGCAATTTGAGAAGCTAACATAGATATTGCATCGTAATCATGTATACTCGGCTATTTTTTAGGATTTAACCCTTCAGAAGGCCATTAAAAATTATTAGTAGCCATTTCTTCAATTAATGAATAAGCTTCATCAAAAAGTTTTGACATTAATGAACCTCCAGCAGCAGCATCAATGATCGATCTAAGAGATCCTACTAAACAATTATAAAAAGTTTGTATAATTAACCAATCTGGTAATGCATGATGTGGGCATTTTGTAAGAAGATCTTTAAATCACTCCCAAGCTTCATATATTGATTCTCTGTCAAACTGACTAAAAGAAGTTATATCATTTCTAAGCTTTGCAGTTTTGAAGGAGGAAAATATTTGGATAGAAATTTTTGTGATAATTCTCCCCAAGTTTTAATTGATCCAGAGTGCTAATGAATTTAACCACATCTTAGCCTTATCCCTTAAAGAAAAAGGAAATAAACTCTAAGTCTAACAAATAGCTATTAGATACTCCGTCATATCTAAAAGTAGCACATAGCTCTAAAGAACTCGCAAGATGTAAATTAGGATCTTCATTTGGTGAACCACTAAATTGATTATCTGTACCATTTGGATAATTGCGGGTTTAAACTCGAATGAGTTAGCCGCTACATCAGGATTTTGGATAGTTAAGTGAATTTCATCTAATGTAGGGATAGCGTAATCTTTCAAAGGTCTTGGTTGGTTTATATTTTCAATTTCTGGTTTATTTGCCATTTGATTTAATTTTATGATTTCTCTTTTCTATTTTTTAATTATTTTAATAGTGCGCTCTAATTCTGAATCGTAAGGTATTGAACTTTTGGTTCCAAATTTACGCATACACCACTAAAATAATAAAATAGTCCGTTACTCTAGTAATTATCTTTAATAATTATTTTATTGATTACCTTAATAATTTCTTTGCTTCCCCGGCAACGGCGTCAAAAACTTGACCTCCGGCTGCAAATATAAGAATTCAGCCTAGGGGGAGAGTACGGTAAAAATAGAAGGATGTATATAATTATTAAGCTTAATAAAGTTATATATGTTTTTCAAAATAAAGTAGCAATTGTACTCCCTCCCCTTTAATCAACGCAAGTATACATATCACTTAAGTAATAAAGGGCTCTATTGGAGTCTTAGATATCGATCCCACAGGGAAGTTAAAGATTTAATGACTAATTTTTTAGTAAAGTCGATTACTAATCTAATTTAGTATAGTATACGAAAAATGAAGAATGCTTAAACTTAAAACTAATACTTAAAAGACGTAATATATAAGTCAATTTAGAAAAGTATCTTTCTCCTTGTTAAGAGGATTGAGTGAATGAATAATTAATTGAGTTTAGAATTATATTGTGCCAAATAGAGCATTCCTATTCTTTACCCCTTGGTCCAGTGCAAATAACATCGACTTATGCTTATGTTTGGTTACCGAATCCGTGGCTAGGCCGGGAGGATACCGGCCGCCACTTCGCAGCTCCCACGTTCCCCTCACCTCGAGGGCTAACGTCTACACTTCGACCTCCCAAACAATAGTACCGAATTGAAGATTTTAGTCTGTCACACTAAAATATTCAATTCTTTGCCCGATAATTAATATTTCCCTATTTATTTGCACCCTCCTTTCAAGGCTTTTGAATTCCCCGAATCTTGGATGTAATCTTTACTATAGTTGATAATTCAACATATGTTAACAATTCAATTGTCCAAATTGAAAGTAAATTAAGATTTAAGTAAAAGATTATCACAATCTCTATTTAATATTATTAGGCACAACTCTTTTAATTCTTCATTTCACAAAACCTCAACAACTAGGAGAAAGACAAAGGAAACTATTCAGAATGCATGGGAATAATAACACAGATGTTGGATTTCATTTAAAGTTATAAAATAATAAACAAATATACTTATCTCAATTCTTCTCCCCAAGCAGATTCCTCAAGTTCCTCTGACTCTTCCTTCTTGTACAACACACTTATAACTCACCAAGACACTAAACACTAACTCTTACTACAAAAGGAAGTACTAATTTGACACCAACTGACACACCATAACACACAAAATCATCTTTATTTATGAAAGGAGTCATATTTCCAAAGGTTGCTTAAGCACCTCTTCAAAACACATCCAGATTCATCGAATTTGGCTGGAATCAACTGTCTCACCGTCGGCAGGATCGATCTCGCCGTCGGCGGGCTTCTAGAAGCAAAGCTAACCGTTCAGGCTTGCTGTCGGCGGGCTCGATCTTACCTTCGGCGGGCTTTATTATAATATATTAAAAACTTTCAGGAAAATCTCCCCGTCGGCGGCTTAAATCTAGCCGTCGGCGGCTTAAATCTCGCCTTTGGCGGGACAGTTCAATTTTCATCAATTTTTGTCCTTTTTACTCCAGAATCGTGCCTTTTTGCTCTTTTTGCTCTTAGCACCTATAAATCTTCATTCCTGCAATAAAACATAGAAAATACCTTTCCTTAAAGTGTAATTTCATATGAAATTGGTATAAATTTCGCAATATATTTTCTTGTGGTCATTGTGCCAAATAGGAGCATTCCTATTCTTTACCCTCTTTAGAGTGCATAAAGAACATTGGTTAATCCTATTTTTGGTCCTTAAATTTGTGGTTAGGCTAAGTGGATACTGGCTCCCACTCCAGAACTCCCACTTTCCCCCTCGTCTGAGAGCTAACTCTTGCTTTAGTATCCAAACACTAAGACCGAATTAGAGATTTTAGTCTGTCACCCTAAAAATCTCTAATTATACGCCTAACAAAGCATATTTCCCTATTTATTTGCACTCAATCATATGGACTACATTCTCATCCATAGAATTAAATGTGATTCCCATTTTGTTGTAGATCTCATAACCCTTTCGGATCTTATCTTTCACAACAAATTTTAATATTTCAATTGGCCAAATCAAAAAGTAAATGAGGAATGAAGTGTAAAACCATCAAAAGTATTTAACATTTAAAAAACATATCCAATCTATCTCTTCATTTCACCATATCTCATCGCAAGGAGAAAGACAAAGAAATTCACTCAAAATTCATGAGGAAGATAAGAGAAAACATGGATTTTATATATGAAAGAAAGTTCATACAACCACAACTTATCTGTAAATCTTTCCTAAAGCAAATCCATTGATGTTCCTTTGATTCTCTCTCTCTCTTACTATAACACACACCAAACAAGACTCCAAACATTATTTTACTTTGACTACTACAACAAGCTTACACTAAAACAGTAAAACTACACTTAACTTCCCTCACACACACCTAACACATTTTTTCTGGCATTTAAAATACTCTAATATAGTGTATGCCTCAAGAAACTCTCTAAAAGTCATCCAAATATGTTGAGTCTATGAAAATTCGCTCATAATTGTCCTGGGCACCGTCGGTGCCCATCCTCTATCAAATGGTGCTGTTGGCACCCATCCTGGCGTGAGGCTGTTTTTGCACTTCTACTCTCTGGGTGAGGGCGCCGTCGGCGTTCAGCCTAGCGCCATCGACGCCCAGGGCCAGTTTTCCAAAAATCACCTCATTTGATTCCAAATTTTGTTCATTTTACTTTCTTTTTCTTAAAATGCCAAAAATTCAACATACCTGCAACAAAACAAGGAAAAAACCCTTCTTTAAAGTACAATGTCACCAAAAATAAGTATAAAATATAAGTGAAATTCCAACATATTTTTGGTGTACCAAAATCCCATAAACTTAATTGTTACTTTCCATAATTAACTCTTTTACTACAAAAAAATTATGACTCATGGTATTGAATTAATCTTTATAACTGTTACAACCTTTGATTCATAAAAATAATAACAAGACTTTTAAATCAGTTTTAATAACTTGGGTCAAACTATAAGTAAGAGTATTTAGTAATTAAGTTTAAGAGTTCTAGTCTTCTATTCATTTCAAGAATAAGTGCAATTTATCATATTAAGAACACTTAGAAAAATCATATGAAAAAGAACTCTCATGAAGACTCTATTAATAAAGACACTAACACATCAATATAAATCTAGAAATGTGATTAAATTCTTTTCTTTAGGTTAATTTAAGTTAAGCCAATTTTTTATTAGGCATCTCCTCAAGCTTCCCCTCACATATTTTTCTTTTCTTTTGCTTGTCTGATTTTCTATTTATTTTCATATATATGGATTATTTTACAATCCTTTTTTTTCTTTTCTTTCTGTTTTTTTTAATGTGAGGATTACTTTATCTGGATAGCTTTTAATGATTTTGAACTTCACCATCCTCTTCCTAAAGTTATAACTCATTACATTTCTTTCTTTATACTTTGATATCAGTATAAAAATTACTTCATAGAGTTTCAATCATTTCTTTTTACATGTAATACAAAGACTCTTAACATTTCAAAAAATACTCTTTCCTTTACTTTAAATAGTAAACTATAGTCTTATACTCTTATACTAAACATCTTAATCCTAAAGTTAACTTCCATTATTAAAACTTAATTCTCAAGTCTACTATGATATTTGAATAAAATAAAAAATATAATTTTCTAAAGTTAAATTCTTACCACAAAACATATTTAAAATAGTTTCAAAAATAATAGTTCATTGGAGGACAAATAAAGTTTAGTTTTTCTCCCTCCCCAACTTAAATTTTTTAACATATAACATTTTAGAAATATAAAAGTAGGAAGAAAGAACAAAAAGTACTAACCTTTGTGTACCGGGTCTTTCATTTCTTTTCTCTTCAAGCTATGCGGGTATTGATTAAGCATTCACAATAATAGGTATATAACAATATAGAAAGTGTGCTAAACATGATATATCAAAAATTTGCAGGGTAAAAAGACATTTAAAACTTAAAATAAACATTTAAGAGTAACATGATAACGTAAAATAGTTTAAATCAAAATTTAAACTAGCAGTCAGAATGTAAACACATCCATACACACCATAGAGTCTCACCAAGCAATACAACATAAAAAAAATTACAAGTTCCAAAAAAAAAACAATACAACAGTAAACCACTTTAAATAATCACTACCATCATGCTCCTCCTCCTCCTCTTCTTCTTCTCCTTAATCTTTGACATCCAGGTATTGTTGCTGATATGGAGTGAAATAAGGGCAAGTAGGGAATTTAGCATTAGGATCAACCCTCATGAATCTAACCATAGCTTCATTATAAGCAGCATCATATTCCATTCTCCTCACTATAAAATCATCATTATATGCATTTCTAGACTCCAAATCTTTAATCTTATTTTGAGCTGTCAAAATATTTCCCTGCTGGATCATAAGTTGTTCCATAATACCATGAAGAGTACGAGTACCAGAATTAGATAGAATAGCATGACTACTAATCCCAGATCTCCATCCAACATGAGATTCTTATGTCTTAATGTTAGCCCTTCCAATAAGATTTAGAGGCACAACCTTTTCTTCATCCCTTCCAAAGTCAACTCCTGATTGTCCATATAGAGTGAAAATCTTGGCAGGATGCCAAACCACCAGTAGTCTCACCAATTGCAATAGCACAAATTATTTGATATATGATTAAGCCAATATTAATCATTTTTATTTGATGAATATAGAAATTTAAAATGGCTCTATCCCTAGTCACTTCACTATGGTGATAAGTAGGTAATAATCTTCCAGAAATGAAATAGTGCCATGCTTTAGATGGAACATTTAACTTTGAAGTAGAAAAATTTATCTTTTGATTGTGCTTCATCTTCCAAACTCCTTTTCCATAAGTCAGATAAGAAATCACTTTATCTAAAGTAACATCCATAGCATTAAATCTGGTGTACCCACAAAATGAAACCCTTAACTAGTATAAAGCATTAATGCGATCCAGGGTAAATTCCATCATTTTTCATTTAAAACAAACTTGATCTTATGAAGTTTTCCTCAGATCAGCATATAACTCTCGCATTATGACAACAATAGCCTCAGCGGAAAAGTAAAAAAAATTTTCCCAACACCGATCCTGAACAATCTTCTTTGTTCTAAGTAAGGTATTGTAGTGGTTTTGAGCTTTTATATTCAAAAATTTCTTCTCATCAAAATCTAACTTCCTCTCCCCCTTACTTATTCTTAGAATCATGGTAAAATCTATAAAAGTGCAAATAAATTCAAAGATAACAATGTGGTTGACTCCAAAGATCATTCAAATGGGTAAAAACTTTCCACCAAGGATTCACTCAAAGTTTTCTCCAAAAACATAAAAATTTAGGATCTCCAAAATGTAGGAGTAATCTATGGCAAAAATAAAAAATTTTAAGTGCAAAGGGAAGCTCTTACCAAGAGAAATTGAAATCCAAGTCCTTTTTTCTCTTCAAGTTACCTCAAATCCGAGCATAATCAAGCCCTAGAGGGAGTTTTCGGCCTAGGCTAGAGGTAGAAAATGAATAAAAAGAGTAAAAATGGTTTTACCAGAAAATGTTTTCTGGTTTTTAAGAGAATCTGGAGTTTCGGCCTTCGGGCACCGTCAGCGCCCAAAGCAGATTTTCAGATTTTCAAATTATTACGAATTTAACCAATTCTTCGTGACACCATCATTTAATTAGCCTTATTAAGCATTAATTTTCATCATTAAATGGTCTACTAAAAATAATTTTCACAAACAATACAAAACTTCACAGATATAAAATCCAACACTTACAAGCGAATATTCCAATCCACACTAACACAAGTGATGCAGGCCACACAACATAAAATTTCAACGTCGAAATCAAACCACAACAACCTAACTTTGAAAACTAAAAAAAACACTCAAGCAAAGCATAAAGTGTCTTAATTTTAAAGCAATTCCATAACAATCACACATAAAAAACATATAAGTTCAATTACTAGAAATCTAATCTTCAGTGTCACTACTTCTCGTCACCATCAGCACTACCATCTCCACGAATGTCTCCCATGATTTTGTGTTGCTCATAAAGGTTGTAAAAAGGTCAGTATGGAAATTCATCGGTCGAATCTTCTTCGTTCCAAGCATCCTTCTTAAACATATGTATCATACATTCTTCAATGCGTCCAATGTGATCGAAATGCTGTTTCATCCTCCAAACAAGATGATAAAATAATTCAGAAATATTATTAATTGCATTCATAATATTCAGAACTTATTTATCCAATTTCTTGACCCTTTTTAGAATAACTTGTGAACTATAAGGAATGCAGGGTCGTAAAGATGTTGAACTCTGAGATGGTTGATCCATAATAATGTTCATATCATCTTCCTCCCCACATCCAATGCAATTATAATAGTCTGTTAGGTCTATGGGCTTCCAAGGGAAAAATATTTTCTCCCAATGTTCATAAGGCACTTGTGGTTGATTACAAAGTAGGAATATTATAGAAGGATGTCCAAATCCATAAGTAGATCCTTGCACAATCAAGCTTGAAACAGATTTCATAATTATAGAACCCACATCAGTAGGTTTTCCCATTTGAATGCAATAGTTCAGAATGACACTCTTCTTTGTAAATTTATTGATTTTCAAGGTAGGGAGTAACTTTACAGAAATAAAGAAATGTCATTGCCTCGATATAGGATTCAAGAATGTAGAAGAAAAACTTATATGCTCGTCATCTCTTGTTTATCAATTTTCACTTTCATCGGTCTAGTATCGATAGACTTCATCATGATATCTCTTTTGGGGATGAAATTTGTATAGTGGAAAATTGGAACACTTTCAATAATAAATAAATCATTTATCCAAAAAGAATTAAATTGGACCCACCTGCCATTAACATAGATGACTCCATTGTTGATTCCATGAAGATTTGCATAAAATTCTTTCACCATAGAAACGACTACCGTAGCAGTAGTGCAACACAATACTTCCCAACACCTTTGCACAATTTTCTCTTCCACTGGAGTACTTGGATTACTCAATCCTCGATTCATGAAGCCTCTTCTTCATAATAACTTTATCGTGAAGTTTCTGTGCCTCGAAACTGATGAACTTTCTTCTACTGAAAATTTCATTCCTTGAAGTATTTTTGGAATTGGAAGCCCTAAAATTTGTCAAATGGTGAATCTCTTTACATTTTTCTATCCAAAATGGCTTTTAAAGTAAGTTTAGGGAGTTATTTGGGGAAGAAATTTGCCAAAAATTGCCAAAAACTTCTTATTGAATGAACAAAATCATTCCTGTAACTGCGGCGCTATCAGCGCCGTAGTTCGGCAATGTAAGTCCCAATCTCTATAAGATGGCACTGTCAGCGCCCATCTCAACGTCATCGGTTCCCAAAGCAGTTTTGCTCACCCTTTAATTTTTCAAATGAATAAATTCAGAATATGCCATTAAATCCAATAATTAATGTCATTTATGATATTAAAGAGTGTAGAACTCCAATGAAATATTAAATCCTAATATTATCAACAATAACAATCAAAAAGCAAAAGAATAAACATAATTATGAGTTGCCTCCCACAAAGCGCTTGGTTTAACATTGTCAGCTTAACGTATCCAATTTTTACTTGGGATGACTCAACATTCAAACCTCTTTAATATGTGCTCTTTACCCCTCATAATAAGGTTTTAATCTGTGCCCGTTAACTTTAAATATATTCTCAGTTTTAGGATCTTCAATATCAATTGCTCCATAATGGCAAAACATTAATAATAATGAATGGTCCTAACCATGTTGTCTTTAGTTTTCCTGAAAATAATATCAATCTTGTATTATTTAATAACAATTCTTGTTCAGGTTCAAATTTCTTTCTTAATATCATCTGATCATGCCATATCTTCATTTTATCTTTATAGAATTTAGCATTATCATATGCTTCATTGCTGATCTCTTCAAGTTCATTCAGTTGCAACAATCTTTTCTCATCAGAATCCTTTAAATTGAAATTAAATTCCTTAATAGCCTAATATGCTTTATGTTCCAATTCTACTGACAAGTGGCATGTCTTTCCAAAAATCAGTCTATACAGGGACATTCCTATAGGAGCTTTATAAGCTGTCATATATGCCCACATAGTAGCGTCTAGTCTAGCAGACCAATCCAATTTGTTGGGATTTACAGTATTTTACAAAATTCTTTTAATTTTCACGATTTGATAATTCTGCTAGGCCACTAGTCTTGGGATGATAAACAGTTAAGAATCTATGCAAAATATTGTATTTTCCAACCAATTTCTCAATTCTTTTGTTCCTAGAATGGGATCCTCCATCAGTGATTACTCTCAGCATTCCATGTCTTGTAAAAATACTTCTTATTAAAAATTTGGAAACACTCCGAGTATTACATTTAGGTAAAGCTATTGCTTCAATCCATTTTGAAACATAGTCCACAACAATTAATAAATATACGTTTCCAAATGAAGGAATAAATGGTCCCATAAAATCTAATCCCCATACAAAAAAAATTTCATCTTTCAATGTATAATTCAAAGGCATCTCGTTTCTTCTAGAAATATTTTCTGCACTCTAACATTGATCACATGTTTTAATATATTCATTAAAGTCTATAAAAAGAGTAGGCTAACAAAATCCAGATGGTAAAATCTTATGTGCAGTTCTATTAGTCCCAAAATGTCCTCGCAATTCAGAATCATGACATCTTTGAATAATTTGTTTAGTTTCTTCAATAGGCACACATCTCCTCATAACAAGATCCTTACACTGTTTATATAGATATGGGTCATCCCATAAGCAAAACTTCGTATCATAAATAAATTTCTTCAGTTGTTACTATGTTAACTCAGATGGTACAATATCACTCACAATGTAGTTAACAATATCAACATACTGATCTACCAAAAAAATACCCATTTTTATGCCTTATTTATGATTCAATTCTTAAGGATATTATGCTTTAATGAAAGGTATTTTTATATTTTTGGATGTAGATGATTTAAAAAGAGTCCAAGAAAGAAAAAGAAGGAAAAAGGAACAAAAAAGAGCAAAAATGGAGCTTATGGAGCAAAATTTTGGAATTATTGGCCTGGCGCCTAGGTGCCAGAATCCGGCGCCTAAGCGCTTGTTCGATACAGACGCTGTCAAGTTTTTTTGATAACTTTGGACAGTTATTTTGATGGTGTTAAGCGGTTATTAGAGCTTCTAGAAGACTGGAAGTTACTCCTAATATATAGGACATGTGATATAATTTATTTGGACACAAGGAAACAGTCTGGATCGTGAAGAGGTGCGATCCAAAGTGAAGAGGTGCGAAAGACCTGGTTACGGAGTCTGACACCTAGGCACCAGATCCCGTCGCCTAGGCGCGATAGTTACCTTCTAGAAGATACATTGAATTTGGATAAATTTTGAAGAGGTGCCTTAAGCAACCCCTGGTCAAATTCAGAGCTCTATAAATAGGAGACCATTCTACAGAGAAAATCGCACCAAACCCCCCCACTTAGTACACATACCCATTTTAGCATCTTCTCTCTCCTCTCTAATTTTATTTAGTCTCTTCCATACTTAGGGTGCCACTTTATTTTCTATCTAGTAAGTTTATTTTAAGTGTTTATTATGTGTTATTGTTGTTGGAGTCTTTCATCATTGCTTTGGAGTCAGTAGAAGTTAGCGGATCACTTTAAGGAACACTTCAGATAAGTATTTGTACTTTGGTTCAAAGTTTTATAAATATGTTTTGTTGTGTTATTTCAATGTGTTATGAGTAGTTAGTTATCTTTCTCCTTTCAACTATGAAAAGATTATAAATTAATTAAATTTTGTAGGAGAATTAAATATTAAATATTTTAAAACATTTTAATGATATTAATACATGATCTTAGTTTACTTTTTAAATTGGCCATTTAATTTGTTAAAACCTGTTGAAGAATTTTAAGACCTATCCGGAGATAAATTCTTAACTAGTAGATATTACATGAATCCTTAAGTAATCGCAGGCTATACGAGGATTGTTTAAGGTGAAGTGCAAATAAATAGGAATATAATATTTATTGGGCGTAAAATTAATTAGTATTTAGAGTGACAGACTAAATTCTAATAATTTGGTTTATAGAAAGGTAACGGGTCACTGGTAGGGCCGACCATAGCCACCCTTGGACATCTAGTAGTGTGAGCCTAAATTAACCCATTCTACTAATAAAACATCATAAGCCTATCTATAGATTAGTCAATATTCTTTGCACCTGGATCAAAGGGTAAAGAATAGGAATGCTTCTATTTGGCACAATACCATAATCTTAATTCCCTACAAAAGATAATTACTCTATAATTCTTGGATTAGTTGAAAAAGGAGAAAGTCATTTTTATACTTACATTGAATTTTAATTACTGCTTACGTTACTTTACTGCTTACTGCTTAGTTTTAGTAAAAGTTGTTGGTAAATTAAATTTGAATATATATATATATATATATATATATATATATATATATATATATATATATATATATTGCATTTGAAAATTTCAAAATATTACTTATATTTCTTACTTTTTATAAATTCACTATCCCCGTGGGATCGATAACCAGGACTCCACTAGAGCCCTATATTACTTGACCGATATGTATACTTGCGTTTAAAATTATAACTTTTACAATAATTATTATAAAATCTAAATATAAATTAATAAAAGTAAACCTCGCACATCAAGTTTTTGAAGCCATTTGCCAGGAATTAAATATTCTAAAAAGTGGTATCAATTTCTTGTATTTTAAAGCATATATAAAGTCCCATCGCATCAAGTTTTTGGCGACGCTGTCGGGGATAGGATAAAATATAATAAAAAGTAAAAAGAAAAGAATATAAAATATAAACAAACAAAAACAAAAACAAAACAAAACAAAAATATTTTAAATTTTTATGCTTAGTTCTGGATCTGAAGAATTACTATATTTTGATTCTGAATTAGAAAGAAAAATTAAAAGAATTAAAAAAGAAAACAAATTTCAAAACATAAAAAAATGGCTAACTTACATAACAATAATCAAAATCCAATCAAAATTAATGAACAAAATATTTATAAACCATTAAGGGAATATACAAACCCTACAACTGATGAACTTCATGTTAGTATTCAAATTCCAGCTGTAGATGCTAATTCTGTTGAGCTTAAACCTTCTATTATTCAAATGGTTCAAAACAATCAATTTGGAGGAACACCTAATGAGGATCCAAATTTACATCTTTCTACTTTTTTAGTACTTTGTGCTACCGTTAAATATAATAATGTTTCTGATGATGTTATTAGGCTTAGACTCTTTCCTTTTTCCTTAAAGGATAAAGCAAAGATGTGGCTTAATTCATTAGCAACTTGTTCTATTAAAACATGGGCAGATATGACACAAAAATTCCTTGCTAAATATTTTCCTCCTTCTAAAACTATTAAATTGAGAAATGATATTACTTCATTTATGCAATTTGATGGAGAAACAATTTATGAAGCTTGGGAAAGATTTAAAGAACTATTAAGAAAATGTCCTCATCATGCTTTACCAGATTGGTTAATTATTCAAACATTTTATAATGGACTTATTGGATTACTTAGATCTATTATTGATGATGCTGCTGGTGGTTCTTTAATGGCTAAGACATTTGAAGAAGCCTACACCTTAATTAAAGAAATGGCTAATAACAATTTTTAATGGCCTTATGAATGGATTAATCCTAAAAGAATGGCCAGTATTCATGATAATGAAGCCTTTTCTATTTTAGCTTCACAAGTGGCTGCGATATCTAAGAAAATAGATAATTTTGCTATTAATATATCACATGTAAATAATGATAATTCTGCAAATTCTGATGATTCTCAAACAAAGGAAACTTTGCAAGCTATTGCTAGTAAAACTAATAACCCTTATTCTAATTATTATAATCCTGGTTAGAAAAAGCATCCTAATTTTAATTGGAGTAATGGAAATCAAGTTAATCCAAATTGGAAAATCAAGGAAATTCAAACTATAGAACAACTTTTCCTTCTGGTTATAATAATCAGCAGAAAAAGTTGTCTGTAGAAGAATTAATCTTGCAACTAAGCAATTAGCTACAAAGTCAAAACACTGCTATTCGTAATATGAGAATCATATGGGACAAATCGCTAATTTCATTAATTATAGACTTCAAGGAACACTTCCTAGCAATGTCGAAATTAATCCTAAAGGATCTCGAAAAGAACATGAATAAGCAAAAGTTGTACAACTCAGAAGTGGAAAGGAATTAAAAGAGAAAACACAAAATGAGATTGAAAAAGAGAAAGAAGTTGAAGAGATTGAAAAACCAAAAGATACCCTTTCTCTAAGTAAAGATCAGATTGTTGTACCTATTGAAGTGGAAGTTGAAAGACCACCACAACCTTTTCCTCAAAGACTTAAATAGTAGAAGCTTGACCATCAATTTTCTAAGTTCTTTGAAAGTTTTAAGAAACTTACCATCAACATTCCTTTTGCTGAAGCTTTGGAGCAAATACGAAGCTATGCAAAATTTATGAAGGATATTTTAAGCAAGAAGTGAAAATTTGAAGCTTATGAAACTGTTGCATTAAGTGAAGAATGTAGTGGAATAATTCTGAAGAAATTACCTCAGAAACTTAAAGATCCTGGAAGTTTCACTATACCATGTGCTATTGGAGAAAAATTCTGTGGAAAAGCCTTATGTGATTTAGGAGCTAGTATTAATCTCATACCATTTTCAATCTTTCAAAGGTTAGATTTAGGAGAGATTTCTCCGACCACTGTAACTCTTCATTTAGCTGATTGATCGATCACTTTTCCTAAAGGAGTTATAGAGGATGTTCTTGTTAAGGTAGGTAAATTTATATTCCCTGTGGATTTCATTGTTCTAGTTATGGAAGAAGATAAAGAAATACCTATCATTTTAGGGAGAACTTTTCTAGCTACCGGTCAAGCTGTGATTGATGTGCAAATATGAGAATTAATGATGAGAGTTAATGATCAAGAGATAACATTCAATGTTTTGAAATCAATGAGGTATCCTGATAAAGAAAAATGCTATCGAATGGATATTTTTTATTATATAATTGAAAAGCATTACCAAGAAAAATGTAAGATCATTTCTGATGATAAAGATAAAGAATCTATGTTATATAATGAGTCATTAAATGAAGAAAATTTATCTGAAGAAACTCATTATATTCATGAAAATTGGGAAATTTTAGACACAACTAAAAATGATCTACTTTTACCCTCAATTGAAAAAGCCCCCGAACTAGAATTAAAAATGTTACCTGCAGATTTAAAGTATGCATTTCTTAGAAATTCATTAACTTTACCTGTAATAATATCTTCAGAATTAAGCGAAGATCAAGAAGAAAAATTAATAGGAGTTTTGAAGAATTATAAGAAAGCTTTTGGTTTGACTATTGCTAATATAAAAGAAATAAGCTCTTCAATTTGTACGCATAGAATTTTAATGGAAGAAAATTGTAAACCCACTATTGAACCTTAAAGAAGATTAAATCCAATTATGAAAGAGGTTGTCGAGAAAGAGATTTTGAAATGGTTAGATGTTGGAATTATTTATCCTATTTCGGATAGCCAATGGGTAAGTCCTAGTCATTGTGTTCCAAAGAAAGGAGTAACAGTCAAGGTTAATGAAAAAAATGAATTAATCCCAACAAGACAAGTTACCGGATGACGAATTTGCATTGATTATCGAAAATTAAACAATGCCACTAGAAAGGATCATTTTCCTTTACCTTTCTTGGATCAAATGCTGGATAAACTAGCTAGACACTCATATTTTTGTTTTCTAGATGGATATTCTGGTTATCATCAATTACCCGTTGCTCTTGAGGATCAAGAAAAGACAATATTTACAAGTCCTTATTGAACATTTACATTTAGAAGAATGCCTTTCGGTTTATGCAATGCACCTGCAACTTTTCAAAGATGTATGATGTCAATATTCTGTGATTTGGTTGATAAAGGAATTAAAGTATTTATAGATGATTTTTCAGTTTTTGGAACTTCTTTTGAATCTTGTTTGGAAAATATAACGAAAACTTTGAAGAGATGTGAAGAAACAAATTTAGTTCTAAAATGGGAAAAATGTCAATTTATGGTCACAAAAGGCATTATACTTGGACATAAAGTTTCACAAATAGGGATGGAAGTGGATCAAGCAAAAGTGAAAATTATTGCTGAACTGCAACCACCTACTACCGTTACTGATGTGAGAAGTTTTTTGGGTCATGCTGGATTTTATAGGAGATATATAAAGGATTTTTCTAAAATTGCTAAACCTCTTTACCATTTATTAGAAAAAGAAGCTAAATTTGAATTTAATGAAGATTGTCTGAATGCGTTCAATATTTTGAAGAAAAATTAATCACTGCACCTTTCATTGTTGCACCTGATTGGAATAAACATTTTGAATTAATATGTGATGCAAGTGATTATTTAATTGGAGCTGTATTAGGACAAAAATATGAGAAGATTTTCAGAGTTATAAACTATGCTAGCAAAAATCTTATTGAAACTCAAATAAATTACACTACTACTGAAAAAGAGCTTTTAGCAATAGTATATGCCTTTGATAAATTTAGGCCATATCTTCTTGGAACAAAATGTATCGTACACACTGATAATTTTGCTATTAAGTATTTAATGTCTAAAAAGGATGCTAAACCTAGATTGATCAGATGGGTTTTACTTTTACAAGAATTTGATTTTGAAATTGTGAACATAAGAGGAACTGACAACCAAATTGCTGATCATTTATCAAGAATAAAAAATAATAATGAGAAGATTTATGAAGAAAAGATAAATGAGAAATTCCCGGATGAGCAATTACATGTCATTCAAGGATTACAAATGCCTTGGTATGCAGATATAGTTAACTACTTGGTTAGCAATATTTTACCATATGGGATGAATAGTAAATATATTGAGAAATTCAAGAATGATTGTAAATCATACATTTGGGAAGATCCTCATTTATTTAAATTAGGAAGAGATTCTGTGATTCGAAGATGTGTACCTTATGAAGAAACTTTTGCAATTATTCAAAAATGTCATGATTCTGAATTTGGAGGACACTTTGGAGTGGATAAAATTGCATTTAAACTTTTAAATTCTGGATTTTATTGGCCTACTTTATTTAAAGATGTTGGACATTATGTGAAAACTTGTGATCGATGTCAAAGAATGGGAAATATATCCAGAAAAGATGAAATGCCTCTAAACTTTATATTAGAAATCAAAATTTTTGATGTATGGGGTTTAGACTTTATGGGATCTTTCGTACCATCTTCTAGAAAGATTTATATTTTATTAGCAGTTGATTATGTTTCAAAGTGGAACGAAGCTGTAGCTTTACCTAACTGTGATTCCAAAAGTGTTTCAAAATTTTTAGAGAAAATGATTTTTACAAGATTTGGAATGCCCAGGATAATTATCATAGATGGGGGAAGTCATTTCAGAAATATAAGAATTCAATCATTGCTGGAAAAATTCAGAATTAAATATAGAATTGCAACTGCTTATCATCCTCAAACTAGTGGAACGACTGAAGTGTCAAACAGAGAAATTAAAAGAATATTAGAAAAGACTGTTAATCCTCAAAGAACTGACAGGGTAGACTTGATTCTGCATTATGAGCTTATAGAACAGCTTATAAGACACCTATCAGAATGTCACCTTATCAGTTAATTTATGGTAAAAATTGTTACTTACCTGTTGAACTGGAGCATAAAACTTATTGGGCGATAAAGGAGTTCAATTATAATTTGAATACTGCAGGAGAAAAATGATTATTACAACTGAATGAAATGGAAGTGATAAGAAATGAGTCTTATGAAAATACAAGAATTTATAAGGAAAGAATGAAGAAATTGCATGATAAAATGATTTCAAGGAAAATATTCGAGCATGGACAAGACGTATTTTTATTTAATGCTCGTTTAAAACTTTTCTCTGGAAAATTAAATCTAAATGGATGGGACCATTTATAATTGAGAAAGTATACCCTTGTGGAGCTGTGGATAATAAAGATCCCAAAACTGGAAAAAGTATTTAAAGTTAACAGATTAAGACTGAAGCCTTATATAGGAGAAATGAAATTAAATTACAGAGAGGATTATGAGTTGAGTCTACCCGATTAATTCAATTAATTAGGTCGGGCTGACGATGTTAAACCAAGCGCTTTGTGGGAGGCAACCCATATTTATTAGTTTAAGTTTAATTATTGCTGTAAGGTTATGCCTTGACTAAATTTACATAAAAATTCTGGAAATAGAAGGCTAACAAGTCTGTATTGGCTTAAGCTAAACATTTTCTTAAAGTATATAGAATTTGGACTTGGACCACTCCATGTCAAATGTGAGTAAAAATGAGATCAAGTTAACCTTCGTTTGTGATTGTTTATGATTTGAATTTTTCGTAACACTGTTTGTATGTGGATCACACTTGCTTATTAGAGCTATTTTTACGACCAAAACTTTGCAAAATTTGGCGATAGACGAATCAGAGTCGATCGAGGTTCTGGCGCCTAAGCGCCAGAGTAGCCTGCATATTGATGATCCGGTGCCTAGGCACCAGATTTCGGCGCCTAAGCGCCGCGGTTATAGATAGTGGAAAATCCAAAATTTTTCAGTTTTTCACATGAAATCTCTTTATATATAGCCTATTTTTTTGTCCCGAATCCCATAGAAACACTAATTTCGACCAGAGCAATCCATTTTGGAGGAGTTAAGAAGGATTTGGAGGCAATGGATAGAGAAAATCATGGAAATGAGGTAAGGGACAAATCTCCTAAAGATCCTCAGCCTAAGTTTAATGGTTTTATTGCAGTTAGTTTGGAGAAAATGTTTAGTCGATTGGATAAGATTGAAGTAGAACTTCAAAGTATTGGTAATCATCTCCATGAGATGTACCACCAATAAGAACACTTTGAATGTCAAACCAAACTTTAATCTGATCATTTGGTTGCCTATCATGACGCTCAAGTAGAAATGTACGCAAAGAATAAGTGGATTGATGAAAATATGGCTTTGGAATTTGCAAGGGTGTTGGTGTTCTATCCCTTCGATCCTAACGAACTTCATTGCGAAAGAGATGGTAATTGAAAATCGGTGTTAAATAGATCCTATATGTGTTTTAGGTGTGATCGAGTCTCGTGTTAGTGTGTTGAATATCTAATTTGTGTGCTTTCTTAATTTTTCAATGTGTATTGTGGGATTTGAATGTTTGCATTGAATATATTGCTGTTTGTGTTATTTATAAAACGATAAACCTTGATACAATTTTTTACTGAAAGTTATTGAATTTGGAATGGATGTTAGGATTTAGAATTGAAGAATTTAGATACATTTTTTTGTGGATCTATACTATCATTTTAATTTGATTGTGAAAATATTTGGAGGATATAAAATGGATTAATACTTTCATAAGAGTAATTAGGAGTTAAATTTGATAAGATTTGGTGGAAAATATTTAATTTAAATCAAATTTTGGGAAAGCGAGTCAGACGCCTAGGCGCCAGAATTCGGCGCATAAGCGCCTGTTCGGCCTGAACCCGAAAACTGATCTTCTTAAACCCTCCATGCCATTTTTGATGCCTAAGCTTCCTTCTCCACTGTTTTTCGCGAAAATACCACCTAGAGATCCCATTTAAAGCTGGATTTTCATGTTTTTGAGCTTGAAATCACCTGATTTCTTCATCTCAAGGTCAGATCTACATTCTAATCTCATTGTTTTTGATTTTCACCACGGATTTTGCTCTCATTAAGAAAAACCAAAATTTTGAGAAAAATATTGATTTTTTATGGTTAAATCCATGAATTTTTAAGTTTTTTCAAGTTTGAAAAGCTTAAATTAGTTTAATTTCCTAGATCCGTTGAATTTATTTTGCGTTTTTATTTTCACATTTAGATGGCACCCAAATCTAAGCGAGGAATGGAATGAGAAAATTTTGATTGTAGCAAGTTCGTCACTGCTACTGCACACCTCAGATACAATGATTTTGCTATGACTCAGAAATTTATCTCGAAGTGAAGTTTTTATAATCCTGGAGGAAGAATTGAGGAGACAATCGTTGCGCTCAACTGGCAATGATTATGTTATTTCACTGCTGTTGCCGTTATCCCGGATGTTAGAGAGTTTTATGCCAATTTCATGGATGCGAAAGAATATGCAATTTTTGTTCGAGGAGTTGGAGTAAGATTGACTCCTGAACGCATCAATATTTTCTATGGCCTGCCGCCAAACATAGAGTGTTATTACTTAGGATTATCTCTATCTAAAGGAGATTTAGATATGATCATTGCCAACCAGACTGATAGTAATGGAGCTTGAAAGATTCAGAATGGAAAAAGGGTTTATTTTTCATCTTCTAAGCTTAATGGTGTTTCAAAGGCATGGCACTACTTTATTTATGCTCGTCTCCTTCCATCTAATCATCTGAGTGAAGTTACCAAAGATAGAGCTATTCTCAACTACTGCATTCACGAGAGGAAATCTATTGATGTAGAGAGCATTATTTATGATTCTGTAGAGGCTACTGCTCATTCTAGCGCTTCTATTGGACTTGGTTTTCCATCTCTGATCTATTCTCTATGTCAAAGTGTTGGAGTAGTTGCTGAGCATTTCGAGGAAATGCTCAAGTCGATAAAGCCTATAGGAAGAGAAAGCGTCAGCAATTATGATCGATTGTGAGGTAAGAGTTCTACTACACTTGCTGGTTCATTACTTACTTCAGGTAAAGCTTCTACTTCTAGACCATCTACTTCTGCTGAGCCATCATCTACTTTTTGGAAAACCATGCATGATAAGTTTATAGAGCAGCAGCATGAGTTATTTTTAACTCACTGTAGAGTAGATACGATAGACAAGAAGATTGATCATCTTTCTGAGTATACACAAAGAAAGAGTGATTACGATGCTGAGTATTCATAGTCTTTATTGAGATTTCTGAAAGGTGAGCACGATGTTCAGTTCCCTACTTGTCCCAGATTTTCACCATATGTTGATCCTAAGGATATGGAGTTTTCTTTTGGTGATGACGATGATGAAGCTACAGATAGTGATTAGTAGCTTGACTTATCTCTAGATATTGTTGATTCTGTTTTTAGTGTACTTTCTTGCTTCTTGTGCTGTTTAGTGGGATGTTATTTGTTAGTATTTATGTGAACTTTTTAGGTTAAAACTGTTTAAAATTATCTGATGTATGTTTAAGACGGAAATGTGAATGAATTTCTATAAAAGTTTATTTCTGTTTCAGCCTACTGTTTAGTGTTCATGAATAGTTAGTAAATTTGCATGTTCAAAAATAAAAAAATATTAAAAAAAGAGATTTATTTTTAAAAATTAAATCCTGCTCTGCAAAACTTTTCTATATATGCTTAATCATTTCTGTTAGTTTTTCCTTACTACATCATTACTTTACTTAGATTAATTCCTGTTTATTTCTTTCTCTCATGCGTTAGAAAATTTCATGATTCATATTTATACTAAAGCTGAAGTTTGGGGGAAGGGAAAAAATTTATCAAATTTAAATAGTATTTATCCTTAAAGAACTAATATTTTCTTTAAAAATATATTACCTAAATTTTTGAATTTATAAATACTTTAGTAAACTTAACTAAAACATAAAAAATTTTGCTTGATTTTAAGAATAGAATTATTTAGCTTAAAGAATAATAAGACCAAAATTTTTCTATTTATAGTAAAGAAAATTATATTTTTGAAATACTAAGGAATCAAGATTATTGCTTGAAAAGGAAAAGATTAAAATAAGATTTGAAAAATAATAAATTATCAATGTCATGTTCATTAAGTATGAATGTATAAGTTTCTGAAAATAAGATAAGGATAGTGAAGTTCAAAATCATTAACAACCTATCCAAAAATAGTAATCCTCACTTAAGAAAAAAAGGGATTGAAAAACAATCCAAAAAAAAAAGAAGAAGAAAAGAAAGTGAGGAGAAGCTTGAGGAAATGCCTAATAAAAAATTGGCTTCACTTGAATTATCTTATAAGAAGAAGATTGATTACATTTCTAACTTAATTTGTATGTACATATATTTTTACTAGAAAAATATTTCATGAAAATCTTTTTCTTGTAAATACTCTATGAGACCTTGATATGATAAACTACAATTATTCTTGAAATAAATGAATTATTGGAAGTCTTATGATTTGGTAGTTAAATATTCTTAAATTCTTAAAACTAAAATTAATTAGTGAAATTTGGTTAATGATTTGCTAAAGCATTTATAAAACAAAAAATTACAAGGAATCTTAAATATTTTTACTTCAATCCAAATGTTATCTATTTTATGTAATTAAAAGGGTTACTTGAGGACAAGAAACGTTTAAGTTTGGGGGAATTTGATATACCAAGAAAATAGCCATTTTTATGCCTTATTTATGATTCAATTCTTAAGGATATTATGCTTTAATGAAAGGAATTTTTATGTTTTTGGATGTAGATGATTTAAAAAGAGTCCAAGAAAGAAAAATAAGGAAAAAGGAGAAAAAATGGAGCTTATGGAGCAAAATTTTGGAATTATTGGCCTGACACCTAGTCGCCAGAATCCAGCGCCTAGACGCCAAAATCCGGCGCTTAGACGCCAGAATCCAGCGCTTAGACGCCAGAATCCGGCATCTAAGCGCCAGTTCGTTACAGACGCTGTTAAGTTTTTTTGATAACTTTGGGCAGTTATTTAGACAGTGTTAAGCGGTTATTGGAGCTTCTAGAAGACTGTAAGTTACTCCTAATATATAGGACATGTGATACAATATATTTGGACACAAGAAAACAGTCTGGATCGTGAAGAGATGCGACCCAAAGTGAAGAGGTGCGAAGACCTGGTCACGGAGTCCGACCCCTAGGCGCCAGATTCCGACACCTAGGTGCGACAGTTACCTTCTAGAAGATACATTAAATTTGGACAAATTTTTAAGAGATGCCTTAAGCAACCCCTAGTCAAATTCAGAGCTCTATAAATAGAAGCCCATTCTACAGATAAAATCGCACCAAAACCCCCCTCTTAGTACACATACCCATTTTAGCATCTTCTCTCTCCTCTCTAGTTTTATTTGTCTCTTCCATCCTTAGGGTGCCACTTTATTTTGTATCTAGTGAGTTTATTTTGAGTGTTTATTGTGTGTTATTGCTGTTGGAGTCTTTCATCATTGCTTTGGAGTCAGTAGAAGTCAACGGATCAATTGAAGGAACACTTCAAATAAGTATTTGTACTTTGGTTCAAAGTTTTATAAATATGTTTTTTTATGTTATTTTAATGTGTTCTGAGTAGTTAGTTATCTTTGTCCTTTCAACTATGAAAAGATTATAAATTAATAAAATTTTGCAGGAGAATTACTATAAAATATTTCAAAACATTGTGATGATATTAATACCTGATCTTAGTTTACTTTTTAAATTGACCATTTAATTTGTTAAAACCTGTTGAAAAATTTTGAGACCTAACTGGAGATAAATTCTTAACTAGTAGATATCACATGAATCCTTAGGTCATCACAGGCTATACGCGGATTGTTTAATGTGAAGTGCAAATAAATAGGAAGATAATATTTATTGGGCGTAAAATTAATTCGTATTTAGAGTGACAGACTAAATTCTAATAATTTGGTTTATAGAAAGGTAACAGGTCACTGGTCGGGCCGACCATAGCCACTCTTGAACATTTAGTAGTGTGAGCCTAGATTAACCCATTCTACTAATAAAACATCCTGAGTCTATCTATAGATTAGTCAATGTTCTTTGCACCTAGACCAAAGGGTAAAGAATAGGGATGCTTCTATTTGGCACAATACCATAATCTTAATTCTTTACAAAAGATAATTACTCCATAATTCTTGGATTAGTTGAAAAAGGAGAAAGTTGTTTTTATACTTGCATTGAATTTTAATTACTGCTTACTTTACTGCTTACTGCTTACTTGCTTTTAGTAAAAATTGTTAGTAAATTAAATTTGAATATATATATATATATATATATATATATATATTGCATTTGAAAATTCCAAAATATTACTTATATTTCTTACTTTTTATAAATTCACTATTCTTGTGGGATCGATAACCAGGACTCCACTAAAGCCTTGTATTACTTGAACGATACGTATACTTGCTTTTAAAATTGTGACTTTTATAAAAATTATTATAAAATATAAATATAAATTAATAAAAGTAAACCTCGCACATCAAGTTTTTGAAGGCATTTGCCAGGAATTAAATATTCTAAAAAGTGGTATCAAATTCTTGTATTTTAAAGCATAGATAAAGTCGCATCTCATCACATACCACGATATATACTTTCTCTTAATTCTATGCAATTGCTTATCAGGGAATGTTTCCAAAATTTCAATTGCAAAATCAGATAGTTCTTTCTATTCTAGCCTTGATAAATGATTGAGTATTTGATTATCAGGTCCTTTTCTATCCACTATTTTAAAATCAAACTCTTGCATTAGAAGTATCCATCGAATTAATCTTCGTTTCACATCCCTCTTTTGCATTAAATACTTAATAACAAAATGGTCTGTATGCACAATACATTTAGCCCCAATTAATAAGACCTATATTTAAGCAAAAGCAATAACTAATAACTCTCTTTATGTAGTGGTGCAATTAATTGGGAATCATTAAAAGTTTTACTGGCATTGTATATCACTTTGAAAACTTTATCATATCTTTGCCCTAAAACAGCTCCCATCGCATAATCACCAGCATGACACAGTAAATCAAATGGTTTCTCCCAATTAGATGAAACTATTATCAGAGTAGTGATTAATTTTTTTTTAATAATTCAAAGGCCTTAATGCATTCTTCATTAAAATCAAATTTTATATCTTTTTCTAAAAGTTGACATAAAGGCTTTGTAATTTTTGAAAACTCTTTTATATAACGCCTGTAGAAACAAGCATGTCTTATGCTTCTAACCTCTCTCACTGTGGTAGGAAGTGGCAGTTTTTAAATAATTTGAATTTTCACTAGATCTACCTCCATGCCATATTCAGAAATTTTATGCCCAAGTATAATTCCTTTTACAGCCATAAAATGACAATTCTCACAATTTAAGACTAATATTATTTTTTGACAGAGCTCCAAAAATTTTTCCAAATTATTAAACATTATTCAAATGAAGTTCCAAACACTAAAAAATCATTCATAAATAATTCCATTCCATTCTCAATTAAACTGGAGAAAATTGATATCATACATCTTTGAAATATTGCAGCTGTATTACATAATCCTAAGGGCATTTTTTGAAAAGCAAATGTTCCATGAGGGCTAGTAAATATTGTATTTTTTTTTATCCTCAGGAGTAATTGGACTTTGATGATATCCGATATACCCATCTAAAAAGCAATAATACTTGTGCCCTGCTAATCTATTCAACATTTCGTCTAGAAAAGGTAAAGGAAAATGATTTTTCTTAGTAGCGACATTTAATTTTCTATAATTAATGCAAATTCGCAAATCAGTGACTTGTCTTATAGATATTAACTCATTTTTCTTGTTTAATTTAACTGTCACTCCCCCTTTCTTTGGAACGCAGTGAATTGGACTCACTCAAGCACAATCTAAAATATGATATATGATTCTAGCGTCTAATCACTTCAAAATTTCTTTCTTAACAACTTCTTTTATCATCAGGTTCAATATCCTTTGAGGATCAACCTTAATTTCTTGATTTTTATCCAATTGAATTTTGTGCATACAAATCGAAGGACTGATTCCTTTAATATCAGTAAAAGTCCATCCAAAGGCTTTTTTGTAAGTTTTTAAAGTTTCCAATAGTTTTTGCTCTTGTGATTCAGTTAAATCTGAGGATATTATAATGGGTAATGTAGATGAATCTCCTAAAAATACATAATTCAAATGGGCAGGTAATATTTTCATTTCAAGTTCAAGAGGTTTTTATTTGAAGGAAAAAGATTTTTATTATGACTATCAGTAATATCCAACATCTCAAATCTTTCCTAAACATAATCCAACTTCTGATTTTCCATATAACCATCTTTATCTTCCATCTCATCCTTATCCTCATATGTCAAATCTTCTTGTTAATGCTCATTACTCAGATAATCACAAACTTTCATCTTGAAACATTAATTATCTCTTCTTTTACTGGATACTTCTTAGCTTTTGATATATTAAATGTTACCTCTTGATTATGAAATATCATAGTTAATTCTCCTTTCTGAACATCTATCACAGCTCTTCCAGTAGTAAGGATTGGTCTCCCCAAAATAATGAGAATTACTTTATCTTCCTCCATATCTAAAACAATAAAATCCACTGGAATGATAAATTTATCCACCTTTACGAATACGTCTTCTATTACTCATTTAGAATAAGTGATCGAACAATCAATGAACTAAAGAGTTACAGTAGTAGGGGAAATCTCTCCTAAACCCAACCTTTTAAAAATTAATAAAAGCATGAGGTTAATACTGGCTTCCAAATCACATAAAAGCCTTCCAAAAAATCGTTCACCAATAGCACAAGGTATAGTGAAGCTACCATGATCTTTTCATTTTTCAGGAAGCTTTTTTCTTAATAATTGCACTACACTCTTCATTTTCTTGTTAAATACATCCATCATAAACTTCACATAATATGACATTTTTTCTGAGGCTTCAACAAAAGGAATATTTACAGTTAACTTTTGAAGAATTTCCAAAAATTTTAAATTTTTTTATCTTTTTGTTGTTGTTGTTTCAATCTTTGAGGAAACTGAGGAGGATGCCTTTCTACAGTAATTTTCATTGGTTTAATTAATATTCCAAATAAGGATATGTATCATCGTTACCTTTTTCAATTTCCACCCTTTTCTTTTTAGTCTCATTTTTTTTGTGCTCTTGTTTCCAATTACTTTCCACTTCTTAATTAAATGGCCTTAATTTGATCTTTACTTTGATCTTTTGGATTAATTTCGGCATTCTAGGAAGAATTCCTGCAAGTCTGTTTCTAAGTGCAGTAGCAATATGCCTTAACTGATTTTCATTATTTCTAATAGCAGATCCTTGACTTTGTAATTGATTGTCTTGTCTCTGTAATTGATTCACCAAATTTAACACCAATTATTCAATTACAAATTTCTTCTCCTTTACATGTGAGTTACTGATAAAACTAGGAAGATAATAGGGTCTATAATTATAATTTCCTTGGTTGTTGGAATTTCCTAATGGGTTTACCAAATTATTATTACTCCAATTTAAATTAGGGTGATTCTTCCAACAATGATTATAATAATTAGAATAGAGATTATGGGTTCTATTATTTATGGCATCCAAGGTCTTGTAAGATGTTTGAGATTCCATAATTTGTTCCATTGAATTTTTTTCTAGCACAAAATGTGTTTGAGAATAGTTCATTCCAATTTGATAAAATTTCTTATTTATACCAGCAATTTGAGAAGCCAAAATAGTTATAACATCAGAATCATGGACACTAGCTACTCTTTTAAAATTTACCCGTTCAGCAGGCTATTGAAAATTATTAGTAGCCATATTCTCAATTAAAGAATATGCTTCATCAAAAAGTTTTGACATTAATGAACTACCAGCAGAAACATCGATAATATATCTAAGAGATCTTATAAATCCATTATAAAAGTTTAAATTATTAACCAATCTGGTAAAACATGATGTGGACACTTCCTAAGGAGATCTTTAAATCTTTCTCAAGCTTCATATTTTGACTACCCTTCCAACTGACAAAAAGTTGTAATATCATTTCTAAGCTTAATAATTTTTGAATGTGGGAAAAATTTAGCCAAAAGTTTTTGTGATAGTTCTCCCCAAGTTTTAATAGATCCAGGTGCTAACAAATATAACCATGCCTTAGCTTTATCCCTTAATGAAAAAAGAAAAAGTCTAAGTCTAACGACATTATTCGACACTCCATCATATTTAAAAGTAGCACACAATTCTAAAAAACTAGCAAAATGTAAATTAGGATCTTCAGTAGGTGTTCCCCAAAATTGATTATTTTGTACCATCTAGATAGTAGTAAGTTTTAGCTTAGATGAATTAGCAAAAACATCAGGATTTTGAATAGTTAAGTGTTGACCTCACTTTTGATTGAGGTCTAGTCTCTCTTTAAAAGAGCCTAGGGTTTAGTCATAGAACTTTCCTGGTGACTATCTTAGAAGACTGGCAATGTAACCCTCACTCCATAGAAAATCAAAATAGTTCTTTGCTTCACTTGGAAGTTTTCAAATGCTTAAATTCTAACCTCTAAGAATTTAGAAGGATGAGACCAAGCATTAGGAAGCTTACCTCACAACCCTAAACCAAACTTCTCCTCACTTGATCCCATACTTCTTTGGAAACTCATGTGGGCGATTTCCCCCAAGCTCTTAGCCCCAGGCTAGGGATTAACTAGTACCAGTGCATGGAGGATCCAAATAGGGATTTCCTTGATCCATGGCTCAAATGGGTTATCAATCTCACTCAACTCTGTATTTTACCAAAAATCTAAACTTTTGACCCCTTTACCCCTAAACTCTCCAAATGAGCAAATTACCCCTAAAACCCCAATTTTGCCCAAAATTCCCAAGATCAACCAGAATTGTCAAAATCCCTCAAAAGTCACCCCAAAATATTCCTTACCACTAAAAATACCCAAGACACCCCAAATTTGCCAAAATACCCAAAATAACCCCAAAACCCCTCCAAATTATCAAAATGCCCCTCATAACCAAAATTTTCAAAAATTCCAAAAATTTCCAAAAATTCCTAAAACCCTCCAAATATTCCTTATTTCAATTTAAACCACTTTGTTTGACCCATTTTGACCAAATTTGCCCAATTTGACCAAAAGCTCCAAATTGCCTTTTAAGGCCCAAAATGCCCAAATCACCCTAAATGTCCACCAAATTGACTTTAACTCTCCCAAATTCCAATTCCAAACTGTAATAAAACATCCCCAATCCCAATTGAAACAAAATTGAAGCCCAATATGACCAACATTTGAGCTCAATTTGAACCCAAACCAAAAAACCCTAATTTTGGCCATATGACCAAATCACCCCAAATTAAGACTAATGACAATCAATTTCCCCCAATTTTGAACCCTAAACTCTTCTTAACATTCCTCTACACCCAATATAACCATCAATGGCCCCCAATTTAAGCCCAAACCTCACCCAAGTATAACCAAATCCAAAATCCACAAATTTGCCCCAAATGTGTCACTTGTCCAAAATCCACCAAATTGAATGTCCCAATCCCAAAATTTCCAACAATTAATATCAAGAACTCTTCCTAACTTCCCATGGACCATTTGGAATCTTTAATTGGCTATGGATCCAAACGTAGCCTAACCTAAACTGAAGCTAACCCAACATGCCCAAAATTGACCAAATGCCCAAGTCAAGCCAAATTGATCCCCCAAATCAATTCAAAACCACCCCAATCCTCTTTTAAACACTTTATAACAATAATAAACACCATTTTAAACAATCAATTGGACCTGACTTAATCTTGAATCCAACCTAGCTCAACTTAAAACCACATGGCCCAAAACTAAACCCATGAGCCAAGTTGACCAAACCTAGCTAAATTGACCAAGCCAAGCTTACCACAACCACTAAATTGACCCTAGGGACTGAGGTAGATCCACTTAGCCCACTATAGTGGAGCCAAGGACCAAGGGTCACCCAAATTAGGGGATCCCTTCCTTTAAATGGATAAACCTAAGGTGGATTTGCAATTAGCACTTAGCCACTTATGTTCACCACCATGATGGTCTGCCCACCTGACCACTTGACCCCCGGTCATCTCCCCTAGCATGGTCGGCAGGCCTAGTCACCGGAGGAGTTCAATCCAAGAGCCACTAATCCAAACTCACCCCCTGAGCTGTCTGGCTCTAGTTTATCACTGGGGCTGATCTGACTTCCACCTAAGTAACTAAACCCAGCCACCAGCAAGCCCTGAGCTCTACCAGGTAGCCACGGCTATAAAAGCCATCCTTCACAGCCAAAGAGGAGTATTGAAATTTTCTTCAGGGGACTCTGTCAAATTGCTCCCTTAGCTTCCCTGAGATCTCCTAAGTGTAATCCCACTGCCTTCAGCTACCCATCCCCACTGTCTAGAGCTAATTTCCCCACTGAAATTCTAGTCAAAACCATCACACATTCCATTACAACTCCACACTGAACCAAAATCAAATTAACTGTGCCCACAACTTCACAACACTGAAGGAAGAAGTTCCCCCATCAAAGCCCCATCACAGAGAGCCTCTGTACCAGATTTTGATCAACATCTCAAATTGGGTTTGGTTAAACTTGGGTCTGGACATTTCACAAGGGAAAATGACTTCATCTGGAGGTTCACTAGAACCAATTGAAGCTGCAATAACCATCTGATTGAGGACTCCCTCTCAGACGAAGGTATTTAACTTCACCATCCTTCCGACCCATTCTTCGTTCTCCATACATGTGTACTATATTTTATACAGTATAAGACATATAGATAAGTTATTCTTGCTTAGATGAAGCTCTAGAAACAAACCACATGTGATTTGATTGAGTATTGAGCGAGATATTAGGTCTAGAGTGTGGACAATTCTTTATGCACACCAGGTGAAGACGAAAACCAGGGACCGTTAGATCGTGCGTGTATCAAATGGAGGGCTGGGATTGCGTCTGACGAACTTGTGGTGCATAAAGCGAAGGTGTTGACCTCATTTTTACAATGAGTCAATACCTTTTGACCTAAAAAGTCAACTTTGGTCAAAATGGACAATCTTGACCTAATGACCAACCCTGTTGACCCAATAGGTCAACCTTTTGAAGTAAAAGTCAACTTTGGTCAAAATGGTCAATCTAGACCCAATGACTAACCCTGTTGACCCAATAGGTCAACCTTTTGACCTAAAAAGTCAACTTTGGTCAAAATGGTCAATCTAGACCCAATGACCAACCCTGTTGACCCAATAGGTCAACCTTTTGACCTAAAAAGTCAACTTTGGTCAAAATGGTCAATCTAGACCCAATGACCAACCCTATTGACCAAATAGGTCAACCTTTTGACCTAAAAAGTCAACTTTGGTCAAAATTGTCAATCTAGACCCAATGACCAACCCTGTTGACCCAATAGGTCAACCTTTTGACCTAAAAGTTAACTTTGGTCAAAATGGTCAATCCAGACCCAATGATCAACCTTGTTGACCCAATAGGTCAACCTTTTTACATAAAAAGTCAACTTTGGTCAAAATGGTCAATGTAGACCCAATGATCTACCCTGTTGACCCAATAGGTCAACCTTTTGACCTAAAAAGTCAACTTTGGTCAAAATGGTCAATCCCCAATAATAAAACCTGTTGACTCAATAGGTCAACCTTTTGACCTAAAAAGTCAACTTTGGTCAAAATTGTCAATCTAGACCTAAAGACTAACCCTGTTGACCCAGTAGGTCAACCTTTTGACCTAAAAAGTCAACTTTGGTTAAAATGGTAAATCTAGACCCAATGACCAACCTGTTGACCCAATAGATCAACCTTTTGACCTAATAAGTCAACTTTGGTCAAAATGGTCAATGTAGAACCAATGATCAACCCTGTTGACCTAATAGGTCAACCTTTTGACCTAAAAAGACAACTTTGGTCAAAATGATCAATCTTGACCCAATGACCAACCCTGTTGACCCAATAGGTCAACCATTTAACCTAAAAAGTCAACTTTGGTCAAAATGACCAATTTAGACCTAATGACCAACCCTGTTGACCCACAGGTCAACCTTTTTATCCAAAATGACAATTTTGGTCAAAATGATCAATCCAGACCTTATGACCAACCCTGTTGACCCCATAGGTCATCCTTTTTACCCAAAATGATAATTTTGGTCAAAATGTTCAATCCTGACCTAATGACCAACCCTGTTGACCCCATAGGTCAACCCATGACCTAAAAAAGTTAATTTTGGTTAAAATGATTAATTTTTGACCAAATAATCGATTATTGACCCCATGACATGTTTAGGACTCCAAAATGACAAAATTAATCAAATAATTAATTTCAAAATTATTTTGAATAATAAAATTGACTAATAATTTAAAATTCAGTACTTTAATTAATGACATAATTAATTAAAATGAAATTTTAAATTAAAAGTCATAAAATGATAAAGTACACCAAAATGAAATAAAAATGACAAAATTAATCAAATAATTAATTTCAAAATTATTTTGATTAAATAAATAACTAATGATTTAATTTTTAAAATTTTAATTAATGACATAATTAATTAAAATGAAATATTAAATTAAAAATCTTAAAAATGATAAAATGCACAAATTAATTAAAAATAGTGGAATTTATCAAATAATTAATTCCAAAATTATTTTTGATTAATTAAATGACCACTAATTTAATTTTAATATTTTAATGAGATAATTAAATTAAAAAGACATGAAATGAGACAAAATCCAACTTTAAATAAAAATTAATCAAATAATTAATTTAGAATTATTTTCAAATTAATTAATGAAATAATTTCCAACAATTTTAATTAATGACATAATTAATTAAAATGGAAATAAAAAAAGACATAAAATAACATTTTGACATATGACATCATATGTGACACAAAAGTTTCCTATTATTAATTTTAAAATTAAAATTAAATTATGGGGAGTCATTAATAAGTCCACCATGACATGGTTAACACTCTACTAAACCCATAACTCATAACCTTTAACCTAGGTTCAGAGTAATCATAATATTTTTATGATGGTTAGGCTTATGTGTCACCTTCCCATCAACTCACCCATTTGCATGAGATGAGGTGGCTAGCCACTTTAAAATAATTTTGATCACTACCCTAAGCATCCAATGAGAAAGGAGGTTAGCATGGATTAAACATTAACCATGGTAAAATTAGGTAATGATGAAATCATGCATGAAATGAGTCATGGAGCTTATTTGTCATGCTCTTATTAAATCCTTAGTGACATGGAGAATGAAGAAGAGCTTTCATACTTTGCGTCATCACTCACCTTCTCCATAACCAATGGGAGAGAGACAAAATTTAAACCGATGGTTAAGTGAAATCATGGCAAAACCATGCATGAGGTGAGTAAGAGGGTTAAGTGTCACCTTTTCCCTAAATCTAAAGCATGACTTGGATGAACCAATATTCAGCCCAAATATGAAATTCCCTCCACCTCATAGATGAGCCAATGGAAGCAAGCCAAATAAAGAGTTAAGCTCTCACCATAGCTAAATGCAATATGAGTTAACCTTGGGGAAGTGAATTAAACTTATCCTCCAGCTGAAATTCAATCCTCAGCAATCATGACATCAGATAACACCTCCCCTAAATGGATTTAAGCTTAGCCAAACCTCCCCATGGCTATATATACCCCATACCCGAACCTATTGAGAAAAAGAAAAAAATTGGTAGAGAACCATAGGCTGCTCAAACCACTTGGTCCCCAACACAAAAATTCTTCCTAGGAACCTTAGCAATCTATCTCAACCAAACCCAAGCCATAGGGTTAGCTCAATCAAGCCAATTTGATCAAAATCCAAAATCAGCCCAAATTAGCCACTTTCTCAAAATTCTCCTCCAAGGCTAGCTATAAAACCAAATTAGAGTAGCAAAGATCTTCCTTGGGAGTCCTAGAAGCTAGCCATAAGGTCTGATCAAGCTTGATACACTTGTGGCCAAGGTATGGAATTATTTTCCCCAAAATAATTCATGTTTTTGAAATATCATAGGTTTTACTAGCCCAAAAATGTATCATCACCGTATAGATACAATCTATACGTCCAGATGATTCCATAGGTTCAAAAATCACTCAATTTTGTTAATAAATGAGTGAGATATTATTGTTTGAAGTTTAACGGTCGGAAAAAGTTTGAATTTTCCATCGAATTATCTCTGTCGTCCGTTCTCGTGTTTTGGAATGGACGACGTTGATCGACTCCCCCCGTGTCCGCTGTTTTGCACCATGCACGGGATCCTCCCTCTTCTTCGATGCATACGAGGACACGCGTCGCCGGCCGGATTTTCTGTAATTAATAAATTCCAGTAAACCTTAAAAACTTCAAAAATTGATATCTTTTGATCCAAAGGTGACAAAAATAAAATAAAAATACCTCTAGAAAGCTCTTGAAGAGAGGAAAATTATGAGACCAAAATCATAATTTTATTATCAATATTTAATTTTTAAATAATTATATACTCTCTAGAGTATTTTAATTATTAAAAATTATTCACAAGTCAAAAAAATATGAAATTTTCAGGGATCAATCTTTAGGTCTTTAAGAACATTCTATGATTTTTCCTAGGCTAAGGGAACTCTCTAACACAAGAATTTCTAATTTTGCAAGATTTTATAATTATTTCTAATAATAATTATAAAAATTAAAACTAAATTGAACAAAAATCAGAAATTGGTTAAGTGACTTAAATAAACAAATTCAAACCTTAAAATGACAATTTCCAACCTTTGAAAATTCAAAATGACATTTTAACCTCTTAGGGTAAAATTGTAAATTTTCAAATTTACATTTAAAAAAAACCCTTAGGTTTGAAGGATTGCTTTGAATGAGCTAATCCTAATCCTTAGGTTTAATTCTTAATTAGACATAGAGTAAAACTAAGCCTTAAAAACAACTGGACTAAGTCACATCCCTGAAGCTTTGGGTTCAACCCAAACGAACTTACATCTTCTTCTAAATACTTATGTTCAACTTACATAAATCTAAGTCAAAATTAAAAATATTTAGGTTTAATCAAAATGGACCCAAACCAAACTTTAGACACCTAGGTCCAACCCATATGAACCTAAATCCAAATCAAAACCAAACCTATGAAATAGGTTGAATCGATATAAATTCAAACCTCATCCAAACCAATTAGGTCTAAGACACTAATTAGACCTAATTAAACCATGTTAGACCTTAACAACATTTGGTTTAGCTTAATAAACCCCAATTAGGTCAAAGACACTAATTAGACCTAATTAAACCAAGTTAGACCATGACCACATTAGGTTTAACTTAATAAACCCCAATTAGGTCTAAGACACCAATTAGACCTAATTAAACCAAGTTAGACCTTAACCACATTAGGTTTAGCTTAATAAACCCCAATTAGGTCTAAGACACTAATTAGACCTAATTAAACTAAGTTAGACCTTAACCACATTAGATTTAACTTAATAAACCCCAATTAGGTCTAAGACACCAATTAGACCTAATTAAACCAAGTTAGACCTCAAACCACATTATGTTTAACTTAATAAACCCCAATTAGGTCTAAGACACTAATTAGACCTAATTAAACCAAGTTAGACCTTAACCACATTATGTTTAACATAATAAACCCCAATTATATCTAAGACATCAATTAGACCCCGTTAAACCATATTAAGCCTTAATCACATTAGGTTTAACACCATAAACCATAATTAAGTCTAATCTAATTAGACTTAATTAACCTTTAAGCTTTACTTAAATTAGGCTTAAGTAACTTTTAAATCCTAATTAAGTCCAATCCAATTATACTTAATTAACCCCTAAGCTTCACTTAAATTAGGCTTAGGTAACCTCTAAACTCCAATTAAGTCTAATTTAATTAATCCTTAAGCCCTATTTATAATAGGTTTAAGTAGTCCACTAACCTTAATTAAACATAATTAAACTATGTTTAATTAGTCCCTAAACCTTAGGTTCAACTCATGTTAAACCTAACTTAACTTAAACTTAACCAAACTTGAGTTCAACCTAACTTGAACTCAAGTTAACCTAAACCTTAGGTTCAACCCATATTGAACCTAACTTAACTTAAAATTAACCAAACTTGAATTCAACCTAATTTGAACTCAAGTTAACCTAAACCTTAGGTTCAATCTACATTGAACCTAACTTAACTTAAACTTAACCAAACTTGAGTTCAACCTAACTTGAATTCAAGTTAACCTAAACCTTAGGTTCAACCCACATTGAACATAACTTAACTTAAACTTAACCAAACTTGAGTTCAACCTAACATAAACTCAGGTTAACCTAAACCTTAGGTTAAACCCACATTGCATGTTATAGGGTGTGCTACCTTTGTTTTGCAGGATGACATGGAAAATAAAACAAAAAAACTTTTAGGATAGTCACTAAACATAACATTTTCAACAAAACAAAACAAAGTAACGACATGGAAAAAAAACCAAAAATTTTAGGATAATCACCAAACATAACATTTTCAACAAAACAAAATAAAATAACGACATGGAAAACAAAACCAAAACTTTAACGATAAAATGATAAATATGACATAACATTTAGGATTGATAGTGGGTACATCTCTCCTTAAAAAAATAAAATTTTAGAAAACAAATGATTGACATTAGTCAAAAGTTTTCTTGAACAATTTAAAATTTTTTAAGGTGTAATTAACTATAGAAGCTCGCTTCTATAGGAGATTTAAAAGAAACTACGATTGAAATCTCTAGTTTTTCATGATTTTCTTTATATGAAAATTCTAGGATATGTTATTCAAGAATATTCTCATATAAGGATTATCATAAACATTCTTTTCAACTATTAGTCCTAAATTCTTCAAATCCTTCATAGGATTTATAGGAATAAAATTAGGCTAATATTAGAAAAAATGCCGACTCCTCAATATTGACATCCACCCCTTTCTTTTCATCACCACCAAGAGTTTTTGGCGACTCCGCTGGGGATTATCTTTCTTCTCATCTTTTGTCATCATTTTTTACCATTTCAAATTCTAAAATAAATTCTCAGTTTATAAATAAGTCAATAATATTTGTTTTTCCTGAAATTTCAGAAAAATTGCAATGGATTCTCCGAATTCAATCTTTTCTTATTTTCAAGACTTCAACATACCAATAGAGGAAGATCCTTCCTTTTATCAAAATGATTATGGATTATTTAGTGAAATAGAATTTACATTAGATAATCCATATCAGACTGATATACAATCTTTTGAAGACTTTGACTTACAATCTTTTGAAGACTTTGACTTACAATCTTATGAAGACATTTTAAATTTGACAGAAGGCTTACCTGAATATATACCTGATGAACCTTATACTCTCGAGGAAATGAAAAGACAAGCTCATAGGAAAGGAAAACAAGTTTAAAAGGAAGATGATGTTCCACCATCGTCTGTGTATGAAGTTGGATCTTGTTCAAAGAACATTCATAAAACTCCTTCATTCAAAAGAAAGAAAAGGTGGGACGAAAATGATAATTTTGAAACACCTGAATTTCAACAGAATATTTTTGGAAACCCTTCCTTTTTAGAAGAGAATCGATATATTCCAATTCCTGTTGAATACACTGATAATTCCTTTCAACCTAAAAGCTCTCCTTCAATTCGTGCTGTATATTCAGTGTTTAAAAAATTAGCACAAAAAGATAGATGTTCAGTATCTAAATTATTAAACAAAATGGGTTCTGCAGTCTCCAATACCATGAAAAGGAAAATTTTAGTAATGGAAAATCCTGACTATCAAGAAATTGGCTATCAATCCCCAACTGATAAACATTGTGTTCGAGTGCCAGTAAAATTCCGATTGGGCCCTAGAATAAAAGATGTGGTAGTCACAAATGACAAAGCTAGATATGATGAATTGATGTCAGAAGTAGAAGATACAACTGCTAAGATGTCGGACTGGTCCAAATGATACAAAAAGCACATTGTCCTTACACAGGTTACGATACACCCCCTGGAAATTCTCGTCCTGTACTTAAAAATAATGTATGGAGACGAAAATCGTCAGAAAGAAATTCAGATACCACCAATACTCCTGCAAATAGTTCACAAGAAGAAACTTGCAAAAAACATTCTACAAAATCATTTGAAGAAAGATTTAAAAAATTAAAAAATGACATCAAACAATTCTCAGTATGGAGAAGAGAAAACGATTCTGCTAATTCCAATGAAAATGTTGCCAGCGTTAACATGGTAGAAACACGATCTACTTCTTTAGCACGAGAATGAATTGAAGAGGAGGAAATAAATGAATTACGACCGGTTATACGACAACGAGATGAACAAATTAGTCGTCTTGAAAAAATAATGGAAGAGTTGGAAATAGCTTTACAAAATCCTTCTACTAACCCATCACCAGCCATTGAAATTATCAGACCAGAGGCTATCCATATTCTTGAAAACAAAGAAGAACTAGTAGATATCGAGGAAAGCACCCAAAAGAAAAACAACTCCTCTCAGTGGAATTCCAGAAAAGGATATTACACAACTTGTGGAACAAAAAATCAAAGAAACAATGGCTCAAGTGAAAACTGGAGCATTAACTCCAAAGGGTAGACCATACCCAGAGGAATTTGATTCTGTTTAATATCCTAAAGGTTTTGTTCCTCCTGTCTTTTAAAGTACATTGTCCCCGACAACATTTAGCACATTTTAGAGCAAACTGCTGTAATGCTAGAGGAAGTGATGATCTCTTATTTCAACAATTTGTTAACAGTCTTACATGAGTTGCCTTTGACTGGTATGCGGAACTCCCCAATGGATCTATCAAAACTTTTGTGGAACTTGAAAGCCTCTTTATTCAATGTTTTGCAGGAGCACAACATCACACCACAGTTGGTGACTTGGTGGTAGAAAAACAAAAACCAGGAGAAAGCTTAGTAGATTATATTTTACGCTGGAGAAATCTCAGCATGAAATGTGAGCCACAACTACAAGAGCAACATGCTGTTGGAATATTGCTTAAAAATATTCATGGTCCAATAGCATTTATGCTCAAAGGATTCACAATAAAGACATCTGAAAAATTACTCAGTAAAGCTGTTAATCTCCAAGAAGAAGCAAAACAAATGAGTGTGACAGAGAAGACTGAAAAGACGAAAGCCGTCAAAACATTTGAAAAGAAACACGGAAATGTGGTAGAAAAGGTAAACGAAGTGATGCAGATTCAACCAGAACAAAAGAAACAACAATGACAAAATCCGTCAACATCACAACCATCGCCTCAACTACAACTTCAACAACCGATTCCAGTACCAGCAGAAAAGAAAACAATGGCTTAAAGAATGAATAAAGAATATGCATTCAAAATTGAAGCGGTAAGCAAAATATTTCGTAGTCTGCTTAAAGTATCCGAATTTAAGCTGCCAGAAGCTAAAGGCCGGCATAAATCGACATGAAAAACAACCCTAATTATTGTCCTTATCATAGAATGCTTGGACATAAAATTGAAGAATGTTTTGTCTTCAAAGACTGGTTGGAGCGTAATTTTAAAGATGGAAATATAGTAATCCCTAAAGAATATTTGAAAGAACCTGAAAAAGGTTTGGTCAATATGATTTTGGTAGAAAAACTTAGTCTTGGAAACAAGGATAGCACTTCTGATGAAATCCTTGCTAAATATCAAATCACAAAGTCTCCCAAGAAAGAAAATGAAAAGAAAAACAAGGAACCAAAAAAAGACTAGAAGTCTTCCAAATATAGGGGCTGCAACTCCTTTTGTACCTTCTAGGTCATTTTCCTCTTGTACTAGGATAGTTATATCAGGTGAAGGACGAAAAATCCTCTAACCGATAACTTTGTATGACTTCGTTTTTACTACCATGAATAATAAAAATCTTAGTTTTGCTTATATTTTGTCTATTTTGGGCGATGCTTCTGAAAATAATCATTTGAATTCTAACCCTGTAGACGATACTCAAATCGTATATGATCAACCCAAAGACAACCAAAATAATGAAATTACAGATGAAAAATCTGACAATGATGAAAATGAAAATGATATCGCTACACTTCAACTACAAGAAGCTCTGATTTCCATAGAATTGGAATCCTCAAATTCGGAGACAGAAGAGTCGGATAATCAACTTAAAGAAATAGTTGAAATTAATTTGAGAAGTGGAAAAATCTCACCTCCTAGGATGACTCCACAAGAAAAAGGAAAACAAATAATCACATCAGACAAGATCATTCCTCCAATACATCTCCAACTCCCTGAAAGAAGTAAAGATGATCTTCATAACAAAGTCGATTATAACGTACTAGCTCATTTGAGGAAATTACCTGCGAAGTTAAGCATCTATGACACTCATACTTTCCAAAGAAATGAGAGAATCATTAATAAAGGCCCTTTCAGACCCATATATCTGCTTAACTCAACTTGCTAGTATTACCCAAAATGAAGCTTACCCATTAGAGGAATCAACAAAGATTACCTTCTCTGACAACGGCTTGTTGCTCGGAACGACTGAACACAATCGTCCACTATATATTACAGTGAACATAAACGATACAATACTTTCAAGAGTTCTTATTGACCCAGGCGCTTCAATCAACATTATGAATTTGAGAACTCTTGCATACTTAGACATTGATGCCTCTCAACTATTAAGGGATATGATGATGTTACGAGGATTCAATCAGCAAGGAGAACGAGCTCTTGGATCCATAACATTACTCTTAAAAATAGCCGACTTGGCAACAACAACAAAATTTCATATTATTGATTCTGATACCTCTTTTAATGCCTTACTTGGTAGACCATGGCTTCTTGAGTATAAAATGGTTCCTTATTCACTACATCAATGTATAAAATATCTACGAAATGGACAAGAATGTAGTATTATAGGAGATTTGCAACCGTTTTCAATCCATGAAATCGGTATACATGAAGATGCAACATATTATGCTCCTATAAATAAAACAATGTCTTCCAAAGAAACAATGGTGGATGTGGAAGAAAAGAAAAAAGAGATGAAAATAAATGAAAATGATCATTCTTCTTCAAAAAAAACAAGATGAACTAATTCCCGTCAAACTCAAACTCGAGGTCGAGGACGAGGACGAGGACGAGGGAAGGAAGATCCAACTGTCACAGTGAAGAAACCACTGAAATTCAAAATTCACCTGGATTCTGAAGAAGAAACAACATCTATGGTTTTGAAGGAACCTCAGTTCAAAATATCTCTAGAAGAAGAAGACAAAGAAAAACAATTTGAATCTATGTATGACCAAATCAATCATTATATACATTCTATGACTCTGACTCCAATCTCCATTGCTAAGATTGAGAATCTAATAGTCAAAGAAGTATGTAATGATGACAAAAAGCCAATTAAGTTTAGACTTAGCTCTACTTCTTCTTGTACTAAAAATGATGTAAAAATAGAAGATGAAAATCTTCCACAATCAATGAAAATTCCTTTTAAGTTGTATTCTACTTGGGCACAAAAATTTATTCAAAATAGTTTAATGCTCAAACAATGGTCTTTAAAACAACCATATTTCATTGAACAAATGTGGAATAATAATAAACAAAATTCTAACTCCAAATAAGGTGTTGGACTTGGCACTCTAGGACCATTAGATGACACAGAATTTTGTCTGGCCATCGCTGGAGAATATGATTCCAAACTATTATCTGATCTTCCAATTGAAGATGCTCCTCCAGAATTGGAAGAAGTAATTAAATCGACAATTGATGAACTAAAAGAAATAAATTTAGGAACTGATGAAAATCCAAAACCAACTTTTATTAGTTCATTCCTTAATGACGAGGAAGCAAAAGACATAACTCAACTATTGATAGAATACAAAGACTGCTTTTCTTTGACTTATGACGAGATGCCTGGCTTATCTCCAGAAGTCGCAGTCCATAAACTTGGGATAAATCAAATCACGATCCCTGTTAAACAAGCTCCGAGAAGGCTGCGTGTTGAAATAGAGCAACAAGTCATTGCAGAAGTCAAGAAATTAATAGAAGCCGACTTCATTCGAGAAGAAAATTATCCGACATGGTTGGCCAATGTGGTGTCAGTTAAAAAGAAAAATGGTCAGATAAGGGTTTGCATAGACTTCAGGGATCAGCATGCCCAAAAGATGAATTCCCTTTACCAATTCCTGAATTAATGGTTGATATAGCATCAAAACATGCAATATTCTCCTTTATGGATTGATCATCGGGATATAACCAAATAAAAATTTTTTCGGAGGACGAAGCAAATACAACTTTCCGAACACCCATGGGGATATATTGTTATAAGGTTATGCCATTTGGATTAAAACATGCCGGTGCAACCTATCAAAGAGCCATGACAGGGATCTTCGATGAATTAATACATAATCAAGTCGAATGTTATGTGGACGATCTGGTTGTCAACAATAAACAAAAAGATGATCATTATACGATTTGAGAATTGTCTTTGAACGACTATGACAATACAATATTAAAATGAATCCCTTAAAGTGTGCCTTTGATGTCACTTCAAAAAAATTTTTAGGATTTGTAGTTCGACATCGTGGGATAGAAATTGATCCTCTCAAAATTGAAGCTATCCTAAATATGCCTCCTCCGAAAAATCTAACCAAATTGGGATCCTTTTAAGGAAAATTAGCATATATACGACGTTTCATTTCCAATCTATCAGGAAGATCTCAATCTCTTAATGCCCTTACTGTTAAGGATACCAAATTTGTGTGGGATGAAAAATGCCAGCACGCCTTTGAAAACATCAAACAATATCTAACAACCCCTCCTGTCTTAGCAGCCCCTGTATTAGGAAGACCTCTAATTCTTTACACTGCAGCGTTGGACAATTCCCTTGGAGCTCTATTAGCACAGTTAAATGACGAGGGAAAAGAAAATGAATTATACTATTTAAGCCGTTGTTTAGTTCTGACAGAAATAAAATACCCGACAATTGAGAAGCATTGTTTAGCCTTAATCTTCAAAGTTCAAAAATTAAGGCATTATATGCTTTCTCATAAAATAACTCTTATTTCAAGAGTTAACCCATTACAATATTTAATAACACAACTGACACTTTCTGGGAGATTAGCGAGATGGGCAATGATCTTACTCCAATTTGACATAACATTTGTACCGTTACGTGCTGTCAAAGGACAAATCCTGGCAGATTTCTTAGCAGCACATCCAATTCCAACTGGATCACCTCTTAATGATGATTTACCTTATGAACAAATATCAGAAATAAAAAATTCCAACGTGTAACGATGGGAACTCTATTTTGACGGAGCATCATCTGCATGGAAAGACAAAGACAAACAGATAATTATACCAGGCAAAGCTGAAGTAGGATTAATTTTCATTACTCCAGACAAAATGATGATGCCTTTTTCCTATCATCTGACTGAACCATGCACAAATAATGAAGCTGAATATAAAACGCTCATAATCGGTCTAGAATTAATGATATTAATGGAAATTAAAAATATCAATATCTACGGAGACTCCCAGCTGATTATCAATCAAATCGCTGGCAAATATAAGACTCTGAAACCTTGACTTGAAAAGTATTCTCGTTACACTCTGAAATTACTTCAGCAAATTCCTGACGTGACATTTTTCTTAATCCCAAGGCGAGACAATTCTCTAGCAGATGTTTTTGCAAAACTTGCAAAGGAGTTTGCCTGTCCAGAAGAAGACGACATACCGATTTCTATAAGAGGATGAAAAGTTCATTCTCAAATTGTTATGGATAATCTGTATAAAATCGGTGAAAGTTGACAATGACAATAAATGACGAAAAGGATGATTGGCGACAACCAATCATTAATATTTACAAACTGGAAAACTACCTGAAAACACTTCTATTGCCAACCAAATCAAACAGAGAGCATTATCATATGCTCTAATAAATGATATTCTTTATAAACGATCTTTTGACCAAATGTGATTAAGATGTTTAAACCAAGTCGAAGCTCAATAGATCGTTAAAGAAATCCATTCAGGTTTATGTGGTGCACATCAATCTGGACCCAAAATGAAAATGAAAATAAAAAGAATGGGTTATTATTGGCCGACAATGATGGTCGATTGTCTTGACATTGCAAGGAAATGCCATCAATGTCAGATACATGGGATAGTTTTACACCAGCCTCCAAATGTCCTACACCCAACTATTGCATCTTGGCCATTTGAATGTTGGGGTACTGATATAGTGGGTCCTATAGATCCTCCATCATCTAAGGGACATCGGTTTATTCTAGCTGCTACTGATTAATTTTCCAAGTGGGCAGAAGCGATACCACTTAGAGAAGTCAAGGCAGAACAAGTCCTTCATTTCTTTAAGATGCATATCATTTATAGATTTGGAATTCCTCGAAGGGTCATATCAGACAATGGATTGGCCTTCAAAAATACGAAAAATGAATAACTTTATCCAAAGACACGGGATTGACTGGAGATATTCCACAATTTATTATCCTAAGGCCAATAGATTAGCCGAAGCTTTCAATAAAACATTGGTTCAAATCTTGAAAAAGACATTGAGCAACAGCTCGAGACAATGGCATGAGCGATTAATAGAAGCTTTATGGGCTTGTAGAACTACATACCGAACTCCAACATGGTCTACACCATTTGCTTTGGTATATGGTTCTGAAGCTATTTACCATTGGAAGTCCAAATTCCTTCTCTCAGGGTTGTGATAACCAATAAAATAACTCAAGAAGAAAATGCCATATTACGACTTGAAGAACTTGAAAGTTTAGAAGGCAAGCGTCTACAAGCTCAACAAAATCACGAACTATATCAAGCAAAAATGATACGAGCCCACGACAAATTAGTTCGTCCTAGAACCTTTAAAATCGGTGAATTAGTCTTAGTTCTTCAAAGACCTATACTTGCTCACCGAAAGGTAGGCAATAAATTTAAACCAATATGGGAGGGCCCGTACATAATTGAAAAGACATATTCCGGAGGATCCTACCAACTGGTGGATTGTCAAGGAGAAAGAATCTTGCTTCTAATCAATAGCCGTTTCCTGAAGAAATATTATGTAACATAAAAAAAAAATGAATGATGACTTATTTATAAACTTGGACAATAAATTCTTCTTTTCAAAATAATCTTTGACATTTTTCTTTATATCTTATAACATCTGTTTCATTCATTGAACAAATGTTTAAAAGGCTAAAATGTTAATTTGTCTTATTATTTTCAGGAAAAATTCCTGAGGATAGATTGTTTTTCTCATTCCAAAATAACATGACTTTTGCCTTGGACCGCCGACATATAGACGAGGGAACTAGGATTCACTTCAACTTTGATCTATTACAAGTTGAGTCTATATATCACGGATCACTACTCTACCTGGTCAATCTTAATGAAATTAAGATGCAGACACCTTTGATAGAGTTTAAACTTCGACAACCTGAAGAGTATGATTTTGAGGTTAGTGATAGCTCAGACGAGCATGAGTTCATGACCACTTCAGTACGAGGGGCATCTACATCTGGCGTAAATAATGTGGCGACGGGACTTACTCGAGCACAGAGACAAAACCGTAATAAACGGTTAAAACATCAAAAAAAATTGCAAGAGAAATAAAATATGGAGGACATTAGTCAATTGAAAACTCAGACTATTGACACTCCATTTGAGGAGATACACTCAGCATCAGAAATGACAAACTTGGACCTTGCAAAGAGAAACCAAGATGAAAAAGTGGTTATTTCTTCACCCTCACTTACATCTACTCAAAACCCCAAGATGTCAAATAAGAAAGATGATAAAAAGGAACATTTCGGAGAAGAAGTACGACAGATTCGTGCTATTGAATGGAGAACTTTTGAACAGTACAAACATATGAACAAAAGAGCAGTGAACATTCTGGATGGCCTCAAATTGTTCACAAGAATATTTGATGAAGTTGAACAAGCCACCATTATCGATCATATAATAGAAGCCTGAAACCAGGGCAGAGCTGGGCGTCTTATAAGAAAAACTTATTTCGAGCCAAGTAAATGGATTCGAGGCAAAGGAAGGCAGACCATTCAGTACGGGTGCTGTTATAATTGTGCGAAGGACAGAGATGGAAATCTTCCCGAAATCCTGCGATATGAACGAGTCGATCCTCTGCCCATTATAATAATTCAAATTATCAGACGTCTTGTCACTTGGGGGATCATACCCGCGGACTGTATTCCTAATAGTTGCATTATCATCATATATGATAAAGGAGACTGTATCCCTCCCTACATTGACAGTCACGATTTCGAGAGATCATTTTGCACCGTGTCATTAATGAATCGTTGTTCCGTCGTATTTGGAAGAGAGATACAAATCTTGGGGCCCGGAGAATTTGAAGGTACATGCCGTATCCTTTTAACTCGAGGATCAGTTCTTATATTCCAAGGACATGGTGCGGATTTCGTGAAACACTGTATACCCAGTGTTAATAAGCCATGCATTTCGATCACTCTGCGACGGATGAAGCCAAATAAACGACCCGTTGGATATCAAATCATCCCAGAACTTGAAGGGCTAAAACCGTTAGAACTACCATGACCCTATGAATGTCCAAACACCTAATACATGTCTGACAAATAATGTCTTGGAGTGTAAAATGTTTAGAGATGGTCTGACAGTATATGAGGTTATGCTATGGAAGCTTTTGATATATGATATGTCAGTGTTTTGTAGCATGTGTGCTATATGATATGTACATATATCTACTGTTAACTTCTTTTCCTGCAATGGTGTGTACTAGTGACCCTTTCGTACATTATCTATGGAAATAAAATAAAATGTTGGAAAAATGTTCCCCATTGTCTGTGATGTGTCGGCAGGTCCTAAAAATAATAAAATAAATTTTTAATGGTAAAATGAATGACTTGTGATAGCTAAACATGAGAATTATCATTCGACCTTTACAGGTCAAACCCCAGCGGATATCCTCACCAAATGTGTTAGTGAGTTCGCCACTCCCTCTAGTTATTGGATGTAAGTCCCTTCCTAATACGGAAATCATGGCTTTCCTTTAACTAACTTTGATATTTTGAGAAATGGAAAATGACATCCATTTCTCTTTCTCGGTTATTGGATGTAAGCCCTTTCCTGACACGGAAATCATGGCTTTCACTAACCAAATCTTGACATTGACATTTTCAGAAATGGAAAATGACGTCCATTTCTATTTCCGGTTATTGGATGTAAGCCCTTTCCTGACACGGAAATCATGGCTTTCCTCTAACCAAATCTTGACATTGACATTTTCAGAAATGGAAAATGAAATCCATTTCTCTTTCCGATTATTGGATGTAAGCCCTTTCCTGACACGGAAATCATGGCTTTCCTCTAACCAAATCTTGACATTGACATTTTGAGAAATGGAAAATGACATCATTTCTCTTTCCGGTTATTGGATGTAAGCCCTTTCCTTACAGGGAAATCATGGCTTTCCTCTAACCAAATCTTGATATTGACATTTTGAGAAATGGAATATGACGTCCATTTTCTCTCCGGTTATTGGATGTAAATTCTTTCCTGACACGGAAATCATGGCTTTCCTTTAACTAAATATCGACATTGACATTTCAAGAAATAGAATATGACATCCATTTTCTCTCCACAATTATCGGTTATAACCCTTTCCAGACATGAAAAGGATGTTCCTTCTTATAACCAAAATATGAGATATCTGAGATTCCTTAAGAACGATATGACACCCACTCCTTTCCTGATTATTATGAGACATCTCTTTAGACCACTCCGGTCAACGCCAATATGTGCAGAATACTTATACAGTATTCCACACATATTGGGTGCCCTTTGTTGACCTCATTTTTACAATGAGTCAATACCTTTTGACCTAAAAAGTCAACTTTGGTCAAAATGGTCAATCTTGACCCAATGACCAACCTTGTTGACCCAATAGGTTAACCTTTTGACCTAAAAGTCAACTTTGGTCAAAATGGTTAATCTAAACCCAATGACCAACCCTATTGACCCAATAGGTCAACCTATTGACCTAAAAAGTCAAATTTGGTCAAAATGGTCAATCTAGACACAATGACCAACCCTATTGACCCAATAAGTCAACTTTTTGACCCAAAAAGTCAACTTTGGTCAAAATGGTCAATCTAGACCAAATGACCAACCCTATTGACCCAATAGGTCAACCTTTTGACCTAAAAAGTCAACTTTGGTCAAAATGGTCAATCTAGACCCAATGACCAACTTTGTTCAGCCAATAGGTCAACCTTTTGACCTAAAAAGTCAACTTTGGTCAAAAAGGTCAATCCAGACCCAATGACCAACCCTGTTGACCCAATAGGTCAATCTTTTGACCTAAAAAGTAAACTTTGGTCAAAATGGTCAATCCAGACCCAATGATCAACCCTGTTGACCCAATAGGTCAACCTTTTGACTTAAAAAGTCAACTTTGGTCAAAATAGTCAATCCAGACCCAATGATCAACCCTATTGACCCAGTAGGTCAACGTTTTGACCTAAAAAGTCAACCTTGGTCAAAATGGTCAATCCAGACCTAATGACCAACCCTGTTGACCCAATAGGTCAACCTTTTGACCTAAAAGTCAACTTTGGTCAAAATGGTCAATCTAGACCCGATGACCGACCCCGTTGACCCGATAAGCGACCTTTTGACTCAAAAGTCAACTTTGGTCAAAATGGTCAATCTAGACTCAATGATCAACCCTGTTGACCCAATAAGTCAACCTTTTGACCTAAAAAGATAACTTTGGTCAAAATGGTTAATCTAGACCCAATGACCAACCCTGTTGACCCAATAGGTCAACCTTTTGACCTAAAAAGATAACTTTGGTCAAAATGGTCAATCTAGACCCAGTGACCATCCTTGTTGACCCAATAGGTCAACCTTTTGACCTAAAAAGTCAACTTTAGTCAAAATGACCAATCTAGACGCAATGTCCAACCCTGTTGACCCCACAGGTCAACCTTTTTATCTAAAATGATAATTTTGGTCAAAATGGTCAATCCATACCTTATGACCAACCCTGTTGACCCCATAGGTCAACCTTTTTACCCAAAATGATAATTTTGGTCAAAATGGTCAATCATGACCCAATGACCAACCCTGTTGACCCCATACGTCAACCCATGACATAAAAAAGTTAATTTTGGTTAAAATGATCAATTTTTAACCAAATAACCGATTATTGACCCCATGACATGTTTAAGACTCCAAAATGACAAAATTAATCAAATAATTAATTTCAAAATTATTTTGATTAATTAAATTGACTAATAATTTAATTTTCAATATTTTAATTAATGACATAATTAATTAAAGTGAAATATTAAATTAAAAGTCATAAAATGATAAAATACACCAAAATGAAATAAAAATGACAAAATTAATCAAATAATTAATTTCAAAATTATTTTGATTAAATAAATGACTAATGATTTAATTTTTAAAATTTTAATTAATGACATAATTAATTAAAATGAAAAATTAAATTAAAAATCTTAAAAATGATAAAATGCACAAATTAATTAAAAATAATGGAATTAATCAAATAATTAATTCCAAAATTATTTTTGATTAATTAATGGACCACTAATTTAATTTTCATATTTTAATGGCATAAGTAATTAAAAAGACATGAAATGAGACAAAATCCAACTTTAAATAAAAAGTAATCAAATAATTAATTTGGAATTATTTTTAAATTATTTAATGAAATAATTTCCAACAATTTTAATTAATGACATAATTAATTAAAATGGAAATAAATAAAAAAAGACATAAAATGACATTTTGACATATGACATCACATGTGACACAAAAATTTCCTATTATTAATTTTAAATTAAAATTAAATTATGGGGAATCATTAATAAGTCCACCATGACATGGTTAACACTCTACTAAACCCATAACTCATCACCTTTAACCTAGGTTAAGAGTTATCATAATATTTTTATGATGGTTAGGCTTATGTGTCACCTTCCCATCAACTCACCCATTTGCATAAGATGAGGTGGCTAGCCACTTTAAAATAATTTTGATCACTACCCTGAGCATCCAATGAGAAAGGAGGTTAGCATGGATTAAACATTAACCATGGTAAAATTAGGTAATGATGAAATCATGCATGAAATGAGTCATGGAGCTTATTTTTCATGCTCCTATTAAATCCTAAGTGACATGGTGAATGAAGAAGAGCTTTCATACTGTGAGTCATCACTCACCTTCACCATAACTAATGGGAGAGAGACAAAATTTAAATTCATGGTTAAGTGCAATCATGGAAAAACCATGCATGAGGTGAGTAAGAGGGTTAAGTGTCACCTTTCCCCTAAATCTAAAGCATGAATTGGATGAACAAATATTCAGACCAAATATGAAATTCCCTCCACCTCATAGATGAGCCAATGGAAGCAAGCCAAATAAAGAGTTAAGCTCTCACCATAGCTAAACTCAATATGAGTTAACCTTGGGGAAGTGAATTAAACTTATCCTCCAGCTGAAATTCAATCCTTAGTAATCATGACATCAGAGAACACCTCCCCTAAATGGATTTAGCTTAGTCAAGCCTCCCCATGGCTATATATACCCCATACCTGAACCTATGGAGAAAAAGAAAAAAATTGGTAGAGACCCATAGGTACGTTCAAACCACTTGGTCCCCAACACAAAAATTCTTCCTAGGAACCTTAATAATCTATCCCAACCAAACCCAAGCCATAGGGTTAGCTCAATCAAACCAATTTGATCAAAATCCAAAATCAGCCCAAATTAGCCACTTTCTCAAAATTCTCCTCCAAGGCTAGCTATAAAACCAAATTAGAGCAGCAAAGATCTTCCTTGGGAGTCCTAGAAGCCAGCCATCAGGTCTGATCAAGCTTGATACACTTGTGGCCAAGGTATGGAATTATTTTCCGCAAAATAATTCATGTTTTTGAAATATCATAGGTTTTACTAGCCCAAAAATGTATCATCACCGTATAGATACAATCTATACGTCTAGATGATTCCATAGGTTCAAAAATCACTCAATTTCGTTGAGAAATGAGTGAGATATTAATGTTTGAAGTTTAACGGTCGAAAATAATTTGAATTTTCCCTCGAATTATCTCCGCCGTCCGTTCCAGTGTTTTGGAACGGACGAAGCTGATCGACTCTCCCCCCCCCCCCCCCGTGTCTGCTGTTTTGCACCGCGCATGGGATCCTCCCGCTTCTTTGACGCGTACAAGGACACGCTTCGCCGGCCAGATTTTCTAGAATTAATAAATTCTAGAAAACCTTAAAAACTTTAAAAATTGATATCATTTGATCCAGAGGTCACAAAAATAAAATAAAAATACCTCTAGAAAGCTCTTGAAGAGAGGAAAATTATGAAACTAAAATCATAATTTTATTCTCAATATTTAATTTTTAATTAATTATACACTCTTTGAAGTATTTTAATTATTAAAAATTATTCACAAGTCAGAAAATTATGAAATTTTTATGGATCAATCCTTAGGTCTTTAAGGACATTCTGTGATTTTTCTTAGGCTGAGGGAACTCTCTAACACAAGAATTTCTAATTTTGTAAGATTTCATAATTATTTCTAATAATAAAAAAAATAATTAAATATAAAATGAACAAAAATCAGAAATTGGTTAAGTGACTTAAATAAACAAATTCAAACCTTAAAATGACAATTTCCAACCTTTGAAAAAACAAAATGACATTTTAACCTATTAGGAAAAAATTATAAATTTTCAAATTTACTTATAAAAAAAAACCCTTAGGTTTGAAAGATTGCTTTGAATGACCTAATCCTAATCCTTAGGTTTAATTCTTAATTAGACCTAGAGTAAAACTAAGCCTTAAAAACCATTGGGCTAAGTCACATCCCTGAAGCTTTGGGTTCAACCCAAATGAACTTACATCTTCTTCTAAATACTTAGGTTCAACTTTCATGACTCTAAGTCAAAATTAAAAATATTTGGGTTTAATCAAAATGGACCTAAACCAAACTTTAGACACCTAGGTCCAACCCATATGAACCCAAATCCAAATCAAAACCAAACCTACGAATTAGGTTGAATCCATATAAATTCAAACCTCATCCAAACCAATTAGGTCTAAGACACTAATTAGACCTAATTCAACCAAGTTAGACCTTAACCACATTAGGTTTAGCTTAATAAACCCCAATTAGGTCTAAGACACTTATTAGACCTAGTTAAACCAAGTTAAGCCTTAACCACATTAGGTTTAACGTAATAAACCCCAATTAGGTCTAAGACATTAATTAGACCAAATTAAACCAAGTTAGACCTTAACCACATTAGCTTTAGCTTAATAAACCCCAATTAGGTCTAAGACACTAATTAGACTTAATTAAACCAAGTTAGACCTTAACCACATTAGGTTTAGCTTAATAAACCCCAATTACGTCTAAGACACTAATTAGACCTAATTAAACCAAGTTAGACCTTAACCACATTAGGTTTAACTTAATAAACCCCAATTAGGTCTAAGACACTAATTAGGCCTAATTAAACCATGTTAGACCTTAACCACATTAGGTTTAACTTAATAAACCACAATTAGGTTTAAGACACTAATTAGACCTAATTAAACCAAGTTAGACCTTAACCACATTAGGTTTAGCTTAATAAACCCCAATTAGGTCTAAGACACTAATTATACCTAATTAAACCAAGTTAGACCTTAACCACAATAGGTTTAGCTTAATAAACCCCAATTAGGTCTAAGACACTAATTAGACCTAATTAAACCAAGTTAGACCTTAACCACATTAGGTTTAACTTAATAAACCCCAACTAGGTCTAAGATATTAATTAGACCTACTCAAACCAAGTTAGACCTTAACCACATTAGGTTTAACTTAATAAACCCTAATTAGGTCTAAGACACTAATTAGACCTAATTAAACCAAGTTAGACCTTAACCACATTAGGTTTAGCTTAGTAAACCCCAATTAGGTCTAAGACACTAATTAGACCTTAACCACATTAGGTTTAACTTAATAAACCCCAATTAGGTCTAAGACACCAATTAGACCTAATTAAACCAAGTTAGACCTTAACCACATTAGGTTTAGCTTAATAAACCCCAATTAGGTCTAAGACACTAATTAGACCTAAATAATCCAAGTTAGACCTTAACCACATTTGGTAATTAAACCAAGTTAGACCTTAAACCACATTAGGTTTAACTTAATAAACCCCAATTAGGTCTAAGACACTAATTAGACCTAAATAAACCAAGTTAGACCTTAACCACATTAGGTTTAACATACTTAATCCCAATTATGTCTAAGACATCAATTAGACCCCGTTAAACCTTATTAAGCCTTAATCACATTAGGTTTAACACCATAAACCCTAATTAAGTCTAATCTAATAAGACTTAATTAACCTTTAAGCTTTACTTAAATTAGGCTTAAGTAACCTTTAAACCCTAATTAAGTCCAATCCAATTAGACTTAATTAACCCCTAAGCTTCACTTAAATTTGGCTTAGGTAACCTCTAAACTCCAATTAAGTCTAATCTAATTAATCCTTAACCCCTATTTATAATAGGTTTAAGTAATCCATTAACCTTAATTAAACATAACTAAATTATGTTTAATTAGTCCCTAAACCTTAGGTTTAACTCATGTTGAACCTAACTTGACTTAAACTTAACCAAACTTAAGTTCAACCTAACTTAAACTCAAGTTAACCTAAACCTTAGGTTCAACCCACATTGAACCTAACTTAACATAAACTTAACCAAACTTGAGTTCAACCAAATTTGAACTCAAGTTAACCTAAACCTTAGGTTCAACCCACATTGAACCTAACTTAACTTAAACTTAACCAAACTTGAGTTTAACCTAACTTGAACTCAAGTTAACCTAAACCTTAGGTTCAACCCACATTGAACCTAACTTAACTTAAACTTAACCAAACTTGAGTTCAACCTAACATAAACTCAAGTTAACCTAAAACTTAGGTTCAACCCACATTGAACCTAGCTTAACTTAAACTTAACCAAACTTGAGTTCAAGCTAACATAAACTCAAGTTAACTTAAACCTTAGGTTCAACCCACATTGAACCTAACTTAACTTAAACTTAACCAAACTTGAGTTCAACCTAACATAGACTCAAGTTAACCTAAACCTTAGGATCAACCCACATTGAACCTAACTTAACTTATACTTAACCAAACTTGAGTTCAACCTAACTTGAACTCAAGTTAACCTAAACCTTAGGTTCAACCCACATTGAACCTAACCTAACTTAAACTTAACCAAACTTGAGTTCAACCTAACATAAACTCAAGTTAACCTAAAACTTAGGTTCAACCCACATTGAACCTAGCTTAACTTAAACTTAACCAAACTTGAGTTCAAGCTAACATAAACTCAAGTTAACCTAAACCTTAGGTTCAACCCACATTGAACCTAACTTAACTTAAACTTAACTAAACTTGAGTTCAACCTAACATAGACTCAAGTTAACCTAAACCTTAGGATCAACCCACATTGAACCTAACTTAACTTATACTTAACCAAACTTGAGTTCAACCTTACTTGAACTCAAGTTAACCTAAACCTTAGGTTCAACCCACATTGAACCTAACTTAACTTAAACTTAACCAAAATTGAGTTCAACCTAACATAAACTTAAGTTAACCTAAACCATAAGTTCAACCCACATTGAACCTAAATTAACTTAAGCTTAACCAAAGTTGAGTTTAACCTAACATAAACTTAAGTTAACCTAAACCTTAGGTTCAACCCACATTGAGCCTAACTTAACTTAAACTTAAACAAACTTGAGTTCAACCTAACTTAAACTCAAGTTAACCTAAACCTTAGGTTTAACACACATTGAACCTAACTTAACTTAAACTTAACCAAACTTGAGTTCAACCTAACTTAAACTCAAGTTAACCTAAACCTTAGGTTCAACCCAAAATTTAACTTGAATTCAACATAAATCCAAGTTAATTTAAACTTTAGGTTCACCCTATGTTGAATATAACTTAATTCTAAATCAATTTAAACATCAAGACAACTAAAATTTCAAATTAAGGATCTAACCTTAATTTAAAATTTAAATCAAATTCCAAATTTAAATCAATCTCAAAATATAAAATCAAAAATTAAGTTCAAGTAAATTAAACTTAAATTGAATTTATTTGAACATTAAGTTCAAAAATATTAAAATTAAAATTAAGTTTAAATTAAACTTAGTTGACCTAAAGAATCAAATGACATTGAATCTAAACCTGACAAATAAATCTAATAATTAGATTTAAATATGTTTAATTCCTTCAAAATGTGCTAACTCTGTTTTGCAGGATAACTAAAACGATGAAAATTTTGTTTAGATTTCCTTTGCATGTTATAGGGTGTGCTAACTTTGTTTTGCAGGATGACATGGAAAACAAAACAAAAAACTTTTAGGATAGTCACCAAACATAACATTTTCAACAAAACAAAACAAAGTAACGACATGGAAAACAAAACAAAAACTTTTAGGATAGCCACCAAACATAACACTTTCAACAAAATAAAACAAAATAACGACATGGAAAACAAAACCAAAACTTTAACCATTAAATGGTAAGTATGACATAACATTTAGGATTGATAGTGGGTACATCTCTCCTTAAAAAAAATAAAATTTTAGAAAACAAATGATCGACATTAATCAGAAGTTTTCTTGAATAATTAAAAATTGTTTAAGATGTAATTAACTATAGAAGCTCGCTTCTATAGGAGATTTAAAAGAACCTACGATAGAAATCTCTAGTTTTTCATGATTTTCTTTATATGAAAATTCTAGGATATGTTATTATAGAATATTCTCATATAAGGAATATCATAAACATCATTTTCTACTATTAGTCCTAAATTCCTCAAATCCTTCAAAGGATTTATAGGAATAAAATTAGGCTAATATTAGACAAAATGGCGACTACTCAACATTGACATCCACCCCTTTCTTTTCATCGCCACCAGGAGGTTGATTCATATGGTGGCGCCCAATCAGAATGGGACACGTGTAGCTTCGACGTGTAATATGATGAGTTGACATCGACGTGGTTAAGTGGAAAAATAAGGATATTTTTATTTATTTAAATCAGTGGAGCTTTAAAAAATCATAACATGGTGTAGACACATCAAAAAAATAAAATAAAAATACACTCTTGCTCAGTGAATAAAGAATAATATTGTGGAATTAGTTTGAAGTTTATTTGTTGTGTATTTTATTTTTAATTAATTAAATACAATTTTGAGTCTTTTGATTCTTCATGTGCATGCATATTTTCTGAGTCTTTTGAAATTTAGGGCTTTTGTTCTCTCTGTTATGGGGGATCTTTTCTGATTTTTCCAGGGTTAGGAGAGAACTCTATGAAGATATCTCTATATTTTCAAGTTCTAGGTGTCCTTTTTGATATAAAAATTATAATAATTAAAATATTTATCAGAAAAATCCAAAGTAAATTTTATTAGGTTCATTGTGACCATAGGAACATAGAAAAAATATAAACCTAGTTTAGTTCATTAAGATTAACCCTAATTGTAATTAAGACCTAAAACTTAAATAAAAATAAGTTGAAATAAATATAAATGAAGTTAAACTAACAATCACTCTCCATTGTAATTCAAGGTCAGAAGAACTCCCCATAAAAATTTTAATTTAATGGGAGTTAATTTAAATACCTAAATGAATTTTCCAAGTTAAATCACATTTTGAGAATTTATATAATTATAATAATTAAAATGCACTTCAAAAAAATTACCAAATTAATTTTGGGAGTTCTCTATGATCAGAAGAGTCTCTAAAAAATAAAATTGTAATTAAAAAAAAATTTCATTTTTAAGCATTATTTTATTATTTAAATAATTTAAAACTAATAAAAATTATAAAATTAATAAAATTGGTGAAAATGCTCTAAATTGTGTCATAATCATTTAAGAACAATTGGAATAATTTTTCTAACTCTCTAAATAATTATTTTTAAAGGCTAAAAAATAGATTTTCCTTAATTTCTCACTAAAATAATTTTAGTAATTAAAATATATATCAAAAAAATATAAAATTTAGTCCTCTAGGTTCCTTAACCTCAGAGAGATTTAAAAAAATATATAAAATTTAATTTTCCAATTAAGTAATATTTTATATTTAATTAATACTCAAAAAACTGAAATAATTATAATAATTAAATTAAATTTCAATAAATCATGAAATTTGGTGCAAGTGTTCCTTTGCTCCACATAATCCTCTACTAATTTTCTTAAGGATAGAAACTTTGTTTTTACTAAGTTATTAAATTTACTTTGAAAATCCCTATTTTACATGAAAAATAATTATATAAATTAAGTTAAACTAAGAAAAATTATATTTTCTCCTCTAATGCTTCAATTGACCCATGAGTGGGGTAGCACAAAAATTTTATAGTCATTTTAATTATATTTAATGAATTATGGAGTGATAAGGCCTTCAGGGGTAAAAGCGCAATTTTAAAGAATTGAGCCTTAATCAATATTTTGGCTTAATTAATGTGAGAAATGGGAAATGGATAATCTTAATAAAAATGTTTGAATGATTGAAATATAAAGGTATAAATGGTACAAACCAACCTCATTTTTGACATATTAAAAAGTAAATTTAAAATTTCTTTAAATTACATTACATTGTGAGATTATTAAGTTTAAATGATCCTTAAAGTTAGGGGTTTCATCTTTGGAATGTGATATTTAATGATTTAAAACTCCTAATCAGTGGTTCAATGACAATTCATTAATTTGATAAGAGTCATAGTTATATAACTAAACTCTTTTAAAACTTACAAATATACCCATTAAAGTTTTAAGGGCTTGGTAGTGAGGTAAGGCTTAATCAAATTAACTAATGAGGTTTAGAAAAGCAAAACACAATTAATTTTAAACACATTTGAAACACAACAGGTCCAACAAGATTGGTTAAATTCTTTCATAAATTAAGTTGCCCCTAAGGGCCCCACTTACCTAATTCTGAAATTAATTATCAAGTGATATTTATCTCATCTTTTGGGATAATTAAAACATTGGTTCATTGAGAATATGGGTATGAAATAGATGAATAATTTAATAATTATGATAAGCTCAAAATGAACTGAATAAAGTTTAAAAGGGTTGTGAAAAATCCAAGTACCCTCTGTACCTGGATATAAGCCTTCTGGACATCTTGTAGGAAAACTGAATTTATCATACTTATTAAAGGAAAATAATCTCTCAAATGAAATAAATAGGACCCACCAAGTTATGATATAGGCTTTTATAAGCTTGTGATGAACCTATCTACAGGCTTTTACTTTCCTGCAAATTAAAAATGTTTACTGCAAAAGATACAAAAGTTTTAGGTGGAGGAACGAGAAGACTCGCCAGGTACACTTTTACAAGTTTATAAAACCTGCTTTTAAGTACTTCCTTTACTGTAATTTTATAAACTTCCATGCTAAATAACAATGTCACCCTGCATGAAAACCAAAACCTTTAGGGTAACCACAAAACTGAAACAAAATCAAAATTTTAAAAAAGATAAAATTCATCGCCACAACAATCCAAATATAAGACAACTCAAAATTTAATCACAAACAAAATAAAACCACAATTACAACTAAATTAAAATGTCTCTATCATATGATCAAGAATACCTTGGAGGATGCAACCTACGACTACTAACGAGATTTCCCATGGTCTAAATGAATGTATGAAACTCATTAAGTTGAGTTTAGAAAATTCATTTGGACTAAGTGAATATGAAGAAAATAATAGTACCAGAATGAGGGAACCATGGGATCCTAACTAATGTCGCTATAATCAACTTTAATATTACTCTAAATAAGACATTATGACACCTCAATTTACATATTTCCAAAACATGAAACTTCTCTTTTCTCTTCAATTGACACTTCTTTAAACTGAACCTTCTATAACAAGGAGTTTGGAGCATGCATAGTGGGCAGCACGACCATCTTCAAACAACAAAACTCCTTAGAACTAAACAACAAGCCATAGTAGTTCGAGGTAGTTTGCCTAGTGCAGTATAAACCCTCACCTTATCTCTTTAGGCCCTTGTAAGACTATTTTGTGTAATATAAGTCCTAGCTCATCTTAGGTTCCCAGGTTATCATCAGATATGACATAAATACTCCTATCTTCCAGGCTATTCACAAGATTTGTATCAAGTGAATGTAAGCCCTAAATAATAAAATTGACAGGATGAAACAACAAATATATATCTCAAATCGAAGCTAAATCATAGTTTAGTCGGGAAGGTACGAAGATTCCTCTTGGATCCATGTCCTTTCCTTAGCTTTCTCTTCTTTTGGATTCCCATGATAATTGTTCCAAAATATGAGCCACTGACCTATTGAATTTCCCATTATCACATTTTCATAAAGAATCCTACCTTTTGGAAGTGATGAATACAATATTTCCCGATCTTTATCAAGAGTTTCCTTAGGTGACTTCGGTTATCTAAGATGTAATTAACTATAAATGCTTTCCCTTATAGGAAACTTAAAGACCCCAGATTAACATAAACCCTATCTAAATCCTTCATATTAGATAGGTAAAATTGTTGGTCAACATGAATGGTTCGCAGACCAAACGGATGTCATGAATTCTTTAGTTTATTTGATCAAGCCTCACCACCAAGCAATGTATCTATTCTTCGGGACAGATACTTTTCATTTCGTGAAGTGCTCGATTATTTAAACTATCGATTATATGGGATCAGTTTGATTTCATATTTTAAAATTAAAGTAATATTTTCCTAATAAATATATATTTACATAAATTAAAACCCTAAACCCATTTGGCGACTACAATTTTTTGGCGACTCCGCTGGGGAGTTAGTTTCTCTCTTCATTTAGATCAGGAAATGTTATATTTATACATCGGTAATAAGTTCATGTCCCTCATGAACTAGATTACCATTATTCCGTTGACATACTGATACACACCTACCTCGCGCACTTATCGTAAACTTAATATTGTTAGAATTTAGTACCACTGCTTGAAGATTTAAATCCTCAGCAACAGCTCCAAAAACTAGGTTGCGACTCTATTCAATATATTTTAGAGGGTAGTATGCAAAGAAAATAAATATATAATTTTTAGAAAATATTTTGCACACTAGGGGTACTACGCAAGTATACGTATCATATCTAGCAATACAGGGCTCTAGTGGAGTCCTGGTTATCGATCCCACAGGGAAGCTTAATTTAAGAATTTAATAGATTTTCAAATTAAAAGTAATTATAATTTTTATTTTTTTTTAAATCAGATTTAAAGTTTTATGCAATTTCTACGAGATGAAAGTAAAGTAGCAATAAAGTAAAGATTGATTTTAAGTATAAGTAAAACAACTTTTTCCTTTTCGACTAATCCAAGATTTTTCAGAAAACTATCATTCGTGGAGAACTTTAAATTATGGTATTGAGCCAAATAGAAGAATTCCTATTCTTTAGCTTCGCTCGATAGTATAAAGAACGTTGACTAATCTATAGATCGGTTCACGATGTATTTTTAGTAGAATGGGTTAATCTAAGCTCACACTTCTAGATGTTCAAGGGTGGCTATGGTCGGCCCTACTAGTGACCCGTTCCCTTTCTATAAACCAAATTATTAGAATTTAATCTATCACTCTATAAACTAATCAATTCTACGCGCATTAAACAATATCTCCCTATTTATTTACACTTCACCATGAATAACCCGCACATGTCCTTCGATTACCTAAGGATTCATGTGATATCTACTAGTTAAGAACTCATCTCCGGATAGGTCTCAGAATTCTTTAACAGGTTTTAACAATTCAAATGGCTAGTTTAAAAAGTAAATTAAGGTCAGGTATGAATATCATCACAATTTATTTTAAGAATCTAAGTTAAGTTCTCCAACGAAATTAAATTACCTTAATATATTTTCATAATTGAAAGGAGAAAGAAAACTAACTACTTATAACACATTGAATTCACACAACAAAACATATTTATAAAAACTTGAACCAATTTACAAATACTTATCTGAAATGTTCCTTCAAGTGATCCTTTGACTCCTACTGACTCCAATCCAAGGTACAAGACTTCAACATCACTAACTCTTACAAACTCTCACTTACTACTCAAGGAATTGAGTAGTAACACTCTAAGTAACTAAAATAAACTCACTAAATAATTAAGAGTATTATTAGGTGGCTCTCTAAAACTAGTTTCAGGCGTCGCCCTTTTTCTATAGAAATGTCTCCTATTTATAGAGTTTCGAAAATGATCAGGATTGCTTAAGGCGCCTCTTCAAAATTTGTCAAAACTCAATGAATCTTCTAGAAAGTAACTGTGGTGCCTAGGCGCCGAAATCTGACACCTAGGCGCCAAAATCTGGCACCTAGGCGCCGAAATCTGGCACCTAGGCGCCGGGCTCCGTGATTAAAACCACTTTCCTGTGTCCAGATGCATTGTATCACATGTCCTATATATCAGGAGTAACTTCCAGTCTTCTAGAAGGTCTGATAACCGCCTAACACAGTCAAAATAACTGCCCAAACTCGTCAAAAATCTTATCTGTTTCTGTGAACTGGCGCGTAGGCGCCAGACCTATAATTTTGGTAACTTTTGCTTTTTAGCTCTATTTTTGCTCCTTTTTGCTCCTTTTTCCTTCTTGAACTCTTTTTTTATCACTTACATCCAAAAACATAAAAATACCTTTCATTAAAGCATAATATCCTTAAGAATTGAATCATAAATAAGGCATAATAATAGGTACTTTTTAAGTAGATCACATACATTACCCATTCTTTCTTGGGAAAGTACGATCGACTTTCCTCGATTTCAGGACTTGCTGTTTAAATCATCTTTAAACATAAGAGATCAGAAGTATTTTAGGATTCTTCTTTATTTTTGTGGGGTCAGACACTTCACAAAGAAATGTTCGTCGTGATGGGGAACTCATACGGAGTCCCACACTTCACCTTCTTTTTGTGCCTCCCGGTTTTAGTCTTGCGATCATTAGATTGACCCATTCCTTCTTAAATCTTAAAACTTATTTTAATGAATATATGAAAATCAAAAAATGACAAAATACTAATGATCAATTAAAAATTAAATAAAATGAAATTGTGCCCAGTTCACTGAACAAACTTTTTCGTAGTGTGTTTGATGAACCAAAAATATATTAGGTTTTTGATATATAATTTAACTCAATTTTTGTGATATTGCACTTTAAATGAAGATATTTTTGATGTTTTGCTGCAAGTATGATGATTTTAGGTGATTGGAGCAAAAGGAAGCGAAAATTAACATATTTGGAGCAAAAATGAGCAAAATGAAGAAAATTGAACACTGGCACCAACGGTGCCCAATTCTAAAAAGTTCAAACAATCAATTGGCGGCACAGTGCTGCCGGCGCGCTATCCAGTGCTGCCGGCCCCCAAAGTCGGTTCAAGTCAAATTCAATGTATTTGGATGACTTTTTGAAGGTTTGCTTGAGGAAACTCTTGGGGAATATGTTTCTATCTTATTTTAGACCATTTTGGATGCCAAAAGAGTGGTGTGTGTGTGTGTGTGTTTGAGTAGAGTGTGTGAGAGAGAAGTGAAGAGAATTTGTTAGGGTTTGTAGTAAGTGTGAGGAAAGTGTGTAGAAGCCTTATATTGTGAGGGATTCTTCTCTAAGGAGTTTAGGAGAAGGAGTAAAGTGATAAATTGCTTCTTCTTACCTTTCTAAATAGAAAAAAGAGTGATGAAGTGAAGAGAGAAAAGTATTCAAAGGAACTACAAGAGATTTTCTTGGGGAAGAGAAAGAGATAAGTTGTATTTACTTTTGTGTTTGTATGAATTTGCTTTTATTTATAAAATCCATGTTTTGTTGTATCTTCCTCATGAGTTATGAGTAGATTTCTCTGTCTTTTTTCTTGTAATGAGATGTGGTGAAGTGTTGATGTAGATTTGATGTGCCATAAAAATGTTAAATAAATTGTGGTGGTTTTTCACTTTGAACTTCATTTACTTTTCGACCTGGCCAATTTAATTGCTCAAATCTGTTGAGAAACAATAAATCTAAAAGGACTAAGTGTTCTATAATAATAGTGGATAATCCGTTTATTGTCCATGAATGAGTTGCGTAGTTCATGGGAATTGAGTGCAAATAAATAGAGAAATATGGTTTAATGGGCATTGAATTGGAGGTTTTAGAGTGACAGGGTAAAATCCTCAATTTGGTCTTAAAGTTTGGTAACTAAAGCAAGGGTTAGCCTTCAGGTAAAGGGAAGTGGGAGCTCTAAAGTGAGAGCCAGTATCCTCCCAGCTTAACCACAGATTTAGTGACTAAGCCTTGGATTTGCTAATGTTTTTTCCATGACTTGGAAGAGGGGGTACTTTGATTAAGGTAAGGAATATGAATACTCCTATTTGGCACAAAACAATTCTATTATTAATTTATATCAATTACTCACCATAGAATCATTACAAGAGGAAACACCCTTTTCTATGTATAAACCTTTCAATTACAAAGCTTAGTGTGTTGTTAGTTAATCCTTCTTAGAAAATTTAGAAGTAACTTGTAGTAAATCTAGTGTTTGTTATCCTTGCATTAGCATATTATATAATACTTGAGCTTACGTTGTAAATTGCGTGTTGGATTTCAACATCTTTGCTATATTTTGAATGTTCCTGCCTTCCTTGTGGGATCGATAACCAGGACTCCACTAGAGCCCTGTATTACTTGAACGATACGTATACTTACATATACGGGTAATTGCTCAAATTAATCTATTTGCAAAACTAAACTAAAACTATCTTTTGAATATTGACTTTTGAGGCAGTTCGCAGTCCTAGATCAAGTTTTTGGAGCTATTGTCGGGGAAGGTATAGATAGTAACTAATCAAAATTGTAGTAGATAAACCTTTACTTTGTAGTTTGGAATTGTGTATGCTTGTTTACTTTTTAGTGTGTTTTGTGTGATTTTATATGCGTAGGATTGGATCTATAGGTTTAGTGCCTTATGATTCAGAGTTAGCATATTATTAGAAAATTTTGAAAACAACAAAAACAATATGAAAATTCTCACAAAATGGCAAATAACCAAGAAAATCGAAGAAATGAAAATAAAAATTTACCAAGACATTTAAGAGATTATGCTAACCCAACAGCAGATGAAATTCATATAACCATTCAAAACCTTGATGTTGCTGCTAATTCATTCGAGCTTAAACCTGCTATTATCTAAATGATACAAAATAATCAATTTGGAGGAACACCTAATGAAGATCCTAATTTACATCTCACTAGTTTTGTAGAACTGTATACTACTTTTAAATATGATAAAGTGTCGAATGATGGTATTAGACTTAGACTTTTTCCTTTTCATTAAAGAATAAAGACAATGTGTGGTTAAATTTGTTAGCACCTGGATCTATCAGAACTTAGGGAGAACTTTCACAAAAGTTCCTTTCAAAATATTTTCCTTCATCAAAATCTTCTAATCTAAGAAATGATATCATATCTTTTGGTCAGTTTGAAGGGCAATCAATATATGAAGCCTGTGAAAGATTTAAAGATCTTCTTAGGAAATGTTCACATCATGCTTTACCAGATTGGTTAATAATTCAAACAATTTATAATGGATTAGTGGGATCTTTGAGAATGATTATAGATGTTACTGCTAGTGGATCATTATTGTCAAAACCTTTTGATGAAGTATATTCGTTAATAGAAGAGATAGCTACTAATAATTTTTAATTTCCCTCTGAACGGGTAAATCCTAAGAGAGTAGCTAATATTCATGATCCCGATGTTGTAACTATGATAGTCTCTCAAATTGTTGCTCTTTCAAAAAAAATAGATAAATACAAAATGAATTATTCTCAAACACCCTCAGTGTTAGAGGAAAATTCAGTAGGATAGATAATAGAATCTCAGACACCTTATGAGACCTTAAATGCTATAAATAATAGACCCAACAATCCTTATTCGAACTATTATAATATTGGTTGGAAGAATCACCCGAATTTCAACTGGAACAATAAAACAATGCTACTGTTAACCCGCGATGGGGAAACAATCCTATTAACCAAGTTAAAAATTTGAACAACAAAGGAAACACTAATTATAGACCTTCTTATCATCTTAACTTTAATATTAACCCACAATTTAAGGAAAACAAGTAGTCTAGGTGTCGCGATTAAGAACATTGAGAATCAACTAGGACATATTTTCACTGCGCTTAATAATAGACCTTTTGGAGCTCTTCCCTGCAATGTTGAGATCAATCCAAAAGATCAAAAAAAGGAGCAAATTATGGTTATTCAATTAAGGAGTGGAAATAAAATAGAAATAAGAGTGTAAAATGAAGTTGAAGTTAAGAAAGAGAAGGTAGATATTGAAAAAGGTTCTAATAAGATATATCCAGACTTAGAATATCCGCTTGAACCAATGAAGATTACTAATGAAAAACCAGCTCCTCCGTTTCCTCAAAGATTGAAGAAACAAAATAGGGATAACATATCTATAAAATGGTTGGAGATCCTTAAGAAATTAATGATAAATATTCTCTTTGTTGAAGCATTAGAGCAGATGCCTGATTATGCGAAGTTTATGAAGGATATTCTTAAAAGGAAAAGAAAGTTCACAGATCACGAGACTGTTACACTTAGCAGAGAGTGTAGTGCAATTATTCAGAAGAAGCAACCCGAAAAACTTAAAGACCTTGGTAGTTTCACTATCCCGTGTGCTATAGGTGATAATTTTTTTTTTGGAAGAGCTTTATGTGATTTAGGAGCTAGTATTAATCTTATGCCTTTATCAACTTTCAAAAGATTAGGAATAGGACAATTCCACTTACATCTGTGACTCTTCAGTTGGCTGATCGTTCCATTACTTATCCTAAAGGATTGGTGGAAGATGTGTTAGTGAAAGTGGATAAATTTATCTTTCATGTGGATTTTAATGTATTAGATATGGAGGAAGATAAAGAAATTCCAATTATTTTAGGAAAACCATTCCTTGCTACTGGGAGAGCTATGATTGATGTTCAAAAAGGAGAATTAACTATGAGGGTTAATGATCAAGAGGTGACATTTAATATTCTGAAATCTATGAAATATCCCTCAACAGAAAAAGATGATGAATGCTTTTGAATGGAAATCTGTGATTATTTGAGAGATGATCATTTTAAAGATGTGTTAGAAGAGAAAATAAAATATGAAAATGTGCAGTGTGAAGATGAAAGTGAAATAGAAAATGATTTTGATGATATGGAGAATGAAGAGTTGACTATGTTTAGGAAAGATTTGAAATGTTGGATATTATGGAAAGTGGTGATTAAAGTTTAATTCCATCTATCATAAAACCTCTTGAACTTGAGATGAAAATTCTTCCTAATCATTTAAAGTATATGTTTTTAGGAGAATCATCTACCTTACCAGTCATTGTATTGTCAGATTTGAATGAATATTAAGATAATAAATTATTGGAGACTTTAAAAAGAAACAAAAGGCTTTTGGTTGGACCTTAGCAGATATTAAAGGAATCAGTCCTTTGATCAGTATGCACAGAATTTTGTTGGATGAACAACTTAAACCTAGAGCTGATCCACAAAGGAGATTGAATCCAATGATGAAAAAGGTAGTTAAGAAGGAAATTTTTAAATGGGTTAATGTTGGAATTATTTATCCAATTTCAGACAGTGCTTGTGTAAGTCCAATTCATTATGTTCCTAAAAAGGGAGGAGTGACTGTTGATGTGAATGAACAGAATGAAATTATACCAATGAGGCAAATTAATGGTTGGAAAATTTGTATTGACTATAGAAAATTAAATTTCACCACCAGGAAAGATCACTTTCCTCTTCCCTTTCTAGATCAAATGTTGGATAGACTTGCTGGACACAAGTACTATTATTTTTTTGATGCATATATTGGTTATCATAAAACACCTATTTCTCCTGAAGATCAAGAGAAGACTACATTTACAAGACCTTACAAAAATTTTACTTTTCGTAGAATGCCCTTTGAATTATGTAATGCACCTGCAACGTTTCAAAGATGTATGATGTTTATTTTTAGTAATCTGATTGATAATGGAATAGAAGTATTCATGGATGATTTTTTTGTATTTAGAAATTCATTTGAAATATGTCTAAATAATTTAGAAAACATTTTGGAGCTTTACGAGGAAACAAATTTAGTTCTGAATTAGGAAAAATGTCAATTTATGGTTGTAAGAGGAATTGTGCTTGGGCATAAAATTTTTGAACTTGGTATGGCGGTAGACCCTGCAAAAATTCTGGTTATTGAGAGATTACCTCCTCCTACTACTGTGAGAGGGGTAAGAAGTTTCTTAGGACACGCTGGATTTTACAGGCGCTATATTAAATATTTTTCAAAAATTACTAAACCTTTGTGCCAACTTTTAGAAAAAAATAAGAGATTTGATTTTAATGAAGAATGTTTGAATGCCTTTGAACTATTAAAAGAAAAATTAATCACTACCCCTATAATGGTTTCACCTGATTGGGAGAGACCATTTGAACTCATGTGTGATGCCAGTGATTATGCGATTGCAGTTGCTTTAGGACAAAGGTATGATAAAGTGTTCAAGGTTATTTACTATGCTAGTAAAACTCATAATGAATCTCAGATTAATTATACCACTACTGAAAGAGGATTATTAGCTATAGTGTATGCCTTTGAAAATTTTAGACTGTACCTGATTAGAACTAAATGCATAGTGCATGCTGACCATTCAGCTATCAAACATTTAATGCAAAAGAAGGATGCCAAACCAAGACCGATCAGATGGATACTTCTAATGCGAGAATTTAACTTTGCGATAGTTGATAGGAAAGGATATGATAACAAAATTACTGACCATCTGTCTAGACTGGAGTATTATAAATTATCTGAATTTGAGAAGGAAATCAACGAAACTTTCCCTGATGAGCAACTTTATACTATTATGGAAAGGAATTTACCTTGGTATGGTGATATCATGAATTATATTGTAAGTGTTATTGTACCACCTGATTTAACAAGACAACAATAAAAGAAATTTAGATATGATGCTAAATTTTATTTTTGGGATGAGCCCTACCTATATTAACAGTGTAAGGATCTTATTATTAGAAGATGTGTGCCGTATGAAGAAACTGAACCAATTATTCAGAGATGCCATGATTCAAAATTTGAAGGAAATTTTGGTGCTGACAAAACTGCATATAAGATTTTGTAATATTGATTTTATTGGCCTACTCTTTTTAGGATGTATACAAATATATAAAAATATGTGATCGATGTCAGAGAGTAGGAAATATTTCTAGAAGAAATGAAATGCCTCTAAATTTTACATTATAAGTTGAAATCTTTGATGTATGGGGATTGGATTTTATGGGACCATTTACTCATTCATTTAGAAATACTTATATATTGGTTGCTGTTAATTATGTCTCGAAATGGATCGAAGCAATTGCTTTACCCAGATGTGATTCTCGAAGTGTTTCAAAATTTTTAATGAAAAATATTTTTACAAGAAATGGAATGTCGAGAGTAATCATAACTGATGGTGGATCTCATTTTAGGAATAATCAAATTCAAAGATTGGTTGAAAAATATACTATTATTCATAGAATCTCTACTGCCTATCATCCCCAGACTTGTGGTTTAGCAAATAGTTTTGGAGAAAACTGTGGATCTTCACATATTAGATTGGTCTGTGAGATTAGATATTGCATTATGGGCATACAAGACTGCTTTTAAGACCCCCATCAGAATGTCTTATTATTGAATATTATTTAGAAAGACTTGCCACTTATCTGTTGAATTGGAGCATAAAACATATTGGGCGATAAAAGAGCTAAATTTTAATTTGAAGGCTGCAGGTGAGAAGAGATTTATGTAATTAAATGAATTGGAAGAAATCAGAAATGAATCTTATCATAATGACAGAATTTATAAGGAGAATAAAATTATGGCATGATCGGATGATATTAAGAAAGAAATTTGAACCTGGACAGCAAGTTTTGTTATACAATACTATATTGAAATTATTTCATGGAAAACTTAAGTCTAGGTGGATAAGACCTCTTACTATAATAAAAGTGAATTCTTTTGGAGCTGTTGATATTAAGGATCCTAAAACTGGAAAGATATTCAAAATTAATGGGCACAAATTAAAACCATATTTTGAAGGGTTTCGACTAGATTTTAAAAATGTTTTAATGTTAATTCATCCTGAATATCTGAATGGTTTGTCGGGCTAACGATGACGTTAAACCAAGCACTTTATGGGAGGCAACCCATTATTATTTTTTTATGTTTGTGTGTTTATTTTTAGTAGTTGTGCTTATAGAGAGTCATATTGGAGTCCTACATACTCTTAAATATTGTGAAAGAAAGGAAAATATTGGATCGTATTGAAGAATTGGAATATTTCAGACCAAAATGAAGCTCGATACATTTTTAACATTGGTGCCACTGGTGCCCAATTTCAGTGAAGATGCATAATTGATTTCTTTAGAGCGTCGCCGGCGCCGAGAACAAGACGACAGTTCCTGGAGGTTCAAAATGCAATTTTTGGCAATTTTAGGTGGGATTTTCTTCATTTTTAACTCCCAAACTTCAGAAAAATGAAAACTTCCATTCCCAATTCGCATCCAATGTATTCCAACTCCATAGAAACCCAAATATTTATAGTTTTTTCAATCGACGAAAGTTCATCAGTTTCGAGGCACAGCTTTTATTCAATAAGGTGATATTGAAGAGGAGGATTATCAAGGAAAGAGGTTTTGTAAATCAAGGTTTGGATAATCCTACTACAAGAGTTGAAGAGATAATTATGCAGAGACGTTGGGAAGTGTTGTGCTACACTACTACCGCCATTATCATTCTTGTTGTGAAAGAATTCTATGCAAATCATCATGGGATCAATCAAGGATTCGTCTGTGTGAGGTAGGCTTGTACCATTCACTCCTTCGAAGATAAATGACTTATTTATGAGTGAGAATGTGCCTATCTACCATTATTCAAATTTTGATGTGATGAAAGACAATATGATTAAGTATATCAATATTTGACGGACGAAGGTGAAGATTAGGAGATTAGAGACAACGAATATATAAGTTTTTCTTCTGCATCTTTAAATCTGGTGTCAAGCAATGACATTACTTCATATATGCAAAGTTGCTTCCAACTTTAAAAATTATTAAAGTGACAAAAGAGAATGTTATTGTAAATTACTGTATTCAAACTGGAAGGCTGATCAATATTGGTACAATCATTGTGAAATCTATATTAGGATTGATTGTTATAAGATCTAAATAAGGGCTTGAACATCCTTCCACCATATTTCTTCTTTACAGCTAGGCACAAGTTCCATATGAGAGTTGGGAAAAAGTGCTCTTCCCTGGAGGCCTATTGATCCAACCAATCTTTATGACTGTAAGACAGTAGGAGATGAGAGTGATATAAGTCTCATTACTGATTAACCATCTGAGAGTTCACGACCTATTCAGCCTTACTTTCCTAAAAGTTTCAGAGTGATTCTGACAAAGAACAAGAAGTTGGATAAAGAGGTACAAAATCTTATGAATGCTATTAACAATATCTCTGATTTATTTGATCACTTAGATTGGAGGATGAAAGAACAGTTTGATCATACTAGAAAAATTGAAGTGAGTTTGATAAATCTGTTGAAGAGGAATGCTGTGATTCTTGAGGATTCATCTGATGAATTCCCGTATCATCCCTTCTACAATTTGATTTTGAATCATCAATCTCCGAGAGATATCAGAGGAGATGATAGTTCAGAGACTGATGAGGAGTAGTGACTCTGCTCAGTATTTAATATTTAGTATTTATATGATTTGGTGTGTTTAGCGTTGAATTGCTTTACTTTATTGTATGTGTTTGAACTTTTTATGCTTGAATTCTTTGTTGGTTCTTAGTTTCTAGTGTTAGAGTATCATAGTCTGTTTGTAACGCTGAATATCTGTGGCTGGATGAAATTTTTTGGTGAATGCTTAAGTGTGTATGTTTATAGCATGGATTTTATATATTAAAGTGATGTTTTGTGTTGTTTGTGTAAGTTTGATGTTAGTTAGTTTCTTTCTTGATGAAATAGTTACTTAAAGAGGCTATTGATGCGATACAGAATTTTGAAATGATCGGAATTACGAAAAATTTTGGGACCTAAAAATTGAACTGACGCCGCCGGCGCCTGAATGGGCGCCACTGGCACCTTAATACATAGAGTTGGGCTCTTATAATTTAAATAGAGAGCCGCCGGCACCAAAACCAGCATCGCCAGCGCCCAAGTACATAAAACGGCCAAACCCCTCTAAAATCATGATTTTTTCTCTGGGACACGCAAATCTAGTCATTTCATTCATCTTCTTCCTTCAGCATTTGCAAAAAATAGATCTTTGGACTGCTAGATCAAGGATTTGGAGCATTTTCAAAGATTTTTAAGAGTGGATCTAGACTTCTCTTGGTAAGAGCTTCACTTTAAACTAATTATATTTTATTTTCACCATGGGAATTTCTCACATTGCTTGGAACCGAAATTTGGAATTTTTGAATATATTTTAGGATTTTCTAACTTAGAATTGCTTTAGGTGTTTCCTACACTGTGATTTTGGAATTTATTTAATTTTATTGCAAATGTTTAGAATTCCAAATGGCTCCTAAAACAAGCAAAGGTAAGAGGAAGTTGGATTTTAATGAAGGTAGATTTATTAATGTGAAAGCGCAGTTTCGTTTCTATTATATCTTGGATAATAAAAAGTGTATACAAGATTGGGTTTTTGAAAGTCCGAGCGGATCTATTGAGCAGTTGATTTCTAATTGAAATTGGGAAAGATTTTGTTATTTCACTGGTAATTTTATTATGGGTACTATGCAAGAATTTTAAACTAATCTGCCTTGGACCAAAATCGAATATGTGCTAGTTCGAGGAAAAATGGTAGAATTCACTCAGCGTATTAATAATTTTTATTAATTACAGGGGGTGAGGTTTTGTGAATATGTGAATTTTGATATGAGAGAACCTTATATCAAAGATGTGATTGCTTTTCTGACTGAACGAAGAGGAGAACGGAAAGAGAAACAAAAACATATGATTAATTTCTTTGCTTCTAAGTTAAATGTATCTTCTAAAGCATGACATTATTTCATCTCTGTGAGACTACTACCTTCATATCACTATAGTGAAGTTACAAAGGATAGAGCAATTCTAAATTATTGTATTCAGAACATGAAGAAGATTAATTGTCACCGCACCTGCTTTTCCGTTACCAAAGGGAAGAAAATTCTGCATGAAGAAGATTCTAGATAACACATAACTTGCTCCACCATCAGTCTTTGAGATTGGTTCTAGTTCTAGAGTTCCCCTGCAGACTAGGTCTCAACGGAGGAACCCCAATCATAAGATTCTCAAAGCCACCGGTGCACAAGCTGCAAGTCTGCCAGTGATTGATGAGATTCCTCAGCAGGAGGAACTTGATTTACTAAAGACCTCTACTCTCCTTCGAGGGAGTAGGTTCCACCCGTTGATTGATACTATTGGAGATGAAAGCCTCCACATGATTACTGCTACACTTCCATCACCACATGGTCGTGATGAGGGGAGGGAGAGGCCCACACCCATCACTTGTGTTCACACCCTTCCCTAAAGTTTAGCAAAGAAGGATGTTCTATTGCTAAACGCCTCAAGAGGATGGGATGTGCAATATGCCCTGAAATAAAGAATGAAATTTTGAAGATGGAGAGACCCGTCCGAGTATCCGTCAAACACTATTTGGGGAGAAATTTTGATTCCACTATTATAGATGATACTACTGTTGTTCCGACGCCCGCAGTGCACAAATTAGTCAAGCCCCGGTTGGGTACGAGAGTACCGTCTACTGATGATTATGAGAAATCCCAGAAGAGAAAGAATAAGAGAGGATTGTTTCACTCTGTACATGGTCTACACCCTAGGGAGCACACTTACTCTCACCACTCCGATGTTCCCGACACCCTGTCTCAGGGCATCAAATGTTTTTATTGCCACTACCGACGTTGCTCCTGAGTCAGTTGCAGAGAGAAGTGATAGCTGAGGGAAATCTACAGATCTATAATTAATTAAAAAGAAAACAATCTTTGATAAAGATCGAAGGCTCCAAGCAGGGACTTCAAAATTAGCTAAACAACGAGGTATGGATATTGATGATGAACATTATTTCCTTCGGATTACATGGATGAAGAGTTCATGGAAGTTAATGTGGTGTAAACCAGATCCACGACATCTGCGCACAAGGCTACCAGTGAGGAGAATGCCGCATATGAGCTTCAGAGAGTAATACTAACAACAGATGAGTGGATTAGTCATATAGAAAAGAGGATGAAGGAGATGACTACCGTCATGACTGCCATGGTTACACTCTACGGACAGTCACAGTCACAACCAGCAGCATCTCCGGAATTTAACCAGCCTGAAGTTATACATATTACCGATGAAAGAAGAGAAGTCGCTTCTGCCAATTAAAATGAACCACCGAGAAAGGATTCAAGTTCGAGCCTACAGAAAAATAGTATCAAGTAAATGGTCAAACAACAAGTTCGGGAGACCTTGGCTCAGTCCAAAGGTGGGGCATTAGTTTCAAAGGGTAGACCCTACCCCGAGAAGTACGATGCTGTGCCTTGCCCCAAAGTCTTTGTGCCCTAGAATTTCAAGACATTCAATGGAACAAGAGAGCCTTGTCAGCACATAGCACACTTCAGGGCCAGTTGTTGCAACACAGGAGGAGGTGAAGCTCTATTGTTCCGACAGTTCGTGAGTAGCTTGTCAAAGGTAGCATTTGATTGGTATGCTGAGCTTCCCAACGGATTAGTGAAGGCCATTGTAGAAATGGAGAACTTTTTCATGAAGAGATTCACCAATGAACAATACCATCTCACTATAGGAGATCTTGTAGTGAAATGGTAGAAGCTCGACGAGTGCTGGTCGACTACAACTTGAAATGGAGAAACTTAAGTATGAAGTGTGAACCTCAACTACAGGAACATGAATGTGTTGTGGGGAATTTGTTGCTAACTTATTTTACACCATTTTGGACGCCAAAAGAGTTGTGTTTGTGTGTGTTTGAGTAGAGTGTGTGAGAGAGAAGTGAAGAGAGTGTGTTAGGGTTTGTAGTAAGTGTGAGGAAAGTGTGTAGAAGTCTTGTATTGTGAGGGATTCTTCTCTAAGGAGTGTAGGAGAAGGAGTAAAGTGAGAGATTGCTTCTTAATTACAATTCTAAAGAGGGAATTGAGTGTGGAAAAGAACAGAGAAAATGATACAAAGGAACTACAAGAGATTTGCTTGGGGAAGAGAAAAAGATAAGTTGTATTTACTTTTGTGTTTGTATGACTTTGCTTTTATATATAAAATTCATATTTTGTTGTATCTTCCTCATGAGTTCTGATTAGATTTCTTTTGTCTTTCTTCTTGCAATGAGATGTGGTGAAGTGTTGATGTAGATTTGATGTGCCATAAAAATGTTAAACAAAATGTGATGGTTTTCACTTCGAACTTCATTTACATTTTGATCTGGCCAATTGAATTCTTAAAGTCTGTTGTGTAACATCCAATCCGAAAGGATTAAGTGATCTACAATAATAGTGGAGAATCCATTCAATGTCCATTAATGAGTTGCGTAGTTAATGGGAATTGAGTGCAAATAAATAGGGAAATATGATTTAATGGGCATCAAATTGAAGGTTTTAGAGTGACGCACTGAAATAACTAATTTGGTCCTAAAGATTGGTAACTAAAGCTAGGGTTAGCATTCAGGTCAAGAGAAGTGGGAGCTCTGATGTGAGAGCCTGTATCCTCCTAGCCTAACCACAGATTTAGTGACTAAGCCTAGGATTTGCTAATGTTGCTTGCATGACTTGGAAGAGGGGGTACTCTGATGAGTGTAAAGAATATGAATGCTCCTATTTGGCACAATACAATTCTATTATCAATCTATATCAATTACTCACCATAGAATCATTGCAAGAGGGAAGACACATTTCCATATATAAACCTTTTAATTACAAAACTTAGTGTGTGTGTTAGTTAATCCTGCTTAGAAAATTTATAAGTAACTCGTAGTAAATCTACTTGTTGTTATCTTTGCATTATCATATTAAATAGCACTTAAGCTTACATTGTAATTTGAGTATTGGATTTCAACATCTTTGCTATATTTTGAAGAGTTTTTGTCTTCCTCATGGGATTCATAACCAGGACTTCACTAGAGCCCTGTATTACTTGAACTATACATATACTTGAGTATATGGGTGACAGCCTAATTATTAAATTAATCTATTTGCAAAACTAAATTGAAACCATCTTTTGAATATTGACTTTTGAGGGAGCTCGCAGTCCGGTCAGTGTGCACTGTGATTAAGGGTTTTAAGCCTTTCTTAACTTTCAGAATGTTTCTTTCAACAGTCATGATGTTGACCCCTATGCTCACTTTCTCCTGTAACTTGCCCACCTCCCATGAAGCCCATCTTGTCGCTCCAATGATTCAATTCGGGACCAACTTCAATGAGTTCAAAGTTGTACTTGGAAAAGCTCCGTTCATTGAAATCAAAGTTGTTACCCTCGAAGTTCAGGAACAATCTGCTGAGGTCGACCTGATCTGCTATGAAGATTTCCCTTCTGATAAGAAGGTAAAGGTATTTAGTCAGTCGTCTCCGTGCCTATATAAGTTATTACCCATACCACTACCAATTTTGCAGTCACTGCACCTGGTTTTCCATCTACAAAAGGGAAGGAAATTTTGCATGAAGAAGATTCAAATAACACCTAACTTTCTCCACCGTCAGTCTTTCAGATTGGTTTTAGTTCTAGAGTTCCCCTGCCAACTAGGTCTCAAAGGAGGAACCCCAATCGTAAGATTCTCAAAGCCACCATCGCACAAGCTGCAAGTCTGCTATTGGTTGATGAGATTCAACTCGATTTATTAGAGACCTCTTCTCTCCTTCGAGGGAGTAGGTTCCACCCGTTGATTGATACTATGGGAAATGAAAACCTCCACAAGATTGCTGCTACACTTCCATCACCACATGGTCGTGATGAGGTGAGGGAGAGGCCCACACCCAACACCCGAGTTCACACCCTTCTCCAAAGGTTAGCTAAAAAAGAAGGAAGTTATGTTGCTATGCTCCTCAAGAGGATGGGATGTGCAATATGCCCCGAAATAAAGAATGAAATTTTGAAGGTGGAGATACCCGACAGAGTATCTGTCAAACACCATTTAGGGCGACATGTTGATTCGACTATTATAGATGATACTACTATTATTTCGACGCCCGTAGTGAACATATCAGTCAAGCCCTGGCTGGGTTCGAGTGTACCATCTGCTGATGATTATGAGAAATCCCGGAAGAGAAGGAATAAGAGATGATTTTTTCCCTCTGTACATGGTCTACACCCTAGGGAGCACACTTCCACTCTCCACTCTGATGTCCCGGACAAGACACCCTGGCTCAAGGCATTGAATCTTAAGAGGAAAGTGTGGTTACTGAAGGATGTTGCACTAGTCCATTCCTAGAGGTTTGTAGATCAAAAAATGGATTATGAGTCCCATGTTCCTGTTGCCACTACCGCCATTGCTCCTGAGTCAGTTGCAGAGAGAAGTGATAGCTGAGGGAAGTCTACATATCTAAAATTGATTAAAGAGAAAATAGTCAACGATAAAGTTCGAAGGCTTCGAGCAGAAATTTTAGAATTAGCCAAATAACGAGGTCTGGATATTAATGATGAAGATTACTTCCTATCAGATTACATGGATGAAGAGTTCATGGAAGTTAATGTGGTTGATACCGGATCCACGACATCTGCGCACGAGGCTCCTAGTGAGGAGAATGCCGCATATGAGCTTCATAGAGTCATACTAACAAGAGAAGAGTAGATCAGTCATCTAGAAAGAGGATGGAGAAGATGACCGCCACCATGATCACCATGGCTACACTCCACGGACAGTCACAGTCAAAACCAGCAGCATCTCCGGAACTTAACCAGCCTGAAGTTATACATATTATCGATGAAAGAAGAGAAGTCACTTCTGCCAATGAAGATGAACCACCGAGAAAGGATTCAACTCCGAGCCTACCTAAAAATGGTATCAAGCAAATGGTCGAACAATAAGTTTGGGAGACCTTGGCTCAGTCCAAAGGCGGGGCATTAGTTTCAAAATGTAGACCATACCTAGAGGAGTTTGATGCCATGCCTTACCCCAAAGGCTTCATTCCCCAGAATTTCAAGACATTTAACAGAAATGGAAATCCTTGTCAGCACATAGCACATTTCAGGGCCAATTGTTGCACTACAGAAGGAAGTGAAGCTCTATTATTCTTATAGCTCGTCAGTAGCTTGTCAAGGGTAGCATTCGATTGGTATGCCAAGCTTCCCAACGGGTCAGTGAAGGCCTTTGTAGAAAGTGAGAACATGTTAGTGAAGAGATTCACCGGAGTACAACACCGTGTCACTATAGGTGATCTCGTAGTGGAACGAAAGAATCCCGACGAGATGCTGGTCGACTACGTCTTGAGAGAGTGAAACTTAAGCATGAAGTGTGAACCTCAACTACAGGAACATCAAGTAATCAAGATACTACTCAAGAGTATTTACGATTCGGTGGGTTTCATGCTTAAGGGTCTCACCATCAAATATTTCGGGAAACTACTAAGTAAAGTAAGCAGTTTACAAGAAGAAGTCAAGTATATGGAGCCTATAGAGAAAGAAGAGAAAACAAGGCCAGAAAAAGCATATGAAAAGAGATCTCATGTAGTGGCAATGGTCGACAAAGGGAAACAACCGATGAGAATTCAGGCTGAGAATTCACCGCAGCAGCACAGTCAGACTCTGTACAGCCAGTCTCTATAGTACAGTCAATCCCAATAGTATGGTCAACCCCGTCTGCAGTAGAATAGGAAGGCTAATCAGCAGTCTTTCCAGCAAAGACCGTACAGGACAAATGGATGACAGGGTCCGACAATGTTAGAATGGTTGCGTAGGAACTACTCCTTCAAGGATGATGTCGTAGCAAGGATTTTCAAAATTTTGATGAAGAAGACCGAGTTCAGATTACCCAAGCCGAAGAAGCCGGAAGAGATGAACAAGAAGGATTAACCCAACTTTTGTCCTTACCACAGGTTGCTCGGACATACCATAGGATGCTTCAGTTTTAAGTACTGGCTCGAGAGGAATTACAAGGAAGGAAATATAACGATATTGAAAGAATATTTGAAAGAACCTCAAAGAGGTTATTTAAATATGATTTCGGCTGAGCCAATCTCTCTAATTGACTCATATGCTGGCAAGGGTGGATGGAGTACGATTTGGAACAAGCTTAAGAGAGTCTTGGATAAGATCCAGTCCACTTCAAAGATAACCTCTGCCCAAAAATTTACCACCAGCCCAGTCTAAGATGAAGACTTCACCAAGGAGAATACCATAGTGGGAAAGGTGGAAGAAGTAGATCGCAAGTACAATTAAGGATGATAGCACGATGGCTAGGATAGGGGCTACGCTTATTAGATTGGTTGTCTCAGATTCGGAGGTGAAACCCCTCGAACCCATGACTTTGTATGATTATCTTTATGCCCCTCGAGGGTCTCATAATGATAATAGAAATGATTTTGGCTATGTTCTTACTGTCTCTAGTGATTACATAAATAATCAAAGCCTATCTAACCTCGATTTCGATTCCCAAAATGATCCTCAAATCTTGTTAGTTCCTAATAAAAATGTTAAATAAATTGAAGAAGATATTGACAACACCAGTTACGACATTACAGAAAGTGAGGAGCCAATCCTCGAGTGCAAAGGAACTCCACTTGGAATCAACTTAGATCTTTCAGATACAGAAACAATACCAGAAGAGTCGGCTACAACATCAGAAGAACCTCTAGGTCCAGAGGAGGAAGAAATAATAGAAGTACATTTAAGAAGTGGAAAGGTACTCCCGTCAAGAACAGCTTCAATATATAAAGGAAAACAGACAGTTACTCAAGAAGAAGTACCTTCAGCAACAGAAGAAGTACATATTCAAAAATGAGGTAGAAAATTCAAATAAAGTAGATTACAATGTACTAGCACATCTTAGGAAGTTGCCAGTCGAATTAAGCATCTACGACACTCTGATTCTGTCAAAGGAGATGAGAGAAAATCTGATCTAGACTCTGCTTGACCCAGATATTTGCTTTACACAGTTGGCTAGCACATCCTCAGATGGAGTTTGTACTTTGAATAAATAGTCTGGTGTATCGTTCACTGACGAAGAATTGCTACTCGGTACAGCCGGTCACAACCGACCACTCTACATTTCCATCATCATCAGTAGGATTGTACTCTCCACAGTTTTTGTAGATCCTAGAGCATCGCTCAACGTAATTAGCCTACGGATGTTGAACTACTTAGATATCAACGCACGAGAGCTCTCCACAGATAAGATGATGTTAAGAGGCTTCAACCAGAAAGGAGAAAGAGCCCTCAGATCTATAACAATGCAAATGAAAGTTGAAAATCTAGTAACAATAGCAAAATTTCATGTCTTCGACGCATATACTTCGTTCAACACCCTGCTTGGTCGACTGTGGCTTCATTAGTACAATATGGTCCCATCATCACTTTACCAATGCATCAATTACTACAAGGAGGGACAAGAAAATTGTATTAATGGAAACTTACAACCATTTTCAATACATGAAGTTCCATGAAGACACCAGCTAGTACGCTCCCCCGAAGAAAACAATATTTTCAAGAGAAGTTGTGACAAGCAAAGTTGAAGATTCAAAAGAACCACAAGAATGAGACCATACAACTCCGCTTCAACGATCTCCCACCACTCCTTTGCAACGAGTTGGTGGAGGTTCTTTTAGCCCACACATCCGAAGTCGAGGTCGGGGACGCAGGCAAGGGAGAACTCACCAAATTGTTAGTGGACGAAGCCAACGATCAGCATCGACGAAGAATGAAGCACTGAAGAGGAAGAATTTGATAAGGAAATAATGATGATAAGTTAGAAGAAGTCTCAGTTCGAGAACTCTTTGGATGACACATAAAGGAATGAATATGATTTGATGTACGATCTGATTAACCATTATGTTTAAGCCATGTCCCTAACTCTAACCTACCCTCAAAAGATCGAGAGTATGGAGGTCAAGGAAGTCCATAACGGTGTTTTTAAAGTGATCAAGTTTTACCATGCTTCTCCTTCACTTTTGAACCTTGTAAATTCTTGAAGAAAATGATTCAAATGAATTAATTGAATTACCTTTTGGTTACTTTTCTCCATGTGTACAAAAATTGATTCAACAATAATATGTGCTAGCAAATGCCAAAAGATAAGTTAAAATCATCTTAAAAATTGTGGAATGTAAAAGGAAAGAAACTTAATTCAAAAGAAGGTCTTAGGATTGGTACGATTGGACCCGTCGAAGACTCGGGATTTTGCATGGTTGTTAGTAGTCAGTTAGAAGAAGATTGCTTAGATATTCAAGACAAATTCGAGTATCAACTGATAGATGATGCTCTGCCAGAATTTGAAGAAGAAATCAAATCGACAGTGGATAAAATAAAGGAAATAAACCTCGAGACTGAGGAGCAAGCCCAACTAACTATTATAAGTTGGCTACTCAGCGAAGCGGAGTCTATGGATCTGATCAAGTTATTGTCAGAATTCAAAGATTGTTTTTCCTAGAACTATGATGAAATGCCTGGACTATCTCTAGAGGTTTCAGTTCATTGACTCGGAGTAGGTCAAAATATAATGCCAGTAAAGTAAGCCCTCAAAAGAATGGGCCTCGAAATAGAACAGCAAGTCACAACTGAGATAAAGAAATTAATAGACGCCAACTTTGTTCAAGAAGAACAGTACCCGATGTGGTTAGCTAATGTCTTGCCAGTGAAAATGAAGAATGGACCGATACGACTATGTGTCGACTTGAAGTATTTAAACAAGGCATATACGAAAGATGAGTTCCCGTTACCGATACTAGAACTAATGGTGGAAATCACTTCGTCACATGAAATTTTCTCCTTCATGGATGGATCGTCAGGGTACAACCAGATAAAGAAGGCTTCAGAAGATGCAACACTTACAATATTCAGAATTCGATGGGGATTTACTGCTACACTGTGATACTGTTTGGGTTAAAGAACGACGGAGCAACATACCAAATAGCAATGACCAAGATCTTCGTTGACCTCATCCACATCCAGGTTGAGTGCTACGTGGACGATTTGGTCATAAAAAGTAAAGTATGGGAGAATCACTTGTATGATTTAAGGATAGTATTTGAAAGATTACAACAATACAATCTCAAGATGAATCCCTTAAAGTGCACCTTCGGCGTTACCTACGAGAAATTTCTGGGATTCATTGTCCGACATCGGGGAATCAAAATCAACCCAGAAAAGATTAAAGCTATCTTAGAAATGCCTCCCCCTAAAGCCTTGAAGCAACTACGTTCCTTTCAAGGTAAATTGGCATACCTAAGACACTTTATATCTCATCTATCAAGAAGGTGTCTGCCCTGTTTGAACCTACTTTGAATGGATGTCAGATTCGTTTGGGGATAGCCATGCCAACGAACTTTTAAAGATATCAAATGATATCTAACTACACCTTCTGTTTTAGAAACCTCTATCATGGGTAAACCGTTAATACTTTATACTGCGTCTTTAGACGAGTCCTTCGAAGCCTTACTTACCCAAGTCAATGATGAGGGGAAAGAGAACGTACTCTACTACTTGATTCAACGTCTAATACCCGAGGAAGTAAAGTATCCTCTTATTGAGAAACATTGTCTAGCTTTGGTTTTTGTCGCTTAAAAGCTTAGACACTACATGTTGTCTCATAAGGTCAACCTGATTTCGAAAGTTAATCTATTGCAATATTTGATGACCAGACCAACAATTTCCGGATGTTTATCAAAATGGTCGATGATACTATTGAAATTCAACATTACTTTTGTGCCGCTTAACACTATCAAATAGTAGATTCTTGTGGACTTTCTTATAGCACACCCATTGCCAGCTGGGTCCCCGCTCAACGACAAACTACCAGATTAACATATACTACATGTGGAACAACCAGTACCAAACATTGGGAGTTGTACTTTGATGGAGTGTTGTCAGGAAGAAGAGACAAAGGACAACAGACGGTGATGCCCAGCAAAGCAGGAATCAGTTTAATCTTTGTGACTCCAGATCAGGAAATGTTAAGATTTTCCTACCACCTGACAGAGCCGTGTACCAATAATGAAGCAGAATATGAAGCTTTAATCACCGGTTTAGAATTGGCAATACTAATGGAAATAACTAAAATTGCAATTTATGGAGACTCGCAGCTCGTCATTTAGCAAGTGGCGGGACAATATAAGATTCTGAAGATGAGAATGGAAGAATACCAATGGTACACGATGAAATTACTGGAGCAAATTCCAAGTGTGATATTCTATAGGATTCCTCGAGCAGACAATACCCATGTAGATGCTTTAGCAAAGCTTGCTAAAGAATTGGCTTGTCTACCCGAAGATTCTATAGATATTATAGTGCAAGGATGTTAGGTTTTTTTGTAGGTCGGCCTCAATAGTTTGCAAAAAAATTGGAAAAGAAGAGACAACAGCTACAACGTCAGATGATACAGAAGATTTTCGTCAACCGTTGATAGAATATTTGAAAACGGGAAGGTTTCCAGAAGACAAATTAGTGGCGCATCAGATCTAGAAGAGAGCTCTTCCATATGCCTTGATCGATAATGTTTTGTACATGAGATCTTTCGACCAGATGTGGCTCACAGGTCTTAATAGAGCAGAAGCACAAACGATCGCCAAAGAAGCACATGTCAGATTGTGTGTAGCTCACCAGTCAGAGCTGAAGATGAAAATGAAAATCAAAAGACTCAGATACTATTGGTCGGCAATGATGATCGACTACATGGATATAGAAAAAAATGTCAACAATGCCAAGTGCATGGAGTGGTCTTGCACCAACCTCTAAATGTTCCACACCCCACGATTACATCGTGGCCATTCGTGTGTTGGGTCACGAAAATAGTGGGTCTGATGGCCCTCCATCTTCAAATGGATACAGGTTTACACTTGCAGCTACAAACTACTTCTCTAAATGGGCAGAGGCAGTGCCGCTACGGGAAGTCACAGCATAGCAGGTTCTACAATTTTTCAAGAATCAAATCGTTTACCGCTTCATTGTGCAGCGCATAATTGTTTCAGGTAATGGTTCTGCTTTCAAGAGTACCAAAATCAACAATTTCATCAGACCACACGGGATAAACTGGAGGTACTCTACGATATAATACCCAAGAGAAATTGGCTTGCCAGAAGCCTTCAACAAGACGCTTGTTCAGATCCTAAAGAAGACGCTCAACTACAATAAAAGAGGATGGCATGAGAAGTTACTGGAAGCTTTGTGGGTTTACAGGATGACAGTTAGAACGCTGACACAGTCTACACCTTACACACTTGTGTATGGGTCCGAGGCAGTTCTTCCGCTAGAGGTTCAGCTACCGTCGCTCAAGATCATCATCACCAACTAGATTACCACAGAAGAGATTGCCAAGCTATGAATTACAAAATTAGAAAGTATTGAATGAATGAGGTTGGACCAACAAGATCATCATCAACCTGGACAAAAAGTTTTTTTTTGTATAATGCGAGGTTGAAAATTTTTGCTGGCAAACTTAAGTCCAAATGGATGGGTCCATTTATTGTGATAAAAGTTTATTCTTATGGAGCTGTGAATATTCAAGTTCCTACGAATGGATAAAATATTCGAAGTTAATGGTCACAGACTTAAACCTTATTTTCTAGTTGATTAAATTAAATCTGATGAGAATCTGATGTTGGGTCACTCAGAATAAGTTCTGGGTATGTCAGGCTGAAGACATTAAACCAAGCGCTTTGTAGGAGGCGACCCATATTTATCGGTGTGCTTTTCTTTATATTTATCGATGTGCTTTGCTTTATGTTAGCTTTGTGTGGTTTGTTTGGTTTATTTTTACGATTATATGGTAGTATTTTGAAGAGTATAGTTATAGTGGTGTTTATTTGACATTAAAGGATGACTTGAAAGAGTCAGAATGAAAAATTTGGACATTTGGCAGACCGGTGCAAAAATGTGCACTGGCGGCTAAGCGTCGCAGTTAAGAAAAACATGATAAATGAATTTCTAGAAGACAAAATCGTGGGGAAGTGGTTTTAGGAGTTATTTTGGAGTTTTAAAACATCTAGGGTCAGTTTTAGCACTTCTGATGTCTATAAAAAGGCCCTGGATTAAGAAGAACTCTTGCCCCAGTCTCTATTTCCATTTTTGAGTCTTAAGAAGAGTATTTTGAGTGTAAAAATGTCTTCTTGAGAGATTGAAATTAAGAAGAAGGAGAAAGCCAACAAGAATAAATTTATCAGTGAAAGTGCGCAAGAGTTATTCAGTGGATTCCTAGCAGTTAGTATTCAAGGTATTGCAGAAAGGATTGTGAAGATTGAAGCCAATGTGGAGTTAATTGAAGCAAAGGTAAATGAAACTAACGCTCATTTAGCGCATATGGGATGGAAACTTAAAATGCAATTCAGTCATGCAAGTCATGTGGAAGAAGCAGATAAGGCGATGTCTTTGAAAAACAAATGATTAGAAGAAGAAGAATATGTAAGAGTTTAAAACCATCGCCCATTTTATCAGATATATACTCCAGATGGTTCAAATGGTACTAATGGTGGTTCTGGATACATTCAACCTAATGGATATTGGAATTAATTTGAGTATAGTATAGTATTGTGGTTTTATGTGATAAATATTTAGTGTCTAGTGTTATATGTTTGTGTTTTATTGAGCTTAAATGTGTGTTTAATACATCTTAATGATGTAAACTTATCTTTGTTTTGATATATTTGAATTATTGTGTATTGGGAAATTTCATCCAAAATATTTGGATAGAAATTTTTAGTATGTATTAAGTTTGACTGTTTTTAAAGAAAGTTTGTGTTTGTGTGAAATTTGTTTAAAATTGATGGAAATTTAACTTTATTTGGAGAATTAGAAAAGTTTAGAAGGGAGAAATTATTATTTAAAGTGATTTAGGGAGATTAACGTAGAGGTTTCGTGAATTTTTAAATTAATTGTAAAAATAGGGATGCTGGTGGCTAAGCCGCAGAACTTAGGTGCTTAAGCGCCAGAATTAGCGGCTAAGCGCCGAAGCCTCGCGCTTAAGCGCCGGTCCACGAAAACTTATTTTCTGCAGTTAAAAACTTAAAAATTGACATTTTTAACACCTCTCGTCACCCTCAACTCTCAAAGTCACAAAATAGGATTTAGGGCATCCTTAAGTTGGATCAATTAAGAGCCGATTTCAACTAGATATGTCAGATTTGAATTCCTTGAGGTATAAGCACTGCTCCTAAGTAAAAAAAAATTTTGATTTTCACCATATATTTTACGTACATTATTGAAAAATCTTAAGATCATTATTTATGGTGAAATTTGAGGAAAAGCATGAAAAATTACTTGGATTTAGTGGAAATTACCTTTGGAAGTTAAATTAGCAAAATTAGTTTGTTTTTGGAATTTATGGTGAATTTTTACGATTTTTTTTAGAGATGGCTCCAAAGTCAAAGCGATCAAATGATAAAGAGAAATTTGATTCCAACAAATTTGTTAGTGCAAGAGCTGAGGATCGATATGTCGATGCACTATCATCACATAAATTCATTCTGGAACGAGTGTTTAGTAAGCTATGAGAAGTTATTTAAGGAATGCATACTAGAAGAAATGAGAAAATTACTATTACTTCTCTGTTGTCGCTGTTGTTTCTGTGATCGAAGTTTTATGAAAACTTGTCTGCATTAAAAGAAAATTTTGTGATGGTTAGAGGGGAACAAGTACATTTTTCACCTGTGGTAATCAATGTCTTCTACCACTTACCTCCTGCGGTGTTTTGTTTTTATGCTAATTATCATCCTTCTGAAGGAGAATTAGATGAGATCATATCATTTCTGACTGATGGAAGAGGTTTATGGATGATAACAAATGAAAGGTGTAAATTTTCAGGCCTCTAAGTTGAATGTCATTTCAAAGCCATGGCATTACTTTATTTCATCTAAACTGTTTCCTTCAAGTCATACTAGTGAAGTTACAAGGGAGAGAGCAGTTTTGAATCATTGTATTCAGTTGGGAAAGCCTACTGATGTAGGGGCTATTATTTTTGACTATGTGATGAACTGTGCCAGTCTACTACTACTTCAGGTATGGGATTTCCATCCTTAATTCTTTCAATTTGTGAGTGATCTGGTGTTAAGTTTGAAACATGGGAGGAAGTTTTTTAGCCATTAAGACCAATTACAGTGTAAACGTTGGTGACTACACTGTACATTCAGAGTTTAGCTGGAGAGGAGGATTTAGAACTTCCACTGCTTCTGCTTCTGCTTCTACTGCTTCCACTTCACATGCCACTACTTCTAAAGCATCATCATCTAGTGATTCACAAACTAGAATATTTAAGAAGATTTTGAAGAAAGTGAGTCTTACCAGAGAACATGTTAGAGATATGAATGGTAAGATTCAAAATATTGAAAGGTATATTGTTAAGCATGTTGAATATGAGGAGAATTCTTAGTAGTACATGGATAAAGTGATTAGAGGTGATCTAGTGCTGAGATGCCCCCTCATCTATTTTATATACCTTATATACCATCTAGAGATTAGGTTGAAGAAAATGATGATGAGGATGATGATTAGAGTTGTTATGTTTATTTTGTTTTGATTTGTGATTTCTTATGTGTAGTTATGTTTTTATTTTGATATTTTTCTACGTGATGTTATGTTTAATTTTTGTGTGATGTATTTATGATATGAACTCTGATTTTGTATAGAGCATAGTTAGACTATTTCTTTTTTATGTACATTCAGATGTTTATGTGATAAAGTAATGTTTTATGTTGTAATTTGTGATATGTGTGTAGTAGTAAAAGTTTTAAATTTGTATTTAGAGTTTAAATTTTTATTAGAGTATAAATTAATTCCAAATTTGTTATAAAATTTAGAACATTATTAAAAAACACTCTTTGAAAATTGCATGTTTAAACTTTTCAAAATCTACTACCAATTATTATCTACTATTGTTGTAATTTTAGTTATGTTATGTTGGTGTATATTTTCTTTGAAAACCTCCACTGCTGTAGAAGTCTTTTGAAAATTTTCTTTTATGAAAAACTGGATTTAGATTCTTTTTACTCCTATTTATCTTTAAAAATGATATATTTGCATATTTATGATATTGAAATTCCTGCAAGCTTGTTATTTTAGTTTTTTAATTCTCACTCATGTATCATTTCTTAAGCTTAAATGTTTTTATCCTGACTAAAAATTAAAGTTTGGGGGAATTTAAAAACTAAACTTTTCAAAAACCTAAAATTTTATTTGTTCTCAAGTGCTTAAAATAAATTTGGTTTTTAATTGAAAATAATTATGTATATGAAGTTATATTAGGGAAACAAAATTTTGAATATAGAAATGAATAAAAGAATTTAGTTAGAATTTATAGTAATAATGAAAATTTTAAAGTTAAAATGTTCTTAATAAAGAAATGTTAAATATAGTTAAACTATCTTTAGTAAGAAATGTTGTATTTTTAGATAAGTAGAAGATTTGACTTTTATTTTTCAAAGCTTAAATTTCTTTTATTGAAGAATAATTTTCAACACTATTATTATGATTATTAAGTGAAAGATAAATATCAAACCTTTATTTTAAATCAAATGGTGGAATTCAAAATCATCAAAGGCCTATCCAGAATAATAATCCTTGCCTTATAAATAAATAAAAAAAATAAAAATAACAAAATAGAAAAAAGAGAAGAAAGAAAAGAAAAGAAAAGAAAAAGAAAAAGAAAAAGAGAAAAAAAGTGAAAAATAATATATGAAAAGGAAGGAGAAGCTTGAGGATTTAAGGGCCTAATAAAAAATTGGTTCCATACTTAAAGTTTAAAATATAAATTTTGAGAAAACCTATAACTTAATGTTAGAATATAGTAAGTAAAATTACTATCAATTAAAATTTTTAAGTAAAGAAAAATAAAATTTTTGAATCTTATATTTTGAAAAATTTATAAGTATTTCTGAATTAGATAGAAACCTATATTTTCATTATCCTTTACTTAAGAACTTTCTAAACTTTAAATTGGTCTTATTTACAAAAATTTATTCTAAATTGGATTATTTCATTTCTTGAAGAAAATTTTGAAATCTTCCTAAAGAAACTCATTTACATAATTTTCATGTTAAAATATTTATGGTTAAGAGTCACTTGAGGATAAGTAACATTTTAAGTTTGGGGTATTTTGATACACCTAAAATATATAGTGCTTTTATGCACATTTTTATACCAATTTTTTAATGATTTTGCACTTTAATAGAAGGTATTTTGTGTTTTTTTTGCAGGTATGATGAAAATAGTTAATTATGATGAAAGGAGTGAAAAAGGACCAAATTTGGAGCAAAATTATGAAGTTTAAGAAATTTGGCCTATGGGGCCTAAGCACCAAAGTGCCGACGCTTAAGCCCCACAGTTAAAAATCGAATTTAAATGAATTTTGGTGCCTATTTCAAGGGGTGTTTGAAGAAAATTTTGGTGGTGACTTCCTTAACTTCCTTTGGGCTGCAAATTTGAATGAAGGGATGCATCTTTTGGTGGATACATTGAATCTGGATATGATTTGAAGAAACACCAAGGCACCTTGTGGAAAACTACAAAATGAAGCCTCATAATTTGCAAGTGTGTGTGTGTGTGTGTGTGTGTTGAAAGGGATATTATTCAGTGTTTGTTATTAGAGTGGTTATTAGAGTGTGTTAAGTTTTAGAGTTCTTCTTTTCTATAGTAGAGAGTAGAGAGTAAGAAAGGAAAAATGGTTGGTGTGAAGCCTTCTTTTTACCAATTTTCTTTTATCCTTATATCTAGTTTTTATAGAAGTTTAAAGTCCTAATTAGAGTCACCAGAGTTGGGCACCAACCTCTGTAGAGTTGTATTGTTGAATGCAAAATTCCAAAGGAACTTCCAGAGTCTGGTGGAGAGGATTTTAAGATAAGTATTTATCTTTATTTTTACATTTTGTTTTTAAGAAAGATTCTTGCGTTTTCATTATGGTTTATGCTTTCATAACAAGTTTTGTTTGTGTTTACTTCATGAAATATGAGTAGTTTAGTTTAACTTTTTCTTTCTTAATTATATGGGTGAGAATTGTAGTCCATATGATTGAATGCTAATATATAGGGAGATATGCTTTATTGGGGAGTAAAATTAGAGGACTTTAGAGTGACTGGCTAAAGCTCACTAATTTGGTATTTTATTTTAAATTTTGTTATGAGATGTTAGCCCCCAGGTGGAGGGAATAGAGGAAACTCTAGAGTGAGAGCTGGTATCTTCCTTACCTAACTCATCTACAAAATCTCAAAATTTCAAATTAACCAAATTTATTTATATAACCAAGTAAGGGTAAAGAATATAATTGCTCCTATTTGGCACATTACATTTAAATACTTCCACAACCTAAAATTCCATAATTATTACAGATTCATTGAAGAAAGAAAAAGATATTTGATTCTTATAACTTTTATATCGTGTTTAGAGTATTGATAATTTCATTTCCTACTTAAACTTGTTATTAAAAATATCAAAAACAACTTTTCAAAATTTAAACCTTAAAACATACTTACAAAAATAAATTAAAAAGTAAAAAAGTTATTTTTCTTATTTTTTAAATTTTTTACACATTTTCCTGTGGGTTCGATATCTTGGGGCTTAATCAAAAAGTCCTATATTACTTGATAAATGATACGTATACTTGCGTAGAATGACATATTATAAATAATAAATTTCATATATAAATCGTAAGCATAATATTCGGGCATCAAGTTTTCAGCGCCGTTTCCAGGGAAATTAATTAAAATTTCATTTAAAGAAAATTAAAAGAAATTTAAATTTTTTACTTTTTTGCTTTTGTTAGTGTGTTTTGTTTTATTTTATTTAACGTTGTATGCGTAGTTCAGGGTCTGAATGACTTGTGTCTTACAATTCTGAATTAGAAAGAATAATCAGAAAAATCAAAAAAATTAAAAATTTTGAAAAAGATAAAAATATTCAAGAAATGACAAATCATCAAAATCAAAATGTTGACATCCATCAAGAATTTAAACCTTTAAAAGAATATGTTAACCCTACATTGGATGAACTTCAAGGTAGTATTCAACACTCTACTGTAGCTGCTAATTCTTTTAAGCTTAAACCTGTTATTATCCCAATAGTGTCTAATAATCCGTTTGGGGGAGCACCAACTGAAGATCCTAATTTAGATCTTGCTAACTTTCTAGATTTATGTGCTACTTTTAAATATGATGGTGTTTAGGATGATGTTATTAGACTTAGACATTTTTGCTTTCTCACTAAGGGATAAAGCTAAGATATGGCTAAATTCATTAACTCCTGGATTTATAAGAACTTGGGGTGATTTAGCACAAAAATTTCTTACTAAATATTTTCGACCATCCAAGATTGTGAAGCATAGAAATGATATTACATCTTTTTGTCAGTTTGAAGGTGAATCTATATATGAAGCATGGGAATGATTTAAAGATCTCCTCAGGAAATGTTCACATCATTCGATACCAAATTGGTTAATAATTCAAACTTTTTATAATGGATTAGTTGGATCTCTTAGATCTATTATTGATGTTGCTGCAGGAGGATCATTGATGTCTAAACAGTTTACTGATGCTTATGCTTTTATAGAAGAAATTACTACTAATAATTTTCAATGGCCTTCTAAAAGGTTAAATCCTAAAAACGTAGCCAATATTCATGAAAATGATGCTTTTGCGATGTTAGCGAATCAAGTTGCTGCAATTTCAAAGAAGATAAACCAATTTGGAATAATTTTTTTCAGCCAATTGCCATGGTTGAAGAAAATTCATTAAGTCAAATGGTTGATTCTCATACTTCACTAGAAATTTTGAATACTATAAGTAAGCCTAATAACCCCTATTCTAATTATTATAACCCAGGTTGGAAGAATCATCCAAAATTTAATGAGAATACCAATAATCAGAGTGGTAGTAATTAACAATGAAGAAACAACCAAGTAAACCCATTGGGAAACTGGAACAACGAAAGGAATAATAATTATAGACCAACTTATCCTCCAAGTTATAACAATGCTTCAAAATTTAAGGAGAAGAAGTTGTCTATTGAAGAAGTGGTGTTACAAATGGGAAATCAATTGCCGAGTTAAGGAGCTACAATAAGAAATATTGAAAATCAATTGGGACAGATTGCCAATACATTAAGTAATAGATCCCAAGGTATGCTTCCAAGTAATACTGAAGTAAATCCAAGAGATAAAAATAAAGAACATGTAAAAGCAATTTAACTGAGAAGTGGAAGAGACTTGGAAGGTAGAGTTCAAAGAGAAATTAAAGTAGAGAATTGAAGAGAGTAATATCCTTATATCTAGTTTTTATTGAAGTTTAAAGTCTTTAATAGAGTCACCAGAGTTGGGCGCCAACCTCTGTAGAGTTTTATTATGGAAAGAAAAAATCCAAAGGAACTTCCAGAGCCTGATAGAGAGGATTTTTACATAAGTATTTATCTTTGTTTTTACATTTTATTTTTAAGTAAGATTGTTGTGTTTTCATTATGGTATATGCTTTCATATCAAGTTTTGTTTGTGTTTACTTTATGAAATTTGAGTAGTTTAATTTATCTTTTTCTTTCTTAGATGATGAAGAAATTAAATTATGGAAGAATGTTGTGGAAAGTATAAGTATTTAATACTGGAATAAATTGTGATGATTAAATTCATTGAACTTAATTTACTATTTCATTTGGTGAATTAAGATGTTAAAATTTGTTGTGAGATTATGTAAGATCCAATGCGGTATTGTCTCAAACAACAATTGGAAAGAATCACATGCAATTATATGGGGGAGAATTGTAGTCCATATGATTGAATGAAAATATATAAGGAGATATCCTTTATTGGGGAGTAATATTAGAGGACTTTAGAGTGATAGGCTAAAGCTCCCTAATTTGGTTTGCTATTTTAAATTTTTTTATGAGATGTTAGCCGCCGGGTGGAGGGAATAGAGGGAACTCTAGAGTGAGAGCTGGTATCTTCCCTGCTAAGCCCATCTACAAAATTTCAAAATTTCAAATTAACCAATTTTCTTTATAGAACCAAGTAAGGGTAAAGAATATAATTTCTCCTATTTCACACAATACATTTAAGTACTTCCACAACATAAAATTTCATAATTATTACTGATTCATTGAAGAAAGAAAAAGATATTTGATTCTTATAACTTTTATATCGTGTTTAGAGTATTGATAATTTCATTTCTTGCTTATACTTGTTATTAAAAATATCAAAAATAAATTTTTGAAATTAAAACCTTAAAACATACTTACAAAAATAATTTTAAAAAGTAAAAAGTTATTTTTCTTATTTCTATACATTTTTAAACATTTCCCCGTGGGTTCGATATCTCGGGGCTTAATCAGAAAGTCCTATATCACTTGATAATCGATACATATACTTGTGTAGAATGTCATATTAAAAATCATAAATTTCATATCTAAATCATAAGCATAAATATTTGGGCAACAGTCGCCTCCTGGACAAGATGGAGAGGAGACAGGCTCGGGAGTTAGCTGCTGAGCTACCCCCTATTCCAGAAGAATTTTATGAATCAGAGATGAAGGAAACTGATGGCAGCGCGCCACACACAGATACTGAGATAGAGACTTCTGAGGACCGCGCACTGAAATGTGATCCAATGTGAGAAATCTTTACCGGGTGCTCAACTTGTTACACGAGTCAACCCCGACAGCCTTCAGTGACAGGGGCATTTTCAGAATGGGCGCAGTGACACATTTTGCAGTTAGAGGATTATGGCACATTCGAGACATATGCAGCCTCTCTGATACTACTCAGGAGTAGGTAGCAGCCTGATGTAGAGTCATACGTACCATAGTTTGTTATTCCGCCGCCACAGTGAGGATTTCCCGACTACGTGATGGCAAAGATCATAAGGGTTAGAAAATGAAAATCTCAGCATTATGAAGAAATACAAGGACGTTTTGTCAACATTCTGGAAGGTCTCGAGCTATACACAGATGAGATTTTGAGGAATGATTAAGAAAATATTTTGGATTGCGCTTTCTCCGTCCAGGACTTAAGCAGAGCAGATCGTCTGAAGGAGAGGACATATACAGAGCCAAAAAAGAGGAAAAGAGGAAAGGGCAGGGTCACCATTCAGTGTGGATGCTGCTACAACTTTGCTAGAGATCGACAGGGTAATCCCCAGAGATTCTACAACACGACGAGGTGGATCTGATGCCGCCATAGGCAAAGAAGATTATAAAGAGGATGGTCGAGTGGCACGTACTGCCTGCAGACTGTATTCCGAAAAGCTGCATTATAAAAATCTATGAGGATGGGGATTGTATCCCGCCTCATATCGACTACCATAACTTTGTGAGACCTTTCTGCACTGTCTCATTTGTAAGTGAAAGCATCATTTTGTTTGGCCGGAAAATCCAGATTGTTGAATCAAGGGAATTCCAAGGTTCTGTCGAGATCCCTCTACCGATCGGGTCAGTGCTGGTGCTGAAAGGAAACGGGGCAGATCTCACGAAACACTGCATCCTAGGAGTTACAAGATAAAGGGTGTCAATTACTGACTGGACGATTTACAGACTTTTATTTTGCAAGAATTTATGAACTCAAATTTATATATGTTTATAATGATTTTGTAAATTCCAAGCATTCAACGCAAGTATACGTATCATATCAAGTAATACAAGGCTCTAATAGAGTCATGGTTATTTATCCCACAGGGAAGCTACGAAGTAGAAGAAAGTGTTTCACAATAGGTAATGTAGCACTGAAATCTGATACTCAAATTGCACTTAAAATTTAATGTTTACTTTACTACCACTATGCAAAAAACAGTAACAATTCATCAAACAACAATTACTTCTAATAACTTTAAAAACAGAATTAACTAACAGACACACACTAAGCTATAAATTTGAAAGAGTTTTAATATATAAGAAAAGTATCTTTCCTCTTGCAATGAGAATATGATGTGTGGATGATATGGAACTATTGTCTATGTTATTATACCAAATAGGAGCATAAATATTTATTTACCCTTAAAAGAGTACCCCCTCTTCCAAGAATGAAAAGAACATTGACATATCCTAAGTTTAGTCACTAAGTCTAAGGCTAGATTGGGAGGATACTGGCTCTCATTACAGAGCTCCCACTCACCCTTTACCTGAAGGCTAACCTTCTAGTTTAGTTACTAATCTTAGGACCAAATTGGGGATGTCAGCCTGTTACCCTGAAACCTCCAAAGTGAAGTCCATCAAAACACATTTTCTTTTTTATTTGCACTCAATTCCGATGAACTACATAATTCATCCATGGAAATTGAATGGATTCTTCATTATTGTTGTAGGACACTAAATCCTTTCAGAATTAATGTTCAACAACATATTTTTACAATTTAATTGGCCATATCGAAAAGTAAATGAAGTTTGAAATGAAAAACCATCACAATTTCTTCAATACATTAAAAGGACTTCAAATCCACATCAAACCATCATCACATCTCTATGCAAGAAGAAAGACAAAGGAGACTACTCAGAATTCATGAAGAAGATACAATAAAACATGGATATTATATATGAAAGAAAAGTCATACAAACCACAAAAGAAAATACAACTTATCTCTTTCTCTTCCCCAATGAAATTCCCTTGAAATTTCTTTGAATCCATTTCTCTCTTCTTTACAACACTTAATTACCTTTTTAGAATGGAAAGGAAGAAGCAATCTCTCACTTTACTTCTTCTCCTTCACTCCTTAGAGAAGAATTCCTCTCAAATTCTGACTTCTACAAACTTTTCTCCTAAGCTCTAACACTCAACACACACTCTCCCTCTCTAGAACTTTAGAACACACACTAAAAACTACTCATTTTTGTCCAAAAACAGTTACTTATAAGTTAGAAACAAAATCCCAAGAGTTTTAATAGGCATCCCTTCAAAAAATCGCCAAAACTCTACAAATTTGAATTCCACAGACATTAGACGCCGGCGGCGCCCAATAAGGTGCCAGTGGCGCTCTATCGTCGAATTAATTGCTAAGTTCTCTGAAAAATGGAACCGGCGGCGCTCATTCTGGCGCTGGTGGCGCAAAAATCTATTTTCCTCCTTTTTGCTCCTTTTTGCTCCGAATTTGTTCCTTTTCGCTTCTTTTCGCTCCAATCGCCTAAAATCTTCATACCTGCAACAAATCATTAAAAATACATTTCTTTAAAGTGAAATATCAGCAAAAATGGGTAAAATTATATAGCAAAAATAGTATATATTTTTGGTGCATCAAAATCCCCCAAACTTAACTATTATTTGTCCTCAAGTAATCCTTTTACTACATAAAAATATAACTCTAGGCAATGCACTTTTCACATGTAAGATACTAAAATTTTTCATTCAAAAGAATATATTAGTTAGATCTTAAGAAAGAAATTAGTAACTCAGGTTAATACTATAGTTATAAGAATATTCAGCAATCAAGTCTAAGAGTTCTAGTCTTCTATTTATTTCAGGATAAACCATAATTTGTTTCATTAAGAGTGCCTTGAAAGATTATGTGAAAAAGGAGTTCATGCAAACTTTATCAAAATGAAGGCCAATAATCTAAATATAAACTCAAAAATGAAATCAAGTTCTCCCTTTATGATGATTCAAGTGAAGCCAATTTTTGATTAGGCATCTCCTCAAGCTTCTCCTCATAATTATCTTTTTCTTTCTTTTTTTTCTTTTTTTTTTCTTTTTGGGATTATTTTTCAATTCTTCTTTTCTTTTCTTTTTCTTTTTTTAATGAGGATTACTATATCTGGATAGCCTTTAATGATTTTAAACTTCACTCTCCTCTTTCTAAAGTTCAAACTTGATACACCTTCTTACTTTATAATCAGGTGCAAGCTTTATTATTCATCATAAAGTCACAATCTTTTCTTAACACACAATACTTTAAGTTCCTTAATATTTCAAAAATACAGCTTTCTTTACTTTAAATAGTTAGCTATAATCAAATCCTTTCTTACCAAATATCTTACTCTTATAAAATTAACCTTTATTACTAAAAACTTTCATCCAATCCTTCCATAATATTCAACTTAAATAAAAAATTTTAGTTACCTACAATAAGGTTCAACTGCCAGAAGTTATGCTAATATTTTTTGAAAATATAATAATTGAGAACAAATAAGAGTTAATATTTCTCTACCTTCCCTCAAACTTAAATTTTTAAATAAATTTGACACAGTAGAGAGTAAAAGAAAACTAACCTTTTTGTGCTGGGATCTTGAAATCTTCAACAACTATCTGGTATTAGTCAAAATTTACAACTAGTAGGCATGAAACAATTAGTAACAGTGATATATAAATATTTAAAACTTTTGCAAGGTGAAGAGAAATTAACTTTAAACATTTAAACATCCAACAAAACATCACAATACTAAACAAACTATTACATCACTACACAGTTCATTTAACAATTTCAAATTTTTTTTCAATACAACATAACAGTACACCAACTGGGTTACACATTACATGAAAAGCAAATAACTACTACATCACAGCAGTACAAAACAACAACAAGAAAAATAGAAATAGAAACAAACAATCTACTAATCTTCATCAGCAGGATCATCAGCAGGGTCATCAGCAGGGTCAGGTATATACGGTGTATAGCTGGGGCAAGTAGGAAATATGACATTAGACTCCCCCCTCATAAATCTAACCTGAGCATCATAATAGCCAATATCGAACTCAACTCTCCTCTTCAAATAATCTTCATTCACATCACTCCTGGCCTCAAACACATCCATCCTACCATGGAGTCTATCCACACTAGCACTCTGTAATCTCAGTTGCTCCATAATATCAGATAAGGTAGTCGGCTCAGATGTAGATGGAACGACATAACTCGTAGTAGGAATATCAGTACTCCTACTCTCAACTCGGGCTCCCACATGAGACTCATAAGTACGGATAGTAGTATTTGTAATTGGTCTCAGCGGTATATCCACCTCTTCAGTACTGTTGAACTCCACTCCAGGCTGAGCACACAGGGCATGAACTAAGGCAGGATGCCCTAATCCACTAGTGGTCTTGCCTCTAGCAATATTCTGAATGTTCTTGTACACAATAATTCCAATATCAATCTTTCTCATATTTTGAATACAATAGTTTAGAATTGTTCTATCCCTTGTAACTTCGTTGTGGTGATAAGAAGGTAATAGTCTTGCAGAGATGAAATAGTGTTAAACTTTTGATGCAACATTCAATGTGGGAGAGGGGAATTTAGTCATCTATTTTTGACTTATTTTCCATTCCCCTCTTCCATACATCAGAAAAGTAATCACTTCTCTCATATTTGCCTCTCGAGTATCAAAGTTTTCATATTCACAAACAAATGGTTCCCGAGTCTGATAGAAGGCATTAATATGCTGAGGATTAAACTCAACCATTTTTCCTCTAACTAACACATACTCAATCTCAGTTCAGGGCACATTAGCATATAACTCTCTAACAACTCCCATAATAGCATTCGCAGTAAAAAAAAAATCGTTCCCAGTTTCGCTCTGCAATTAACTGTTCTACAGATCCACCAGGATTATCAAAAGCTCGATCCTGGATACACTTCTTATTGTAAAGGTAAGAGTTAAAGCAAAATTGCGCTTTAATATTAACGAATTTTTCTTCATTAAAATCGAAGTTTCTCTTCCCTTTACTCATCCTTGGAGCCATGTGAATTTCTAAAATTGGCAAGAAAATTCCAATAAATTCCAAATTCATAATGTAACAAACTCCAAATACTATTCTAAACAAGTAAGAGCAAATTTTATCAAGGAAATCTCAAAATTTCTTTAAAAAATCAAAAACTCCAACCTAAGCAATGCGAGATATTTCCATGGTGAAAATAAAAAATTTTTTAACTTAAAGTGAAGCTCTTACCAAGAGAAGTGTAGATCCGGTCATGAAAAGCTTTGAAATCACTTCAATTCCGAGATCTAGCAAGCCCTAGGTCGTCAAAATCACAAAAATGGAGGAGGAAGATGAAAGCAATGGAAAAATCTGCGGGTCCCAAGGTCAAAATCATGAAATGATGGCTTTTCGACGATTTTATGTACTTGCCCGCCGGCGACACTCGATAGGGTGCCGGCGGCGCTATATTTTATAAAAATGCCAAACTCTCTGGATTTGGGAGTCGGCGGCGCCCATTCTGGCACCGGCGGCGCCATTCCAAAATTTTATTTGGGTTCGAAAATTTTTTCGTAATTTCGATCATTTCAACTTCCACAATGATGTTTAACACTTCAATAAGCATCTACTTCATCTCGCAAACAATAATTAACACAATCTTTTACACAAACAATACACAACATACTTTTAAATATAAAATCTAAGTTACAATATAAACAACAAATATGTTCATTCAAACCAAACCAACAACTCTTAGATGTTTACTGTTGCAAGTACTCTACGATAAGCAAACACTAAAATCTAAGCACACAATGAAAGTAAGCATATCTAAATCCAGGTTCAAATTACAAAGCAAAGCAAAGTAAATACCACACATACCAAGCAAAATTAAGCAAAGTAAACTAAACACATAACAAACATAAGTAGAATCCAATAATTACTCCACATCGGTTTCAGAACTATCTTCTCCTCTGATGTCTCCAATAGATTGCCGATGCATGAACAAATTGTAGAATGGACGAAATAGGAATTCGTCAGATGAATCATCAGCAATCACCGTGTTCTTCTTCATCAGATTAATCAAGCCCATCCAATTCGACCAGTGTGATCAAATTGTTCCTTCATGCTCCTATCTATAACATCGAATATATCAGAAATGTTATTGACTGCATTCATAACGTTCTTTACCTCTTTCTCCAACTGTTTGATCCTCTTCAATATCATTCTAGAACTTTCAAGAAAATAGGGTTGAATCGGTTGTGAATTCTGTATTGGTTGATCAACAAGCAAATTCATGTCATCTTCATCTCCCACTGTTTGGTAGTCATAAGGATTAGTTGGATCAATAGGCCTCCATGGAAGAAGGACATTTTCCCAACTCTCATATGGAACTTGTGATTGACTGCTAATAGAAATATGGTGGATGGGTGTCCAAGCCCATATTTAGATCCATGAACAATTAATCAAAAAACCGATTTCACAATTATATTAACAATGTCAATCGGCCTCCCAGTTTGAATACAAAAATTCAAAATGGCACTTTCCTTGGTTACCTTGCTAATCTTCAATTTTGGAAAAAACTTTTTCGAAATAAAGTAATGCCACTGCTTTGACACTGGATTTAGAGATGCATATGGGAAACTAATATATCCATTTTCTCTAATTTCCCAATCCTCATTCTCATTCATCAAATAATGATACACATCATTCATATAATCACTTGTGGCATTCAAATTAGAATAATGGAAAATAGGTACATTCTCAATCATAAAGAGATCGTTAATTCTTGTAGGAATGAATTGCAGAAACCTATCTCGCACAAATATGAACCCTTGGTTGATCCCGTAAAGATTTGCATAGAATTCTTTCACGACCGGAACAACTACGGCAGCGGTAGTGTAGCAAAGCACTTCCCAACGTCTCTCCTTAATTATCTCTTCAATTCTAGTAGTAGGATTATCCATACCTCGATTTATGAAGCCTCTTTTCTTGATAATCCTCCTCTTCATCATCACTTTGTTGAACAATCACTGCGCCTCGAAACTTATAAACTTCCTTCAGTTAAAAATGCGAGATCAATGGGTTTCTATAGTGTATGAATCCATGGGATGCGAATTGGGAATGGTAGTTTTCATTTTTCTGGAGTTAGGAAGTCTAAAATGGAGTTTAGGGAGTTATAAGGATGAAGATCCCGCTCAAAACCGCCAAAAATAGCATTTGGAAACACCAAAAATCATCAACAGGTTTTCAGAGCCAGTGGCGCTCGATAGGGCGCTGGAAGTGCTCAAACCTGTAAGTTCAGCAATTTCTCTATGATTAGGCGTCGACGACCCCCATTCTGGAGTCGGCGACGCCCATTCTGGAGCCGGCGACGCCAGTGGTAAAAAATTCTCACCGAACTTTGTTTGGCCAAAAATATTCCAATATCTCAATTCAATCCAACATTTACCAATTTTAAAAGTACTTAGGAGTAATTAGGATTATAAAATAACAATCTAAAAAGCACAACTACAACAAACATGCAAACACACCACAAAGATACATATGGGTTGCCTCCCATAAAGCGCTTGGTTTAACGTCGTCAGCCCGACAAACCATATAATTAATCGAGATGACTCAGCATTAAATCCTTTTTGAAGTCAGGTTGAAACCTGTCAAAGTAAGGCTTTAATCGATGCCCATTAACTTTAAAAATCTTTCCAGTATCAGGATCTTTAATATCAACAGCTCCAAAAGAATGAACTTTTACAACTATAAAAGGTCCTAACCATCTAGACTTGAGCTTTCCAGGAAATAACGTCAATCTTGTGTTGTATAACCAAACTTTTTGTTCAAATTCCAATTTCTTTCTTAATATCTTCCGATCATGCCACAATTTCATTTTCTCTTTATAGATCCTGTCATTGTAATAAGATGCATTTCTAATCTCTTCTAATTCATTCAATTGCATAAATCTTTTTCTCCAGTATTTTTCAAATTAAAATTCAACTCTTTTATCGCCCAATATGCTTTATGCTCCAATTCAACCGGTAAATGACAAGTCTTATCAAACACTAGTCTATAAGGAGACATTCTAGTAGGGTTTTAAAAGCAGACCTATAAGCCCATAAAGCAGTATCTAATCGAGCAGACAAATCTAATTTATGATTATCCACAGTTTTCTCCAAAAATCTTTTAATTTCACGATTAGACATTTCTGCTAAACCATTAGTCTAGGGATGATAAGCAAAAGAAATGCTATGAATAATATTATATTTCTCAATCACACTCCTAATTTGATTATTCCTGAAATGGGTTCCACCATCAGTTATGATCACTCTCGGCATTCCATATCTTGTAAATATATTTATCTTTAAAAGTTTTGAAACACTCCGAGCATCACATCTAGGTAAAGCAATAGCTTCAATCCATTTGAGACATAATCAACAACAACCAATATATATAAATTTTCAAATAAATGAGTAAATGGTCCCATAAAATCTAATCCCCATACATCGAAAATTTCAACTTCCAAATTATAATTTAGAGGCATCTCATTTCTGCTAGAGATATTACATACTCTCTGACATCGATCATATGATTTAATATATTTATAAACATCTCTAAAAAGAGTAGGCCAATAAAATTCTGATTATAAAATCTTAAAAGCAGTTTTATCAGCACAAAAATGACCTCCAAATTCAGAATCATGATATCGTTGAATAATCAAATTCGTTTCTTCTTGTGGCACACATTTCCTAATAATCAGATCCTTACACTGTTTATATAGATAGGGCTCATCCCAAAAATAAAATCTTGCATCATATTTAAACTTTTTTTGTTGTTGCCTTGTTAAATCAGATGGTACAATATCACTTACAATATAATTCACAATATCAGCATACCAAGGCAAATTTTTTCCCATAATAGTATAAAGTTGTTCGTCAGGGAAGGTTTCTGTAACTTCCTTCTAAAATTTAGATAATTTATCATACTCTAATCTTGACAGATGATCAGCTATTTGGTTATCAGCTCCCTTCCTATAAACTATCATAAAATCAAATTCTTACAGAAGAAGTATCCATCTAATTAGTCTAGGTTTCGTATCCTTCTTTTGCATTAAATATTTGATAACCGAATGGTCTGTATGCACATTACTTTTAGCTCCAATTAAATAAGGTCTAAACTTTTCAAAAGCAAATACTAGAGCTAATAACTCTCTTTCAATAATGGTATAATTAATTTGACCCTCATTAAGAGTTTTACAAGCATAGTAAATGACTTTGAAAACTTTATCATGCCTTTGCCCCATTACTACTCCGATCGCATAATCACTCGCATCACACATAAGTTCAAATGGTTTCTCCCAATCTGGTGAAACAATTATAGGTGCAATGATTAATTTCTCTTTCAATAATTCGAAAGCACTCAATAATTCATCATTAAAATCAAATTTTCTATCATTTTCTAAATGTCGGCACAAAGGTTGGTAATTTTAGAAAAATCTTTAATATAACGCCTGTAAAATCCAGTGTGTCCTGAGAAACTCCTCAACTCTCTTACGGCAGTGGGTGGCGGCAATCTCTCAATCATTCTAAGCTTAGCAGGATTGACCTCCATACCATATTGAGAAATTTTATGTCGAAGGACAATTCCTCCTGTAACAATAAATTGACATTTATCTCAATTCAGGACTAAATTTGTTTCCTCGCAGAGCTCCAAAACTTTTGCTAAGTTTTCCAGGAAAATTTCAAATGAAGTCCCGAATACAAAGAAATCATCCATAAAAACTTTTATTCAATTATCAATCATACTACTGAAGATAGACATCATAGATCTCTGAAATGTTGCAGGTGCATTACACAGTCCAAAAGGCATTCTTTGAAAAGCAAAGGTTCCCTAAGGGCTAGTAAATGTTGTCTTTTCTTGATCATCAAGAGTAATAGATATTTGATGGTAACCAATATATCCATCCAGAAAGCAGTAGTACTTATGTCCAGCAAGTCTATCTAGCATTTGATCGAGAAAAGGAAGAGGAAAGTGATCTTTTCTGTTGGCAGCATTTAATTTCCTATAGTCAGTACAAATTCGTCATCCATTAAATTTTCTTGTTGGTATAATTTCATTACATTCATTCACTTCAACAGTCACTCCTCCCTTTCTCGGTACACAATGTATTGGACTCACCCAAGCATTATCCAAAATAAGATAATAAATTCCAGCATCCGGCCATTTTAAAATCTCTTTCTTAACAACTTCTTTCATTATTGTATTCAATCTCCTTTGCGGATCAACTCTCGGTTTATGTTCTTCATCTAATAAAATTATGTGCATACAAATCGAAGGACTAACTCCTTTAATATCTGCCAAAGTCCATCCAAAAGCTTTCTTGTATCTTTTTAAAATTTCCAACAACTTCTATTCTTGATAATCGTTTAACTCCGAAGATACAATAACTGGCAGGGTAGATGATTCTCCTAAAAACATATACTTTAAATGATTAGGGAGAATTTTAATCTCAAGTTCAGGAGGTTTTATTATAGATGGAATTAAGCTTTTATTTCCACCTTCCATAGTGTCTAATACTTTGAATCTCTCCTGAACATACTCTAAATCTTCATTCATCTTACTATCTGAATTTTCTTCATTTTCAATTTATTCTTCAAACATATTTTCATACTCTACTTCTTTTTCAAATATATTTTCAAAATGATCGTTTCTCAAATATTCACAGACCTCCATCCTAGAACATTCATTATCTTTTTCCATTGAGGGATACTTCATAGATTTCAAAATACTAAAGGTCACCTCTTGATCATTAACTCTCATAGTTAATTCTCCTTTTTGAACATCAATCACTGCTCTTCCAGTAGGAAGGAATGGTCTTTCCAAAATGATTGGAATTTCTTTATCTTCCTCCATATCAATAAAACACTCCTTTAGGGTACGTAATGGAAAGATAAAACAATCCACAGGAAAGATTAATTTATCCACTTTCACTAAAACATCATCCACCACTCCTTTAGGGTAAGTAATGGAACAATCGGCTAACTGAAGAGTCACAGATGTAGGAGAAATTTCTCATATTTCCAACCTTTTGAAAGTTGATAAAGGCATAAGATTAATACTAGCTCCAAAATCACATAAGGCTCTTCCGAAAAAATTTTCACCTATAGCACACGAAATAGTGAAACTACCAGGATCTTTAGGCTTTTTTAGAAGCTTCTTCTGATTAATTGCACTACACTCTCCGCTAAGTGCAACAGTTTCATGATCTGTAAACTTTCTTTTCTTTTTCAAGATATCCTTCATAAACTTGGCATAGTCAGATATATATTCTAATGCTTCAACAAAAGGAATATTAATCATTAATTTCTTAAGGATCTCAAAAAATTTTCCAAAAATGTTATCCCCGTTTTGTTTCTTCAAACTTTGAGGAAATGGATGTGGTGGTTTTTCAACAGTTATCTTCATTGGCTCAAGAGGATAATCCAGGTCTGGACAAATCTGGTTTAAACTTTTTTCAATTTCCACCTTCTCCTTTTCTATTTCAACTTCTTTCTACACTCTAGTTTCCAATCCTTTTCCACTCCTTAATTGAATAGCCTTAAGTTGTTCCTTATTTTGATCTTTTGAATTGATCTCAACATTACTTGAAAGCGTTCCAGAAGGTCTATTATTAAGTGCAGTGAAAATATGCTCCAATTGATTTTTAATATTTTTCATAGCAACACCTTGAGCTTGTAATTGATTTCCCATATTCAGAATCATTTCTTCAGTAGAAAACTTCTTATCCTTAAATTGCAGGTTACTATTGAATCCAGAAGGATAAGATGGTCTAAAATTGGTATTTTCTTGATTGTTAAAATTTCCAATTAGATTTATAGAACTGTTCCCCCAATGTGGGTTAGCATTGGCATTCCTATTATTCCAATTGAAATTTGGGTGATTCTTTCAACCAGGATTATAATAATTTGAATAAGGATTGTTAGGTCTATTAATAGCATTTAAAGTCTCATAAGGTGTTTGAGATTCTGTTATCTATCCAAATGAATTTTCCTCCAACACTTGAGGTGGTTGAGAATAATTCATTCCATTTTGATCTATTTTCTTCGAAAGAGCTGAAATTTGAGAAACTATCATAGTCATCATATATGAATCATGAGCAATAGCTACTCTCTTAGGATTTACCCGTTCAGAGGGCCATTGAAAATTATTAGTAGCCATTTCTTCAATTAATGAGTATGCTTCATCAAAAGGTTTTGAGATTAACGATCCACCAGCAACAGCATCTATAATAGATCTCAATGATCCCCTAATCCATTATAAAATGTTTGAATTATTAATCAATCTGGAAAAGCATGATGTGGGCACTTCCTAAGAAGATCTTTAACTCTCCCAAGCTTCATATATTGACTCTCCTTCAATCTAACCAAAAGATGTAATATTATTTCTTTGTTTAGAAGTCTTTGATGGAGGGAAATATTATGATAGAAACTTCTGAGATAATTCTCCCCAAGTTCTAATAGATCTAGGTGCTAACGAGTTTAACCATGCCTTAGCTTTATCCCTTGATGAAAAAGGAAAAATTCTAACTCTGTATGCGTTACTAGACACTCCGTCATATTTAAAAGTAGCACACAGTTCTAAAAAACTAGCGAATGTAAATTTGGATCCTCATTAGGTGTTCATCCTTACTGATTATTTGTACCATTTGGATAATAGCAGATTTAAGTTCAAATGAATTGGTAACAACATCAGGATTTTGAATAGTTATGTGAATTTCGTGTGCTGCTGGGTTAACATAATCTCTTAAAGGTCTTGGCAAATTTCCAATATCTATCTGATTATCCTAATTATTCGCCATTTCACAAGGGTTTTCAGTTTGTTTTTGTTATTTTCTAATTTTTCTGACAGTACGCTCTAACTCCGAATCGTAAGGCACTAAACCTATAGATCCACTACGACGCATATATAATCACACAAATACTTTTAAAAAGTAAACAAACACACAATTACACACTACAAAGTAAAGGTTTTCAATTACTATATTATCAATAAATATCGATTATATTTACTCCCTTACTTACTTAGTTACTTCATTAACTTCCCCGACAACGGCGCTAAAAACTTAACCGGATGATTTACAGACTTTTATTTTGCAACAATTTATGAACTCAAATTTATAAATGTTTATAATGATTTTTTAAACTCTAAGCATTCAATGCAAGTATACATATCGTATCAAGTAATATAGACCTCTAATGGAGTCATGGTTATCGATCCCACAGGGAAGCTACGAAGTAGAAGAAAGTGTTTCATAATAGGTAATGTAGCACTGAAATCCGATACTCAAATTGCACTTTAAGTTTAATGTTTACTTCTACTACCACTATGCAGAAAATAGTAACAATTAATCAAACTACAATTACTTCTAATAACTTTGAAAATAGAATTAACTAACAAGAATATAAGAAAAGTATCTTTCCTCTTGCAACGAGAATATGATGTATGGATGATATGGATGTTGACCTCATTTTTGATGAGGTCCTTTCTTTCCTCTTAGTGCTTAGGATCTAGCCATAGGGCTTCTCCTTGACTATCCTAGAAGACTAGAGATGGAACCCACCATTTAGAAATTCAAACTAAATCTTGACTCTCTTTGGAATCCTACATGGATGGTCATTAACCTCCAAATCACTTGGAAGGTTAGGACCAATGTGCAGGAAAACAACGATGATTTCTTATAGGATGTTCAAGCCTTAAGACAGCCCTAGGTGGCCTGATCTTGGTGGGGTCTAGCCTGCACACACTGCACACCTACACGTATCCTAAACCCTAAACCATCTTTACCCAATCTTAACTCCTAGTTCATTAGAGCACTCATATGGATGGATCCAAACCCCTAGCCCTCGACTAAGAGGGTTAGGAACAATACATGATGTGTTCAAAATGAGCACTTCTTGGTCCATGGCTCAACCTAAACTATTTCACTCCACTCAACCATAGCCAAATTTCATTTTTTTTCAAAATTTCTAGTTTTGACATTGGGTCCTTAAGCATGCCTAAATTTACTTAAATTGCTCCTACAACCACAAAACTCTCCAAAATTTCCCAAAACTACCCAAAATTCACAATATCCTAAAAATCATTTTAAAGCAATTCCCATCTCTCAAATCCACCAAAATACCCCAATACCCTCCAAATAACCTCCAAATACCCTAAAAACCCCTTTTGGGCCAAAATTCTAAAAATTCCAAAAATTCCCAAAAATTTTAGAAAATCATAAATATTCCCAATTTCATTTTGTTCAACTACACCATAACCAAATTTTATCAAAATCCCAATTTGACCCATTTTTAACCCAAATGGACCCAATGTCAAACCAAATCAACCCATTTGACCCCAATTTTGCCCAATTTCAACTCCAAACTTCAATTCAACATCCCAAATACCAATCTAAACCAAATCCAAGCCCAAATTGATCCACATTTGAGTTCAATTCCACTAGAAATCCAAAATCCCTAATTTTGCTTAAATGATCCAAAACCCCAAATTGACCTAATGTCAACCAATTCCCCCGAAATTTCAATCCTAAACCCTCCGTAATACTACTATGAAACCCAAGCAACATTCAATTATCCCAATTTGAGCCCAAGTCTAACCTAAATCCACTTGAAATCCAAGAATACAGATTTTTACACAAATTGAACACATGCCATAAATCTACCAAATTGATTAGCCTAACCCCAAAACTTCCTCCCAATTGATGTTGGGAACTCTTCACCACATTCCCTTAAACCATTTGAAAAATTCAATTGGGTTTAAACCCCACCTTAGCCTAACTTAGACCCAAGTTGACCCAACTTACCCAAATTAACCAAAATCTCAAAATCCACAAAATTGACCCTTCAATTGGACTCAAAACCAATCCATCTCTTCATGAAAGTTCTTCATTGTGATCATTTGCACAATGTTACTTAAGACATTTGGACCTAAATAAAACCCAAACCCAAGTTAGCCCAACCTTAACCCAATTGAACCAATTTGAACCTATGACCAAACCTAACCAAATTAAACAAAATGTGGCTAAACCAACCAGTCCATAGTCACCAAGCGAACCCTAGGAACCAGCCTAGATCGACCAAACCTAAGCTAGGTGAGCCATGGACCAAGGGTCCCCCATTTTAGGGGATTTCTTCCCTTAAGGGGTTAAATCCTCTTTTTCCTTACCCCAAATCACCCCACAACTGTTAATCACCATCAAACCTCCCCCTGACTCACCTAACATCAAGGGCCAGCTCCCTTGTCCTTGCCGGCCGGCTTAGTCGCCAGAGGGAGTCAAAACTGAGAGCTACCACCAAGCTAAACACACCCAAACTCCACCATTTAGCCACCTGTTGACCTCATTTTTGGTGAGGTCTTCTCTTCTTCTCTTTAGTACTTAGGATCTAGCCTTAGGCTTTTCCTTTGACTATCCTAGAGGATTAGAATTGGGACCCACCACTTAGAAATTCAAACTACTTCTTAACTCCCCGCAAACTCCACAAACTTGATTGTAGACCCCTAATCACCTAGAGGGTTGAAATCAAATGTGGAAGTTTATAGGATGAGTTCCCATAGGACTCTTTGGCCTTGGGACCGCCTCCAGGTGGCCTTGATCTCGGTGAAGGGGCTGACTTACACACACACTATACCTATACACTACACTTTCACACACCTCTTAAAACCACACCCATACCCAATTTGACCTCCCGACTCATGCAGGTGGTTCACATGGATGGTCCTTAACCCCTAAGCCCTTGCGTAAGAGGGTTAGGAACAACATAGATGGATGCCTCAAATGAGTCCCTTCATGGCTCATGTGGGCTTGATGTGGCTTCATGGCTCAACCAAAATGATTTCATTCCACTTACATTCACCCAAGCTTCAATTTTCCAAATTTTCGATTTTTGACCCCCGGGACCCTACACCCGCTTAGCCTACCCAAAACCCTTGAAACCCCCCAAAATTTGCAAAATCACCTAAATTACCCAAAATTCTCCAAAATCAATCCTAAACATTGCCTCACCAATCAAATTGATCATCCATACCCAAAAATACCAAAAATATTCCAAAAATACCTCCCAATACCCTCCAAATACCCAAAATACCCCTCTTAGCCAAAAAATCCAAAAATTCAGAAAATTCCCAGAAAATTCCAGAAAATCCCAACTATTCCCAATTTCATTTTGTTCAACTACACCATGGGCCAATTTTGTCAATTTACCCCACTTTTATCAAAACCCCCAATTTGACCCATTTTAACCCGAAATGAACCCGATGTCGAACCAAACCTACCCAATTGACCTAAATTCTGGTCCAATTCAATTCTAAACTTCAATTCAACATCCCCAACACCAATCTAGACCAAATCCAAGTCCAATTTGATTGACATTTGGATCCAATTTCACTTTTGGCCTTAAACCTCAATTTGGACTCATGACCCAAACTTAGCCCAAACTCATCCAATTCAACTCCAATTAACCCCAAATCTTTTCTAAACCTTCCCTAACATCCCTATAAACAAAAAAATAACATGATTTTCCCAAAATTTAGACCCAAACCCCACTCAAATTCAACCCAAAATCAAAAAGCCCAATTTTGACCTAAACCCAAACCTAACCCAAATAGGCCCATACCTCAAAATCAAAACCCAACCAAAGCCAAAACCTCTTTGAAACACTCCCATAAACATTTCCCAACATTTATTTTACATCAATTTCAACCCTAGACCAACATTGGCCCAAGTTAGCCCAATTTGACCAATATTGGCCCATTCACCAAAGAGGTCCAAATCCAACCCAAACCTAGCCCAAACACTTCAAATTTATTCCAAATCATTCATGAAACATTCCTAAACTAAATTCAACACTTATTGGATCCAATCCTTTGCAAAATTCTCATCCTAAAATAAAAAAAAAACCCACTTCCCTAAATCACTTTAAAAGCCCACCTTCACTAAATTTCATAGGCCCAAAGCCCACATGACAACCTTATATCATCATCCATTGGATGGAACCATCTCCTAAATTCTAAACCCATGATAAAATAAATCCAAATTAAACCATGTGCCAAATCCCATCAAATCACTCCTAAATTACCAAAATTTCCAAATTCCATTTTCATGAAATTGACGAAGCTTTTCCCCAAGCCAAAGACAAGCCATGAAGCCACATGCAAGCCATGGACAAGTCACATGAAATCATGGGAGGTTTGACATGTGATCAAGCCATTAATGGCAAAAGGAGGAGCCTCTTTTAAGCCCCCTTAAAAGGTTTTAACCCTTTTAATGCTTCACCTTAATCCATGATTAATCAAAATATTCATGGATGGTGACCTCTCCACCCTTTTCTACGCGATTCACTCGATCCTCCCTCAGCCCAAATCATCCATGGAAGGGTGCACCAAACCCAAAATGGTGGGTTGACCCATTTGGACACAAAATGAGTCCCTCCCCAAACCATTTTAATCCAAGCCCTTTACACATGTCCATGACCAATTGATTGCACAAACCTCCAACCCTGACCCACCTGGACCTGAGGGTGACCCATGCCTGCCGGCCAGCCGCCTGGGTCACCGGAAAACACCATGGCCGAGACCTTGGGAGGAGCCAAACTTTGGAATTCCACCTTGCTGAGTTGCCCCATGCCCAATGGCCACCATGGTTGTTCTTCACATGCCAAGAGCAGCTGATCCCAACCCTTGGCCACCCCTGGGAGAGCCTCCAGCCATGCCTATTTAAACACCACCCCCTCTCGGCCATGAGAGGTGCTGAACCAAACCTTAAGGAAACTCTGCCAAAATCATTCCAGATCACTCTCCACACATAGAGCACTTGATCCCCACTGAATTCCAACCCCAATTCCATCCGAGTGAGCTCGATTTTGAGCTCGAACTTTAGCCCAAAAACCGGGACACTTCTTCACGGTGGATCAATCTTCAAATTGACTGGTCCTACACCTTCACCGGACCAAGAGGAGAAGTTTCCCACTCGAAAGCCCCATCCCCGAGCCACCCGGTTGTTCCGGCCTCCAAGCTTTGTGATCGAGCGTGGTCACTTTCATAGCTAGACAATTCACCAGGCCAAGGGACTTCATCTGGAGCTTACTTGGACCCAATCGAAGGTGACACAACTCTCAGATCGAAGCTTCACTTCTCTGAGCAAAGGTATGAACTCATTATTCTTCCCGAGCTTACAGAGATTCTCCATTTAATTTGAATCAATTTCAATGCATGTTTACCATATGGATGTATTCGTCTCTTCGAAGACGAATCCATAGAGCATAAGAACACGAAAATCGTTGAGAATCGAGTGAGAAATTAGGGTTAGAAGGTTGACGGTCACGGGTGCACACCGGTCGTAGACGATGACCGAGAGCCGTTGGATCGCGCGTGTATCGAGCGGACGGTTCGATTGCGCCGGACCGTGGAATGTTACGTGAACCGCGGGTCCCGGGACGGCTGACTCAGATGGCGGCGCCCAATCACAGCGCGACACGTACCCCCTTCGGAGCTGCCGAGGTTGACACGGCGCCGCGTGGATAAGTAGAAAAATAGGGATTTTCTGATTTATTTAAACCCTAAACTTCAAAAATTCATAACTTTGTGTAGAAAAATCAGAAAAATAAAATAAAAATACCCTCTTGCTCAGTGAACAGAGGAGAATAATGTGAAAAAGAAATCATTTAATTTCATTTAGTATTTTATTTTTAATGATTTATTTACCTTCTGCATTGTTTTAATTCTCCATGCATATAGGAAATTCACCATGGCATGAGACTATAGGGCTTTTGAAGCCTCTGAATTTGGGAACATTCCCTGAATTTTCCAAAGTCAGAGGCTATCCCTATGAGAAGTTATTGATTTTTCAAATTCATGTTACTGTTTTGAGTATTTTAAATCCAATAATTAGCATGTTGTGAAATAAATTCTAGGAAAATTTGGTGATGTTTCTTATGACCAGAGGACCCTAGGAAAGATGGGTTTTGAATTAATTCACTTGGAACAACCCTAGTTGGCTTAAACACCCTAAATAGGTTCCTAATTAATTAGAGTTAATCATACATCAAATTGACCTGAAATCAATTCTCCACTGACCTTTAGGATCAGAGGAACCCACCATAAAAGTTTGAAGTCAATTGGGTTTGGTTAGCCCTATCAAATGGGTTGATTAAGCCATTTAGCCAATTTAAACTTTGAAAATTCATAACTTTCAAAATACTTTTCAAAAATTCACCAAATTGGTTTTGGAGCCTCTCTGATATTAGGGGAATTTATGAAAATTAAAATTTCAATTTTCTAAAAAAGTTGATTTTTTGTATTATTTTAATATTTTAATAATTAAAAAATAATAAAAATCACAAAAATAATAAAATTCACCAAAATGTCACATTTTGAATTTTAGTCACTTAGGAACAAATCCCATATTTTTCCTAGGTCTCTATGATGAGTTATTAAATTTTAAAGCCCTAGGGTAATTTTTAAAAATAAAAAAAATGTATTTTCTAGCATTTCCATTGAAATAATTCTAATAAATCAAAGAAAAATCAGAAAATTGTAAAAATTAATTCCCTGATTTCCTTGATATCAGAGAGATTTTTGAAAAATATAAAATTCATTTTTCAACTTGTATTTTATTTTTAAATTAATTAATAATCCAAAACTCAAAATAATTATAATAAAAAGAATATAATTCAAAAAATCACCAAAATTGGTCCAAGTGGTCCTCTGGTCATTAGTAATGTCCCATAATTTTTTTAAGGACAGAAACTTTCCCTTGGCCATATTATTAAATTTTTCTTGGAAATCCCTATTTTCCACCAAAAATAATTACATAAATAAATTAAATATAGAAAAATCACATTTTCTCCTCTAATGTCTTCATTGACATATGAGTGAAGTCACATAAAAATTTCAAATTCATTTGAGCTCAATTTAGTGAGTTATGAAATTATTAAGCTTGAAGGGCAAAAATGGTAATTAAAATTTTAACCTTTAATTAAAACCTTAGGCTTAATAAAATGAAAGAGTAAAATATTTGATCTTAATCTGATTTGGATGATTGAAATTTAAATAATTAGAGGGTAGAAACCTATTAAACAATTCAAAAATAATTACAATGAACCTTAATAAAATAGTTGATTAAATTTGGAAGAATAATAAAAAATTGGAATTATTAGAATAGGGATATTATTAAGAAGAGATTTGTTCTTTAACTTAAGAATCCCTAAATTAATCATCCCAATAACATTTAATTCCTAATTAAAATGATAATCCAAGTTTAAGATTTGAAATGCTAAAAGACTCAATCATTAAATTAAGTTAAGGTTAAATTATTTAAAGCAAATCCCTTTAAAATAAAATATTAAATTAAATTAAATTAAATTAAATTAAATTAAATTAAATTAAATTAAAAAACATTAAATTAAATCAAATTAAATTAAATTAAATTAAATTAAATTAAATTAAATTACATTAAATTAAATTAAAATTAAATTAAATTAAAATTAAATTAAATTACATTAAATTAAATTACATTAAATTAAATTAAATTAAATTAAATTAAATTAAATTAAATTAAATTAAATTAAATTAAATTAAATTAAATTAAAACTAAATCAAATTAAATTAAATCAAATTGAATTAAATTAAGCTAAAACATATTATATTAAATTAACTTAAATTAAATTAAATTAAATTAAATTAAACCACATTAAATTAAATTAAATTAAGTTAAATTAAGTTAAATTAAATTAAATATAACATCACCTAAGACATGAAGAATTCAAAATAAATCTAAAACAACTTGAACACTATTCCAAACTTAAATCCATTAACTAAATTAAATCACAACTCACTTGAACATCCATTCGCCCTCGAAAGCTCGTGATGTCATAACTCTTAAAAAGGAGTGTTAAAAGAAGCGTTACTTCACTTATAGGATATTCAAACGTCCTAGTTCACTGAGCAAGAAAACAAAACTTAAACTCTCGGACGATTAATTCATTTGTATAATTAAATTCATTTGGGCTTAAAACAATCCTAGAAATATTGAAAAGATGTTTAAGATTCGTCTTAAGCACTTCCTCAATATGATAGGATATTTATAAGAACAATTGAACTTAGTTGTTCTTTGATGAAGAAAATCGTCCTCAAACTAAAATACGAGAACCTAGACGTCATAGGAAATGACTAGCTATAGGATTAGGAACTTGGTAGAAAACCATAACCCTTCCCTTAGCTTTACCTAGGAACTTACTTTAAATGCTTAAATATTCTAACCGTGTTTTAAGTGCGGCTTGGGATGACGGGAAGACCCTCCGAGTACGCTTTTATTTTATTGCAATTTATTTAATCGCATCGCACTTACTTTTCTTGCATGATAAACAATCGTTGCATGAAAACCTACACCTTTAGGATAGTCCCTAAAACTGAAACCAAAACTAAATTAAAAGTCATTACAAGATAAAATTCACCGCCACAACATTTCAAAATATAAGACAACTCAAAATTTAATCACAAACGAGAACAACAAAACTACAACTACAACTAAATTAAAACGACTTGTTGGATGATCGGGAATACCTCGGATGATGTAACCTACGTGTTGCTAACGGGATTTCCCACGGTCTAAATGAAAGTGTGGAACTCATTCAGTTGAGTTTAACAAATTCATCGGGACTAAGTGAATCCAATAAAAATAACGATGCCGGAAGGATGGAACCGTGGGATCTTAACCGGTGTTGTTATAATCAACTTTAAGATTTGTTTAATTAAAATATTAAAAAACACCCGGATTTTAAGATTTTTCTCTAAACCAAAACACTTCTCTCATCTCCCGATTTATGACTTCTAAAACTAAACCTCTGCAACAACAAGGAGCTTGGAGCATGGTGGGCGGCTCGGCCATCGTCATCGACGAAAACTCGGATCTACTTCAACAAAACTTTCTTTGAATTAAATAACCAAGCCATAGGACTTCGAGGTGGTTTGCCTAGTGCAACATAAATCCTCAAACCTTCGTTAGGCATTTGTATGATCATGTCATGTAAATTAAGCCCTAACCGGTCTTAGGACTCCGAGGTAGTCGTCTGATGCGACATAAACCCTCACATCTTTGAGGCTATTTGTATGATTTTATCATACAAATATAAGTCCTAATTAATTAAAATTGGCAAGATCAAAACATTAAATAAACATTAGGACCTTCCTAAATTCAAGCCAAACAATAGGATAGTCGGGAAATTACCGAAGTTCGCTTCGAATCTGTGATTTCTCCTACCTTTCTTCCTTCGGATTCCCAAAATATAATGCTCTAAATTTGATCCATTCCCTATTGAAATTCCAAAACTCAATCCATTGAAAACTTAAACCTTGAAATTCTTGAGAGCAGAACTACCGATTATTATCGAGAGTTTTCTTAGGTGATCCCGTCACTTAAGATGTAATTAACTATAGGGGCTTGCCCTTATAGGGAATTTTAAGAACCCGAGTAATATAAACCCTGTTTAATGTTTTCATATTAAATAGGGAATTTGTCGGCTTATAAAATTGTTTCGCGGACCAAACGGATGTCACAAATCTCCTAGTTAATTTAACCGAGTCCCATCATCAAGCAATGTGTCTATTCTTAGGGATAGATACATGGTTTGTGATGCAGTGCTCATTTATATAAACTATCTGGGATGTGAGATCGGTTTGATTTCAAATCTTAAATTTTTCAAATTTAAAATTATTTTCAAAATCAAATACTACTTTTCAAATTATTTATTTAAATTAAATTAAAATTCGCCGACAATTTCTATAGGCGACCCCCTTTCTAAATAAAACACCAAAACCTAAAAAATACGCCGACATATTTCTGGCGACTCCGCTGGGGACAATTCCTCTCTCCATTTTTAATCAAATAGTTCTGCTTTCAAAAATAGGTAGTGTATCCATGCCCTAATGGATCAAACTACCCTTCTTTCCGTTGGAATACTATGTTCATTTCTACCTTGAATGAGTATAGCAAACATTCTCTCGGATCTAGGAGCCACTGTTTAGACACCCTTAAACAGAGAGGTTCCAAGATCCTTTTACCTCATTTCTGAGGTGGGGTGGACCCCCAATAGGTGTTAGTTTAGGAGTGATCCTTCGAGTCGAGAAGTCTTGCATAAGACTTTCTTTTCCTTTCTAATTCTGAATCAGATTCATTACCTTCTCTACACCTTTGAACATTCCGTTCTAAATAAACAAACCCTCTAATGAATGACTCTTTTAACAAATATACATGAACGAGAATGTGTTCGGACTCTTTTCGATTCCTTTCTTTTCGTCCTGATGAGAAGAAGCATAACTTGGGACCGACAATCAGAATCTACCTTGCAGAAATGGAAGCCCCAAAGCCGATTTTCTCCTTCACCAATGGATTGGACTTCGCATGTTTACAAGGATGAAGTTTGCCCGACAATGGGATCATCCGGTTTGGACAAGGATTCGAAAACACAAATGTCAAGATCGCTGACGTTACCCTTTTCGCACTGATGGACAAAGTGCCAGAAACTGAGAAGCCCATGATTGAGTTCAACCTTAAATCAACTCAAGAGTTTCCTCCTCTGCAAAGGGTTCCAACTGAGAGGAGTACCGCTGTCCATAGAAGGACCGTTATCTCTACCCCCATTGGTATAGTCATCTCTGCACCTACCCCGGCTCCCGCCAAACTGAAGGGGAAGGAAGTTCAAATTTGCAACGAGTATGTTACCGTGGAGGGTACAGATTTCCGTGCAAGACCTTCTGTTTTTGAAATTGGGTCCGGCTCAAGGGTTCCACCCCTAACACGGACTCAGAGGAGAAACAGAGGCGGGAAGATTGCCGGGAAGGCCGGAGGCTGCCGAAGTCGCTTTCTTAGAAGAAATCCACGAGTACACACCACTACCCGAATACATACCATTGCTCGAATATACACCCCTTTTGGAAGGAAGTAGATTCCATCCCCTTTCCGCCGCAGCTGACGAGGAAAATGTCCGCAGGATTGCTTCTACGTTACCTCGGCCCGCATACTATAGCGACAACAGAAAGAAAAGGGCAAGGATTACACCATTTGCCCGACTACAAACTGTGATTGAGAAGTTAGCGAAGAAAGAAAAATGCCCTGTATCGGAGATTTTAAGAAGGATAGGGCGGGTGCGCGCCGAATCCCGTCTTGGACCACGAGTAGAATCCGCTATCGCCGCGAAGAGCCTAATAAGAAGATGAAGGCTAGTCCACCCGTTGTTGTTTCGAGGTTTACGGATCGGGGAGGATACCACCTTCCAGGCATTCGGCCGACGGACCATCCGGTCCTAGGCCTTCTGTCGCTAGAAGGATGGTATGGCGTCCCACTACCGACCGATTAAGACCGAAACAACGACCGGAAAAGGAAAGTCTCGTCGGGAGACTTGAGTCCGAGGAAAGTGCTACCGCGGTAAAGGGGACTCATGAGAAAGAAACTCGACAATTGTCACATGACAACCGCAAGGATGTACGAGTAAAGACCACTCTGGAAGATGCTATGGAAAAGTTAAGAGCCGATATTCGGCGACTAGCAAGGGAAAGAGAAGAGAAATTCGGAGATGAAGTTGACTCGTCAGAGTTCATGGATGATGAATATGCAGAAATTAACATGGTTGAAACATGAGCTTCGTCGGCTTCACAAGGTGCTCCTGTAGCCGCAGAAAGAGAGGAGCCGGAAGTAATGAGGAGGCGACTTCAAGAGAAAGATGATACGATCGCCCAAATGGCAAAAGGATGGAAGAGATGGCTGTAGCCCTAGCCACTCTCCAGAGTCAGGTTCAACCCCAAAGAGAAACACCCCCAGAAGTCATTCACATTGTAGACGGAGGAAAGGAGATTACATCCGTCAACGGGGATGATCAATTAAAGAAGGATGCAACACAAAGTATGATTCCGAAAAAGGACATCAAGAGCTTGGTGGAACAACGAGGTGCGAGAAGCCTTGGCACAATCAAAGAGCGGAACATCCATTCGGACGGGTAGACCTTACCCCGAAGAATTCGACGCTGTCCAATATCCGAAAGGCTTTGTACCACCTCTGTTCAAGACCTTTGATGGAACCGGAAATCCTCGGCAGCATGTTGCACATTTTCGTGCCAGTTGTTGCAATGCCGGCGGAAGTGATGCTTTACTCTTCCGACAATTTGTCAGCAGCCTGTCAGGGATCGCCTATGATTGGTATGCGAAATTACCAAACGGCTCGGTGAAGACATTTTCAGAATTAGAGAACCTCTTCATCAAGCGATTTACCGGAGCTCAGCACCACATCACTATAGGTGATTTAGTGGTAGAGAAGCGAGCCGAACGAAACCTTGGTGGACTACATACTTCGATGGAGGAATCTAAGTATGAAGTGTGAGCCACAGCCTACAAGAACGAGCACGCGATCGGTATTTTACTTAAAAGCATTCATGGCCCGATAAGCACTTCTCCTCGAGGGATTTACTATTAAGACTTTCGAGAAGTTGTTAAGCAAGGCCGGAAGCTTGCAAGAGGAGGCTAAGCAATTAAGTTTCACCGATAAAACGAGACAAACGAAGCCCGTGAAAACTTTTGAAAAGAAGTCCGGGATCATCGCAACGAGTCGATAAAGGCAAGCGACCGATACAAATATCGTCAGAACGGCCGCAACAACCTCAACAGAATTACCAGCAACCCCGACCCAGCTATTAGTCATCTCAACAGTATGAACAACCGCCTCGTCCACAACGGACGTTTAGGGAGTTCCTGAGTAGGGAGTATCCGTTCAAGAATGTGGTAGTGCCGAAAATGTTCCGCAGCCTGATGAAGACTCCAGATTTCCAACTGCCAGAGCCTAAAAGACCAGAAGAAGTCGACAAGAAAGGTGATCCCAACTTTTTCCCTTACCACCGGATGCTTGGGCACAAGATAGAAGATTGTATTACCTTCAAAAGTTGGCTCAACGACAATCTTCGGAAAGGGAATATAACGATCCCCAAAGAATACATGAAGGAACCCCAGAAAGGAGGTTCCGTCAATGTTATCTCGACGGATTTCATTGTTCCGATAGTTCCCTATGTGACTGATGATGGATGGACTACCGCTTGGACAAAGTCTTCGAAGAAGGTTTTGGATCACATCCAAACCGCTTTGGTGCGAGCCTCGATTCGAGTTCGAAAGCCGTCGAGTCGGCGCTATCACCTGCGATAGAAGAACAACCTCAACAAGAGACAATTGAAGAAAAGAAGAAAATTGACGAAGAAGAGAAGCCGAGGCTCCTAAGGCTAGACTAGGGGCTGCTTATCCTAGGATTGTTGTTTCCGATTCGGGGGAGAAATCCCTCGAACCTCTGACTCTGTATGATTATCTGCCCACTCCGGTGGGATCTTATAATGATGAGGGTTATGGCGTGGGCTACGTTTTGACTGTTTCTAACGATTACGTAACTAGCGACAATCAACCTAATCCGGACGTCGATTCCGATACAAATGACAATTCTCAAATCATACACAATCTCGACGATCACGATGACGAAGAAGACATCCACCAGGGGAGGCTACGAGAGTTCAACAAGCAACGAATCTATTTGCGAGTTTCGAGGAGCTCCAGTCACAATAGAGTTAGAGCCTTCAGACTCCGAAGCTAATCCTGAAGAACTTGTCATTCCAATTCAGAAGGAGACACCAGCAAACTCAATGCTAAACTTAGAAGAAATCACAGAAGTCAACTTAAGAAGTGGAAGAGTTCTACCTCCGAGAATGGGTCCAAAGGACAAAGGAAAGCGTGTGGTTGTTCGAGAAGAACCAACCCCGCGGAAGAAATACCCATTCGAGAAGAAAACGAGGCACATAAAAACAAAGTGGACTACAACGTGCTAGCCCATCTTAGGAAACTACCGACCAAGCCGAGCATCTACGACGCTCTCATCTTATCAAAGGAGATGAGAGAAGCTCGATCAAGGCCTTACTTGATCCGGAAATTTGCTTAACTTAAATGGCCGGAGAGTCCTTAGATGAGGTTTGCTCGTTAAAGGAACAGACGAGGTGTTACCTTCACGGACAATGACCTACTACTCGGGACAACGAGACCACAACCGACCCTTGTACATTTCGATTACAATTGGGAAGTTTACGCTCTCCGCAGTATTGGTGGATCCAGGAGCATCAATCAATATAATGAATCTTCGAACGCTAGCATACTTGGAAATTGATGCTCGTGAGCTTGAAGCGTACAAAATGTTATTAAGAGGATTCAACCAGAAAGGAGAAAGAGCCCTCGGATCAATAACACTGCTAATGAAGACCGGTGACTTAGCAAAGACAACCGCAAAATTTCACATAATTGATTCAGAAACATCGTTCAACGCTCTACTGAGCCGACCGTGGATACATGAAAACCGGATGGTACCATCATCTCTACATCAGTGCATCAAATACTACGATGGAGGGGAACAGTGCATCAAAGGTGACTTACAACCGTTCTCCGTACATGAAATTGGAATCCATGAAGATGCAGCTTATTATGCACCTCCGAAGAAAACAATCTTCTCTAGAGATACCATAACAAATGAAGCAAAGGAAATTTGGGACGACGAAGAACCTGAAGTTCTAGTCCAACACTCACTCACCACTCCCTTACGGCGAGATGGTGAAGGTTTCTCCACAACTCGCATCCGAGGTCGAGGCCGGGGACGAGGTCGTGGCGAGAGACGTTAGGACGATTGGACGGAGGAAACCGACCATCAATGTTGATCGGGAAGATAGTTCGAAGAAGAAAAAGAAATCAAACAAGAAGCAACGACAATAAGTCGGAAGAAGCGACAATTCGAATCCCTCTCGAAGATGAAAGAAATGAAGAATATAAATCGATGTACGAGAAGATTAACCACTATGTACATACTATGACCCTGACCCCGATCCATTCTAATAAGATCGAGGGTATGGAGGTCAAAGAGGTACGTAGCGGTGGTGCAAAGCCCATCAAATTCTACCGTGGTGCTCCTTCCTCCAAAACTCGAAATAATGTACAATTTGAAGATGCTACTTCATCGAATTAATGGAATTGCCTTTTGAGTGGTAGTCTCCCTGTGTTCAAAATTTAATTCAGCGTGGTTTCTTACCTCGACAATGGACAAAAGGTCAATCACAACGTTTTGAAAATTTATGGAATAACTCCGGTCGTCCACCCAATTCAAGGCATGGTCTCGGATTCGGCACAGTAGGATCAGTTGACGATACTGAATTTTGCTTGGTTGTCACTCGCGAGTCTAATGAAAACCGCATGGAAACTACGGAAGAACTCGAAGATTTACAAATTGGAGACGCTCCACCAGAATTCGAAAAAGAGATCAAATCTACAATAGATGAGTTAACGGAAGTTAACTTAGGTACTAGCAAAGAACCTAGACCTACCTTTTTTTAGCTCCTTACTCAATAAAGAAGACTCCGAAGAAATAATCAAGTTATTAATGGAATTTAAAGACTGTTTTGCTTGGAGTTACGATGAGATGCCAGGTTTAGCTCCAGAGGTCGCGAGTCCATAAGCTAGGGGTGGATCCCGCTTCGTTCCGGTCGGACAAGGTCCCGAAGAATGCGTCTAGAAATTGAACAACAAGTCATAGGCGAAGTTAAAAAGCTAATAGACGCTAAATTTGTCCGTGAAGAACAATACCCGACTTGGTTAGCCAATGTGGTACCAATCAGGAAGAAGAATGGTCAGATCAGAATTTGTGTGGATTTCAGAGATTTAAACAAGGCATGTCCAAAAGATGAATTTCCTCTACCGATCCCAGAATTAATGATCGACATCGCTTCAACACATGAAATATTCTCATTCATGGATGGATCTTCATGGATAGAACCGGATAAAAATGGCTCCGTAAGATGAAAAACTTACGAGCATTTAGAACGCCGATCCGAGTATATTGCTACACAGTGATGCCATTCGGATCGAAGAACGCAGGAGCAACCTACCGAGAGAGCGATGACAAGAATTTTTGATGATCTCATCCACAATCAAGTCGAATGCTACGTGGACGATGTGGTCATCAAAAGCAAAGTAAAGGAAAACCACTCGTATGATTTGAGAATTGTTTTCGAACGATTAAGACAATTTAACCTTAAGATGAATCCCTTAAAATGCGCCTTCGGCGTCACCTCCGGAAATTCTTAGGATTCGTTGTCCGACATCGTGAAATTGAAATCGACCCGGAAAAGATTAAAGCTATCCTAGAAATGCCACCTCCCAAAACCTTAAAACAACTACGATCTTTTCAAGGGAAGCTGGCATATCTTCGACGCTTTATCTCGAACTTGTCAGGTAGGTGTCAGCCTTTCTCGGCATTAGTTAAAAAGGACGCCAAATTTATTTGGGAAGAGAAATGCCGGAGGGCCTTCGAGGACATTAAACAATATTTAATGACACCTCCCGTCTTAGCGAGCCCCGGTCTCGGTGTAGACCGCCGATACTTTATACCGCGGCTTTAGACGACTCTCTCGGAGCCCCGTTAGCCCAGGTCAATGATGAGGGTAAAGAAAATGCTCTTTACTACCTAAGCCGTCGTTTACTGCCGACGGAAATAAGGTATCCCGCAATTGAAAAGCACTGTTTAGCCCTGATCTTCGCCGCTCAAAAGCTCAGGCATTACATGCTTTCTCATAAGGTCAACCTGATTTCGAAATTTAATCCATTGCAATACTTGATGACCCGTCCAACGCTTTTCGGTAGACTTGCCAGATGGTCAATGATATTATTGCAATTCGATATAACTTTCGTGCCTCTTCGTGCCATAAAGGGACAAGTCTTAGCAGACTTCCTCGCAAAGACACCCTTTGCCGGCAGAATCTCCTCTCAATGACGACTTGCCAGATGAACAAATAATGAACCTAGAAGACCCTGATGATCAACGTTGGGAATTATATTTCGACGGAGCATCTTCAGCACATAAAGACGAAGAATCGCAAGTGATAGTGCCCGGTAAGGCAGGGATCGGACTAATCTTTATAACACCGGAGCGGGGGATGTTAAGATACTCCTACCACTTGACAGAGCCGTGTACAAATAACGAAGCAGAATACGAAGCCCTCATAACGGACCGGAATTAACTATTCAAATGGGTATAACGGACATCAACATCTATGGGGATTCGCAATTAATCATTCAACGGATCGTCGGACGAGTACAAAATTTTAAAACCAAGACTCGAGCAATACTTCCAAGTATGCCATACAGTGTTGGAACGGATTCCGAATGTGACAATCTACAAAATTCCCTAAAAGAAAACGCTTTAGCGGATGCGTTAGCCCGTCTCGCAAAAGAATTTTCCTGTTTGCAAGATGAATCGTTGGAAGTGTCGGTTCACGGACGTCGAGTCCTATCACAAGCTCGACATAGACACAATACACAAATCGAAAAGGAAAAAGGATCAATTGCGAAGCGATGACGGAAGACACGTAAGATCGGCGACAACCATTAATGGATTACCCGCAAACAGGAAAACTACCGGACGATAGGTCGTTAGCCCATCGGATCAAGAAAAGAACTCTGTCCTACGCGTTAATAAACAACACATTATACATAAGGTCTTTTGATCAAATGTGGCTAAGGTGCCTAAGCGGGTCCGAGGCCCGTGAAATTGTTAAAGAGGTGCATTCAGGACTCTGTGGCGCTCACCGGTCGGGTCCGAAGATGAAAATGAAAATTAAAAGACTAGGGTACTACCGGCCCTCGATGATGACCGACCGCATGAAAATCGCCAAGAGCCGTCACCGATGCCAAGTGCACGGAGTTGTTCTACACCAACCTCCAAATGTGCTACATCCGACAATTGCGTCGTGGCCATTTGAATGTTGGGGCACGGATATAGTGGGTCCAATAGAACCACCATCTTCAAAAGGACATCGCTTCATTCTTGCGGCTACAAATTACTTTTCAAAGTGGGCAGAGGCAGTTCCACTTAGAGAAGTAAAAGCACACCACGTACTACAATTTTTCAAGAACCAAGTTGTTTACCGATTCAGAGTGTCGCGCAGGATCATCTCAGATAATGGGTCAGCATTCAGAAGCACGCAAATCAACAATTTTGTCAGGAGACACGGAATCGACTGGCGGTATTCAACAATTTACTACCCAAGAGCGAACGACTCGGTCGAGGCTTTTAATAAAACTCTCGTTCAAATTTTAAAGAAGACTTTAGACGACAATAAGAGAAATTGGCACGAGAAGTTATTACAAGCCTTATGGGCTCTACCGGACAACCTTCGAACTCCTACTCAAGCTACACCTTACGCTCCGGTGTATGGGTCCGAGGCGATGTTACCCTTAGAGGTCCGAGCTTCCTTCACTCAGAATTGCAGTTGCAAACAAAATCACGACAGAAGAGAATGCCAAATTACGACTAGAGGAATTAGAAAACCTGGAAGGGGAAAGACTTGCAGCGCAGCAGAATTTAGAACTATACCAGGCTAAGATGGTTCAAGCCCATGACAGACTGGTCCGCCCAAGAACCTTCAAAGTTGGTGACTTAGTTCTCGTTCTCAAAAGACCTATTCTTGCACACCGCAAGATAAGAGGAAAATTTGAACCCACTTGGGAGGGACCGTTTGTAGTTGAGGCAAGCCTACTCGGGAGGCTCCTACCGCCTAGTGAATCGCCAAGGAGAATGACATATGCTTCCGATCAATGGACGATACTTGAAAAAGTATTACGCTACCCGATGTTTCGAAAGAATGAATTTTTCATCCCTAGAAGCACGGGTGAAGTAATTACTTATGACTGGGTCCGAACCCAAAATAATAAAAAATGTACTAGAATAAATAAAATCATGATAATAAAGTTTTCCTTGTTTTCTCTTCCATAACAAAATCTCTTTCCTGATCTTATCCCACTTCATTCCTGTTAAATTGAAAAATACAAAAGTAAAAAAAAAAACTGTCTTTAATAAACATTTTCTTAATGTTCTTGTTCTTAAGTACTGCCCCCGATCCTTTTCCTTGTCTTTTCGCGAGGAAATGTCGAGCGGGCGGTTGGTCCCGAACTTTAGAAATGGCGTAAGCCTCGCACTCGATGAAAAGAGGGTGAAAGATGGAGCGATAATGAGATCGACTCGGACTTCGCACCGACGGACACCGCAATACGAGGAAAGTGACCGGGTCCCGATTGACCAAGAAGAACCGCCCGATCCGACGATAATGAAAGTGGGTGGCCCAAGCCACCAATCCAAAGAAGAAGAAAAGAAGAACAAACACCGAAGAAGACAAGAGAATCAAATCCGTAGTCGCTACAAGAGAGGGCGAGCTTGTCAACGCCGCGCCCACGTAAATTCGAGAAGTACGAAGAGCTACTCTCACAACGAACTCAACGAAGAAATAAAAATCACCGTATCCGCAAGATGTTAACTAAATTAGCGACGGACCGGCCGAGACGAGGCGATTGCTATCGCCAGGTGCATATACTTCGAGGATACCGGTTCGCCAGAACCTCGAAGGAAGGAGGCCAGCTCCGAGGATAACGAAGAAACCGGGGAAATCTCGAGAAGAACGAGAAGAAAGAAGGCTACAATGCCACCGGACAAAGCCACCGGCAATGCATGACCTTGTTGCGAAGCGACCCCGCAGGATGTCCCGACGGACATCATCCCCGAGGAGCCGAGGTATGCGGGGAGAACGTGAAGGGATTGAGCCATATATCCCACGAGTACGTCACCGGGCCTCGCCATTTGCAAATTATCCCGTAATACGAGCTAGAAAGAATACGGAATGTCCAGAAGAAAACTTATGAATACTTCGAGAGAATCGAGAGGCGAGGAGGATCAATATACTAGAAGGCCTCGAGTTACATACGGACGTGTTCTCGAATACGAACAACAACAAATCGTGGACCGCATCCGGGATTTGAAAAAGATGGGCCGAGCGGGTCGCTTAAGAGAAAACACTTACTCGAACCCCGGAGATGGATGCCGTGGAAGGGGAGAATTACAATACAATGTGGATGTCGCTACAACTTCGCGGAAGACAGGAAGGGAAACCCACCGGGGATACTCCGTCATGGCCAGGTGGATCCAATGCCATTAGTCATTAAAAGGATGGTAAAAAGAATGATAACATGGAGGGTACGCCGCAGATTGCATACCCAACGGTTGCATCATTAATATTTACAAGAAGGGTGATCGCATACCCCGCACATAGATCACCACGACTTTGTCGGACCTTTCGCACGCTTTCTTTTCGAATGAGTGTAATATCATGTTCGGATCCGACCTCCGGATAGCAGGCCCGGGTGAGTTCCGAGGGCCGATAAAGATACCATTACCGGTAGGTTCCGTCATGATACCGAAGGGCAATGGAGCGGATGTCGCTAAACATTGCATACCGGGAGTACCGATGAAGCGGATCTCGGTTACTTTCGAAGGATGGACGAAAGGAAAGCACCTTACCACTTCCGACTGGACCCGGAGCTCGGAGAGCCTCCGGCCTTACGAGCCGTGAGTTACATGGAAAATATCACACCTCCAACGTACATCCATACGGCATCCTTGCCAAGGATGGCTTGGAAGGTGATGTTATTGACCATATACCTCACTATTCAGACACGGATTTTTGACAGATACCCTGTTGGATGGATCGACAAAGATCATACATAGTCCGTTTTGAGTCTATATGGATTGTATGAGATGTATTCCAGATCGAGTTGTATGATGTATCTTCAGCATGATTGGAATGAAAGTGATGATGTCACATTTTTGGCCTTCACCTCTTTTGTGCAATTGACTGGGAAACGCCATTAAAGTTAAACGAACTTCGAACAAAGAACAGAAAAGAAAAAAATAATAATAAAAAAATAATAATAAAAATAAAATAAAATAAAAAAATATATAAAAATATAAATAATAAATGAGAATTATTTTTCCTTAAAAATCCAAACATAAAAATAACTTCAAAATCCACGTGAACGCTAAATAAAATTCACATGAACATTAAATACACAGCTAAAAAAATTTGGAAAGTTAAAGGACAAACAGAATGAAAATGAATCTCAAATCGGATCCCACTCTAAATTCATCTTTTCAAACATTTTCAAATCAACTCCAAATCGAAATTTATCTCAAGAAGCTGTGAATTTCTCTGTCGGGACAACTCTTCCTCACAAGAGACCCACACTTCAATTTCAGAACCCTAAACCTTTTTTCGTCACATCGAAATCATTTCGACTTTTGTGGCCTACCTTCCTTCCCGTATGGAGATCGACTGAGTCTATTGACACGGAGCCATGAGCTTCCTCTGATTTGGTTCTGATGGCATGAGACTGGGTCCCTCTTCACACAAATAAACTTTCGAGATTGGAATCCATTTCCAATTCTCATTAAACTTTCGAGATTGGAATCCATTTCCAATTCTCATTAAACTTTCGAGATTGGAATCCATTTCCAATTCTCATTAACCTTCCGAGATTGGAATCCATTTCCAATTCTCATTAAACCTTTGAGATTGGAACCAGTTTCCAATTCTCATTAGACCTTCGAGATTGGAACCAGTTTCCAATTCTCATTAAACCTTCGAGATTGGAACCAGTTTCCAATTCTCATTAAACCTTTGAGATTGGAACCAGTTTCCATTTCTCTTTAGACCTTTGAGATTGGAACCAGTTTCCAATTCTCATTAAACCTTCGAGATTGGAACCAGTTTCCAATTCTCATTAAACCTTTGAGATTGGAACCGGCTTCCATTTCTCATTAAACCTTTGAGATTGGAACCGGCTTCCATTTCTCTTTAGACCTTCGAGATTGGAACCAGCTTCCATTTCTCATTAAACCTTTGAGATTGGAACCAGCTTCCATTTCTCTTTAGACCTTCGAGATTGGAACCAGTTTCCAATTCTCATTAAACCTTTGGGATTGGAACCAGTTTCCATTTCTCTTTAGACCTTGGAGATTGGAACCAGTTTCCATTTCTCTTTAAACCTTTGAGATTGGAACCAGTTTCCATTTCTCTTTAGACCTTCGAGATTGGAACCAGTTTCCAATTCTCATTAAACCTTCGAGATTGGAACCAGTTTCCAATTCTCATTAAACCTTTCGAGATTGGAACCAGTTTCCATTTCTCTTTAGACCTTTGAGATTGGAACCAGTTTCCATTTCTCTTTAGACCTTTGAGATTGGAACTAGTTTCTAATTCTCATTAAACCTTCGAGATTGGAACCAGTTTCCAATTCTCATTAAACCTTTGAGATTGGAACCAGCTTCCATTTCTCATTAAACCTTTGAGATTGGAACCAGCTTCCATTTCTCTTTAGACCTTTGAGATTGGAACTAGTTTCCAATTCTCATTAAACCTTCGAGATTGGAACCAGTTTCCAATTCTCATTAAACCTTTGAGATTGGAACCAGCTTCCATTTCTCATTAAACCTTTGAGATTGGAACCAGCTTCCATTTCTCTTTAGACCTTCGAGATTGATTCTCATTAAACCTTTGAGATTGGAACCAGCTTCCATTTCTCTTTAGACCTTCGAGATTGGAACCAGCTTCCATTTCTCATTAAACCTTTGAGATTGGAACCAGCTTCCATTTCTCTTTAGACCTTCGAGATTGGAACCAGTTTCCAATTCTCATTAAACCTTTGAGATTGGAACCAGTTTCTAATTCTCTTTAGACCTTTGAGATTGGAACCATTTTCCATTTCTCTTTAAACCTTTGAGATTGGATTTAGACCTTCGAGATTGGAACCAGCTTCCATTTCTCATTAAACCTTTGAGATTGGAACCAGCTTCCATTTCTCTTTAGACCTTCGAGATTGGAACCAGTTTCCAATTCTCATTAAACCTTTGAGATTGGAACCAGTTTCCATTTCTCTTTAGACCTTTGAGATTGGAACCAGTTTCCATTTCTCTTTAAACCTTTGAGATTGGAACCAGCTTCCATTTCTCTTTAGACCTTCGAGATTGGAACCAGTTTCCAATTCTCATTAAACCTTCGAGATTGGAACCAGTTTCCAATTCTCATTAAACCTTTGAGATTGGAACCAGCTTCCATTTCTCTTTAGACCTTTGAGATTGGAACCAGCTTCCATTTCTCTTTAGACCTTTGAGATTGGAACTAGTTTCCAATTCTCATTAAACCTTCGAGATTGGAACCAGTTTCCAATTCTCATTAAACCTTTGAGATTGGAACCAGCTTCCATTTCTCATTAAACCTTTGAGATTGGAACCAGCTTCCATTTCTCTTTAGACCTTTGAGATTGGAACTAGTTTCCAATTCTCATTAAACCTTCGAGATTGGAACCGGCTTCCAATTCTCATTAAACCTTTGAGATTGGAACCGGCTTCCATTTCTCATTAAACCTTCGAGATTGGAACCAGCTTCCATTTCTCTTTAGACCTTCGAGATTGATTCTCATTAAACCTTTGAGATTGGAACCAGCTTCCATTTCTCTTTAGACCTTCGAGATTGGAACCAGTTTCCATTTCTCATTAAACCTTTGAGATTGGAACCAGCTTCCATTTCTCTTTAGACCTTCGAGATTGGAACCAGTTTCCAATTCTCATTAAACCTTCGAGATTGGAACCAGTTTCCATTTCTCTTTAGACCTTTGAGATTGGAACCAGTTTCCATTTCTCTTTAAACCTTTGAGATTGGATTTAGACCTTCGAGATTGGAACCAGCTTCCATTTCTCATTAAACCTTTGAGATTGGAACAAACTTCCATTTCTCTTTAGACCTTCGAGATTGGAACCAGTTTCCAATTCTCATTAAACCTTTGGGATTGGAACCAGTTTCCATTTCTCTTTAGACCTTTGAGATTGGAACCAGTTTCAATTTCTCTTTAAACCTTTGAGATTGGAACCAGTTTCCATTTCTCTTTAGACCTTCGAGATTGGAACCAGTTTCCAATTCTCATTAAACCTTCGAGATTGGAACCAGCTTCCAATTCTCATTAAACCTTTGAGATTGGAACCAGCTTCCATTTCTCTTTAGACCTTTGAGATTGGAACCAGCTTCCATTTCCTTTTAGACCTTTGAGATTGGAACTAGTTTCCAATTCTCATTAAACCTTCGAGATTGGAACCGCTTCAATTCTCATTAAACCTTTGAGATTGGAACCAGCTTCCATTTCTCATTAAACCTTTGAGATTGGAACCAGCTTCCATTTCTCTTTAGACCTTTGAGATTGGAACTAGTTTCCAATTCTCATTAAACCTTCGAGATTGGAACCGGCTTCCAATTCTCATTAAACCTTTGAGATTGGAACCGACTTCCATTTCTCATTAAACCTTTGAGATTGGGAACCGACTTCCATTTCTCTTTAGACCTTCGAGATTGATTCTCATTAAACCTTTGAGATTGGAACCAGCTTCCATTTCTCTTTAGACCTTCGAGATTGGAACCGGCTTCCATTTCTCATTAAACCTTTGAGATTGGAACCGGCTTCCATTTCTCTTTAGACCTTCGAGATTGGAACCGGTTCCAATTCTCATTAAACCTTTGAGATTGGAACCAGTTTCCATTTCTCTTTAGACCCTTGAGATTGGAACCGGTTCCATTTCTCTTTAAACCTTTGAGATTGGAACCGGTTCCATTTCTCTTTAGACCTTTGAGATTGGAACCGGTTTCCATTTCTCTTTAGACCTTCGAGATTGGAACCAGCCTTCCATTTCTCTTTAGACCGTCGAGATCGGAACCGCATTCCGAGCTTCTCTTTAAACCTTCGAGACTCGGAACCCGATTCCAGTTCTCTTTAAACTTTCGAGATCGATACCTAAATTCCGATTCTCATCCCCTTCAATCAACACTTAAACTCCGATTCTCATTCCGCAGTCGGTACCCCGATTCCAGCTTTTCTCCACAATCCCGGGATTGGAACCTCGTTTCAAATCCAAACTTCATATCCAAATTTCCTCAAATTGATTTTAAACCAAACTTCAATCTAAATTGAAACTCAAAATCTAAACTTACACATCAAAAATTAAACTAAAACAAAACGAAAATCTAAATCGAAATTCCCCCAGATCATGTGATTTGGGACTCACCTCCTTTTCCTTTCCCCGCCGAGAGTTCGAGAATCTCCGGTCTCGGAGATATACTTGACACTCCCCAACGGAAACTCTTCTACTTCGTCCTAAGTTTGTCACTTGGACATCTCGTGTTGGTTTTGTTGATCTTTTCGGTCAACGCCAATACGCACGGTGTGCTTGGTTAGCACACCACACCTATCGGGGTCCATTTGTTGACCTCATTTTTGGTGAGGTCTTCTCTTCTTCTCTTTAGTACTTAGGATCTAGCCTTAGGCTTTTCCTTTGACTATCCTAGAGGATTAGAATTGGGACCCACCACTTAGAAATTCAAACTATTTCTTAACTCCCTGCAAACTCCACAAACTTGATTGTAGACCCCTAATCACCTAGAGGGTTGAAATCAAATGTGGAAGTTTATAGGATGAGTTCCCATAGGACTCTTTGGCCTTAGGACTGCCCTGGGTGGCCTGGTCTGGTGAAGGGGCTGACTTACACACACACACTATACCTATACACTACACTTTCACACACCTCTTAAAACCACACCCATACCCAATTTGACCTCCTGACTCATGCAGGTGGTTCACATGGATGGTCCTTAACCCCTAAGCCCTTGTCTAAGAGGGTTAGGAACAACATAGTGGATGCCTCAAATGAGTCCCTTCATGGCTCATGTGGGCTTGATGTGGCTTCATGGCTCAACCAAAATGATTTCATTCCACTTACATTCACCCAAGCTTCAATTTTCCAAATTTTCAATTTTTGACCCCAGGACCCTACACCCGCTAAACTCTACCCAAAACCCTTGAAACCCCCCAAAATTTGCAAAATCACCTAAATTACCCAAAATTCTCCAAAATCAATCCTAAACATTGCCTCACCAATCAAATTGATCATCCATACCCAAAAATACCAAAAAATTCCAAAAATACCTCCCAATACCCTCCAAATACCCAAAATACCCCTCTTAGCCAAAAAATCCAAAAATTCAGAAAATTCCTAGAAAATTCCAGAAAATCCTAAATATTCCCAATTTCATTTTTTTTAACTACACCATGGGTCAATTTTGTCAATTTACCCCACTTTTATCAAAACCCCCAATTTGACCCATTTTAACCCAAAATGAACCCAATGTCAAACCAAACCTACCCAATTGACCTAAATTCTGGTCCAATTCAATTCTAAACTTCAATTCAACATCCCCAACACCAATCTAGACCAAATCCAAGTCCAATTTGATTGACATTTGGATCCAATTTCACTTTTGGCCTTAAAGCCCAATTTGGACCCATGACCCAAACTTAGCCCAAACTCATCCAATTCAACTCCAATTAACCCCAAATCTTTTCTAAACCTTGCTTAACATCCACATAAACAAAACACTAACATGATTTGCCCAAAATTTAGACCCAAACCCCTCTCAAATTCAACCCAAAATCAAAAAGCCCAATTTTGACCTAAACCCAAACCTAACCCAAATAGGCCCAAACCTAAAAATCAAAACCCAACCAAAGCCAAAACCTCTTTGAAACACTCTCATAAACATTTACCAATATTTATTTTACATCAATTTCAAACCTAGCCCAACATTGGCCCAAGTTAGCCCAATTTGACCAATATTGGCCCATTACCAAAGAGGTCCAAATCCAACCCAAACCTAGCCCAAACACTTCAAATTTATTCCAAATCATTCATGAAACATTCCTAAACTAAATTCAACACTTATTGGATCCAATCCTTTGCAAAATTCTCATCCTAAAATAAAAAAAACCCACTTCCCTAAATCACTTTAAAAGCCCACCTTCACTAAATTTCAAAGGCCCAAAGCCCACATGACAACCTTATATCATCATCCATTGGATGGAACCATCTCCTAAATTCTAAACCCATGATAAAATAAATCCAAATTAAGCCATGTGCCAAATCCCATCAAATCACTCCTAAATTACCAAAATTTCCAAATTCCATTTTCATGAAATTGACCAAGCTTTTCCCCAAGCCAAAGACAAGCCATGAAGCCACATGCAAGCCATGGACAAGTCACATGAAATCATGGGAGGTTTGACATGTGATCAAGCCATTAATGGCAAAAGGAGGAGCCTCTTTTAAGCCCCCTTAAAAAGGTTTTAACCCTTTTAATGCTTTACCTTAATCCATGATTAATCAAAATATTCATGGATGGTGACCTCTCCACCTTTTTCTAGCCGATTCACTCGATCCTCCCTCAGCCCAAATCATCCATGGAAGGGTGCACCAAACCCAAAATGGTGGGTTGACCCATTTGGACCTAAAATGAGTCCCTCCCCATACCATTTTAATCCAAACCCTTTACACATGTCCATGGTCAATCGATTGCACAAACCTCCAACCCCGACCCACCCGGACTCGAGGGTGACCCATGCCTGCACGGCCAGCCGCCCGGGTCGCCGGAAAACACCATGGCAAAGACCTCGGGAGGAGCCAAACTTTGGAATTCCACCTTGCTCGAGTTGCCCCATGCCCAATGGCCACCATGGTCGTTCTTCACATTCCAAGAGCAGCTGATCCCAACCCTCGGCCACCCCAGGAGAGCCTCCAGCCATGCCTATTTAAACACCACCCCCTCTCGGCCATGAGAGGTGCTGAACCAAACCTTAAGGAAACTCGCCAAAATCATTCCGCATCACTCTCCACACATAGAGCACTTGATCCCCACCGAATTCCAGCCCCAATTCCCTCCAGCGAGCTCAATTTCGAGCTCAAACTTTAGCCCAAAAACCAGGACACTTCTTCACAGTGGATCAATCTTCAAATTGACTGGTCCTACACCTTCACCAGACCGAGAGGAGAAGTTTCCCACTGAAAGCCGCATCCCCAGGCCACCCAGTTGTTCCAGCCTCCAAGCTTTGTGATCGGCCGTGGTCACTTTCATAGCTAGACAATTCACCAAGCCGAGGGACTTCATCCGGAGCTTACTTGGACCCAATCGAAGGTGACACGACTCTCGGATCGAAGCTTCACTTCTCCGAGCAAAGGTATGAACTCATTCTTCTTCCCGAGCTTACGAGAGATTCTCCATTTAATTTGAATCAATTTCAATGCATGTTTATCGTATGGATGTATTCGTCTCTTCAAGACGAATCCATAGAGCATAAGAACACGAAAATCCGTTGAGAATCGAGTGAGAAATTAGGGTTAGAAGGTTGACGGTCACGGGTGCACACCAGTCGTAGACGATGACCAGGAGCCGTTGGATCGCGCGTGAATCGAGCGGACGGTTCAGATTGCGCCGGACCAGGGAATGTTACGTGAACCGCGGGTCCCAGGACGGCTGACTCAGATGGCGGCACCCAATCACAGCGCGACACGTACCCCCCTTCGGAGCTGCCGAGGTTGACATGGTGCCGCGTGGATAAGTAAAAAAATAGGGATTTTCTGATTTATTTAATTCCATAAACTTCAAAAATTCATAACTTTGTGTAGAAAAATCAGAAAAATAAAATAAAAATACCCTCTTGCTCAGTGAACAGAGGAGAATAATGTGGAAGAGAAATCATTTAATTTCATCTAGTATTTTATTTTTAATGATTTATTTACCTTCTGCATTGTTTTAATTCTCCATGCATATAGGAAATTCACCATGGCATGAGACTATAGGGCTTTTGAAGCCTCTAAATTTGGGAACATTCCCTGAATTTTCCAAAGTCAGAGGCCATCCCTATGAGAAGTTATTGATTTTTCAAATTCATGTTACTGTTTTGAGTATTTTAAATCCATTAATTAGCATGTTGTGAAATAAATTCTAGGAAAATTTGGTGATGTTTCTTATGACCAGAGGACCCTAGGAAAAATGGGTTTTGAATTAATTCACTTGGAATAACCCTAATTGGCTTAAACACCCTAAATAGGTTCATAATTAATTAGAGCTAATCATACATCAAATTGACTTGAAATCAATTCTCCACTGACCTTTAGGATCAGAGGAACCCACCATAAAAGTTTGAAGTCAATTGGGTTTGGTTAGCCCTATCAATTGGGTTGATTAAGCCATTTAGCCAATTTAAACTTTGAAAATTCATAACTTTCAAAATACTTTTCAAAAATTCACCAAATTGGTTTTGGAGCCTCTCTGATATTAGGGGAATTTAAGAAAATTAAAATTTCAATTTTATAAAAAAGTTGATTTTTTTGTATTATTTTAATATTTTAATAATTAAAAAATAATAAAAATCACCAAAATAATAAAATTCACCAAAATGTCACATTTTAAATTTTAGTTACTTAGGAACAAATCCCATATTTTTCCTAGGTCTCTATGATGAGTTATTAAATTTTAAAGCCCTAGGGTAATTTTTAAAAATAAAAAAAATGTATTTTCTAGCATTTCCATTGAAATAATTCTAATAAATCAAATAAAAATTAGAAAATTGTAAAAATTGATTCTCTGATTTCCTTGATATCAGAGAGATTTTAGAAAAATATAAAATTCATTTTTCAACCTGTATTTTATTTTTAAATTAATTAATACTCCAAAACTCAAAATAATTATAATAAAAAGAATATAATTCAAAAAAATCACCAAAATTGGTCCAAGTGGTCCCCTGGTCATTAGGAATGTCCCATAATTTTCTTAAGGACAAAAACTTTCCCTTGGTCATATTATTAAATTTTCCTTGGAAATCCCTATTTTCCACCAAAAATAATTACATAAATAAATTAAATACAGAAAAATCACATTTTCTCCTCTAATGTCTTCATTGACATATGAGTGAAGTCACATAAAAATTTCAAATTCATTTGAGCTCAATTTAGTGAGTTATGAAATTATTAAGCTTGAAGGGCAAAAATGGTAATTAAAATTTTAACCTTTAATTAAAACCTTAGGCTTAATAAAATGAAAGAGTAAAATATTTGATCTTAATCTGATTTAGATGATTGAAATTTAAATAATTAGAGGGTAGAAACCTATTAAACAATTCAAAAATATTTACAATGAACCTTAATAAAATAGTTGATTAAATTTGGAAGAATAATAAAAAATTGGAATTATTAGAATAGGGATATTATTAGGAAGAGATTTGTTCTTTAATTTAAGAATCCCTAAATTAATCATCCCAATAACATTTAATTCCTAAATAAAATGATAATCCAAGTTTAAGATTTGAAATGCTAAAAGACTCAATCATTAAATTAAGTTAAGGTTAAATTATTTAAAGCAAATCCCTTTAAAATAAAATATTAAATTAAATTAAATTAAATTAAATTAAATTAAATTAAATTAAATTAAAAAAATTAAATTAAATTAAATTAAATTAAAACACATTAAATTAAATCAAATTAAATTAAATTAAATTAAATTAAATTAAATTAAATTACATTAAATTAAATTAAATTAAATTAAATTAAAATTAAATTAAATTACATTAAATTAAATTACATTAAATTAAATTAAATTAAATTAAATTAAATTAAATTAAATTAAATTAAATTAAATTAAATTAAATTAAATTAAAACTAAATCAAATTAAATTAAATCAAATTGAATTAAATTAAGCTAAAACATATTATATTAAATTAAATTAAATTAAATTAAATTAAATTAAACCACATTAAATTAAATTAAATTAAGTAAATTAAGTTAAATTAAATTAAATATAACATCACCTAAGACATGAAGAATTCAAAATAAATCTAAAACAACTTGAACACTATTCCAAACTTAAATCCATTAACTAAATTAAATCACAACTCACTTGAACATCCATTCGCCCTCGAAAGCTCGTGATGTCATAACTCTTAAAAAAGAGTGTTAAAAGAAGCGTTACTTCACTTATAGGATATTCAAACGTCCTAGTTCACTAAGCAAGACAACAAAACTTAAACTCTCAGACGATTAATTCATTTGTATAATTAAATTCATTTGGGCTTAAAACAATCCTAGAAATATTGAAAAGATGTTTAAGATTCGTCTTAAGCACTTCCTAAATATGATAGGATATTTATAAGAACAATTGAACTTAGTTGTTCTTTGATGAAGAAAATCGTCCTCAAACTAAAATACAAGAACCTAGACGTCATAGGAAATGACTAGCTATAGGATTAGGAACTTGGTAGAAAACCATAACCCTTCCCTTAGCTTTACCTAGGAACTTACTTTAAATGCTTAAATATTCTAACTGTGTTTTAAGTGCAGCTTAGGATGACGGGAAGACCCTCCAGGTACGCTTTTATTTTATTGCAATTTATTTAATCGCATCGCACTTACTTTTCTTGCATGATAAACAACTCGTTGCATGAAAACCTACACCTTTAGGATAGTCCCTAAAACCGAAACCAAAACTAAATTAAAAGTCATTACAAGATAAAATTCACCGCCACAACATTTCAAAATATAAGACAACTCAAAATTTAATCACAAACAGAACAACAAAACTACAACTACAACTAAATTAAAACGTCTTGTTGGATGATCGGGAATACCTCGGATGATGTAACCTACGTGTTGCTAACGGGATTTCCCACGGTCTAAATGAAAGTGTGGAACTCATTCGATTGAGTTTAACAAATTCATCTGGACTAAGTGAATCCGATAAAAATAACGATGCCGGAAGGATGGAACCGTGGGATCTTAACCGGTGTTGTTATAATCAACTTTAAGATTTGTTTAATTAAAATATTAAAAAACACCTGGATTTTAAGATTTTTCTCTAAACCAAAACACTTCTCTCATCTCCTGATTTATGACTTCTAAAACTAAACCTCTGCAACAACAAGGAGCTTGGAGCATGGTGGGCAGCTCGGCCATCGTCATCAGCAAAACTTGGATCTACTTCAACAAAACTTTCTTAGAATTAAATAACCAAGCCATAGGACTTCGAGGTGGTTTGCCTAGTGCAACATAAATCCTCAAACCTTCGTTAGGCATTTTTATGATCATGTCATGTAAATTAAGCCCTAACCGGTCTTAGGACTCCGAGGTAGTCGTCTGATGCGACATAAACCCTCACATCTTCGAGGCTATTTGTATGATTTTATCATACAAATATAAGTCCTAATTAATTAAAATTGGCAAGATCAAAACATTAAATAAACATTAGGACCTTCCTAAATTCAAGCCAAACAATAGGATAGTCGGGAAATTACCGAAGTTCGCTTCGAATCACGTGATTTCTCCTACCTTTCTTCCTTCGGATTCCCAAAATATAATGCTCTAAATTTGATCCATTCCCTATTGAAATTCCAAAACTCAATCCATTGAAAACTTAAACCTTGAAATTCTTGAGAGCGAGAACTACCGATTATTATCGAGAGTTTTCTTAGGTGATCCCCGTCACTTAAGATGTAATTAACTATGGGGCTCGCCCTTATAGGGAATTTTAAGAACCCGAGTAATATAAACCCTGTTTAATGTTTTCATATTAAATAGGGGAATTTGTCGGCTTATAAAATTGGTTCGCAGACCAAACGGATGTCACAAATCTTCTAGTTTATTTAATCGAGCCCCATCATCAAGCAATGTGTCTATTCTTCGGGATAGATACATGGTTTGTGATACGGTGCTCGTTTATATAAACTATTCGGGATGTGAGATCAGTTTTATTTCATATCTTAAAATTTTCAAATTTAAAATTATTTTCAAAATCAAATACTACTTTTCAAATTATTTATTTAAATTAAATTAAAATTCGCCGACAATTTCTGTAGGCGACCCCCTTTTCCAAATAAAACACCAAAACCTAAAAAATACGCCGACACCACCTCAGCCAAAATTGCCACTTGAGCCTTTCATCCCTCAACCTAAACAGTTGAATCCACCCACCAATTGGCCCCCAACTCAGCCCTATGGCCTTGGCCATATAAGCACCCCATCTCAGCCATGAGAAAGGTGCTGAAATTTTCTTAAGAAAACTCCCCCAAATTGTTCCCAAACCTTCTCCCAGCCCAGAAAAGAAGAGCCCCACTGTCCTCCTGCCCTAAATCCCCCTGGCTGAACTCAATTTCTTAGTCGAAAATAAGGTCAGAAATAGGACACTCCTGGAACCTCAACTAAAATCCAAATAAAGTCACCCACACCTTCCCAGCACTAAGAGAAGAAGTTCCCCAATGCAAGACCCCTCACTAGGCCACGCATTTGCTCTATCTGTCAGAGCTCCAAATCGGGCTTGGAAGAAGTCATCACTAGGCGGCTCACCAGAACAAGAGACTCAATTCGTAGGTTTCTCCAACTCCAACAAACGTGCCGAGCACCTCTAATTGAAGCTTCACCTCTCAGAGCAAAGGTATTGACCTCTTCCGCCTCCCGAGCTTCCAACAATTCTCCATCTTGTTTTGTTTAATTTCAAATCATGTTAACCATATAGATGTGTTCGTCTAGGCTAGACGCGTCGATAGAGACCAACTACGCTTGATTTGGTTGAGTCTCCAGCGAGATCTTAAGGTTTTAGGGTGAACGGCTCTCGGGTTGAACAAGACCAAGATGATGACCGGAGACCGTTTGATCGCGCGTGTATCGAACGGATGTCAGAGATGGAGCCGGATGAAGCCTTGGAACATAAACTGCGGACCGCGTGACGTTGACCCAGATGGTGGCGCCAAATGGAGAGACACCGCGTGAATCTTCGATCCGTCCCAGAATGACACGGCGCCGCATCACTTAAGTAGGAAAATAGGGTTATTTTGATTTATTTAAATACCTGAAAATTAAAAAATTCATATCATTTCATAGAAAAATTTAAAAATTAAATGAAAAATACCCTCTTGCTCCGTGAACAGAGGAGAACAATGTGGAAAAAGAATTAAGTTATTTTGTTGAGTCTTTAATTTTTAATTAATTAAACACTGATCTGAGTATTCTAATTCTCCATTAACACACACAATTCACCATGGCTTGGGACTATAGGGCTTTTGTAGCCTCTGATCTTGGGAACATTCCCTAAAATTCCAAGGCCAGAGGCTATGTCCATGGCAAGATATTTATTTTTCAAATTTTTACGCCTATTTTGGTATTTTAATTCCAATAATTAGCATACTTCTTGGAAAATTCTAGGAAAATTACGGTATGTTCTCTATGACTAGAGGAACTTAGGAAAATTATTTCATGAGCTAAAATATTGAAAATAACACTGATTGTTCACATGACCTCAAACCAATTTTGAATTGATTAGAGTAAACTAAAAATGGAAATAACTCAAAATCAATTCTCCACTATTCCAAAAGATAATAGGAACCTTTATAAAAATTTTGAAGTTAATTGGAAATGGTTTAACCTATTAAATGAATTTTCTAAGTAACATAGCCATTTTGAAAATTAAAAATTTCACAAAACTCAAAATACATTTAAAAAATTCACCAGATCAGTTTTGAGGTCTCTCTGATATCATAGGAGTCTAAGAAAACTAAAACTGGAATTTTTCTAAAATTTTCATTTTTAACTTAAATTTGAATATTTTAATAATTAAAAAATAATAAAAATCATAAAAATATTAAAATTCATAAAAATGTATATTTGGTCCCCTAATCACATAGGAACCAACCAAATATTTTTCCCAAGTCTCTAAGTAAAGATATTGAATTTTTAAGGCTTAGGGTAATCTTTAATATTAAAAAATGGATTTTTCAACCCTTTCACTAAAATAATTCTAAAAATTCAAAGAAAAATCAAAAAAATATAAAATTTGTTTCTCTAGGTTCCTTGGGATTAGAGAGATTTAAGAAAAAATAAAACTTAATTTTCAACTTTAATTTTATTTTACAATTAATTAATACTCCAAATTTTAAAATAATTATAATAAATGAAATAGAATTCAAAAAATCACCAAAATTGGTCCAAATGGTGCACTAGTTAGAAGAAAGTTCCTATAAGTTTTCTAAGGACAGGAACTTCTTCTTGGTCATGTTGTGGAATTTTCATTGAAAATCCCTATTTTCCACTAAAATAATTATATAAACTAAATTAAAAATAGAAAAATCACATTTTCTTCTCTAATATCTTAATTGACATGTAAGTGAGGTGACATAAAAATTTTAAGTTCATTTGAGCTTAATTTGATGAGTTAACAAATGAACAAGTTTAAGAGGGCATAAAGGTAATTAAGGAATTTAAACCTTAATTAAAATTTAGGCTAAACCAAAGGGAAGGGTAAAATATTTTATCTTAATTTTCCACTTGGATGATTGAAACAAAGGGAGTTAAGGTGTAGAAGCCCATTAATCACCTTTAGCATTAAATAAGAAACTTTAATTAATGAAATCACAGAAACTTTGGATGTTAATTAAGAAATGAACTATTAAGATTAAGAGATGTAATATAAGAGAGCTCTAATTCTTTAAATTGAATCCCTCATCAATAAATTGATCAAACATTATTTAAACATCAATTAATGGAACTCTAAAATTAAAAAGTAAAAATGACAATTGAAACTAATAAAGAAAAGGGAGATAATCTTGAAAATTTATAATTAAACTAAACTTAAAACATTAAAACCAATTTGAAGTAAGAAAATCGAATTAAAACAAACCTAAGATATCAAAACTAATCTGAAATTGTCTAAAACTTAAATTAAAATAAATTTGAAACATTAAGATTAATTGGAGTAATTTATAATTAAAATGTTATACTTAAAATTAAATCAGTTTAAAATATTTAAAAATTAGTCTAAAAAATGTTAAGACCATTTAAAATAGTAAAATTTAACAGAGTTAAACAACCTGAATACTTTTCCAACTTAAAGCAACCAAAACTTTATAACTAAATTAAATCACTTTAAACCATTAATTGAAACTTTAAATTAATAATGGTTAAATTCTTTAACGAACTAACTTGACCCTAAAGGCGTTCATAATTATAACTCTTTAATGGAGTATCAAATGAAATGTCACCTCACTCATGGGATAATCAAACATCCAAATTCACTGAGCAAGAGTCAAAACTCAACTAAACTTGGGTGATTGATTCATCACCAACAATGAAACTAACTGAACTCAAAATAATCCCTAAAATGTTTAGGAAAATGTTCAGAATTAAGTTTCGAGCACTTCCCTAACTTGATGGGATGTTTTAAAAGAACAGTGAGACTTCATTGTTCTTTGATGAAGAAAATCATCCTTAAATGAACCAGGAATCTAGACGTCAAAGGACTTGATAGACAACAAAGATTCTAGCATAGACGTCATAGGATTTTGTAGTCGACTAGGGCTTCAACCTAGACATCATAGGGCTTGGTAGACAACCAGAGCCTCCTCGTAGCTTTACTTAGGTATTTGCTGCAAATATATAAATGCCATAACATGTATTTTAAGTGCAAGTGGAAACAACAGAAATGCCCACCAGGTACGCATTTAAGTTTATTGCAATTTACATTTCGCAATTTATTAAATGTTTTACTTTCTCACATTTATATAATTCATGAAAATGATCGAACCCAACATGCTTAAATAAAACAAAATTTAATCACCAACAAAACAAAAGTGCAATTAACTAAAATTAAAACATCCCATTGGATGATCGGGAATCCATCGGATTATGTAACCCATGTGTTGCTAAAAAGATTTCCCACGGTCTAAATGAAAGTGTGGAACTCATTCAGTTGAGTTTAGCAAATTCATTTAGACTAAGTGAATCCGATAAAAATAGTGGTGCCGCGATGATGGAACTGTGGGATCTTAATCTGTTCTGCTTAATCAAATTTAAGATTTGTATTAATTAAAACCCCAAGGCATCTCAATTTTCAACTTCTCTAAACCAAAACACTTCTCTCAGCCCCTGATTACCACTTCTAAAATTAAACCTTCTACAACAACAAGGAGCTTCGAGCAACCACGGTGGGCAGCTCGGCCATCTTCAACAGCGAAACAAGTCTTCGTCAGTTAAACCTTTCCTTAGAATTAAATAACCGAGCCATAGGGTTTCGAGTTAGTTTGCCTAGTGCAACATAAATCCTCAACTTGTCTTTAGGCATTTGCATAATCTTGTTGTACAAATTAAGCCCTAACTCTTCTTAGGATTCCGAGATAGCCATTTGGTACGACATAAACCCTCACATTTTTTAGAATATTTGTATGATCAAATCATACAAGTATAAGTCCTAATTAATTAAAATTGACAGGAGTGAAACATTAAATAAACTCTCAAATTGAAGTCAAACTATAGGATAGTCGGGAAGTCACCAAAGTTCACTTCGGGTCTGTGACATCCCCTACTTCTCTTCCTTTAGACTCTTGAAATAGCTGTTCTAAAATTGATCTATTCCCTATAAAAATTTCCAAAATCCAATTGTTTGAAAACCTTAAACTTTGAAATTCTTGAAAGCAGAACCAATGATCATTATCGAGAGTTTTCTTAAGAGATTTCCGTCACCTAAGATGTAATTAACTATAGAAGCTTGCCCTTATAGGGAACTTTAAGAACTCAAGAAATATAATACCTGCTTACTTCCTTCGTACTAAGTAGGGGAAATTTGTCGGCTTATAAAATTAGTTCACAGACCAAACGGATGTCACAAATCTATTAGTTTATTTAACGAGCCTCATTATCAAGCAGTTTGTATATTCTTCAGGATAGATGCACGGATTGTGATGTGGTGCTCGTTTATTTAAACTTTTCGAGGTGTGAGATTGGTTTGACTTAATACTTCAAAAATTTTTAAACTTAAAACTATTTTCAAAAATTAAAATGCTACTTTCTAAATTATATATATATAAATTTCAATTAAACACTTAACCTAAAATTAGCCGACAAGTTTTCTGGCGACTCCGTTGTGGATGGGTTCCTCTCTCCATTTTAATCAGATGGTTTTGCTTTCGTAAATCGGTAGTGAGTCCATATCCCTGGTGGATCAAAACTACCATTCTTTCCGTTGGAATACCTTGTTCATTTCTGTCTTGAGCAAGTATATTCAACTCTTCTTGGATTTTGTAGCCACTATTTAGACACCATAAACAGAGAGGTTCTGAAATCATTCTGCCTCTTCGAGGTGGGGTGGACCCCCAATAAGTGTTAGCTTAGGAGCGGTTCTTCGAGATGAGGTTTTCTCTTCCTTTTCGATTCTGGATTGGGACTTTTACCTTTCTTCTCTCTTCCTCCTTTAGTTATTTCATTCCTAACAATACCCTTTTCAATTATAAACTAACGAACCTCTTAAACTATAAACAAACGAATAAAACAGAATTTGAAACACTTTATGAACAAAACTAAGAAAATGGATAAGAATGTGTTCGGACTCTGTTTTTGGAATAATTCTTTTTCGTCCTAAGAGTTTTATGACTGAAGGAAGCATAGTATGGAACTGATGTTCAGAATCTACCTTGCAGAAGATGTCTGCACCGAAGCTGATTTTCTCCTTCACCAATGGATTGGACTTGGCAGACAGCAAGGATGAACTGCCCGACGATGAGATCATTCGCTTTGGACAAGGATTTGATAATACGAACATCAAGTTTATGGATGTTACCCTCTTTGCGCTAATAGCCAAAGTACTAGAAACTGTGGAACCTGTAATTGAATTCAACCTGAAGTCAACACAAGAGTTTCCTCCCCTGCAGAGGATTCTAGCTGAGGAATACACAGCTGTCCGTAAGAGACTAGCTGCCACTCCCAGGACTGTCGTCTCTACCCCTATTGGTCTGATCATCACTGCACCTACCCCGGTTTCTGTCAAACTAAAGGGGAAGGAAGTCAAAGTTAGTGACGAGCCTGTTGCCGTAGAGGGTTCAAATTTTGCTGCAACACTGTCTGTTTTTGAGATAGGGTCTAGTTCAAGATTTGCACCCTTAACCAGAACTCAAAAGAGGAACATGAATAGGAAGTTTGCCAATGTCAAAAAGACCAGAGCTGCCAAAGCTGCCTTTCTTGAAGAAATTCCTAAGGAAGAAAGTGAACTGCCGGAGATCTCAGTGCTGCTAGAGGGGAGTAGGTTCCACCTTTTCTCTGCTGCCTCTGATGAAGAAGATGCTCGAAGGATTACCAATGCACTACCCCGACCTGCATACTACGATGATTATAAGAGGAAGAAGATGAAGACTACGCCGCTTGCCCGAATGCGACTGGTGGTTGAGAAGTTAGCAAGGAAGGAGGGGTGCTCCGTATCAGAAAATCTGAGAAGGGTGAGTACCAGTTAGATCTCACCTAGGACCAAATGTGACCCCTGTCACTGCTCTAGAGAGACCAAGGAAGAAGATACGAACTGTTGAAAGGAGGTCACCTGTCATTGTATCAGGTCATCATATTTGGGAACACACTACCTACCGATGTGTAGCCGACAGACCATCCGGTCCAAGGCCGTCAACTTCAAGAAGGATGGTGTGGCAACCTAATATCACCGAACCGATACGCTCTGAGAAGAGAAGCCTCGTTAGAGAACCCGGATCTGAGGAAAGTGCTGCAGCCCTGAAGAAAACTACGGAAGATGAAGTTTGACAGTCGTCACCTGATAACCGCGAGACCGTTTGGAAAAGACCATTCGAACCTGCTATAGGAAATTTGAGGACAAAAATTCAACGATTGGTAAAAGAAAAAAAAAGAGGAACTGAGAAATGAAGAGGATTTGTCAGATTTCATGGATGAAGAATTTGCCGAAATCAACATGGTCGAAACCCGAGCATCGTTAGCTCTACTAGGAGCTCTAGTCGCTGCAGAGGAAGATGACCTAGAGGTACTGAGGCTACATATTCAGGAAAAGGACGATACAATTTATCGAATGGAGAAGAAGATGGAGGAGATGGAGGCTACTCTAGCTACGCTTCAAAGTCAACCTCAACCCCAGAAGGAAATACCCCCAGAATTCATTCACATTGCAGATGGAGGAAAGGAAGTTACATCCGTCAATGGAGATGAGCAGCCGAAGAAAGATTCTGCGCAAAGCATGATACCTGAAAAGGACATTAAGAACATGGTGGAACAATAGGTGCGAGAAGCCCTAGCCCAGTCCAAGAGTGGAGCATCTATTCAGAAGGGTAGACCTTAACTTGAAGAATTTGATGCAGTTCAATACCCAAAGGGCTTCGTACCACCTCTGTTTAAGACTTTTGACGATACAGGAACCCCCGACAACATGTTGCACATTTTCGTGCTAGCTGCTGCAACGTCGGTGGGAGCGATGCTTTGTTTTTTCGTCAGTTCATCAGCAGCTTGTCAGGGATCGCCTTCGATTGGTATGCCGAGTTACCGAATGATTCGGTCAAGACTTTCTTAGATTTGGAAAATATTTTCTTTAAACAGTTTGGTGGGGCTCAGCACCACATCACTATCGGTGATCTAGTGGTGGAGCAACAAAAGCCGAACGAAACCTTGGTCAACTACATCCTTCAATGGAGGAAGCTAAGCATGAAGTGTGAACCACAACTTCAATAACAAGATGCAGTCAGTATCTTGCTAAAGAGCATCCATGGCCTGATAGCACTTCTCCTCAAATAATTCACAATTAAAACTTTCAAGAAGTTGCTTAGCAAGGCAGAGAGCTTGCAAGAGGAGACAAAACAACTGAGTTTCTTCGATAAAGCTGAGAAGCAGAAGCCAATGAAAGCATTTGAGAAGAAATCCAGAATAGTCCCAGCAGTGCAGATACATCTAGAATGGCCGCAGCCAAGTTATCAGCCTCCGCAACGACACTATCAACAACCTCAGTAGAGCTATCAACAGCCTCGACCGAGTTATCAATCAACGCAACAGCATGATTAACCACCGCCTCGCCCGACACGTGGTCTGAAGGAGCTTTTGAATAAGCAATACCCCTTCAAGACTGAAGCAGTGGCCAAGATGTTCCGCATTTTGAGTAAGACACCCGATTTTCAGCTACCAAAGCCCAGGAGGCCAGAGAAAGTCGACAAGAAAGATCATCTGAATTACTGCCCTTACCATAGGATGCTCGGACATAAAATATAAGACTCCTTCACCTTCAAGAACTAGCTCGAGCATAACCTCAGTCGAGGGAACATAAGGATCCTGAAAGAATACATGAATGAGCCCCAAAAAGGAGGTTTCGTCAATGTTATTTCAATGAATCCTTTTGTTCTGATAGACCCGTACACGACCGATGATGGATGGAGTACTGTTTGGATGAAGTCTTCAAAGAAAATATTTGATTACATCTAAACCACATCAGTGCACACTTCAATTCAAAGTTCGAAACTCGCTAAACCAACACTATCAATTACAATTGATAAACCACCCCAGAAGGAGGAAGAGATCGCGGAAGAAGAGAAGCCCGAGGATCGTGAAATTGTTAAAGAAGTGCACTCATGACTTTGCGGCGCTCATCAGTCAGGTCCAAAGATGAAAATGAAGATTAAAAGACTGGCCCTCAATGATGACTAATTGCCAGAAAATTGCCAAGAGCTGTCACCAGTGCTAAGTGCATGGAGTGGTTCTACATCAACCGCCAAATGTGCAAAATCCGACAATCGCGTCGTGTCCATTTGAGTGTTGGGGTACATATATTGTGGGCTCGATAGAACCGCCTTCTTTGAGAGGACATCGTTTCATCCTTGCAGCGACATATTACTTTTCCAAGTAGGCAGAAGCAATACCGCTTAGAGAAGTGAAGGCACATCATGTGTTGCAATTATTCAAGAATCAGTCGTCTACTGTTTCGGGGTACCGCACAGAATTATCTCAGATAACGGGTCCGTGTTCAAAAGCACCAAGATCAACAATTTTATCAGAAGGCATGGGATTGACTGGTGCTATTCGACGATCTACTACCCAAGAGCAAATGGCTTGGCCATGGCTTTTAATAAAACTCTCGTCCAAATCCTAAAGAAAACTTTGGACGATAACAAGAGAAATTGGCACGAGAAGTTATTAGAATCCTTATGGGCCTACAGAATGACTTTTAGAACTCCTACTCAGTCTACACCCTACGCTCTAGTGTACGGGTCCAAGGCCATCTTGCCCTTAGAGGTTTAGCTTTCATCGCTCAGAATTGCAGTCGCGAACAGGATCACTACAGAAGAAAACGCCAAACTACAGTTAGAAGAACTGGAAAGCTTGGAAGGGAAACGACTTTCAGTAAAGTAGAATCTTGAACTATATCAAGCCAAGTTGATCCAGGCCCACGATAAACTGGTGCGCCCAAGGACGTCCAAAGTCAGTGACTTAGTTCTAGTTCTCAACAAACCTTTTCTTGCACACCGTAAGATAGGAGGTAAATTTGAACCGACGTGGGAGGGGCTGTTCGTGCTTGAGACAGTCTACTCAAGAGGTTCCTACTAGCTTGTGAATTTCCGTGGAAAACTGTCTATGCTTCAAATTAATGGACGAAATTTAAAGAATTATTACGCAACCTGATGTTTTGAATCAGGAACTTTAAAAATGAAGTCTCATTCCTAGAAGTCGGGCATAGTAATCACTTGTAACTGAGTCCGAACCCAAAATTGATAAGAAAAATGATGAACAAAAGGATGTATGTATTAAAAGAAAAATATTTGAAAGAAATCATCTTAATAATAAAATTGAACTTTCCTTTCAAATCTAAACTCATTCCTGATTTTCCCTTACCTTTTCCTATTTTTTTAAAACTCAAATGAAATAAATAACTAAAAAAATTTTTCATTAATGAATAAAATTTCTTATTGTTCTCGTTCTTGATACAACCCCTAATATCTTCCTTGTTTTTGCAGAAAGATGTCGAACGATGGGTTGATTCTGAACATCAAGAATGGCGTGAGTCTACCACTCGACGAAGAAAAGATAAAAGATGGGGTCGTGATTGAGATCAAATCTGATTTCACACCTGCTGGGTTACAGTACGAGAAGGACGATTGAATCTTTATTGACCGGGATGAGTTCCGCAACCAGACAGTGGTGAAAATTGGTGGCCCAAGTCAACAAGCTACCGACAAGAAAAGTAAAATGAATGCCGCTCGTGTAACTGGAGTAGACAAGAAAGTCAAGTCCTTTGTTACTACAATAGAGGGCAGGCTTGTCAGCGTCGCGCCCATAGAGGTTCACGATGTAAGGAGGGCTACACTCTCTCCCACCCAGCGAAGAAACAAGAACTGCCGCATTCACAGGACCCTGAGCAAGCTAGCGGCGGACCAGCATAAAGGAACAGTTTCCACCGTCAGTGCAAGTACTTGAAAGAAGCTGGTTCAGAAAGAACCAGAAAAGAAAAGATCACCTCCTAGAACAGCAAAAAAGGTGAAAGAAATTCCAAAGAGATCAGAAACGGAATCAGCGCCACGACGTCAAGCAGAAACACCAGCTCTGAGAAATGTTGTTGCGAAAGCAACCCCGGAGGATGTCTTGACGAAGACTATCCCTGAGGAGGTGAGACACATAGGAGAGCGTGCTGGGGTTGAGTCATACATCCCACAGTATGTTACCAGACCTCGACGATTTCAGATAATTCCAGAGTATGAGCTGGAGAAGCTTCAGAAAGTTGAGAAGAAGACATTCGAGTATTTTGAAAGAATTCGAGGCAAGAGGATCAATATCCTAGAGGGCCTTGAGCTACATACAGATGTGTTTTCAGACTACGAACAGCAACAATTGTGGATTATGCTTCGACCTTCAGAAATTGGGCCAAGCAGGTTGCTTAAGAGGGAAGACCTACTCAAATCCCCAGAAACGGATGAAAGGAAAAGGAAGGGTTAGAAATCAAAGTGGATGTTGCTACAACTTTGCTGGAGATAGGAAAGTAAATCCACCAGCGATACTCTGTGGTAGTGATGTGGATCCAATGCCAAGAATCATTAAGAGGATGGTAAAAATGATGGTGACATGGTGAGTACTACCTGCAGATTGCATACCTAACAGTTATATCATCAACATATTTGAGGAAGGCGACTGCATACCGCCACACATAGATCATCATGATTTTTTAAGACTGTTCTGCACAGTGGCATTCATCAATCAGTGCAACATCATGTTCGGATCGGACCTCCAGATAGCAGGCCTCGGATAATTTCGAGGGCCAGTGGAGATACCTCTACCGGTAGGTTCCGTTCTGGTGCTAAAAGGAAATGGAGCAGGCGTAGGGAAACACTGCATTCCAGGGGTACCTTTTCAGCGAGTTTTTATCACTTTCAGGAGGATGGACGATAGCAAGATTCCTTTCTGTTTTCAGCTAGATCCAGAGATAGAGAGCCTCCAGCCCTACGAGATGTGAGCTACATGGAAAATAGCACACCTGCCAAGGATAGCTTGGAAGGTGATGTTATTGCCCATGTGCCTCACTATTCAGACATGGATTTTGACAGGCATTTTTGGAAGAAACCGACAAGGATCCTGCACAGTCTGTTACGGATTTATATGGATTTTATGAGATGCTTAATTTTCAAGGAAAATATCATCATGTTTTGGATCAAGCTATATGATGTATTTTCAGCAAATTGAATGGAAACGACCATGTCGTATTTTGCCTTCATTTATTGTGCAAATTGACTGGGAAACACCATTAAGTTGAATGAACCTCAAACGAAAAATGATTTGAAGATAAACAGATAAATAAGATAAAATGCAAAATTGAACATAAAACAATGAAAGAAGAAAAAGAAAAAGAGAAAGAAAAGAAAATGAAAGAAAAGGAAAATGAATGAGAATTCTTTTAAGAATCTAAATGTCAAAACGAACTCCAAATTAACATGAACTCTAATTAAACAAAAATAAAATTGAATCACTAAAACAAACAAAAAAATCTAAATCTTGAATTGAATTCCGATCTGAATCCGTCGATTCGAATCTTTCAATTCTTCTTCAAATTGAAATCCGTTTGAAACTCTTCCAAGGTTCAAATCCTTCCCTCGACTTATCACTAAGTCGAGTCTTTTCAGCTTGGTACACTTACCAATTCCTTTCAATTCTTTTTTTCGTGTGCTAGAGGATCGACTGGTTCTATTGGCACAAAACCATGAATTTTATTCGATTTGGTTCTGATGGCATGGAGCTGTGGCCCTCCTTACACGGATCACCTTTCGAGAAGCCTTTCGAGCGGGATTTGAAACTCCTTCATATCCCCTTAAATCTTCGAGGTTGGAGCCTAATTTCTAGTTCTCTTTCAATCTTCGAGGCTGGAGCCTAATTTCCAGTTCTCTTTCAAATCTTCGAGGCTGGAGCCTAATTTCCAGTTCTCTTTCAAATCTTCGAGGCTGGAGCCTAATTTCCAGTTTCTCTTTCAATCTTGGAGGCTGGAGCCTAATCTCCAGTTCTCTTTCAATCTTTCAGGCTGGATCTTAATTTCTAGTTCTCTCTCAATCTTTGAGGCTAGAGCCTAATTTCTAGTTCTCTCTCAATCTTCGAGGATGGAGCCTAATTTTTAGTTCTCTCTCAATCTTCGAGGCTGGAGCCTAATTTCCAGTTCTCTTTCAAATCATCGAGGCTGGAGCTTAATTTCCAGCTCTCTTCTTTGACGCTAGAGCCTAAATTCTAGTTCTCACTTTCAAGTCTCGAGGCTGGAGCCTAATTTTCAGCTCTCTCCTTCGAGGCTAGAGCCTAAATTCTAGTTCTCATTCCAAACTCTGAGGCTGGAGCCTAATTACCATTTCTGTTTCAATCTCGAGGTTGGAGCCTAATTTCCAGCTCTCTTTTTTCAGTCTAGAGCCTAAACTCTAGTTCTCTTTCCAGTTCTGAGCCCAGAGCCTAAATTCCAGCTCTCATTTCAAATCTCGAGATTGGAACCTAGGTACTGATTCTCATTATGAATTCTATTCCCTTGGAAATTTTGCCATTTGAATATCACTTCCTTTTTCCCCAGCGAGAGTTCTGGAATCTTCAGTCTTGAAAATTTACATGATGTCCCCAACAGAATTTTTCTACGCTTTGTTCTAAGTGTGTCACTTAGATGTCTGTGTTGGTTTTGTTGATCTTTTCGGTGAACGCCAATATGTGTGGTGTGCTTGGTTAACTCACCTCACATTTTGGGGGTCCATTTGTTGACCTTATTTTTTCTGAGGTCTTTTCTTTCCTCTTAATGCTTAGGATCTAGCCATAGAACTTCTCCTTGACTATCCTAGAAGGCTAGAGATGGAATCCACAATTTAGAAATTCAAACCAAATCTTGACTCACTTTCAAATCCAACATGGATGGTCATTAACTTCCAAATTACTTGGAAGGTTAGGACCAATGTGCTAGAAGACAAGGATGAATTCCTATAGGATGTTCAAGCCTTAGGACAGCCCTGGGTGGCCTAGTCTTGGTGGGGTCTAGCTTGCATACACTGCACACCTACACCCATCCTAAACCCTAAACCATCTTTACCCATTCTTGACTCCTGGTTCATTAGAGCACTCATATGGATGGATCCAAACCCCTAACCCTTGGCTAAGAGGGTTGGGAACAATACATGAGATGTTCAAAATAAGCACTTCTGCGTCCATGGCTCAACCTAAACCGTCTCACTCCACTGAAACATAGCCAAATTTCAATTTCTCAAAATTTCTCGTTTTGACATTGGGTCCTTAAGCTTACCTAAAATTACCTAAATTGCCTATACAACCACAAAACTCTCCAAAATTTTTCAAAGTTACCCAAAATTCCCAAAATTCCTAAAAATCATTTAAAACATTTCCCATCTCTCAAATCCACCAAAATACCCCAATACCCTCCAAATACCCTAAGTACCCCTTTTGGCCCAAAATTTCAAAAATTCTAAAAATTCCTAAAAAATTCCAAAAAATCCTAAATATTTTGAATTTCATTTTATTCAACTACACCATAACCAACGTTTGCCAAATTAACCGAATTTTATCAAAATCCCCAATTTGACCCATTTTTAACCCAAATTGACTCAATGTCAAACCAAATAAACCAATTTGACCCCAATTTTGCCCAATTTCAATTCCAAACTTCAATTCAACATCCCCAATATCAATCTAAACCAAATCTAAGCCCAAATTGATCCACATTTAAGTTCAATTCCACTTGAAATCCAAAATCCCCAATTTTACTAAAATGATCCAAAAACCCTAAATTGACATAATGTCAACCAATTCCCCCAAAATTTCAATCCTAAACCTTCCATTATACTCCTATGAAACCCATGCAACATTCAATTATCCCAATTTGAGCTCAAGTCTAACCTAAATCCACTTGAAATCCCAGAATACCCATTTTTACACAAATTGAACACTTGCCCGAAATCTACCAAATTGTTTAGCCTAACCCCAAAAATTCCTCCCAATTGAAGTTGGGAACTCTTCACCACATTCCCCTAAACCATTCAAAACATTCAATTGGGTCTAAACCCCACCTTAGCCCAACTTAGACCCAAGTTGACCCAACTTACCCAAATTAACCAAAATCTCAAAATCCACTAAATTGACCCTTCAATTGGACTCAAAACCATTCCATGTCTTCATGAAAGTTCTTCATTGCAATCATTTGCACAATGTTGCTCAAGAAATTTGGACCCAAATCCAAACCAACCCCAAGTTAGCCCAACCTTAACCCAATTGAACCAATTTGAACCTATGACTAAACCTAACCAAATTAAGCCAAATGTGGCTAAAACAACCTTTCCATAGCCATTAAGTGAACCCTAGGAACCACTCTAGACCCACCTAACCCAAGCTAGGAGAGCCATGGACCAAGGGTCCCCCATTTTAGGTGATAACTTCCCTTAAGTGGTTGAATCCTTTTTTGCCTTACCCCAAATCTGCCCCACAACTGTTAATAACCATTAAAGCTCCCCTTGACTCACCTGACCTCAGGGGCCAGCTCCCTTGTTCTTGCCGGTCGGCCTTGTCCGAGAGCCACAACCAAGCTAAACACATCCAAACTCCACCATTTAGCCACCTCAGCCGAAATTGCCACTGGATCCTTTCTGCCCTCCACCTAAGCAGTTGAATCCACCCACCAATTGGCCCCCAACTCAGCCCTATGGCCCGCCCTGGCCATATAAGCACCCCCTCTCAGCCATGAGAAAGGTGCTGAAATTTTTCGTAAAAAAACTTCCCCAAATTGTCCCAAACCTTCTCTCAGCCTAGAAGAAGAGCCCCACTATCCTCCTGCCCTGAATCCCCCTGGTTGAACTCAATTTCTCAGTCGAAAATTAGGCCAAAAACAGGACACTCTTGGAACCTCAACCAAAATCCAATTAAACTCACCCACACCTTCCCAGCACTAAGAGAAGAAGTTCCCCAGTGAAAGCCCCCTCACTAGGCCACCCATTTGCTCTATCGACCAGAGCTCCAAATCAAGCTTGGACGAAGTCATACCTAGGCAACTCACCAGGACCAGAGACTCAATCCGTAGGCTCCTCCAACTCCAACGAACGTGCCAAAGTTATTGACTTCTTTCCCCTCCCGAGCTTCCAACAATTCTCCATCTTGTTTTGTTTGATTTTAATGCATGTTAGCCGTATAGATGTGTTCGTCTAGTCTAGATGCGTCGATATAGACCAACCGCGCTTGATTTGACTGAGTCTCGAGTGAGATCTTAAGGTTTTAGGGTGAACGGCTGTCGGGTTGAACCAGACGAAGACGATGACCAGAGACCGTTCGATCGCGCGTGTATCGAACGGACGACGGAGATTGAGCTAGATGAAGCCTTGGGACATAAAGCAAGGGCCGCATGGCGCTGACTCAGATGGCAGCGCCGAATGGAGAGACGCCTTGTGGAGCTTCGATTCGTCCCAGGATGACACAGAGCCGCGTCACTTAAGTAGGAATATAGGGTTATTTTGATTTATTTAAATACCTGAAACTTCAAAAAATCATATCTTTGCATTGAAAAATCCAAAAATTAAAAAAAAATACCCTCTTGCTCAGTGAACAAAGGAGAATAATGTGGAAAAAGAATCAAGTTATTTTGTTGAGTCTTTAATTTTTAATTAGTTAAATACTGATCTGAGTATTTTAATTCTCCATTTACACACACAATTCACCATTGCTGGGGACTATGGGGCTTTTGTAGCCTCTAATCTTGGGAACATTCCTTGAATTTTCCAAGGCCAGAGGCTATGCTCATGGCAAGATATCTATTTTTCAAATTTTTGTGCCTGTTTTGGTATTTTAATTCCAATAATTAGCATACTGCTTGGAAAATTCTAGGAGAACTAGAGTAGGTTTTCTATGACTAGAGGAACTTAGGAAAATTACTTCATGAGCTAAAATATTGAAAATAACTCTGATTGTTCACATGATCTCAAACCAATTTTGAATTAATTAGAGTAAAATAAAAATGGAAAAAACTCAAAATCAATCCTCCAATGTCCCATAGGATAATAGGAACCCCCATAAAAATTTTGAAGTTAATTGGAAATGGTTTAACCCATTAAATGAATTTTCTAAGTAACATAGCCATTTTGAAAATTAAAAATTTTACAAAACTCAAAATACATTTAAAAAATTCACCAAATCAGTTTTGAGGCCTCTCTAATATCAGAGGAGTCTAAGAAAATTAAAATTGGAATTTTTCTAAAACTTTCATTTTAACCTAATTTTGAATATTTTAATAATTAAAAAATAATAAAAATCATAAAAATATTAAAATTCATAAAAATGTCATATTTGGTCCCCTAACCACTTAGGAACCAACCAAATATTTTTCTGAAGACCCTAATTAAAGATATAGAATTTTTAAGGCTTAGGGTAATCTTTAATATTAAAAAATGAATTTTTCAACCCTTTCACTAAAATAATTCTAAAAATTCAAAGAAATATAAAAAAATAAAATTTGTTACTTTGGGTTCCTTCAGATTGGAGAGATTTATGAAAAATATAAAACTTAATTTTCAGCTTTAATTTTATTTTATGATTAATTAATACTCCAAAACTTAAAATAATTATAATAAATAAAAGAAAATTTAAAAAATCACTAAAATTGGTCCAAATGGTCCTCTAGTCAGTAGAAGCTTCCTATAATTTTCCTAAGGATAGAAACTTCTTTTTTTCGTCATGTTGTGGAATTTTCATTGAAAATCCCTATTTCCATAAAAATAATTATATAAACTAAATTAAAAATAGAAAAATCACATTATCTTCTCTAATGTCTTAATTGACATGTGAGTGAGGTTACATAAAAAAATTAAGTTCATTTGAGCTTATATCGATGAGTTATGAAATGAACAAGTTTAAGAGGGCATGAAGGTAATTAAGGAACTTAAACCTTAATTAATATTTAGGCTAAACTAAAGCGAAGGGTAACATATTTGATCTTAATTTTCCACTTGGATGATTGAAACTAAGGGAGTTAAGGGGTAGAAACCCATTAATCACCTTTAGTATTAAAGAAGACACTTTAATTAATTAAATCACCTAAACTATGGAAGTTAATTAAGAAATGAATTATTAAGTTTAAGGGATGTAAGAGAGCTCTAATTCTTTAAATTGAATCCCTAATCAATAACTTGATCAAACATTATTTAAACATCAATTAATGGAACTCTAAACTGAAAAAGGAAAAATGATAATTGAAATTAATAAAGAAAAGGGAGATAATCTTGGAAATTTATAATGAAACTAAACTTAAAACATTAAAACCAATTTGAAGTAAGAAAATCGAATTAAAACAAACCTAAGATATCAAAACTAATCTGAAATTGTCTAAAACTTAAATTAAAACAAATTTGAAACATTAAGATTAATCTGGAGTAATTTATAATTAAAATGTTATACTTAAAATTAAATCAATTTAAAATATTTAAAAATTAGTCTAAAAAATGTTAAGACCATTTAAAATAGTAAAATTTAACAGAGTTGAACAACCTGAATACTTTTCCAACTTAAAGTAACTTAAAACATCTAAAAAGAGCAACCAAAACTTTATAACTAAATTAAATCACTTTAAACCATTAATCCAAACTTTAAATTAAGAATGGTTAAATTCTTTAACGAACTAACTTGCCCTTAAAGGTTTTCATGATTATAACTCTTAAATGGAGTATTAAATGAAATCTCACCTCCCTCATGGGATAATCAAACATCCAAATTTAAGAGTCAAAACTCAACTAAACCTGGGTGATTGATTCATCACCAATAATGAAACTAACTGAACTAAAAATAATCCCTAAAATGTTTAGGAAGATGTTCAGAATTAAGTTCTGAGCACTTCCCTAACTTGATGGGATGACTTAAGAGAACAGTGAGACTTCATGGTTCTTTGAGAAAAAAATCATCCTTAAATGAACCATGAATCTATATGTTATAAGACTCGATAGACAACCAAGATTCTAGCATAGACGTCATAGGATTTGGTAGTCAACTACGGCTTCAATCTTGACATCATAAGGCTTGGTAGACAACCGGAGCCTCCTAAAAGCTTTAACTAGCTATTTTCTGCAAATATATAAATGTCATAACATGTATTTTAAGTGCAGGTGGAAAAAACGGGAATGCCCACCAAGTACGCATTTATGTTTATTGCAATTTATATTCCGAAATTTATTAAATGTATCACTTTCTTACATTTATAAAATTCATGAAAATGATCGAACCCAGCATGCTTAAATAACTCAAAATTTAATCATCAACAAAACAAAACTGCAATTATAACTAAAATTAAAATGTCCCATTGGATGATCGGGAATCCATCAGATGATGTAACCCACGTGTTGTTAACGAGATTTCCCACAGTCTAAATGAAAGTGTGGAACTCATTCAGTTGAGTTTAGGAAATTCATTTGGACTAAGTGAATCCGATGAAAAAAGTGGTGTCGGGATGATGGAACCGTGGGATCTTAACCGGTTCTGCTTAATCAACTTTAAGATTTGTTTTAATTAAAACACTAAGCCATCTCAATTTTCAACTTCTCTAAACCAAAACACTTCTCTTACCCCCTGATTGCTACTTCTAAAATTAAACCTTCTGCAACGATGAGGAGCTTGGAGCAAGCACGGTGGGCAGCACGACCATCTTCAACAGCAAAATAAGTCTTCGTCAGCTAAACCTTTCCTTCGAATTAAATAACTGAGCCATAGGGTTTTGAGGTAGTTTACCTAGTGCAACATAAATCCTCAACTTGTCTTTAGGCATTTGCATAATCATGTTGTGCAAATTAAGCCCAAACTCATCTTAGGACTCCGAGGTAGTCGTTTGGTACCACATAAACCCTCACATTTTCGAGGCTATTTGTACGATCATATCAAACAAGTATAAGACCTAATTAATTAAAATTGGCAGGAGTGAAACATTAAATAAACTCTCAAACTAAAGCCAAACAATAAGATAATCAAGAAGTCACCAAAGTTCACTTCGGGTCTATGACATCCCCTACTTCTCTTCCTTTGGACTCTTGAAATAACTGTTCAAAATTTGATCTATTATCTATTGAAATTTCCAAAATCTAATTGTTTGAAAACCTCAAACTTTGAAATTCTTGAAAGCAGAACCACTGATCATTATCGAGAGTTTTCTTAAGTGATTCTCGTCACCTAAGATGTAATTAACTATAGGGTCTTGCCCTTATAGAGAACTTTAAAAATCCAGGTAATATAAACCCTGCTTAATTCTTTTGTATTAAGTAGGGGAAATTTGTCGGCTTATAAAATTGGTTCGCACACCAATGGATGTCACAAATCTATTAGTTTGTTTAATCGAGCCCCTTTATCAAGCAGTGTGTCTATTCTTTGGGATAGATGCATGAATTGTGATGTGCAGCTCATTTATATAAACTTTTCGAGGCGTGAGATAGGTTTGACTTCATACTTCAAAATTTTTCAAAGTTATAATCGTTTTCAAAAATCAAAATGCTACTTTCCAAATTATATATATATAAATTTCAATTAAACACTTTACCTAAAATTCACCGACAATGGAACAATTTTTTGTGTTACTGTGCCAAATAGGAGCACAAATATTTCTTTACCATTAAAAGAGTATCCCCTCTTCCAACCATGAAAAGAACATTGACATATCTTAAGTTTAGTCACTAAATCTAAGGCTAGGCTGGGAGGATACCGGCTCTCACAACGGAGCTCCCACTCACCCTTCAACTAAAGGCTAACCTTCGAGTTTAGTTACTAATCTTAGGACCAAATTGGGGATCTCAGTCTATCACCTTGAAACCTCCAAATTGAAGTCCATCAAAACACATTTCGCTATTTATTTGCACTCAATTCCCATGAACTACGCAATTCATCCATGGAAATTGAATGGATTCTTCATTGTTGTTGTAGGACACTAAATCCTTTCAGAATTTATGTTTAAAAACATATTTTAACAATTCAATTAGCTTGATCGAAAAGTAAATTATGTTTGAAATGAAAAACCATCCCAATTTCTTCAATACATTAAAAGCACTTCAAATCCACATCAATCCATCATCACATCTCTATGTAAGAAGAAAGACAAAGGAGCCTACTCAGAATTCATGAAGAAGATACAATAAAACATGGATTTTATATATAAAATAAAAGTCATACAAACCACAAAAGAAAATACAACTTATCTCTTTCTCTTCCCCAATGCAATCCCTTGAAGTTCCTTTGAATCCTTTTTTCTCTTCTTTTCAACACTTAATTCCCTCTTTAGAATGGAAAGGAAGAAGCAATCTCTCACTTTACTTCTTCTCCTTCACTCCTTAGAGAAGAATTCCTCTTAAATTCTAAATTCTACACACTTTTCTCCTAAGCCCGAAAACTCAACACACACTCTCCCTCTCTAGAATTTCAGAACACACACTAAAAACTACTCATTTTCGTCCAAAAATAGTTACTTATAAGTTAGAAACGAAGTCCCAAGAGTTTCCATAGGCATCCCTTTAAAAAGTCGCCAAAACTTTTCAAATTTAAATTCCACCGGCATTGGGCGTCGACGGCGCTCTATCTTCAAATTAATTGCTGAGTTCTCTGGAAAATGGTGCCGGCGGTGCCATAATCTATTTTCCTCCTTTTGGCTCCTTTTTGCTCTAAATTTGTTCCTTTTCGCTTCCTTTCGCTCCAATCACCTAAAATCATCATACCTGCAACAAATAATGAAAAATATCTTTCTTTAAAGTACAATATCACCAAAAATTGGGTAAAATTATATAGCAAAAATAGTATATATTTTTGGTGCTTTCGTTTCCTTTAGAAGAATGGATGAGGACAATGCGCCATTTTATTACGAGCCAGATCCAGAATTGGAAAACCTTCTGCCCTTGCAACAGTGACAGCATTACCTCCCGGTGTTCGCGAGGGGAGTTTTTTTCCAGAGCGTAGGCTTGTTAGGTTGGCTTGTCTACGGAGAAACCTCAAATGGCAGATATCTAATACCTCCTACACTGGGTCACAACAGTTGTCATCTCTTTTATACCAGTAGGATATGATATGATAGTTTTGTTCAGCTATGTATGCTCACTCGATCGACTCTTTGATGCTTATCAGCATATGATCAGTTGTAGTATTGCTTTCAGCTAGATTAATGAAGATTTCTGTTTTAACTTGTGAAGTTTTTTTTTTAGAAATGTTTCTTTTGACGCGATGGTCGAAAGCTGCAAGACCATACGTTGGTTGCAAACTAAAATGAACAAAGAATGATACAAAAGAAAATTAAAAAGAAAATAATAAAAAATGAAACAAAATGAAATCAAATGAAACAAAATGAAATGAAATGAAATAAAATGAAATCAAATGAAACAAAATAAAATAAAATAAAATAAAATGAAATCAAATGAAACAAAATGAAATCAAATGAAACAAATTGAAAGAAAATGATAAATAAAAAATTAATGATAAGCTGATTCGCTCTCCCGAGACTTTGAGTCCTCACACTCATCCTCAAATTCTTCATTTCCAAAAGAACACAGCGAAATTTGGCACTTTACACAATGTCAATTCCCACAAATTCTAAACGTCACAATATTCCACAAATCTTGCAATGCTTACATGTCTTAGCCGAACTGCACCAATTCTACTTTCTTTAAAAGTCAATGTCAAAATTTCTCTAAATCTTTCCACGTGAAACATTGGGACCAGTACCTAAATTATGTTTCTCTTTCGTCACCTCTTGGGTTGGATGTGAGTCCCTGAGCTTTCCTTTTTAATGCGACACTATGTTACCTCTTGTGCTGGATGTAAGTCCCTGAGCTTTCCTCCTCAATACAGTAAAATTTCTCTATATTTCCACTTCTCTTCTCAGATATTTTCTACCCTCCCAATATTTTTGAGCCGGAGCTTTGTCGTTTGATTCCGTCAATTTCCTTATATTTCCATTTCCCTTCAGAGATATTTTTTCGCTCTCCATAATATTTCCGAGTCGGAGTTTTGTCATCCAATTCCGTCAATTTACCAATATTTCCACTTACCTTCTGACATATTTTCCACCCTACACGATATTTTCAGGCCAGAGCTTTGTTGTCTGATTTCGTCAATTTCTCTATATTTTCATTTCTCTTCGAGATAATTTCCACCCTCAATGATATTTCCGGGTTGGAGCTTTGTTGTCCGATTCCATCATTTTCCCTTTTTTTCCAATTCCCTTCTGAGATATTTTTCGCATTCCACGATATTTCCATGTCAGAGCTTGGTCGTCCAATTCCATCAATTTCCTTATATTTCCACTTCCCTTCCGAGATACTTTCCGCCTTTCACGATATTTATAGGTCGGAGCTTTGTCGTCCAATTCCATCAAATTTCAATATATTTGTGTATCCCTTCCGAGATATTTTTCGCCTTCCACGATATTTCTAGGTCGGAGCTTTGTCGCCCAATTCCCTTAATTTTCCCTATATTTCTGCTTCCTTTAGAAGATACTTTTAGCATTCACGATATTTCGAGATCGGTACCTAAATTCTGTTTCTCATTTTCGAGGTCGATATCAAAATTTCGACTCTCCTCTCTGCACTCACTTAAACTCGAAGACTCCTACAAAACTAAAATTCTCAAAATCAAAACAATGTAAAAATTTCTACAATCCTAAATTCCATAAGTTTTTGTGAATTCCATAAACCTCAAATTCCCTTAAATTCAAACTCAAAATTTAATTTGAAATCAAATTCAAATACAAAATTTAAGACAAATCCTAGCTCTAAATTCCAACTTCATATCGAATCGGATCGGACACCTTCAGAATTTGGAGGCTTAAAATTCATAGCTCCCTAATGAAGGTATTCCATTTTTCCTGCCCCAACAAGAGTTCCTAGGACTTGAAGGTTTTCTACTTAGATAATCCCAAGTGGAAATTTCCTCACTAAATTCCATGTTTGTTTCGAGTTTTGACTCTGACAGTTGTGTTTATTTTGTTGATCTCATCGGTCAACACCAACACGTGCAGTGGGCTTGCCCAACACACCGCACCTATTGAGGGTCCATTTGTTGACCTCACTTTTGGTTCAGGTCTAGTCTCTGTTTAGAATAGCCTAGGGTCTTTCTATAGGACTTTCCTGGTGACTTTCTTAGAAGACTAGCAATGGAACCCTCACCCAATAGAAAATCAGAACACTTCCTTGCTCATTTGAAGTTTTCAAATGCTTAAAGTCTAACCTCTAAGCATTTAGGAGGATGAGACCAAGCATTAGGAAGCTTAAGGAGAATACCTATAGGATGGTCAAGCCTTAGAACTTATCCTGGGAGGTATAGGTGAGGCTCACACACACTTACACATTACACTCTCACACACTACCTCCAACCTTAAACCAGACTTTTTCACACTTGATCCCCTACTCCTTTAGAAACTCATGTGGGTGGTTTCCCCAAGCTCTTAGCCTCAAGCTAGGGCTTGACTAGTACCAGCACATGGAGGATCCAAATGGTGAATCCCTTGGTCCATGGCTAAAATGGGTTATCAATCTCACTCAACTCCAAATTTTACCACAAATCCAAACTTTTGACCCCTTTACCCCTAAGCTCCACCAAATGACCAAATTAACCCTAAAACCCCAATTTTTCCTAAAAATCCCAAGAGAAACCAAAATTTTCAACATTCCTCAAAACTCACCCCAAAACATTCCTCACAACTGAAAATACCCAAGACACCCCATATTTGGCAAAATACCCAAACCCATACAAATAACCAAAATACCCCTCATAGCCAAAATTTTCAAAATTTCCAAAAATTTTAAAAAATTCCCAAAATTCTCCAAATATTCCCAATTTAAATTTAAACCACTTTTTGACCCATTTTGACCAAATTTGCCCAATCTGACCAAAAGCCCCAAATTGCCCTTTAAGGCCCAAAATGCCTAAATCAACCCAAATGTCGACCAAATAGACTTCAATTCTCCCTAATTCCAATTCCAAACTTTAATTCAACATCCCCAATCCCAATTGAAACCAAATACAAGCCCAATTTAACCCACATTTGAGCTCAATTTGAACCCAAACCAAAAAGCCTCAATTTTGACCATATGACCAAATCTCCCCAAGTTAAGCCTAATGACAATCAATTTTTCCCAATTTTGAATCTTAAACTCTTCATGAAATTCCCCTACACCTAATTGAACTATCAATTGCCCAAACTTGATCCTAAATCTCATCCAAGTCCAACCAAATCCAAAATTCCTAAGTTTGCCCCAATTGTGTCACATGTCCAAAATCTACCAAATTTAATGTCCCAATCCCAAAATTTCCACCCAATTAATATCAAGAACTCTTCCTAACATCTCCATGGACCATTTGGAACATTCAATTACCCTTGAACCCAACCCTAGCCTAACATAAATCCAAGCTAACCCAACATGCCCAAAATTGAACAAATACCCAAGTCAAGCCAGATTAATCCCCCAAACCAATTCAAAACCATCCCAATCCTCTTCTAAACCCTTTATAACAATCATATACACCATTTTGAAAAATCAATTGGGCTTAAGCCATCTTGAAGAAAACCTAGATCAACTTGAAGCCACATGGCCCAAAATTGAACACATGAGCCAAATTGTCCAAACCTAGCCAAATTGATCAAACCAAGCTCACAAAAGCCACCAAACTTACCCTAGGGACTGAGCTAGATCCACCTAGCTCACTCTAGTGGAGCCATGGACCAAAGGTCCCCAAATTAGGGGACCCCCTTTCTTTAAATGGATAAACCTTAGGGGGATTTGAAATTAACACTTAGCAACTTAAGTTCACCACCATGATGGCCTGCCCACCTGACCACCTGCCCACTGGCCACCTCCCTTAGCCTGGTCGGCAGACCTAGTATTCGGAGGAGCTCAAACTGAGAGCCACCTCACACAAAATGAAATGCAAACTCACTCCCTGAGTTGTTTAGCTTTGGTTTTTCACTGGAGCTGATCTGCCTTCTACCTAAGCAACAAAACCCACCCACCAGCAAGCCCTGAGCTCCACCAGGCTGCCATGGCTATAAATTCCATCCTTAATGGCTAAAGAGGAGTGCTGAAATTTTCTTAAGGGAACTTTGTCAAATTGTTCCCACATCTTCCCTGAGACCTTCTAAGTGTAATCCCACTGCCTTCAACCATCCATCCTCACTGTCCAGAGCTAATTTCCCCACTGAAATTCTAGCTGAAACCATGACACATTTATTACAGCTCTACACTGAACCAAAATCAAATTAATTGTGCCCACACCTTAACAGCACTGAAGGAAGAAGTTCACCCATCAAAGCCCCATCACAGAGAGCCTCTGTACCAGACTTTGATCAACACCTGAAATCGTGCCTAGTCGAACTTGAGTTCAGACATTTCACCAGGGCTAAAGATTTCATCTAGAGGTTCACTGGGACCAATCGAAGCAGCTAAAACCATATGATTTAGGCCTGCCCTCTCAGACAAAGCTATTGAACTTCAACTTCCTCCTTAGCTGTTCTTCGTCCTCCACACATGTGTATTGTATTTTATATTGTATAAGCCATATGTGGTTCGTCTTTCTTAGATTAAGTCTAGAAACAAACCTCATGTGATTTGGTTGAGTATCGAGTCAGATATTATGTCTAGATAGCAAAGAGTAGATGGTTCTCTGTGCACACCAGGTGAAGACGAAGACCAGGGACTGTTGGATCGCGCGTGTATCAAATGGAGGGCTGAGATTGCACTAGACGGAATTGTGGTGCATAAAGCGGAGGCTGACTGAAAAGGCGACGCCCAATCAAATGGGGAAGTGTGTAGATTTGACGCGCCATAGGATGAGTTGGCGTCGACGTGGTTTAGTAGAAAATAGGGATATTTTGATTTATTTTAATTAGTGGAGCTTTAAAAAATCATAACATGGTGTAGACACATCAGAAAAATAAAATAAAAATATTCTCTCACTCAGTTAACAGAGGAGAATAATGCAGAATTGGTTTGAAATTTATTTGTTGTGTATTTTATTTTTAATTAATTAAATTGGAGTCTTTTGATTCTTCATGTGCATGCATAATTCACTATGGTTTGAAATTTAAGGCTTTTGTTCTCTCCTGTCATGTGGGATCTTTTCTGATTTTTCCAAGGATAGGGGAGAACTCTTTGAAGAGATCTCTATATTTTCAAGTTATAGGTGTCTGGTTTGATATAAAAATTATGATAATTAAAATATTTATCAGAAAAATCCAAAGTAAATTTTGGTAGGTTTACTGTGACCAGAGAAATATAAGAAAAATATAAACTTGGTTTAACTCATTAACATTAACCCTAATTGTAATTAATACCTAAAAATTAAAGAAAAATAAATTGAGTAAATATAAATGAAATTAAACTAAAATTCAATCTACATTGTAATTTATGGTCAGAAGAACTCCCCATAAAAATTTTAATTTAATTGAAGTAAATTTAAATACTTAAATGAGATTTCCAAGTTAAATCACATTTTAGGCATTTATATAATTATAATAATTAAAATACACTTCAAAAAAATTAACAAATTAATTTTGAGAGTTCTCTATGATAAGAGAAGTCTCTGAAAAATAAAATTGTAATTAAAATAAAATTTTTATTTTAAGCATTATTTTATTATTTAAATAATTAAAAATTAATAAAAATCACAAAATTAATAAAATTGGTGGAAATGTTCTAAATTGTCTCCTATTCATTTAGGAACAATTGGAATAAAATTCCTAACTCTCTAAATAAAGATATTAAATTTTAAGGTGTTTAAATTATTTTTAAACGCTAAAAAATGGAATTTCCTTAATTTCTAACTAAAATACATTGAATAATTAAAATATAAATCACAAAAATAAAAAAATTTGGTTTTTTGGGTTCCTGGACCTTAGAGAGATTTAAGAAAAGTATAAAACTTATTTTTCTAGTTAAATAATATTTTATATTTAATTAAGACTCAAAAAAGTGAAATAATTATAATAATTAAATTAAACTTAAAAAAATTATGAAATTTGGTCCAAGTAGTCCTTTGGTCTATGTGAACCTCCAAAAATTTTCTTAAGGATGTTTTGACTAAGTTATTATATTTCCTTTGAAAATCTCTATTTTACATGAAAAATAATTATATAAATTAAATTAAATTAAGAAAAATAACATTTTCTTTTTTAATACTTTAATTGACCCATGAGTTTGGTAGCATAAAAATTTTAAAGTCATTTTTATTAAATTTAATGAATTATGGAGTGATAAGGCCTTTAGGGGCAAAAGCGCAATTTTAAAGAATTTAGCCTTAATCAATATTTAGGCTTAATTAAAGTGGGAAATGGGCAATGGATAATCTTAATAAACATGTTTGAATGATTGGAACATAAAAGGATAAATAGTAGAAACCAACCTCATTTTTGATAGATTATAAGGTAAATTTGTAATTTCTTTAAATTACATTAATTGGGGATATAATTAAGATTAAATGATCTTTAAAGTTAAGGGTTTCATCTTTGGAAGGTGATATTTAATGATTCAAAACACCTAATTATTGTTTTAATGACAATTCATTAATTTGATAAGAGTCATAGTTATATAACTAAACTCTTCTAAAATTTACAAATATACCCACTAAAGTCTTAAGAGCTTGGTAGTGAGGTTAGGCTTAATCAAATTAACTAATGAGTTTTAGAAAAGCAAAACACAATTAATTTTAAACACATTGAAACACTAAAAGTCCATCAAAATTAGTTAAATTCTTTCATAAATTAAGTTGCCCCTAAGGGCCCCACTTACATAATTCTGAAATTAAATATCATGTGATATTTATCACACCTTTTGGGTTAATTAAAACATTGGTTCATTGAGCATAAGGGTATGAAATAGATGAACCATTTAATAATTATGATAAGCTTAAAATGAACTCAAGAAAGTTCAAAAGGGTTGTGAAAAATCCAAGTACCCTCTATACCTTTTCATAAGCCTTCTGAACATCTTGTAGGCTGAATTTATCATACTTATTAAAGGAAAAATATATCTCAAATGTAATAAATAGGACTAACTAAGTTATGACATTCAGTTTTATAGGCTTGTGACGAACCTATCAATAGACTTTTACTTTCCTGCAAATTATAAATGTTTACTGTAAAAGATGCTAAAGTTTCAAGTGGAGGAATGAGAAAACTCACGAGGTATACTTTTACAAGTTTATAGCACCTGCTTTTCAGTACATCCTTTACTGGTTTTTATAAACTTGCATGCTAATTAACCATGTCACACTACATGAAAACCAAAATATTTAGGGTAGCCACAAAACTGAAAACAAAAATAAAAAATTTAAAAGAAGATAAAATTCACCGCCACAACAATCAAAATATAAGACAACTCAAAATTTAATCAGAAACAAAACAAAATCAAAATTACAACTAAATTAAAACGTCACTATTGGATGATCGAGAATACCTCTGAGGATGCAACCTACGGCTTCTAACAAGATTTCCCATGGTCTAAATGAAAGTATGAAACTCATTAAGTTGAGTTTAGTAAATTCATTGGACTAAGTGAATCCGAATAAAATAGTGGTACCGGAAAGAGGGAACCGTGGGATCCTAATCGGTGTCACTATAATAAACTTTAATATTCCCCTAAATAAGACATTAAGACACATCAATATAAATATTTCCAAAACATGATACTTATATTTTCTCTTCAATTGACACTTCTTTAAACTGAACCTGCTACGATGAGGAGCTTAGAGCATGCATAGTAGCAGCACGACCATCTTCAAACAGCAAAACTCCTTAGAACTAAACAACAAGCCATAGGACTTCGAGGTAACTTTCCTAGTGTAGCATAAACCCTCCCTTATCTCTTTAGGCCCTTGCATGATTATGTTGTGTAATATAAGTCCTAACTCGTCTTAGGTTCCGAGGTTGTCATTAGATATGACATAAATCCTCCTATCTTCCAAGCTATTCACAAGATTTGTTTCAAGTGAATGTAAGCACTAAATAATAAAATTGGTAGGATGAAACATCAAATATTAATCTTAAATCGAAGTCAAATCATAGTTAAGTCGGGAAGGTACCAAGATTCCTCTTGGATCCATGTCCTTCCCCTAGCTTTCTCTTCCTTTGAATTCCTATGATAATTGTTCCAAAATTTGAGCCACTCACCTATTAAATTTTCCATTATCAAATTTTCTTGAAGAACCCTACTTTTGGGAAGTCATAATACAATATTTCCTTATCTTTATTAAGAATTTTCTTAGGTGACTTCAGTTATCTAAGATGTAATTAACTATAGAGGCTTACCCTTATAGAAAACTTAAAGACTCCAGATTAATATAAACTCTATCTAATTCCTTCATATTAGATAGGGAAAATTGTCGGTCAATATTTTTTGACCTCACTTTTAGTTGAGGTCTAGTCTGTAGCCATAGAACTCTCCTGGCGACTTTCTTAGAAGACTAGTCATGGAACCATTTCCCTTAGAAATTCAAACTTCTCTCACTTCACTGGGAGTTTTTATATACTTAAAGCCTAACCTCCAGCTTTTGGGAGGAAGAGACCAAGCATAAGGAAGCCCAGGGGAAATCTCCTATAGGTGGTCTGACCTTAGAATCTACCCTGGTAGGTCTAGAGCATACACACACTAACGCTACACACTCATAACCTTAAACAAGGCACATCACCTTTGATCCTCTAACTCTTTGAAAACTCATGTAAGTGGGTTTCCCAAGCCCTTAGCCCCAGGCTAGGGTTTGACTAGTACCAACACACAAATGACCAAATGAGGGTGACCCATGGTCCTGTCGGCATATTTTTAGGTTGGATGTTATATTTTGAAAAGGGATCACCTACAGAAGTTGTCGGCGAATTTTAAATTTTAAATTTAATTTAAATATATATAATTTAGAAAGTAGTATTTGATTTTGAAAATAATTTTAAGTTTGAAAATTTTAAGATATGAAATCAAACCGATCTCACATCCCGAATAGTTTATATAAACGAGCACTACACCACAAACCGTGTATCTATCCCGAAGGATAGACACATTGCTTGATGATGGGGCTCGATTAAATAAACTAGAAGATTTGTGACATCCGTTTGGTCTGCGAACCAATTTTTATAAGCCGACAAGTTCCCCTGTTTAATATAAAGGAATTAAACAGGGTTTATATTACCTGGGTTCTTAAGGTTCCCTATAATGGTAAGCCCCTATAGTTAATTACATCTTAAATGACGGAAATCATTTAAGAAAACTCTCGATAATGATCATTGATTTTGCTCTCAAGAATTTCAAAGTTTAAGGTTTCAAATGAATTGAATTTTGGAAACTTTAATAGGGAATGGATCAAATTTGGAACAGTTAATTTTAGGAGTCCAAAGGAAGAAAAATAGTAGAAGCTGAGGATCCAAGAAGAATCTTGGCAACTTCCCAAACTATCCTATCGTTTGGCTTCAATTTGGGAGTTTATTTAATGTTTTAATCCTGCCAATTTTAATTATTTAGGACTTATATTCATATGACATGATCATACAAATGGCCTCGAAGATGTGAGGGCTTATGTCGTACCAAACGACTACCTCATAATCCTAAGACCGGTTAGGAATTAATTTGCATAAAATGATTATGCAAGTGCCTAACAAAAAAGTTGAGGATTTATGTTGCACTAGGCAAACTACCTCGAAATCCTATGGCTTGGTTATTTAATTCTAAGAATGGTTTTACTAAAGTAGACCCGAGTTTTGCTGAAGAAGATGGTCGTACCGCCCACCGTGCTCCAAGCTCCTTGTCATTGTCGCAGAGGTTTAGTTTTAGAAAATGATAATCAAGAGATGAGAGATGTGTTTTGGCTTAGAAAAGTTTTAAAATCCAAATGTCTTTTATGTTTTATTATGGGAATCTTAAAGTTGATTATAACAACACCGGTTAAGATCCCATGGTTCTATCATCCCGACACCTTTATTTTCATCGGACTCACTTTGTCTAGATGAATTTGCTAAAGTCAACTGAATGAGTTCCACACTTTCATTTAGACCGTGGGAAATCTCGTTAGTAACATGTAGGTTACATCATCCGAGGTATTCCCGATCATCCAACAAGACATTTTAATTTAGTTATAGTTATAGTTTTGTGTTCTGTTTGTGATTAAATTTTGAGTTGTTTTATATTTTGAAATGTTGTGGCGGTGAATTTTATCTTGTTGTGATTTTTAATTTAGTTTTGGGTTTCAGTTTTGTGGCTATCCTAAAGGTTTCAGTTTTCATGCAACAATCTTGTTTAACATGCAAGAAAAGTAAAGCACAGTAAGGGTAAATAAGTTGCGTGCAATAAAGTAAATTGCAATAAAATAAAAGCGTACCTGGAGGGTCTTCTTGTCATTCCAAGCTGCACTTAAAACACATGTTAAGGCATTTAAGTATTTGTAACAAGTACCTAGGTAAAACTAAGGGAAGGGTTCTAGTTGTCTACCAAAATCCTAGTCCCATTGCTAGTCGATTCCTATGACGTCTATGTTCTTGTATTTTGCTAAGGATGATTTTCTTCATCAAAGAACATTAAGCTCAATTATTCTTCTTAAATGTATTGAGGAAGTGCTTACAACGGGTTCTAAACATCTTTTCAATACTTCTGAGATTATTTCGAGTCTAAATGAATTTTTATTGTAGAGATGAATCAATCATCCAGAAATCTTTAGTTAAGTTTTAACTCTTGCTCAGTAAACTTAGGACATTTGATTATCCTATGAGTAAAGTGACACTTCACTTAATTCTCCATTTAAGAGTTATGATGATAAAAGTCTTTTGAGGCAAATCAATTTATTAAGAATTTCAACAATTTAAAATTATAATTAATGTTTTAAGGTGATTTAATTTAGTTATAAAATTTTAATAAATTTAAGTTTGGAATAGTATTCAAGTTGTTTTATTCTTAAGTTTTTTAAACCATTTGAATTGAAAGAGGAGTTTAAATTATTTAATTTAGACTTTAATGATTTAATTTTTTAAATTAAATGCAATATTCTAGATTAACTTTTAATTGGTTTGATTTTTTTAATTAAGAATTATTATTATTATTATATTTTTTGAAATTGATTTTGATGTTTCAAGTTTGCTTTAAATTTGCTTTCAAGTGATTTTTTTTTAAATTAATAAATTTTTTAATGTTTTAAATTTATTTTAATTTAATTATGAAGTTATTTAATATTTTAAGTTTTAGTTTAATTAAGGGTTACCTTTTCTTTATTATTAATTTATTAATTTCAATTATCATCTTAAGTTTAATTAAGACTTAAATAAAAAAAGTGATTCATTTGGGGATTTTAGTTTAAGTGATTATAGTCTCTCTAAATTATATCCCCCATTTTAATAATCCAAATTTTAACTTATTCTTCCAAAATTCAAATTATTTAATTGATTAAGGTTTCATTTTTTTTTGTTTATTAGAAGTGATCAATGAGTTCCCACCCTTTTATTTTCCAAAGTTTCAATCATCTAAGAAAGAATTAAGATCAAATTTTTTACCCCCCTATTTTGGTTAAACCTAAAGTTTTAATTAGGGGTTAAAATTCTTAATTATTAATATACCCTTTTAAGCTTAATTACTTCATAACTCATTAAATTGAGCTCAAATTAGCTTGAAATTTTTATGTCACTTCACTCATATGTCAATTAAGACATTAGAGGAGAAAATGTGATTTTTCTGAATTTAATTTAATTTATATATTTATTTTAATAGAAAATAGGGATTTTCAATGGAAATTCAACAACATGACCAAGGTAAGGTTTATGTCCTTACAAAAATTATGGGATGTTCTTAATGACTAGAGGACCACTTGGACCAATTTTGGTGATTTTTTGAATTATATTTTATTTATTATAATTATTTTGAGTTTTAGAGTGTTAATTAATTATAAAATAAAATAAAGGTTGAAAATTAAGTTTAATATTTTTCTTAAATCTCTCTGAGCTCAAATGGTTTAGAGAAATATATTTTACATTTTTTATGATTTTCCTTTGATTTATTAGAATTAATTTGGTGAAAAGGTTGAAAAATCCATTTTTTAATATTAAAAATTGTTTTAAGCCTTTAAAATTCAATATCTTATCCAAAAGACTTGGGAAAAATATTTAGTTTGTTCCTAAGTGATTAGGAGTTAAAATATGACATTCTTATGATTTTTATTATTCTTGTGATTTTTATTATTTTTTAATTATTTAAAATATTAAAATAAGGTAGAAAATGAAGACTCTTGAAAAATTCCAATTTTAGTTTTCTTAGACTCCTCTAATACCAGAGAAGTCCCAAAACCAATTTAGTGAATTTTTGAAATGTATTTTTGGAGTTATGAATTTTTAAAGTTTAATTTTACCCACGTAACTTAATTAATCCATTTAGTGGGGTTAAAAATTTCCAATTGATTCCAAATTTTTATGTGAGGTCCCTCTGATCCTAAAGATCAGTGGAGAAATATTTTTAAGTTCTTTTGATGTGTGATTAACCCTAATTAATTAAAGTTTCATTTTGAGTAATTAAGCCAATTAGGGTTATTCTTAATGAATTAACTCAAACCATAATTTTCCTAGGGTCCTCTTGTACTATGAAACTTCCCCAGATTTTCCTAGAATTTTCTAAGCAATGTGTTAATTAATGGAATTAAAATACCAAAAAGAGCATGAACTTGAAAAATACATAACTTGCCATAGAGATGGCCTCTGAACTTGATAATTTTAGGGAATGTTCCCAAGATCAGAGGCTTCAAAAGCCCTATGGTCTCATGCCATGGTGAATTGTCTATGCAGATGGAGAATTAAAATACTGAAATGAGTAAATAATTAATTAAAAATAATATACTTATCAAATTAACTCAATTCTTTTTCCACGTTATTCTCCTCTGTTCACTGAGCAAGAGTGTATTTTTAGTTCATTTTTATGATTTTTCTATGAAAAGATATAGATTTTCTAAGTTTCAGGTATTTAATAAAGTCAAAAAATCCATATTTATCTACTTATCCATGCGACGCCGACTCATCCTCGGCAGCTCTGAAAGCCCACGCGTCGCCTCCCTATTCGACGCCGCCATCTGACTCAACACTCCCGGGGCCCGCGGTTCACGTATCGTTCTCTGGTCCGACGCAATCTGAGCCGTCCACTCGATACACGCGCGATCGGACTGCGCCTGGTCATTGTCTACGACTGGTGTGCACCCGTGACCGTCCACACTAAAACCCTAAGACCTCTCTCATTTCACAACAGATTTTCAAGTTCTTATACTCTACGGATTCGTCTTGAAGAGACGAACACATCCATACGGTTTACATGCATTAAAATCAACTCAAACAAAATGGAGAATCGCTGGAAGCTCTCGGGGAGGAGGAGTGTCCATACCTTGGTTCAGGAGGTGAGGCCTCAACTGAATCTGCTCGGCACGTTCGCTGGAGTTGGAGGAGCCTGGGGATGAAGCCTCTGGCCCTATCTAATTGTCTGAGTACAACTTCCACCAAGCCCTATTTCAAAGCTTAGCCGGTAGACAGAATGGCTGGCCTGGTGAAGGGGCTTCCACTGAGGAACTCCTTCTCTTGGTTCTGTGCAGGAGTGGGTGAGTTTAATTTGATTTTGGTGGAGGTTCCAGCGATGTCCTGTTTTGGGCTGAGAATTGAGCTCAATCAATGGGGTTTATGGCAGGAGAACAGTGGGGATGAATTGCTATTGGCTAGGGGAAGCTCTGTGAGGAGTTTGGAGGAATTTTGTGAAGGTTGATTTCAGCCAACCTTTTGGCTGAGAGGGGGTGGCTTGTCTAATTAGCCATGGCCAGGGCTTTCCAGGGGAAATTGATGGCTGGGATCAGCTGCCTAGGGGAGGAGATGATGAGTTGTGGTGGCCAATTGGAGTGGGGTAGCTCAGCAGGTGAGAATTTAAAATTTGGCTCATTCCAAGCTCCTCGGCCATGGTGTTTTCCGGCGGCCTGGTGGCTGGCCGGCCAAAGTCAGGTCACCATCTGACTCAGGGGAGTCAGGGCTGGGGTTTGGTGCAGTAAATTGGCTTTGTACAAGTGTCTAAGGTTTGATTTAAATGGAAAGGGGGAGGCTAATTTTGGCTTGATTTGGTCCAAGTCATGGTTTAGGCTAGGTGCACCTCCCCAAGGCTTGACTTTGGGCTGGGAGGAATCATTTGGGTCAGCCAAGAGAGAGTGGTGAGGTCTCTTTCCATGGTGAGGAGGCTAAGCTTGGTTTAGAGTGTGACATGAATATGGTTAAAAGGGCTTAATGAAAGATTAGGAAAGAATCTCTCTTCTTGCCATTAATGGCTTGGTGAGGTGGAAAGTGGCTTCCATCGCTTCCATGTGGCTTGTACATGGCTCAATGGCTCACATTTGGCTTGGAAAAAGTTTGGTCAATTTCATAAAAATGGATTTTAAGGATTTTGGATATTTTGGTGGAAATTTGGATGAAGCTTTATAGAATTATTTGATCATTGGTTTAGGACCTAGGGATGATTTCAATTGAATGCATGATGAAAAAGAGTGTCATATGGACTTTGGATGAATTTTAGGGCTTTTAGATTTGGTGGAAGTGGGCTTTTAGGATGGTTTAAGAAAGTGGGCCTTTAGGTTTGAAAACAAATTGGTGGATGGAAATTTTGTGAAGGATTGGGCCAAACAAATGTTGGGTTTAGTTTATGGATGTGTCATGAGTGATTTGAAACAAATTTGAGGTGATTTGGGGTTGAATTGGGTTTGATTTGGGACTTTTTGGTAAAGGGGCCAAAGTGGGTCAAATTGGGCTAACTTGGGCTAAGGTTGGGCTAATGTTAGATTTGATGTAAAATTAATGTTGAGAAATGTTTATGGGAGTGTCACAAAGAGTTTTCAACTTTGGTTGGGCTTTGATTTTGAGATTTGGGCCCATTTCTGTTTATGGTGGATTTAGACCAAAAATAGGGACTTTGGTTTTGGGTGGAGTTTAGGTTCAAATTTGGGGCAAATCTTGTCAGTGTTTTGTTTGAGTTGGGTTAGTTTGGGCTAAGTTTAGGTCATGGGCCAAAATTGGGCTTTAAGCTTCAAATTGGAATTGGATCCAAATGTTCATCAAATTGGGCTTGGATTTGGTCTAAATTGGTATTGGGGATATTTAATTGGTGTTTAGAATTGGATTGGATCAAAATTGAGGTCAATTGGGTTGATTTGGTTTGACATTGGGCTTATCTTGGGTTAAAAATGGGTCAAATTGGAGGTTTTTGTAAAAGTGAGCTAAATTGACAAAATTGGCCTATGATTTAGTTGAACAAAATGAAATTAGGAATATTTGGGATTTTTTGGAATTTTCTGTGAATTTTTGGAATTTATGGATTTTTTGATTAAAAAGGGCATTTTGGGTATTTGGAGGGTATTGGGGGGTATTTTTGGAATTTTTGGTTTATTTGGCCAAGGATGATCAATTTGAGTGGGGGTCAATGCTTAGGATTGATTTTGAGGAATTTTGGGTAATTTAGGCAATTTTGCAAATTTTGGGCAATTTCAAGGGCATCTGGTAGGCTTGGTGGGTGTAGGGCCCCGGGGGTCAAAAATTGAATTTTTTGGAAAAATAAAGATTGATCAAGTTTGAGTAGAATGGAATCACTTTGCTTAAGCCATGAAGCCATATCAAGCCCATAAGAGCCATGAGAGGACTCATTTGAGGCATTCACTATGTTGTTCTTAACCCTTCTAGCCAGGGCTTAGGGGTTGAGGACCATCAATATGAATCACCTACATGAGTCAGGGAGTCAAATTGGTTAAAGGTAGTTTTAGGATTTGAAATGTGTGTGAAAGTGTAATTTGTGTGCAAGTTAACCCTCACCAGACCGGGCAACCAGGGTAGTCCTAAGGCCAAAGAGTCCTTTAGGGAACTCACCCTTCAAACCTCCACATTTGATCTTAACCCTCCAAGTGACTTATGGGTTTACAATCAGGCGTGTGGGGTTTAAAGGGAGTTAAGAGGTGTATAAATTTCCAAGTGGTGGGTTCCATTTCTAGTCCTCTAAGATAGTCAAAGGGAAAGCCTAAGGCTAGATCCTAAGTACTAAGGAAAGAGAAGAGAAAAGACCTCATCAAAAATGAGGTCAACAATTGGACCCCCAATAAGTGTGGTGTGCTAACCGAGCACACCGTGCGTATTGGCGTTGACCGAAGAGATAAAAAAAAACCAACACAGACGTCTAAGTGACTCACTTAGAACAGAGTAGAAACAAAATTCCACTGGGGAGTATAGAGTATATCTCCAAGACTGGAGATCCCTGAATTCTCGCTGGGTAAAAGAAAAGGAGGTGAATTCCAGATCATAAGATCTAGGAAAATTTTATTTAGATTTCATTTTTTTTATGTTTTAATGTCTGAGTTTGGATTTTGGTTTAAGTTTCAATTTTGATTGAGGTTTAATTTAAAATCAATTCAAGGAAATCTGGATTTGAAATGAGAATTGGAACCTAGGTTCCAACCTCCGGATTGCGAAGAGAATTGGAATTTAGGTACCAGCCTCGGAGTAAGAATCAGAGTTGAAATTTTGTATCAATCTCGGGAAGAGAGTCAGAATTTGGTACCGACCTCGAAAGGAGATAACTGGAATCTGGTTCCAGTCTCGAAGGTTTAAAGAGAACTAGAATCTGGTTCCAGTCTCGAAGGTTTAAAGAGAATTGGAATCTGGTTTCAATCTCGAAGGTTTAAAGAGAACTGGAATTTGGTTCCAGTCTCGAATGTTTAAAGAGAACTGGAATCTGGTCCCAGTCTCGAAGGTTTAAAGAGAACTGGAATCTGTTTCCAGTCTCAAAGGTTTAAAGAGAACTGGAATTTGGTACTAGTCTCGAAGGTTTCAAGAGAACTGGAATCTAGTTCCAGTCTCGAAGGTTTAAAGAGAACTGGAATTTGGTTCCAGTCTCGAAGGTTTAAAGAGAACTGGAATCTTGTTCCAGTCTCGAAGGTTTAAAGAGAACTGGAGTCTGGTTCTAGTCTCGAAGGTTTAAAGAGAACTGGAATCTGGTTCCAGTCTCGACGGTTTAAAGGGTAGAAATTTGCTGTGGAGATTTGAGTTTAGCGAAAGATTTGGAATGAGACGTGAAAGTGTTTCATGTCCCACGAGGATTGATCAAAGTCTGACTATTTGGCGAAGGATATGAATCCATGCCATCAAAACCAAATCAAAAATTTTCGTGGTTCTGTGTAGGTAAATTCAGTCGACCTTCACAAAAGAGGGAAGGAAATATGGAGAGTCAAAAAGAGAGTTGAGAATAGCCGAACGCTGGGGATTTCAGATTTAGGAATTTGTCTTAGTTGCTTGTTGTGATTTGATTTTTTAGCTTGATTTTCAATTTAGGGTTCACATTTATTTAGAATTCGTGTTTATTTGTAGTTTGTTTTGACATTTAGATTCTTTTTAAAAGATTTTTCGTTCATCTTCTTTTTCATTTTCTTTTCTCTTTATTTTCTCTTCTCTTCTTTTCTTTTCTTTTTTCTTTTCTTGATTTGATTTTGTTTTTGTTTTAAATTTTATTTCATTTTGGTTTGAATTTCATTTTTTGATTTGTATACACATTTTTATTTTGTTAATGATTTTTTTTATCATCCATTTTTTTTATGTTTTGGGTTCGGACCCAGTCACAAATGATTATTCTACCCGTGCTTCTAGGAATGAGACTTCATTTTTAAGGTTCGTCCTTTGAAACATCAGCTTGTGTAATACTTCTTTAAATATCATCCATTGGTTGGAAGCATAAGTCGTTATCCACGACAATTTACCGGTTGGTAGAAACCTCCTGAGTAGACTGTCTCAACCACGAATGGCTCTTCCCATGTTGGTTCAAATTTTCCTCCTATTTTGCGATGTGCAAGAATAGGTCTTCTGAGAACTAGAACCAAGTCACCGACTTTAAATGTCTTTCGACAAACCAGTTTATCATGGGCCTGGATCATCTTGGCTTGATACAGTTCCAAATTCTGCTGTGCTGAAAGTCGTTTCCCTTCTAAGCTTTCCAATTCTTCTAGTTGTAGTCTGGAATTTTCTTCTATAGTGATCTTGTTCGCAACTGCAATTCTGAGTAAGGAAGCTGTACCTCCAAGGGTAAGATGGCCTCGGACCTGTACACTAAGGCGTAAGGCGTAGACTGAGTAGAAGTTTTGAAAGTCATCATGTAGGCCCATAAGGCTTCTAACAACTTCTCATGCCAATTTCTTTTGTTGTCATATGAAGGTTTTCTTTAGGATTTGGACGAGAGTTTTATTAAAAGCCTCGGCCAAGTCGTTTGCTCTTGGGTAATAGATTGTTGAATAGCGCCAATCAATCCCATGTCTTCTGACAAAATTGTTGATCTTCGTACTCTTGAACGCGGACCCATTATCTGAAATGATTCTGCGCGGTACTCCGAAACGGTGGACGACTTGATTCTTGAAGAACTGTAGCACGTGATGTGCTTTCACTTCTCTGAGCGGTACTGCTTCTGCCCACTTAGAAAAGTAATTTGTAGCTCAAGAATGAAGCGATGTCCTCTTGAAGAAGGCGGTTCAATCGGACCCACAATATCTATGCCCCAACACTCAAATGGCCACGATGCTATTGTCGGATGTAGCACATTTTGAGGTTGATGTAGAACCACTCTATGCACTTGGCATTGGTGACAAGTTTTGGCAACCTTGATGCAGTCGGTTATCATCGAGGGCCAGTAATATCCTAGTCTTTTAATCTTCATTTTCATCTTCGGACCCGATTGATGAGCACCACAAAGTCCTGAGTGTACTTCTTTGACAATTTCACGAGCCTCGGACCCGCTCAGGCATCTTAGCCACATCTGATCGAAAGACCTTCTATACAATGTGTTGTTTATTAATGCGTAAGAGAGAGTTCTTTTCTTGATTTGATGGGTTATCGACTTATCGTCTGGTAGGTTTCCTGTTTGCAAGTAGTCTATTAGTGGCTGTCGCCAATCTTCTGTATTTTCTGTCACTACCGCAATTGTTTCTTCTGCTTTTTATGATTTGTGTATTGTATCCATGTCGAGCTGTGAGAGAACCTGCCGTCCCTGAACTGACGTTTCAACTGACTCATCCTGTAAGCAGGCAAATTCTTTTGCAAGGCGGGCTAACGCATCTGCAAGAGTATTTTCTCTTCTGGGAATCTTGTAGATCATTACATTTGAAATTTACGCCAACGGTTTGATGGCGTACTGAAAGTGTTGTTCGAGTCTTGGCTTTATAATTCTGTATTGTCCTGCGACCTATTGAATTATCAACTGAGAATCCTCATAGATGTTGATATCTGTTATCCTCATCTAAATGGTTAATTCCAATCTGGTTATAAGGGCTTCGTATTCTGCCTCGTTGTTTGTACACGGTTCTGTTAAGTGGTAGGAGTACCTTGACATCCCCCACTCCAGTGTTATAAATATTAGTCTGATTCCTACCTTATCGGGCACTATCGTTTGCGATTCTTTATCTTCCTGTGCTAAAGATGCTCCATCAAAGTACAGTTCCCAACGCTGATCATCGGGGTCTTCTAGGCTCATTATCTGCTCGTCTGGCAAGTCGACGTTGAGAGGCGATTCTGCCGGTAAAGGGTGTGCTGCAAGGAAGTGTGCCAGGACTTGTCCCTTTACGGCACAAAGAGGAATGAAAGTTATATCGAATTGCAATAGTATCATTGACCACCTGGCAAGTTTGCCAAAAAGTGTCGGACAGGTCATCAAATATTGCAACGGATTAACTCTCGAGATAAGGTTGACCTTATGAGAAAGCATGTAGTGCCTGAGCTTCTGTGAGGTGAAGATCAGGGCCAAACAGTGCTTCTCAATAGGAGGATACTTTACTTCCGTCGGAATTAGACGACGGCTTAGGTAATAGAGCGCGTTTTCTTTTGCCTCATCATTGACCTGGGCTAACAGGGCTCCGAGAGAGTCGTCCAAAGCCACGGTATAAAGTATCTACGGTCGTCCCGAGACTGGGGCTGCTAAGACAGGAGGTATCAATAGGTATTGTTTGATGTCATCAAAGGCATGTTGACATGTGGAGTGCCAATTAAACTTGGCATCCTTATAAACCAAAACAGAAAAAAGCTGACACCTTCCTGACAAATTCGAGATAAAGCGTCGAAGATATGCCAATTTCCCTTGAAAGGACCGTAGTTGTTTCAAGCTTTTAGGAGGTGACATTTCTAAGATAGCTTTAATCTTCTACGGATCTATTTCAATTCCACGATGTCGGACGACAAATCCTAAGAAGTTCCCAGAGGTAACGCTGAAAGCGCATTTCAGGGGATTCATCTTAAGGTTAAATTATCTTAATCACTTGAAAACAATTCTCAAATCATACAAGTGATCTTCCTTTAATTTGCTTTTGATGACCACATCATCCACGTAACACTCGACTTGGTTGTGAATGAGATCATAAAAAATCCTCGTCATTGCTCTTTGGTAGGTTGCTCCTGCATTCTTCAATCCAAATGGCATCACTGTGTAGCAGTACACTCCAAATTGCATTCTGAAGGCTGTGAGCTTTTCAACTTCCGGTGCCATCTTTATCTGGTTGTATCCCAAAGATCCATCCATGAAAGAAAAGATTTCATGTGTTGAAGCGATGTCAATCATCAATTCGGGAATTGGTAGCAGGAATTCATCCTTTGGACATGCTTTATTCAAATCTCTGAAATCCACGCAAATTCTGATCTGAACATTCTTCTTTTCGATCGGTACCACGATGGCTAACCAAGTTGGATATTGTTCTTCACGGACAAATTTAGCGTCTATTAGCTTCTTAACTTCAGCTATTACTTGTTGTTCAATCTCTAGACACATTCTTCTTGGAGCTTGTCTGACTGGAACAGCAGTGTGATCCACTCCTAGCCTGTGAACTGCATCCGCTGGAGCTAATCCTCGCATTTCGTGGTAAGTCCAAGCGAAACAGTCTTTGAATTCCATTAATAGCTTGATTATGTTTTTGGAGTCTTCTTTATTGAGTAAGGAGCTAACAAAGGTTGTCCTAGGCTCTTCGCTAGTACCTAAGTTAACTTCCATTAACTCGTCTATTGTAGATTTAATTTCTTCTTTGAATTATGGCGGAGCATCTCCGATTGGTAGATCTTCGAGATCTTCTGAAGCTTCAAAGGAGTCTTCATTAACCTCGCAAATGACAACCAAGCAAAATCCTATATCGTCAACTGATCCTACCGTGCCAAATCCGAGACCATGTTTTGAATTGGGAGTCCGGCTGGCATTATTCCATAATTTTTCAAATTGTTGTGATTGACCTTTTATCCATCATCGAGGTAAGACACCACGTTGAATTAAATTTTGAACACAGGGAGAGTAACACTCAAAAGGCAGTTCCATTAATTCAGAAGAAGTAACATCTTCAAATTGTACATCTTTTTCAGTATTGGAAGAAGAAGCACCATGGTAGAATTTGATCGGTTTAGTACCGCCACCATGCACTACTTTGACCACCATACCCTCAACCTTATTAGGATGGATCGGGTTTAGGGTCATAGTATGTACATAGTGGTTAATCTTCTCGTACATTGACTTATATTCTTCATTCTTTTCATCTTCGAGAGAGATCTTGAATAGGGGTTTCTTTTTATTTATTTGCATTGCTTCTTTCTTGATTTCTTCTTCTTGGGAACTGTTTTCCAAATCAACTTTGATGACTGGTTTTTTCCGTCCAACTGTTGCAACATCTCTTCCACGACCTCGTTCCCGGCCTTGACCTCGGGTGCGAGTTCTGGAGAAACTTTCACCTTCTCACCGTAAGGGAGTGGTGAGTAACTGTTGGACTAGAATCTCAGGTTCTTCGTCGTCTTGCACTTCTTTTGCTTCATTAGGTATGACATTTCTGGAGAAGATTGTTTTCTTCGGAGGCGTGTAATAGGCTGCATCTTCGTGAATTCCAATTTCATGTACGGAGAACGGCCGCAAATCACCTTTGATACATTTTTCTCCTCGTTCATAATATTTTATGCACTGGTGCAGAGAAGTCGGTACCATCCGGTTTTCATGGATCCATGGCCGACCCAGTAGAGCTTTGGATGATGTCTCAGAATCAATAATATGGAATTTTGCGGTTGTCTTTGCTAAGTCACCAGTTTTCATTAATAGTGTTATCGATCCAATAGCTCTTTCTCCTTTCTGATTGAACCCTCTCAATAACATCTTGTCTGCTTCAAGCTCACAAGCATCAATTTCCAAATATGCTAGCGTCTGAAGATTCATTATGTTGATTGTTGCACCCGGATCAACCAACACTCTAGAGAGTGTAAACTTTCCAATAGTGACTGAAATGTACAACGGTCGGTTGTGATCAGCTGTTCCCAGTAATAGATCATTGTCCTTAAAGGTAACACCTCGCTGTTCTTTTAACAAGCAAACCTCGTCGAAGGAATTACCGGCCATTTGAGCTAAACAAATCTTTGGATCAAATGGAGCCTTGATCAAAGCTTCCCTCATCTCTTTTGATAGGATCAGAGCATCGTATATGCTTAGTTTGGCTTGTAGCTTCCTAAGATGGGCTAGCACGTTATAGTCCACTTTATTACCATGTTCCTCAGTTTCTTCCCGAATGGGCAATTCCTCTGCTGGGGTTGGCTCCTCCTGAGCAACACATGCTTTCCTTTATCCTTTGGACCCATTCTTGGAGGTAGAACTTTTCTGCTTCTTAGGTTGACTTCAATTACTTGTTCTGAGTGTGGTGCTGGATCTGCCGATGTTTCCCCTTGAATTGGAATGATTGGCTCTTCTAGAGTTGCTTCAGAATCCGATAACTCTAATTCTATCGTGATTGGAGCTCCTCGAAATTCAAAAATGGACTCGTTGCTTGTTGAGCTTTCGTAGCCTCCTTTGTGAACATCTTCTTTGTCATGGTCATCGAGGTTGTGTATGATTTGAGAATTGTTATTTAAATTGAAATCAGGATCCGGATTAAGTCAGTTGTCGCTAGTTACGTAATCATTAGAAACAGTCAAAACGTAGCCAATGACGTAACTCTTATCATTATAAGTTCCCGCCGGGGTGAGAAAATAATCATACAGAGTCAGAGGTTCGAGGGATTTCTCCCCTGAATCGGAAACAACCATCCTAGGATAAGTAGCCCCTATTCTACCCCTCGGAGCCTCAATCTTCTTCTCTTCTACAATCTTCTTCTCCTTCTGGGGCGGTTCTTCGATCGCAAGCGATAGTGCCGGCTTGGCAGGTTTCAAACTTTGAGTTGAAGCGTGTATCGAAGCGGTCTGGATGTGATCCAAAATTTTCTTTGAAGACTTTGTCCAGACCATATTCCATCCATCATCGGTCGTATACGGGTTTTTCGAAGCAATAGGATCCATCGAGATAACATTGATGAAACCTCCATTTTGGGGTTCCTTCATGTATTCCTTCGGGATCGTTATGTTCCATTTTTGGAGATTGTAGTCAAGCCAACTCTTGAAAGTGATGCAATCCTCTATCTTGTGTCCGAGCATCCGGTGGTAAGGGCAATAGTTCGGGTGATCTTTCTTGTTGACTTCTTCCGGCCTCTTGGGCTCTGGTAGCTGAAAATCTGGTGTTTTCATTAAACTGCAGAACATCTTCGCTACTGCTTCAGTTTTAAATGGATATTACTTATTCAGAAAATCTTTTAGAGTACGCTGTGGACGAGGTGATTGTTCATAATGATGTGGCGACTGATAGCTCGGTCGAGGCTGTTGATAACCCTGCTGAGGTTGTTGATAGATTTGTTGCAGTTGTTGGTATATCCGTTGCGGTGGTTGATAACTAGGCTGTGGCCGCTCTGGCTGTATTTGAACTGGCTGCTTGCCTTTATCTACTACCGCGACGATTTTTTATTTCTTTTCAAATGCTTTTACGGGTTTTTGTTTATCGGTCTTGTCCATGAATATTAGCTGCTTTGCTTCCTCTTCTAAGCTCCCGGCTTTGCTAAGCAACTTCTCGAAAGTCTTGATTGTAAATCCTTTAAGGAGAAGTGTTATCGGGCCATGGATGCTCTTAAGCAGGATACCGACTGCATAGTGTTCTTGAAGCTGTGGTTCACACTTCATGCTTAAGTTCCTCCATCGAAGTATGTAATCCACTAAAGTCTCGTTCGATTTCTAGTGCTCCACCCCTAGATCACCGATAGTGATGTGGTGTCGAGCCCCGGCAAACCGCTTAACGAAGAGGTTTTCCAATGCTGCAAAGGTCTTGACTGAGCCATTTGGCAGCTCTGCATACCAATCGAAGGCGATCCCTGATAAACTGCTGATGAACTGACGGAAGAGTAAAGCGTCACTCCCATCAGCATTACAGAAACTAGCACGAAAATGTGTGACATGCTGCCGGGGGTTTCCCGTTCCATCAAAAGTCTTAAACAGAGGTGGTACGAAGCCTTTTGGGTATTGGACCGCATCGAACTCTTCGGGGTAAGGTCTACCTGTATGAATAGATGTTCCGCTCTTAGATTGTGCTAAGGCTTCTCGAACCTGCTGTTCAACCATGTTTTCTATGTCCTTTTCAGGAATCATAATCTGTGTAGAATCCTTCTTTAGTGGCTCATCTCCATTAACAGATGTGATCTCTTTTCCTCCATCTGCAATATGGATGATCTCTGGGGGTGTTTCTTTCTGAGGTTGTACTTGACTCTGGAGAGTGGCTAAAGCAGCAGCCATCTCTTCCGTCCTCTTTGCCATCTGGGAAATTGTCTCATCTCTTTCCCGAAGCTGTGCTCTCATCACTTCGGGTTCATCTCTTTCCGCAGCTGCCGGAGCACCTTGTGAAGCTGATAATGCTCGTGTTTCAACCATATTTATCTCAGCATACTCCTCATCCATGAACTCTGATGAATCAACTTCAATTTCCAACTTTTCTCCTCTTTCTTTTGCCAACCGTCAGATATCCATCCTTAGCTTTCCTATAGCATCCTCGTGGGGTCTCTTCCAGACGGTCTCGCGGTTGTCGTGTGATGGCTGTTGAACTTTTTTTTCGGGAGTTTCTTTTATTACAGTAGCACTTTCTTCTGATTCAGGCTCTTTGATGAGGCTTTTCTTCTCAGGACGTTGTGTTGGTCTCGGCTCGGTAATAATAGGTCGCCACACCATCCTTCTTGCAGCAGAAGGCCTAGGACCAGACGGTCTTTCGGCTATATGCTGGTAGGTGGTGTCCTCCCTAATATGATGGCCCGTTACAACAACAGGTGAACTAGCTTTCATTTTCTTCCTTGGTTTCTCTATGGCAGTGACAAGCTCTACTCGCGGTCTGAGGCGGGATCTAGCTGGCACTCGTCCCATTCTTCTTAGGCTTTCTGACACGGGGCATCTTTCTTTCTTTGCCAATTTTTCTAACACAGCTTGTAGCCAAGAAAATGGCGTAGTCTTAACCCTTTTTCTTTTGTAGTCACTACAGTATGTAGGTCGGGGTAATGTAGCGGCAATCCTTCAGGCGCCTTCTTCATCTGATGCAGTAGAGAGGGGGTGAAACCTACTCCCTTCCAACAGAGGTATATACTCAGGCAGTTCTTCTCTTTCCTCAGGAATTTCCTCTAGAAAAGCAACTTCAGTAGCTTTGGCTTTCTCAATCATGGCGATCTTTCTGCTTCTATTTCTCCTTTAAGTCCGAGTTAGGGGTGCAACTCTTGAACTGGACCCAATCTCGAAAACAGATGGTATTGTAGAAAAATCTGTACTCTCCACGGTGCCAAGCTCATCACAGACTTGGATTTCCATTCCCTTTAGTTTGGCAGAAGCCAGGGTAGGTGCAGAGATGACTAGACCGATGGGGGTAGAGACAACAGTCCTCCTACGAATAGCAGTACTTCTTTCAGCTGGAACCCTTTGCAGGGGAGGGAATTCTTGAGTTGACTTCAGGTTGAACTCAATTACGGGCTCCTCAGTTACTGGCACTTTGTCCATTAGTGCGAAGAGTGTGACGTCAGTGAACTTAATATCTGTATTGTCGAATCCTTGTACAAAACGGATGATCCCATTGTCACGCAGCTCATCCTTGTAGACAGCGAAGTCCATTCCTTTGGTGAAGGAGAAAATTAACTTTCATGCAGTCATTTTCTGCAGTGCAGATTCCGAATGTCAGTCTTGAATTATGCTTTTTTTCGTCACAAAACTTAGAACGAAAAAGAAAGAGTCCGAACACATTCTCGTTTATCTTAATGTATTTGTGATTTTTAAGAGAATTCGTTTATTAGAAGGTTGTTTATTAGAGGATTTGTTTGTTAGGAACAAAATGATTAAAGGTATAGAAAAGGTAAAGGACCTGATTCAGAATTGGAAAGGAAGAGAAAGTCTCATAAGACTCCTCAACCCGAAGGACCGCTCCTAAGCTAACACCTATTGGGGTCCACCCCACCTCAGAAAAGAGGTAAAAGGATTTTGGAACCTCTCGGTTTAGGGGTGTCTAAACAGTGGCTCCTAAATCCGAGCGAAGTTGGCTATACTCGTTCAAGATAGAAATGAACGTGGTATGCCAACGGAAAGAATGATAGTTTGCCCCACTAGGGACATGGATACATTACCGATTTATAAAAACAAAACCATCTGATCAAAAATGGAGAGAGGAACTCATCCCCAGCGGAGTCGCCAGAATTTGTCGGCATAATTTTAGGTTGGGTGTTATATTTTGAAAAGGGGTCGCCTACAGAAGTTGTCGGCGAATTTTAAATTTTAAATTTAATTTAAATATATATAATTTAGAAAGTAATATTTGTTTTTGAAAATAATTTTAAGTTTGAAAATTTTAAGATATGAAATTAAACCGATCTCACATCCCGAATAGTTTATATAAACGAGCACTACACCACAAACCGTGTATCTATCCTAAAGAATAGACACACTGCTTGATGATGGGGCTCGATTCAATAAACTAGAAGATTTGTGACATCCATTTGGTCTGTAAACCAGTTTTTATAAGCCGACAAGTTCCCCTGTTTAATATAAAGGAATTAAACAGGGTTTATATTACCTGGGTTCTTAAGGTTCCCTATAAGGGTAAGCCCCTATAGTTAATTACATCTTAAATGACGGGAATCATTTAAGAAAACTCTCGATAATGATCATTGGTTTTGCTCTCAAGAATTTCAAAGTTTAAGGTTTCAAATGAATTAGATTTTGGAAATTTTAATAGGGAATGGATCAAATTTGGAAGAGTTAATTTTAGGAGTCCAAAGGAAGAAAATTAGTAGAAGCTGAGGATCCAAGAAGAATCATGACAACTTCCCAAACTAACCTATCGTTTGGCTTCAATTTAGGAGTTTATTTAATGTTGTAATCCTGCCAATTTCAATTATTTAGGACTTATGTTCGTATGACATGATCATATAAATAGCCTCGAAGATGTGAGGGCTTATGTCGTACCAAACGACTACCTCGGAATCCTAAGACCGGTTAAGACTTAATTTGCATAAAATGATTATGCAAGTGTCTAACAAAAAGTTGAGGAATTATGTTGCACTAGGAAAACTACCTCGAAATCCTATGGCTTGGTTATTTAATTCTAAGAATGGTTTTGCTGAAGTAGACCTGAGTTTTGCTGATGAAGATGGTCGTGCTGCCCACCGTGCTCCAAGCTCCATGTCGTTGTCGCAGAGGTTTAGTTTTAGAAAATGATAATCAAGAGATGAGAGAAGTGTTTTGGTTTAGAAAAGTTTTAAAATCCAAATGTCTTTAATGTTTTATTAGGGGAAACTTAAAATTGATTATAACAACACCGGTTAAGATGTTACGGTACCATCATCCCGGCACCGTTATTTTCATCCCTATAGGACTCTTTGGCCTTAGGACTACCCTGGGTGCCCGGTCTGGTGAGGGTTAACTTGCACACAAATTACACTTTCACACACATTTCAAATCCTAAAACTACCTCTAACCACTTTGACTCCCTGACTCATGTAGGTGATTCATATGGATGGTCCTCAACCTCTAAGCCCTGGCTAGGAGGGTTAAGAACAACATAGTGAATGCCTCAAATGAGTCCTCTCATGGTTCTTATGGGCTTGATATGGATTCATGGCTTAACCAAAGTGATTCCATTCTACTCAAACTTGATCAATCTTTATTTTTCCAAAAAATTCAATTTTTGACCCCCGGGGCCCTACACCCACCAAGCCTACCAGATGCCCTTGAAATTGCCCAAATTTTGCAAAATTGCCTAAATTACCCAACATTCCTCAAAATCAATCCTAAGCATTGCCCCCACTCAAATTGATCATCCTTGGTCAAATATACCAAAAATTCCAAAAATACCCCTCAATACCCTCCAAATACCCAAAATGTCCTTTTTAATCAAAAAATCCATAAATTCCAAAAATTCCCAGAAAATTCCAAAAAATCCCAAATATTCCTAATTTCATTTTGATCAACTAAATCATAGGCCAATTTTGTCAATTTATCCCACTTTTACCAAAACCCCCAATTTGACCAATTTTTAACCCAAGATTAGCCCAATGTCAAACCAAATCAACCCAATTGACCTCAATTTTGATCCAATCCAATTCTAAACTCCAATTAAATATCCCTAATACCAATTTAGACTAAATCCAAGCCCAATTTGATGAACATTTAGATCCAATTGGGCTTGGATTTAGTCTAAATTGGTTATGGGGATATTTAATTGGAGTATAGAATTGGATTGGATCAAAATTGAGGTCAATTGGGTTGATTTGGTTTGACATTGGGCTTATCTTGGGTTAAAAATGGGTCAAATTGGGGTTTTTGGTAAAAATGGGATAAATTAACAAAATTGGCCTATGATTTAGTTGATCAAAATGAAATTAGGAATTTTTGGGATTTTTTGGAATTTTCTGGGAATTTTTGAAATTTATGGATATTTTGATTAAAAAGGGCATTTTGGGTATTTGGAGGGTATTGGGGGGTATTTTTGGAATTTTTGGTATATTTGGCCAAGGATGATCAATTTGAGTGGGGGGCAATGCCTAGGATTGATTTTGAGGAATTTTGGGTAATTTAGGCAATTTTTCAAATTTTGGGCAATTTTGAGCATCTCGGTAGCTTGGGTGTAGGGCCCCGGGGGTCAAAAATTGAATTTTTTGGAAAAATAAAGATTGATCAAGTTTGAGTAGAATGGATTCACTTTGGTTAAGCCATGAAGCCATATCAAACCCATAAGAGCCATGAGAGGACTCATTTGAGGCATTCACTATGTTGTTCTTAACCCTCCTAGCCATGGCTTAGGGGTTGAGGACCATCAATATGAATCACCTACATGAGTCAGGGAGTCAAATTGGTTAAAGGTAGTTTTAGGATTTGAAATGTGTGTGAAAGTGTAATGTGTGTGCAAGTTAACCCTCACCAGACCGGGCACCCAGGGTAGTCCTAAGGCCAAAGTGTCCACATTTGATCTTAACCCTCCAAGTGACTTATGGGTTTACAATCAGGCATGTGGGGTTTAAAGGGAGTTAAGAGGTGTACAAATTTCTAAGTGGTGGGTTCCATTTCTAGTCCTCTAAGATAGTCAAAGGGAAAGCCTAAGGCTAGATCCTAAGTACTAAGGAGAGAGAAGAGAAAAGACCTCATAAAAAATGAGGTCAACAAATGGACCCCCAATAGGTGTTGTGTGCTAACCGAGCACACCGCGCGTATTGGCGTTGATCGAAGAGATCAACAAAACCAACACAGACGTCTAAGTGACACACTTAGAATAAGGTAGAAACAAAATTCCACTGGGGAGTATCGAGTATATCTCCAAGACTGGAGATCCCTGAATTCTCGCTGGGGAAAAGAAAAGGAGGTGAATTCTAGATCATAAGATCTGGGGAAATTTGATTTAGATTTCGTTTTATTTTTTGTTTTATGTTTTAATGTGTGAGTTTGGATTTTGGTTTAAGTTTCAATTTTGATTGAGGTTTAATTTAAAATCAATTCAAGGAAATCTGGATTTGAAATGAGAATTGGAACCTACGTTCCAACCTCGGGATTGCAAAGAGAACTGGAATTTAGGAAACAGCCTCGAAGTGAGAATCAGAGTTGAAATTTAGTATCAATCTTGGGAAGAGAGTCGAATTTTGGTACCGAACTCGAAAGGAGAGAACTGGAATCTGGTTCCAGTCTCGAAGGTTTAAAGAGAAATGGAATCTGGTTCCAGTCTTGAAGGTTTAAAGAGAATTGGAATCTGGTTCCAGTCTCGAAGGTTTAAAGAGAACTGGAATTTGGTTCCAGTCTCGAAGGTTTAAAGAGAACTAGAATCTGGTCCCAGTCTCAAAGGTTTAAAGAGAACTGGAATTTGGTTCCAGTCTCGAAGGTTTAAAGAGAACTAGAATTTAGTTGTAGTCTCGAAGGTTTAAAGAGAACTGGAATCTGGTTCTAGTCTAGAAGGTTTAAAGAGAACTGGAGTCTAGTTCCAGTCTCGAAGGTTTAATAAGAACTGGAATCTGGTTCCAGTCTCAAAGGTTTAAAGAGAACTGGAATCTGGTTCAAGTCTCGAAGGTTTAAAGGGTAGAAATTTGCTGTGGAGATTTGAGTTTAGCGGAAGATTTGGAATGAGAAGTGAAAGTGTTTCACGTCCCACGAGGATTGATCAAAGTCTGATTATTTAGCGAAGGATATGAATCCATGCCATCAGAACCAAATCGAAAATTTTCGTGGTTCTGTGTCAGTAGATTCAGTTGACCTTCACAAAAGAGGGAAGGAAATATGGAGAGTTAAAAAGAGATTTGAGAATAGCCGAAGGCTGGGGATTTCAGATTCAGGAATTTGTCTTAGTTGCTTGTTGTGATTTGATTTTTTAGCTTGATTTTCAATTTAGGGTTCACATTTATTTAGAATTCGTGTTTATTTGTAGTTAGTTTTGACATTTAGATTCTTTTTAGAAGGATTTTCGTTCATCTTCTTTTTCATTTTCTCTTCTCTTTATTTTCTCGTCTCTTAATTTTCTCTCCTCTTCTTTTCTTATCTTTTTTCTTTTCTTGATTTGATTTTGTTTTTTTTTAAATTTTATTTCATTTTTGTTTGAATTTCATTTTTTGATTTGTATACACATTTTTATTTTGTTAATTTTTTTTATCATCCATTTTTTTTATGTTTTGGGTTCGGACCCAGTCGCAAATGATTACTCTACCCGTGCTTCTAGGAATGAGACCTCATTTTTAAGGTTCATCCTATGAAACATCAGGTTCCGTAATACTTCTTCAAATATCGTCCATTGGTTGGAAGCATAAGTCATTCTCCACGGCAATTTACCAGTTGGTAGGAACCTCCTGAGTAGACTGTCTCAACCACGAATGGCCCTTCCCATGTTGGTTCAAATTTACCTCCTATTTTGCGATGTGCAAGAATAGGTCTTCTGAGAACTAGAACCAAGTCACCGACTTTAAATATCCTTGGACGGACCAGTTTATCATGGGCTTGGATCATCTTGGCTTGATACAGTTCCAAATTATGCTGTGCTGAAAGTCGTTTCCCTTCTAAGCTTTCCAATACTTCTAGTTGTAGTCTGGCATTTTCTTCTGTAGTGATCTTTTTTGCAACTGCAATTCTGAGTGAGGGAAGCTGTACCTCCAAGGGTAAGACGGCCTCGGACCCGTACACTAAGGCGTAAGGCGTAGACTGAGTAGCAGTTCTGAAAGTCATCCTGTAGGCCCATAAGGCTTCTAACAACTTCTCGTGCCAATTTCTTTTGTTGTCATCCAAGGTTTTCTTTAGGATTTTGACGAGAGTTTTATTAAAAGCCTTGGCCAAGCCGTTTGCTCTTGGGTAATAGATTGTTGAATAGCGCCAATCAATCCCATGTCTTCTGACAAAATTGTTGATCTTCGTACTCTTGAACGCGGACCCATTATCTGAAATGATTCTGTGCGGTACTCTGAAACGGTGGACGACTTGATTCTTGAAGAACTGTAGCACGTGTTGTGCTTTCACTTCTTTGAGCGGTACTGCTTCTGCCCACTTAAAAAATTAATCTGTAGCTACAAGAATGAAGCGATATCCTCTTGAAGTAGGCGGTTCTATCGGACCCACGATAACTGTGCCCCAACACTCAAATGGCCAAGATGTGATTGTCAGATGTAACACATTTGGAGGTTGATGTCGAACCACTCCATGCACTTGGCATTGGTGACAACTTTTGGCAACCTTCATGCAGTCGGTTATCATCCAGGGACAGTAATGCCCTAGTCTTTTAATCTTCATTTTCATCTTCGGACCCGATTGATGAGCGCCACAAAGTCCTGAGTGTACTTCTTTGACAATTTCACGAGCCTCGGACCCGCTCAGGCATCTTAGCCACATCTGATCGAAAGACCTTCTATATAACGTGTTGTTTATTAATGCGTAAGAGAGAGTTCTTTTCTTGATTTGATGGGTTATTGACTTATCGTCTGGTAGGTTTCCTTTTTGCAAGTAGTCTATTATTGGCTGCCGCCAATCTTCTGTATTTCCTGTCACTACCGCCATTGTTTCTTCTGCTTTTTCTGATTTGTGTATTGTATCCATGTCGAGCTGTGAGAGAACCTGCCGTCCCTGAACTGACATTTCAACTGACTCATCCTGTAAGTAGGCAAATTCTTTTGCAAGGCGGGCTAACGCATCTGCAAGAGTATTTTCTCTTCTGGGAATCTTGTAGGTCGTTACATTTGAAATTTGCGCCAACAGTTTCATGGCATACTGAAAGTATTGTTCGAGTCTTGGCTTTATAATTCTGTATTGTCCTACGACCTGTTGAATTATTAACTGAGAATCCTCATAGATGTTGATAACTGTTATCCTCATCTGAATGATTAATTCCAATCCGGTTATAAGGCCTTCATATTCTGCCTCGTTGTTTTTACACGGTTCTGTTAAGTGGTAGGAGTACCTTAACATCCCCCACTCCGGTGTTATAAATATTAGTCCGATTCCTGCCTTACCGGGCACTATCGTTTGTGATTCTTTATCTTTTTGTGCTGAAGATGCTCCGTCGAAGTATAGTTCCCAACGCTAATCATCGGGGTCTTCTAGGTTCATTATCTGCCGGTAAAGGGTGTGCTGCAAGGAAGTGTGTCAGGACTTGCCCCTTTACAGCACAAAGAGGAATGAAAGTTATATCGAATTGCAATAGTATCATTGACCACCTGGCAAGTCTGCCGGAAAGTGACGGACAGGTCATCAAATATTGCAACGGATTAACTCTCGAGATAAGGTTGACCTTATGAGAAAGCATGTAGTGCCTAAGCTTCTGTGCGGCGAAGATCAGGGCCAAACAGTGCTTCTCAATAGGAGGATACTTTACTTCCGTCGGAATTAGACGACGGCTTAGCTAATAGAGCGCGTTTTCTTTTCCCTCATCATTAACCTGGGCTAACAGGGCTCCGAGAGAGTCGTCTAAAGCCGCGGTATAAAGTATCAACGGTCATCCCGAGATAGGGGCTGCTAAGACAGGAGGTGTCATTAGGTATTGTTTGATGTCATCGAAGGCATGTTGACATTTGGAGTCCCAAGGAAACTTGGCATCCTTCTTAACCAATGTAGAAAAAGTCTGACACCTTCCTGACAAATTCGAGATAATGCGTCGAAGATTTGCCATTTTCCCTTGAAAGGACCATAGTTGTTTCAAGGTTTTAGGAGGTAGCATTTCTAAGATAGCTTTAATCTTATCCAGATCGATTTCAATTCCACAATGTCGGACGACAAATTCTAAGAATTTCCCAGAGGTGACGCCGAAGGCGCATTTGAGGGGATTCATCTTAAGGTTAAATTGTCTTAATCGCTTGAAAACAATTCTCAAATCATATAAGTGATCTTCCTTTAATTTGCTTTTGATTACCACATCTTCCACGTAACACTCAACTTGGTTGTGAAAGAGTTCATAAAAAATCCTCGTCATTGCTCTTTTGTAGGTTGCTCCTGCATTCTTCAATCCAAATGGCATCGCTGTGTAGCAGTACACTCTAGTTGGCGTTCTGAAGGCTTTGAACTTTTCATCTTTCAGTTCCATCTTTATCTGGTTGTATCCCGAAGATCCATCCATGAAAGAAAAGATTTCATGTGTTGAAGCGATGTCAATCATCAATTCTAGAATTGGTAGTGGGAATTCATCATTTGGACATGCTTTATTCAAATCTCTGAAATCCACGCAGATTCTGATCTGACCATTCTTCTTTCTGACTGGTACCACGTTGGCTAACCAAGTTGGATATTGTTCTTCACAAACAAATTTAGCGTCTATTAGCTTCTTAACTTTAGCTATTACTTGTTGTTCAATCTCTAGACGCATTCTTCTCGGAGCTTGTCTGACTGGAACAACAGTGTGATCCACTCCTAGCTTGTGAACTACAACCTCTGGAGCTAATCCTGGCATTTCGTCGTCACTCCAAGCAAAACAGTCTTTGAATTCAATTAATAGCTTGATTACGTTTTCGGAGTCTTCTTTATTGAGTAAGGAGCTAACAAAGGTTGGCCTAGGCTCTTCGCTAGTACCTAAGTTAACTTCCATTAACTCGACTATTGAAGATTTAATTTCTTCTTCGAACTCTGGCGGAGCATCTCCGATTGGTAGATCTTTGAGATCTTCTGAAGCTTCCAAGCAGTCTTCGTTAGGCTCGCAAGTGACAACCAAGTAAAATCCCGTATCGTTAACTGATCCTACCGTGCCGAATGCGAGACCATGTTTTGAATTGGGAGTCCGGCTGGGATTATTCCATAATTTTTCAAAATGTTGTGAATGACCTTTTGTCCATGATCGAGGTAAGACACCACGTTGAATTAAATTTTGAACACAGGGAGAGTACCACTCAAAACACAGTTCCATTAATTCAGAAGAAGTAACATCTTCAAATTGTACATCTTTTTCAGTATTGAAAGAAGAAGCACCACGGTAGAATTTGATCGGTTTAGTACTGCCACCGTACACTTCTTTGACCACCATACCCTCGACCTTATTAGGGTGGATCGGGGTTAGGGTCATAGTATGTACATAGTGGTTAATCTTCTCGTACATTGATTTATATTCTTCATTCTTTTCATCTTCGAGAGAGATCTTGAAGTGGGGTTTCTTCCGATTTATTTTCATTGCTTCTTTCTTGATCTCTTCTTCTTCGGAACTGTTTTCCCAATCAATTTCGATGAGTGGTTTTTTCTGTCCAACTGTTCCAACGTCTCTTCCACGACCTCGTCACCGGCCTCAACCTCGGGTGCGAGTTTTGGAGAAACTTTCACCATCTCACCGTAAGGGAGTGGTGAGTAACTGTTGGACTAGAATCTCAGGTTCTTCGTCGTCTTGTACTTCTTTTACTTCATTTGGTATGACATTTCTGGAGAAGATTGTTTTCTTCGGAGGCGCGCAATAGGCTGTATCTTCATGAATTCTGATTTCATGTACGGAGAATGGCTGCAAGTCACCTTTGATACATTGTTCTCCTCCTTCATAATATTTTATGCAGTGGTGCAGAGACGACGGTACCATCCGGTTTTCATGGATCCATGGCCGACCCAGTATAGCGTTGGATGATTTCTCAGAATCAATTATATGGAATTTTACGGTTGTCTTTGCTAATTCACCGGTTTTCATTAATAGTGTTATCGATCCAAGAGCTCTTTCTCCTTTCTGATTGAACCCTCTCAATAACATCTTGTCTGCTTCAAGCTCACGAGCATCAATTTCCAAATATGCTAGCGTATGAAGATTCATTATGTAGATTGTTGCACCCGGATCAACCAACACTCTAGAGAGCGTAAACTTCCAATAGTGACTGAAATGTACAACGGTCGGTTGTGTTCAGCTGTTCCCAGTAATAGATCATTGTCCTTGAAGGTAACACCTCCCTGTTCTTTTAACAAGCAAACCTCGTCGAAGGAATTACCGGCCATTTGAGCTAAACAAATCTCTGGATCATGTAGAGCCTTGATCAGAGCTTCCCTCATCTCTTTTGATAGGATCAGAGCATCGTATATGCTTAGTTTGGATGGTAGCTTCCTAAGATGGGCTAGCAAATTATAGTCCACTTTATTACCATGTTCCTTGGTTTCTTCCCGAATGGGCAATTCCTCTGCTGGGGTTGGCTCCTCCTGAGCAACCACCTGGTTTCCTTTATCCTTTGGACCCATTCTCGGAGGTAGAACTTTTCCGCTTCTTAGGTTGACTTCAGTTACTTGTTCTGAGTCTGGTGCTGGATCTGCCGATGTTTCCCCTTGAATTGCAACGACTGACTCTTCTGGAGTTGCTTCAGAATCCGATAACTCTAATTCTATCGTGATTAGAGCTCCTCAAAATTCACAAATGGACTCGTTCCTTGTTGAGCTTTCGTAGCCTCCTTTTTGAACATCTTCTTCGTCATGGTCATCGAGGTTGTGTATGATTTCAGAATTGTTATTTATATTGAAATCGATATCCGGTTTAAGTCGGTTGTCGCTAGTTACGTAATCGTTAGAAACAGTCAAAACGTAGCCAACCCCGTAACTCTTTTCATTATAAGATCTCGCCGGGGCGAGCAAATTATCATACAGAGTCAGAGGTTCAAGGGATTTCTCCCCCAAATCGGAAACAACCATCCTAGGATAAGCAGCCCCTAGGCTACCCCTCGGAGCCTCAGTCTTCTTCTCTTCTACAATCTTCTCCTCATTCTGGGGCGGTTCTTCGATCACAAGCAATAGCGACGGCTCGACAGGTTTCAAACTTTGAGTTTAAGCACGTACCAAAGCGGTCTGGATGTGATCCAAAATTTTCTTTGAAAACTTTGTCCAGACGGTATTCCATCCATCATCGGTCGTATACGAGTTTATAGGAACAATAGGATCCATCGAGATAACATTGACGGAACCTCCTTTTTAGGGTTCCTTCATGTATTCCTTCGGGATAGTTATGTTCCCTTTCTGGAGATTATCGTCAAGCCAACTCCTGAAAGTGATGCAATCCTCTATCTTGTGTCCGAGCATCCGGTGGTAAGGGCAATAGTTCGGGTGATCTGTCTTGTTGACTTCTTCCGGCCTCTTGGGCTCTAGTAGCTGAAAATCTGGTGTTTTCATTAAACTGCAGAGCATCTTCGCTACTGCTTCAGTTTTAAATGGATATTCCTTATTCAGAAAATCTTTTAGAGTACGTTGTGGACGAGGCATTTGTTCATAATACTGAGGCGACTGATAGCTCGGTCGAGGCTGTTGATAACCCTGCTGAGGTTGCTGATAGATCTGTTGCGGTTGTTGGTATGTCCATTGCGGTGGTTGATAACTAGGTTGTGGCCGCTCTGGCTGTATCTGAACCGGCTGCTTGCCCTTATCTACTGCTGCGACGATTCCGGATTTCTTTTCAAATGCTTTTACGGGTTTATGTTTATTAGTCTTGTCCATGAAACTTAGCTGCTTTGCTTCCTCTTGTAAGTTTCCGGCTTTGCTAAGCAACTTCTCGAAAGTCATGATTGCAAATCCTTTAAGGAGAAGTGTTATCGGGCCATGGATGCTCTTAAGCAGGATACCGAATGCATGCTGTTCTTGAAGCTGTGGTTCACACTTCATGATTTAGTTCCTCCATCGAAGTATGTAATCCACTAAAGTCTCGTTCGGTTTCTGGTGCTCCACCACTAGATCACCGATTGTGATGTGGTGCCGAGCCCCGACAAACCGCTTAACGAAGAGGTTTTCCAATTCTGCAAAGGTCTTGACTGAGCCATTTGGCAGCTCTGCATACCAATCGAAGGCGATCCCTGACAAACTGCTGACGAACTGACGGAAGAGTAAAGCGTCACTCCCACCGGCATTGCAGCAACTAGCACAAAAATGTGCGACAAGCTGCCGGGGGTTTCCCGTTCCATCAAAAGTCTTAAACAGAGGTGGTACGAAGCCTTTCGGGTATTGGACTGCATCGAACTCTTCGGGGTAAGGTCTACCCGTATGAATAGATGCTCCGCTCTTAGATTGTGCTAAGGCTTCTCGCACCTGCTGTTCTACCATGTTTTTAATGTCCTTTTCGGGAATCATATTCTGTGTAGAATCCTTCTTTGGTGGCTCATCTCCGTTGATGGATGTGATCTCTTTTCCTCCATCTGTAATATGGATGATCTCTGGGGGTGTTTCTTTCTGAGGTTGTACTTGACTCTTGAGAGTGGCTAAAGCAGCAGCCATCTCTTCCATCCTCTTTGCCATCTGGGAAATTGTGTCATCTCTTTCTCGAAGCTGTGCTCTCATCACTTCTGGTTCATCTCTTTCCGCAGCTGCCGGAGCACCTTGCAAAGTTGATGATGCTCGTGTTTCAACCATATTGATCTCGACATACTCGTCATCCATGAACTCTGATGAATCAACTTCATTTTCCAACTTTTCTCCTCTTTCTTTTGCCAACCGTCGGATATCCATCCTTAGATTTCCTATAGCATCCTCGAGGTGTCTCTTCCAGACGGTCTCGCGGTTGTCGTGTGATGGCTGTTGAACTTCTTTTTCGGGAGTTTCTTTTATTGCAGTAGCACTTTCTTCTGATTCAGGCTCTTTGACGAGGCTTTTCTTCTCAGGACGTTGTGTTGGTCTTGGCTCGGTAATAATTGGTAGCCACACCATCCTTCTTCCATTGAAGGCCTAGGACCGGATGGTTTGTCGGCTATATGCTGGTAGGTGGTGTCCTCCCTAATATGATGGCCCCTTACAATAACAGGTGAACTAGCTTTTATTTTCTTCCTTGGTTTCTCTATGGCAATGACAGGCTCTACTCGCGGTCCGAGGCGGGATCTAGCTGGCACTCGTCCCATTCTTCTTAAGATTTCTGACACGGGGCATCTATCTTTCTTTGCTAATTTTATTATCACAGCTTGTAGCCGAGAAATTGGCGTAGTCTTAACCCTTTTTCTTTTGTAGTCACTATACTATGTAGGTCGGGGTAATGTAGCGGCAATCCTTCGGACATCTTCTTCATCCGATGCAGCAGAGAGGGGGTGAAACCTACTCCCTTCCAACAGAGGTATATACTCAGGCAGTTCTTCTCTTTCCTCAGAAATTTCCTCTAGAAAAGCAACTTCAACAGCTTTGGCTTTCTCGATCTTGACGATCTTTCTGCTTCTATTTCTCCTTTGAGTCTTAGTTAGGGGTGCAACTCTTGAACTGGACCCAATCTCGAAAATAGATGGTATTCAAGGAGAAAATTAACTTTGGTGCAGTCATATTCTGCAGTGAAGATTTCGAATGTCAGTCCCGAATTATGCTTCCTTCGTCACAAAAATTAGAATGAAAAAAAAAGAGTCCGAACACATTCTCTTTTATCTTAATGTATTTGTGATTTTTAAGAGAATTCGTTTATTAGAAGGTTGTTTATTAGAGGATTTGTTTGTTAGGAACAAAATGATTAAAGGTATAGAAAAGGTAAAGGACCTGATTCAGAATTGGAAAGGAAGAGAAAGTCTTGTAAGACTCCTCAACCCGAAGGACCGCTCCTAAACTAACACCTATTGGGGTCCACCCCACCTCAAAAAAGAGGTAAAAGGATTTCGGAACCTCTCTGTTTATGGGTGTCTAAACACTGGCTCCTAAATCCGAGAGAAGTTGGCTATACCCGTTCAAGATAGAAATGAACGTCGTATGCCAACGGAAAGAATGATAGTTTGCCCTACTAGGGACATGGATACACTACCAACTTATAAAAGCAAAACCATCTGATCAAAATGGAGAGAGGAACTCATCCCCAGCGGAGTCGCCAGAATTTGTCGGCATATTTTTAGGTTGGGTATTATATTTTGAAAAGGGGTCGCCTACAGAAGTTGTCGGCGAATTTTAAATTTTAAATTTAATTTTAATATATATAATTTAGAAAGTAATATTTGATTTTGAAAATAATTTTAAGTTTGAAAATTTTAAGATCTGAAATTAAACCGATCTCACATCCTGAATAGTTTATATAAACGAGCATTACACCACAGACCATGTATCTATCCCGAATGATAGACACACTGCTTGATGATGGGGCTCGATTAAATAAAATAGAAGATTTGTGACATCCATTTGGTCTGCGAACCAATTTTTATATGCTGACAAGTTCCCCTGTTTAATATAAAGGAATTAAACAGGGTTCATATTACCTGGGTTCTTAAGGTTCCCTATAAGGGCAAGCCCCTATAGTTAATTACATCTTAAATGACGGGAATCATTTAAGAAAACTCTCGATAATGATCATTGGTTTTGCTCTGAATAATTTCAAAGTTTAAGGTTTCAAATGAATTGGATTTTGGAAATTTTAAAAGGGAATGGATCAAATTTGGAACAGTTAATTTTAGGAGTCCAAAGGAAGAGAAGTATTAAAAGCTGAGGATCCAAGAAGAATCATGGCAACTTCCCAAACTATCCTATCGTTTGGCTTCACTTCGGGAGTGTTTTTAATGTTGTAATCCTGCCAATTTTAATTATTTAGGGCTTATATTTGTATGACATGATCATACAAATAGCCTCGAAGATGTGAGGGCTTAAGTCGTACCGAACGACTACCTCGGAATCCTAAGACTGGTTAGGACTTAATTTGCATAAAATGATTATGCAAGCGCCTAACAAAAAAGTTTAGGATTTATGTTGCACTAGGTAAACTACCTCGAAATCCTATGGCTTGGTTATTTAATTCTAAGAATGATTTTGCTGAAGTAGACCCGAGTTTTGCTGAAGAAGATGGTCGTGCTGCCCACCGTGCTCCAAGCTCTTTGTCGTTGTCGTAGAGGTTTAGTTTTAGAAAATGATAATGAAGAGATGAGAGAAGTGTTTTGGTTTAGAAAAGTTTTAAAATCCAAATGTCTTTAATGTTTTATTAGGGGAATCTTAAAGTTGATTATAAAAACATCGGTTAAGATCCCACGGTTCCATCATCCCGGCACCGTTATTTTCATCGGATTCACTTAGTCCAGATGAATTTTCTAAACTCAACTGAATGAGTTCCACACTTTCATTTAGACCTTGGGAAATCTCATTAGCAACACGTAGGTTACATCATCCGAGGTATTCCCGATCATCTAACAAGACGTTTTAATTTAGTTATAATTATACATTTGTGTTCTGTTTGTGATTAAAGTTTGAGTTGTTTTATATTTTGAAATGTTGTGGCTGTGAATTTTATCTTGTCATGATTTTTAATTTAGTTTTGGGTTTCAGTTTTGTGGCTATCCTAAAGGTTTCAGTTTTCATGCAACAATCTTGTTTAACATGCAAGAAAAGTAAAGCAGAGTACAGGTAAATAAGTTGCAATAAAGTAAATTGCAATAAAATAAACGCGTACCTGGAGGGTCTTCTCGTCATTCCAAGCTGAACTTAAAACACATGTTAAGGCATTTAATTATTTGCAACAAGTACCTAGGTAAAACTAAGTGAAGGGTTCTAGTTGTCTACCAAAATCCTAGTCCTATTGCTAGTCGATTCCTATGACGTCTAGGTTCTTGTATTTTGTTAAGGATGATTTTCTTCTTCAAATAACAATTAAGCTCAATTTTTCTTCTTAAAACACATCATTGTATTGTGGAAGTGCTTAGAACGCGTTCTAAACATCTTTTCAATACTTCGGAGATTATTTCGAGTCTAAATGAATTTTTATTGTAGAGATGAATCAATCATCCATAAATCTTTAGTTAAGTTTTAACTCTTGCTCAGTGAACTTAGGACATTTGATTATACTATGAGTAAAGTGACACATCACTTAATGCTCCATTTAAGAGTTATGATGATAAAAGTCTTTAGTGGCAAATCAATTTATTAAGAATTTCAACAATTTAAAATTAGAATTAATGTTTTAAGGTGATTTAATTTAGTTATAAAATTTTAATAAATTTAAGTTTGGAATAGTGTTCAAGTTGTTTTATTCTTAAGTGTTTTAAACCATTTGAATTGAAAGATGAGTTTAAATTATTTAATTTAGACTTTAATGATTTAATTTTTTAATTTAATTGCAATATTATAGATTAACTTTTAATTGGTTTGATTTTTTTTAATTAAGAATTATTATTATTATTATATTTTTTGAAATTGATTTTGATGTTTCAAGTTTGCTTTAAATTTGCTTTCAAGTGATTTTTTTTTAAATTAATAAATTTTTTAATGTTTTAAATTTATTTTAATTTAATTATCAAGTTATTTAATATTTTAAGTTTTAGTTTAATTAAGGGTTACCTTTTCTTTATTATTAATTTATTAATTTCAATTATCATCTTAAGTTTAATTAAGACTTAAATAAAAAAAGTGATTCATTTGGGGATTTTAGTTTAAGTGATTATAGTCTCTCTAAATTATATCCCTCATTTTAATAATCCAAATTTTAACTTATTCTTCCAAAATTCAAATTATTTAATTGATTAAGGTTTCATTTTTTTTGTTTATTAGAAGTGATCAATGAGTTCCCACCCTTTTATTTTCCAAAGTTTCAATCATCTAAGAAAGAATTAAGATCAAATTTTTTACCCCCCATTTTGATTAAACCTAAAGTTTTAATTAGGGGTTAAAATTATTAATTATTAATATACCCTTTTAAGCTTAATTACTTAATAACTCATCAAATTGAGCTCAAATGAGCTTGAAATTTTTATGTCACTTCACTCATATGTCAATTAATACATTAGAGGAGAAAATGTGATTTTTTCTGAATTTAATTTAATTTATATATTTATTTTAATAGAAAATAGAGATTTTCAATGGAAATTCAACAACAAGACCAAGTTAAGGTTTCTATTCTTAAGAAATTTATGGAATGTTTCTAACAACCAGAGGACCACTTGGACCAATTTTAGTGATTTTTTTAATTATATTTTATTTATTATAATTATTTTGAGTTTTAGAGTGTTAATTAAGTATAAAATAAAATAAAGGTTGAAAATTAAGTTTTATATTTTTCTTAAATCTCTCTGACCTCAAGTAGTTCAGAGAAACAAATTTTACATTTTTTATGATTTTCCTTTGATTTATTAGAATTAATTTGGTGAAAAGGTTGAAAAATCCATTTTTTAATATTAAAAATTGTTTTAAGCCTTTAAAATTCAATATCTTATCCAAAAGACTTGGAAAAAATATTTGGTTTGTTCCTAAGTGATTAGGAGTTAAAATATGACATTCTTATGATTTTTAATATTCTTGTGATTTTTATTATTTTTTAATTATTTAAAATAATAAAATAAGGTAGAAAATGAAGATTTTTGAAAAATTCCAATTTTAGTTTTCTTAGACTCTCTCGATACCGCAGAAGTCCCAAAACCTATTTGGTGAATTTTTGAAAATTATTTTTTGAGTTATGAATTTTTAAAGTTTAATTTTACCCATGTAACTTAATTAATCCATTTAGTGGGGTTAAACATTTCCAATTGACTCCAAATTTTTATGTGAGGTCCCTCTGATCCTAAAGATCAGTGGAGAAATATTTTTAAGTTCTTTTGATGTGTGATTAACCCTAATTAATTAAAGTTCTATTTTGAGTAATTAGGCCAATTAGGATTATTCTTAACGAATTAACTCAAACCATAATTTTCATAAGGTCCTCTGGTCCTAAGAAACTTCCCCAAATTTTCCAAGAATTTTTTAACCAATATGATAATTAATGGAATTAAAATACCAAAAATAGTGACATGAACTTGAAAAATACATAACTTGCCATAGAGATGGCCTCTGACCTTGAAAAGTTCAGGGAGTGTTCCCAAGATCAGAGGCTTCAAAAGTCCTATAGTCTCATGCCATGGTGAATTGTCTATGCAGATGGAGAATTAAAAAATTGAAATGAGTAAATAATTAATTAAAAATAAAATACTCATCAAATTAACTCAATTCTTTTTCTAGGTTATTCTCCTCTAATCACTGAGCAAGAGGGTATTTTTAGTTTATTTTTATGATTTTTCTATGAAATGATATGGATTTTCTAAGTTTCAGGTATTTAATTAAATCAACAAATCCATATTTATCTACTTATCCACGCGGCGCCGACTCATCCTCACAAGCTCCGAAAGCCCACGCGTCGCCTCCCTATTCGACGCTGCCATCTGACTCAGCGCTCCGGGGGCCCGCGGTTTACGTACCGTTCTCTGGTCAGACGCAATCTGAGCAGTCCACTCGATACACGCGCGATCGGACAGCGCCTGGTCATCTTCTATGACTGGTGTGCACCCGTGACCGTCCATATGGTTTACATGCATTGAAATCAACTCAAACGAAATGGAGAATCGCTGGAAGCTCTCGGGGAGGAGGAGTGTCCATACCTCGGTTTAGGAGGTGAGGCCTCAACTGAATGTGCTCGGGACGTTTGCTGGAGTTGGAGGAGCCTAGGGATGAAGCCTCTGGCCTTGTCTAATTGTCTAAGTACAACTTCCACCAAGCCCGATTTCAAAACTTGGCTGATAGAGAGAATGGCTGGCCTGGTGAAGGGGCTTCCACTGGGGAACTCCTTCTCTTGGTCCTGTGCAGGTGTGGGTGAGTTTAATTTGATTTTGGTGGAGGTTCCAGGGATGTCCTGTTCTGGGCTGAGAATTGAGCTCCAAAATTGAGCTCAATCAATGGGGTTTATGGCAGGAGAACAGTGGGGATGAATTGCTATTGGCTAGGGAAAGCTTTGTGAGGAGTTTGGAGGAATTCTGTGAAGGTTGATTTCAGCCAACCTTTTCACCGAGAGGGGGTGGCTTGTTTAAATAGCCATGGCCAGGGCTTTCTAGGGGCAATTGATGGCTGGGATCAGCTGCCTAGGGGAGGAGATGATGAGCTGTAGTGGCCAATTGGAGTGGGGCAGCTCAGCAGGTGAGAATTTAAAATTTGGTTTATTCCAAGCTCCTCGACCATGGTGTTTTCCGGCAGCCTGGTGGCTGGCCGGCCAGAGTCAGGTCACCATCTGACTCAGGGGAGTCTGGGCTGGGGTTTGGTGCAGTAAATTGGCTTTGGACAAGTGTCTAAGGTTTGAATTAAATTGAAAGGGGGGAGGCTAATTTTGGCTTGATTTGGTCCAAGGCAGGGTTTAAGCTAGGTGCACCTCCCCAAGGCTTGACTTTGGGCTGGGAGGAATCATTTGGGTCAGCCAAGAGAGAGTGGTGAGGTCTCTTTCCATGGTGAGGTGGCTAAGCTTGGTTTAGAGTGTGACATGAATATGGTTAAAAGGGCTTAATGAAGGATTAGGAAGAATCTCCTCTTCTTGCCATTAATGGCTTGGTGAGGTGAAAAGTGGCTTCCATGGCTTCCATGTGGCTTGTACATGGCTCAATGGCTCACATTTAGCTTGGAAAAAGTTTGGTTAATTTCATAAAAATGGATTTTAAGGATTTTGGATATTTTGGTGGAAATTTGGATGAAGCTCTATTTAGAATTATTTGATCATTGATTTAGGACCTAGGGATGATTTTAATTGAATGCATGATGAAAAAGAGTGTCATATGGACTTTGGATGAATTTTAGGGCTTTTGGATTTGGTGGAAGTGGGCTTTTAGGATGGTTTAAGAAAGTGGGCCTTTAGGTTTGAAAATAAATTGGTGGATGGAAATTTTGTGAAGGATTGGGCCAAACAGATGTTGGGTTTAGTTTATGGATGTGTCATGAGTGATTTGAAACAAATTTGAGGTGATTTGGGGTTGAATTGGGTTTGATTTGGGACTTTTTGGTAAAGGGGCCAAAGTGGGTCAAATTGGGCTAACTTGGGCTAAGGTTGGGCTAATGTTAGATTTGATATAAAATTAATATTGAGAAATGTTTATGGGAGTGTCACAAAGAGTTTTCAACTTTGGTTGGGCTTTGATTTTGAGATTTGGGCCCATTTGGGTTTATGGTGGATTTAGGCCAAAAATGGGGACTTTGGTTTTGGGTTAGGTTTGGGTGGAGTTTAGGTTCAAATTTGCGACAAATCTTGTTATCGTTTTGTTTGTGGGGATGTTAGGAAGGTTTAGGAAAAGATTTGGGGTTAATTGGAGTTGAGTTGGGTTAGTTTGGGCTAAGTTTAGGTCATGGGCCAAAATTGGGCTTTAAGCTTCAAATTGGAATTGGATCCAAATGTTCATCAAATTGGGCTTGGATTTAGTCTAAATTGGTAATGGGGATATTTAATTGGAGTTTATAATTGTATTGGATTAAAATTGAGGTCAATTGGGTTCATTTGGTTTGACATTGGGCTTATCTTGGGTTAAAAATGGGTCAAATTGGGGGTTTTGGTAATAGTGGGCTAAATTGACAAAATTGGCCTATGATTTAGTTGAACAAAATGAAACTAGGAATATTTGGGATTTTCTAGAATTTTCTGGGAATTTTTGGAATTTATGGATTTTTTTATTAAAAAGGGCATTTTGGGTATTTGGAGGGTATTGGGGGTATTTTTGGAATTTTTGGTATATTTGGCCAAGGATGATCAATTTGAGTGGGGGTCAATGCTTAGGATTTATTTTGAGGAATTTTGGGTAATTTAGGCAATTTTGCAATTTTTGGGCAATTTCAAGGGCATCTGGTCGGCTTGGTGGGTGTAGGGCCCCGGGGGTCAAAAATTGAATTTTTTGGAAAAATAAAGATTGATCAAGTTCGAGTAGAATGGAATCACTTTGTTTAAGCTATGAAGCCATATCAAGCCTAAAAGAGCCACGAGAGGACTCATTTGAGGCATTCACTATGTTGTTCTTAACCCTCCTAGCCAAGGGCTTAGGGGTTAAGACGATCCATATGAATCACCTACATGAGTCAGGGAGTCAAATTGGTTAAAGGTAGCTTTACGATTTGGAATGTGTGTGAAAGTGTAATGTGTGTGCAAGTCAGCCCTCACCAGACCAGGCCACCCAGGGTAGTCCTAAGGCCAAAGAGTCCTATAGGGAACTCACCCTTCAAACCTCCACATTGATCTTAACCCTCCAAGTGACTTATGGGTTTACAATCAGGCATGTGGGGTTTAAAGGGAGTTAAGAGGTGTATAAATTTCTAAGTGGTGGGTTCCATTTCTAGTCCTCTAAGATAGTCAAATGGAAAGCCTAAGGCTAGATCCTAAGTACTAAGGAGAGAGAAGAGAAAAGACCTCACCAAAAATGAGGTCAACAAATGGACCCCCAATAGGTGTGGTGTGCTAACCGAGCGTTGACCGAAGAGATCAACAAAACCAACACAGACATCTAAGTGATACACTTAGAACAGAGTAGAAACAAAATTCCACTGGGGAGTATCGAGTATATCTCCAAGACTGGAGATCCCTGAATTCTCGCTAGGGAAAAGAAAAGGAGGTGAATTCCAGATCATAAGATCTAGGGAAATTCGATTTAGATTTCGTTTTATTTTTTGTTTTATGTTTTGATGTGTGAGTTTGGATTTTCATTTAAGTTTCAATTTCGATTGAGGTTTAATTTCAAATCAATTCAAGGAAATCTAGATTTGAAATGAGAATTGGAACCTAGGTTCCAACCTCGGGATTGCGAAGAGAACCGAAATTTAAGTGCCAGCCTCGGAGTGAGAATCGGAGTTAAAATTTGGTATCAATCTCGGGAAGAGAGTCAGAATTTGGTACTAACCTCGAAAGGAGAGAACTGGAATCTGGTTCCAGTCTCGAAGGTTTAAAGAGAACTGGAATCTGGTTCCAGTCTTGAAGGTTTAAAGAGAACTGGAATCTGGTCCCAATCTCGAATGTTTAAAGAGAACTGGAATCTGGTTCCAGTCTCAAAGTTTTAAAGAGAACTGGAATCTGGTACCAGTCTCGAAGGTTTAAAGAGAACTGGAATCTAGTTCCAGCCTCGAAGGTTTAAAGAGAACTGGAATCTAGTTCCAGTCTCGAAGGTTTAAAGAGAACTTGAATCTGGTTCCAGTCTCGAAGCTTTAAAGAGAACCAGAGTCTGGTTCCAGTCTTGAATGTTTAAAGAGAACTGGAATCTGGTTCTAGTCTCGAAGGTTTAAAGAGAACTGGAATCTGGTTCTAGTCTCGAAGGTTTAAAAGGTAGAACTTTGCTGTGGAGATTTGAGTTTAGCGGAAGATTTGGAATGAGACGTGAAAGTGTTTCACGTCCCACGAGGATTGATCAAGTCTGATTATTTGGCGAAGGATATGAATCCATGCCATCAGAACCAAATCGAAAATTTTCGTGGTTCTGTGTCAGTAGATTCAGTCGACCTTCACAAAAAGAGGGAAGGAAATATGGAGAGTCAAAAAGAGATTTGAGAATAGCCGAAGGCTGGGGATTTCAGATTCAGGAATTTGTCTTAGTTGCTTGTTGTGATTTGATTTTTTACCTTGTTTTTCAATTTAGGGTTCACATTTATTTAGAATTCGTGTTTATTTGTAGTTCGTTTTGACATTTAGATTCTTTTTAAAATATTTTTCGTTCATCTTCTTTTTCGTTTTCTTTTCTCTTTATTTTCTCTTCTCTTCTTTTATTTTCTTTTTCTTTTCTTGATTTGATTTTGTTTTTTTTTAATTTTATTTCATTTTGGTTTGAATTTCATTTTTTGATTTGTATACACATTTTTATTTTGTTAATGATTTTTTTTATCATCCATTTTTTTTATGTTTTGGGTTCGGACCTAGTCGCAAATGATTACTCTACCCGTGCTTCTAGGAATGAGACCTCATTTTTAAGGTTCATCCTTTGAAACATCAGTTTGCGTAATACTTCTTCAAATATCGTCCATTGGTTGGAAGCATAAGTCGTTCTCTACGGTAATTTACCAGTTGGTAGGAACCTCCTGAGTAGACTGTCCCAACCACGAATGGCCCTTCCCATGTTGGTTCAAATTTACCTCCTATTTTGTGATGTGCAAGAATACGTCTTCTGAGAACTAGAACCAATTCACCGACTTTGAATGTCCTTGGACAGACCAGTTTATCATGGGCCTGGATCATCTTGGCTTGATACAGTTCCAAATTCTGCTGTGTTGAAAGTCGTTTCCCTTCTAAGCTTTCCAATTTTTCTAGTTGTAGTCTGGCATTTTCTTCTGTAGTGATCTTGTTCGCAACTGCAATTCCGAGTGAAGGAAGTTGTACCTCCAAGGGTAAGATGGCCTCGGACCCGTACACTAAGGCGTAAGGCGTAGACTGAGTAGGAGTTCTGAAATTCATCCTGTAGGCTCATAAGGCTTCTAACAACTTTTCGTGCCAATTTCTTTTGTTGTCATATAAAGGTTTTCTTTAGGATTTGGACGAGAGTTTTATTAAAAGCCTCAGCCAAGCCGTTCACTCTTAGGTAATAGATTGTTGAATAACACCAATCAATCTCGTGTCTTCTGACAAAATTGTTGATCTTTGTACTCTTGAACGCGGACCAATTATCTGAAATGATTCTGCGAGGTTCTCCGAAACGGTGGACGACTTGATTCTTGAAGAACTGTACCACGTGATGTGCTTTCACTTCTCTGAGTGGTACTACTTTTGCCCACTTAGAAAAGTAATCTGTAGCTGTAAGAATGAAGCGATATCCTCTTGAAGAAGGTGGTTCTATCGGACCCACGATATCTGTGCCCCAACACTCAAATGGCCACGATGCGATTATCGGATGTAGCACATTTGGAGGTTGATGTAGAACCACTCCATGCACTTGGCATTGGTGATAACTTTTGGCAACCTTCATGCAGTTGGTTATCATCAAGGGCCAGTAATACCCTAGTCTTTTAATCTTCATTTTCATCTTCGGAACCGATTGATGTGCGCCACAAAGTCTTGAGTGTACTTCTTTGACAATTTCACGAGCCTTGGACCCGCTCAAGCATCTTAGCCACATATGATCGAAAGACCTTCTATACAACGTGTTGTTTATTAATGCGTAAGAGAGAGTTCTTTTCTTGATTTGATGGGTTATCAACTTATCGTCTGGTAGGTTTCCTGTTTGCAAGTAGTCTATTAGTTGCTGCAGCCAATCTTCTGTATTTTCTGTCACTGTCGCAATTGTTTCTTCTGCTTCTTCTGATTTGTGTATTGTATCCATGTCGAGCTGCGAGAGAACCTGTCGTCCCTGAACTGACATTTCAACTGACTCATCCTGTAAGCAGGCAAATTCTTTTGCAAAGCGGGCTAACGCATCTGCAAGAGTATTTTCTCTTCTGGGAATCTTGTAGATCGTTACATTTGAAATTTGTGCCAACACTTTCATGGCATACTGAAAGTATTGTTTGAGTCTTGGCTTTAGAATTCTGTATTGTCCTGCGACCTGTTTAATTATCAACTGACAATCCCCATAGATGTTGATATATGTTATCCCCATCTGAATGGTCAATTCCAATCCAGTTATAAGGGCTTCATATTCTGCCTCGTTGTTTGTACACGGTTCTGTTAAGTGGTAGGAGTATCTTAACATCCCCCACTCCGGTGTTATAAATATTAGTTTGATTCCTGCCTTACCGGGCACTATCGTTTACAATTCTTTATCTTTCTGTGTTGAAGATGCTTCATCGAACTACAGTTCCCAAAGCTGATCATCGGGGTCTTCTAGGCTCATTATCTACTCGTGTGGCAAGTCGTTGTTGAAAGGCGATTCTGCAGGTAAAGGGTGTACGGCAAGGAAGTCTGTCAGGACTTGTCCTTTTACGGCACGAAGAGGAATGAAAGTTATATCGAATTGCAATAGTATCATTGACCACCTGGCAAGTCTGCCAGAAAGTGTCGGACGGGACATCAAATATTGCAACGGATTAACTCTCGAGATAAGGTTGACCTTATGAGAAAGCATGTAGTGCCTGAGCTTCTGTGCGGCGAAGATCAGGGCCAAACAGTGCTTCTCAATAGGAGGATACTTTACTTCCTTCGGAATTAGACGACGGCTTAGGTAATAGAGCGCGTTTTCTTTTCCCTCATCATTGACCTAGGCTTATAGGGCTCCGAGAGAGTCGTCTAAAGCCGCGGTATAAAGTATCAACGGTCGTCCCGAGACTGGGGCTGCTAAGACAGGATGTGTCATTAGATATTGTTTGATTTCATCGAAGGCATGTTGACATTTGGAGTCCGAGTAAACTTGGCATCCTTCTTAACCAACGAGAAAAAGGTCGACATCTTCCCGACAAGTTCGAGATAAAGCGTCTAAGATATGCCAATTTCCCTTGAAAGGACCATAGTTGTTTCAATGTTTTAGGAGGTGGCATTTCTAAGATAGCTTTAATCTTCTCCTGATTGATTTCAATTCCACGATGTCGGACGACAAATCCTAAGAATTTCCCAGAAGTGATGTCGAAGGCGCATTTCAGGGGATTCATCTTAAGGTTAAATTGTCTTAATCGGTTGAAAACAATTCTCAAATCATACAAGTGATCGTCCTTTAATTTGATTTTGATGACCACATCATCCACGTAACACTCGACTTGGTTGTGAATGAGATCATCAAAAATCCTCGTCATTGCTCTTTGGTAGGTTGCTCCTGCATTCTTCAATCCAAATGGCATCACTGTGTAGCAGTACACTCCAATTGGCGTTCTGAAGGCTGTGAGCTTTTCATCATCCGGTGCCATCTTTATCTGGTTGCATCCCGAAGATCCATCCATGAAAGAAAAGATTTCATGTGTTGAAGCGATGTCAATCATCAATTCTGGAATTGGTAGCGAGAATTCATCTTTTGGACATGCTTTATTCAAATCTCTGAAATCCACGCAGATTCTGATCTGACCATTCTTCTTTCTGACTGGTACCACGGTTGCTAACCAAGTTGGATATTGTTCTTCACGGACAAATTTAGCGTCTATTAGCTTCTTAACTTCAGCTATTACTTGTTGTTCAATCTCTAGACACATTCTTCTCGGAGCTTGTCTGACTGGAACAGCAGTGTGATCCACTCCTAGCCTGTGAACTGCAACCTCTGGAGCTAATCCTGGCATTTCATCGTAACTCCAAGCAAAATAGTCTTTGAATTCCATTAATAGCTTGATTATGTTTTCAGAGTCTTCTTTATTGAGTAAGGAGCTAATAAAGGTTGGCCTAGGCTCTTCACTATTACCTAAGTTAACTTCCATTAACCCGTCTATTGTAGATTTAATTTCATCTTCGAATTCTGGCGGAGCATCTTCGATTGGTAGATCTTTGAGATCTTTTGAAGCTTCCAAGCAATCTTCATTTGGCTCGCAAGTGACAACCAAGCAAAATCCCGTATCGTCAACTGATCCTACCGTGCCGAATCCGAAACCATGTTTTGAATTGGGAGTCTGGCTGGCATTATTCCATAATTTTTCAAAATGTTGTGATTGACCTTTTGTCCATCGTCGAGGTAAGACACCACGTTGAATTAAATTTTGAACACAGAGAGAGTACCACTCAAAAGGCAGTTCCATTAATTCAGAAGAAGTAACATCTTCAAATTGTACATCTTTTTCAGTATTAGAAGAAGAAGCACCACGGTAGAATTTGATCGGTTTAGTACCGCCACCATGCACTTCTTTGACCCCCATACCCTCGACCATATTAGGGTGGATCGGGGTTAGCATCATAGTATGTACATAGTGGTTAATCTTCTCGTACATTGATTTATATTCTTCATTCTTTTCATCTTCAAGAGAGATCTTGAACTAGGGTTTCTTCCGATTTATTTGCATTGCTTCTTTCTTGATTTCTTCTTCTTCGAAACTATTTTCCCAATCAACTTCGATGACTGATTTTTTCTGTCCAACTGTTCCAACGTCTCTTCCACGACCTCGTCCCCGGCCTCGGCCTCGGATGCAAGTTCTGGAGAAACTTTCACCATCTCACCGTAAAGGAGTTGTGAGTAACTGTTGGACTAGAATCTCAGGTTCTTCGCCTTCTTGCACTTCTTTTGCTTCATGTGGTATGACATTTCTGGAGAAGATTGTTTTCTTTGGAGGCGCATAATAGGCTACATCTTCGTGAATTCAAATTTCATGTATGGATAACGGCTGCAAGTCACCTTTGATACATTGTTCTCCTCCTTCATAATATTTTATGCACTAGTGTAGAGACGTCGGTACCATCTGGTTTTAATGGATCCATGGCCGACCCAGTAGAGCGTTAGATGATGTCTCAGAATCAATTATATGGAATTTTGCGGTTGTCTTTGCTGAGTTACCGGTTTTCATTAATAGTGTTATCGATCCAAGAGCTCTTTCTCCTTTCTGATTGAACCCTCTCAATAACATCTTGTCTTCTTTAAGCTCACGAGCATCAATTTCCAAATATGCTAGCATCTGAAGATTCATTATGTTGATTGATGCTCCTGGATCAACCAACACTCTAGAGAGCATAAACATTCCAATAGTGACTGAAATGTACAACAGTCGGTTGTGATCAACTGTTCCCAGTAATAGATCATTGTCCTTGAAGGTAACACCTCGCTGTTCTTTTAACGAGCAAACCTCGTCGAAGGAATTATCGGTCATTTGAGCTAAACAAATCTCTTGATCAAGTAGAGCCTTGATCAGAGCTTCCCTCATCTCCTTTGACAGGATCAGAGCGTCGTATATGCTTAGTTTGGCTGGTAGCTTCCTAAGATGGGCTAGCACGTTATAGTCTACTTTATTACCATGTTCCTCGGTTTCTTCCCGAATGGGCAATTCCCTGCTGGGGTTGGCTCCTCTTGAGCAACCACCTGCTTTCCTTTATCCTTTGGACCCATTCTCGGAGATAGAACTTTTTTGCTTCTTAGGTTGATTTCAGTTACTTGTTTTGAGTCTGGTGCTGGATCTGCCGATGTTTCCCCTTGAATTGGAACTACTGGCTCTTCTGGAGTTGCTTCAGAATCTGATAACTCTAATTCTATCGTGATTGGAGCTCCTCGAAATTCACAAATGGACTCGTTGCTTGTTGAGCTTTCGTAGTCTCCCTTATGAACATCTTCTTCGTCATGGTCATTGAGGTTGTGTATGATTTGAGAATTGTTATTTATATTGAAATCGAGATCTGGATTAAGTCGGTTGTCGCTAGTTACTTAATCGTTAGAGACAGTCAAAACGTAGCCAACGCCATAACTCTTATCATTATATGATCCCTCCGGGGCGAGCAAATAATTATACAGAGTCAAAGGTTCGAGGGATTTCTCCCCCAAATCGGAAATAACCATCCTAGGATAAGCAGCCCCTAGTCTACCTCTCGGAGCCTCAGTCTTCTTCTCTTCTACGATCTTCTCCTCCTTCTGGGGCGGTTCTTCGATCGCAAGCGATAGTGCCGGCTTGGTAGGTTTCAAACTTTGAGTTGAAGCGCGTACCGAAGCTGTCTGGATGTGATCCAAAATTTTCTTTGAAGACTTTGTCCAGACGGTATTCCATCCATCATCGGTCGTATACGGGTTTATCGGAACAATAGGATCCGTCAAGATAACATTGACATAACCTCTTTTTTGAGGTTCTTTCATGTATTCCTTCTGGATAGTTATGTTCCCTTTCTGGAGATTGTCATCAAGCCAACTCTTGAAAGTTTGCAATCCTCTATCTTGTGTCCGAGCATCTGGTGGTAAGAGCGATAGTTCGGGTGATCTTTCTTGTTGACTTCTTCGGCCTCTTGGGCTGCGGTAGCTGAAAATCCGGTGTCTTCATTAAACTGCGGAGCATCTTCGCTACTGCTTCAGTTTTAAATGGATATTCCTTATTCAGAAAATCTTTTAGAGTACGCTGTGGACGAGGTGATTGTTCATAATGCTGAGGCGACTGATAGCTCGGTCGAGGCTGTTGATAACCCTCCTGAGGTTGCTGATAGATCTGTTGCGGTTGTTGTTATGTCCGTTGCGGTGGTTGATAACTAGGTTGTGGCCGCTCTAGCTGTATTTGAATCGGCTGCTTGCCTTTATCTACTGCCACGATGATTCTGGATTTCTTTTCAAATGCTTTTACAGGTTTCTTTTTATCGGTCTTGTCCACGAAACTTAGCTGCTTTGCTTCCTCTTGTAAGCTCCCGACTTTGCTAAGCAACTTCTTGAAAGTCTTGATTGTAAATCCTTTAAGGAGAAGTGTTATCGGGCCATGGATGCTCTTAAGCAGGATACATACTGCATGCTGTTCTTGAAGTTGTGGTTCACACTTCATGCTTAAGTTCCTCCATCGAAGTATGTAATCCACTAAAGTCTCGTTGGGTTTCTGGTGCTCAACCACTAGATCACCGATGGTGATGTGGGGCCGAGCCCTGTCAAACTGCTTAACGAAGAGGTTTTCCAATTTCACAAAGGTCTTGACTGAGCCATTTGGCAGCTCTGCACACCAATCGAAGGCGATCCCTGACAAACTGCTGACGAACTGACGGAAGAGTAAAGCGTCACTCCCACCGGCATTGCAGCAACTAGCACGAAAATGTACGACATGCTGCCGGGGTTTCCCGTTCCATCAAAAGTCTTAAACAGAGGTGGTACGAGGCCTTTTAGGTATTGGTCCACTTCGAATTCTTCGGGGTAAGGTCTACCCATATGAATAGATGCTCCGCTCTTAGATTGTGCTAAGGCTTCTCGCACCTACTGTTCTACCATGTTTTTAATGTCCTTTTCGGGAATCATATTCTGTGTAGAATCCTTCTTTGGTGGCTCATCTCCATTAACTGATGTGATCTCTTTTCCTCCATCTACAATATGGATGATCTCTTGGGGTGTTTCTTTCTGAGGTTGTACTTGACTCTGGAGAGTGGCTAAAGCAGCAGTCATCTCTTCCATCCTCTTTGCCATCTAGGAAACTGTGTCATCTCTTTCCCGAAGCTGTGCTCTCATCACTTCTGGTTCATCTCTTTCCGCAGCTGCCGGAGCACCCTGCAAAGCTGATGATGCTCGTGTTTCAACCATATTGATCTCGACATACTCTTCATCCATGAACTCTGATGAATCAACTTCATATTCCAACTTTTCTCCTCTTTCTTTTTCCAACCGTCGGATATCAGTCCTTAGCTTTCTTATAGCATCATCGAGGCATCTCTTCCAGACGGTCTCGCGGTTGTCGTGTGATGGCTGTTGAACTTCTTTTTCGAGAGTTTCTTTTATTGCAGTAGCACTTTCTTCTGATTCAGGCTCTTTGACAAGGCTTTTCCTCTCAGGACGTTGTGTTGGTCTCGGCTCAGTAATAATAGGTTGCCACACTATCCTTCTTGCAGCAGAAGGCCAAGGACCGGACAGTCTGTTGGCTATATGCTGGTAGGTGGTGTCCTCCCAAATATGATGGCCCGTTACAACAACAGGTGATCTAGCTTTCATTTTCTTCCTTGGTTTCTCTATGGCAGTGACAGGCTCTACTCGCGGTCCGAGGCGGGATCTAGCTGGCACTCATCCCATTCTTCTTAGGATTTCTGACACAGGGCATCTTTCTTTCTTTGCCAATTTTATTATCACAGCTTGTAGCCGAGAAAATGGCGTAGTCTTAACCCTTTTTCTTTTGTAGTCACTATAGTATGTAGGTCGGGGTAATGTAGTGGCAATCCTTCGGGCGTCTTCTTTATCCGATGCAGCAGTGAGGGGGTGAAACCTACTCCCTTCCAACAGAGGTATATACTCAGGCAGTTCTTCTCTTTCCTCAGGAATTTCCTCTAGAAAAGCAACTTCAGCAGCTTTGGCTTTTTCGTTCTTGGCGATCTTTCTTCTTCTATTTCTCCTTTGAGTCCGAGTTAGGGGTGCAACTCTTAAACTGGACCCAATCTCGAAAATAGTTGGTATTGTAGCAAAATTTGTACCCTCCACCGTGACAGGCTCATCAAAGACTTGGATTTCCTTCCCCTTCAGTTTGGCAGAAGCCGGGGTAGGTGCAGGGATGACTAGACCAGAGGGGTAGAGACAACAGTCCTCCTACGAATAGCGAGTACTTCTTTCAGTTTGGAACCCTTTGCGGGGAGGGAATTCTTGAGTCGACTTCGAGTTGAACTCGATTTCGGGCTCCTCGGTTTACGGCACTTTGTCCATTAGTGCGAAGAGAGTGACGTCAGTGAACTTAATATCTGTATTATCGAATCCTTGTCCAAAATGGATGATCCCATTGTCAGGCAGCTCATCCTTGTAGACAGCAAAGTTCATTCCATTGGTGAAGGAGAAAATTAACTTTTGTTTAGTCATTTTCTGCAATGTAGATTCCGAATGTCAGTCCCGAATTATGCTTCCTTTCGTCACAAAACTTAGAACGAAAAAGAAAGATTCCAAACACATTCTCGTTTATCTTAATGTATTTGTGATTTTTAAGAGAATTCGTTTAATAGAAGGTTGTTTATTAGAGGATTTGTTTGTTAGGAACAAAGTGATTAAAGGTATAGAAAAGGTAAAGGACCTGATTCAGAATTGGAAAGGAAGACAAAGTCTCGTAAGACTCCTCAACCCGAAGGACCGCTCCTAAGCTAACACCTATTGGGGTCCACCCCACCTCAAAAAGGAGGGAAAAGGATTTCGAAATCTCTCTGTTTAGGGGTGTCTAAACACTGGCTCTTAAATCCGAGAGAAGTTGGCTATACCCGTTCAAGATAGAAATGAAGGTGGTATGCCAACAGAAAGAATGATAGTTTGCCCCACTAGGGACATGGATACATTACCAATTTATAAAAGCAAAACCATCTGATCAAAATGGAGAGAGGAACTCATCCCCAGAATTTGTCGGCATATTTTTAGGTTGGGTGTTATATTTTAAAAAGGGGTCGCCTACAGAAGTTGTCAGCGAATTTTAAATTTTAAACTTAATTTAAATATATATAATTTAGAATGTAATATTTGATTTTGAAAATAATTTTAAGTTTGAAAATTTTAAGATCTGAAATTAAACCGATCTCACATCCCGAATAGTTTATATAAACTAGTACTACACCACAAACCGTGTATGTATCCCGAAGGATATACACACTGCTTGATGATGGGGCTCGATTAAATAAACTAGAAGATTTGTGACATCCATTTGGTCTGCAAACCAATTTTTATAAGCTGACAAGTTGCCCTGTTTAATATAAAGGAATTAAATAGGGTTTATATTACTCAGGTTCTTAAGGTTCTCTATAAGTGGCAAGCCCTATAGTTAATTACATCTTAAATGACGGGAATCATTTAAGAAAACTCTCGATAATGATCATTGGTTTTGCTCTCAAGAATTTTAAAGTTTAAGGTTTCAAATGAATTGGATTTTGGAAATTTTAATAGAGAATGGATCAAATTTGGAACAGTTAATTTTAGGAGTCCAAAGGAAGAAAAGTAGTAGAAGCTGAGGATCCAAGAAGAATCATGGCAACCTCCCAAACTATCCTATCGTTTGGCTTCAATTTGGGAGTTTATTTAATGTTGTAATCCTGCCAATTTTTCTTTAGGACTTATATTCGTATGACATGATCATACAAATGGCCTCGAAGATGTGAGGGCTTATGTCGTACCAAACGACTACCTCGGAATCCTGAGACCGGTTAGAACTTAATTTGCATAAAAAGATTATGCAAGTGCCTAACAAAAAAGTTGAGGTTTTATGTTGCACTAGGCAAACTACCTCGAAATCCTATGGCTTGGTTATTTAATTCTAAGAATGGTTTTGCTGAAGTAGACCCGAGTTTCGCTGAAGAAGATGGTCGTGCTGCCCACCGTGCTCCAAGCTCCTTGTCGTTGTCACAGAGGTTTAGTTTTAGAAAATTATAATCAAGAGATGAGAGAAGTGTTTTGGTTTAGAAAAGTTTTAAAATCAAAATGTCTTTAATGTTTTATTAGGAGAATCTTAAAGTTTATTATAACAACACCGGTTAAGATCCCATAGTTCCATCATCCCGGCACCGTTATTTTCATCGGATTCACTTAGTCCAGATGAATTTGCTAAACTCCACTGAATGAGTTCCACACTTTTATTTAGACTGTGGGAAATCCTGTTAGCAACACGTAGGTTACATCATCCGAGATATTCCCGATCATCCAACAAGACGTTTTAATTTAGTTATAGTTATAGTTTTGTGTTCTGTTTGTGATTAAATTTTGAGTTGTTTTATATTTTGAAATGTTATGGCGGTGAATTTTATCTTGTTGTGATTTTTAATTTAGTTTTGGGTTTCAGTTTTGTGGCTATCCTAAAGGTTTCAGTTTTCATGCAACAATCTTGTTTAACATGCAAGAAAAGTAAAGCACAGTACAGGTAAATAAGTTGCAATAAAGTAAACTGCAATAAAATAAAAGCGTACCTGGAGGATCTTCTCGTCATTCCAGGCTGCACTTAAAATACATGTTAAGGCATTTAAATATTTGCAGCAAGTACCAAGGTAAAACTAAGGGAAGGGTTCTGGTTGTCTACCAAAATCCTAGTCCTATTGCTAGTCGATACCTATGACGTCTAGCTTCTTGTATTTTGTTAAGGATGATTTTCTTCATCAAATAAAACTTAAGCTCAATTATTCTTCTTAAAACACCTCATTATATTGAGGAAGTACTTAGAACGGGTTCTAAACATCTTTTCAATACTTCTTAGATTATTTCGAGTCTAAATGAATTTTTATTGTAGAGATGAATCAATCATCCATAAATCTTTAGTTAAGTTTTAACACTTGCTCAGTGAACTTAGGACATTTGATTATCCTATGTGTAAAGTTACACTTCACTTAATGCTCCATTTAAGAGTTATGATGATAAAAGTCTTTAGGGGAAAATCAATTTATTAAGAATTTCAACAATTTAAAATTAGAATTAATGTTTTAAGGTGATTTAATTTAGTTATAAAATTTTAATAAATTTAAGTTTGCAATAGTGTTCAAGTTGTTTTATTCTTAAGTGTTTTAAACCATTTGAATTGAAAGAGGAGTTTAAATTATTTAATTTAGACTTTAATGATTTATTTTTTAATTTAATTGCAATATTCTAGATTAACTTTTAATTGGTTTGATTTCTTTAATTAAGAATTATTATTATTTTTTTTTTAAATTGATTTTGATGTTTCAAGTTTGCTTTAAATTTGCTTTCAAGTGATTTTTTTTTAAATTAATAAATTTTTTTAAATTAATAAATTTTTTAATGTTTTAAATTTATTTTAATTTAATTATCAAGTTATTTAATATTTTAAGTTATAGTTTAATTAAGGGTTACCTTTTCTTTATTATTAATTTATTAATTTCAATTATCATCTTAAGTTTAATTAAGAGTTAAATATAATTAAAGTGTTTCATTTGGGGATTTTAGTTTAAGTGATTATAGTCTCTCTAAATTATATCCCCCATTTTAATAATCCAAATTTTAACTTATTTTTCCAAAATTCAAATTATTTAATTGATTAAGGTTTCATTTTTTTTTTTTGGTTTAGTAGAAGTGATCAATGAGTTTCTACCCTTTTATTTTCCAAAGTTTCAATCCTCTAATAAAGAATTAAGATCAAATTTTTTACCCCCCATTTTGATTAAACCTAAAGTTTTAATTAGGGGTTAAAATTATTAATTATTAATATACCCTTTTAAGCTTAATTACTTCATAACTCATCAAATTGAGCTCAAATGAGCTTGAAATTTTTATGTCACTTCACTCATATGTCAATTAAGGCATTAGAGTATAAAATGTAATTTTTCTGAATTTAATTTAATTTATATATTTATTTTAATAGAAAATAGGAATTTTCAATGGAAATTCAACAATATGACCAATGTAAGGTTTCTGTCCTTAAGAAAATTATGGGATGTTCCTAATGACCAGAAAACCACTTGGACCAATTTTGGTGATTTTTTGAATTATATTTTATTTATTATAATTATTTTGAGTTTTAGAGTGTTAATTAATTATAAAATAAAATAAAGGTTGAAAATTAAGTTTTATATTTTCCTTAAATCTCCTCAAGGGGTTCAGAGAAACAAATTTTATTGATTTTTTAGAATTAATTTGGTGAAAAGGTTGAAAAATCCATTTTTTAATATTAAAAATTGTTTAAAGCCTTTAAAATTCAATACCTTATCTAAAAGACTTGGGAAAAATATTTAGTTTGTTCCTAAGTGATTTGGAGTTAAAATATGACATTCTAATGATTTTTAATATTCTTGTGATTTTTATTATTTTTTAATTATTTAAAATATTAAAATAAAGTAGAAAATGAAGATTTTTGAAAAATTCCAATTTTAGTTTTCTTAGACTCCTCTGATACCAGAGAAGTCCCAAAACCAATTTGGTGAATTTTTGAAATGTATTTTTGGAGTTATGAATTTTTAAAGTTTAATTTTACCCATGTAACTTAATTAATCCATTTAGTGGGGTTAAACATTTCCAATTGATTCCAAATTTTTATGTGAGGTCCCTCTGATCCTAAAGATCGGTGGAGAATTGCTTTTATGTTCTTTTGATGTGTGATAAACCCTAATTAATTAATGTTCAGTTTTGAGTAATTAGGCCAATTAGGTTATTCTTAATGAATTAACTCAAACCATAATTTTCCTAGGTCCTCAGGTCCTAAGAAACTTCCCCAAATTTTCCTAGAATTTTCTAAGCAATATGATAATTAATGGAATTAAAATACCAAAAATAGTGACATGAACTTGAAAAATACATAACTTGCCATAGAGATGGCCTCTGACCTTGAAAAATTCAGGGAATGTTTCTAAGATCGAGGCTTCAAAAGCCCTATGGTCTCATGCCATGGTGAATTGTCTATGCGGATGGAGAATTAAAATACTAAAATGAGTAAATAATTAATTAAAAATAAAATACTCATCAAATTAACTCAATTCTTTTTCCACGTTATTCTCCTCTGTTCACTAAGCAAGAGGGTATTTTTAGTTTATTTTTATGATTTTTCTATGAAAAGATATGGATTTTCTAAGTTTCAGGTATTTAATTAAATCGAAAAATCCATATTTATCTACTTATCCACGTGGCGCCGACTCATCCTCGGCAGCTCCGAAAGCCCATGCGTCGCCTCCCTATTCGACGCCGCCATCTGACTCAGCGCTCCGGGGCCCGCGGTTTACGTACCGTTCTCTGGTCCGACGCAATCTGAGTTGTCCACTCGATACACGCGCGATCGGACGGTGCCTGGTCATCGTCTACGACTGGTGTGCACCCGTGACCGTCCACACTAAAACCCTAAGATCTCTCTCATTTCACAACGGATTTTCGTGTTCTTATACTATATGGATTCTTCTTGAAGAGATGAACACATCCATACAGTTTACATGCATTGAAATCAACTCAAACGAAATGGAGAATCGCTGGAAGCTCTCGAGAAGGAGGAGTGTCCACACCTTGGTTCAGGAGGTGAGGCCTCAACTGAATGTGCTCGGCACATTCGCTGGAGTTGGAGGAGCCTGGGGATGAAGCCTCTGGCCCTGTCTAATTGTCTAAGTATAACTTCCACCATGCCAGATTTGAAAGCTTGGCCGATAGAGAGAATGGCTGGCCTGGTGAAGGGGCTTCCACTGGGGAACTCCTTCTCTTGGTCCAGTGCAGGTGTGGGTGAGTTTAATTTGATTTTGGTGGAGGTTCCATGGATGTCCTGTTCTGGGCTGAGAATTGAGCTCCAAAATTGAGCTCAATCAATAGGGTTTATGGCAGGAGAACAGTGGGGATGAATTGTTATTGGCTAGGGGAAGCTCTGTGAGGAGTTTTGGAGGAATTCTGTGAAGGTTAATTTCAGCCAACCTTTTGGCCGAGAGGGGGTGGCTTGTTTAAATAGCCATGGCCTGTGCTTTCCAGGGGTAATTGATGGCTAGGATCGACCGCCTAGGGAGGAGATGATGAGCCGTGGTGGACAATTGGAGTGGGGCGGCTCAACAGTGAGAATTTGAAATTTGGCTCATTCCAAGCTCCTCAGCCATGGTGTTTTTCGGCGGCCTGGTGTCGGCATTATTTTTAGGTTGAGTGTTGTATTTTTGAAAAAGGGGTTGCCTACAGAAGTTGTCGGCGAATTTTAAATTTTAAATTTAACTTAAATATATATATATAGTTTAGAAAGTAGTATTTGGTTTTGAAAATAATTTTAAGTTTGAAATTCTTAAGATATGAAATCAAACCGATCTCACATCCCGAATAGTTTATATAAACGAGCACCGCACCACAAACCGTATATCTATCCCAAAGAATGGACACACTGCTTGACGATGAGGCTCGATTAAATAAACTAGAAGATTTGTGACATCCGTTTGGTCTGCGAACCAATTTTATAAGCCGAAGAAGTTCCCCTGCTTAATACAAAGAAATTAAGCAGGGTTTATATTACCTGGGTTCTTAAAGCTCCCTATAAGGGCAAGTCCCTATAGTTAATTACATCTTAAATGACGGGAATCATTTAAGAAAACTCTCGATAATGATCAGTGGTTTTTGCTCTCATGATTATGCAAATGCCTAATGAAGAGTTGAGGATTTATGTTGCACTAGGCAAACTACCTCGAAATCCGACGGTTTGGTTGTTTAATTCTAGGAATGCTTAGCTGATGTAGAGTTGTTTTGCTGACGAAGATGGCCGTGCTGCCCACCGTGCTCCAAGCTTCTTGTTGTTGCAGAGGTTTTAGTTTTAGAAAATGATAATCAGGAGATGAGAAAAGTTTTTTGGTTTAGGAATTTTAAAGTCCAGATATTTTAAATATTTTAATTAAAACAAATCTTAAAGTTGTTTAAACAGAACCGATTAAGATCCAATGGTTCCGTCATCCCGACACCGTTATTTTCATTGAATTCACTTAGTCCAGATGAAATTACTAAACTCAACTGAATGAGTTCCACACTTTCATTTAGACCATGGGAAATCCCATTAGCAGCACGTGGGTTACATCATCCGAGGTATTCCCGATCATTCGACGAGACGTTTTAATTTAATTAAAGTTGTAGTTTTGTTGTTCTATTTGTGATTAAATTTTGAGTTGTTTTATATTTTGAATGTTGTGGCGGTGAATTTTATCTTACAATGACTTTTAATTTAATTTTGGTTTCGGTTCGAGGACTAATCTAAAGGTTTTGGTTTTCATGCAACAGTTGTTTATCATGCAAGAAAAGTAAAGTACAGTACATTAGGTAAATTGCAATTAAATAAAAGTGTACCTGGAGGGTCTTCCCGTCATCCCAGGCTGCACTTAAGACACATGTTAAGGCATTAAAATATTTTAACAAGTACCTAGGTAAAGCTAATGGAAAGGTTTTGATTGTCTACCAAAGTCCTAATCCTATAGCTAGTCATCTCCTATGACGTCTAGGTTCTTGTGTTTTGGTTTAAGGATGATTTTCTTCATCAAAGAACAATTAAATTTAATTGTTCTTATAAACATCCTATCATATTGAGGAAGTGCTTAAGACGAGTCTTAAACATCTTTTCAATACCTCAGGATTGTTTTAAGTCCGAGAGAATTTAATTATACAAGTGAATTAATCATCCAGGAGTTTAAGTTTTGTTCTCTTGCTCAGTGAACTAGGACATTTGAATATCCTATGAGTGAAGTAACACTTCACTTGATACCTCATTTAAGAGTTATAATAATAAGAGCTTTAAAAGGGCAAATCAACTTATTAAGTATTTTAATGATTTAAACTTAATGATTTAATTTTAATTTTGACTTAATTATAAAAAATTAGTTTAAGTTTGGAATAGTGTTCAAGTTATTTTAGATTTAATTCTTAATGATTTCATTTAGGTTTATTGTTAAATGATTTTAATTTAATTTAATTCAATTTAATTTTAATTCAATTTAATTTAATTTTAATTTAATTTAATTTAATTTAATTTAATTCAATTTATTTTAATTTTAATTTAATTTAATTTTAATTTAATTTACTTTAATTTTAATTTAATTTAATTTTAAATTTTAATTTAATTTGATTTGATTTTAATTTTAATCTTAATTTAATTTAATTTAATTTTAATTTTAATTTAATTTAATTTTAATTTTAATCATTAATTGAGATTATTCTTCTGATTTTTTTTTAATTAAGAATTAAGTATTATTGAAGTGATTTATTTACAGATTTTTAAATTAAAGAATAAATATCCTCTTAATAATATCCCTACTTTAATAATTCCAATTTCTATTATTCTTCCAAAATTTCAATTAATTAATTAACTAAAGTTTTATTTTAAATATATTTGAAATCAATAGTAGGTTTCTACCCTCAATCATTTTAAGTTTCAACCATCCAAAATCAGTTTAAAGTCAAATATTTTACCCTTCCCCTTTTGATTAATCCTAAAATTTTAATTAAAGGTTGAAATTGTTAATTACCCTTTTGCCCTTCAAGCTTAATAATTCTATAACTCACTAAATTAAGCTCAAATGGACTTAAAATTTTTATGTGACCTCACTCACAAGTCAATTAAGACATTAGAGGAGAAAATGTGATTTTTCTGTATTTGATTTATTTATGTAATTATTTTTAATGGAAAATAGGGGTTTTCAAGGAAAATTCAATAACATGACCAAGGAAATGTTTCTATCCTTAAGAAGATTATGGAATGTTCCTAATGACTAGAGGACCATTTGGACAAATTTTGGTGATTTTTTGAATTATATTTTATTTATTAAAATTATTTTGATTTTTGGAGTATTAATTAATTTTAAAATAAAATTCAAGTTGAAAAATGGATTTTAAATTTTTCTTAAATCTTTCTGACCTCAAGGGGTCCAAAGAAATAAATTTATATTTTTCTAATTTTTCTTTTATTTATTAGAATTATTTTAGTGAAAAGGTTGGAAAATACATTTTTTTAATATTAAAAAATTACATTAAGCCTTTAAAATTCAATATCTTACCCTAGAGACTTAAGAAAAATATTTGGTTTGTTCCTAAATGATTAGAATTCAAAATGTGACATTTTGGTGATTTTTAGTATTTTTACGATTTTTATTATTTTTTAATTATCTAAAATATTAAAATAATGATAAAAATCAACTTTTTTAGAAAATTACAATTTTAATTTTCCTAAATTCCTCTGATATCAGAGAAGCTCCAAAACCATTTTTGTGGATTTTTTAAAAGTATTTTGTGAGTTATGAATTTTTAGGGTTTAACTTTGATCATGTGACTTAATTAATCCATTTAGTGGGGTTAAACATTTCCAATTGATTTCAAATATTTATGTGATGTTCCTCTAATCCCAAAGATCAGTGGAGAATTGTTTTCAAGTCAATTTAATGTATGGGTAACCTTAATTAATTAAAGTTCAATTTTGAGTATTTAGACCAATTAGGGTTATTCTAAGTGAATTAACTCAAAACTTATTTTTCCTAGGTTCGTATGGTCATAAGAAATATCACAAAATTTTCCTAGAATTTATTTCTCAGCATGCTAATTATTGGAATTAAAATACTCAAAACAGTTACATGAACTTAAAAAATCAATAACTTCTCATAGGGATGGCCTCTGACCTTGGAAAATTCAGGGAATGTTCCCTAGGTTAGAGGCTTCAAAAGCCCTATGGTCTCATGCCATGGTGAATTGTCTATGCAAATGGAGAATTAAAATACCACAAAGAGTAAATAAATCATTAAAAATAAAATACTTAATGAAATGACTTGATTTATTTTTCACATTATTCTCCTCTGTTCACTGAGCAAGAGAGTATTTTTATTTTATTTTTAGGATTTTTCTACACAAAGTTATGCATTTTTGAAGTTCTGGGTATTTAATAAATAAGAACAATCCCTATTTATCTACTTATCCACGCGGCGCCACGCAATCCTCGGCAGCTCTGAATGCCCACGCGGCGCATTCCTATTCGACGCTGCCATCAGACTCAGCGCCCCAGGGGCCCGCGGTTCACATACCATTGTGCTGTTTGGCTCGATCTCGACAGTCCGCTCGATACACGCTCGATCCGACTGCTCTTGGTCATCATCTACGACTGGTGTGCTCCCGTGACCGTCCACACTAAAACCCTAAGAACTCACTCGATTCTCAACGGATTTTTGTGTTCTTATGCTCTATGGATTCGTCTTGAAGAGACGAACACATCCATACGGTTAACATGCATTGAAATCGATTCATAGCAAATGGAGAATTCCAGGAGCTTGGGAGGAAGAGAGAGTTAATACCTTTGCTCAAAGAAGTGAAGCTTCGATCTGAGAGTTGTGTCACGTTCGATTGGGTCCAAGCAAGCTCCAGATAAAGTCCATTGGCCTGGTGAATTGCCTAGGTACAAAAGTGACCACGGCCGATCACAAAGCTTGGAGGTCGGAAGCAATGGCTAGCTCAGTGAGGGGACTTTTGCTTTGGGAAACTTCTCCTCTTGGTACGAGTGAAGGTGTAGAGTCAATCAATTTGAGGATTGACTCACCGTGGTGAAGTGTCCTGGTTTTGGGCTTAAATTTCAACTACGAAATTGAGCTCACAGAGAGGAAATGGCAGGGGGATTTCAGTGGGGATCAAGTTCTCCAGGTGTGGGGGAGAGTCTGGAATGATTTTTGCAAAGTTTCTGTATGGTTTGTTTTTAGTGTCTCTTTGGCCAAGAGGAGGTGGTGTTTAAATAAAAGTGGCTGGAGGGCCTCTCAGGGGGAGTTAGGGGTTGGGATCATCTGCTCTGGTGAGGAGAAGAACAGCCATGGCGGCCATTGGGCATGGGGCAACTCAGCAAGGGAGAATTTCAATGTGGGCTCACATGGGAGCTCTCGGGTGTGGTGTTTTCCGGCGGCACAGGTGGCTGGCCGGCAGGCATGGGTCACCCTCAGGGTCAGGAGGTTCAGGGCTTGATGTTTGTGAGTTCAATTGGCTGTTGCCATGTGTAAAGTGGTTAGATCAAAATGGCATGGGGGCATGGCTTCTTTGGCTTGGTTTGGGTCAACCCATGTGTTTAGGCTGGGTTCACCTCCCCATGACCTGGTTTTAGGCTGAGAAAAAGTGGTTTAGGTCAGCTTAATTAGTGAGGAAGGGTCACCATCCAAGTACAATTAAGCTTAAGTAAGGTTTAGTGGGATCATGGGAGTGGCTAATCCTCTTAAGGAAATGTGGAAAGAGCTCCCTCTTCTTGCCATCTTGGGTATGGTGAAGTGTCCAAGGCTCTCATGGCTCTCATGTGGCTCATGCATGGCTTCATGGCTCCATTTTGCTTGGGAAAAGTTAAGGCAACTTTCATGAGGAAGGATTTTGTGATTTTTGGCATTTTGGTGAGAATTGTCATGAGGTTTAATTTTGGAATGGTTTAATGATGAATTTGAAAGTTAGGGAAGATTTTAATTGGAATGGATGATGAAGTGTAGTGTCATATGGACTTTAGCATGGGTTTGGGCTTTTAAAATTTGGTAAAGGTGGGCTTTTAGAATGGTTTAAGGGAGTGGGCCTTCATGTTTCAAAATGGGCTTTTAGATGAAACTTTTGTATAGGGCCATGCCAAATAAATTTTGGGTTTGGTTTAGGGATGTTTCATGAGTGATTTGAAGCAAGTTTGAGGTGATTTGGAATTGAATTGGGTCTAATTTGGGTCTCTTTGGTAATAGAGTCCAAATCGGTCAAAATGAGCTACCTTGGGCTAAAGTTGGGCTATTATTGAAATTGATGTAAAATTAATGTTGAGAAATGTTTATGGGAGTGTGAAAAAGAGTTCTCAACTTCGGTTGGGCTTTGATTTTGGGATGTGGGCCTATTTGGGTTAGGTTTGGGTGTAGGCCCATTTAGGGAATTTTAGGTTTGGGTTGAATTTGAGTAAGGTTTGGTTCCAAATTTTGGGCGAATCATGTTAGTGTTTTATTTTTGGGGATGCTAGGAAGATTTTAGAAAAGATTTGGGTCAAATTGGGATTGAGTTGGGTTGGTTTGGGCTAGGTTTGGGTCATGGGTCAAAATTGGGCTTTAAGCTTAAAAATGAAATTGGATTCAAATGTCAATCAAATTGGGCTTGGATTTGGCCTGGATTGATATTGGAGATATTGAATTGAAGTTTAGAATTGAATTGGACCAAATTTGGGGTCAATCAGAAAGGTTTGGTTTGACATTGGGTTCATTTGGGTTTGAAATGGGTCAAATTTGGGGTTATGGTAAAAGTGGGGTAAATTGACAAAATTAGCCCATGGTGTAGTTGGACAAAATGAAATTGGGAATATTTGGGATTTTTTGGAATTTTTTGAGAATTTTCTAAATTTTTAGATTTTTGGGTTAAAAAGAGTATTTTGGTAATTTAGGGGGTTTTTGGAAATTTTGGTATTTTTGGCTGGAGATGGTCAATTTGAGTAGTGGGGAAATGTTTGAGATTAATTTTAGGAAATTTTGGGTGATTTGGAAATTTTGAAGAATTTGGGTAGTTTCAAGGGCTTTTAGTAGGTTAGGCGGGTCCGGGGTCCCGGGGGTCAAAAATTGAAATTTTAGCAAAATGGAAATTGATCAAATTTGAGTAAAGTGGAATCACTTTGGTTGAGCCATGAAGCCATATTAAGCCCATAGGAGCCATGAGGGGACTCATTTGAGGCATTCACTATGTTGTTCCTAACCCTCTTAGCTAGGGGCTTAGGGGTTAAGGACCATCCATATGAATTATCCACATGAGTCAGGTGGTCAAGCTAGGCATAAATAGTTTTAGGATTTGGAATGTGAGAGTGTAGTATATGTGTAAGTCAGCCCTCACCAGACCAGGCCACCCAGGGTAGTCCTAAGGCCAAAGAGTCCTATAGGGAACTCATCCTGTAAACCCCCACATTTGATCTTAACCCTCCAAGTGACTCGGGGGCAGTGACTTGGGGGTTTACAATCAAGCCTATTGGGTATGCAGGGAGTTAAGAAGTGGCTTGAATTTCTAAGTGGTGGATTCCATTTCTAGTCCTTTAGGATAGTCAAAGGAAAAGCCTAAGGCTAGATCCTAAGTACTAAAGAGGGAAAGAGAAGACCTCATCAAAAATGAGGTCAACAAATGGACCCCCAATAGGCGTAGTGTGCTAACCAAACACACCGCGCGTATTGGCGTTGACCGATGAGATCAACAAGACCAACACAGATGTCCCAGTGACAAACTTAGGACAAAGTAGAAAAATTTCTGCTGGGTAGTATCAAGTATATCTCCAAGACTGGAGGTTCCTGAACTCTCGCTGGGGAAAGGAAAAGGAGGTGAATCCCAAATCACAAGATTTGGAGAACTTAAATTTAGATTCTGTTTCATTTTATGTTCAAGTTTTGATGTGTGAGTTTAGATTTTGAGTTTTAATTTGGATTGAAGTTTGATTTAAAATCAATTTTTGGATTTGAAATGAGAATTGAAACCTTGGTTCCAACCTCGGGATTGCAAGGAAAAACTGGAATTTAGGTACCAGCCTCGGAGTGAGAATCGAAGTTTAATTGTCGATTGAACAGGATGAGAATTAGAATTTAGGTATTGATCTCGAAATGAGATGAGAATTGAAATTTAAGTATCAATCTCGAAAGAGAGTCGAAATTTAGGTATCGATCTCGAAATGAGAACTGGAATGTAGGTACCAATCTCGAAAATTTTGAATTGAAATGTAGGTATCAATTCGAATGAGAATCGAAATGTAGGTATCGATCTCGAAATGAGAACTGGAATGTAGGTACCAGTCTCGGAAATTTTGAATTGAAATGTGGGTATTAATTCGAATGAGAATCGAAATGTAGGTATCGATCTCGAAATGAGAACTGGAATGTAGGTACCGGTATCGGCAATTTTGAATTGAAATGTACTGTGGAGATTTGGATTTAGCGGGAGATTGAAATGAGATATGAAAGTGTTCCATATCCCATGAGAATCAATCAAAGTTTGATTATTTGGCGAAGGGTACAAATCCATGCCATCCGAATCAAATTAAAAATTCTTCTTAGTTCTGAAATCATCCCGAGAGAAGGTTTCAAAGGAGGTCTGAAGTTGATCTTGATTTGAAGAAGCATTGGAGGATCTGAAAAGTTAGATTTAGACTGAACTTCAATTTGAGATTTAGATTTGTTTTGTTTGTCCTTTAACGATCTGATTTTTTTTTATTATTTGTTTTTTATTTAGTGTTCGAGTAAATTTGAAGTTCATTTTACTCTTTAGATTTTTAGGAAAAGTTCTCATTTATTTTTTTTTCTCTTCTATTCTTCGTTCAAAGTTCATTTAACTCTAATGGCGTTTCCCAGTCAATTTGCACAAAAAAGAGGTGAAGGAAAAATATGACGTAGTCATTTTGATTCCAACTTGCTGAAAGTACATCATACAACTTGATCTAGTCATGATGACATTTTCCTCAGAAATTTCATTTCTTGTACAATCCATGTAAATCCAAAACGGACTGTGTGAACTTCTCGTTGATGTATCCAAAAGTGTCTGTCAAAAATCCATGTCTGAATAGTAAGAAACATGGGTAATAACATCACCTTCCAAGTCACCCTTGGCAGGAATGCCGCATGGATGTACATTGGAGAAGTGTTATTTCCCGTGTAACTCACAGCTCGTAGGGCCGGAGACTCTCCAATTCTGGATCTGGCTGGAAGTGGTAAGGCACCATTCTGTCGTCCATCCTTGTAAAACTGATGGAGATCTGCTCCCTTGGTACTCCCGATATACAATGTTTTGCGATGTCTGCTCCATTTCCTTGTAATATCATGACGGAACCTACCGGAAGTGGTATCTCCACTGGCCCTCGGAACTTACTCGGGCTCGCTATCCGGAGGTCGGATCCGAACATGATATTGCATTGGTTGACGAACGAAGCCGTGCAAAAGGTCGACAAAGTCATGGTGGTCCATGTGTGGAGGTATGCGATCGCCCTTCGATAAATGTTAATGAAGCAAGCTGTTGGGTATGCGGTCTGCTGGCGATACCCTCCATGTTATCATTCTTTTCACAACTATTTTAATTATCCTCGGCATTGGATCCACCTCACCTGTGACGGAGTATCCACGGTGGATTTCCTTTTCTGTCCTCTGCGAAGTTATAGCAACATCTGCATTGTATTGTGACTCTTCCTTTCCCTGGCATCCATCTCCGGGGTTCCGAATAAGTCTTTTCTCTCAGACGGCCTGCTCGACCCATCTTCTGAAGTTCTAAGATGCAATCCACAATTTGCTATTGCTCGTACTCTGAGAATACACCTGTGTGTAACTCGAGGCCTTCCAAAATGTTGATTCTCTTGCATCTAATCCTTTCAAAGTATTCGAAAGTCTTCTTCTCAACATTTTGCATTCTTTCTAGTTCATATTACGGGATGATCGCGTAAGTGACGAGGCACAGTAACGTATTGCGGGATGTATGGCTCAATCCCGTCACGTTCTCCTGCATACCTTGGCTCCTCGGGGATTGTCTCTATCGGGACATCCTCCGGGGTTGCTTTCGCAACAAGGTTTCTTACCACTGGTGGCTCTGTCTGGCGTCGTGGTAATCTCTCTGCCTCTGGTCTTCTTAGAGTTCCCCTTATTTTTTCTGTTGTTCTCGGGGCTTGCTCCCTCTTTTCAGGTTCCTGATGAACCGGTATCTTTGAAACGTGTGTGTCGGCGAAGGTGGTTGTTTCCTCGTGTTGATCTACTACTAGCTTAGTCAACATCTTGCGGATACGGCGATTCTTATTCCTTCTTTGGGTAGCAGTGAGAGTAGTTGTCCTTACCCCTTGAATTTCTGCAGGCGCGGCGCTGAAAAGCCTGCCCTCTGTTGTGGCAACTACAGACTTGATTTTCTTGCTTTCCTCGGTGTTTGTCTTTCTTTTCTTGTTGCTGGATTGGTGGTTTGGGCCACCCATCTTCATCACTATCTGGCTAAGATGCTCTTCTCGGTCCACTGGGACCTGAAAACCATGAGACTTACAAATTTCACACTAACAACTTAACACATACTTAACTTAAATGTTCAAATCCATAATACTCGGCATCGCGATCCACACCACAACACTCTAAATGCTTTGAGACATAATAATTACATAAAATCTCATCAATTACGAGATGATCGAATCAAAGTTCGACTCATAATAAAACCTAACTCCAAATCGACACATATATACACAATTATATGACATAAACATAGAAATCTTTCTTACTCTTCGGTGTACGAACTAACATCTTCTACGATATTCCACTATGCGACGCGAGTGCACAAATAAATTGTAGAAAGGCACTGAAAGGGAATTGCAGATAGATTCTTCATTAATCCATCCTTTCGTCTTAGTAGATGAATAAAGCCGGCCTCAGGATGTCCAGGTATAATCAAAGTGCTCCTTCATTCTCCAATCGATGTGATCGAACATATCGAAGATATTATCGATGGAATTCATCACATTTTGCAATTCTTTCTCCAATCCTTTAATCTTCTTCGGAATGAAATTAGTTTTATCGGTAAAGGGCCTTGCTTAAAGGATTGTTACGTGATGCTACGTCGAAATAATGGTAATCTCATCATTGTTATCCAAAGTTGGAAACATATCGGTAGGATCCGGTGGTTTCCATGGTAAAAGTACTTTTTCCCAAGCCTCATAAGAAACTTGGTGCGTGCGCATAAAGCAAATATAGTCGATGGGTGTCCAAGTCCATGCACCGACCCATGCACGATCAATCCCGATGCGGAATTTACTACTTATTGATCCAACATCGATAGGTGATCCAATTTGAATACGGTAGTTTAAAATAGCGCATTCCTTTGAAACTTTATTTACCCTCATAGTAGGTAATAATTTTGATGATATAAAGAAATGCCAATGCTTCGAGACGGGGTTAAGAAGTGATGCGAGAAAAGCCGACATACCCGTCTTCGTGTAACTCCCGATCATCGGGTTCATCGGTTAGATATACGTAGATCTCGTTCATATTGTATCTTGAAGGCCTGAAAGTTGGAATAATGACAAACGAGAGGTATTCTCTATAGAAAATAATTCATTTACCCATGAAGGAGTAAATGTTACCCATCTTCCTCTAACGTAGACATTTCCATTGTTGATTGCATGTAAATTAGAGTAAAACCCTTTAACTACTGGTATAACTACAGCGGATATCGTATAACAAAATACCTCCCAATGCCGCTGTGCGATCATTTCATCGATTTTTTGTAGTGGAATTCTCTACTCCTCTGTTAACAAATCCTCTTTCTTTAATAAGTCTTTTCTTCATCAAGCCTTTGTTGAAGATTCGCTGCGCCTCCGAGTCGACGAATTTACTTCGGTTGAAAACTTCAGTTTTTGTGGTTTCTAAGAGTTTGGTGGCCATTTCAGATCGAAAGGATTGGTCTCTAGTCATTCCTAAGGAAGAAAACAGTGTAAATTTGGTTTTGGGATATTTTCCTACAAAGAAATGGCTTAGATCCGTCCAAAACCGCACAAAAAATCTTTAAGAAACCAAATTTTCAACTGCCTGGCCGTCAGCGGGAAGTTTCTCGCCATCGGCGAGCTAGTAATAGAACTGACTCAAGTCATGGCGCACAATCTCGTTGTCAACGGGCTCGGGCTCGCTGTCGGCGAGATTCGTAAAAAATCGCCCAATTTCGCTCTGGTCCGAATATTTTCTGATCTCATCATATAGGTTCAATTTTGTGATGATTCTAATAAAAAATTTGAGTAGTAAGATTTGTTTTAATAATATAGACTCACGAATTTGTAGATAATTAAAATAAAAGACTACTATGGGTTGCCTCCCATAAAGCGCTTGGTTTAACGTCGTCAGCCCGACCTAATTCAGTTAGTAATCAGGTTGACTAAGCATTAAAACCTCTTTAAAATTTGGTCTTCTACCTTCGAAATATGGTTTTAATTTATGTCCGTTTACTTTAAATCTATGTCCTATTTTTGGATCTTCAATTTCTATAGTTCCATATGAAAATATTTGAGTTATGGTGAAAGGTCCTAACCATCGAGATTTCAATTTCCCAGGAAATAATTTCAATCGAGTATTATATAGCAAAACTTCTTATCCTGGTTCAAAATTTCTCTGATTAATCTTCCGATCATGCCATAATTTCATCCTTTCTTTATAAATCCTACCATTATCATATGATTCGTTTCTTAATTCTTCTAATTCATTTAATTGCAACAATCTCTTCTCACCTGACTTCTTTCATGTTATAATTAAATTCTTTAATCGCCCGATATGCTTTATGTTCTAATTCAACTGGTAAGTGACAAGTTTTTCCATATATAAGCCTGTAAGGAGTCATTCCAATCAGAGTTTTATAAGCAGTCATGTATGCCCATAATGCAGTGTCTAGTCTTATAGACCAGTCTAATCTATTAGGGTTTATAGACTTTTCTAATATATGCTTAATCTCTCGATTAGAAACTTCAGCTAATCCACTAGTTTGTGGATGATAAGCAGTTGATATCTTATGCATAATATTATATTTTTCTACTTGTTTGTGAATATATTTGTTTCTAAAATGAGTTCCTCCGTCAGTGATAATCACTCTCGGCATTCCAAATCTAGTAAAAATATTTTTCATTAAAAATTTTGAAACACTTTTAGCATCATACCTAGGTAAAGCTTGTGGTTCGATCCATTTGGAAACATAATCAACAGCTACTAATATATATGAGTTTCCAAATGAAGGAATAAAAGGTGCCATGAAATCTAATCCCCAAACATAAAAAATTTCAACTTCTAATATAAAATTCAGAGGCATTTCATTTTTCCTTGATATATTTCCTACTCTTTGGCATTTATCGCAGGTTTCTATATATCTATATACATCTCTAAATAGAGTAGGCCAGTAGAATCGAGATTGTAAAATTTTATACGCAGTTTTATCTATCCCAAAATGTCCTCCAAAATCAGAGTCATGACATTTTTGAATGATTGGTTCAGTTTCTTCATAAGGCACACATCTTCTAATGATTAGATCCTTACATTGCTTATATAAGTATGGTTCAACCCAAAAGTATGTTTTAGTATCATGAATGAATTTTTTCTGTTGTTGCATAGTTAACATAGGTGGTAAAATGTCACTTACAATATAATTTACTATATCAGCATACCAAGGTATTTTCAACTCATTAATATTATAAAGTTGTTCATCAGGAAAACTATCTAAAATTTCATTAACGAGTATCGGATAATTCATGATTTTCTAATCTTGATAAATGATACGCAATTTGATTATCGGTTCCCTTTTTGTTAATGATCTCAAAATCAAATTCTTGCATTAATAATATCCATACGATTAATCTTGGTTTAGAATCTTTCTTTTGCATTAAATATTTTATAGCGAGTGATCGGTATGTACAATACATTTAGTTCCTATTAGATAATGCCGAAATTTATTAAAAGCATATACAATTGCTAATAATTCTCTTTCGATGACTTGTATAATTTATTTCGGCATCATTTAGAGTTTTACTTAGCATAATATATAACTTTGAAAATCTTATCATATCTTTGCCCAGAAGCTGCTCCTATAGCATAATCACTAGCATCACACATAAGCTCGAATGGTTTCTCCCGATTAGGTGAAACTATTATAGATCTTGTAATTAATTTATCTTTTAATAATTTGAAAGCATTCGGGCATTCGGTTGTAAATTCAAATTTCTTGTCCTTTTCAAGAAGTTGACATAGAGGTTTAGTAATTTTTGAAAAATCTTTAATATAACGTCCGTAGAATCCGGCATGTCCAAGAAAACTTCTTACCGCTTTCACCTAGTAGTTGGAGGTGGTAATTTAGCTATAACTTGAATTTTTGCGATCTACTTCATGCCTTTTTCCAAAATTTTATGCCCTAATACAATGCGCTTTGTAACCATAAATTGACATTTCTCCCAATTAAGAACTAAATTAGTTTTCTCACATACTTCAAATACTTTTTCAAGATGATTTAAGCATGTGTCAAATGTTGTTCCAAATACGGAGAAATCATCCATAAATACTTCTATTCCATTATCAATTAATTTACTAAATATAGACATCATACATCTTTGGAATGTTACGGGTGCATTACATAATCCAAAAGACATTCTTCGAAAAGCGAAAGTTCCATAAGGACTAGTAAATGTAGTTCATCTTGATCCTCGGGAGCAATTTGTATTTGATGATAGCAGATATATCCATCTAAGAAACAAAAATATTTATGTACGGCTAATCTATCTAACATACGGTCTCAGAAATGGTAAAGGGAAGTGATCTTTCCTAGTGGTCGTGTTTAATTTTCTATAATCGATACATATTCGTCATCCAGGTGACTTGTCCTATAGGGATAAGATCGTTATTTTCATTAGCTTTGACGGTCACCCCTCCTTTTTAGGTACACGGTGAATTGGGCTTACCTAAGCACTTGTCGAAATAGGATATATAATACCATTATCTAACCATTTTAAAATTTCTTTCTTGACTACTTCTTTCATTATTGGATTTAATCTCCTTTTTGGATCTGCTTTAGGTTTATGTTCATTATCTAAAATAGTTTTGTGCATACAAATTGAAGGACTAATTCCTTTAATATCTGCTAAAGTCCAACCAAAAATTTTCTTATATTTTTTTAATATATCTAAAAGTTTTTGTTCATGAGATTCATTTAATTCAGATGAAATAATAACTGGTAAAGTTGAAGAATTACCTAAGTAAGCATACTTTAAATGTTTATGTAACATTTTTAACTCAAGTTCAGGAGGTTTAATAATCGATGGAACTATATTTTTTTCAGTGTTTTCTGTGTTATCCAAAAATTCAAATTTCTCTTTAATATAATCTAGTTCTTCATTTATCTTAGATTTTTCAATTAATTCAATATTTTCTTTTTCTAATTTTTCTTCATAATATTCCTTAAAATGTTCTTTTTGTAAATGATCGAGTACTTCCATTCGAAAACACTCATAATATTTTTCTAGCGCAGGATATTTCATTGATTTAGCAATATTAAAAGTTACTTTTTGGTCATTTACTCTCATAGTTAATTCTCCCTTCGAACATCAATCATAGCTTTTCCGGTGGCTAAAAATGGTCTTCCTAAAATGATAGGAATTTCTTTATCTTCTTCCATATCTAAAACAATAAAATCTACGGGGAAGATAAATTTGTCCACTTTTACTAATACATCTTCAATAACTCTTTTAGGATATGTAACGAACGATCGGCTAAGCGAAGAGTTATCGAAGTAGGTGAAATTTCTCCCAATCCTAATCTTTTAAAAATTGATAGAGGCATTAGATTGATGCTTGCTCCTAAGTCACACAAAGCTTTTCCATAGAATTTTTCTCCAATAAGCGCAGGGTATAGTGAAACTACCGGGATCTTTTAATTTTTCAGGAAGCTTTTTCTGAATAATAGCACTACACTCTTCACTATGTGCGACCATTTCATTATCGGTAAATTTTCTTTTTTTTTATTTAGAATATCTTTCATGAATTTTACACAGTTTGGCATCTGTCCTAAAGCTTCTATGAAAGGAATATTTATCGTTAATTTCTTGAAAATTTCAAGGAATTTAGCAAATTGTTTGTCTTTTTTATGTCGAATTAGTCGTTGAGGAAATGGTGGTGGAGGTTTTTCAACAGAAATTTTCATAGGTATTAAAGGATTTTTTAAGTTTGGATCTTGTTGATTCTTTTCCTTTTCAATTTCCACTTCCTCTTTTTGACTTTCAAGTTCTTTCTGAATTCGAGGTTCTAATTCTTTTCCACTTCGTAATTGTATCGCTTTAATTTGTTCATTTCCCTTGTCTTTGGGATTTATTTCCACATTACTAGGAAATGTTCTAGGTATTCTATTATTAAGTGCAGCAGCGATATGTCCAAGTTGAGTTTCAATATTTTTGATAGCTTCTCCTTGATTTTGTAATTGGTTTCCTTGTATTTGTAATTGACTTCCTTGATTTTGTAAATGTTGACCCATATTTAATATTAATTCTTCTATAGATAATTTCTTATCTTTAAATTGTGGGTTATTAAATCTTGGTGGATAAATAGATTTATAATTAGGAATTCCTTGATTAGATGGATTTCCTAATGGTTGTGTCATATTATTCATCCATGGTTGATTAGTTGTGTTATTATTCCAATTAAAATTAGGATGATTTTTCCATCCAGGATTATAATAATTTGCATAAGGATTATTGGGTATGTTGTTAATTGCATTAATAGTTTCATATTGAGATTGGGATTCTATAAGTTGTCCAAATAAATTTTCTTCTGATATAGTTGGAGAGTAATTCATTCCAAAATGATCTAATTTTTTAGATACAGCAGCAATTTGCGAAGCTAACATAGATATTGCATCATTTTCATGAATACTAGCTATTTTTTTTGGATTCATTCTATTAGCAGGCCATTGAAAATTATTGGTTGCCATTTCTTCGATTAATGCATAGGCTTCATCAAATGGTTTTGACATTAATGATCCTCCAGAGACAGAGCATCGATGATTGATCTTAAAGATCCTACTAATCCATTATAGAATGTTTGGATAATTAACTCGATACGGTAACGCATGATGTGGGCATTTCCTAAGAAGTTCTTTAAATCTCTCCTAAGCTTCATATATTGACTCTCCATCAAATCGACTAAAAGAAGTTATATCATTTCTAAGCTTAGTAGTTTTAGATGGTGGAAAATATTTGGATAGAAATTTTTGTGATAATTCTCTCCAAGTTTTAATAGATCCAGGTGCTAACGAATTTAACCACATTTTAGCCTTATCCCTTAAAGAAAAAGGAAAAAGTCTAATTCTAATAGCATCGTTAGATACTCCTTCATATTTGAAAGTAGCACATAGTTCTAAAAAACTAGCAAGATGTAAATTAGGATCTTCTGTAGGTGAACCACTAAATTGATTATTTTGTACCATTTGGATAATTTGAGGTTTAAGTTCAAATGAATTAGCAGCTACATCAGGGTTTTATATAGTTAAATGAATTTCATCTAATGTAGGGTTGGCATAATCTCGTAATGGTCTTGGTTGATTGATATTTTCATTTTCAGGAATATTTGCCATTTTTGTTAAATTTATTATTTCTCTTTTTTGTTTTCTAATTATTTTAATTGTACGCTCTAATTCTGAATCGTAAGGTATTAAATTTTCGTTTCCAAATTTTCGCATACAATTTTATAAAACAAAATATTCCATTACTCTAGTAAATAATTTCTTTACTTCCCCGGCAACGGCGCCAAAAACTTGACCCACTTTTAATATGTTTGTAATTTATGTTTATAACAACGGCACCAAAAACTTGATCTCGCTTTAAGAATATATATATGATTTAATGATGAAATGTATAATGTGAATTCTACGCAAGTATACATATCGTATCAAGTAATACATGGCTCTAGTGGAGTCCTGGTTATCGATCCCATAGGGAGGTTTTTAACAGATTTGTTATCAGCTAAATTTAAAAGAAGTACTTAATAGTAAACGGAAATTTAAAGTAACTACAGCAAACAAAAGTAAACTAATGCTTGAAATAAGTTGATTTAAATAATTCAGAAAAAGTATCCTTCTCCTTATTTTTAGAAAATTAAGTGAATGATGAATTTAAATAGAATTCTTGAATTGTATTGTGACAAATAGGAGCATTCCTATTCTTTACCCTTTGGTCCAGTGCGAAGAACATTGACTAATCCTATGTTTGATTGCGAATGCAGCGGCTAGGTCGGGAGGATACTGGCTGCCACTTCAGAGCTCCCACGTTCCCCTCACCTGAGGGCTAACATCTACACTTCAGCTCTCAAACAATAGGACCAAATTGAATATTTTAGTCTGTCACACCAAAATGTTCAATTCTACGTCCGATATATAATATTTCCCTATCTATTTGCACCCTCCTTCCAAGGTTTTTGACTTCCCTGAATATTGGATGTAATTTTTACTATAGTTGATAATTCAACATATTTTAACAACTCAATTGGCCAGATTGAAAGTAAATTAAGATTTAAGTAAAACTTATCACAATTTATTTTAATATATTAGGTACTTTTATTTAATTTCATCAATCCGCATAATTTTCATAAACAAGGAAAAAGACTAAGAAAACTACTCAGAATGCATGGAAATAAAACAAAGCATGGATTTCATTTAAAGTTAACAACAATAAACAAAGATACTTATCTTAATTTCTTCCCCAAGCAGACTCCTTGAAGTTCCTTTGACTTTTCCTTCTAGTACAGCAAACTTCTAAATAGCACTCAAATAAACTAAAGAAACTCACTAATGACTAATAACAGACACACTTAAGACACCAAAAAGAGACTCAGACTCTCTAAAATAGACACACCTAGACACTAGAATTCGGCCTCTATTTATAGAGGTAGGCAAAGGTCCAAGGGGTGCTTAAACACCTCTTCAAAAAGTGTCCAGGTTCAAAGTATTTGCATTTTAAACTGTCTCGCCGTCGGGGGGAAACGACCTCGCCATCAGCAGGGCTTCAAGAAGGTCTTCAAAACGCGTTATCTCGCTGTCGGCGAGGTAGTTATAATTCCGTCAGAAATTCTCCTCATGAACTCGCCGTCGGCGGCCTCGAACTCGCCTTCGGCGCCTTAGTTCAATTTGCATGAATTTCTTCCTTTTTGATCCAAATTCGCTCCATTTCATGTTTTTTGCTTTAATCACTTATAAATATTCATTCCTGCAGTAAAATAAAGAAAATACCTTTCTTTAAAGTGTAATTTCATTAAAAAATAGATAAGAATTTCTTAATGAATTTTTATGTGATGAGGACCCAATCATTTTCTTCGTACTGTAGGCTGGCTGGTGTGAAATCAGAATCAATTTCTATCACTGCTCCATCCTTCACCCTCTTTTCATCGAGTGCAAGACTCAAGCCATTTTTAAAGTTTAGGACCAACAGCCCGTTCAAAATTTCCCTGCGAAAAGACAAGGAAAGGATCAGGGGCTGTAGTAAGAACAAGAACATTAAGAAAATATTTATCACTGAAGATTCTTATTCTCTTATTTTAATTTTAATTTTTAAGGAAAGTAGGAAAAGATGAAGAAAGATCAGGAACAAGATTTGATTTGAACGGAAGGGTAAAACTTCGTTATTATGATTGCACATATTTTATTTTTAGTACATATTTTTTGTTAATGATTTTTTTTTTGTCATTCATTTTCTTATGTTTTTGGGTTCGGACCCAGTCACAAGTGGTTACTTCACCCGTGTTTCTTGGGATGAGAATTCATTCCTTTGAAACATCAGGTTGCGTAATACTTCTTCAAATATCGTCCATTGATTGGAAGCATTTGTCGTTCTCATTGACAGTTCGCAAGTTGGTAGGAGCCTCCTGAGTAGACTGTCTCGACCACAAAAGGTCCTTCCCAGGTCGGTTCAAATTTACCTCTTATCTTGCGATGTGCAAGAATAGGTCTTCTGAGGACAAGAACTAAGTCACCAACTTTGAAAGTTCTTGGCCGGACCAGTTTATCATGGGCCTGGATCATCTTAGCTTGGTACAGTTCCAAATTTTGCTGCATTGCAAGTCTTTCCCTTCCAAGCTTTCCAGTTCTTCCAGTCATAATCTGGCATTTTCTTCTGTAGTGATCTTTTCTGCAACTACAATTTGGAGTGACGGAAGCTGAACTTCCAGGGGCAAGAAGGCCTCGGACCCGTACACTAAAGCGTAAGGCGTAGACTGAGTAGGAGTCCTAAAAGTCGTCCTGTAGGCCCATAAGGCTTCTAACAACTTCTCGTGCCAATTTCTCTTGTTGTCGTCCAAAGCTTTCTTTAAAATATGAACGAGAGTTTTATTAAAAGCCTCGGCAAAGCCGTTCGCTCTTGGGTAGTAGATCGTTGAGTATCGCCAATCGATCCCGTGTCTTCTGACAAAATTATTGACCTTTGTACTTTTGAATGCTGACCCATTATCTGAAATGATTCTGCGCTGTACCCCAAAACGGTAGATAACTTGATTTTTGAAAAACTGTAGCACGTGATGTGCCTTTACTTCTACGAGTGGAGCCGTTCGCCCATTTAGAAAAGTAGTCTGTAGCTGCAAGGATGAAGCGATGTCCTCTTGAAGATGGTGGTTCTATCGGACCCACTATATGTGTGCCCCAACACTCAAATGGCCACGACACAATTGTCGGATGTAACACATTTGGAGGTTGGTGTAGAACCACTCCGTGCACTTGGCATTGGTGACAGCCCTTGGCGATCTTCATACAATCGGTCATCATAGAGGGCCAGTAGTACCCTAGTCTTTTAATCTTCATTTTCATTTTCAAACCCGACTGATGAGCGCCACAGAGTCCTGCATGTACCTCTTTGACAATTTCACGAGCCTCAGACCCGCTCAGGCATCTTAACCACATCTGATCAAAAGACCTTTTGTATAATGTATTGTTTATTAATGCATAAGACAGAGTTCTTTTCTTGATTTGATGGGCTAATGATTTATCGTCTGGTAATTTCCCTGTTTGTTGGTAGTCTATTAGCGGTTGACGCCTTGATCTTCGCGTTTTACGTTATTGCTTGCAGTCGATTCCTCTGCTTTTTCGATTTCGTATCATATCCATGTCGAGCTGTGATAGGACCTGTCGTCCCTGAACTAACACTTCAACTGACTCATCTTGTAATCAGGCAAATTCTTTTGCAAGGTGAGCTAGCGCATCCGCAAGAGCATTTTCTTTTCCGGGGATCTTGTAGATCATTACATTTGGGATTTGTTCCAACAGTTTCATGGCATACTGAAAGTACTGCTCGAGTCTTGGCTTTAAAATTCTGTATTGTCCGGCGACCTGTTGAATAACCAACTGAGAGTCTCCGTAGATGTTGATGTCCGTTATTCCCATTTGAATGGTTAGTTCTAGTCCTGTTATGAGGGCTTCGTATTCTTCCTCGTTGTTTGTACATGGTTCTGTTAAGTGGTAGGAGTATCTTAACATCCCCCGTTCCGGTGTTGTAAAGATTAGTCTGATTTCTACCTTATCGGGCACTATCGTTTGCAATTCTTTGTTCTTACATGTCGAGGACGCTCTGTCGAAGTATAGTTCCCAACGTCGATCATCAGGGTCTTCTAGGTTCATTATCTGCTCGTCAGGCAAATCGTTGTCGAGAGGCGAATCTGCCGGTAAAGGGTGTGCTGCAAGGAAGTTAGCTAGAACTTGTCCCTTTACGGCACAAAGATGAATGAAAGTTATGTCGAATTGCAATAGTATCATCGACCACACGGCAAGTACGCCGGAAAGCGTCGGTCGGGTCATCGAAGTATTGCAACGGATTAACTCTCGAAATAAGGTTGACCTTATGAGAAAGCATGTAATGCCTGAGCTTCTGTGCGGCGAAGATCAGGGCTAAACAATGCTTCTCAATTGGAGGATACTTTACTTCCGTCGGGACTAGACAACGGCTTAAGTAGTAGAGAGCATTTTCTTTTCCCTCATCATTGACCTGGGCTAGCAGGGCTCCAAGGGAGTCGTCTAAAGCCGCGGTATAAAGTATCAACGGTCTACCTGAGACTGGGGCTGCTAAGACAGGAGGTGTCATTAAGTATCGTTTGATGTCATCGAAGGCATGTTGACATTTAGAGTCCCAAGTAAACTTGGCATCCTTCTTAACCAAAGAAGAAAAAGGCTGACACCTTCCTGACAAATTCGATATAAAGCGTCGAAGATATGCCAACATTCCTTGAAAGGATCGTAGTTGTTTCAAGGTTTTAGGAGGTGGCATTTCTAAGATAGCTTTAATCTTTTCCAGATCGATTTCAATTCCGTGATGTCGGACAACAAATCCTAAGAATTTCCCGGAGGTGACGCCGAAGGCGCATTTTAAGGGATTCATCTTAAGGTTGTATTGCCTTAGTCGCTCGAAAACAATTCTCAAATCATACAGGTGATCCTTCTTCAGTTTGCTTTTGATGACCACATCGTCCACATAGCACTCAACTTGGTTGTGAATGAGATCATCAAAAATCTTTGTCATTGCTCTTTGATATGTTGCTCCTGCGTTCTTTAGTCCGAATGGCATTACTGTGGAGCAATACACTCCGATCGGCGTTCTGAATGTCGTGAGCTTTTCATCTTCTGGTGCCATCTTTATTTAGTTGTATCCTGATGATCCATCCATGAATGAAAATATTTCATGTGTTGAAGCAATATCGATCATTAGTTCTGGGATTGGTAGTGGAAATTCGTCCTTCGGACATGCTTTATTTAAATCTCTGAAGTCTACGCAGATTCTGATCTGACCGTTCTTCTTTCTGACTGGTACCACATTGGCTAACCAAGTAGGGTATTGTTCTTCACGGATAAATTTAGCGTGGATTAGCTTCTTAACTTCGGCTATTACTTGTTGCTCAATTTCTAGACGCATTCTTCTGGGAGCTTGTCTGACTGGAACAGAAGTAGGATCTACTCCAAACTTGTGAACTGCGACTTCTGGAGCTAATTCTGGCATTTTGTCGTAACTCCAAGCAAAACAATCCTTGAATTCCATTAGTAGCTCGATTATTTCCTCGGAATCTTCTTTATTGAGTAAGGAGCTAACAAAGGTTGGTCTAGGCTCTTCGCTAGTACCTAAGTTAACTTCCATTAACTCGTCTATTGTAGATTTGATTTCTTCTTCTAATTCTGGTGGAGCATCTCCGATTGGTAGATCTTCGAGGTCTCTTGAGGCTTCTAAGCAGTTTTTATTAGGTTCGCAAGTGACAACCAAGCAAAATTTTGTATCGTCAACTGAACCTACTGTGCCGAATCCGAGACCATGTTTTGAATTGGGAGGTCGACCGGCATTATTCCATAGTCTTTCAAAATGTTGTGATTGACCCTTTGTCCTTTGTCGAGGTAAGACACCACGTTGAATTAAATTTTGAACGCAGGGAGAGTACCACTCAAAAGGTAATTCCATTAATTCGGAAGAAGTGACATTTTCAAATTGTACATCTTTTTCATTATTGGAAGAAGAAGCACCACGGTAAAACTTGATTGGCTTAGTACCACCACCATGCACTTCTTTGACCACCATACCCTCGATCTTACTAGAATGGATCGGGGTCAGGGTGATAGTATGTACATGATGGTTAATCTTCTCGTACATTGATTTGTATTCTTCATTCTTTTCATCTTCGAGCGAGATCTTGAATTGGGGTTTCTTTTGACTTATTATCGTTGCTTCTTTCTTGATTTCTTCTCCTTCTTCGGAAGTGTTCTCCCAATCAACATTGATGACCGGTTTTTTCTGTCCAACTGTTATAACATTTCTTCCACGTCCTCGTCCCCGGCCTCGACCTCTGGTGCGAGTTCTGGAGAAATCTTCACCAACTCGCCGTTTGGGAGTGGTGAGCAACTGTTGAACTAGAACTTCAGGTTCTTTGTCGTCTTGGATTTCTTTCGCTTCATTTGGTATGGTATTTCTGGAAAGGATTGTTTTCTTCGGAGGCGCGTAGTAGGTCGCATCTTCATGAATTCCAATCTCGTGTACGGAGAATGGTTACAAGTCACCTTTGATGCACTGTTCCCCTCCTTCGTAATACTTTATGCATTGGTGTAGAGACGACGGCACTATCCGGTTTTCATGAATCCACGGTCGACCCAGTAGAGCGTTGAACGATGTCTCAGAATCAATTATGTTGAATTTTGCGGTTGTCTTTGCTAAATCACCGGTCTTCATTAGTAGTGTTATCGATCCAAGAGCTCTTTCTCCTTTTTGATTGAAGCCTCTTAATAGCATCTTGTCTGCTTCAAGCTTGCGAGAATCCATTTCCAAATATGCTATCGTCCGAAGGTTCATTATGTTGATTGATGCTCCAGGATCAACCAACACTCTAGAGAGTGTAAACTTTCCAATTGTGACTGAAATGTACAACGGTCGGTTGTGATCTGCTGTTCCCAGTAATAGATCATTGTCCGTGAAGGTAACACCTCTCTATTCTTTTAACGAGCAAACCTCGTCAAAGGAATCACCGGCCAATTGGGCTAAAAAAATCTCTGGATCAAGTAGAGACTTTATCAGAGCCTCTCTCATCTCCTTTGACAGAATCAGAGCGTCGTATATGCTTAGTTTGGTTGGTAGCATCCTAAGATGGGCTAGCACGTTGCAGTCCACTTTATTACCATGTTCCTCGGGTTCTTCCTGAATGGGCAGTTCCTCTGCTGGGGTTGGCTCTTCCCGACAGGTTTCAAACTTTGAGCTGAAGCGTGTACCGAAACGGTTTGGATGTGATCCAAAATTTTCTTTGAAGACTTTGTCCAGACGGTACTCCATCCATCATTAGTCGCGTAAGGGTCTATCGGAACAATAGAATCCGTTGAAATAACATTGACGGAACCTCCTTTCTGGGGCTCCTTCAAGTATTCCTTTGGGATCGTTATATTCCCTTTTCGGAGATTGTCATCAAGCCAAGTCTTGAAAGTGATGCAATCCTCTATCTTGTGTCCGAGCATCCGGTGGTAAGGGCAATAGTTTGGATGATCTTTCTTATTGACTTCCTCCAGCTTCTTGGGCTCTGGCAGCTGAAAATCCGGTGTCTTCACTAAGCTGCGAAACATCTTTGCTACTGCTTCCATTTTGAATGGATATTCTTTATTTAGAAGTTCTCTTAAGGTACACGACGAATGAGGCGGTTGTTCATAATGCTGAGACGACTGATAGCTCGGACGAGGTTGCTGATAGCCTTGCTGAGGTTGCTGATAAGTCCTTTGTGGTGGTTGATAACTAGGTTGTGGCCGCTCTGACTGTATCTAAACCGGCTGCTTGCCTTTATCTACTGTCGCGACAATTCTGGATTTATTTTTGAATGTTTTCACAGGTTTCTGCTTATCATTCTTGTCCGTGAAACTTAACTGTTCTGCCTCCTCTTGTAAGCTCCCGGCCTTGCTAAGCAACTTCTCAAAAGTTTTGATTGTAAATCCTTTAAGGAGAAGTGCTATCAGGCCATGGATGCTCTTAAGCAGGATGTCGACTGCTTGTTGTTCTTGAAGCTGTGGTTCACACTTCATGCTTAAGTTTCTCCAACGAAGTATGTAATCCACTAAAGTCTCGTTCGGCTTTTGCTGCTCCACCATTAGATTACCAATAGTGATGTGGTGCTGAGCTCCAGCAAATCGTTTAACAAAGAGATTCTCCAGTTCTGAAAAAGTCTTCACCGAGCCGTTCGGCAATTCTGCGTACCAGTCGAAGGCAATCCCTGATAAGCTGCTGACGAACTGTCGGAAGAGTAAAGCGTCGCTCCCACCGGCATTGCAGCAACTAGCACGAAAATGTGCAACATGTTGTCGGGGGTTTCCCGTTCCATCAAAAGTCTTAAACAGAGGTGGTACGAAGCCTTTTGGGTATTAAACTGCATCGAACTCTTCGGGGTAAGGTCTACCCGTTTGAATAGATGCACCATTCTTGGATTGTGCTAGGGCCTCTCGCACTTGCTGTTCTACCATATTTTTAATATCCTTTTCTGTTTGCAAGTAGTCTATTAGTGGCTGCCGCCAATCTTTTGTATTTTCTGTCACTGTCGCAATTGTTTCTTCTGCTTCTTCTGATTTGTGTATTGTATCCATGTCGAGCTGTGAGAGAACCTGCCGTCCTTGAACTGACATTTCAACTGACTCATCCTGTAAGCAGGCAAATTCTTTTGCAAGGCGGGCTAATGCATCTGCAAGAGTATTTTCTCTTCTGGGAATCTTGTAGATTGTTACATTTGAAATTTGCGCCAACACTTTCGTGGCATACTGAAAGTATTGTTTGAGTCTTGGCTTTAGAATTTTGTATTGTCCTGCGACCTGTTGAATTATCAACTGAGAATCCCCATAGATGTTGATATATGTTATCCCCATCTGAATGGTCAATTCCAATCCAGTTATAAGGGCTTCATATTCTGCCTCGCTGTTTGTACACAATTTTGTTAAGTGGTAGGAGTATCTTAACATCCCCCACTCCGGTGTTATAAATATTAGTCTGATTCCTGCCTTACCGGGCACTGTCATTTGTGATTCTTTATCTTTCTGTGTTGAAGATGCTTCGTCGAACTACAGTTACCAACGCTGATCATCGGGGTCTTCTAGGCTCATTATCTACTCATCTGGCAAGTCGTCGTTGAAAGGCGATTCTGCCGGTAAAGGGTGTACTGCAAGGAAGTCTGTCAGGACTTGTCCCTTTACGGCACGAAGAGGAATGAAAGTAATATCGAATTACAATAGTATCATTGACCACCTGGCAAGTCTGCCAGAAAGTGTTGGATGGGACATCAAATATTGCAACGATTAACTCTCGAGATAAGGTTTACCTTATGAGAAAGCATGTAGTGACTGAGCTTCTGTGCGGCGAAGATCAGGGCCAAACAGTGCTTCTCAATAGGAGGATACTTTACTTCCGTCGGAATTAGACGAAGGCTTAGGTAATAGAGCGCGTTTTCTTTTCCCTCATCATTGACCTGGGCTTACAGGGCTCCGAGAGAGTCGTCTAAAGCCGCGGTATAAAGTATCAACGGTCGTCCCGAGACTGGGGCTGCTAAGACAGGGGGTGTCATTAGGTATTGTTTGATGTCATCGAAAGCATGTTGACATTTGGAGTCCCAAGTAAACTTGGCATCCTTCTTAACCAAAGCAGAAAAAGGCTGACACCTTCCTGACAAATTTGAGATAAAGCGTCGAAGATATGCCAATTTCCCTTGAAAGGACCATAGTTGTTTCAAGGTTTTAGGAGGTGACATTTCTATGATAGCTTGAATTTTATCCGGTTCAATTTCAATTCCACGATGTCGGACGACAAATCCTAAGAATTTCCCAGAGGTGACGTCGAAGGCGCATTTCAGGGGATTCATCTTAAGGTTAAATTGTCTTAATCGCTTGAAAACAATTCTCAAATCATACAAGTGATCTTCCTTTAATTTGCTTTTGATGACCACATCATCCACGTAACACTCGACTTGGTTGTGAATGAGATCATCAAAAATCCTCGTCATTGCTCTTTGGTAGGTTGCTCCTGCATTCTTCAATCCAAATGGCATCACTGTGTAGCAGTACACTCCAATTGGCGTTCTGAAGGCTGTGAGCTTTTCATCACCCGGTGCCATCTTTATCTGGTTGCATCCCGAAGATCCATCCATGAAAGAAAAGATTTCATGTTTTGAAGCGATGTCAATCATCAATTCTGGAATTGGTAGCGAGAATTCATCCTTTGGACATGCTTTATTCAAATCTCTAAATTCCACGCAGATTCTGATCTGATCATTCTTCTTTCTGACTGGTACCACGGTTGCTAACCAAGTTGGATATTGTTCTTCACGGACAAATTTAGCGTCTATTAGCTTCTTAACTTTAGCTATTACTTGTTGTTCAATCTCTAGACGCATTCTTCTCGGAGCTTGTCTGACTGGAACAGCAGTGTGATCCACTCCTAGCCTGTGAACTGCAACCTCTGGAGCTAATCCTGGCATTTCATCGTAACTTCAAGCAAAACATTCTTTGAATTCCATTAATAGCTTGATTATGTTTTCGGAGCCTTCTTTATTGAGTAAGGAGCTAATAAAGGTTGGCCTAGGCTCTTCGCTATTACCTAAGTTAACTTCCATTAACTCGTTTATTGTAGATTTAATTTCTTCTTCGAATTCTGGAGGAGCATCTTTGATTGGTAGATCTTCGAGATCTTCTAAAGCTTCCAAGCAGTCTTCATTAGGTTCGCAAATGACAACCAAAAAAAATCCCGTATCGTCAACTGATCCTACCGTGCCGAATCCGAGACCATGTTTTGAATTGGGAGTCCGGTTGGCATTATTCCATAATTTTTCAAAATGTTGTGATTGACCTTTTGTCCATCGTCGAGGTAAGATACCACGTTGAATTAAATTTTGAACACAGGGAGAGTACCACTCAAAAGGCAGTTTCATTAATTCAGAAGAAGTAACATCTTCAAATTGTACATCTTTTTCAGTATTAGAAGAAGAAGCACCACGGTAGAATTTGATCGGTTTAGTACCGCCACCATGCACTTCTTTGACCACCATACCCTCGACCTTATTAGGGTGGATCGGGGTTAGGGTCATAGTATGTACATAGTGGTTAATCTTCTCGTACATTGATTTATATTCTTCATTCTTTTCATCTTCGAGATAGATCTTGAACTGGGGTTTCTTCCGATTTATTTGCATTGCTTCTTTCTTGATTTCTTCTTCTTCGGAACTATTTTCCCAATCAACTTTGATGACTGATTTTTTCTGTCCAACTGTTCCAACGTCTCTTCCACGACCTCGTCCCCGGCCTCGGCCTCGGGTGCAAGTTCTGGAGAAACTTTCACCATCTCACCGTAAGGGAGTTGTGAGTAACTGTTGGACTAGAATCTCAGGTTCTTCGCCTTCTTGCACTTCTTTTGCTTCATTTGGTATGACATTTCTGGAGAAGATTGTTTTCTTCGGAGGCGCGTAATAGGCTACATCTTCGTGAATTCAAATTTCATGTATGGAGAACGGTACGCAAGTCACCTTTGATACATTGTTCTCCTCCTTCATAATATTTTATGCACTAGTTCAGAGACGTCGGTACCATCCGGTTTTAATGGATCCATGGCCGACCCAGTAGAGCGTTGGATGATGTCTCAGAATCAATTATATGGAATTTTGCGGTTGTCTTTGCTAAGTCACCGGTTTTCATTAATAGTGTTATCAATCCAAGAGCTCTTTCTCCTTTCTGATTGAACCCTCTCAATAACATCTTGTCTGCTTCAAGCTCACGAGCATCAATTTCCAAATATGCTAGCGTCTAAAGATTCATTATGTTGATTGATGCTCCCGGATCAACCAACACTCTAGAGAGCATAAACTTTCCAATAGTAACTGAAATGTACAACAGTCGGTTGTGATCAGCTGTTCCCAGTAATAGATCATTGTCCTTGAAGGTAACACCTCTCTGTTCTTTTAACGAGCAAACCTTGTCGAAGGAATTACCGGTCATTTGAGCTAAACAAATCTCTGGATCAAGTAGAGCCTTGATCAGAGCTTCCCTCATCTCCTTTGACAGGATCAAAGCGTCGTATATGCTTAGTTTGGTTGGTAGCTTCCTAAGATGGGCTAGCACGTTATAGTCTACTTTATTACCATGTTCCTCGATTTCTTTCCGAATGGGCAATTCCTCTGCTGGGGTTGGCTCCTCCTGAGCAACCACCTGCTTTCCTTTATCTTTTGGACCCATTCTCGGAGATAGAACTTTTTTGCTTCTTAGGTTGATTTCAGTTACTTGTTCTGAGTCTGGTACTGGATCTGCCGATGTTTCCCCTTGAATTGGAACTACTGACTCTTCTGGAGTTGCTTCAGAATCCAATAACTCTAATTCTATCGTGATTGGAGCTCCTCGAAATTCACAAATGGACTCGTTGCTTGTTGAGCTTTCGTAGCCTCCTTTGTGAACATCTTCTTCGTTATGGTCATTGAGGTTGTGTATGATTTGAGAATTGTTATTTATATTGAAATCGAGATCTAGATTAAGTCGGTTGTCGCTAGTTACTTAATCGTTAGAGACAGTCAAAACGTAGCCAACGCCATAACTCTTATCATTATAGGATCCCTCCGGGGCGAGCAAATAATTATACAGAGTCAGAGGTTCAAGAGATTTCTCCCCCGAATCAAAAACAACCATCTTAGGATAAGCAGCCCCTAGTCTACCCCTCGGAGCCTCAGTCTTCTTCTCTTCTACGATCTTCTCCTCCTTCTGGGGCGGTTTTTCGATCGCAAGCGATAGTGACGGCTTGGCAGGTTTCAAACTTTGAGTTGAAGCGCGTACCGAAGCAGTCTGAATGTGATCCAAAATTTTCTTTGAAGACTTTTTCCAGACGGTATTCCATCCATCATCGGTCGTATACGGGTATATCGGAACAATAGGATCCGTCGAGATAACATTGACGGAACCTCCTTTTTGGGGTTCTTTCATGTATTCTTTCTGGATCGTTATGTTTCCTTTCTGGAGATTGTCGTCAAGCCAACTCTTGAAAGTGATGCAATCCTCTATCTTGTGTCCGAGCATCTGGTGGTAAGGGCAATAGTTCGGGTGATCTTTCTTGTTGACTTCTTCCGGCCTCTTGGGCTCTGGTAACTGAAAATCTGGTGTTTTCATTAAACTGTAGAGCATCTTCGCTACTGCTTCAGTTTTAAATGGATATTCCTTATTCAGAAAATCTTTTAGAGTACGCTGTGGACGAGGTGATTGTTCATAATGCTGAGGCGACTGATAGCTCGGTCGAGGCTGTATATAACCCTGCTGAGGTTGCTAATAGATCTGTTGCGGTTATTGCTATGTCCGTTGCGGTGGTTGATAACTAGGTTGTGGCCGCTCTAGCTGTATTTGAATCGGTTGCTTGCCTTTATCTACTGCCGCGACGATTCTGGATTTCTTTTCAAATGCTTTTACAGGTTTCTGTTTATCAGTCTTCTCCATGAAACTTAGTTGCTTTGCTTCCTCTTGTAAGCTCCCGACTTTGCTAAGCAACTTCTCGAAAGTCTTGATTGAAAATCCTTTAAGGAGAAGTGTTATCGGGCCATGGATGCTCTTAAGCAGGATACCGAGCGCATCCTCGTTCTTGAAGGCGTGGTTCACACTTCATGCTTAAGTTCCTCCATCGAAGTATGTAATCCACTAAAGTCTCGTTCGGTTTACGGTGCTCCACCACTAGATCACCGATGGTGATGTGGTGTCGAGCCCCGACAGACCGCTTAACGAAGAGATTTTCCAATTCCGCAGAGTCTTGGTCGAGCCATTTGGCGGCTACGCACACCGATCGAAGGCGATCCACGACAAGCTGGCCGACGAGCGACGGATGAGTTAAGCGTCACTCCCACCGGCATTACAGCAACTAGCACGAAAATGTACGACATGCTGCCGGGGTTTCCCGTTCCATCAAAAGTCTTAAATAGAGGTGGTACGAAGCCTTTTAGGTATTGGTCCGCTTCGAACTCTTCGGGGTAAGGTCTACCCGTATGAATAGATGCTCCGCTCTTAGATTGTGCTAAGGCTTCTCGCACCTACTGTTCTACCATGTTTTTAATGTCCTTTACGGGAATCATATTCTGTGTAGAATCCTTCTTTGGTGGCTCATCTCCGTTAACAGATGTGATCTCTTTTCCTCCATCTGCAATATGGTTGATCTCTTGGGGTGTTTCTTTCTGAGGTTGAACTTGACTCTGGAGAGTGGCTAAAGCTGCAGTCATCTCTTCCGCCCTCTTTGCCATCTAGGAAATTGTGTCATCTCTTTCCCGAAGCTGTGCTCTCATCACTTCCGGTTCATCTCTTTCCGCAGCTGTCGGAGCACTATGCGAAGCTGATGATGCTCGTGTTTCAACCATATTGATCTCGGCATACTCTTCATCCATGAACTCTGATGAATCAACTTCATTTTCCAACTTTTCTCCTCTTTGCCAACCGTCGGATATCCATCCTTAGCTTTCCTATAGCATCCTCGAGGGATCTCTTCCAGACGGTCTCGCGGTTGTCGTGTGATGTCTGTTGAACTTCTTTTTCGGGAGTTTCTTTTATTGCAGTAGCACTTTCTTCTAATTCAGGCCCTTTGACAAGGCTTTTCTTCTCAGGACGTTGTGTTGGTCTCAGCTCGGTAATAATAGGTCGCCACACCATCCTTCTTGCAGCAGAAGGCTAAGGACCGGACGGTCTGTCGGCTATATGCTGGTAGGTGGTGTCCTCCCTAATATGATGGCCCGTTACAACAATAGGTGATCTAGCTTTCATTTTCTTCCTTGGTTTCTCTATGGCAGTGACAGGCTCTACTCGCGGTCCGAGGCGGGATCTAGCTGGCACTCGTCCCATTCTTCTTAGGATTTCTGACACGGGGCATCTTTCTTTCTTTGCCAATTTTTCTATCACAGCTTGTAGCCGAGAAAATGGCGTAGTCTTAACCCTTTTTCTTTTGTAGTCACTATAGTATGTAGGTCGGGGTAATGTAGCGGCAATCCTTCGGACGTCTTCTTTATCCGATGCAGCAGAGAGGGGGTGAAATCTACTCCCTTCCAACAGAGGTATATACTCAGGCAGTTCTTCTCTTTCCTCAGGAATTTCCTCTAGAAAAGCAACTTCAACAGCTTTGGCTTTCTCGATCTTGGCGATCTTTCTGCTTCTATTTCTCCTTTGAGTCCGAGTTAGGGGTGCAACTCTTGAACTGGACCCAATCTCGAAAACAGATGGTATTGTAGCAAAATTTGTACCCTCCACGGTGACAGGCTCATCAAAGACTTGGATTTCCTTCCCCTTCAGTTTGGCAGAAGCCGGGGTAGGTGCAGGGATGACTAGACCGGTGGGGGTAGAGACAACAGTCCTCCTACGAATAGCAGTACTTCTTTCAGCTGGAACACTTTGTAGGGGAGGGAATTCTTGAGTCGACTTCAGGTTGAACTCAATTACGGGCTCCTCAGTTTCTGCCACTTTGTCCATTAGTGCAAAGAGAGTGACGTCAGTGAACTTAACATTTGTATTGTCAAATCCTTATCCAAAAAGGATGATCCAATTGTCAGGTAGCTCATCCTTGTAGACAGCAAAGTTCATTCCATTGGTGAAGGAGAAAATTAACTTTTGTGCAGTCATTTTCTGCAGTGTAGATTTCGAATGTCAGTCCCGAATTATGCTTCCTTTCGTCGCAAAGCTTAGAACGAAAAAGAAAGAGTCCAAATACATTCTCGTTTATCTTAATGTATTTGTGATTTTTAAGAGAATTCGTTTATTAGAAGGTTGTTTATTAGAGGATTTGTTTGTTAGGAACAAAATGATTAAAGGTATAGAAAAGGTAAAGGACCTAATTCAGAATTGGAAAGGAAGAGAAAGTCTCGTAAGACTCCTCAACCCGAAGGACCGCTCCTAAGCTAAAACCTATTGGGGTCCACCCCACCTCAAAAAGAGGTAAAAGGATTTCGAAACCTCTCTGTTTAGGGGTTTCTAAACACTGGCTCCTAAATCCGAGAGAAGTTGGCTATACCCGTTCAAGATAAAATGAACGTGGTATGCCAACGGAAAGAATGATAGTTTGCCCCACTAGGGACATGGACACGCTACCGATTTATAAAAGCAAAACCATCTGATCAAAATGGAGAGAGGAACTCATCCCCAGAATTTGTCGGCATATTTTTAGGTTAGGTGTTATATTTTGAAAAGGGGTCGCCTACAGAAGTTGTCAGGGAATTTTAAAATTTAAATTTAATTTAAATATATATAATTTAGAATGTAATATTTGATTTTGAAAATAATTTTAAGTTTGAAAATTTTAAGATATGAAATTAAACCGATCTCACATCCCAAATAGTTTATATAAATGAGCACTACACCACAAACCGTGTATCTATCCCGGAGGATAGACACACTGCTTGATGATGGGGCTCGATTAAATAAACTAGAAGATTTGTGACATCCATTTGGTCTGCGAACCAATTTTTATAAGCTGACAAGTTGCCCTGTTTAATATAAAGGAATTAAACAGGGTTTATATTACCTGGGTTCTTAAGGTTCCCTATAAGAGCAAGCCCCTATAGTTAATTACATCTTAAATGACGGGAATCATTTAAGAAACTCTCGATAATGATCATTGGTTTTTCTCTCAAGAATTTTAAAGTTTAAGGTTTCAAATGAATTGGATTTTGGAAATTTTAATAGAGAATGGATCAAATTTGGAACAGTTAATTTTAGGAGTCCAAAGGAAGAAAAGTAGTAGAAGCTGAGGATCCAAGAAGAATCATGGCAACCTCCCAAACTATCCTATCGTTTGGCTTCAATTTAGGAGTTTATTTAATGTTGTAATCCTGCCAATTTTTATTTAGGACTTATATTCGTATGACATGATCATACAAATGGCCTCGAAGATGTGAGGGCTTATGTCGTACCAAACGACTACCTCGGAATCCTGAGACCGGTTAAGACTTAATTTGCATAAAATGATTATGCAAGTGCCTAACAAAAAATTTGAGGATTTATGTTGCACTAGGCAAACTACCTCGAAATCATATGGCTTGGTTATTTAATTCTAAGAATGGTTTTGCTGAAGTAGACCCGAGTTTTGCTGAAGAAGACGGTCGTGCTGCCCACCGTGCTCCAAGCTCCTTGTCGTTGTCACAGAGGTTTAGTTTTAGAAAATTATAATCAAGAGATGAGAGAAGTGTTTTGGTTTAGAAAAGTTTTAAAATCCAAATGTCCTTAATGTTTTATTAGGGGAATCTTAAATTTTATTATAACAACACCGGTTAAGATCCCACGGTTCCATCATCCCGGCACCGTTATTTTCATCGGATTCACTTAGTCCAGATGAATTTGCTAAACTCAACTGAATGAGTTCCACACTTTCATTTAGACCGTGGGAAATCCCGTTAGCAACACGTAGGTTACATCATCCGAGATATTCCCGATCATCCAACAAGACGTTTTAATTTAGTTATAGTTATAGTTTTGTGTTATGTTTGTGATTAAATTTTGAGTTGTTTTATATTTTGAAATGTTGTGGTGGTGAATTTTATCTTGTTGTGATTTTTAATTTAGTTTTGGGTTTCAGTTTTGTGGCTATCCTAAAGGTTTCAGTTTTCATGCAACAATCTTGTTTAACATGCATGAAAAGTAAAGCACAGTACAGGTAAATAAGTTGCAATAAAGTAAATTGCAATAAAATAAAAGCGTACATGGAGGATCTTCTCGTCATTCCAAGCTGCACTTAAAATACATGTTAAGCCATTTAAATATTTGCAGCAAGTACCTAGGTAAAACTAAGGGAAGGGTTCTGGTTGTCTACCAAAATCCTAGTCCTATTGCTAATCGATACCTATGACATCTAGGTTCTTGTATTTTGTTTAGGATGATTTTCTTCATCAAATAACAATTAAGCTCAATTATTCTTCTGAAAACACCTCATTATATTGAGGAAGTACTTAGAACGGGTTCTAAACATCTTTTCAATACTTCTGAGATTATTTCGAGTCTAAATGAATTTTTATTGTAAAGATGAATCAATCATCCATAAATCTTTAGTTAAGTTTTAACTCTTGCTCAGTGAACTTAGGGCATTTGATTATCCTATGTGTAAGTGACACTTCACTTAATGCTCCATTTAAGAGTTATGATGATAAAAGTCTTTAGGGGCAAATCAATTTATTAAGAATTTCAACAATTTAAAATTAGAATTAATGTTTTAAGGTGATTTAATTTAGTTATAAAATTTTAATAAATTTAAGTTTGGAATAGTGTTCAAGTTGTTTTATTCTTAAGTGTTTTAAACCATTTGAATTGAAAGAGGAGTTTAAATTATTTAATTTAGACTTTAATGGTTTAACTTTTAAATTTAATTGCAATATTCTAGATTAACTTTTAATTGGTTTGATTTTTTTTAATTAAGAATTATTATTATTATTATATTTTTTGAAATTGATTTTGATGTTTCAAGTTTGCTTTAAATTTGCTTTCAAGTGATTTTTTTAAAATTAATAAATTTTTTAATGTTTTAAATTTATTTTAATTTAATTATCAAGTTATTTAATATTTTAAGTTTTAGTTTAATTAAGGGTTACCTTTTCTTTATTATTAATTTATTAATTTCAATTATAATCTTAAGTTTAATTAAGAGTTAAATATAATTAAAGTGTTTCATTTGGGGATTTTAGTTTAAGTGATTATAGTCTCTTTAAATTATATCCCCCATTTTAATAATCCAAATTTTAACTTATTCTTCCAAAATTCAAATTATTTAATTGATTAAGGTTTCATTTTTTTTTTTGGTTTATTAGAATTGATCAATGAGTTTCTACCCTTTTATTTTCCAAAGATTCAATCATCTAATAAAGAATTAAGATCAAATATTTTACCCCCCATTTTGATTAAACCTAAAGTTTTAATTAGGGGTTAAAATTCTTAATTATTAATATACCCTTTTAAGCTTAATTACTTCATAACTCATCAAATTGGGCTCAAATGAGCTTGAAATTTTTATGTCACTTCACTCATATGTCAATTAAGACATTAGAGGAGAAAATGTGATTTTTCTGAATTTAATTTAATTTATATATTTATTTTAATAGAAAATAGGGATTTTCAATGGAAATTCAACAATATGACCAATGTAAGGTTTCTGTCCTTAAGAAAGTTATGGGATGTTCCTAATGACCAGAAAACCACTTGGACCATCTTTGGTGATTTTTTGAATTATATTTTATTTATTATAATTATTTTGAGTTTTAGAGTGTTAATTAATTATAAAATAAAATAAAGGTTGAAAATAAACTTTTATATTTTTCTTAAATCTCCTCAAGGGGTTCAGAGAAACAAATTTTACATTTTTTATGATTTTCCTTTGATTTTTTAGAATTAATTTGGTGAAAAGGTTGAAAAATCCATTTTTTAATATTAAAAATTGTTTTAAGCCTTTAAAATTCAATATCTTATCTAAAAAACTTGGGAAAAATATTTAGTTTGTTCCTAAGTGATTAGGAGTTAAAATATGACATTCTTATGATTTTTAATATTCTTGTGATTTTTATAATTTTTTAATTATTTAAAATATTAAAATAAGGTAGAAAATGAAGATTTTTGAAAAATTTCAATTTTAGTTTTCTTAGACTCCTCTGATACCAGAGAAGTCCCAAAACCAATATGGTGAATTTTTTAAATGTATTTTTGGAGTTATGAATTTTTAAAGTTTAATTTTACCCATGTAACTTAATTAATCCATTTAGTGGGGTTAAATATTTCCAATTGATTCCAAATTTTTATTTGAGGTCCCTCTGATCCTAAAGATCAGTGGAGAATAGCTTTTATGTTCTTTTGATGTGTGATTAACCCTAATTAATTAAAGTTCAGTTTTGAGTAATTAGGTCAATTAGGTTATTCTTAATGAATTAACTCAAACCTTAATTTTCCTAGGTCCTCTGGTCCTAAGAAACTTCCCCAAATTTTTCTATAATTTTCTAACCAATATGATAATTAATGGAATTAAAATACCAAAAACTGTGACATGAACTTGAAAAATACATAACTTGCCATAGAGATGGCCTCTGACCTTGAAAAATTCAGGGAATGTTTCTAAGATCAGAGGCTTCAAAAGCCCTATGGTCTCATGCCATGGTCAATTGTCTATGCAGATGGAGAATTAAAATACTACAATGAGTAAATAATTAATTAAAAATAAAATACTCATCAAATTAACTCAATTCTTTTTCCACGTTATTCTCCTCTGTTCACTGAGCAAGAGGGTATTTTTAGTTTATTTTTATGATTTTTCTGTAAAAAGATATAGATTTTCTAAGTTTCAGGTATTTAATTAAATCAAAAAATCCATATTTATCTACTTATCCACGCGGCGCCGACTCATCCTCGGCAGCTCCGAAAGCCCACGCGTCGCCTCCCTATTCGACGCCGCCATCTGACACAGCGCTCCGGAGGCCCGTGGTTCACGTACCGTTCTCTGGTCCGACGCAATCTGAGCCGTCCACTCGATACACGCGCGATCGGACGGCGCCTGGTCATCGTCTACGACTGGTGTGCACCCTTGACCGTCCACACTGAAACCCTAAGATCTCTCTCATTTCACAACGGATTTTCATGTTCTTATACTCTATGGATTCTTCTTGAAGAGACGAACACATCCATGCGGTTTACATGCATTGAAATCAACTCAAACGAAATGGAGAATCGCTGGAAGCTCTCGGGAAGAAGGAGTGTCCATACCTTGGTTCAGGAGGTGAGGCCTCAACTGAATGTGCTCGGCACATTCGCTAGAGTTGGAGGAGCCAGGGGATGAAGCCTTTGGCCCTGTCTAATTGTCTAAGTATAACTTCCACCAAGCCCGATTTGAAAGCTTGGCTGATAGAGAGAATGGCTGGCCTGGTGAAGGGGCTTCCACTGGGGAACTCCTTCTCTTGGTCCTATGCAGGTGTGGGTGAGTTTAATTTGATTTTGGTGGAGGTTCCATGGATGTCCTGTTCTGGGCTAAGAATTGAGCTCCAAAATTGAGCTCAATCAATGGGGTTTATGGCAGGAGAATAGTGGGGATGAATTGTTATTGGCTAGGGGAAGCTCTGTGAGGAGTTTGGAGAAATTCTGTGAAGGTTAATTTCAGCCAACCTTTTGGCCGAGAGGGGATGGCTTGTTTAAATAGCCATGGCCTGGGCTTTCCAAGGGTAATTGATGGCTGGGATCAGCTGCCTAGGGGAGGAGATGATGAGCTGTGGTGGACAATTGGAGTGGGGCAGCTTAGCAGGTGAGAATTTGAAATTTGGCTCATTCCAAGCTCCTCGGCCATGGTGTTTTCCGGCGGCCTGGTGTCGGCATTATTTTTAGGTTGAGTGTTGTATTTTTGAAAAAGGGGTTGCCTACAAAATTTGTCGGCGAATTTTAAATTTTAAATTTAATTTAAATATATATAGTTTAGAAAGTAGTATTTGGTTTTGAAAATAATTTTAAGTTTGAAATTCTTAAGATATGAAATCAAACCGATCTCACATCCTGAATAGTTTATATAAACGAGCACCGCACCACAAACCGTATATCTATCCCAAAGAATGGACACACTGCTTGACGATGAGGCTCGATTAAATAAACTAGAAGATTTGTGACATCCGTTTGGTCTGCGAACCAATTTTATAAGCCGACAAGTTCCCCTGCTTAATACAAAGAAATTAAGCAGGGTTTATATTACCTGGGTTCTTAAAGCTCCCTATAAGGGCAAGTCCCTATAGTTAATTACATCTTAAATGACGGGAATCATTTAAGAAAACTCTCGATAATGATCAGTGGTTTTGCTCTCAAGAATTTCAAAGTTTAAGGTTTTCAAAGGATATGAATTTTGGAAATTTCAATAGGGAATGGATCAAATTTGGAACAATTATTTTCAGGAGTCCAAAGGAAGAGAAGTAAGAGAAGCTTAGGATCCAAGAGGAATCTTGACAACTTCCCAAACTATCCTATTGTTTGGCTTCAATTTAGGAATTGATTTAATATTGCAATCCTGCCAATTTTATTTATTTAGGACTTACATTCGTATGACATGATCATACAAATGGCCTTGAAGATGTGAGGGTTAATGTCGTACCGAACGACTACCTCGGAGTCCTAAGACTGGTTAGGGATTAATTTGCATAACATGATTATGCAAATGCCTAACGAAGAGTTGAGGATTTATGTTGCACTAGGCAAACTACCTCGAAATCTAACGGTTTGATTGTTTAATTCTAGGAATGTTTAGCTGATGTAGAGTTGTTTTGCTGACGAAGATGGCCGTGCTGCCCACCGTGCTCCAAGCTCCTTGTTGTTTCAGAGGTTTTAGTTTTAGAAAATGATAACCAGGAGATGAGAAAAGTGTTTTGGTTTAGGAATTTTAAAGTCCAGATATTTTTAATATTTTAATTAAAACAAATCTTAAAGTTGTTTAAACAGAACCGATTAAGATCCCACGGTTCTGTCATCCCGGCACCGTTATTTTCATCGAATTCACTTAGTTCAGATGAATTTGCTAAACTTAACTGAATGAGTTCCACACTTTCATTTATACCGTAGGAAATCCCGTTAGCAACACGTGGGTTACATCATCCGAGGTATTCCCGATCATTCGACCAGACGTTTTAATTAAATTAAAGTTATAGTTTTGTTGTTCTGTTTGTGATTAAATTTTGAGTTGTTTTATATTATGAATGTTGTGGCGGTGAATTTTATCTTTCAATGACTTTTAATTTAATTTTGGTTTCAGTTCAGGGACTATCCTAAAGGTTTTGGTTTTCATGCAACAGTTGTTTATCATGCAAGAAAAGTAATGTACAGTACATGTAGCTAAATTGCAATAAAGTAAATTGCAATTAAATAAAAGCGTACATGGAGGGTCTTCCCGTCATCCCAGGCTGCACTTAAGACACGTGTTAAGGCATTTTAATATTTCAACAAGTACCTAGGTAAAGCTAATGGAAAGGTTTTGATTTTCTACCAAAGTCCTAATCCTATAGCTAGTCATCTCCTATGACGTCTAGGTTCTTGTGTTTTAGTTTAAGGATGATTTTCTTCATCAAAGAACAATTAAATTCAATTGTTCTTATAAACATCCTATCATATTGAGGAAGTGCTTAAGAGGAGTCTTAAACATCTTTTCAATACCTCTAGGATTGTTTTAAGTCTGAGAGAATTTAATTATACAAGTGAATTAATCATCCAGGAGTTTAAGTTTTGTTCTCTTGCTCAGTGAACTATGACATTTGAATATCCTATGAGTGAAGTAACACTTCACTTGATACCTCATTTAAGAGTTATAATAATAAGAGCTTTAAAAGGGCAAATCAACTTATTAAGTATTCTAATGATTTAAACTTAATGATTTAATTTTAATTTTGACTTAATTATAAAAAATTAGTTTAAGTTTGGAATAGTGTTCAAGTTATTTTAGATTTAATTCTTAATGATTTCATTTAGGTTTATTGTTAAATGATTTTAATTTAATTTAATTCAATTTAATTTTAATTCGATTTAATTTAATTTTAATTTAATTAGATTTGATTTTAATTTAATTTAATTTAATTTAATTTGATTCAATTTAATTTAATTTTAATTTAATTTAATTTTAGATTAATTTAATTTAATTATAAATTTTAATTTGATTTGATTTGATTTTAATTTTAATCTTAATTTAATTAATTTAATTTTAATTTTAATTTAATTTAATTTAATTTTAATCATTAATTGAGATTATTCTTCTATTTTTTTTATTAAGAATTAAGTATTATTGAAGTGATTTATTTAGGGATTTTTAAATTAAAGAATAAATATCCTCTTAATAATATTCCTACTTTAATAATTCCAATTTCTATTATTCTTCCAAAATTTCAATTAATTAATTAACTAAAGTTTTATTTTAATTATATTTGAAATGATTAGTAGGTTTCTACCCTCAATCATTTAAGTTTCAACCATCCAAAATCAGTTTAAAGTCAAATATTTTACCCTTCCCCTTTTGATTAATCCTAAAATTTTAATTAAAGGTTGAAATTTTTAATTACCCTTTTGCCCTTCAAGTTTAATAATTCTATAACTCACTAAATTAAGCTCAAATGGACTTGAAATTTTTATTTGAGCTCACTCACATGTCAATTAAGACATTAGAGGAGAAAATATGATTTTTTTGTATTTAATTTATTTATGTAATTATTTTTAATGAAAAATAGAGGTTTTCAAGGAAAATTCAATAACATGACCAAGGAAATGTTTCTATCCTTAAAAAAATTATGAGATGTTCCTAATGACAAGAGGACCATTTGGACCAATTTTGGTGATTTTTTGAATTATATTTTATTTATTAGAATTATTTTTAAGTTTTGGAGTATTAATTAATTTTAAAATAAAATTCAAGTTAAAAAATGGATTTTATATTTTTCTTAAATCTCTCTGACCTCAAGGGGTCCAGAGAAATAAATTTTATATTTTTCTAATTTTCTTTGATTTATTAGAATTATTTTAGTGAAAAGGTTGGAAAATACATTTTTTTAATATTAAAAAGTTACATTAAGCCTTTAAAATTCAATATCTTACCGTAGAGACTTAAGAAAAATATTTGGTTTATTCCTAAATGATTAGAATTCAAAATGTGACATTTTGGTGATTTTTAGTATTTTTATGATTTTTATTATTTTTTAATTATAAAAAATATTAAAATAATGATAAAAATCAACTTTTTTTAGAAAATTACAATTTTAATTTTCCTAAGTTCCTCTGATATCAGAGAAGCTCCAAAACCATTTTTGTGTATTTTTGAAAAGTATTTTGTGAGTTATGAATTTTTATGGTTTAACTTTGATCATGTGACTTAATTAATCCATTTAGTGGGGTTAAACATTTCCAATTGATTTCAAATTTTTATGTGATGTTCCTCTAATCCCAAATATCAGTGGAGAATTTTTTTCAAGTCAATTTAATGTATGGGTAACCTCAATTTTGGGTGTTTAGACCAATTAGGGTTATTCCAAGTGAATTAACTCAAAACTTATTTTTCCTAGGTTCCTCTGGTCATAAGAAATATCACCAAATTTTCCTAGAATTTATTTCTCAGCATGCTAATTATTGGAATTAAAATACTCAAAACAGTAACATGAACTTGAAAAATCAATAACTTCTTATAGGGATGGCCTCTGACCTTGGAAAATTCAGGGAATGTTCCCTAGGTCAAAGGCTTCAAAAGCCCTATGGTCTCATGCCATGGTGAATTGTCTATGCAAATGGAGAATTAAAATATCACAGAGAGTAAATAAATCATTAAAAATAAAATACTTGATGAAATGACTTGATTTCTTTTTCACATTATTCTCCTCTGTTCACTGAGCATGAGAGTATTTTTATTTTATTTTTAGGATTTTTCTTCACAAAGTTATGCATTTTTGAAGTTCTGGGTATTTAATAAATAAGAACAATCCCTATTTATCTACTTATCCACGCGGCGCTACACAATCCTCGGCAGCTCCGAATGCCCACGCGGCGCATTCCTATTCGACATCGCCATCTGACTCAGCACTCCAGGGGCCCGCGGTTCATGTACCATTGCGCTGTCCGGCTCGATCTCAACCGTCCGCTCGATACACGCTCGATCCGACAGCTCCTAGTCATCGTCTACAACTGGTGTGCACCCGTGACCGTTCACACTAAAACCCTAAGAACTCACTCGATTCTCAACGGATTTTTGTGTTCTTATGCTCTATGGATTCATCTTGAAGAGACGAACACATCCATATGGTAAACATGCATTGAAATCGATTCATAGCAAATGGAGAATCTCCAGGAGCTCGGGAGGAAGAGAAAGTTCATACCTTTGCTCAGAGAAGTGAAGCTTCGATCTGAGAGTTGTGTCACGTTCGATTGGGTCCAAGCAAGCTCCGGATGAAGTCCCTTGGCACAGTGAATTGCTCAGGTACAAAAGTGACCACGGCCGATCACAAAGCTTGGAGGCTGGAAGCAATGGCTGGCACGGTGAGGGGGCTTTTGCCGGGAAACTTCTCCTCTTGGTACGGTGAAGGTGTAGAGTCAATCAATTTGAGGATTGACTCACCGTGGTGAAGTGTCCTGGTTTTGGGCTTAAATTTCAACTACGAAATTAAGCTCGCAGAGAGGAAATGGCAGGGGGATTCAGTGGGGATCAAGTTTTCCAGGTGTGGGGGAGAGCCTGGAATGATTTTGGCAGAGTTTCTATATGGTTTTTTTTTAGTGTCTCTTTGGCCGAGAGGAGGTGGTGTTTAAATAGGAGTGGCTGGAGGGCCTCCCAGAGGGAGTTTGGGGTTGGGATCATCTGCTCTGGTGAGGAGAAGAACAGCCATGGCGGCCATTAGGCATGGGGCAACTCAGCAAGGGAGAATTTCAATGTGGGCTCACATGGGAGCTCTCGGGTGTGGTGTTTTCGGGCGGCCTGGGTGGTCGGCCGGCGAGGCATGGGTCACCCTCAGGGTCAGGAGGTTCAGGGCTTGATGTTTGTGAGTTTAATTGGCTGTTGCCATGTGTAAAGTGGTTAGATCAAAATGGCATGGGGGCATGGCTTCTTTGGCTTGGTTTGGGTCAACCCATGTGTTTAGGCTGGGTTCACCTCCCCATGACCTGGTTTTAGGCTGAGAAAAAGTGGTTTAGGTCAGCTTAATTAGTGAGGAAGGGTCACCATCCAAGTACAATTAAGCTTAAGCAAGGTTTAGTGGGATCATGGGAGTGGCTAATCCTCTTAAGGGAATCTGGAAAGAGCTCTTTCCTCTTGCCATCTTGGGTATGGTGAAGTGTCCAAGGCTCTCGTGGCTCTCATGTGGCTCATGCATGGCTTCATGGCTCCATTTGGCTTGGGAAAAGTTATGTCAACTTTCATGAGGAAGGATTTTGTGATTTTTGGCATTTTGGTGAGAATTGTCATGAGGTTTAATTTTGGAATGGTTTAATGATGAATTTGAAAGTTAGGGAAGATTTTAATTGGAATGGATGATGAAGTGTAGTGTCATATGGACTTTAGGATGGGTTTGGGCTTTTAAAATTTGGTAAAGGTGGGCTTTTAGAATGGTTTAAGGGAGTGGGCCTTCATGTTTCAAAATGGGCTTTTAGATGAAAAGTTTGTAAAGGGCCATGCCAAATAAATGTTGGGTTTGGTTTAGGGATGTGTCATGAGTGATTTGAAGCAAGTTTGAGGTGATTTGGAATTGAATTGGGTCTAATTTGGGTCTCTTTGGTAATAGAGTCCAAATGGGTCAAAATGAGCTACCTTGGGCTAAAGTTGGGCTAATGTTGAAATTGATGTAAAATTAATGTTGAGAAATGTTTATGGGAGTGTGACAAAGAGTTCTCAACTTTGGTTGGGCTTTGATTTTGGGATTTGGGCCTAATTGGGTTAGGTTTGGGTGTAGGCCCATTAAGGGAATTTTGGGTTTGGGTTGAATTTGAGTAAGGTTTGGGTCTAAATTTTGGGCAAATCATGTTATTATTTTGTTTTTAGGGATGCTAGTAAGGTTTTATAAAAGATTTGGGTCAAATTGGGATTGATTTGGGTTGGTTTGGGCTAGGTTTGGGTCATGGGTCAAAATTGGGCTTTAAGCTTAAAAGTGAAATTGGATTCAAATTCCAATCAAATTGGGCTTGGATTTGGTCTAGATTGATATTGGGGATATTGAATTGAAGTTTAGAAATGAATTGGACCAAAGTTGGGGTCAATCAGAAAGGTTTGGTTTGACATTGGGTTCATTTGGGTTTGGAATGGGTCAAATTGGGGGTTTTTGTAAAAGTGGGGTAAATTTACAAAATTGGCCCATGGTTTAGTTGGACAAAATGAAATTAGGAATATTTGAGATTTTCTGGAATTTTCTGGGAATTTTCTGAATTTTTAGATTTTTGGGTTAAAAAGGGTATTTGTGTAATTTGGGGGGTATTGGGGGTGTTTTTGGAAATTTTGGTATTTTTGGCTGGAGATGGTCAATTTGAGTAGTGGGGGAAATGTTTGAGATTAATTTTAGGAAATTTTGGGTGATTTGGAAATTTTGAAGAATTTGGGTAGTTTCAAGGGCTTTTAGTAGGTTAGGCGGGTCCGGGGTCCCGGTGGTCAAAAATTGAAATTTTGGCAAAATGAAAATTGATTAAATTTGAATAAAGTGGAATCACTTTGGTTGAGCCATGAAGCCATATTAAGCCCATAGGAGCCATGAGGGGAATCATTTGAGGCATTCACTATGTTGTTCCTAACCCTCTTAGCCAGGGGCTTAGGGGTTAAGGACCATCCATATGAATTATCCACATGAGTCAGGAGGTCAAGCTAGGCATGAATAGTTTTTGGATTTGGAATGTGAGAGTGTAGTATATGTGTAAGTCAGCCCTCACCAAACCAGGCCACCCAGGGTAGTCCTAAGGCCAACGAGTCCTATAGGGAACTCATCCTGTAAACCCCCACATTTGATCTTAACCCTCCAAGTGACTTAGGGGCAGTGACTTGGGGGTTTACAACCAAGCCTATAGGGTTTCCAGGGAGTTAAGAAGTGGCTTGAATTTCTAAGTGGTGGATTCCATTTCTAGTCCTCTAGGATAGTCAAAGGAAAAGCCTAAGGCTATATCTTAAGTACTAAAGAGGGAAAGAGAAGACCTCATCAAAAATGAGGTCAACATCTGGTGGCTGGCAGGCCAGAGTCAGGTCACCATCTGACTCAGGGGAGCCAGGGCTGGGGTTTCGTGCAGTCAATTGACTTTGGAAAAGTGTCTAAGGTTTGATTTAAATGGAAAGGGTGGAGACTAATTTTGGCTTGATTTGGTCCAAGGTATGGTTTAGGCTAGGTGCACCTCCCCAAGGCTTGACTTTGGGCTGGGAGGAATCAATTGGGTCAGCCAAGAGAGAGTGGTGAGGTCTCTTTCCATGGTGAGGTGGCTAAGCTTGGTTTAGATTGTGACATGAATATGGTTAAAAGGGCTTAATGAAGGATTAGGAAAGAATATCCTCTTCTTGCCATTAATGGCTTGATGAGGTGGAAAGAGGCTTCCATGGCTTCCATGTGGCTTGTACATGGCTCAATGGCTCAAATTTGGCTTGGAAAAAGTTTGGTCAATTTCATAAAAATGGATTTTAAGGATTTTGGATATTTTGGTGGAAATTTGGATGAAGCTTTATTTATAATTATTTGATCATTGGTTTAGGACTTAGGGATGATTTTAAATGAATGCATGATGAAAAAGAGTGTCATATGGACTTTGGATGAATTTTAGGGCTTTTGGATTTTGTGGAAGTGGGCTTTTAGGATGGTTTAAGAACGTGGGCCTTTAGGTTTGAAAATAAATTGGTGTATGGAAATTTTGTGAAGGATTGGGCCAAAAAAATGTTGGGTTTATTTTATGGATGTGTCATGAGTGATTTGAAACAAATTTGAGGTGATTTGGGGTTGAATTGGGTTTGATTTGGGACTTTTTGGTAAAGAGGCCAAAGTGGGTCAAATTGGGCTAACTTGGGCTAAGGTTGGGCTAATGTTAGATTTGATGTAAAATTAATGTTGATAAATTTTTATGGGAGTTTCACAAAGAGTTGTCAACTTTGGTTGACCTTTGATTTTGAAATTTGGGCCCATTTGGGTTTATGGTGGATTCAGGCCAAAAATGGGGACTTTGGTTTTGGGTTAGGTTTGGGTGGAGTTTAGGTTCAAATTTGGGGCAAATCTTGTAAGTGTTTTGTTTTTGGGGATGTTAGGAAGGTTTAGGAAAAGATTTGGGGTTAATTCGAGTTGAGTTGGGTTAGTTGGGGCTAAGTTTAGGTCATGGGCCAAAATTGGGCTTTAAGCTTCAAATTGGAATTGGATCCAAATGTTCATGAAATTTGTCTTGGATTTGGTCTAAATTGGTATTGGGGATATTTAATTGGAGTTTAGAATTGTATTGGATCAAAATTGAGGTCAATTGGGTTGATTTGGTTTGACATTGGGCTTATCTTGGGTTAAAATGGGTCAAATTGGGGGTTTTATTAAAAGTGGGCTACATTGACAAAATTGGCCTATGGTTTAGTTGAACAAAATGAAATTGGGAATATTTGGGATTTTTTGGAATTTTTTGGAAATTTTTTGAATTTATGGATTTTTTGATTAAAAAGGGCATTTTAGTTATTTGGAAGGTATTGGGGGGTAATTTTGGAATTTTTGGTATATTTGGCCAAGGATGATCAATTTGAGTGGGGGGCAATGCTTAGGATTGATTTTGAGGAATTTTGGGTAATTTAGGCAATTTTGCAAATTTTGGGCAATTTCAAGGGTATTTGGTAGGCTTGGTGGGTGTAGGGCCCCGGGGGTCAAAAATTGAAATTTTTGGAAAAATAAAGATTGATCAAGTTTGAGTAGAATGGAATCACTTTGGTTAAGCCATGAAGCCATATCAAGCCCATAAGAGCCATGAGAGGACTCATTTGAGGCATTCAATATGTTGTTCTTAACCCTCGTAGCCAAGGGCTTAAGGGTTGAGGACCATCCATATGAATCACCTACATGAGTCAGAGAGTCAAATTGGTTAAAGGTAGTTTTAGGATTTGGAATGTGTGTGAAAGTGTAATGTGTGTGCAAGTCAACCCTCACCAGACTACGCCACCCAGGGTAGTCCTAAGGCCAAAGAGTCCTATAGGGAACTCACCCTTCAAACCTCCACATTTGATCTTAACCCTCAAAGTGACTTATGGGTTTACAATCAGGCATGTGGGGTTTAAAGGGAGTTAAGAGGTGTTTAAATTTCTAAGTAGTGGGTTCCATTTCTAGTCTTGTAAGATAGTCAAAGGGAAAGCCTAAGGCTAGATCCCAAGTATTAAAGAGAGAGAAGAGAAAAGACCTCATCAAAAATGAGGTCAACAGGTCCATGGCTCAACCTAAATAATGTCATATTACTCACTTTGAATTAGTCCCAATTTTCCCAAAGATTTCAAATTTCTAACCCCTTTTCCCCAAAATACCCAAAATATCCAAAATACCCAAAGTATCCCCAAACCTTAAATATCCCCAAATTTTCCAAAATCATTCAAATTACCCATAATTCTTCAAAAATCATTCCACAATACTCCATACCACTCAAATTAACCAAAATTATGCAAAATTATCAAATCTTCCAAAAATCCCCGAAATGCCTCTCTTAGCCCAAAATTCCAAAAATTCCAAAAAATCCCATAAATTTCCAAAACCTACCAAATATTCTAATTTCATTTCTCTCAACTACCACTGACACAATTTGGCCAATTTAGCCCAATTTAACCAAAAGCCCCAATTTGACTCATTTAACCTAAAAGTGCCCAAATTGAACTCAATGTCTACCCAATTGATCCCAATCTTACCCAATTTAAATTACAAACTTTAATTAAACATCTCCAATGTTAATCTAAACTAAATCCAAACTCAATTTGACCCACATTTGAGCTCAATTTCACTTAAAATCCAAAATCCCCAACTTTGACTAAATGACCAAAATCCCCCAAATTGACCTAACACCAATCAATTTTTCCCCAATTTGAATTCTAAAATCTTCATGACACTACTCTAAACTGAATTGAACCATCAATATCTCCTAATTTTATCCAAAGTCTCACCCAACTCCACATAAAGTCCAAAACCCCAAATTTTGACCCAAACATACCATATGCCTAAAATCTCCCAAATTGATTGCCCTACTCCAAAAATTTCCACCCAATTGATGTTGGAAACTCTTTATGACATCCCCCTAGATCATTTGGAACCTTCAATTGGCCTTGGAAATAACTCTAGCCTAACGTAAACCCAAGTTAACCCAACTTGCCCCAAATTGACCAAAATCCCAAATGAAGCCAAATTAATCCCCAAAACCACTCTAATCCTTCTTTAAACCATTTATGATAATCATATACACAATTTTGCTCAATCACTTGGGCTCAATTCAAGCTTAAAACCAAGTTAGCCCAATTTGAACCTAAGGTGACCCAAATGAACCCATGACCCAATTTAATTGAGCCAAATGTGACCAAACTAGCCCCTCTATAGCCACAAAGTTGACCCTAGGGATTGGGCTAGACCCACCTAGCCCACCCTAGTGGAGCCATGGACCAAAGGTCCCCCAAATTAGGGGATCTCCTCCTTTAAATGGTTAAACCTAGGGGGATTTGCCATAATGCATTAACCACTTAAGCTCACCCCATGATGGCCTGCCCACTGGCTTACCTCACCCAGTGGTCGCCTCCCCTGGCCTGACAGTTCGGCCTAGTCGCTGGTGGAGCACAAATTGAGAGCTACCTCACACTTGGCCGAACCCAAACTCTACCTTATAGCCAACTCAGCCCAAAATTGCCATTGAAGCTCCTCTACACTCCACTCGGCAACTCTTTTCACCTGAATTGAAGCCCTAGCAGCCACTCCAACCATGGTTATTTAAGCCACCACCCTTCATGGGAAAAAGTTTAGCTGAACCAGACCTTAACATAACTTTTCCTAAATTACTCTAAATCCTTCCCACAGAGAATCCAATCCCCACCATTTTCCTGCCCCCAAATCTTTTGTCTTAGCTTAATTTCTACGCTTAAAATTGAGCCTAAAATAGGACATCTCCCTAAACTCCACCAAAGTCAAATTAAACTCACACACACCATCCCTACAGCAAGGGAAGAAGTTCTCCATTTAAAGCCCCATCACCAGGCCACTCTAACAGGGACATCCATCAAAGCTGTAAATCGAGTCTGTTCACTTTCATTCCAAGGAAATTCACCAGGTCAAGAGGCTTCATCCTTGAGCTCTTGGGACCCCAACGAAGGTGTAGAGCATCTCTGATCGAAGCTTCACTTCTCAAAGCCAAGGTATTGACCTCTCCTTCTTCCCGGGCTTCTATGAATTCTCCATGTAATTAGGGTTAATTTAAACCATGCTTAGTCATATGGATATGTTTTCCATGTTTATACGAGTCCATAGGATCAAACTCGAAGTGATTTAGTTAAGTATAGATCGAGAAATTAGGGTTTTAGTGTGGACGGTCATGGGATCACACCAGACAGGGACGAAGAAGGGCAGTCGTTGGATGGCGCGTGTTTTTGTTGGACAGCTCTGATCGCGTCGGCCGAAGAGATGGAACGGAACCACGGGCTGCGTGGCATCCCAGTCAGCTGACGATATTAAATGGGAGCGCGCCGAGTAGGACTTCGATCTGTTGTAGGTTGACGCGGCGCTGAGCTGGTTAAGTAGGAAATTATGGATTTTCTGATTTATTTAAATCACCTGAACTTTAAAAATCCATACCTGGTGTAGAAAAATCATAAAAATAAAATAAAATACCCTCTTCCTCAGTGAACAGAGGAGAATAATGTGGAAATAGTTTGAAATTTATTTGATGCATGTATGATTTTTAAATAATTAAATACCCTTTGTAGTATTTTAATTCTCCATGCATTAGGACATTTTACCATGACTTGCCATTTTAGCATGTTATAGCCTATGTTATGGGTGATCTTCACTGATTTTTCCAAGGTCAGTGAAGACCTCTATAAGGAGATCTATATTTTTCAAGTTTTTGCATTTGTTTTGATAAATTAATTCTAATAATTAGCATGTTGATTAGAAAATCCAAAAAAATTATGGTAGGTTCCCTATGACCAGAGAACTATAAGAAAAATAGAAACTCAATTTTAAGTCACTAAAAATAACTCTAATTGTAATTAAGGCTTAAATATCAAATAAAAAAATTTGATTATACATAATTATAAATTGCTCAAAAATAATTCTCCACTAAACTTTAAAAGTCAGAGGACTCTCCGTAAAAATCTCATGACATTTGGAGTTCATTTGGTCACTTAAATGAATTTTCTAAGTGAAATGTCAATCTTAAACATTAAACTAATTTTAGTAATTAAAATGCAACTAAAAAATTCATCAAATTACTTTTGGAAGTTCTTTGTGATCAGAGGAATTTTCTAAAACTAAAATTGGAATTTTACTAAAATTTTCATTTTTAACTATATTTTAAAAATTTAAATAATTAAAAATAATGAAAATCACAAAAATATAAAAAATTATCAAATTGTCACATTTGGTCTCGTGATCACTTAGGGACCACCCACATAATTTTCCTAAGCCTCTAAATAAAGATATTAATTTTTAAAAGGCTTAAATTAATTTTTAAAAGGCTTAAATTAATCTTTAAAAGACTATAAATGAATTTCCATAATTTTCCACTAAAATAATTCTAAAAATTAAAATTAAAATTTGAAAATATAAAATATATTTCTCTGGGTTCCCTGACCTCCGAGGGACTTAAGAAAAATATAAAATTGAATTTTCAACTTTTAAAATATTTTATAATTAATTAATTATCCATAATTTAAAATAATTCTAGTAATTAAATTCAAGCTCAAAAAATTATGAAATTTGGTCCAAGTCGTCCACCGGTCAAGGTCGTCCTCCAATAAAAAATTCAAGGCCAAAGATTTGTTTTGGATAGGTTATTGAATTTTCATTAAAAACCCTATTCTTGTGTTAAAATAAATATATAAATTAAATCAAAATTTGAAAAGTCACATTTTCTCCTCTAATATTTTAACTAACCCATCAGTGGGGTCACATAAAAGTTTTAAAGTCATTTGAGCTAAATTTAATGAATTATGAAGTGATAAAGAGCTTTAGGGGTAAAATTGTAATTTTGGAAAAATTTAGCCTTAATTAATATTTAGGCTTAATCAAAATGGGAAAAGGGCAATAAATGACCTTAATTATTATTTTGGATGATTGAAACATCAAGGGATAAATGGTAGAAACCCATTGTAATTTTTCACACCAAAATTAAATATTTAAATTTCCTTAATTATCATAATTTGGAAAAAAAATTAAATTAAAAGAGCCTTAAGGTTAGGGGTTGTTTTTGGAAGTTAATATTCAACTAATTTAATACCCCATCATTTGACGTTTAAATGATAATTCAATGTTTCGATAACAATCATAATCATAAAGGCCATTTAACTTCATTTTCTGAAGACATAAAATACCCACTAAAATCTTAAGGGCTTAGTAGTGAGCTAGGTTTAATTAAAAGAATTAACTAATAGAAATTTGAAAAGAAAACATAATAAATCTTAAAATACCTTTTGAAGCATTACAAGTCCAACAAAATTTGATAAATTTTTCCATAAGTAAAGTTTTCCTCTAAAGTCCCACCCTCATAATTTTTAAGTAAAGTATCAAATGATAACTACCCCACCTTTCAGGATGACTAAAACATTGACTCACTGAGCATAAGGGTTTGAAGCAGATAAATCATTTAATAAATATGATAAGTCCAAATGAACTCAAGAAAGCTCAAAAGGAATGTGAAATATCTGGGTCTCTCTTGGATCTTTCACAAGTCTTCTGGACACCTTGTAGAACTACTGCACCAAAAATATCTCTCAAATAAATGAATAGGATTCACCGGGTTATGACCTAAGACTTTGTAAGCTTATGGCGAACATATCCATATTTTTTTACTTCTCTACAAATTATAAATGTTTATTGCAAGAATACTAAAGTTTCAGGTGGAAATGACAGGAAGACCTACCATGTATGCTTTTATTTTATTGCAATCTACTTACCTGCACTCTACTGCACTTTCCTTCCTTGCAAATTTGCATGTTAAACAACAATGTCACCCTGCATGAAAACTGGAACCTTCAGGACAACCACAAAACCAAAACTAAAATCAAAACTAAAAAAACAAAATAAGATAAAATTCACCGCCACAACAATAAAAATATAAAAAAACTCAAAATTTAATCACAAACAAAACAAAAATCACAATTTCAACTAAATTAAAACATCTCGTTGGATGATCAGGAATCCCTTGGAGGAGGTAACCTTCGGGTTGCTAACGGAGTTTCTCACGGTCTAAATGAAAGTATGAAATTCATTAATTAGAGTTTAGTAAATTCATTTGGACTAAGTGAATTTGATGAAAATAGTGGTGCTGGAATGATGGGATAGTGGGATCTTAACCGCTTTCGCTATAATCAACTTTAATGTTCCCCTAATAAAATATTAAGACACCTCAATTTAAATACTTCCAAAACATGACACTTCTCTTCTCTCTTACAATTGACACTTCTTTAAACTAAACCTGCTACAACGAGGAGCTCGGAGCATGCATAGTGGGCATCACGGCCATCTTCAACAGCAAAACTCCTTAGAAATTAAAACAAATAAACCATAGGACTTCGAGGTAGCCTGCTTAGTGCAGCATAAATCCTTACATTTTCTTTATGCCCTTGCATAACCATGTTGTGCAACATAAGCCCTAACTCATCTTAGGATTCTGAGGTTGTCATTGGGTATGACATAAATCCCCCTATCTTTTAGGCCCTTCACATGATCAGTATCAAGTGCATGTAAGTCCTAAATAATAAAATTGATAGGATAAAACACCAAATAAATATCCTAAATCAAAGCCAAACCATAGGATAGTTTAGGAAGACATCAAGATTATTCTTGAATCTATGTTCTTCCCCAAGTATTATTTCATTTGGATCCTGATAAAATGAAATGTTCCAAAAGTTGAGTCATTCACCTATTGAGTTTCCGATTATCACATTTTCTTTGAAAACCTTACCCTTGGAAGTCATGAATATAAATATTTTCTGATCTATATTAAGAGTTTTCTTAGGTGACTTTAGTCATCTAAGATGTAATTAACTATAGGGGCTTGCCCTTATAGGAAACTTAAAGACCACAGATTAATATAAACCCTATCTAATTCCTTCATATTAGATAGGGGAAATTGTCAGTCAACAATGGTTCACAGACCAAACGGATGTCATGAATTCTTTAGTTTATTTGATCAAGCCTCACCCCAAGCAATGTATCTATTCTTCGAGATAGGTACATGTCTTGTGATGAAGTGCTTGATTATCTAAACTAATATTTATATGAAATCAGTTTGATTTCGTATTCTTCAAAATCAAAATGTTATTTTTAAAAATATATATGTATTAAATTAAATCAAAATTCTATTTTATAAAACTATATTCTCAATTTTTTTTAAAAAAAATTCAACCTCACCCAAAAATTTTAAAACGCCAGACAGTTTTCTAACGACTCCGCTAGGGACCAGTTTCTCTCTTCATTAAGATCAGGAAATACTATATTCATATATCGCTAATACGCTCATGTCCCTTATAAACCAGATTACCATTCTTCCGTTGACATACTTCAACCATTTCCTTCTTGGGAAAGTGTGATCAACTCCTCTGGACTTCAAGACCGCCTGTTTGGTCACTCCTAAACAGAAGGGTTCAGGAGTCTTTAGGTTTTCCTTTTGATCTAGTGGGGTCAGACCCCCAATAGGTGTGTCAGCGAGCAAATTTATTATATCTAGCTCTAATTTATATGGTTCAAGGTTTGCAGCTCCTAAACTACGCGTACAAATCTAAAGACTTAATTAATAGGACAAATATCCAGTGCTTCAATCATTCAAAAATATTTTTGGTATTTTGGATTTTCTTTTAAATAGGCTCACAATAACTAATAACACTAGATAATAATACTAAAATTTCCAAATCTAAGTATTACAAGTTCAATAAAATTCTTCTAAAGTTATTACCGTTGCTTCCTCGGCAACGCGCCAAAAACTTGACCCGACCCATAATTACGCAGTTATTAAGTTTCATGGAAAAAAACTTGACCCAGATTCTTTAGGCGGCTATTGGAAAAATGGAAATGTTATAAATTTTAGAATTTAATTTACATTTTACACACTTGGGATTCTACACAAGTGCATGTACCATTCAAGTAATATAGGTTTTTCCTTAAAACCCAGAGTACAAATCCAACAAAGAAGCGAGGAAAGAAATCCCTTAGGCTAAGTTCTAGTCTATTACTATCAGGTCTTAGTTTGGAATGTCGATTAAGGGTGTTTTTCTAACAACTGCTACTAAATACAAACCTAAATCTTAAGATAAACCTAACAAAATAAATTTGTTTGGTAAATTTTGAAGTGTAAAACTACCTTTCTCATGTGTCAACCTAGGTAATGTGTAGGAATGGAATGCTTTGAATCTAATGATGCCAGTGACAATAAGAGCAAAAATATATGTTACTGACCCAAACTATAATTACGTGAATATTTCTAATTCTTAAAATTACTAAAAACTTATCTTAATTTATGTTTGGCACTTGTGTGAAGAAATGTAATGATTTTGAAATTATATACTAAGGTTTCACACTCGAGGTACTATGTAAGTATACATTTCGTTTCATGTAATATAGGATTTTTCTTAAAAACCTCAGCATCAATCCCACAAAGAAAATCATAACTCTCAATATTAACTTGCAAAATTATATCTAAATTGCATATAAATAAAATAGGACAATAAAGTCGATATATTTGCAATAGTAAAAAGTAATTTTAAGCGAGAAGTAACAAATAGATTTAAATGTTTACTAAAGTATAGAATACTAATTGAATATAAAAATGAGTTTGAATATTATCAAAAGATATTTCCCCTTGTAATAGAGATGTTAATCAGTGCAGGATTTGAATGAATCAAAATACAAAATGTGGTGTTGTGGCGAATAGGAGCATTCCTATCGTTTACCTCCTCTCGGTGCTAGCAAAGAACATTTAGATTTTTTACTAGCTTATGTATTGGTACTGAGTAGATTCGGGTCTCTCACCTCTATATTACCTAATATGAACTCTCTATGGGACTTACTAGGGACCCTTACGATCCAAACACTAAACCAATTTGATAAAAAAAATCTAGTCTGTCACCCTAGAAACATCAATTCTATGCCCATCAATACTTATATCTCTATCTATTTGCACTCCCCTCAAGTGATCGCAACGGCTCTGCCCAAATTGAAGTGCAGTATTCACTAGTTATGTGAAATGATAGCCCTCCCAGGTTATTATGTTTCTCAACGGATTTTAACGTCACAAGTGACCAATTTGTAAAGTCAATGAAGAATCAGTGAAAATACTATTACAATTTTTAGAATAAAAAGAAGTCTTTAAATCATTCTCATCCTACAAGATTAATTCATATATGCAAGGAGAAAAAAAGTGAACTGCTCAGAATTAATGGAGATAAAATGAAAACACGTGATTTGTATTTAAATCAATGTCTTACAACAAAAACTTAAACACAAATACAAAGTACCTTAAGTCTTCTCTCCAACCAAATTTTGGAGCTCCATCAAGCAATCTCCAAACTTTTACACAACACTTACTCACACACACTTACACACACTAAAAAGAACACAAAAAATCTACTAAGTCTCTCTAAATTCTCTTCAAAAGTCCTCTTATTTCATGTATGGTCATGTAAGCTTGATGACTAAACTCAGGTTTACTCACAATGGAACTGAACTTTAAGATCAAACAAACTTTGAGCCTAGGATTGATTTAAGTCTTACCTGGAATTAAAGTACAATTTAAATTTAAATTAACTTAAACTTTCACCTAAGTTTAGAGTTGTTTGAACCTAAGTCTCCCCAAGCTAACATTATCAGTTTGATTGCAATCAACCTAAATTAGTTTGGGTCAATCATAGTATGGTCATGTAAGCTTGATGATGATCCGAAATACAACTAACATAACCTAGGCTAAATTCAGATTATCTAAAAGTCCTTCTTTAGATTAATTCAACTCAACTTGAATTATTCTAAAATTTAATCTTAAGCCAAGTGATTGAAGGATAAAAAAAGTTTTATTTTCAATAAAAAAAATAAAGCACATTTTACCTCAATTAGGAATACTTTGGGCTAAGGTACTAAATGACTTAAAATGCAACTTAAAATACATTAAAACTTAAACATGAATTCAAAAATGCAACTATGTTTGAGAAAAATTTTTGAGGAGGTAATCCATGGTTGCTAACAAAATATCTTCCAGTCATTTATGACTAATCAAATCACAAAATAACCCGGAACAACGGAACCATAGGATCTTGATCAGGTCATCCCAAACTAAAATAAAAATAAAATGACAAATTGATCGGCAAATAAATCTTAAAAAACCTAAAAATTTTAACCCCTAAAATTCCAAATCAAATTAAAAAAAAGGAGAGTTGACGTTAATTTAGCAGTAAAATGTTTTATAAACATATTCGCCGTCATACAAATAGTAATCACCGCCATATTGATTTAAATATAAATCCATCTGTAAAGCATGGTAATAACCTACTTCAGTTTTCCTCTTTTATTGTGCCACGCGGCGTGAATCCCATCTCCCTTTGCATCAGCTTAAGTTGAGTGCTAATTAATATTGATTTTAAATAATCGTAAAAGTCGTTTCTGGTAAGGTCGTAAAATCATCATGTGGGGGTTAAAATTAGCAAAATTGAAGACAAGATAGGCCAAATTTCTCGTAAGGGCGATCCATGACCACGTGGGAGTTGTCGATTTGGTGCGTCCACCAATTCAGGCAACGACGCAACGTCCTATCCAAGTCTGTCCCAAAAAAACCGTTCGATCCAAGCACCGTCAAATCAGCGCCACGTCCTTATGCGGGCCTCACCGATAAAGTGATGGGTTCCAGTTTACTACTTGAGGTGCGCTTGCTTTACAGGACGATGCAGTGGACTCAAAGGGGTTGAAAACGGGTTTGGCCTCACCGGAGCAGCTGTGATTTGAGTTTGAATTTGACTGGAAATTCAATTAATTCGAATCGCCCGTAAGTCAGATTGTTTATAATGGAAGTTATTTAATAATATGCTTATTGAGAGATTTTTATAAATTTATTATTGTCGACTGTCTCAAAATTTACGGTGTCAAAAAATTTATGGCGATAAAATAATAATTTAATATTTTAATATTGTGTAATACAAGACACATATAATAAATGAGTGATGCGATAAAATACTATTTTTTTAATGTGAAAAAACAAAAGCAAAATCCACAATGACTAGCACTATCAAATTAGTCCATTATAAGTGCATAAAAATAAAGATTTATTCTTTGCTCTCACGAGTGAAAGAGCAGAATTATAATTTTACACAAGATAAATATTTATATGTAGACAATGCACAAAAAACTTCATGATTTTAGAAGGAATTATTGTATTCTAAATATGACATTCATAAATAGTGATAGCTGGATGTTATTGTCAGATCTTTAATATGTTGTTATATGCAACATTAGTACTTTAGATACGATGTTAGCAAGCAAGGGTTGCATATAGCAATGACTATGAATGATCGGTGGTGGTCGAGGGCCGACGATGGGCGGTGGTTCACGGTGGCCTGCAACTACTATGGCCATAAGTTATAATCGGGTCTTCAGTATGGTGTTGTACGTTACGACCGTATTTGAGATATGTTGTTAGGAAGTAGGGGTCATCCACGACGAGCAAGAGCTGTCGGTGGTGGTTGACAACTATGAAGACCGAAGGTTATCTTTGAATCTTCAATTCAAAATAACAACAGCATTCCTTCTCTTCTCGTCTCTCCTTCAACTGAAGAGAATGGGAGGGGTTGGGGGGGGGGGGTAGTGGTGGATTAAACCCAACCTAAACCTTGGGTCTAACCCACATTAGACCCACCCTAAACCTTTAATCTTGGGCTCAACACAAATTGAACCCATGTAACCTTGAGCTTTAGGTTCAATCGAAATTGAACATATGTTGTCCTTAACCTCTAAGTTCAAAACCAAGTTGAACCTAAGCCTAAGTCCAATCCAACTTGGAATTAGTTTCAACCTTTGAGTTCAATCCAAATTGAACCCAAATTTAAGTCCTAACTAACTTGGACACAAACATCTAACCCTTAGTTTCAAACCCAAGTTGAACCTAAGCCTAAGTTCAAACTTGCAATTAGTTTCAACCTTTGAGTTCAACCCAAATTGAACTCAAATTTAAGTCCTGACTAACTTGGAGATAAACATCTAACCCTTTGGTTCAAACCCAAGTTGAACCTAAACCTAAGTCCAAACCAACTTGGACTTAGTTTCAACCTTTGAGTTCAACCCAATTGAACTCATATCTAAGTCCAAACTAAGTTGGAGTAAAACATCTAACCCTTAGGTTCAAACCCAGGTTGAGCCTAAGCTTAAGTCCCCTAAGTCCAAACCAACTTGGCTTAGTTTCAACCTTAGAGTTCAACCCAAAATTAACTCAAATATAAGTCCAAACTAACTCTTGGTCCAAACTAACTTTGACTTAAACTTCTAATCTTTAGGTTTAAATCAAAATTGAACCTAAGCCTAAGTCCAAACTAACTTGGACATAAACATCTAATCTTTAGGTTCAACCAAAATTGAACCAGTTTAAGTTTCGTTCAAATTGAAGTTAACATTTGTCCCTTGTGTTCAACCTAAATTGAACCTAAATTTAAGTTTAAGCCTAAATTAACTTATACTTAACTTTAAACCTTAAGCTCAACTTAAACTGATCTTAAGTCCAAGCCTAAACCAACATGAGTATAAACTTATGTGTTCATCCCATATTGAACCTAAGTTTAGCATCAAACGCTTTCTTATTAGGTTTAACCTAAATAAAACCTAATGAAGATACTAAGTCTTAATCACATTAGACTTAGTTACACAAATAGATAATTAGTCCTTACTTACATTAGACCTTATTATCTAATTAAGTCTTAACTAAATTAAACATGATCAAAACTAAGCTTCTAAGTCTAATTACCTTAGACTTAGCTCAATTTCAACTCTGAACCTATTACACATTAGACTTAATTGATTTTTTGGTTTAGCTGACATTGAGCCTAAAGCACTAAGTCTCATTCACATGGATTTTAGCCCAAGTTGAATTTAAAGTTAGCTTTAAACTAACTTAGAACTAACATAAATTCAAAACCAAAAAAAACTCCATTGGGTCTAGCCCAACTTAGATCCAATCCAGATCCAACTTAACTTGGACTTAAGGAATCTAGCTTACTTTAGATTCCTTTCAATTAAACTGTAAGGTTAACCAGACTCAACTCAAGTTAACCCAAATTAAATTCAATCACTTGGATAAGTTTACTCACCTCAGGTTACCCACAATGGAACTGAACTTTATGATCAAACAAACTTTAGGCCTAGGATTAATTTAAGTCTTATCCAGACTTAAAGTACAATTTAACTTTAAATTAACATAAACATTCATATAAGGTTAAAGTTGTTTGAATGTAAGTCTCCCCAAGCTAACCTAATTAGTTTGTTTGTAATCAACCTAAATTAGTTTGGGTCGATCCTAGTAAGCTCATGTAAGCTTGAGGATGATCTGAAAGTCAACTAACAAAAATAAGCTTAAATTTGGATTACCCAAATATCCTTTGTAGGCGTCGGAGCCGTGTCAGAGATTTTCTCGGTGTTAATGTTGATGGAGTTGATAATCTATTTATCTATCATATCGCCCTAATCTTAAAAAAATCTTTTTTCTTCAGATCATGTAGAGGATCATCGGATAATAAGAAACTTGAAGAAAATAAGCGCTGATAAAATAGTAGAATAAAAATATTGGTGATAATCCTTATAGAAGAGGATTCTAGAATGACTTATTCTAGAAATTTTATATAAGAAGGATCACATGTATGATTTTGATAAATATAGATTTATAGGTGTGATATCTATCCCGAGTTCTTAAATCTTCTATAGGAGCAAGCTACTATAATTATTTACATCTTAGCCAATTAAATTGTCTAAGAAAACTTATGATTAATGTTAACTACTTGTTTTCTCAGAAGTTTTAAGAAGTGTCAACGTTCAATTCGAGCGATAATATGTCATACTACCCTAAAAGTTTGATTTTTGTCAATGTCATTTGTTATGTTCATTTTATTTTTGTTTTGTTGTTTGAAATTTTGTTGTTGTTTTGTAGTTTATAATTTGTTTGGTGACTATCCTAAAAGTTTAGGTTTTGTAGCTATCCTAAAAGTTTAGATTTTGTTTTTTTGGTTTTATCATTTTAATGTCATGTCGCTTTTACATTTTGTTTTCTTTTATTTTGTTAGTGTTGTTGTTCTAATGTCGTTTTGATTTTGTTTTATTGTCATTTGACCTGTCTTCAGAATGTCGTCCTGCAAAACAGAGTTAGCATACCCTATAACATGCAAAGAAAATCTAAAATGAAACTAGTGTCATTGTTTCATCTTGATCGTCCGGCAAAACATAATTAGGACACCCTATAACATGCAAAGTAAATGTAAAGCAAAATTTGTCTTCATCCTGCAAGAGAAATGAGTGTCAAATTTAAAAGAAATAATGTCAATTTTATTTCTTTAATTCTTTTTATTTTAGTTGGTAAGATTTTTAAATAACCTGGTCAAGATGTCACTGGCTCCATCGTCCCAGGGTCATCAGGGGCTTTAATCTACTTAGTATGAAAGGTGTTTAACCAGGACCTGAAGATTTCTGTGAACAACCAGGAATGCATCGTCCAGGAAATCTTCGTATATTTAGAACACTGGGGTTCAAGTTATGTTTGGTGATCTTTGTTCATTAAGGTTTCATTCAAATCTTAATGTCAATTCGAATTTTAGGTTGAAAATTTTTAACTTTTTTACGAATTATTAACCAATTAAAATATTTTTTATATGTCATTTTGATTGATTTTCACATGTCAGTTTTGATTTGTTCATGTTAAGTCTATTGTAATTTAGACGTAAAGAAAGAGGTTATGTTTATTAAGATTCAATGTTTGTAAGATCTAAATAATCTTGAAAATTTTTAGATTCAATGTCATTTAAATATAGAAATTTTAAGAATAAAATCTAACATAAGTTAGAATTCAAAACTTTTGATTTAATGTCATTTGAATCTAAAAGGTGTTAAATTTAATGTAGATTAGACTTAAATTGAATGAAATCTAACATAAGTTAAACTTTATAAATTTTAGATTCGATGTCACTTGAATCTAAAAGATGTTAAATCTAATACTTAAATTGAATAAAATCTAACATAAGTTAGACTTTATAATTTTTAGATTCGATGTCACTTGAATCTTAAAGATGTTAAGTCTAATGTAGATTAGACTTAAATCAGAAGTTAGACTTTAGAGTTTTAGATTCGATGTCATTTGAATCTAAAAGATGTAGAGTATAATGTATATTAGACTTAAATTATGTAAAATCTAACATAAGTTAGCCTTTAGAATTTTAGATTCGATGTCATTTGAATCTATAATATGTTAAGTCTAATGTAGATTTAGACTAAAATTATGTAAAATCTAACATAAGTTAGACTTTATAATTTTAGATTCAATGTCATTTGAATCTAAAAGATGTTAAGTCTAATGTAGATTATACTTAAATTAAAATTAGAAGTATTGAGTTAAGTTCAGTATGGATTGAGTGTAAGTTTGGGTTAACTTAGGTATAATTTAGGTTGAACCTAAGATAGAAATGTTGGTTTAAGTTCAATATGGGTTGAACTTAAGTTTGAGTTAACTTAGGTTTAATTTAGGTTGAACTTGAGTTAGAAATTTTGAATTAAATTCAATATGGGTTGAACTTAAGTTTGAGTTAACTTGTGATCAATTTAGGTTGAACCTGAGTTAGAAATGTTGACTTAAGTTCAGTATGGGTTGAACTTAAGTTTGAGTTAACTTGGGCTCAATTTAGGTTGAACCTAAGTTAGAAATGTTGACTTAAGTTCAATATGGGTTGAACTTAAGTTTGAGTTAACTTAGGTTCAATTTAGGTTGAATCTGAGTTTGAAATGTTGAATTAAGTTCAATATGGGTTGAACTTAAGTTTGAGTTAACTTGGGTTCAATTTAGGTGGAAACTGAGTTAGAAATGTTGACTTAAGTTCAATATGGGTTGAACTTAAGTTTGAGTTAACTTGGGTTCAATTTAGGTTGAACTTAAGTTAGAAATGTTGACTTAAGTTCAATATGGATTGAACTTAAGTTTAAGTTAACTTGGGTTCAATTTAGGTTGAACTCAAGTTAGGTTTTAGTTTAGTTAGGTTCAATATGGGTTGAACCTAATGTTTAGGTTAACTTGGGTTCAAGTTAGATTGAACTCAAGCTAAAAGTTGGTTTAGGTTCAGGTTGGGTTGAACCTAAGTTATAAATTTGTTTAGGCTTAGTATGGGTTAAACCTAATTTTTAAGTTGGTTTAGGTATGATTAAACCTTAATTAGTTTATAGTTTAATTATTTAATTAGGTCTAATGGGTTAGACTTAATTAGGGTTTAAGTATCATTAAACATTATTTAGTTAATGTTTAATGATTTAATTAGGTCTAATTGGTTAGGCCTAATTATGAATTAGGTATGATTAAACCTTAGTTAGTTTAAGGTTTAATGATTTAAGTAGGTCTAATGGGTTAGACCTAATTAGGGTTTAGGTATGATTAAACCTTGGTTAGTTAAGGTTTAATGATTTAATTAGGTCCAATGAATTAGACCTATGGTTAAGATATGATTAAACCTTAGTTAGTTAAGGTTTAATGATTTAATTTGGTCTAATGGGTTCGACTGATTAGGGTTTAGGTGCGATTAAACCTTATTTAATTAATTTTTAATGATTAATTAGGTCTAATGGATTAGACCTAATTATGGTTTATGTATGATTAAACCTTAGTTAGTTAAGGTTTAATGATTTAATTAGGTCTATGGGTTATACCTAGTTATGGTTAAGGTATGATTAAACCTTAGTTAATTAAGGATTAATGATTTAAATAGGTCTAATGGGTTAGAGTTAGACCTAAGTAGGGATTTAATATTTACTTAAACCTAATGTAAGTAAGGTTTAAGTTAATTAATTAGGTTTAATAGGGATTAAACCTAATTAGGGTTTAATAATTATTTAAACCTAATGTGAGTAAGGTTTAAGTTGATTAATTAGGTTTAATATGAGTTAAACCTAATTAGGGTTTAATAATTACTTAAACCTAATGTAAGTAAAGTTTAAGTTGGTTAATTAGGTTTAATATAAGTTAACCTTATTAGGTTTAGTAGTTACTTAAACCTAATGTAAGTAAGGTTTAAGTTGGTTAATTAGGTTTAATATGAGTTAAACCTAATTAGGGTTTAATAGTTACTTAAACCTAATGTAAGCAAGGTATAAGCTGATTAATTAGGTTTAATATGGGTTAAAGCTAATTATGGTTTAATAATTACTTAAACCTAATGTATGTAAGGTTTAAGTTGATTAAATAGGTTTAATATGGATTAAACCTAATCAGGGTTTAATAATTACTTAAACCTAATGTGAGTAAGGTTTAAGTTGATTAATTAGCTTTAATATGGGTTAAACCTAATTAGGGTTTAATAATTACTGAAACCTAATGTGAGTAAGATTTAAGTTGATTAATTAGGTTTAATATGGGTTAAACCTAATTAGGGTATAAAATTACTTAAACCTAATGTAAGTAAGGTTTAAGCTGATTAATTAGGTTTAATATGGGTTAGACCTAATTAGGGTTTGTCTTTAGTCTATTTTGAATTAGACTCAACATTGGCCTAATCCATTGTGAAATGGGCTAAGTATGATGAGGAGAAGGATTTTAGGGTTTTAAAATATTAATTTATGATTATTAAATTTTAACCTAACTTAAAGTGTCATTTTAAATTTTTAAAAGGTTAACCTTATCATTTTAGGGGTTTGTGTCTATCTCCCTAAGTCAATTAACCAATTTCAAATTTTTATTTCCTTATTTTTTAATTTTATAATTATTATTAGAAATAATTACAAAATCTCATGAAAATTAGAAAATCTTATGCTAAATAATTTTCCTAGCATTAGAATAATCAGGAGATGTGTCTAAGGGCTTAAAGGTTATTCCCTAAAATTTTCATATTTTTTTAACTTATAAATAATTTTTAATAATTAAAATACTCGAGAGAGTATTTAATTAATTAAAAATTAAATATAACTCATAAATTCAAAATTTTAATTCTACATTGTTGTCACCTCTATCCTAAATTCAAGGGTTTATTTTTTCATAGTTTTATGATTTTTCTATGTCAAGATATGTATTTTTGATTAAATTAAGTTTAATCTGATTTAAATTAATCTTTAATCTAAACAAAAATTTTCAAGGGTGCCCCGTGTCCTCGGACGGGTCGAAGATGCGCTTGATCATCTGCGGGGGTTCAAACAGCGGAGTGATTGGTATTTAATTAGAGCCGTATATTTCCAAAACACAGAAATGGACGACATCTGTTCATCCTCTTCATTCTGTCTCAACCCGAACACCGTTCATTTTCTAGGCACAAGATCTCGCTCATTTCTCCATGGATTTGAGTGAAATTTGTTTCTAGAGGTTCATGTCGAGGAGAGGAAGACATCCCTATGGATTTATATGAGTTTTGAATTGGCTTGACCTACTCTAGACCAAACTCGAGCTGGAGTTGGGTGTGAAGAACCATACCTTAGCCACAGTGGATGTAGGCTCAAATTGAATAGCTAGGAAGCTTTGCTCTGTCCTCAAAAGACTTGTAACCAACTCAATTTGAAGTTAAATTGAGTTTGTATACTACTTTGTTCTCAAGGTGTCTTGGCTTGAGAGGAGGAGATCCAAAACTAGGTTATGGTCTATGGGGATGGCCAATTTTGATTGGGCTCATCTTCGTAGGGTCCTAGGAAGCTTCAGGGAAGGTGAATTTGAAGTTTTGGATAACTTCATTTCAAACTCCATTTTTTTCTTGTTTTTAAGGTTTTCAGGTTGGCTAAATTGGTGAGATTGAGTGGATTTCAGGGCTCAAATCTATGGTGGATCAACTGCTTAGGTTCTAAGAGAGAAATTTAATGTTCAAGGTTAGAGGAATTGGTAGTTTATAAATGTCTTCTATTTTGGTCTCCCTCATGGATGCTCTCTGGTTTGACTCTATTTGTAGCCATGGATGAAGTCATGGTGATTTTAGGTTGGTTCAGAGAAGGTTGTGACAGGCTCATGATGTTTTTTAGATAAGATTTGAGCTGTAGATAAGAGCAATTGAACTTCCCAAGGGTAAACCATGTGAAGGTTACACATGGTTTAATTGGAGTTCATGCTTTGGCTTTCCCTCATTTGTTCATCCAAGAGGTGGATAAGATATGCTCATATGGTCTAAATTAACCTCCCTCTCATAAGTTCATCAACTCATTTAATGACCTTTAGGAGAGAATGCCGCATTAGCTCCTTACTCTTTTTTTTACATGGCTTAGTAACATATGTTTTCACCATGGTAAGGGGTGAGTTCACCTTGTTTCTCCTCACTTGGATGGTTTAGGAGGTGGGCTAGAATGTCTTTGAATTAGCCGGCCACATCATCTTAGGGAAGAGGGCGAGTCATGCTTTGAAATGAGGAGGTTTTTCCACCTCAAATTCCTTAACATGATGAAGCTTAATCATGGTTAATATGATGTGTCATGGGTCATCCAATGGTTTGACTCCTTTGTAATGGGTCTTATGGGTTATGTGGAACCCATATGAGGTCATCCATGATGTCTTTATTGAGTTTCAAAATTTGAAAATCATTTATGTCATAAATGATGTCATGAGTCCAAATTTATTTTATGGCTTTTTAATTATAATTCCATTTTTAATTAATTATGTAATTAATCAAAAATATTGGAAATTATATTATTAGCCAAAAAATTAATCAAAAAAATTTTTGGAATAAATTATTTGATTAACTTAATCAATTTTGATTCAAAATTGGGTATTTTGATCAAATTTGATTAATATTGACTAGGGTTGACCAATATTGATCCATGTTGACCCAGGTTAACCAATTCCAGTCCAAAGATGACCAATTTTACTTTTCTAACCTCTGTCATGGTTTGGTTAAATCATAAGGTCCAAAGGTTTTGAATTTTGGGTTGGTTTGGTTATGATGATCATTTTTAGGGTATATAACAAACCAATGATCAATATAGTGACTTTTGGGTTCTATATTGGTTACCTTGACCAATGTTGGGTTAAATAGGTCAATGTTTGACCAATGAGGTCAATGTGAAAGTATTTAAGTCATGGGTTGACCATTTTGACCAAATTTGACCTATTTAGGTCAAAGGTTGGCCAGTCTGGTCAATAAGGTGGTTATTGGGTAAAAAATTGATCACTTTGACTAAAGTTGATTTTTTGGGTCAAAGTTTGACTAGTTTGGTAAATGTAGTGGTCATTGGGTTTAGAATTGACCAGTTTGACCAAAGTTGACTTTTTGGGTCAATGGTTGAACTGTTGGGTCAATGTGGTGGTCATTGGGTCAAGAATTGACCAGTTTGACTAAAGTTGACTTTTTGGGTCAAAATTTGACTAGTTTGGTCAATATAGTGGTCATTGGGTCTAGAATTGACAAGTTTGATGAAAGTTGACTTTTTAGGTCAAAGGTTGACCTGTTGGGTCAATGTGACAGTAATTGGGTCAGGAATTGACCAGTTAGACCAAAGTTGAATTTTTGGGTCAAAAGTTGGCTAAATCATAATGTGTCATTACTGATTTGATCATTTTAAGATGTCATTGAGATTTGGGTTTAAAAAGTTTCATAGGTCTTACCCTAGACATTAAGTTTTAGTGTTAATCAGTAAGATTTAGGGAGTCAATGTTGGTAGACTTTCTTGTCTTAACATGATTTAGAAATGATCTTCACAAAAGTGAGGTCAACATCCTCTTTAGATTAATTCAACTCAACTTGAATTATTTTAAAAATTAATTTTAATCCAAGTGATTGAAGGGTAAAAATAATTTTATTTCTCAATATGAGAAAATAAAGCACATTTTACATCAATCGGGAATACTTTGGGCTGAGGTATTAAATGAATTAAAATCCACCTTAAAAGACATTAAAACTGAAACCTGAATTCAAAAATATAACTAGGTTTGCGAAGATATTTTGGAGGAGGTAAGCCATGGTTGCTAACAGAATATTTTCCAATGACTCATAACTAATAAAATTACAAACCTAAATGACCCGGGACGACGAAAATATAGAATCTTGATCGAGTCATCCAAAAAAAAAAAAAAAATGAAATGACAAAAATCTGTTGGTGAATAAGTTTAAGTAACCTAAAATTTTCAACCCCTAAAGTAAAAAAAAAAACATTAAACTTAAATGAAACCCTAATGAACAAAGATCACCAAACGCAACTTAAACCCAACATGCATTAGTCTATGAAGATTTCTTGGACAATGCAATCCTTGGTTGTTGACAAGAATCTTTCGGTCCTAGATTAACCACCTTTCGGACTAAGTAGATCAAGATATCTGACTACTTATCAAGCCATGGATATCTTGTTCGGGTTGTCTAAAAATTTAGAACTTAAGAGATAAAAATAATCACATAAAATATTTTTTCTGCTAACTTTGTTTTGCAGGGTTGTTGAAGAAAAGGGGAACGTAATCCTATATTATTGTACACATTATAGAGTGTGCTAACTCTGTATTACAGGACGATCATTCTAGCCACTCAAGACATGGATCAAAATGATGAATCTCAACTTAAAAACCCTCTAGGATAGTGTCAAATCCACTACCCTTTGGATAGGACTTTAATATTCCTTTCCTTGACAACATTCTTGAACTTTCTGAGAGCAAAGATAATCCTTAATTGAAAGTTTTCTTAAGTAATCATGGATTATTTAAAATGTAATTAAATATAAGGACTTGTCTCCATAGAAAGATGTGAACCCAAGAATAGGTAGATAAACCTGAAATCTCTTGTATGATGTTTTCATAAGGATTCTCTAGTAACAAAAAATTTTCTATGAAAGCTCCTTAGACATTTATTTGTTTTCATTATTATTTGCCTTACTTCCCTCTATTTCTCCCTTCTTGTACCCATCAACATGGTATGAGTTAGAAGAATTTTGGAAGGCAAGAAATATAATGATTTATAAATTGTCAACTCCATGACAATGACAACAACATGCAAGACTGATGGTGCGACAACGATGGTAGAGACATAGCTGATGGGCCCGAGATTGCCACCACCTAATTTTAAACACGTCTAAACTGTAAAGAAATCTAAATAGGAGGACTAAGTTATACTTTAGGAATACTGCCCTTGATCAAAACGCTCATGGCCTTCCATCGTTCAGAGTACATTGGTATTCTTCGATTATATCGAACCTTAAAACCAAAAAGGCTCCTTGATTAGACTTGGGTTAGACCGAGGTTGGACTTAGTTGACCTGGATGGACCTAAGTTATCTTAGGCTGGACTTAGGTTATTCTGAGTTAGATTTGGGTTGAAACAAGGTTAGGATTACTGTTAGGGTTTGAGTTAGGTTGGGTTAGGTCGTGTTAGGGTTCAGTTAAGGTTTGGCTAGGTTAGGTTTTAGGATAGGTTTTGACTGAGTTCGGGTCAACCTGAGTCCGACCCAACCCAAGTCTAATCCAAGACTATCTAATGAAGTTAGCTTGAACTTAAATTTAAAAGAAAAACTATCAAAATTACAAAAGGTGGATGGAAGAGATTGGCCAAAGAGGAGGACTGTATGTGATCACTAGAGTAAAAGAAGGACGTGCTCAATCCAATTGCTCTTTGCATGCCTGCGTGTGTCTGTTGATGCAGGGGCCTATCTAAAAGCGGTCAAGGAGGTAGTGGGAGTCGTTGTCAGCCACAAAAGATGATGATCTTTGATTGGGGTAACGATCAACGGTCTTGATTTCTCTAGTTATTAGAGCTCCCACAAGGAATTGATAGTGAAACAACACATCGATTCATTGTCAAATAAGAGGAAAAAGGCTACGAATCATTGGTGTGGCTTAATTGCATGAACATGCTAGCATCGGCGGTGACCACGATCGGGAACTTTCGAGCATGGGCACACCAAAACCAGGGTGACTACACTAAAAAACTTTTAGGTGTGGCCAAGCCTGAACTGGGATGGTCACATCGATCCAAGGAGGCAGCACATCCTGGTATGCATGTGTGGGTGTGCTTGTAAGGGTGTGTGATCCCAATTCTTTTACTACCAGGCAAATACTGATATATTTATACTAGTGGTAATCAGATTATACTTATATTTTTAATATTAAATTTCCATCTTTATAACGACACCAAAAACTTGATTCTGATGTAAATAAGAATGCAATGGTGGTTTTTAAATTTAAGGATTCTACACAAGTATACATATCATTATCAAGTAATATAGGACTTTATGATTAAGCCCCGAAATATCGATCCAACAGGAAAAAATTTTGGAATTTTAAAAGATAAATAAGTTTTTAGATTTCAAATTCTATTTAGAAAAAGATACTTACTTAAACAGTTTCAGATAACAGAAAACTTTAAAATATAATTCTTTTTGGTATTTTCTTAAATTATGAAATAAAGTAAACAATTTACTAACTATAATGAGATTTTTGTAAGATTAAAAGTATAAATGAAAATATATGTTTTCTTATCATATTGAGTAAAAAGTACATGAATTCTGTTGTGTAAGTATTCAAAATGTGTTGGGTCAATAGAAACAATTTTATTCTTTACCCTTACTAGAGATACTATAAAGAACATTGGCTAGTTTAAGGTTTGAATTGTTTTGAAGACGGGTTAGGTAGAGAAGATACTAGCTCTCACTCTAGAGTTCCCTCATTTCCCTCCACCTGGGGGCTAACATCTCGCATCAAAACCTAAAACAATAAACCAAATTAGGGGCTTTAATCTGTCACCCTAAAGTCTCTAGTGCTACACCCAAAAAAGTATATTTCCTTATTTATTTGCACAAAATTATATGAATTACTTTCTCATCCATATAATCTCATGTGATTTTTACCTTTTACTAATGGAGACAATACCTACTAGGATCTTACATGTTCTCAGAAAAAATGTTAACATATTAATTGGTTAAATCAAGAAGTAGATGAAGTGTAAGAATTAAATCAATCACAACTTCTTCAAACATTAAAAATCAATACTTACACAACCTTCATCCAACACTTACTTACTTTTCATTTTAAGGAACAAGATAAAGTAGACTACTTAGAATCCATGGAGAAAACACAACAATAAGTTGTTTTAAAAGTAGAAACGATGTAGAAAACACAAGAAGTCTCAATTAAAACCAAATGAAGCACCAAGATAAAACTTATCACAAGTTCCTCTCCACCAAACACTTGAATTCCTTTGAATTTCTTCCTTTCTCTTACAACACTCTGATGAACCAAAAATATATACTATTTTTTATATATAAATTTACCCATTTTTGGTGATATTGCACTTTAAAGAAAGGTATTTTTCATGATTTATTGCAGATGTGATGATTTTAGGTGATTAGAGTTAAAAGAAGCGAAAAGGAATGAATTCGGAGCGAAAAGGAGAAAAATGGAGGAAAACAACTTCTGGTGCCGCCGGCGCCCGAATGGGAGCTGCCGGTGCCATTTTTCTGAGAGCCAAGAAAATATTCGGACAATAGAGCGCCGCCAGCGCCCAATGTCGGTCCAATTCAAATTTGAAGACTTTTGGTGACTTTTTGAAGGGATGCTTAAGAAAACTCTTGGGATTTCGTTTCTAACTTATAAGTAACTATTTTTGAACGAAAACTAGTGTGTATTCTGGAGTTCTAGTGTGGTTCTAGAGAGGGAGAGTGTGTGTTGAGTGTTAGGGTTTTGAAGAGTGAGTGTAGAAGTGAGAATTTAAGAGGGATTCTTCTCTAAAGAGTGAAGGAGAAGGAGTAAAGTGAGACATTGCTTCTTCCTTTCTATTCTAAAGAGGGAATTGAGTGTTGCAAAGAAGAGAGAAAAGGATTCAAAAGAACTTCAAGGGATTTTTATTGGGGAAGAGAAAGAGATAAGTTGTATTTGCTTTTGTGGTTTGTATGGCTTTTCTTTTATATATAAAATCCATATTTTATTGTGTCTTCTCCATGAATTCTGAGTAGTCTCCTTTGTCTTTCTTCTTGCATAGAGATGTGATTATGTGATAATGTGGATTTGAAATGCTTTTAAAGTAATGAAGAAATTGTGATGGTTTTTCATTTCGAACTTAATTTACTTTTCGATCCGGCCAATTAAATTGTTAAAATATGTTGTTGAACATTAACTCTGAAAGGATCTAGTGTCCTACAAGAATAATGAAGAATTCATTCAATGTCTATGGATGAATTGTGTAGTTCATGGGAATTGAGTGCAAATAAAAAGGGAAATGTGTTTTGATGGACTTCAAATTGGAGGTTTCAGGGTGACAGGCTGAGATCCCCAATTTGGTTCTAAGATTAGTAACTAAACTCGAAGGTTAGCCTTCAAGTGAAGGGTGAGTGGGAGCTCCGTAATGGCAGCCAGTATCCTCCCAGCCTAGCCTTAGATTTAGTGATTAAACTTAGGATATGTCAATGTTCGTTTCATGCTTGGAAGAGGGGGTATTCTTTTGAGGGTAAAGAAACATTTATGCTCCTATTTGGCACAATACAATAAATAATCATTCCATATCATTCACGCATCATATACTTGTTGCAAGAAGAAAGATATTTTTCATATATATTAAAACCTTTCAAATATCAAGCTTAGTGTGTGTGTTAGTTAATTCTGTTTTAAAGATATTAGAAGTAATTGAAGTTTACTTAACTGTTATTGTTTTCTGCAACTTGTTAGTAGAAGTACACTTAAACTTTCATTGCAAATTGAGTATTAGATTTCAGTACTACGCTATCTATTGTAAGAATCGTGCCTTCCCTGTGGGATCGATAATCAGGACTCTATTAGAGCCTTGTATTACTTGATAAGATACGTATACTTCGTTGAATGTTTGGACTTTATAAAATCATTATTAATTATATAAATCTAAGTTCATAAGTTCTTGTAATATATAAAGCCTGCTATCACACTTCCTTGGACTGGTCGCCCAACCCAAGAGTTTTACAACAATGATTTTTACTTAAGAATCTCCACTCACCTTCTCTTTCACTAGGAATGACAAAAGTGTGAAGAAACCCTAAGTGAATCCTACAACTTCTTAATTTAACTACTCACTAAAAATACACAAATTCTCCTTTCTTACAGCCTCTCTAACAACCCTCTTTTACTCTAAAACACTTTTCTTTTATACTTTCTCAAAAGATGCCTTGTTGTCTCTTAAAATGTGTCCATATTCAATGAATCTACTCAAGAGATGCATCCTTTCAAGTGAAATTTGAATGTATTTTGGTACCCTTGATCAATTATCGACGTTTGTACCAAAGGATGCCTCAAACACCTTTTCAAAATTTGCCAAAAATTCAGTAAAATTGCAAAGTAACTACCTACTGCTTAAGTGCAGGATTTTGGCGCATAGGCGCGGCCTTCTCTATTTGCTGGCACTTAGGCACTAGATCTGGGCTCTTTTGCACCCCAGTTCATTTTAACACCTTCATTTTTTCTCCAATTTTGATCCTTTTTCATTCCTTTTGACTTATTTTTTCCATTTAAGTGTAACTAAAAGAAAAAATCACAAATTCCTTCCATTAAAGTGCAATATCGTTAAAAATAGGTATAGAAATGTGCATAAAAATTTTATATATTTTAGGTATATCAAAATCCCCCAAACTTAAAATTTTACTTGTCCTCAAGTGACACAACAATCATTTAAAACCAACATAAGAATATTAAGTGAATGAGTTTCTTTAGGAGAATCTAAAATTTTTTGCTAGAAATGTGGTATTCCAATTTTGAAAAAACTTTATTGAATGAGACCAATTTAAAGTTTAGAAAATTTCTAAAGTGAAATTATGAAAATAAGAGCTTTTATCTAATTCAGAAATACTAGTAAATTTTCCAAATATAGAGTTTAGGCATGTTATCTTCTTTACTTAAAATTTTCATTAAAAATAATTATACTCACTATATTATATCCTTAAACTTATGAGTTTCTCAAATCTTGTGCATTAAAAAGATCATATGTGGAACAAATTTTTGATTAGGGACTAATCCTCAAGCTTCTCCTCGCATACTATACTTTACTTTTTCTTTTTTCTTTTTCTTTTCTTTTCTTTTTTTTATTTTCTTTTTGTTTTCTTTTTCTTTTCTTATTGGCAAGGATTACTATATCTGGAGAGGTTATTAATGATTTTAAATTCCACTCTTCCTTTCCTAAAGCAAAGGTATGATATATATCCTTTACTTAAAAATGTAATAATAGTTTTTGAAAATTATTTTTAATAAAGGAAATTTATATATTAAAAATAATAGTCTAATTCTTATATATTTTTCAAAAATACAATATCTCTTACTAAAAATAGTTACACCATATTTAACATCTCTTCACTAAGAAAATTTTTAACTTGAAATTTTTCTTCATCACTATAAAGTTTTAACCAAATTTTCTTACACATTTCTATATTCAAAATTTTATTACCCTAATATAACTTCATACACATAGTCATTTTTCAAATTGAAAATTAAATTTATTTGTAGGATATTTGAGAACAAATAAAATTCAAGTTTGAAATTTGATTTTTCATCCGCCCCCAAACTTCAATTTTTTACAAAGATTAAACATTTTAGCATATAATAATAAAGACGGAAATGAAAAATAAAACTTATGCATACAAGAATTTTCATATCCTAATTATGCAGGTACAAAAAATTAAAAAACGAGAGTAAAAATGATCACATTTCATTTTTATTTTAGTATTTATGAGATTCAAAAGACATATATGTAGTGGAGGATAATATAAAAGAAAATCCCATAAACTAACATAATATCACAACCAAAATAGAAAATTCATGGAAGTAAATTGAAATTTAAACATGAAGGTTAGCTCTATCTAAACATCCTAAAGCAGCATGAATAAGTTCAACAAAACTAACAAAACACATTTAAACTAAAAGAGTTCAAATCATACTACCATATTAACATCACATAGATACACATCACAAAAAATAATAACGACAATGTTCACTACAACGGCAAATAACAACACATATTTTTAATAGTCCATACATCAACAAAAATAAAAGTTCAAATAAAACATTACACTACTCAATCTCTACTCATCCTTGTCGCCGTCATCATCTTCTTCATCATCATCATTAGCATTCCAAAAACTATCAAAATAAAACTGAGTTTACTATGGATAAGGAGGAAATACCGCATTTTGATCACCTCTAATAAGTCTCTCCAAAGAAGTGTTGTATTTCTCCTCATAATCACTATGTCTCCCTAAATAGGAATCAATATGAATTACATAGTTTTCAAGATTTGATACCTTATCCATAGCATAATCAATGTTATCCATCATCGTTTGCAACATTTTAGAATGTGAATCAGGACTGGATCTGCCACGAGATGTGGATGCTCGAGATGTTGAAGCATGCGACGTAGAAGCACCAGAACTTCTAGAAAATCCCCTCTCCAGCCAAAAATCGAATGTTCAGAATAAGTCTTCACATTCACGCTAGTAATGGGCTTCAGATGTTGAAGAATCTCCTTCCAACTACCTAAAATAACACTAGCTTGCTCACATAAACAAAAGATTAAGGAAGGTAATCCCAAACCTGCAATAGTAGCGGCTCTGGCAGAACTAGTGATAGTGTAGCCCTTTCACTGGCACTTCGCTAACTGATGCTCGACTTTATATTTTGCAAGAATTTATGAACTCAGATTTATAGATTTATAATAATTTTGTTAAGTCCAAGCATTCAACGCAAGTATACGTATCATATCAAGTAATACAGGGCTCTAATGGATTCCTGAAAATCGATCCCACAGGGAAATATTGAAGTTTTAAGAAAACGTTACACAATGTGTAATAAGCACTAAAGTTAAGGTTTACTACTTATTATTACTAAGCAGGAAACATTAAGAACAACGAAACAGTAACAATTAACTAACTAAAATTACTTCTTATAACTTTAAGTACAAGATTAACTAACAGACACACTAAACTAAATATTTGAAAGGTTTTTTGATATATGAGAAAAGTATCTTTCCTCTTGCAATGAGAATATGATATGTGGATTGATATGGAATAATTATCTATTTTATTGTGTCAAATAGAAGCATAGATGATTCTTTACCCTTTAAAGAGTACCCCCTCTTCAAAGTAAGAAAAGAAAATTAACATATTCTAAGTTTAGTCACTAACTCTAAGGCTAGGCTGGGAGGATACCGGCTCTCACTTCGAAGCTTCCACTCACCCTTCACTTGAAGGCGAACTGTTGATATTAGTTACTAATCTTAGAACCAATTTGGTGATTCTAGCCTGTCACCCTGAAATCTCCACATTGAAGTCCATCAAAACATATTTTTCTATTTATTTGTACTCAATTCCCATGAACTATGCAATTCATCCATAAAAATTGAATGGATCTTTCATTATTGTTGTAGGACATTAAATCCTTTCAAACTTAATGTTCAACAACATACTTTAACATTTCAATTGGCCAAATCGAAAGTAAATTAAGTTCTAAATGAAAAACTGTCACAATTTCTTCATTACATGAAAAGCACATCAAATCCACATCAATCCATCATCACATCTCTATGCAAGAAGAAAGATAAGGGAGACTACTCAGAAGTCATGAAGAAGATACAACAAAACATGGATTTTATATATAAAAGAAAATTCATACAAATGACAAAAGAAAATACAGCTTATCTCTTTCTCTTCCCCAATGCAATTCCCTTGAAGTTCCTTTGAATCCTCTTCTCTTTTCTTTACAACACTTGATTCTCTCTTTAGAATGGAAAGGAAGAAGCAATCTCTCACTTTACCTCTTCTCCTCCCCTCCTTAGAGAAGAATCCCTCTCAAATCTTCACTCTACACTCTCTACTCCTAAAACCTAACACTCAACACTCAATAAAAACTACTCTAGAAGACACAAGACACTCTCTAGACACTCTTCTCCACACCATTTTTCTTCCAAAAGTAGTTACTTATATGATAGGGACGAAATCCCATGAGTTTCCATAGGCATCCTTTCAAAAAGTTGCAAAAACTCTTCAAATTTGAACTCCATCGACTTCGGGCCCCGGGGGCACTTTATCGTGCCATTTAATTTCTGCGCTCTCTGGATTTGGGTGCTGGCAGCACCAGAACACTTTTTCACCATTTTGCTCCTTTTTGGCCCAGATTCGTACATTTTTGCTTCTTTTCACTCCAATCACCTAAAATCATCATACATGCAGCAAATCATGAAAAATACCTTTCTTTAAAGTGCAATATCACCAAAAATGGGTAAAATTAGATAGCAAAAACCGTATATATTTTCAGTGCATCAAAATCCCCCAAACTTTAACTATTACTTGTCCTCAAGTAATCTTTTTACTACATAAATATAACTCAGGCAATGTACTTTTCAACTGTAAGACACTAAAATTTTTCATTCAAAAGAATATATTGGTTAGATTTTTAGAAAGAAATTTAGTAACTGAAGTCAACACTACAGGTATAAGAATATTCAACAATCAAGTCAAAGAGTTCTAGTCTTCTATTTATTTCAAGATGAACCATAATTTGTCACATTAAGAGTGCCTCAAAAGATTATGTGAGAAAGGAGTCCATGTAAACTTCATTAGAATGTAAGCCGGTACTTAAAACATAAATTCAAAAATGAAATCTAGCTCTCCCTTTAGCGTGATTTAAGTGAAGCCAATTTTTAATTAAGCATCTCCTCATGCTTCTCCGCATAAAAATTTTTCTTTCTTTTTCTCTTTTCTTTTTTTTAGGGATTGTTTTTCAATCCTTCTTTTCTTTTCTTTCTCTTTATTTTATTTTATTTTATTGAGGATTACTATATCTGGATAGCCCTTTAATGATTTTGAACTTCACTCTCTTTTTTCTAAAGTTCAAACTTGAGACATCTCCTTACTTTATAGTTAAGTATAAGCTTTATTATTCATCACAAAGTTACAATCTCTTCTTAACACACAATACTTTAAGTCCCTTAACATTTCAAAAATACAGTTTTCTTTACTTTAAATAGTTGACTATAATCAAATCCTTTCATACCAAATATCTTACTTCTATAAAATCAACCTTTATCACTAAAAAATTTCATCCTATCCTTCCATAATATTCAATTTAAATAAAAAGTTTTAGTTATCTTATAATGAGGTTCAACTGCCAAAAGCTATGCTAATAATTTTTGAAAATATAATAATTGAGAACAACTAAAAGTTAGTATTTCTCTACCCTCCCCCAAACTTAAAATTTTTAGTAAACTTGAAACAGGTCAGAGTAGAAGAAAACTAACCTTTCTGTGCTGGGATTTTGAAATCTTCAACAGCTATCTGATATTAATCAAAATTTACAACTAGCAGGCAGGAAACAATTAGTAGCAGTGATATAACAAATTTTTAAATATTTTCATTGGTAAAGAGAAATTAACATTAAACATCTAAACATCCAATAAAATACTATAACATGAAACAAACTATCACACTACTAACAGTACAACTAACAGTTTTAATGTTTCAGTACATCATAATAGTACAACATGAAAAGTAAATAACACTACATCACAACAGTACAACACAGGGTTACTCATCACATGAAAAGTAAATATTCATTACATCACATCAGTACAACACAACAGACTAAAAACAATAGAAATAAAACAAACAATGTACTAGTCTTCATCACCAGGATAAGCAGCAGGGTCATTTGCAGGGTTATCAGAAGGGTCAGTTCTATATGGTGTATAGCTAGGGCAAGTAGGAAATATCACATCGGACTCCCCTTCATAAATCTGACCTGAGCATCATAATAAGCAATATCAAATTCAACTCTCCTCTGCAGATAATCTTCATTCACATCACTCCTCGCCTCAAATACATCCATTCGACCATGAAGTCTATCCATACTAGAACTCTGTAGTCTCAGCTGCTCCATAATATCAGATAAGGTAGTCGGCTTAGAAGTAGATGAAACATCATAACTAGTAGTAGGAATATCAGTACTCCTAGCTCTGGCTCCTACATGAGACTCATAAGTATGAATAATATTTTTTGTAATAGGTCTCAATGGTATAGCCACTTCCTCAGAACTACTGAACCCCACTCCAGAATGAACACAGAGGGCATGAACTAAGGCATGATGACCTAATCCTCCAGTGGTTTCGCCTCTAGCAATCGTCTGAATATTCTTGTAAATAATAGCTCCAATATCAATCTTTTTCATCTTTTGAATACAATAGTTTAGAATCGCTCAATCTCTAGTAAATTTGCTGTGGTGGTAAGATGGTAATAGTCTTGCAGAAATGAAGTAATGCCAAACTTTTGAAGCAACATTCAAAGTGGAGGCAGGGATACTTTCCATTCTCCTCGCCCGTCAGTCAGAAAAGTACTAACTTCTCTCATATTCTCTCTCCCAGTGTCAAATTTTTCATATTCACACACGAATGGTTTCCGAGTCTGATAGAAAGCATTGATATGCTGAGGAGTAAACTCAACCATCTTCCCTCTAACAAGCACATACTCAGTCTCAGTCCAGGGTATGTTAGAATAGAATTGTCTAACAACTCCCATAACAGCTTTCGCAGTGAAATAAAAAAAATTACTCCTAGTTTTGCTATGCAATTAATTGTTCTACAGATCCGCCAGGACTATCAAAAGCTCGATCCTGGATACACTTCTTATTGTGAAAGATAGAGTTATAGCAAAATTGGGCATTGACGTTAACAACCTTCTCCTTTTCAAAATCCAATTTCCTCTTCCCTCTTGGAGCCATGTAAATTTCTAAAATTTGCAAGAAAATTCCAATAAATCCCAAATTCACAATGTAACAAACTCCAAACACTATTCTAAATAAGTAAGAGAAAATTTCATTATGGAAATATCAAAATCTCTTTAAAACTCCAAAAATTCCACCATAGGAAATGTGAGAGATTTCCATGGTGAAAATCCAAAAATTTTAACTTAAAGTGAAGCCCTTACCAAGAGAAGTGCAAATCCGGTGTCGAAAAGCCTTGAAATGACCTTAAATCTAAGATCTAGCAAGCCCTAGATCTTCAAAATCGCAAAAATGGAGGAGGAAGATGAAGGAAATGGAAAATTTTGCGGGTCCCAGGGCAAAAATCGTGAAATCGAGGGTTTTAGGCCTTTTTCTGGGTTCAGGCACCGGCAACACTCTATTTAAAAATATTGGCCAACTCTCTGGATTCTGGCGCGGGCGGCGCCAGTCTAGAATATTTTCTGGGTCCGAAAATTTTTTCGTAATTTCGATCGTTTCGACGTCCACAATGATGTTTAACACTTCAATGGGCATTTACATCATCCCATAAGCAATAATTAACATAATTTTTCACATAAACAATACACAACAATCTTATATATATAAAATCTAAGTTACACCATAGACACTAAATATGTTCATTCAAACTAACTATTCTTAGATGTTTAGTGCAACAAGTACTCTACGATAAGCAAGCACTAAGATCTAAGCACACAATCAAAGTAAACACATCCAAATCCAAGTTCAAATTTCAAAGCAAATACTACACAAACTAAACATAACTAAGCAAAGCAAACTAAACACGCAACAAACAAAAGTAGAATCCATCAATTACTCCACATCAGTTTCAGAACTATCCTCTCCTCTAATGTCTCCTATTGATTGCTAATGCACAAACAAGTTATAAAATGGACGAATAGGAAATTTGTCGGATGATTCTTCAGTAATCACCGCGTTCTTCTTCATAAGATTGATCAAGCCCATCTCAGTTCGACTAGTGTAATCGAATTGCTCTTTCATTCTCCAATCTATATGATCGAATAAATCAGAAATGTTATTGATCGCATTCATAATGTTCCGTACCTCTTTCTCCAATTGTTTGATCCTCTTTAATATCATTCTCGAACCTTCAGGAAAATAGGGTTGAATCGGCTGTGAAGTCTGTGTTGGTTGATCAACAAGCAAATTCATGTCATCTTCATCTCCAACTGTCTGGTAGTCATAGGAATAGTTGGATCAATAGGCCTCCATGGAAGAAGAACCTTTTCCCAACTTTCATAAGGAACCTGTGACTGACTATATAATAGAAATATGGTGGACGGGTGTCCAAGCCCATATTTAGAGCCATGCACAATTAATCCAAGTACTGATTTCACAATAATATTACCAAGATCAACCGGCCTCCCAGTTTGAATACAGAAATTAAAAATGGCGCTTTCCTTGGTTACCTTGCTAATCTTCAATGTCAAAAATAACTTTGCCGAAATAAAGTAATGCCACTGCTTCGATACTGGATTGAGAGATGCAAATGGGAAACACATGTATCCATTCTCTCTAACTTCCCACTCTTCATTCTCATCCGTCAGATATCGATATACATCATTCATAATATCCCTCGTGGCATTAAAATTAGAATAATGACAAATAGGTACGTTCTCGATCATAAAGAGATCGTTGATTCATGTAGGAGTGAATTGAACAAATCTACCACGAACAAATAAGAACCCGTGGTTGATCCCGTGAAGATTTGCATAAAACTCTTTCACGACGGGAACAACAACGACAGCGGCAGTGTAGCAAAAAACTTTCCAACATCTCTCTTTAGTAATTTCTTCAATTCTAGTAGTAGGATTATCCATACCTCGATTTATGAAGCCTCTTTCCTTGATAATCCTTCTTTTCATCATCACTTTGTTGAACAAACGCTGCGCTTCAAAACTTATGAACTTCCTTCGATTGAAAACATGAAATCGAGGGGTTTTAATGGGAAAGGAATCCATTGGATACAAATTGGGATAGGTGGTTTTCGTTTTTCTGCAGTCAAGAAGTAAAAAATGGAGTTTAGGGAGTTATAAGGATGAAGATCCCGCCAAAAACCGCCAAAACTCACATTTTGAAACTTAAAAACTGTCAAACAGTCAAGTTCAGTGTAGGAAAACGATAGGGCGTTGGCGGCGCCCATTCTGGCGCCGGCGACGCCAGTGGTAAAAAATTCTCACCGAACTTCGTTTGGTCCAAAATATTCCAATATCTTGATTCGATCCAACATTTATCAATTTTTAAAGTATTTAAGAGTAATTAGGATTCAAAAACAACTATCTAAAAAGCACAACTACAACAAACAAGCAAACACGCCACAAAGATATATATGGGTTGCCTCCCATAAAGCGTTTGGTTTAACGTCGTCAGCCCGACAAACCATTCAGTTAATCGAGATGACTTAACATTAAAACATCTTTGAAGTCAGGTTGAAACCTGTCAAAATAAGGCTTTAATCGATGCCCATTAACTTTGAAAATGTTTCCAGTATCAAGATCTTTAATGTCAACAGCTCCAAAAGAATGAACTTTACAACTCTAAAAAATCCTAACTATCTAGACTTGAGCTTTCCAGGAAATAACTTCAATTTAGCGTTGTATAATAAAACTTTTTGTCCATTTTCCAAATTCTTTTTTAATATCTTCCGATCATGCCATAATTTCTTTTTCTCTTTATAGATCCTATCATTGTGATAAGATGCATTTCTAATCTCTTCCAATTTATTCAATTGCATAAATCTTTTCTCTCCAGCATTTTTCAAATTAAAATTTAACTCTTTTATTGCCCAATATGCTTTATGCTCCAATTCAACTACTAAATGTCAAGTCTTACCAAACACTAGTCTATAAGGAGACATTCCAATAGGGGTTTCAAAGCAGTTCTATAAGCCCATAAAGTATCATCTAATCAAGTAAACCAATCAAATTTATGATTATCCACAGTTTTCACCAAAATTCTTTTAATTTTACGATTAGACACTTCTGCTAAACCACTAGTCTGGGGATGATAAGCAGCAGAGATTCTATGAAAGATATTATATTTTTCAATTAACTCTTAATTCAATTATTCCTGAAATGGGATCCAGCATCAGTTATGATTACTATCGGCATTCCATATCTTGTAAATATGTTTTTCTGTAAAAGTTTTGAAACACTCCAAGCATCACATATGGGTAAAGAAACAACTTCAATCCATTTTGAGACATAATCAACAACAACCAAAATATATAGATTTCCAAATGAAGGAGTAAATGGTCCCATAAAATCTAATCCCCATATATCAAAAATTTCAACTTCTAAATTATAATTTAGAGGCATTTCATTTCTTCTAGAGATATTACCTACTCTCTGACACTGATCACATGATTTGATATATCTATAAACATCTCTAAAAAGAGTAGGCCAATAAAATCCAGATTGTAAAATCTTAAAAGAAGTTTTATCAACACCAAAATGACCTCCAAATTCAGAATCGTGACATCGATGAATAATCAAATTTGTTTCTTCTTGTGGCACACATTTTCTAATAATCAGATCCTTACACTGTTTATATAGATAGGGCTCATCCCAAAAATAGAATTTTGCATCATATTTAAACTTCTTTTGTTGTTGCCTTGTTAAATCAGGTGGTACAATATCACTTACAATATAATTCACAATATCAGCATACCAAGGCAAATTATTTCCCATAATAGTATAGAGTTGCTCATCAGGGAAAATTTCAGTAATTTCTTTTGTAAATTCAGATAATTTATCATATTCTATTCTGGATAGATGATCAGCTATTTGATTATCAGCACCCTTCCCATCAACTATCATAAAATCAAATTCTTGTTGAAGAAGTATCCATTTAATGAGTCTAGGTTTCACATCATTCTTTTGCATTAGATATTTAATAGTCGAATGGTCTGTATGCATAATACTTTTAGCTCCAATTAAAAAGGTCTAAATTTTTCAAAAGCAAACACTATAGCTAATAATTCTCTTTTAGTTGTGTTATAATTAATTTGAGCCTCATTGAGAGTCTTACTAGCATAGTAAATAACTTTGAATACTTTATCATGCCTTTGCCCCAATGCTACTCCGATTGCATAATCACTAGCATCACACATAAGTTCAAATGGTTTCTCCCAATCTGGTGAAACAATTATAGATGCGGTGATTAATTTTTCTTTTAATAATTCGAAAGCTCTTAAGCATTCATCATTAAAATCAAACTTTCTATCTTTTCTAAAAGTCGGTACAAAGGTTTGGTAATTTTAGAAAATTCTTTAATATATCGCCTGTAAAATCCAACGTGTCCTAAGAAACTCCTCACCTCTCTCACAGTAGTGGGTGGCAGTAATATCTCAATCACTCTAATTTTAGCAGGGTCGACCTACATACCAAGTTCAGAAATTTTATGCCCAAGCATAATTCCTCCCGCAACCATAAATTGACATTTCTCCCAATCAGAACTAGATTTGTTTTCTCACAAAGCTCCAAAACTCATGCTAAGTTTTCCAAGCAAATTTCAAATGAAGTCTCGAAAACAGAGAAATAATCCATAAAAACTTTTATTCTATTATCTATCATACTGCTGAAGATAGACATCATACATCTCTGAAATGTTGCAGGTGCGTTACACAGTCCAAAAGGCATTCTTCAAAAAGCAAAGGTTCCATAAGGGCTAGTAAATGTTGCCTTTTCTTGATTCTCAAAAGCAATATGTATTTGATGGTAACCAGTATATCCATCCAGAAAATAGTAGTACTTGTGTCCAGCAAGTCTATCTAGCATTTGATCGAGAAAAGGAAGAGGAAAGTGATCTTTTCTGGTGGCGGCATTTAATTTCCTTTAGTCAATACAAATTTGCCATCCATTAATTTGTCTCGTAGGTATAATTTCATTACACTTATTCACTTCAACAGTCACTCCTCCCTTTTTCGGTACCCCATGTATTGGACTTACCCAAGCACTATCCAAAATAGGATAAATAATTCCAGCATCCAGCTATTTTAAAATCTCTTTCTTAACTACTTCTTTCATTATAGAATTCAGTCTCCTTTGCAGATCAACTCTCGGTTTATGTTCTTCATCTAATAAAATTCTATGCATACAAATCAAAGGACTAATTCCTTTAATGTCCGCCAAAGTCCATCCAAAAGCTTTCGTGTATCTTTTTAAAGTTTCTAACAACTTCTGTTCTTGGTATTCATTTAGCTCCGAAGATACAATAACAGGCAAAGTAGATGATTCTCCTAAGAACATATACTTTAAATGATTAGGGAGAATTTTCATTTTAAGTTCAGGAGGTTTTATGATAGATGGAATTAAGCTTTTATCTCCACCTTCCATAGTGTCTAATATTTCGAATCTCTCCTAAACATACTCCAAATCTTCATTCTTCTCATTATCTGAATTTTCTTCATTTTCACTTTCTTCTTCAAACATATTTTTATATTCTTCTTCTTTTTCAAATATATCTTCAAAATGATCATTTCTCAAGTAATTACAGACCTCCATTCTAAAACATTCATTATCTTTTTCCATTGAGGGATACTTCATAGATTTTAAAATATTAAAGGTTACCTCTTGATCATTAACTCTCATAGCTAATTCTCCTTTTTGAACATCAATTACCGCTCTTCTAGTAGCAAGGAATAGTCTTCCCAAAATGATTAGAATTTCTTTATCTTCTTCCATATCAAGTACAATAAAATCCACAGGAAAGATAAATTTATCCAATTTCACTAACACATCTTCTACCACTCCTTTAGGATAAGTAATGGAACGACCGGCCAACTGAAGAGTTACAGATGTAGGAGAAATTTCTCCTATTCCCAACCTTTTGAAAGTTGATAAAGGTATAAGATTAATACTCACTCCCATATCACATAAAGCTTTTCTGAAAAAATTTTCACCTATAGCGCACGGAATAGTGAAACTACCAGGATCTTTAAGTTTTTTCAGAAGCTTCTTTTGAATAATTGCACTACACTCTCCGCCAAGTGCAACAGTTTCATGACCTGTAAACTTTCTTTTCTTTCTCAGAATATCCTTCATAAACTTAGCATAGTCAAGCATATGTTCTAATGATTCAACAGAAAGAATGTTAATCTTTAATTTCTTAAGGATCTCCAAAAATTTTCTAAATCTGTTATCCCTGTTTTGTTTCTTTAATCTTTGAGGAAATGGTGGTGGTGGCTTTTCAACAGTTATCTTCATTGGTTCAAGAGGATAGTCCAAGTCTGGATAAATCTTGTTTGAACCTTTTTCACTTTCCACCTTCTCCTTTTCTATTTCAAATTCTTTTTGCACTCTAGTTTCCAATTCTTTTCCACTCCTTAATTGAATAAACTTAAATTTTTCCTTGTTTTGATCTTTTGGATTGATCTCCACATTACATGGAAGTGTTCCCGAAGATCTATTATTAAGTGCAGTGAAAATATGTCCTAATTGATTTTCAATATTTTTCATAGCAACACCTTGAGCTTATAATTGATTTCCCATGTTCAGAATCATTTCTTCAGTAGACAACTTCTTATCCTTAAATTGTGAGTTACTATTAAATCCAGGGGGATAAGATGGTCTAAAATTAGAATTTCCTTGATTGTTTGAATTTCCAATTGGATTCATAGAATTGTTAGCCCAATGCGGGTTAACATTAGCATTACTATTATTCCAATTAAAGTTTGGGTGATTCTTCCAACCAGGATTATAATAATTCGAATAAGGATTGTTAGGTCTATTAATAGCATTTAAGGTCTCGTAAGGTGTTTGAGATTCTGTTATCTGTACAAATGAATTTTCCACTAACACTAGAGGTGGTTGAGAATAATTCATTCTATATTGATCTATTTTCTTTGAAAGGACTGCAATTTGAGAAACTACCAGAGTCATCATATCTGAATCATGAACACTAGCTACTCTCTTAGGATTTAATCGTTCAGAGGGCCATTAAAAATTATTAGTAGCCATTTCTTCAATTAATGCGTATGCTTCATCAAAAGGTTTTGACATTAATGATCCACCAGCAGCAGCATCTATTATAGATCTCAATGATCCCACTAATCCATTATAAAATGTTTGAATTATTAACCAATCTGGTAAAGCGTAATGTGGGCCCTTCCTAAGAAGATATTTAAATCTCTCCCAAGCTTCATATATTGACTCTCCTTCAAACTGACAAAAAGATGTAATATCATTTCTTAGTTTAGCAATCTTTAATGGAGGGAAATATTTTGATAGAAACTTTTGAGATAATTCTCCCCAAGTTCTAATAGATCCAGGTGCTAACAAATTTAACCACGCCTTAGCCTTATCCCTTAATGAAAAAGGAAAAAGTCTAAGTCTGACAGTGTCACTAGACACTCCATCATATTTAAAAGTAGCACACAGTTTTAAAAAACTAACGAGATGTATGTTTGGATCCTCATTAGGTGTTCCAGCAAATTGATTGTTTTGTACCATTTGGATAATAGCAGGTTTAAGTTCAAATGAATTAGCAGCAACATCAGGATTTTGAATAGTTATATGAATTTAATCTACTGTTAGGTTAGCATAATCTCTTAAAGGTCTTGGCAAATTTCCAATTTCATTTCTTTGATTATTCTAAATATTCACCATTTTGCAAGGATTCTCAATTTATTTTTGTTGTTTTCTAACTTTTCTAACAGTACGCTCTAACTCCGAATCGTAAGGTACTAAACCTATAGATCCACTACAACGCATATACAAACACAAATACTTTAATAAAAATAAAAAAACACACAATTACACACTACAAAATAAAGGTTTTTTTTAATTATTAATAAATACCTTCCTACTTACTTTCTTAACTCATTTAATTTCCCGGCAATAGCACCAAAAACTTGATGCTCGACTTTATATTTTGCAAGAATTTATGAACTCAAATTTATAGATTTATAATAATTTTGTTAAGTCCAAGCATTCAACGCAAGTATACGTATCGTATCAAGTAATACAGGGCTCAAATGGAGTCCTGGATATCGATCCCACTGGGAAATATTGATGCTTTAAGAAAACATTACACAATGTGTAATAAACACTAAAGTTAAGGTTTACTACTTACTACTACTAAGAAAGAAACAGTAAGAACAATGAAACAGTAACAATTAACTAACTACAATTACTTCTAATAACTTTAAGAACTAGATTAACTAACATACACACTAAACTAAATATTTGAAAGGTTTTTTCATATAGGAGAAAAGCGTCTTTCCTCTTGCAATGAGAATATGATGTGTGGATTTATATGGAATAATTATCTATTTTATTGTGCCAAATAGGAGCATAGATGATTCTTTACCCTTAAAAGAGTAACCCCTCTTCTAAGTAAGAAAAGAATATTGACATATTCTAAGTTTAGTCACTAACTCTAAGGCTAGGCTAGGAGGATACCAGCTCTAACTTTGGAGCTCACACTCACCCTTCACCCGAAGGCTAACCTTTGATATTAGTTACTAATCTTAGAACCAATTTGGGGATTTTAGCCTGTCACCCCGAAATCTCCACATTGAAGTCCATCAAAACATATTTCCCTATTTATTTGCACTCAATTCCCATGAACTACGCAATTCATCCATAGAAATTGAATGGATCTTTCATTATTGTTGTAAGACATTAAATCCTTTCAAACTTAATGTTCAACAACATATTTTAACATTTCAATTGGCCAAATCAAAAGTAAATTAATTTCTAAATGAAAAACCATCACAATTTCTTCATTACATTAAAAGCACATCAAATCCACATCAATCCATCATCACATCTCTATGCAAGAAGAAAGACAAGGGAGACTACTCAGAATTCATGGAGAAGATATAATAAAACATGGATTTTATATATAAAAGAAAATTCATACAAACCACAAAAGAAAATACAGCTTATCTCTTTCTCTTCCCCAATGCAATTCCCCTTATGTTCCTTTGAATCCTCTTCTCTTTTCTTTACAACACTTGATTCTCTCTTTAGAATGGAAAGGAAGAAGCAATCTCTCACTTTACCTCTTTTCCTCCCCTCCTTAGAGAAGAATCCCTCTCAAATTTTCACTCTACACTCTCAACTCATAAACCCTAACACTCAACACTCACTAAATACTACTCTAGAAGACACAAGACACTCTCTAGACACTCTTCTCCACACCATTTTTCATCCAAAAGCAGTTACTTATATGATAGGGATGAAAATCCCAAGAGTTTCCATAGGCATCCCTTCAAGAAGTTGCCAAAACTCTACAAATTTGAACTCCACCGACTTCGGGCACCGGCGGCACTCTATCGTGCCATTTAATTGTTGCGCTATCTGGATTTGGGCGCGGGCGGCACCAGAACACGTTTTCACCATTTTGCTCTTTTTTGCTACTTTTTTGCTCCGGATTCGTTCCTTTTTGCTTCTTTTCACTCTAATCACCTAAAATCATCATACCTGCAACAAACCATGAAAAATACATTTCTTTAAAGTGCAATATCACAAAAAATGGGTAAATTTAGATAGCAAAAACTGTATATATTTTCAGTGCGTCACTAACATGATTTGTGGGGAGTAGACGAGCAGAAATAAAATAATGTCATGCTTTTGCAGTGGCATACATCTTCGATGTAGGAAAGTTTACCCTTCTACCACTGGTAATCTTCCAAAGACCTCTTCCAGCAGTTAACGAAGAATTAATCTTATCTAGCTCCTCCTAAAAAGGATTTTAATTGGAATAAAAATATAATGTATCCATAAGCAGTTCATAAAATGATATGATAACCTCTGTTGAAAACGCTACTTTCTTCCCTCTCACCAACATCAGATCGTTTTCTGATTCAGGAAAATTTGCATAAAACTCCCTAACCACATAAATCACCGTAAAAATAGAGAAACAGCAGAATTGATCCCACTATCGGCAGACAATTAAATCTTCCACTTGTCTACCCAGATTTTTAAAACAGCGCTCAGGCATTAACTTCTTCAATTGCATTGCATTAACATAACGATTCTGAGCCTTATAAATCACAAACTTGTTTGAATCAAATGTAGCCTTCCCATTGCTCCTTTTCATTCTTGGTGTCATTCTAAAATTACAAAAAATTCAGATTAAATTCCAAAATCAACCCTAACTTACTAGATCTAACTTCTAAAAGCTTATACTCACTTTTCCATGTAAAATCAATCAATTTTCATCAAATTTTCACCATGAATAGTAAATTTTCAAATTTTTCATAATGAACTACAAATCCATGGTGAGAATAAAAAATTTTTACATAGAAAAGAAGCTCTAACCTTGAGAAGATGAAATTCAACGAATTTGGCTAAAGTCCACCAAGAAATCTTCACTTATAGGGATGCCCTAGGCGTAAAAACGTGAAAGCTTGAGGAAGAAGATGATGAAATGAGAAGAAAATGGTGTTTTTCAGCACTTAAAACCATCATAAATTGATTTTCATGAACCGACATTTAAGCGCGACTGTTTCGGCGCTTAGGCGCAGTGCTCTCAGGTTTGCTCGAGCATAAGCCCGGGTTTTGGCGCTTAGGCGCCAGTGTACAAATTTTGACATTTCCAAATTTTAATCCAAATGCACTACTTCCTAAGTTAACCGCCCTCACATGGTCTTAATTAAGTCATAATAACAATTTCTTCCTTTCTTCTCTCTTCTTTCTAAAAAATTCTAAATTTTCCACAACTTAGATTAGATCAAAATAACACGAATATTTTCACACAAACACAACACTTTCATTAACATATATTCAACAAATACAAATACTTCACATGTCTAATCTCCACTCCAAAAATTTTTGGATGAGATGCTCTCTAAATTCACCATTAAATAAGGCAAACTTACATAAACACATAACAAAAATACACACAATCACATAAGCAAACAAACACAAACAAATTAAACAAAGAACTTAATTCCATTCTCCATTAGGTCAAATATATATTTAACATGCAGTTGTTCCTTCTAAATCTTTTGGCACATAAATTTGATAAAATGGATGATGTTGATGAACTCTGATAGAATCCTCTTCAATCCACTTGTTTTTGAGATACATCACCTTGTTCACTTCTTCAATATAACTTGAATGAATGAATTGCATTTTGAGTTGCCAACCAATATCTGCTAAATGTGCATTAGTTTCATTTACATTTACCTCAATTGAAGCCACATTAGCCTCAATTTTCGCAATATTCCTTGCTATTCGTTCAGTATTAACGGCTAGGAATCTGTTATATAACTTATGCACATTGACTTACAAACTTCTCCTTGATGGCTTCCTCATTTTTCTTCAAATCATTCTCCCAAGAAGACATTTTTGCTATCTTAATTTCTTCTTACAACTCCAATCTTCTTTTTCTTAGATTTAAGAATGGAAATTTTTGAAAGGGGCAAATTCTTTCTTCAATTCCATGCTTTTTATAAACTTTAGTAAAGCTAATACACACTTTCCACGTCTAAAACCCACCAAATAAAGTTCAAGACCACTTTCCCATGTTTAATTCTTCTAGAACATCATTTAGGCACGTTTTTTTATCTACGACGCTTAAGCGCCAGTTTTGGGTGCTTAGGCGCCAGTTTTCAGTTTAGCACAGGTCAACTTAACGTCCAAGTACTCATTATTGCAGTCTAAGACATCATTTAAAGTCTTGAAATCATCATCATAACTTCAAAATACTACCACAATCCTTTAAAACAAACACAACAACAACAATCAAAATGAAAGCACATTGATAACTATTGGTTACCTCTCACAGAGCGCTTGGTTTTATGTCGTCAGCTCGAAAAACCCAATTCTTATTCAATGTATCCCAACATCTAAACATCATTTAATTTAGTATGATCCCATAATAAATAGGTTTTAAGCGTATGGCCATTAACATTAAAAATTTTTAGGGTTTTAGGATCCTTAATATCCATAACTACATAGGGATAAACTTTTATCACAATAAATGGGTCATCCACCTGGACTTAAGTTTTCTTGAAGATAACCTTAATCTAGCATTATAAAGCAAAAACTTGTTGTTCTGGCTCAAGATTTTTAGTATGAATCTTCCGCTCATGCCACTTTTTCATCTTATCTTTATAGATTTTATCATTCTCATAAGACTCAATCCTTATCTCTTTCAGCTCGTTTAATTGCAATCATCTCTTCTTAGCAGCATCCTTCAAATTGTAGTTAAATTCCTTAATAAGCCAAAAGGCTTTATGCTCAAGTTCAACTGGTAAATGAAAAGCTTTCACATAAATTAACCTGAATGGTGAAATTCATATAAGAGTTCTGTATGCAGTCCTATTAACTCACAAAGTAAAATCAAGCAGTTCATAAAATGAAAAGTGTTGTTTTGTGAGAGATTCTTCTCTAAGAGATGTAGGAAGAGAAGGAAAGTGAGAGATTGCTTCTTCCTTACTGTTCTAAGAAGGAATTGTGTGTTGTTGTGAAGAGGGAAAGAGATTCAAAGGAACTTTCAGGATTTGCTTGGGGAAGAAATTGAGATAAGTTGTATTTACTTCTTATTGTTTGTATGACTTTGCTTATACATATATAATCCTTGCTTTTCCATATCTTTCTCATGAATTATGAGTAGATTTCCTTGTCTTTCTTCTTATAATGAGGAATTGCGAAGTGATAACTTAGATTGGATGTGCGATGTGAATGTTAAGAAATTGTGATGATTTTTCACTTCGTACGTCATTTACTTTAGATCTAGCCAATTAAATTGTTAAAATATGTTGTGGATCATAAATCCAAAAGGACTATGCGTTCTACAATGATAGTGAAGATTACATTCAATGTCAACGAATGAGTGATGTAGTTCTTGGGGGTTGGGTACAAATAAATAGGGAAATATGGTTTATTGGGCGTAGAATTAAAGATTTTAGAGTAACCGACTAAAATCCCCAATTTATTCATAGTGTTTGGAAACTAAAGAGAGATTTCGCCTTCAGGCGAAGGGAAGTAGGAGCTCTGGAGTGAGAGCCAGTATCCTCCCAGCCTAACCACTGATTTAAGGACTAAACCTAGGATTAGCCAGTCATTTATAGCATTAGAAAGAGGGTAAAGAATATGTATGCTCCTAATTGGCACAATACAAAATTTTTACTAATCTTTATCATTCACTCATCATAATATCATTCTAAGGGGGACGACACTTTCTCCAAATTTGAACATTTCAATACAAAACTTAGTGTAGTGGTAGTTTACTTTATTTCAAAGTTTAGAAAGTACTTTAGTGATCTTAAAATCTTTAGCATCATTAAACTTTAGCAACTTTAGTATTTAGTTTACGTGCATTGTATTTTAAATATTGTATTTCTATGATATGCTTTTAAGTTTTGCTTCCTCCCTGTGGGATTGATAACTAAGACTCTACTAGAGCCATGTATTACTTGAGCGATACGTATACTTGCATATTGATTGGCTTCTTTCTTATTAGATTGACTATACTTTGTGACTGAACTAAAAAAATTATTAAATACTTATTTAAGATAGCCACGACCAGTAGAATTTAAATTTATAAAATGAAAAAGCTATAGCCAGTAGTTCCTATCCTTTGTGTAGTTCACGTGGGCATCATTGAGGGCCCTACTGGCACAGTATAATTCATGAAAAATTTTGTCTCTTCTATAGCCTTAAAACTACTCTTATTGTGTAATCACTCATGTCACACAGCTCAAATGAGGTCTTCCAGTCAGGTGCACAATTATAGGTACGGTGACTAACTTGGATCTTAAAGTCTCAAATGTAGCTAGGCATGCCTTATTAAAATGGAAGGACACAATCTTTTCTAATAAATGCCATATATGCTTGGTGATCTTATAAAAGTCCTTAATGTATCAATGGTAAAATCCAATGTGCCCTACAAAAATCCTAATTCCACTCAAAAACGTGAGTGGGGGAATTTTTTTCTAGCACTTGAATCTTGGCTAGATCTACCTTCAATCCCTTCTTAGAAATTTTGTGCCCCATGACTATATCTTTTGAACATGAATTGACACTTCTCCCAATTCAGCACAAAATTGATCACCTCAATCCTTTGCAACAGGTATTTATGATGGTTTTGGCATGAATAAAACAAGGTGCCAAATACAGAGAATTCATCCATAAAAATCTTCATTTCAGTCTCAGTCAAGTCAGAAAAGATGAACATCATGTAGTTCTAAAAAGTGGCTAGCACATTGCAAAGTATATATGGCATCCTCCTAAAGGCAAAGGTCTTGTACGGACTAGTGAAGGTGGTCTTATCATGTACCTCATGTGCGATAGAGATCTGGAGGTATCTTGAATACCCATCTACGAAGCAATAGAAAGGTTGGCCTGCGAGTCTATTCAACATATGCTTCATAAAGGGAAAGGGGAAATGGTCTTTTCTAGTGGCCAAATTCACCTTTATATATTCAATACAAATCCTCCATCTAGTAATATTTCAAATTGGTATCAACTCATCACGCTTATTCTCTACTATTGACACTCCCCATTTCCTAGGAACAAAATGATAAGGCTGACCCCAACACTATCTGAGATGGGGTAGATTATGCATGCATATAAGCACTTCATGAGTTTCTTTTTCTTTACGTCCTTCATCATAGGGGTCAACTTCCTTTGAGGATTAGCTTTAGGTGCATGTCTCCCTTTCATCAAAATCATATGCATGCAGAGGGATGGGGATATGCCTTTATGACAACTATAATCCACCAAAAGGCTTTTCTCAATCTCATGGACTTCAAAATATCAAAAGTGACTTCATTATCATTGACTCTCATGATCAATTTTCCTTGGTGAACATTAATCTTTGCCTCACTAGTGCCAAAAAAGGTTCGACCAACTATCAAGGATATCTTCATGTCCTCCTCCATGTTCAGTACTGTAAAATTTGTAGGGAATAAAAATTCATCCAATTTTACCAACATACCCTTAATAATTCTCATCAGATGGCTCAGGGATTGATCAGCTAGGTGCAGGATCAGATTAGTTACCCGTGCCATTCATAACTCAATTCTATTGAAAATGGATAATGGTATTAATTTTATTCTTCCTCTTAAGTAATAAACGGCCTTTTCCACAAATATATCTTCTATGGATGTAGTGAAAGTTCCTAGATCCTTCATCTTTTGCGGAGAATTCTTGTGCAGAATGACACTAGACTCTTAAATAAGGGGTACTACCTTGATATTCCATTGTTTTATCTTTTTGGTCATGGCATCCTTCATGAATTTGGCATATCTAGCATCCTTTCTAGGGCTTTAGCAACCTTGATGTTTATTGACAGCTTTTTAAACAACTCTAGAAACCTAAAAAATCATTGTTAAAGTGCTTACATTTGCAGCCTTTTGGGAAAAGATGGAGGGAGTCTCTCAGGCTCAATCCTAAAGGGTAAAATAGGTTTTCTTATGTCCTTTATTAGAGTCATACTATCACCTATTACTACATGGTCAATATCAATGGCATTCTTCTCCTTCCTAATGATGGCTTCTAACTCTTTCTCATTCCTTAACTTCACAATCTGCACTTGTTCTTTCCCCTTTTTTTAAGGTTCACTTTAGTGTCACTTGGGTAAGGTCCATCCAAAAATTCTTAAGCAGCAAGCAAAAACTTAAAAATAAGCTCATAGAAAATTGAAAATAAGATTCTCAGTGTTCTTCAAAAGAGATGGGGCTAGTACCTTTATGAGTCAAGTGTAGTGAAATTTCATGGTTTACTAATTGTTCCCCTACTTGATAATTATCAACTAGGGATAAGGTTTTCTCCTTAAGTCTATGCCTAGGTCATTAAAAAAAACCAGAATCTGATAAACTAAGTTTTGATTAAACTATGACGTTTCCCAGGATTCTTCTTATCCCATAACAAGGTTGCAAAACACTAATTACAGTTTGCATTTTTTACCAAGGTTCTGTAGTTAACCTGTTTGTTACACTACACAACATGCAGAAGTCATCATTTACAAAATGTTATACTAACATAATTGGGTAGATCATGAGTAAATAAAGATTAGAAGGTTAATCGACAACTTGGATGCCTGAAATCTTAGAAAAAAAAACATGCGAGAAAAAAATCACAAAAACCACTATCCATACATCACAAAGGCATGATAGAGATTTTTCTAGTCTTATGGAAAATAAACAATGCAAGAAAATCCATTGAAATCGATGATTCAACAAACAATACAAAGTAAAAATAACTTAGAATCAAGGCTTTTATTTCCTCAACAACAGATAATCCCTCTCTCATACAAGATTTTCTCAAGAAAAATAAGAAACAAAGAAGTAAAGAAGAGAAAACAACCCTCAATGCTTCATCTCTTAAGCAAGGAAGAAGAAACCCTAAGGGAACTCTAAAACTCTCTAGCCTCCAGTAGCCCAAGGTCCCACAAAACCTGCACTAACATCTGAGCTTATAGCCCTTCTCCAAGTTTAGCATGGTGGTTATTTCCAAGTGTACAAATAGCCTTAGTGGTGTGGTCACACCCAAACCCAGCGTAGTCGTGTTGTGCAACTCGTGGAGGCATCAAGTTTACGCCAATTTTGGGCGTGGTTGTGCCAGTATAGCTGCTACGAATTCACCATCTAGAAAAACCAAACCACTCTCATAGACTTCACAACAGAATAAACTGAGAAGCCTGAAGGCACAATCAGAAAGATAAAAATGAGAAACCTGAAAGCACAGTCACAAAGATAAAACTGAGAAGCCTGAAGGCACAATCAAAAAGATAAAATGAGAAGCATCTAACCGCCACCATAGAGAAAAACTGAGATGCCCTAAAGCACAATCATATAGGTAAAATGAGAATCAACATAGAGGTCAACCAAGAAGCCCGACTAATACAAACTCATAAATTAAATGAGAGGCACAAAACCACCACCATAGAAGAAAATTAAGAAGCTCCACTGTACAATCACAAGTAAAACAAAAACAATAAACCAATACCATAAAGAAAAAAATGAAAGTGGGTAAGTCTTTAGAAATACATACCGAGAGTGGGGACAACGGATACAAGCGAGAAGAGATGAAGATTGCTAATTTGCCCTAACACCAAAGTCCTACAGCAAAGCTGAGTGGAGAGAGAAGATGGGAGGGGTAATATCAGAGACAAGACGAGTAAGTTAACGAATTAATGAGGGGCAAGATGACCAATACAGTTCTAGACCGTGATTAGAACCGCAAAACCAAGGGCGTTGTTTTCGTTCGCAGCTTTCCCATTTCCAAAATGGGCTTATCCAATAAGCAGATGAAAAGTTGGCTCCCAAATGGCCGTTAACAGCATTTCAAATCAAAAGTCTCTCATGAAGTGCTTCCAAACAGGTCGTCTTATAGGGTTTTTAGCTGTAAGCCGACTTTAAGTTAAATAAGATTTAGTAAAACCAATAAATCTGAATTTATCAAATTCGTATGTTGCTAAATTCAGAGTATTATTTGGTCCAAAGGAGTTTAAATTCAACTAAATCCGTTTAATATATTAATGTTAAATCTGCAGTTTCTTTTTTACCATAATTAAATCTATTAAGTTCACTTAAAAAATTAAATTTTGTAAATTCTGATTTAGGTCAAAACGAAAAGAAAAATTGGATTTAGCGGTGCGTCCAATTTCAAGTCTCACTTTTCCTCAATTTACTAAATTTATGTTAAATCTAATTTAAATCCTATTAAAAATATGCTATCACAGGATTGCCTTAGTGCAATTTGTTTTGTGTAATTTTTCTTCAATTGAAGCAAACTGCAAACATTATTGGCCATTTGAATTATTTATTGCCGTAGCATGCAGCGATGATTGTTGCCATGCAGCTTCCTGATCTAAGAGTATAAAACTCAAAGCTCGTTTTTATTTATTTCTCATGCATGACTTCCTGATCTAAGAGTTTAACGAAAAAACAAGAATTACGGTTAATTATATCGGGATTAATTTCCCACATCGTGATTAATAAATGCCCACGAAGACTGCTCATAATTTTTTTCTCTTTTTCTTCAATGATGATGCCATTGAATTTTAGATTTCTTACTAGAATGAATTTAATCCAATTTAACATTCAATCTGATCAAATATTTTAAGAATACATTATTTCTTACCAAATTATCCAATTTACTTATTGTTGAATTCAAGAATGTCCATGAAATACACTCGAGGAATGAAATGTTTTATTATGAAGTGCTTAAAAGAAAGAGAGTTAGAGCAATATAGACCCCTATTTTAGGTCTAGATTCCAATTTTTCAAAAGTGAATAATAGCCCCCGAAAAATTATTTCGTCCTGACTCCGGACGTATCCGGAATCCAATAAAATCACGCTGCGTTGCCCGATCACGCAACACACCATCAAATCTCGGAATAACATGGGAGAATATTCCTACCGTGCTATTCTGTGTTATTCAGGTGTTATTGTGTTATCATAACACCGTTGTGAGTCTCAAACACGACTGTTATTCTGTCACAATAACACTTGAATAACACATAATAACACGGGAAGAATATTCTCCCTTGTTATTTTGTGGTTTAGTGGTACGGGCAACGCAGTGTGATCTCATTGGACTCCGCACGGGTTTGATAATTACAAAGTTATTTGCATATAATAATACCAAGAGTTTATTCGATCGATGAGGGTTTTCGATCGTCTGACAAGCCCAGTAAATATATGATCCGAAAGAGTTCTCCACATAATTCGTATTAAGGTTGATTCTGTCCTAAGGGATTTCCTCTTAAAATCTTCTGTCGATCGTTCGTGTAAGCTGCTTCCGTCGCTATTAATCATTTGAAAATGATTGTTGAAAGCTACACTCTATCGTCTGCATCTCCTTTCTGAATCGCTCATAGGTTTTGAGATTCGTGCGAATAAATTTTTATGCGTACATTTATATTTGGCAGATTCACACCACAATATCTTTTTATTTCACGGAGAGAATAATGGGAAATAGTTATATTTTGATCGGATTCAATCAAAGTCAATGGGCCCTCTTTTAGAGATGCTTGAATTTGATAACTTTTTCTCAGATCTAAAAGAACCAAATTGTTTGGAACGGGTCCTCAGAAGAGTCAGCAGCACATGGAGTTGGCGTCGAGGCCAAGTCTTCAACAAATCAGGAGAAAGCCTTTTATTTTATTTTATTCTTTTCTATGGTAGGTGATTGATAGGGCTTGTGGATGAACTGATGGCAAGTTGGATAAGATTAATCCCCTTTTTGCTTTGATTGAGCAAACTCATTATCTAATTGCCAACACTTTTTTTTCTTTGTGGGTAGGGTTTAATCCAATCTCTAGGACTTATTATTTTATTTTGGACTTTAAAATGAAGTTTTTTTGTATCCATTTTTTTCCTTTTTAATTTATATTTTGATTAAAGATATGTTTTTATTTTTATTATAAAATTGGATATATTGATCGGTGTAGTAATGATGGTAGTCACCGACAAGTAGTGTGATAACAGGTGCCGTCCAATTATTTTTCTTATTCTAAATACATTTTAAAGGAAGAAATATAAACATGTGAAAATTTCTATAAGAAATAAAATTTTAAAAATTAGAATAAAATCAACTATAAGAATGATCCTAAATAGACCCTATATATGTATACAATTAGTAGCATTTAATATTATTAGAAAAAAATTATAACCATTTTTTTAATACAAGATGTTAATTTTTTTTTGACAAATTTTTCAAAAATAAAAAATCTTGTTGAAGGAACATCAGTACAAAACTTTCTTTCTCTGTCGTTTTTGCCTAAAGATTTTTATAAACATGAAAAATTTTTATTTGTATAAAAAAAATAAATTAGAGCATCTAATATGTTGTATTGAATGGTGTTTCAAACCTATTTCAATGTTGTACAACCATAAGACATCAGCACAAATCTTGAAGAAAACATGGTTTAGGAGACAAGCATAGTCAAAGATGGCCCATTAGTAGTCAAATGTCACATCTACGTGAACCCATGTAAATCGATCCCTTACCAAGGCCTTCCAAAAAAAGTGTTTAGAACATGTCAAAGATAGCCCTCAAGACAAGTACAGGGCATACCCAACCAAGAAAGGAGATCAATTAAGCACTTTAAAGTGAAACCTCGAATCATCTCATAAAAGGATCTCAAGGCCCTCTGCAGGCACTAGCACCTAATGCCACACCAACACAATTCACCCTGGTGCCTTTCCTATTGAAGGGATGGAGCTACATGTCAGATTACAGTAAAGTGCCCTCTGCTGATAGTCTAACCTCAATTGACAACAGGAATCCTGCTCATATGGAGCGGTGTCAACTAGTTGAGTCAGACGATCCTAGTCGAGTCTGGCCGACTAAACACCCATAGTATGGCAGACTAAAAGTCTACATCCTTGTCTATCAAAGGATCATAGACTGGCCGATCGAAGGACTATACCCTAGATGATTGAAAATCTGTAGCCTAGCCGACCAAATATCCCCATACAGGCCAATCAAAAGTCATCAGCCTTAAATGATTTAAGGATGTGACAGCCAAGTTAGATCTTTTCATTTTTTTTTTCATATTTATCTGTTCATTTACCAATTTAATTATTTATTCATGTATTTATTTATGATTCAAATACCTTGTGATGCCATTATTCAAGCACAGATAAGTAGGTAATTGTACACTTCATCCCCTCTTATAAATTGGGGATCATTTCTACAATAAAGGGAACTTGTCACTTTTCCTCTCTCTCCCTCTCCCTCACTCTCTTACACTATTCCTAGGGTGTGCTTTGTAGACCCATCTCAGATTCAACAAATGCAAAGCCATTGAGCATATTATTTATGCAACGACTTATCAACCACAAAATTTCATATAAAATAAATATATTATTATTATTATTATTATTATTATTATTATTATTTATTTTTATTAAATCCTCTTAGGACATAGCTCAGTTCGCTCTTGAATACAGATAAGTTGATGATTATCTTCTATAAGTATAAACAATGTAGAAAAGAGAGAGATGGTGAAAGAAGATCTCAGAGATTGTGTATTGAACTTAATCCTCTGGCAAAACGTAAAAAAAAACTTAGAGGACGTTTTCTAGATTATAGGAATAGAGAGAGAAAGAGAAAAAAAATGAGAGACAAACTTTGTAAAAATATCCCCTCACTTCTAGATTTCATTTTTATACATAAAGAAAACAATAATAGAAAATACGCTTAGTATATTATGACATATCCATAGTGTCTTTGTGAAAAGGTTAGGATGTGGGTGTTAGGTGACGCCATTAAAGCATGATGGATTTGTGTTCTTAATAGCAATGATGACTTCCTCTCATAGTTGTCCCTCCCTATTTGGGCTATGTCACCTTCTTAGAAGAGATATGATTCAACTACTTTGGTAGGTGAGCTTGATTCAGGCACTTTGGCAGGAGGGCTTGATTCATCCACTTCGATGGAAGGGCTTGACGTAGCATAATAGTTTTTGTATCTATAAAGCACAAATATATGACCAAATTTCCGTCTATGTTTAGTTCTTTGATTCTCTTGACTCTTTGTTGGACTTCCGCAAGAGAATGGAAGAATGGAGACCTTTTTTCTGCTGCATGGATATTTGGCCACTTTTGAACTTAACGACTCAAAGATAAGGATCATCAAGGCAAGAAGTCAGTGTGTTTTGAGAAGGAACCTTTTAACCATGTGCCCATTGGTTTATTTGTGAGGAGTCAAATCCTTTGCACTCATCAATCGACCTAGACGAGCCTTTGCCTGGAAGCACTTTGTGCTTCGTTTGCAGGGAGTATGCTCTTAGGTTTCGTTAATGTGGGAGATCTGCTCCATCCTCGGGCACGTTGGCTCTCTGATCACGGCTGTCTTAAATAAGTATTTAATAAGTATTTTCAATTCAGACAAAAAGTATAATCAATCTAATAAGAAAGAAGTCAATCTATCAAGTATACATGTAACTCAAGTAATACAGGGCTCTAGTGGAGTCCTGGTTATCGATCCCACAGGGCGGAAATAAATCTTTAAAACGTAGCACAAAAATTTAATATTTAAGTTTCCATGCACGTAAAGTAAATACTAAAATTGTTAAAGTTTAATGATGCTACAGATTTTAAGATCACTAAAGTACCTTCTAAACTTTGAAATAAAGTTAAATACCACTATACTAAGTTTTGTATTGAAAGGTTCAAATTTGGAGAAAGTGTCTTTCCCCTTACAATGATGTTATGATGAGTGAATGATAAAGATTAGTAAAAATTTTGTATTGTGCCAAATAGGAGCATACCTACTCTTTACCCTCTTCCGAGTGCTATAAAGAACATTGGATAATTCTAGGTTTAGTCCTTAAATCCGTGATTAGGCTAGGAGGATACTGGCTCTCACTCCAAAGCTCCCACTTCCCTTCGCCTAAAGGCTAACTCTCGCTTTAGTTTCCAAACACTTGACCAAATTGGAGATTTTAGTCTGCCTTTAACCCTAAAATCTCGAATTCATCAACTAATAAACCATACTTCCCTATTTATTTACACCCAAACCCATGAACTACATCACTCGTTCATGGACATTGAATGTAATCTTCACTTTTATTTTAGAACTCATAGTTCTTTCAGATCGTTTGTTTCACAACATATTTTAACAATTCAATTGGCCAGATCGAAAAGTAAATGAACTACGAAGTGAAAATTTATTACAATTTCTTAACATTCACATGACACATGTAATATAAATAATCACTTTAACATTTCTCATTGTAAGGAGAAAGACAAAGAAATATACTCAAAATTCATGAGGAAGATACGACAAAAAAGAATTTTATATATAAAACCAAAGTCATACAAACAATAAGAAGTAAATACAACATGACTCAATTTCTTCTCCAAGCAAATCCTTGAAATTCCTTTGAATCTCATTCCCTCTTCACAATGACAAAATTTTCTCTTAGAACATTAAGTAAAAAACAATCTCTCACTTTCCTTCTCCTCCTATAACTATTAAAGAATAATCCCTCACAAAACAAAACATTTCATACCAAACCCTAAACTCTAAATTTTCTACACACTTCCTCTCTACTTCTCTCCACTCACACAACACTCAAACAACACTCACACACCACGCACTCTCTTCCTTCTAGCACTAAATTTGCTTTGAAATATCTTAGGGACAAAATCCCCAAACGATGCCTCAAGAATTCCTCCAAAAGTCATCCACATACATTGAATCTGCCTCCACTGACATTCGGTGCCGTTACTAGGCTCCTTCATTGCGCAGAGCATTTTTAAATATGGCGCTTTCTGGATTTAGGCACCGTCGATGCCAGAATATAGATTTCTAGATTTTGCCTTTTGTCACTCCAAATTTGTTCCTTTTCGCTTCTTTTTGTTCCAAATGCCTAAAATCATCATGCCTGCAATAAAACATGAAAAATACCTTTCTTTAAAGTGTAATATCACCAAAATTGAGTACAAAGTATATATGAAAAATCCAACATATTTTTGGTGCATCAAAATCTCCTAAACTTAACTATTACTTGTCCTCAAGTAATCATTTTACTGCATAAAAATATGACTCGTTGTAGTGAACTTTACTTAAAGAATACCATGATTTTTTATTTAGATTAATATAATAGTAAGACTTTTAGAAAGATTTTCAGTAACTTAGGTTAAAACTATAGGTGTAAGAATATTTAGTCATCAAGTCTAAGAGTTCTAGTCTCCTATTCATTTCAAGAATAACCATAATTTTTCACATTAATGGTGCTTTGAAGGATCGTATGAAAAAGAAGCTCATGATAACTGTATTAGTAAGGATGTTAGTACTTAAATATAAATTCATAAATGTAATTAAGCTCTTCCTTTAAGTTGATTCTTGTGAAGCCAAGTTTTGGTTAGGCATCTCCTCAAGCTTCTCCTCACAAATATTTTTTTTTCTTTTCTATATATGGATTGCTTTTCAATTCATTTTTTTCTTTCTCTTTTTTTCTTTTTTTCTCTTTTTCTTTTAAGTGAGGATTACTATATTTGGATATCCTTTAATAATTTTGAACTTCACTCTCCTCCCACTAAAGTTAGAACTTGTAACATTTTTTTACTTTATAGATATATATTAGCTTTTAAATGATTCATCATAGGGTCCCAATCTTTTCTTCTTACATAAACTTATAAGATTCATAATATTTCAAAAATACAGTTTTCTTTACTTTAAATAGCCAACTATAGTCTAATCCTTTTATACTAAATGTCATAGCCCAAAAAGTTAACCTTCACAACTAAAAAATTTCATTTAAATCTCACTATAATATTTAAATAAAATAAAAATTTAGTTATCTAATGTTAAGCTCTACTACTTGAAGTCATGTTAAAGTTATTTTAAAAATATATTTTAATTGATAACACATAACAGTTAATCTTTCCTCCCCCAAACTTAAGTTCAGTATGTATCAAATTAGTAAACGAGAGAGAAAAATAAAAATGAAAACTAACTTTTTTGTGTCGGGCTTTTGATACTTCTGAAGCTATGAAGGCATTAATCAAAAATTTAAACTAACAGGAATAAAACAGTTAGAAGCTTTGTTACACATAATATTAAAGTTTTGCAGGGTGAAGAAAATTAAAAACATAAACTTTAAACATTTAATACAAACATATAAATCCCCTCACCAATCTCTCCACAAAGGTAGAAATCTACATATATACTCCTATTCTAAGATCGCTAAGCATTCTCCATGTTTTTCCTAACATTCCTCTCTTACATATACCATTTCTGACCTTAAATCATTCTTTTAAAGTGTATGGACTAATTTCCCAAGAGGTGCTTGAAGAAACCTTCCAAAAAGCATCCAAGTACATTGAATCTCGTCCCCCAACCATCCAAAATCACATCCAAACTGTTTGGGAGCGGTCTGGTGCTGTTTGGGCACCGTTTGGCACTATTTCCAATGACTTTTGTTGCTCTCGGGACACTGGCATAGTCCGGCGCTGGATTGTGCAACTTCATCGTTTTGCTTCGTTTGGCTCCGTTTCAGCTCTGATTCACCCCCATTTCAGTTGCGTTGTGTTTCTAACAGATAGCCCTACAAAATAAACATAAAAATAAGCTTTCTTTAAAGTGTAATCTCATTCAAAAATATGCAATAAGTTTAAAAGAGATTAAGCAAAGAAAGACTTATCAAAATGTGTCAGGCCAAAATTTACGTTTTTGCTCGTTTTTGCTCCAAATTGCACCATTTTTGTTTCTTTTTCTTCAAAAGCCATTTCTTGTACCAAAACCCAGAAAACATACAAAATGTGTCAGGCCAAAAGCCATTTCTTATACCAAAACCCAGAAATTGAACTGGCACCACCGGCACCAGAATGGGCGTCGCCGGTGCCTAAATACAGAGAGTTGGGCTATTTAAATTAAATAGAGCGTCGACGGTACCCTAACCAGCACCGAAGGTGCCCTATCTAGCGTTGACGACACCCGAGTACAGAAAAGACCCGAAACCTCTTAAATTCATGATTTTTGCCTTGGGACCCGCCATTTTTGCCATTTTTATTGTCTTCAACCTCCAACCAATGCCAAATTGAGATCTTGGGCTTGCTAGATCATGGATTTCAAGTGATTTCAAGGCTTAAAAAGTGTAGATCTTTTCTTCTCTTGGTAAGAGCTCTACTCTAAACTAAATATTTTTTATTTTCACCATATAAATTTCCCACATTATGTAGATCCAAAATTTGGGATTTTTTATGAAGATTGAGATTATTCCATGGTGATTTATGCTATTACTTTGATTTTCTTTTGGAGTCTTCTACATTGTGACTTTTAAATTTATTGGATTTTCTTGCATATTTTTAAATAATTTCACATGGCTCCAAAGACTAGTAGAGGGAAGAAAAATAGATTTTATTGAAGATATATTTGTAAATGTAAAAGCACAATTTTGTTTCAATTCATCCCTTTACAACAAAAAGTGTATTTAAGATCGGGCTTTTGAAAATTTGGGCGGATCTATAGAACAGTTAATTTTTTATCGAAATTGGGAAATCTTTTGCTATTTTACTGCTGATGTGATGGTACTGTTAGAAAATTTTATGTGAATCTGACTTTGACTAAAACTGATTACGTGCTTTTTTGTGGAAAGATGGTAGAGTTTACACCGAAACGTATTAATACTTTTTACCAGTTTAGGGGAACTTCATTTTGTGAATATGAAAATTTTGGTACGATGGAAGCTAGACTGAATGAAGTTATTGCTTTTCTTACTGATGGAAAAGGGGAATGGAAAATAAAGTAAAGACAAATGATTAATTTCCTTGCTTCCAAGTTAAATGTAGCATCTAAAGCCTGACACTATTTCATCTCTGCTAGATTACTACCTTCTTATCATCACAGTGAAGTTACAATAGATAAAGCTATTCTGAATTACTGCATTCAGAATATGAAATAGATTGATATTAGATCGATTATTTTTAAGAGTATTCAAACTATTAATAGAGGAGAAATAACTGGTGGATTAGGACATCTTTCCCTGATTCATTCATTATGTGTACAGTCTGGAGTTGAGTTTAATAATACTGAGGAGCTAGTCCATTCACTGAGGCCTATTAACAAGGTCAATATTCATACTTATGAGTCTCATGTAGGTTGGAGAGGAGAACGAAGGAGTACTGATATTCCTACTACTAGCCAGGACATACCATCTACTCCTGAAGCACCAACTTTGTTTGATGTTATGGAGCAGTTGAGGATTTAGAGTGCCAGTATCGGTAGACTCCATAGCAGGATGGATGGATTTGAGGCTGGAAGCAATGTTAATGATGATTATATGAGGAGGAGAGTTGAATATGACATTGCTTACCATGATGCTCAGGTCAGATTCATGAAGGGAGACACTAGAGTGATATTTCCTACCTGCCCCAATTATGTTCCTTACCGACTTAATCATGCTGATGAAGCTGAGGAAGCTTCTAATGATGACCGGTAGTTATGTGATTTCTATTTTTAGTGTGTTATGTAGTACTTTTATGTGTTAATTACTTATTTTTCTGTGATGTGTATAACTTGTAAATGTATTGGTGTTAAAAATGAAAATGTAATGAACTCTGTGTTAGTTTGTTTAGTGATTTGGATTGAGATTTTGATGTTTATGTTAGATGCTTAAAGTTTAAGTCTTTAATATTTCTTCACCCTACAAATTTTTAATATTATATATAGCACTTCTTCATGCTTGCTAGCTTAAATTATTGATTAATACCAGCATAGTTTCAGAAGATTTCAAAATCCCAGCATAAAAAGGTTAGTTTTCTTTTACTCTCTACCTTTACAAATTTATATGTAATTAAAAACTTAAGTTTGAGGGAGGGTAGAATATTAACTCTTATTTCTACTCAGTTAATATATTTTCAAAAATTATTAACATAATTTTTAGTAGCTGAACCTAACTTTAGATAACTAAATATTTTATTTCATTTAAATATTACGGTAGATTTGAATGAAAGTTTTTAGTAATAAAGGTTAACTTTATAGCGTTAAGATATTTACTATAAGATGATTGGACTATAGTTGACTATTTAAAGTAAAGAAAACTGTATTTTTAAAATATTAAGAGACTTAAATAATTATTGAGAAGAAATGATTGTGACTTTCTGATGAATTATAAAGCTAATATATATCTATAAAGTATGGAGATATTTCAAGTTTCAACTTTAGAAAGAGGAGAGTGAAGTTCAAAACTATTAAAGACTATCTAGATATAGTAATCCTCACAAGAAAAGAAAATGAAAAAGAAATGATTGAAAAAAAAACCTAAGAAAAAAAAAGAAAAAGAAAAAGAAAGAAAATATATGTGATGAGAAGCTTGAGGAGATGTCTAATCGAAAATTGGCTTCTCTTGAATCAAACTAAAGGAAGAACTTTGTTAAATTTCTAATTTATATTTGAAGTATTAGCCTACTTTCTAATAGAGTTTGCTTGAGCTTCTTTTTCATATAGTCTTTCAAGGCACCCTTAATGTGACAAATTATAGTTAATCTTAAAATGAATATGAAACTAGAACTCTTAGACTTGACTACTGAATGTTCTGATACATGTAGTTTTAACCTGATTTATTGAACTTCTTTCTAAGAATCTTACTATTATATTCATTTAAATAAAAAATAATAGTATTTTATAAGTGAAAATTTCATTACTATGAGTTATATTTTTATGTATTAAAAAGATTACTTGATGACAAGTAATAGTTAAGTTTGGGGGATTTTGATGCATCGAAAAATATTTTATATTTTTGTAATATAATTTGTACTCATTTTGGTGACATTGCACTTAAGGGAATGTATTCTTCATTTTTTGCTGCAAGTATAATGATTTTAGGTGATTGGAGCAAAAGGAAGTGAAAAGAAACGGATTTGAAGCAAAAAAGAGGCGATTTGGCAAAAACAGCATACGGGCGCCGTCAGCACCAGAATGGGCTCTGCCGGCACCCAATTCCAGAGCGTATTTAAATTAATTCATCGGGGAAGCGCTGCCGATGCCTAATGTCGATGGAAGTCAAATTCAATGTATTTAGACGATTTATGAAGGGTTGCTTGAGGAAACTCTTGGGGAATTCATTTATAAACTATTTCAAACATATTTGGATGCCAAGTTTAGGAGAGAAGAGAGTGAAGAGTCTTTGGGAGTGAGAAGTGTGTGTTAGGGTTTGTGGAGAGTATGTTGGTAAGTGTGTTAAAGTGTGTAGAAGTCTTATGTTGTGAGGGATTCTTCTCTAAAGAGTGTAAGAGAACGAGGAAAGTGAGAGATTACTTCTTTCTTCCTATTTTAAAAAGAGAATTGAGTAATGTAGAGAAGAGAGAAAAGGATTCAAAGAAACTTCAAGGGATTTGCTTGGGGAAGAAATTGAGATAAGTTGTATTTACTTCTCGTGGTTTGTATGACTTTGCTTTTATATGTAATCCATGTTTTGTTATAACTTCCTCGTGAATTCTGAGTAGATTTCTTTCTTTCTTGAAATGAGATGTGGTGAAGTGGTGATGTAGATTTGATGTGTCATTTGAAATGCTAAGAAATTATGATGATTTTTCACTTTGAACTTCATTTACTTTTCGATCTGGCCAATTAAATTGTTAAAACTTGTTGTGAAACATTCAATCCGAGAGGACAAAGTGTTCTACAACAATAGTGGGGAATTCATTCAATGTCCATAAATGAGTTGTGTAGTTCTTGGGAATCGAGTGCAAATAAATAGGGAAATGTGATTTGATGGGCATCGAATTGGAGATTTTAGAGTGACAGACAGAAATCCCCAATTTGGTCATAAATTTTTGTAACTTAAGTTAGAGTTAGCCTTCAAGTGAAGGGAAGTGGGAGCTTACAAGTGAGAGCCAGTATCGTCCCAGTCTAACCATGGATTTAGTGATTAAGCTTAGGATTTGTTGATGTTCTTGACATAACTCTGAAGAGGGGGTACTCTGAAGAGGGTAAAGAATATAAATGCTCCTATTTGGCACAATACAAGTTTATTATCAATCAGTATCACTCACTCATCATAGAATCATTGCAAGAGGAAAGCTACTTTTTCATAGTTGAATCTTTCAATATAAAACTTAGTATATGTTAGTTAATTCTATTTATAAGTTTAGAAAGTAATTTAGTTGATTTAGCTCTAGTCATCATTACACTAGCAAATTAAATATTATTTGAACTTGCATTGTGAATTGAGTATTAGATTTTAAATTTATACTATACATTGAAAAGTTTCTACCTTCCTCGTGGGATCGATAACTAGGACTCTACTAGAGCTCTGTATTACTTGAACGATACGTATATTTGCGTATAGGAAGGACTACCTAATTATTAAATTGATCTTTTTTGAAATAGAATTGAAACTATTTTTTGAATATTTACATTAGCGGTAGTGCATCCAAGGTCAAAACCAAATGTAGTCATAAAGATAAAAACTTATCTCAAATTTCTCTCCACCAAACTCTTGAAGTTCCTTTGAATCTCTTCCTTTCTCTTACAATGCTGCCTAGGACTGGTCGCCCAACCCTAGAGGGTTAAAATCTTGTAAAATCACTAAACACAATGGATACTTAGAACTATCTAACCACCTTCTCCTTCACTAGGAATAAGATAAGCGAGAAGAAACCCTAAGTAAAAATCCTACAACTCCTTACTCTAAAACATTTCAAATCTGCTCTTTTAATCTCTTATGATCTCCTCTCTTTTCTTCAATTCATGACTGTCTTTTTAAAATTTTCCAAAAGGTGTTTTAGTGTCTCTTCAAAATGTGTTCACATTCAATGATTCATCCAAGATTTACCTCTTTTCAAGAGTCATTTTCATGTAGTTTCGTGTCCATTAACTGAAATTTACATTTTCACCAAGAGTTGCTTCAAACACCCCTTCAAAATTCATGCAAAGTTCTTTGAATTCCCAAATTAAATTTTCAACGCTTAAGTGTGAGGTCTTTGACGCTTAAGCGCATCTCTCTCTATCTGTTGTCGCTTAAGCGTGAGGTCTTTGGCACTTAGGCGTGACAGTTCATTTTCACACCTTCTTCATTTCTGCTCTAAATTTGATTCTTTTTTCACTCCTTTTCATCATATTCATCCATTTAATTGTACCTGAAAGAAAATCACACAAATACCTTTCATTAAAGCATAGTATCCTTAAAAATAGGTGTAAAAATGTGTACAAAAATGTTATATATTTTAGGTGTATCAAGATGTCGTGGAGGCAGTGATCCAAAGGATGAATGTATCGTGGATGTAATGACCCAAAATGGTGTGCATATCGTGGAAGTAGTGGCCTAAAGGATGGGTGTGTCATGGAGGCAGTGACCACAAAATGTGGGCATGTCATTAAGGTGGCAGCCCAAAGGATGGGTGTTTCATGGAGGCAGAGACCTGAAAGGGTGGGCGTGTCTAGGAGCAAGCAGCCCAAAGGATGAGTTTCTGTGTAGGCAGCGACTTAAAAGGGTGGGCATGTTGTGGAGGCAGTGCCCCAAAAGATGGGAGTACCGTAGAGGCTTATTCTAAAGGATGGGTATGCCCTAAAGGCGTGACCCAGAAGGGTAGGCATGTCGTTAATGCTGAGGCCCAACAAATGGGTATGCCATGGAGGCAGTCACCCAAAAGTGTAGGCATATCGTGAAGGCAATGACTCAAAAGATGGGTATGTTATAGAGGCTGTGACCTAAAATGGTGGGCATGCCAGTGAGGCATCTACCCGACAGATAGGTATGTTGTAGAGGTAGTGACCGAAAATGATGGACATGTTATGAGTCAGCGGCCCGAAAGATGGGTATGCCATAATGGTCGTGACCCATAATGGTGGGCATGTCGTGGAGGCAAAGGCTCGATAGATGAGTATGTCATGGAGGCAGTGACTCAGATAGATGGACATTCCATCAAGGTACTGCTCTGAAGGATATGTATGTAGTTGAGGCTGTGACCCCATAAGGGTGGGCATGCCGTGAAGGTAGAGTTCTGACAGATGGATATGTTGTGAAGGAAGTGATCCGAAAGGGTGTGCATGACATGAAGGCACTAACCCAAAAGATGGTTATTCCATGGAGGCAGTGAATCAAAAGGGTGGGCGTGTCGTAGAGGTAGCAGCCCTACAGATAGGTATGCAGTGGAGGCAGTGACACAAAATTAAGGGCATGCCATGGAGTCAGCGACTCGAAGCATGACTCTATCAGGAAGTTAGTGACCTAGAAAAAGGATGCTTAGGAATACACTCAAACATGTTGCATACAAAGCATACGAGGCAAAACACATGTTTACATGTAATGGAATGCATCATAGATATCCAGTCAAAAATAAGATTTTCTTACACATGAAAAGGACATGAAATATGCAAGGAATGCATACAAGCATGCAAGTGATCGGTCGACCGGTTCATGATGGCTAGTCGAACCGATGAGGAGAATTGATCGATCTGAAGTAATTGATCAAACCTAAAAGAGTATGTGATTTGCCCAAGACAGCTAATCAAACCCAAAGCGGGTGATTGACAAGTAGCAGTCGATCAAACACAAAGGATAAAATGGTCGACTTGGGAAGATCGATCGAACCCGAAGCAGGTGATGGATATGTAATTTGATATCACTTTTAAAATTACTTGTGGTATGTGGTGTTATCTTTAGGTTACTATAACTTTGATTTTAGATAATTTAGAAAAAAAATCTTAGTTGGGATTCTATGTGATGAAACTGTTCTAGAGCTAAAATATTTTGTAGAAAAAAATTAAAATAAATGAATTTTCTATTTATGGTAGAAATTAGTTGAATATTTGAAAAGCTAAGATTCTTAAATTTATACTTAATGAGAATTGAGCCTTTATTGAAATCTTTTTCAAACCAATACTTATACTTTTAAAAAGTAAGGGAAAGTTTTGAGTTTTGAACATTAGAAAGAGAATGGTGAAATTTAAAACCATTAAAGGCCAATCCAGATATAATAATTCTCACATAAAAAAAGTGTACGGACTAAAAAGCTCTTAAAAGAAAAGAATAAGAAAAGAAAAAAAAAGTAAAAAGAAAATATGTGAAAAAAAGCTTGAGGAGAACTGATACACCTAAAATATATAGTGTTTTTATGCACATTTTTATACCTATTTTTGATAATATTACACTTTAATGGAAGATATTTTGTATTTTTCTTACAGGTATGATGAAAACGATTAATTATGATGAAAGAAAAAAAAGGATCAAATTTGGAGCAAAATTATGAAGTTTGAGAAATTTGGTCACTAGCGCCTAAGCGCCAAAGTGCCGGCGCTTAAGCGCCACAGTTAAAAATCTAATTTTAATCAAATTTGGTGTCACTTTCAAGGGGTGTTTGAAGCAACTTTTGGTGGTGACTTCCTTAACTTCCTTTGGGCGGCAAATTTGATTGAAGGGATGCATCTTTTGGTGGATACATTGAATCTGGACATGATTTGAAGAGATACCAAGGGACCTTTTTGAAAATGAAGCCTCATAATTTGAATTATAGAGAGTTTTTCTAGAGTCTGGGGTTGGAGTTCTTCTATTTTTAGAGAGTTTCTTAGAGAGAGTTTGTAGAGTGTAGTTCTATATTTGTCAGTAGAGAGTAGAGAGTAAGAAATGAAAAAGGGTTGGTGTGAAGCCTTCTTCTCACCAATTTTCTTTCATCATTGTATCTAGTTTTTATTGAAGTCTAAAGTTTTTATTTGAGTCATCAGAGTTGGGCGCCAACCTCTGTAGAGTTGTATTGTGGAAAGCAAAATTTTAGAAAAACTTCCAGTCTTGTGTAGAGGATTTTCAGATAAGTATTTATCTTTGTTTTTACACTTTGTTTTTAAGTAAGATTTATTGTGTTTTCATTATGGTTTATGCTTTCAAATCAAGTTGTGTTTGTGTTTTCTTCATGAAATCTGAGTAGTTTACTTTATCTTTTTCTTTCTTAGATGATGAAGTTATTAAACTATGGAAGTATGTTGTGAAAAGCATAAGTGTTTAATGTTGGATGAAATTGTGAGGATTCAATTCCTTGTACTAAATTTACTTCTTGATGTGGCCAATTAAGATGTTAAAATTTGTTGTGAGATTATGTAAGATCCAATGCGGTATTGTCTCAATCAACAATTGGAAAGAATCACATGCAATTATATGGGTGAGAATTGTAGTCCATATGATTGAATGCAAATATATAGAGAGATATGTTTTATTGGGGAGTAAAATTAGAGGACTTTAGAGTGACAGACTAAAGCCCCCTAATTTGGTTTGTTATTTAAAATTTTGTTATGAGATGTTAGCCCCCAAGTGGAGGGAATAGAGGGAACTCTAGAGTGAGAGCTGGTATCTTCCCTGCCTATCCCATCTACAAAATTACAAAATTTCAAATTAACCAATTTTCTTTATAGAACCAAGTAAGGGTAAAGAATATAATTACTCATATTTGGCACAATACATTAAAATACTTCCACAACATAAATATCCATATTTATTACTGTTTCATTGAAGAAGGAAATAGATATTTGATTCTTATAGCTTTTATATCGTGTTTAGAGTATTAATAATTTTAATTTCCTACTTAACTTTTTATTAAAAATATAAAAAACAACTTTTCAAAATCAGTACCTTAAAACATACTTACAAAAATCAATTGAAAAAATAAAATGTTATTTTTCTTATTTCTTTAAAGTTTTAGACATTTCCCTGTGGGTTCGATATCTTTGGGCTTAATCAGAAAGTCCTATATTACTTGATAAAGGATACGTATACTTGCATAGTATCCCATATTATAAATCATAAATTTCTTATCCCAAATCGTAAGCATAAATATTCGGCGGGAATCAAGAACCCTAATCAAAAATTGATTTCACTTGAATCTTTTTAAACAAAAAAAAATTAGAAACAATCCTAAGCATATTATTATTTCTAAAAGTATTGGTCAAATTGGTATAGATAAGGTGCATAAATCCTGTTTTTAAACTTTGAATTTTTTGTTTGACAAATTTCAGTAACTTTTGAAATAAATAAATAATCAAGATTCCTAAGATGAATATGAAATATTCTTACACTCTAGTCCGATGTTGATTTACTAGAATTTCTCCTAAGTTACACTATTGCATTTCTGATACAAAATTATAGGAAACTCTACTGAAGCCCACTACCTCAAATCAACGAATTTGGTCTTTATAGTTATATTGTTACTTGAGGACAAGTAACGTTTAAGTTTGGTGGAATTGATCAACCTTAAAATTACTTGTTTTAAATGTATATTTAATGTTCATTTTATAATCATTTTTAATTATATTACATTTTAAAGGAATGTATTATGCATGTTTTTTATTTCACGAACAAGAAATGGAGTTTTCGAGAAAATGAAGCAAAAATGGTGCAATTTGGAGCCAAATCGAGCAAAGAAGAAAATTCTAATATGGTGCATTTTAATATATCTTTCTATGCTTAATCTCCTTCATATGTATCTCATATTTTCAAATGAAATTACACTATAAAGAAAGGTTTTTATGTATATCTTGTAGGTATAACACTAGGAGCGAACCAGAACTAAAACAGAGCAAAATTGAGCCAAAACGGAGCAAAACAGGTGTGATGCCCGTAGAGTGGCATTAAGCGCCCAGATAGTGCCAGTCACGGCTAGAAACAGGTGTTATTGAATTGATTCTGGCGCTATATCGCCCAAGACTATTTTTGAACAGCTTTTAGGCTTTCGGGGTCATTTTGGGATGTTCTTGAAGCTTCTAGACAACCTGCATGCCCCATTGAGTGATATAATGAATCTAGAAACTTTAAAAAGCTTTTGAATGAGGAGATGTGTCTCTTAGAGTGAAAGGGTGTCCCTCTTGGAGTGAAGGAGTGTGTCTTCTGGAAAAAGGAGGTGTTTGGCTTGTCTTTAAAAAGAGAGGCTTGGTAAGTCTCATGACAAGTAATTATGAGAGTCTAGAGAAGTAATTAGGAAGTGTTTTAGGAGGAGTTTGGCTTGAGGTTATGGATATATTGATTTCTCCATTTTCTAGAGATATTGGTGTGGGATTTTGATAGATGTGAGTACGGATGTATAAGCGACGCATGGATCGGCGAGAGATTTTGTTGGAGAGATTTTTCATCTTTCTTTCAAAGGGGAAAACCAAGGTATTTGTGTTCTTCATCTTCTTAAAATTATTGTAAACAATTTCTAGTGGATTTTCTTTGATTTAAATGAAGTTTTTTGTCTCGTTTTATCCATTCTTCTAAAGTAGTTTTCTTTACACTTTTATTTTAATATGAAGTAGTGGCATGTGCTGGAAATTTGTTTTATGATAGAATTATTTTTATTTTCATGTGATGAGTAATATCTCTTTCGCTTCATTGACATAACTTAAGTGACAATAAGTTATGTTAAAATTTGTTTCAAAGGAAACTAAGACTCGGGAGAGCGGTGATCTCGCAACTAAAGTGCACTCACAATTACCTGTTGTCTAGTAAAATAGTTTAGGCAACAATGCAATTTTTATGAAAATTTAATTTAATGATTTGTTTATATTAGATTCTTCTAGGTGACAGATAGTTGCATAAAACTAATAGAATACTAAGCGTACATATACACTCAAAAGAGAGTAGGTAGACATATGTTCCTTGTTGTCACTCAATTTATTATTTAATTCTATCAGTCCTTTTACTGCTTATGGAATCATCTTCATTTTAATTTTCTTTTGCAATAAACGGGATGAATGTTTAGGAATCTAGATTTTCTTAGATACTAAATAATTAATGTGATGGTATCTTCACCAGTTTTTCATTGACTTTTCAAACTGATTACTTGTGAGTTTAAATCTGTTGCAAAACATAATGATCCAGGAGGGCTGTGATTTCACCCAAATTGTGAATGCCACACTTCAATCTAGAAAGTCCTTGTGATCGTCTAAGGGGGAATGCAAATAGAAAAGGAGATAAGTTCTTATGGGCTTAGAATTGGTGTTTCTAGGGTGACAAGCTAGATTCTTTTATCTATTTGGTTCAAAGTTTGGATCGAAAGGGTCCCTAGTAGGTCCTATAGAGAGAGCACAGTGGGTAATTTGGAAGTGAGAGGTCGAAATCTACTTAGCACTACTACACAAGCTGGAGACAAACTTTAGATTAGGCAATGTTCTTTGCTAGCACCGAGAGGGATTAAATAATAGGTATACTCCTATTTGTCACTAGTTATATTAAATTATAAGCATTTCATTCATGCACATTATCTAGGTCATCACATGAGAAGGGTAGTTTTTAACATCTCAAAACTCTCCAAACCAATTTATTTAAGATAAGTTATCTTTATTCTAAGATTTTCAATTAGAAGAAGTTATTAAAAGTTAGAAAAATCACTTTAATCGACATTCCAAACTAATAGTAGTATACTAGAATTAGCCTAAGGGATTTCTTACCTCGTTTTTCTGTGGGATCGATACTCTGGGTCTTAAATAAAAAACCATATATTACTTGAAACAATGTGTATACTTGCGTAGTACCCCTAGTGTGTAAATTATCTTTTCAATTATAACATTTCTATTTTGCACACTAGTCGTTAAATATAAATTGGGTCAAGTTTTTTGCCATCTTTTGGAAGCTAAATTACTGCGTAATTATGAGTTAGATCAGCCGTCAGATTAAAGGTTAGCTCGATCGGCTGAATGTTCCCTTGTACTGTGTTGAGGATCAAATCAAACGACCCCACCTGATTCAATAATGAGAGCAAAATCTTCTTTATTTTTTATGATGGTCTTCTCCTTCTTCTCACCCTCCGAATGGTCTCGTACTTTCAATTTCTTGAAGATAAATCATATTAGACAATCGGTGAGAATATCAGCCTAAGGCTTCGATAGTTTTTCCATTGTAGTGCCTAACTCACGAAAAATGGATGATTTTAACAAGGGAAGGCGGGGAGCAAATTAAGAATGGGAATGAGTCTTATCACGCCCTATCTATAAGAATCAAAGGCATCAAAATCAAGGGACTTCAATCAATGAATCATTTATTACAATTAAATGTGATTTACTTTTGCATTAAATTCTCTTATTCTTATTGTAGTTTCGTTTTCAAGAAGAGAATCAGAGAATTAAAATATGTACATCAAAAAGATGTATACATTGATCTTAAAGAGATCTAACAGTCCAGAAGAGAAGAGTATGACAGATGCAGATCCAATGTCAGGAGATTGTGATGCCCACTGATCCAAGTGTAACCAATCCGACCATAAATAAGATAAGAGTGCATCCGAGTTATTCATTGTAGGAAAGCTAACTCAATGTCATAGCCTATCTCATAGTAGAGTCGACCCAATGAAAGAGCCAGTTTTGCAAAGTATCTCCAACCCTCCAGCGGAGCCCGAAGACTCCTCACCAAGGATCAAAGATAGTCGACTAGGTTGGTCAATCGACCGAACTCTATTAACTGAGTTAACCCCATCGATCTGAGTCAATTAAACATGGCCAGTCTAGTCAGAAGGCAGTCAGACGATAAGCTCACATATTTAAAATGTCATAAATATCTTAGTACAGTCTCCTTCCAAACAAGGATAAAAATAAAATATTACTATTGTACTTCATCCTCTATAAAAAGAATAAACATTTTACGAAGAATCAACATTATTGAACACTATTCAATATTATCCATCTCTCTCTCTCTCTCTCTCTCTCTCTCTCTCTCTCTCTACTCATTTAAGCTCTATTCTTAGGTGTGATTGCGGACAATCTCGGATTCAACATGATTTTTTTAATGAAGGGAGATACACATTTTCATTCAAAGATAAGGTGACCTACATGGTAAAAAAATGAAGTTTGTGTTTGATATGTAAATACATACAAATTAAGTGGAATGTATGTAAATTATTCATAATGACTATAATAGAAGAATCGAGAATAAAGTCTTGGGCATATTGTCGAAGTTAAGTGACCTGCTATTCCTAGTTCCCACCAACCCTAAAAATTATTAAACTTTAAATGGCGGAAAAAAACTATAGATCACATCTGTTCAAGTACCAAAACCGCATTAAAGTTTTGGTTTGGTGATTAAGAAAATGGATATTAAATGGTGGATCTGTTGGCTTTAATTACGCGGCTGAAGAGTCTCCACGCAATTAGGGAGCAGTTTGTACTCCACGAGCTTATCATGCTGTCCCACTTGGATTACTTTATCAACACTAGCTTTCAGCTTAAAAAATGCACCACACCTCACGTAGCAACTATGGTGATATTGGCTTCCAGGTGGAGCATGAGCCACCATGGGGTCCTATAGGGCCGAATTTTAGTGAATTTAAAATGTCATAAGAAATATATAATTCTATGGTGGAGATTGAAAGGATTAGGAAGATAATCCTTGTGGCTGTAAAGATAATACAACTTGAAGGTGATGGTTGAAGCAATATTAAAAGATTGTGGAGGCCAGTAAGAGTGGTTGAATCAATTGTCCTTTGGAAGTGGAAGAATTCATAGAAGATGAAGAGAGAGAATTAAACAAACATAGAAAGGTTGAGAAGATCACTGAGGATGAGTGGATCAGTTCTTTCCCAAAATGTGTAAGCCAATTAAAAGATGAAGAGATGCCTAAATAGTTTATCTATTAAAAGCTGGTAGGGGAGGTCGAAGATTGGGGGTGGTTGAGACAATTTCTTTTGAGTAAGAAAGAATAATTGAATGGCTTGAATTTTGACAGACAGGTTAACGGTGGTCAAATGTGCCATTTCCTGAAAGAAGAGGGAAAAGCTACACAAAGTCAAATATTGACCATAGATTATTAATTTAACATCCCCCCTACCATACAAACCCGTCTCGCACACCTATATAAGATCATAGCAATCCTTAACTATTCAACTTTCAAGTCAATTTTTCCCTTTCATCAACTATAAGTCATTTTGTCCCTTCCATCAACAAAATTATCTGATTATCCTTGGTTAAGCCCTCACTGATTCTGGAGAAATATTGTGTACGTAACTCGTGGGTATAGACTACGTTGAAATGAGGAGAGAGAAAGGGGGAGAGGATAAAATGTTGCTTTCTCTCTCCTCATTTCAAGTAATCTGCTCCCAATTGTTATTCTTGATTTTTGGTTATTTACTCCTCTTATTGTAAAGAATTGGCAAACAAATCTCGAATCATTCATACTCTCTACTTTCAATAGAAGATATATCATGAACATTCTCTATTGTAACTTCAAACTGTTTAGTAACCTTTTATAAAAAAAGATATTTCAAAATCTCAAATTTCTTTACTTATCTAGTAATTGCTAGTCAATTAGCAATCTTTTATGTCAATAATCAAAATTTTGAAAAAATAAAATTGTTGATTTCTTCTTTGAATGTGAAACATCCTCAAATAAGAAATAAAATCATTATCTTTAACATATAAAATAAAATTTGGATGACAATATCAAACTTAATAAGTATTTTTCATTGTTGATTCATGCATTGAACTTGTAAGATATCTCATAATAAAAATTGTAGATAGTGATATGAATATAAAGAGATGAAATAAAACCACATAATTGTATGAATGATTCATCAACACAAATTATTGAAAAACTAATTTTGATGTTGAACAACTTTTTACTGTTAATTTCTCTATTTGAATCGGTCTATGAACTAGAATTTATAAAAAAATAAGCTCCCCTACGCAATTTAAAAAAATTATTTAAGCTATGGATATCCAAATTCCCTAAGCTGTTTATCTCTTGCATAAACTTAGATGTGGTCTTCATCTTTTTTACATTTTAACTATTTTTCTGTCTTCTTAAAGGACATATATTATTAATAGTTAAAATTGCCGCTATCATTCTTTAGCAGTGGGTTGCAAGAGCAAGATTATGTACATTAAATCATTCCTAAATTTTAAATTGATGAAAATTTATGAATTGATTATGCCTCTTTTATCATTATCATTATCATTATTATTATTATAGGGATTACGTACATACCACATAAAAGTTTTGTTGTTTACATATCTAGCATAAACAAGGCCATATTTACTATTACAACACTTTAATTTTATAAATGTTCACATATATCACCCCATCAAATTAAGCAGGCGCCCTCTTCCTACATTCCTCAAATGTGTCGCTTGTGGCTACCACCGCAACTTCGATCGCGAGGTTTTGGTGGACTTAGCAGTAATAGCACAAAGGGAAAACTCTACGAAGTAGAATTCACTATATTCTCATACAAGTAATGTGTATAGTAATTGAATTTATATTGGCAGAGGTAGTTTAGAAGAGAGCTTGTCATTAAGATTAGTTGCAGGAAAAATGTATTTGGCTATATGGTAGTTAGGATTAATAGAACCCATGAACACAATAAATAGCTAAAGGAGCCTTTCATGGCCTATCAAACCTAGTGTCCTTTGGTTGGATATTAAGTTTCACTTTGAGATACAAAAATGTTTTAATGGGTAAGGCTTTGATAAAAATATCTGCTAGTTGCTATTGTGGGTATATGTGTTGTATTGTTAGAACCATCACTTAAAAATGGTTCCAAATGAAGTGATGATCCACTTCTATGTGTTTATTGTAGGTATAAAAAATAAGATAATCGATTAAAGAAATTGAGTGTTATCACAATCAAATATGACAGGTGTTGAGATGTTGATCTGAAATTCAGTTGTAAGTCATTTAATCCAAATAACCTCTATAGTTGTTAATGAAAAAACTCTGTACTCAGCTTCAGTAGATGAGTTGGTCCCAATAGGTACTTTGAACTTTTCAAGAGATTAGATTATTGCCCTAGAAAGTTCAATGTCTTGATGTGGATCTTCTAGCGATGGGGTCACCAGCTTATTATGAATTCGATTAGGACTATCGTATGGTGGATGCTGGCTTAAATTGAACGCACTAAGTCAATGTCCCATTCAAATACCTAACTATCCATTTGAGCAGCTGAAAGTGGCTAGCTATTGGGACTTGCATATGTTGATATATTTTTTTGACCGCATAGGCTATATCAGTTATTGTGATGTTTACTTAGCTTAGAGAACTTGTTATGCTTATGTAATATGTGGGATTTAAAATAGGTTGTTGTAAGAGTTCTTCGGTAGTAGGCTTAGAGGAGTAGGGAGTGAGAACTAATTTTTAAATCTTGATATCTAGTGTATTCTAAGAGATCTATAATGTATGAGGTTTGGTAGATGTTCATGATTGTGTATGATGAAATGGAATGCCCAGAAATATAGAAAGGTTCTCGCATTCTTTCATTCAAATCTATTATGAGTTTCTGAATGTGAGTAACAAATCTATTTGAATCATTTCAAGTATTTACTGTGTCGTCCTCATAAATAATAGAAAGATGTGGTTGTTGTCTTTATGATGTAGTTTTAAAGACAGATCTACTTGGCTAAGATTAAACCCTTACTACTTTAGATAGGAGGAGAAGGTTGAGTACCATAATCTAGGAGCTTGTTTCAATCCATAGATTTCCTTAAACAAAACACAAAGTATGGGAGTTGAGTATCTTGGAATTCTTGAGGTTGTGCCATGGAAATTCCATCATCTAATTTTCTATGTAGAAAGAGATCTGACACATCTAAATATAGGATCGTCTAGTTCTTGTCATAGCAACATTCTAATGGTTGGTAACTTAGCTACTAAGTTGAAAGTCTCTTGATAGTGGATGTAATGCTCCTTATCTAACCCTTGAGCTACTAACAACACTTTATGTCCGGCAATAAAACCATCAAAATGTGGTTTAGTTTTGTAAGTTCAGCTATAGTCTATAATTGGATGGTTGGAAGAAGTAGGGATCAATTCCCATGTCCCTTATTTTTATAGAGTATTCCTAAAGCATGGTTGTATTCCAATGAAAAAAATTTATGGTCTCGATTTAAGGTTGTAGGATCTATTGCATGTGTTATATTAAGATGCAGATCGAAGACTGATTCAGGCTTAAGATAATCTATCTAAAATAGGATGTTTTATGGGTTGATGTTTTGTTGGTGGTGGGGTAGGCATGGATGCGGGTTGTTGATTATTATGGCGATTGATTGTTTTGATTGTAGTAGAGGTTTTGGGCGTAGTTTATGAGATTATTAGTTGATGGCAGTGATTTGTATGTTGTGGATGATTTTGTGGGTAGAAGTTTTAATAGGAGATTGTAAGATTTGATACTCCATGAATGACTAAAAGCCATGAAATCTCCTAATGAGTGAAATGACAAGGGAAGAAGATCTTGAGAGAGACAGTGGCAAGTTAATTTGTTAGGATAGTATAGTTTAGCATTTACATAATTTTAAGTATAAAAAAATTAAATATGTACTTTTAATTGTTTGATACGTAAATAGTAATTTTACATGCTATCATCATCAACTTCTCACTCGTGAACTTTGACAAGCAGAAATAGCTTTAAAAGCTATACGTGTTATCCTGACAGCCAACCCCTTTTTATATTGTACTATTTCATAATTTTGTAATTATGTAATGCCCATATAGATGTTTTAAATTGGCATTAACGAATAGAAATAGTTCTACATTAATAATTTGATATTCTTTGTTTAATTTTCCATCAATGTATTATATGTTTGAGCGCAAGCTGGCACACAAATTTAAATATATAGATTCATGATAAAATCATACTTTTTTCGGATCTTTGATGTGCCTTCATTTTGTGTTGCGTGTCCGTCTCATGTCAATTTAACTCCTCTTTTTTTTACTCATTTTAAACCATGAAGCTGAGATATGAATCATTAATTGTTTATTTTTTCATTATATATCATAAGAGATATTAATTATATTATATATTTTAAAACTTTTATTCAAATTATCTTCAACAGTGATGTTTAGTTTTTCTAATCATTTGAAATAATTGCTTTCATCTATGGATTTATATGCATGCTTCTTCTACCTTTAATTGAATGTTCACTACCTTGTTAATCCCTGTCCAAAATAATCATTCCCTTAGTCCAACTTCTTAATTTTACAGATTGTTTATATTACTAAGCTTCTTTTCTTAAAATTCAACCCACTTTATGAACGATCTTTGCGAGAGTTTGTATTTAATACAAGAATTTATATATCAATAAGACAGTAATAAATTTTCGAGAAAAAAAAAATAATAATGAGATGAGAGAATAACAACATCAAAAATCTCAAGCATAAGATGGCAAAAATAAAAAAAAATTATTATATATATAGAGAGAGAGAGAAATCAAACACAGACTAAAAAATGAGCAAGATGCATGATTGTTGGCATCATTTTTTTTATATATTACACACGTAACAGATGTTTATATGGCAAGGGACCATATTTTCTAATATGTATATTCATGTGACTCAAAAAGTCGACGAAAACTACTTCTCGCGTGAATCTGACTCGAACTGTCTCGACCATTAGTGACTTTGTTCAAATAGCATTCAATCACAAAACGAACTACACGGATGTCCCTAACATTGACTTTGCCTAGGGAGGATACTCATATTGTTGATGTTTCGTGCACGAGTTAATAATATGTAAATCGAGGCATGTAATTAAAAAATAAAAAAGACTTATAGATGTTTTGTTCAACCGTAAGAAAGCCCCTTCACTCCACGATGCCCTATCTCCAAAAACATGCACACAACGCAGCTCTCCGCCGCAAAATCCTACCGCCTGCTCCCTCACACTCGCTCGACTGCTTCCCTCATCATTTGTCGCTCCTCGCCTGCGAGCATCCAAAATCGTCGGACTCCCCTCACCTCACTTTGAGTGTTTCCCCTCCTTTTATCGATTTCTTCACTTTCTTGAGAAGATCTCCCTCTTGCTCCTCCTCGGGCTTAGGTTGAGTGAATCTCTTGGGCTTGAGCACGGGCTCCCCGTTGGTATCTTTCTCTTCCGGAGTGTAAGGGGGACAGAGAAGGATCGTCTGCCCCGCAGTCAACGCCGCTAGGATGGAGCTGATACCTAGGGCGGACGAGGTAGAAGAGGGAGGAAGATGAAGAAGAGGAGGGAGGAGAACAAGAAATTTTATTAAGAAAACTGGGGGAAGTAAGGCTTCGAGGGCTCTCGCCTGCCTTGCAATCCCCGAATACAGGTTGCATTTATAGCGGAGGAGGAGGGAGACAGGTTCACATGCCGGGTGCTCATTGGACCCCATCGTCACATGTGAGAGTCCCACTCAGTGTTCCACTATAGAAGCAGACGCTAGTGGTGTGTCCCACCACTCACATGGCAAAAAAAAAAACCACCGGCCCAAAACCACGGGCGCACATGGTTTTCAAAAACCACCAGAGACCCAAGTGGGACCCTGCTGTCCTCGGCACATGTCGCCGGGTACAGAAAAAGAAAAATACGTAGCGGATATGTAGATCCGCTACTGACTCGATGACGTGGAAGCAGGTCCCTCCCACTTCCTCGTCGACTCATACTTACGCGGTGGCCTTCGGTACAGGTGGCCCCGACTAAAACCTGTCACTGCCTTCTGCCTGACGGAGCAGTGTTTCCGTCGCTCTTCAGGCGTTTGCTGACTTCGTCTTCCGTCGGAGTTGAGTCCACTGAAGTCGTCTGGGCTTGTTCGTACAGGCCATGACGCCGTTCTTCTTCTCGGCCGGTTCCTTCGGTGGTCGCCGTCGAACCATCGCCTCTCTGGATCCAGTGGCGTGTGGATCCAGCCGTGCATGGTGAGCCGTCGTCGCTGTCTTGATCCGGTGGCGTTCGGATCCTTCTGCGTGCGGCTTTCAACCTCGAACCATCTCCGCTGCATCGAACCGCTGAGGTAGAAGCTTGCGAGACGCGGATCTGGCGGCGCTAGGTCCACCGCCATCCCCCACCACGCTCCGCGAAAATTGATGCTGGGACCGCATCAATTTACTCTTGGTCGGAGCGCTCCTGGGTTGAGCCGCCGGTACGGGCTCGACAGGGCGCTGCCGGGATGAGGCCGGCCGGAAGGTGGTCCCACCACCAGTGTGCAGTAGTGCGAGGTAGGCTCCGCGCACTAACGGCTGCACTGCAGTCTTCGCAGGAACACGCCGACGCCGTCTCCCAAGAGGAGTTGGACGCCGTCTCCCACGAGCTGCCGGATTCTTCTGACGTGGCAGTCTGATCTCCGCATCTGCACGTGCCTTTGTCAGAAGGGCAGTCACACGAGTCGGATTCAGATTCGGATGACTCGTCCGATGACGCCGATCCTGAGTCCGTCTCCCACTCGGACTCGGATGTGTGACTGGAGCTGGGCCGAGGACGATATGGCCCGCTGAAATCTGGAACTGGGCCTGGCTGGCATGAGCAGTGGGCCAGGGCCGCAGGAGGCTGAGACCCGCCGAACTCTTCCCCTCCGTGCTCGGTGTCACTGCCGACCTCGGAATATTCCTGTGGTCCCCTCTCGCTCTGTTCATCTTCTTCCTCGTAGTAGTACTGCTCGCCACAGCCATCTTCGTAGCCGTCGAACTCGTCGGCATACGAATCCCATCCGTATTCCATGGTACGTCGGAGTTTCAAACGAAGAACCTGTAAATGACAAACAACTAAACTAAACCTTAGTTAAAGCTACTGTTACTACTTCCTGATAGCAAGATCCGGGATACTTTATATCCAAGGGTTTGCACCAGTAAAGAATTCAGCAGAGTGACTCAACGCATGTACTACCTGCCTCCCATGGGTCTTACGGTTTCCTTCGTCTTTTGTCACACCAGCTAATTACTAACACAAACAAGCTCTTACTAACAGTAGACTTCGCCTACAGTAACCTTAACTAAGATTTGGAACAGGAGTTCGCCAAGAACAGAGACTCCTTTAAAGCTCTGATACCAGTAAGGGAGACGGAGAAGGATCGTCTGCCCCGCAGTCAACACCGCTAGGATGGAGCCGATACCTAGGGCGGACGAGGCAGAAGAGGGAAGAAGATGATGAAGAGGAGGGAGGAGAACGGGAAATTTTATTAAGAAAACTGGGGGAAGTAAGGCTTCGAGGGTCTCTCGCCTACAGTAACCTTAACTGAGATTTGGAACATGAGTTCGTCAAGAACAGAGACTCCTTTAAAGCTCTGATACCAGTAAGGGGGACGGAGAAGGATCGTCTGCCCCGCAGTCAACGCCGCTAGGATAGAGCCGATACCTAGGGCGGACGAGGCAGAAGAGGGAGGAAGATGAAGAAGAGGAGGGAGGAGAACATGAAATTTTATTAAGAAAACTGGGGGAAGTAAGGCTTCGAGGGTCTCTCGTCTGCCTTGCAATCCCCGAATACAGGTTGCATTTATAGCGGAGGAGGGAGACAGGTTCACATGCCAGGTGCACATTGGGCCCCATCGTCACATGTGAGATTCCCACTCAGTGCTCCACTATAGAAGCAGACGCTTAAAGAATTCTATCAAAGTAGAAGAAATAGTATAACGCCTCAGAATTCATAAACTCAGAACTATAAGTACTGTACGAAAAGGTCGTTATGGAGTATTCTACCTCCAGATCTCAGGATGTCGTAGATCGCTTGAACAAAAATATTGTAAAAAGCTTACTAAGATCCTTTAAGATAGCAAAAGAGTTTTAGCCTGACATAGTTAAAAGAAACCAATCAGGCTCTGATACCAGGGGGTGATACGAAAGGATCGCCGGCTTGGAAACAACTAATGTTATTTTACCGGAACAGCAACAGATGAACAAGACAACTTTAAACTTTAATAAACTTGCAGAAATATTACAGAGGGAGAGAAGTAGAAACTTGAGTAATGCTCGGTGTCTGCAGCTCATGCATACATGGCCTTTTATAGGCAGTGAATAATAGAAAACCAGCCAATGGTTTTGAAAAACCATGGTCGAAAAGCAAAAAGCAAACCAGAAACCAGCCCATGGTTTCGGAACACCATGGGTGGAAAGGTAAAAGCAAAACCAGAAACCAGCCCATGGTTTTGGGAAACCATGAGTGGAAAGGTAAAATCCGTCTATGGGCGACACGTGTCCCATTTTATTCTTCTGGTGGGTCCACCACTTCCGCGATGCTAGACTCGGGTAGCCAATCCCTTTTCCAGGACGGCTGATAGGTTGGTGAGTTCGGTCTCATTTCTGTAGACGTTTGGTCCCACGTCGCACCAGACGTTATCCCTGGTTGCCAGGTCCTTGCAGTAATAGGATTTTGTAGTGTAGATTTTTCAGAAAATTGCGAGTTCGGCTCGTACTCATTCTACTTGGTCTCTTTCTGTTTGATGCGCAGCGTGCCGTAGTCTGCCCATGACTTCAATGTCGATGGGCGAGTCCGAGCTTGCCCAAGTAGATCCTGGTGCGATTGCTTGCGTCGTTTGGCCGTTTCCATGATGATGTGGGCGGCATCCCTTGAGCTGCTGCCTCCTCTCTTCATGTTGGAGTTTCTTTGTTTTGGCATGCCACTCTCCTTTCATTGATGCGGCACTTTTGATGAATATCTTTTCACTTTCGAGGATTCTGCTGCTCTGCCTCAGGGTCCATTCTTTAACTCGAAAAATAAAATTTACGTAACTTTCTTCCGTAATTAGTAATGATGTTAGTCGAGACGAGTAGATTGTAAGAACGTTGTTCTCGCCATCTATGTGTTAAAAAATAACATTGATATCTCGAAGTCGTGTGATAAAATCGGTAAAAGACAACCATCTGACTCGGGAAGGCTTATTTTGGGATGATTTATGGAAGAAGGAAATGATGGCTTGGCAGTCAGTGCGTAGAGTAATTTCAGGTTTGTCGAGATAATGAATTTTTAGAGAAGATAGTGTCTCCATGCAGTCGTAGATTTCTGCATCAATTGTGGATTGAGGACTGCAAATTTGCCGCTGGCATACGCACAAACCCTTTCGGCTGATCTTGGGTCATTCTTATTTTCCTTCCATTTGCAAATTCCCCCCATCCCTCCATGCATCCATCAGTTTCTAGGATTATGTATGCGCCTTTCGGGGGGAGTTCTAGGTCTGGGAGTTTCTGTACTAGCTCCTTGATTTCCCTGACAATTTTCCAATCATGATCCTTCATTATTTTATCACCGTGGGGAGAGGTCTTCTGATATAAGACACCAAGTAATTTTCCAAGATTAGGAATATAACTCCGTGTATAATTCAATATCCCTAGCCACGATCTCATCCCTTGTTTGTTTTTTAATTTTTCGTCAGGAAAGTCTGCAATTTTTCGATGATATGTGGTTAGTAGTCGCAATTTTCTTTGATGATTATAAGCACTCGAAATTCGATTTCTCTAACGCTAACTTTCATCTTGGTGGGTGAAAGAACTAAACCTTCTTTCTCAACAATTTTCGGGAATTTTTCGAGTGCTTACGATGCTCTTCTTCAATATTGCTAAATATTATTATGTCATCTATATAGACTGCCAAGAACTCAGAGCATCCTTTGAAACAGTTGTCCATCTTTCGCTGAAAAACTGCCGATACATTTTTCAATCCGAACGACATGACCAGCCATTCATACAAACCGTTTCGGACCACGAAAGCAGTCCACTCTATTGATTCCGGGTGCATCGCCACCTGATGAAATCCGCTTTTGAGGTCGAATTTTGAATAGATGTTGCTATTTCCAATTCTTTTTATTAGAGTGTTGATTCCCAGTAGCGTGTCTTGGTCCTTGTGAGTGTTGTCATCTGAAGAACGGTAGTTGAATATCATTCTTTCTTTGCCTCTGACTTCCCCTCCTGTTTTAGGATCAATTGATACCCCAGATTGCACGATGATTGTCATTGTTCTGTGTCTGCTTGTGCTTGGCCGGATAACTTGGAGATCAAGTAAGGTTTTGACATGCCTATCAAATTGTTCCACCATGGCGGGAGTTACGTGTTTAAGAGGCTTATCTTGGATAGTAATGTCCGGATTGATTATGTCAATTTGGCATAAAACCGGTTTTACCCCGATGTTGTAATGGGTTCTCTCAGATAAACCCATTCCTCTTAAGTCTTTCAAATGTAGAGGAAAACCTTCTTATGAAGGAGTTTTCAGTAAAGGACTTACAGAGTTCTGGTGGCTGCAGCTCCAGGTAGCATCCATAGTCTAGGCTGAGTTCCGGGATTTCACATGGCTTCCACTTCCACATCAATGGTTGTTTGCACGTTGGTGATGCTTTTGTGAAGGTAAGCGTACTACCTTCTACCCTCATTCCTCCGGTGGAGACTTAATGAAGTTACACCGATTAAGAATTGGATCCCGTCTAATATTTCAATCTCCGTACGATATATTAACGGAATTTTGAACTTATGTTCTCGATGTACATTTTTCCTTCCTTCATCCTGGAATCAGCCTTGGTTATTGAATTAATTCATTGAAATTTATGTTCTTGTGGAGAGGTTCTAATGCTCCTTTGGAATGCTCTCATTGTTTGCGCAATGAGTTGTTGCGCAGATATCAATAATAGCGTTTAGCATAAATCTTTCACATCCTATAATGTCGAATGTTACTTCGACATTATATAACAGATTGACCATTCTTTTAGGTAATTTTTCACTTACCTCTTTAAATGTCTGATGAAAGATTTTCGAGCATTGAGTTCCTTCCTGGAGGTATTGTGAGATGTCATCATCATCATGTTCCTCTTCTTCAATTTGAAGAGGACCCTTTTCTTTGCTTTTGGAGGACAGATTGAAAAACTCATCAGTGAGTTTTTGCTCCAGATCTGCTTGAATTTTCTCCTTTAAGCGTTTATTTTCTTCTGTTAGATGATCCACATATTTAATCAACTCCTCGATTAGTGAATCCTTTGACTGGAACTGCAGGAGCGTCAATTCCTTCTTTACCTCTATACACTTAAGTAGAATTTTGCACATAGCGGGCGGTCAGTCGGTTGCATAATATGCGGTGTATCCTCATATTTACGGATGTGTTAAGGAGACAATATGAACACCTTGAGTTGTGGTTGATAATGGGTTGTTCATTTCCATTGATGACCGTACTCCTCTTGTTCTTACGGGAGCTTTACTTTAGTAGCGCCATGACCAAGATCTTCCAGTGCACTGTTTCAACGATAAATACGTATTCATCGATCGGGCAATTTTCTAATGAATCCCGAACGTGTGTTAATGTATTAACACAATTCTCTTCTTCAGATATGGAGCATATTGTGTCTGATTGCTCCTCATTGTTGTCGACCGAAAGAATATCATATTCATCAGGTAGGTCGAGGTTATTTAAAACCGCAGCACGTGCCATGTTGCCATTTTTACTTTTGCATTCCCGCGCGAAATGCCCTTCTTCTCCACAAATGTAGCAACGGCATTTTGTTGATTTTGATTTATTTTTGTTCTTTACGACACGTACATGAGTGTCATGCGGTTTTCCCTTGTAATTCTTTGATTTACGAAGCCCATACCTCTTGTGATTGTTATAATACCCTGGTACAGGTATTTTCTTGCAAATCGAGAGATCCTTGATCCCTCGTTGTACGGCGGCCTTCTTGCAGAAGTCGGAGATATATATACCATTATTTAATTTATCTATTTCAGGCCGTGGACTGTTTGGTGGGTTTTATAGATCACAAAAGCATTATCCAGAGTGTGACTGGAGCTGGGCCGAGGAGGATAGGGCCCGCTGAGATCTGGAACTGGGCCTGGCACTCAACTCCGACGGAAGACGAAGTCAGCAAACGCCGTGAAGAGAGACGGAAACACTGCTCCGTCAGGCAGAAGGCAGTGACAGGTTTTAGTGGGGGCCACCTGTACCGAAGGCCGCCGCATAAGTATGAGTCGACGAGGAAGTGGGAGGGACCCGCTTCCACGTCATCGAGTCTGTAGCGGATCTACGTATCCGCTACGTATTGTATTTTTCACAAGACTGGAAAATAAGAGCTGAAAGCATGGCATCAGTTGCCATAAGTTTCAACTTGACACAAATAAATAAGTCCAAGGACATTCACCTAGCTGAAATCCTACCTCTCCTTGGGCCCTTTATTATAGATCACAAGAGCCTAAATCTTACCTATTTTAGGTCCAAATCTTGCCTAGTTTCGGGCCTAAATTTAACTTATTTTTTCAAGTTGATCTGGGACCCTTGGATCCAATACCTCATCCAAACTGTCTAATTTGGGCCCTAGATCCCGCCCCCTAAGCCAGTTAATGGATCAACCACCTGAACCACGCCACTTAATCTTAAGCATCCAATCTAAGCCTCTCGAATTACTTACGAACGGAGAAACCACCCCATTGGGCTAGCACGTGGACCCACCGACCCATCATCTGGTCTGGTCGGACCCGCTCAGGTGCAATGACTTGAAATAAGCACGCGGGCTAGATAGATGACTTTGCTCACCAACACGCTCTGACCTGATCCGGTAACTAGCTCGAGCTTGAATGACCCACCAGGTCGGCCAGCTATTCGAGCCCACCAGCTCGATCAGGACTCGACCCAACTCATCGGCCAAATGAAAATAAAATTGGTACAAGCAGGTTTCGAACTCGTGACCAAGGGAAAAAAGCTGCCCCACCTTGCTGGCTGAGCTGAGCTTCTTTTTATATTTACATATATTTTATTCTTATATAAATACAAACAAGTAATACAATTATAAAAGTGAAGTGCTCATGATATTGATATTTTTGGATGAAAAAGATTAGTCTCGCCCAAAAAATAAAGGAGAAACTAATACACCGTCAACAAATTTATATCATCAGGCACGACTCTCAAGGCATGAGATGAATCTCAAAGTAAATTTTTGAGCAATAAATGATCATACTTTGATTAAAAAACATCCAAAATTTCAATTTCAGCAGAATTACAGTCCAACTAGATCGACGAGACACACGCAAGGGTACTAAAATTGCTTCAATATAAGTCAAAACAAGCACAAATCAAGCCATTAAACCACTTTAAAAGCATGCAGTGCATAATTGGAAGGTTAAACAAACTCAAAATCTGACAAACTTATGTCAACTTATGTGTTTGGACAAAACGAAACCAACAGGCCCAAAATTGTTTAATTCTGACATCATTAAGGCACAAATGTCCACGAAACACCGTCAAATTGAGAGAACCTCCCTAGCTCATCTGATCATAGTAGTCTGAATTTCTTCCTTATTTACAATATGGACTCTATAAATATGCTCTGGCCTCGTCTTAAGAGGGTACCTAGATCTGGAGCCATAAGAAGACCGAAGCTTGGAGAATGAGCTCAATCTTAGCATTGTTTCAATATTGAATATCCAGCAAATTCTTCCCACTACTGCAGTCGCCGACCATCGTCGACCAATGTCGGTCGCCCCTACTATCAACCATCATCAGCCACCACCTGCCTCTTTCAGTAAAGTCCCTTAAGTCATAACTTGTATTGTGGTAACCCAACGTACGTTGCGGAACAGTGAAGCACCCGACGAAGCAAAACATCATCAAGTATACTGTACAACGACACACCCTGATGACGATGTAATAACGCACCCCACATATGGTACAACGACGCTTCCTAAAAATTGTGTAACAATGCACTCTGAAGATGGTGACTCTTTTTAGACTCATAAACTCTCATCACAGCTCACTATTACAACCTATGTTACCAACAAGGACCTACGTGGCTTGGAGCTCGTGCAACTGTACTCTAGCCTCTGCGACCTATAAACATCGTCACAGCTCATCATTACGGCCTGCATGACCAACTATGGCCTGGGCGGCCTATAGCCCATATAGCTCTCAACTATGGCCCTTATAACTCCCAACTCTGGCTTTTGCAACCTACGAATTTTATCAGAGATTTTGCAACTCCCAAACCTCTACGAACTACAGACATTATCACAGCTCGCTGCCACGGTCTGTGTGACCAACCATGCCCTACATGGCTCACGGCTCTCGACTCTAGCCTTTGTCACCAACAGACGTCATCACAAATCACTACTACGGTCTATGTGGCCAACTATAGCTCACGAGGTTCATAGCTCGCACAGCTCGACTCCGACCCCTGCAACCTACAAACGTCATTACAGCTAAACATCATGGTTTATGCAACCAACTAGTGTTTGTTGTTCACATCTCGTGCAGCTCCTCACTCTGGCTTTTGTGGCCTATATATGTCATCATAACTGACTGCTACATCTTACATGACCAAATATGACCTACGTGACTCAGTTTCTACAACTTCCAACTACAGCATATGTGGTCAACCAACGCTCCTGAAACAACCATCTGCTGCCCACTTATCATCACTTTCAATGACAAAATATACGACAAACTGACACTACAACTAGCGTCTAAAACATTCACGGGGGACCACTGCCTCCAGAGCAATCGACTACGATCTTTGTAGCATGCTATCGCTGAGAACTACATTCATTATAGCTATTATCGATAAACTAATGTTGTCCATTTAGAATGATTAACTTTGTATTACATCTTCCTTGATCCATTAGAAGAGTGGATATTTTTACTCCCATTCATAGTGGATTATGTCAACAAGGCTAAGTTCCATGATTTTGTCCCTTTTCCAAGGTTTTCAATGCAAAAATTGATGTCTCCTATATCTCTTTAATTACCTGAGTGTGTCTTAGATTTTCGTGCAATACTAAATCAAAAATTTATTACTCTACTATCGCAGACCTTCTAGCATGCATCAACTATAATAACATACAGAATAAGACTTAATTAATCCCAACCAATAATAAAAGTTCTCAGAAGTAAAACGCATGCGGAAAATTAACTGTTTGAAACGCATAAGCAGTTATTATCGCACCATCAGCCATAAAGTACCGTATAAGCATTTAGTATCGCGTCATCAGCCATAGCAGCGGATGGGATCAGTGCAACCTTTAGAAGCAGATTGTTTGGAGCCAGAGCGGCCTCCTTTCTCAAGGTACTGCTGATGGTATTCCTCAGCTTTATAGAATTTCTTTGCTGGAAGGATCTCTGTGACAACTTTCCTGCCCAAGCTAATCTGTTGCCTCTCTAAGGTCTCTCTTGCAGCTTTCTCCTGCTCTGGTGTGTAGTAATATATCCCAGAACGATACTGAGTGCCCACATCATTACCCTGCATGGTTGAGCTGATGAAAATCATCACCTTGTCATGGCCAGTTTCCAATGAAAATAAAAAAGACCGCAAACAAGCCCTTAAACAATAAGAAAATCTGCTGCTGTTTTCTCTAGCATAATAAGGATACTTCAATTGAACTTCTTCGACAAAATAATTTATAGCAACAAGAAGTAGAAACATCAGGACGCTCGTGATGGCCAAATTCTTCGGCATATTTTGACCGGCAACCTATCATGATATCCTTAAAACCGACTAGGCCCAGTCATTCATCAGCTTGCAACACGTGGCACTCAATTGGACCTCTCCATGGCCCTTAACCCCATTATCAATCTCATTTTGGTGGTTCTAACAGGGTAGCCCGGGTCGGTGGCTTTCATAACAGCCACGATAGATTACCTAATCAATTGTCTTACGATCAAAGACAACTAGCAGGACATCAAACATGTAGCAAAATAGTGGGGCCTAGCAAGAGCTTGTGCAAGGAGAGGGTAGATATTATAACAAAGGGAACTTTTTATTCTTTATAAAAGATGCATAGAATCCTGCATTGTGAGCACAGATAAGAAGTGCTAAACTGCTTATAATTAAACCGATAATATTGCCTAAAAAGACATTTTAATATATATACCTTCTCCCCTGCAAAGGAATGGACCAAGCTTGTACTACAGTTATTTTATTATACGGAGCGTGATTGTGTCGATTAATTATCAACTTAGTGTCCTCAATTTCGCCAATCAAGCTCGGCCATAAGTTTATCGAGGAGGTACAGGTGGAAAAAAAAATTTCTATGCATAATGCCTCATTGATGTACCTCTGCAAGGACTTAGTACTGTAACTGCAACGCTATAAAAATGGGAGTTCATTTTAAGCAATTTTTTCAGCTCTTTTTCAAGTTGGATTTTCGTATTCTCTTGTGCATGGAGTTTAGTGCAAATCGTGTGTCCAAAGTGTGAAGAAACTTGAGTGGGGTGTAATTTATACTATTCTCCTCATTTTTTCTTTATGGTGAATTTCTTGATGTGGTGTGGCACTATGGCTTTTCACGTTGTTAGGTTTTTCAATGTTAAATCTGGTGATTTCTGTATTTTTTTGTTTTCTGCACTTCTAGTACAAATTTTGATTTGAATCACTTGAATCGATTTCTACAATTTACATTTCCCAATAAGTTGATTAATAAAAAAAATTGCACTAATTCTCTACACAGCTGCATTAGATGAATCTCTTAACGCCTTGTTAGCTCAAGATAACGAGGGTGGCAGACAGAATGCTCTAAATATTATCTGAGCCTTCATTTAATCCCTCCTGAAATCAAACATCCGCCAATTGAGAAGTATTTTTTGGTTTTGATTTTTGCGTCCCAAAAATTGAGGTATTACATACTTTCTTATTAGATGCATATGACATCTACGAATCAGTCATACATAGCATTTGATTATCCAACCAATGTCGGCGGGATGGTTGGCTCGGTTATGATATTACTTTAATTTGGTATTATATACAATCTCTTGCGTGCCATGAAAGATCAAAATTTGATTGGCATTATAGCGGCTCACGCTCTTTTTGCCGACTCACCCCTAAATGATGACACTTTTGACAGGCAGGTCATGAGTTTGGAAGGGCGATTTAAGCTTTGTTTATACATGCAAATCCTTTTCTAAGATTAGGTCTGATTCCCTGAAATGAATAAATCCCTCTCTCAACAAAGTTCTCCACCCACATTCCTAAGAGATAGCTAGTATAAAACGACAATATCCCCAGTGGAGTCGTCAGAAAAACTGTATGTATTGTGGGAGACAATGCAAAAAAATTTTAAAATTTCTCACTTGTGATTGATATGACATCAATTCAAAATATATCACCTAGGAATGAAAATACTACCCTATGATGGATTCAATCTCGAAGTGATTGTTTCACTATTCCATGGAACCGTGTATCAAAAGCATTTTCACTATCCTAAAGGGGGCGTGATTTATCTTAATTATGGGATCTAACTTAGTTAATAACATTCTAGAAAACAGTATTAAAAAAAAAACTCTCCATTACAACAATGGCTAATCATTTTTGCAAATCACAACAATGAATTTCAAGATTGTTATTTGAAGTTTGAAAAGAGAATGACTCAAACTAAGAATATTTCTTGTTAGAAGCCAACGGACAAGAAATAGGGAGCACCAGATACTAAGAAACCCGATGATTACTTCAGTATATACTATGTTTGGGCTTTATGTTTTAGAATTTGAAGTTAAAATTTAATTCGAATTGATCAATTTTCAAGAGGTTGCGGCTTATATTCAACGGAAATAGTCATCAAAAAGTCTGAAAGAGGTCAATCACATGGCAAGGCCAACCAAAACAACCCAACCTAAACTAAGGTCAGTTATTCCGATAAATTAGAGACTCGAACCTTATATAAGGAAAAGGAAATTATGAGTTTTACGCTCGTCAAAGCGAACCTAGGTCTACATTGGAGTCTAAAGGTCTTCGTTTGAGTAGAACTAAAACTGAATACATGGAATGTAATTTTAGTAATAGTAGGTCTAGTGACAGAAGTGTAACTTTGGGTGATCAAATTATTAAAAGGTGCGAACGATTTAGATATCTCGGGTCCATTGTTCAAAGCGATGGTGATATAGATGGGGATGTTAATAGTAGAATTCAGGTTGGTTGGTTGAAGTGGAGGAATGCGTCCGGCCTATTGTGTGATAGAAAAGTACCGCTTAGACTGAAAGGAAAATTTTATAAGATGGTGGTGAGACCTTCAATGCTCTATGGTGCTGAATGTTGGCCTTTAAAAGAGAAGCATAATGTTAAGTTAAGTGTTGCCGAGATGAGAATGATTAGGTGGATGAGTGGCTTTACACTTAGAGACAAAATGTGAAATGAATATATCCGTAATAGGGTTGGTGTTGCACCGGTGACGAATAAAATTAGAGAGAGTCGCCTTAGATGGTTTGGTCACATTAAAAGTCGACCACCTGATGATCCGATTAGGAGAGTAGATGTTTTAAATACAACTTTTGTTAAGAAAGGCAGAGGTAGACCTAGGAAAACTTGGGCTTATTGCATAAAAAATGATATTAATTTATTAGAATTAAACGAAAATTTGACACTAAATAGGACGCAATGGAGAAAAAGGATTCATGTAGCCGACCCCACTTAGTGGGATTAAGGCTTTGTTGTTGTTGTTTTTGTAAAGCGAACCTAGCCGACTTTCCTGGACTTAAATTTTAATTTCAGTTGACTATGTAGTGTAGGCTGTAAAAGTGATTATGTAAATCCTAAATGAAGCATGCGTGGAAAGTCTTGTGGCCAAATCGATAACGAAAGACAAGTTCACGGCTTAAGGCGGTGATCCTCACTAATCGAATCCTTCCTCCGTCAATGAGTGAAAGTGTGAGGGGAAATAAGAGAAGAAATAATATGATGCGTAAATATGCATATGATTAACCTAATTTTTAAATTTCTGAAATTATTTAGATTGCTTCGTAATTATATACATAAAATGTAATTGCTAATATGTGATACAATTATTTATTTTTTATTTAGAGTTTTTATTTTGTTCTGGCTAAGAGTTTGATTTTTGAAAAATTTATATTTACTTAATTTAGGTTGGTAGAAAAAATTATCCTAAGAGCCTAGAGAAAACCCAAACTAACATAGACACACAACTCAAAGAGAAACTTATGTGAATATGTCAATTTTAATACACACACAAGTAAATAATAAACATGCAGGCGTAAAAGAAGCAAAACAAACAAAATAGTATATAACAAAGATCGAGTTATTACCTATCTACAGTCTGCAATATCCCTAAAGCTAAAATGGCATTCGAGTTCTTCTCATACTCCTGCTACTTCTCCTTCCATCATTATAGTGGTTTGAGTCCTCCAAGCAACACTAGCAATCGTCACGTAGCAGCTCATCCTAGCTCATTCCATACACAAAGACCCTAACCTAGTTCTATGAAATACATATTTCAAAAAAAAAAAATCTTAATAAAGTCCGCGAATTAGAGATTCTAGTTTACGTTTGAGTTATGATTTGAGTTTCAAATTCAATTTCTTATCATTAGATGATTCAAGTTTATGTTACTTAAGTGGTGCGCACATGTTTCAATTTTAATTTATAGTTTCACTCGGTTTAATGTTATAAAACAATATCCCTGGTCATAGCAAGGAGGGGAAACTCACTCAAAAGAGTAAGACACAACACCCTAGACAACTAAGGTGATCTAATCACATCTTTTAGTTTTGGTTTGTTCAGTTTGACTTCTAGTTTGATTTGCTTTCATTTCAAATTTTAACTTTAATTTAATTTGATTTAGCCTTGATTGACTAAGATCAAACTAAGATGTGGGCACTAGTAGATCAATGCTAACCAAGATTGTTCAACCAGCAAACCTACATGGACATGCTTATGAGTTGATGGGGACTCATAAGAGGTTCTACTGTGAGGTTTCATGTTAATAAACCAAGTGTTTTATAATTTTGAATTTTGAACATAATTTTTATTTTGGTTCCACTTAGATTGAGTTTAATTTAACTTATATAGCTTTTAATTGAATTTACTTTGAATGAGTTTTGATTTGTTTCAGGGTTTGCTTGGGCAGCTGCAACTAGGGGTGTAAATGAGTCGAGTAGAGCTCGAGCCATACCAAGCTTAAGCTCGGCTAGTCTATCAAATTGTGAGCTTGAGCCATACCAAGCTTAAGCCTTGCAGCTGGTTTTGAAATGAAGGTTGTAATGCCCTGATATACATGTGTTGGTTGTAAGTTCACCATTTTAGAAAGAATTCAAACAAAACACTAAAAATAAATTTCAAAATATTACAGAAAGTTAGAAGTTTAATATATTACATTAAAATTTATACATCACTTAATACTAAATAACACAATTATAAATTATAATAAGTAATGTTATTATAAGATTACTTATAATATCCAAATGATCAAGAATTTTCTTTCCAAAACTATTCTCTAAGCATTATCACTATCTGAAGTGGACTTCTCACAGTCGTCATTCCAACTAAAAAAAATTGCAATCATCAAACGATCTATTTCTGGGACACTTATAAAGTTTTATTTCATAGCTAGTTCTCGTTATGATGTTTTGCATGCCACAGTCATAGTATACAATTCTAAAACTATTAGAAGCCCTTGAACTCATTTCCGGTGAATGCGGAGTTTATTACAGTAGTAAGAAGTACAAGAGTGTATTGACACATTGAAATATTGCAAATCTATAATCTCAATTTTAATCATAAAATGAACTCATATTGATGATACAATGAGAAAGTTAAAAAAAAAAATTGAAAAATTAGAGTAGAAATGATACCATGATAAAGTTAAAAAATTGGCTCAAAACTCCAGCAAAACAACGGCTAGTGGTACAAATATAAATAATAATGATCCTCACATCAGTCATAGTGATAAACCATCTGCAATTTGATCTCGTAGCATGAAATGATTTGCTCACTCCCCATCTCGACACTACGATTATCCTATAATTTGATAAGATTATGGCATAGATTATCATATTTTGTACCCATATATCTCAAGAGGAACATATATTTGATCATCATTAAATATATTGAATTCTTAATCATTAAAAGACAAATATCTTTTTATGTGGTTGTGCAAAGTCATTATTGATCAAATTATTTTGACTTATGGCAAGTCTCACAAAATAACCGACTTATTCCAAACACCGAATGCTCTCTCAATCACCCCACATAATGAGTGTCGATTGTTAAATATTTCATTTCTTCCTCGTACTGTTTCACTTCTCTCGAAATCAAATATGATATATTGTTTATGGATCAGCTTTCATGAACCCTCGTTGAATTGGATATCCAGCATCAACAACATAGTACTTCACTATATAAACAAATTACAATTGTTTAAAAATTTCTTTTTTTTCATTAAGAATTTATTTACATATTAGCTACCATGTGGTAGAAATTTATGCTCTAAAATATGTTTGGAAAATTTGAATATGGGTTTGTCCTCATGTACACTCATCGTTCAGTCATGAGAAAAGTGAAGCATATGTAAAGTCGCACGCTATTATGATATTTTAAGTTGGTCAACCACATTGACCAATATATGTTTAATAATACAAGCATTAACATATGCTCCATTAATAACTTCAATACAGTTCTGCATAATGTATGAGATCTTTATTATTGAATTATTTTTTTGACCAAAAGTGAAAAAAACTTGGATATAAAAAGGCATCTGAAAAAATTTCATATATCGAGGGTCATTTGAAATCTCTAGTAGAATTATATAAACTTTTGAATCTATAGGCTTGACCACCTGAGCCGATAAGCTAGCTAATGCGTTTAAGCCTACAAAAAGTACCAATTAAGTGTTTCATATGAAAGTTAGAACCGCTCGCATATTGCCCTTGTTAACTCATTATGAGATAATGTATATAAAGTTAGGCCCCAAATGTCTCTGCTAGTTGTCCTGGAAGAACCATGAAGACCATAAAACGTTTCCACCACATAAAAGGTCAATAGATATTACTTTATGACACGTGAATAACTTGTGAAATCTCCCCAAATGCCCTACTAATAGGTGTCTCATCCATTTGTCACCAATATATGACGAAGTCATATAGGAGAATTTATAAAGAAATAAGATGTTATACATTCAATAAACATGTTGTGGCAATAACAATATTACGCATTGTTCATCGTTAACATCCATATATGTAATCAATCACAGAACACGTCGTAAGCCCACCGCCCGCCCAGACACTACCTTAAAAACTCTACTTTAGTTGGTCCTAAATTAATCCCTTCATTAAGGTGGAATGTTCTAAAGGGTGAATGAGGGTGTTTGAGTTTGGTTTGAAATATTTTAAAATATTAAGTTTAATTTAGATGTGATTTGGATTTGAAATATTTTAAAATTTTATGCTTTATTTTTCTTTGTGATTTGTCAAAGTTTGATTAATTAATTAATTAGTAAAACTGTGTCGTGTCAACTGCCACGTCGACGGGTGACATAACAGTGCTTTACATTTGATTTCACGTGATTGGCTGCCACGATTTAGTGTAGACCCCAAGGTGACAAGTATGGAAACAATGTAATGATTGAAATATATGCAAAATAATGAACATACCGATGATGTAATGACGTGAGAAAATCACAGCTATGGTTTTAACACATGGAAAGCTTCGAGATTATTACAATTAGTTAGCAGCAATATTGAAAGTTCATTTCATTTATTATATTAGGAACCGCGATGATTTATGAATTAGAATGTCTTTTTATCCCACCTGTTATACAAATTCAAGATGTAAAATATATAAGAGTATATGAATAAACTTGGCATTCAATACAATATGCAACATGCATATCATAATCAATATATAAAATGGCGCATGAAAATCACACAAATTTTTATTTAGAGCAACGACATGTGGATCAATGCAACAAGTGTCATGGAATATAATTTACCCAAACGAATAAAATTGAAAATGACGTTTGAAATTCATATGTAATGACTCCAATGTTAGATATATATGCAAATCGTTTCTTCATTAAATCAAGCAGATATATGAAGTATATAAAGATGCGTGAGAATAACTTGAACAAGAAATAAACTTAATGGACCCTTGAGCATATCAGAACCCAAGAATAAGTAATATGAAAAACGATGCACCCAAACCATACAAAACTCCGCCAAGATCATTTGGCATATCAATCAAGATGACAAGATCCACACTATCTTTATGCATGCTGAAAACTTGGGAATGACTTTATAGTGAGTTGATTTCACATAATCATAACATATTTATATTTGCTATCAATCATGGAAATGCATACTCAACATGATCAACCTTCAACATTAAGATCAAATGTCTATGCGAACACAAATTAAATCGAACTTTTCCAAGTCAACAAGTAATATACTTGTACAAACATAGGATTATAATAACGCACATAAACAATTACTATTATGTTCAATATGCCATATATATATATATATATATATATATATATATATATATATATATATATATATATATATATATATATATATATATATGTGTGTGCGCGCGCGAAAGCCTTGGCTCATTGGTTGCGTCCTTTGGTGTAAGTCCCTCGGGTCAGGGGTTCGAATCTCATCTATTACGGAAAGGATTTGAATAGACACCGGACTCAGAGGGGTCGTTCAACCTATAGGGGTTGATCGGCGGTCTCCGATTGTCGATTAATCTTTAATATATACATATATATATATATATATATATATATATATATATATATACATATATATATATATATATATACATATATATATATAATCAAATTACAATACCACGTTAATGTCCATAAGAGAATGCTCTAATCTAAAAAGAATCTAAATATGCAAATTGTTTTTTTTTTCCCTTCTTGAATTGGACTTCAACATAGAGAATTAAGGCACATTAGTCCCAACATCAAAGATCTAAAACTTATAGATAGAATCTCAAGAATATTTCATAAAGAATGACATTTTACAAAGATAGATCTTAATTATAAATGAATCCACAATGAAGATTTCACCAACAAGAAACTTAGAAGACATATAAAAATCAACCAATTAACCAAATTCAACAGGCGAGGGATTATACCTTGCGGCTGGGGGAGGGGGGGGGGAGGGTTGGATCTCTTGTCCTAAGCCTCTCGCATACGAATCTGCCAAGGGGCGAGAGAAAAGAAGGGCTTTGGTTGTGTTTCCTCTCGTGTAAACTCAAGGAAGAAAGGAGAGCTTCTTTCGGCCTGAGTTGGGGCTTCAACCTTGCTATTTTGTGTTGAAATCGAGTTAAAGAGGAAGAATGGAAAGACATTATAACACCTTGGATTTGGGTTGCCAGGGCAAGCCAAAAAATGGCATGTGCGTCTTTTACTATTGTGCGGAAAAGAGAAGAATGAGGGGTTAGCTCCTTGCTAGGTATTCGTTAGGGATGCAAACCAAACAAATGAGAGTACCCCTTGGGAGCCTATTATCTTACAAACCTAAGGAAACGAAATAGTGAAACTGCTCGAGCAAACCGCAAAAGCAAGAAGAGGTAAACCCACTTTCGCTAATATAGGAGAAGCCCTCGCGAACACGAAAATAGAAGAACTTTGTGTTTGAACTGGGAGAAGTGTCGTTCAACCCAAGGGAATGCGGCTTTTGTTGTGCTCCTCTCGATTAGCAGCTTGGGGCGAAAGAAGAAAGGTCGAAGGTGATGCTTCGTGAACAAGAGAGGGTTGCAAAGACTATGTGAAACAGTAGGAGAAGGAAGAGTTAAGATTCTTTTCGGCTGGAATGCGAGTGATATGGCCGAAAGAACCTTAAGGGCAAAAATGAGGCCTCTCCCTTGACTTTAACCTCCCCCCATGATCAAAATCAAAGGCTAAGAGTACAACAACAACAACGATAACAAACCTTTATACCACTTAGTGGGTTCAGCTACATGAATTCTATTTCTCCATCAGGTCCTATTGAGTGTCATATTTTCATTTAATTCTAATTGATTAAGGTCATTTGTCATACAACATGCCTAAATTTTTTTAGGTTTACCTCTAACTTTCTTAACATAAGTTAACTCTAAAACATTTACTCTCCTAATCGGATCATCAGATGGTCGACGTTTAACGTGACAAAACCATCTAAGACGACTCTCTCAAATATTATCTGCAACTGGAGCTACACCAATCATTTCACGTATATATTTGTTTCACATTTCGTCTCTAAGTGTCAAGCTACTCATCCACCTGAGCATTCTCATCTCAGCAACAATTAACTTTTTTTTATGCTTCCCTTAACATTCCATTGTAGGACTCACAACCAACTTATAAAATTTTCCTTTAAGTCAAAGCAGTACTTTTCTTTCACACAATAGCCTTGATGCATTCCTCTACTTCAACCAACCAATCTAAATTCTACTAATCACATCCCCATCTACATCACCATCACTTTGAACAATAGACCATAGATATCTAAAACATTCACACTCTAAAACATTCACACCTTTAATAATTTGATCACCCATGGTTACAATTCTGCCACTAGAGCTACTACTACTAAAATTACATTTCATACATTCAGTTTTAGATCCACTCAAACAAAGGCCTTTAAACTCCAATGTGGACCTTCTAATTCATGTTTTTCCTGAACTCCTCTAGTCTTATCCACAAGAAAGATACATCAATAAAAAGCACACATCAATGTACATCCTCCTATATATGTCCAATAAGAGCATCCATAAGTAAAGCAAAAATATATGGGCTTAAAGCCGGTCCCTGATGTAATCCAACAGACATAACAAAATACTCAGTCAATCCTCCTTCTATTCGAACACAAGTAACAGCTCTAGTATACATATCTTTAATGACTTGAATATAAATTATATCAACACATTTATTTTCTAGAACACTCCAAAGAACTTCTCCTAGAACCTTATTGTAAGCTTTTTCTAAATCAATAAAAATCATGCGTAGATCGTCCTTACTCTCTCTGTACTTCTCCATCGAATCTCTCAACAAATGTATAGCTTTCATAATAGACTTGCCCGACATAAATCCAAACTTCTTATAAGAGATCCTTGTATCACTTTTTAACCTATGTTCAAGTATCCTCTCCCAAAATTTTAAAGTACGACACATTAACTTAATTCCTCTATAATTTGCAGAATCTTGTGCATCCCCTTTATACTTAAAAATGAGGACCAAAATACTCTTCATCCACTCCTCGGGCATCTTTAGTTTTTAAGCAGTAAAAGAGAAAATGGATTGGGATTAACTTATATTGATTTGGATTTTTTTAAATTTAATTTAGCTATTATTTGTTTTAAATTAGATTTAAGATTATACTGTAGTAAGATTTAATTTTAGAGGCATTTACATACATACCACCCAATTCATATGTAATTAAATATTTATGGATAAGAAAAAGAACATGTATGTAAATCTTTTTTAATTTCATATTTTGTTTAATTTGATTTTAGTTAATGCTTTGGTTTCAAATTTATTTTAGTTTAAGTTTAATTTTTATTTTAATGTTTTTATTAAGCTTGGAACTTAATTCAAACTTCAATTTAAACTTATTTTAATTTAAATCATATTTGATTTGTAATTTATTTTAGTTTAGATTTATGATCAGCTTAAGTTTTCAATGACTTAAAATTAGTTAGATTTTAAGTTTCATGTAAGTTATGATTTCATCTAATTCGAGTTGATTTTATATTAGTTTTAATTAATTTTATTTTAATTTAAATGATTTTTTGGGTTTAATTTAGATTATTGACTTAGTCTTGGATTTTAAATTATGTTGGTTTGGCTTTATGTTCGGATTTATAGTTTTAGGTTAATAAATTTTAATTTTAGATTCTATGTTTAAGATTTAATTCCAAGTTTGATTAAATTTTAGTTTGGTTCAATTTATTTTAAGTTTAAACTTAAATTATAATTTAAAGTTTGTTGATTTTAACTTTTAAATTGGGATTTAAATTTAAGCTTACGGTTGAGTTAACAGGTTTAGGTTTAATTTTTAATTTTAAGTTAAATTTCAGGTTGAACTAAGTTAATTTAAAATTTTATATTCAATTTTGTCTTGATATTAATTTATGTCTATTTTATGTTAAGTTACAGTTTATTCAATTTTAAGCTTGAATTTGAGTTTGAGTTGATTTTAATTTTAATTTTGATTTAAACCAACCCAAGCTAATTTAAGCCAACCAAAGCACACCCAAGCCGACTTAGGGTCAAATCAATCGAACCTAACCCAAGTTAGATTTATATAGTTAGGACCAACCCAGCCGCTTAGGGGTGCTAGGAAGGGAACCTAGGCCTAGATAGAATTGGTTAAGGGCCAAGGGAAAATTTGTCGACCAAAAATGAGGTCAACAAATAGACTCTCAATATGTGTGAAGCAGAGGACAACAAACAAGACAAATATTATTGGTTGACCGAAGGCACAACAAAGTCCATAACGAGCATCACTACTCGACGGTTTCACTTGAATTAGTTTTTGAACTTGAATTCATAGATTACAAATTTTAGTTTAAATTTTGATTGGAATGAATTGAAGATTAGAAATTGAGATGAAAATTATTTATTCCGCGGCAGCAAATAGTCCCAAACCGTAAAACCCCAATCAAAAATCAGATAATCAAAGAAGGAATAACACGTGAACAAGAAATCAGAACCCAAAATCACAAAATTACCTGGCGATTGAGTGTAGAAGGATCATGGCGAGCCCAGAAGACGTCAAGCAGATCGTCATAGCTGCACTGGTTGGGATCGTACTGCACGCGAACAATTTCCGCATGGCCGGTCTTCCCCGTGCAAACGTCCTTGTAAGTCGGATTATGAAACTTTCCCTGGCTATATCCGACCTCCGTCTTCGTTACGCCAGGAACCCTCTGGAAAGCCAGCTCGACGCCCCAGAAGCACCCGGCGCCGAATTGAGCCAACTGCTGCCCCGCATCCGGCACGTCGTTGTCGGGCCCGTAAGCGATCTCCGTCGACGCAGCGTCCATTGATGAAATCCTCGCCCAGCTGCCGAACCCAAAGCCTAGTCTCCCCTACAAGCTCATCAACGAGTAGACATTTTTGTAGGAGCTCAGGGAGTTCACCGTATAATAGCCAGAAAAATCTTCTTTATTTTATGAATTTTTTGCTCTTCAAATTTTTTTTTATTTACATAAATACGGGATAATCTATATTTATATATACATATAAGATCCAAATTTTGATATTTATATTTATAATATCTTTTTGGCATAATTCTATAAATAAAAGTTTTTTTTTTTTAAAGATGAGAATGATATTAATTTTTATATGATGTTAAAACTTCAGATGATATTTATGTAAATATAAATATTTAAATGTTAGATATGGGGATGCATAATAATTCTATGATACGAAAACTCGTTTTCTTCTAAACTAACTTTTGGCCGATAAATCTTTGAAACTAGTTTTATTAAAGTATTTTTCTATTATTATATTTACTTTTTTATGCTATTTCTTTTTAAATTTACTTAATTTGTAATAAAATAAAATTCTCACTCTTATAAAAACTTAGTATGATATATGCACATATATATATATATATATATATATATATATATATATATATATATATATATATATATATTTATTTATTTATTTATTTATATGTGCGTGTGTATGCATGTGGAATAATTTATGACAACAGAGATTTATTAATATATTATTTGTGCATAAAGTTTTGTATGCATACACATATAAAAGAAAAGCTTATAAATAAGATATCATGATTAATATAGAAAACTCAAATAAGGGTCTTGATTATATCCAAATTGAGTGTCTGACAACAAAGACACTCAACTACTTTTTAAGAGTACATGTGCCTCATTGTAGGACCCAGGAGCTTAATCGCCTCCAAACAGGGTTGATCTGACATAGATAATCAATATATTTTTAATTAAAGACAACTGCAATTTCGCGAGACTTCGGGTCTTGAACACCTCCAAACCACGTATTTATGACTAGGGCAATCAACACATTTTTTACGAGAATGCATGTCTTAATCGACTCCAAACCTAATATATTTAAGCTTTTTCAAGCAAAGGAGTCAATGACCACTAGTTTTGATGCATCTAAACTCAATCTGTCTAAAAGCAATGTTAAAGGGAAGATAGGTGCCTTGTGATAGGATTACAGGACTTGACCTTCTTCAAACTCATTATATCAGACAAAAGTAGTCAATACACTTTTCAAAGAAAAGATATGAGCCTCGTTGTAAGACTATAGGCATTGGCCACCTCAGAACTTGATTTGTCTGCAAGGGCGCTCATCAACATTTTTTAAAAAAAGACATATGTATCATTATAGAGTTACAAGTCTTAACCGCCTCCAAACCCAGGTCATCTGATGAGAGTTGTTAACATATTTTTTAACGAAAATAAGTGCATCATCACATGATTACGGACTTTGACAACCATAAAATCCAATTTATCTGGTGAAAACAATCAATACATTTTCAAAGAAAGACATGTGCATCATCGTAGGACTACGAACATTGACCATGTCAGAACATGGTTTGTCTGACGATGACAGTCAAAATACCTTTTAAGAGATGACATATGTTTTATTTTAGGATCATGGGTCTTGACATGCTATCTGTCAAATGAGGGCAATCAAAATCTTTTCAGAGGAATACAAGTGCATCATCGTTAGATTGTGGGCCTTAAGCACCTCCAAATTGAGTATATTCAAGGAGGGTAGTTCATGTCTTTTCCAAGGAAACACATGTGCCTCATCACAGAACCTTGGGCCTCCTGTGGTATGTCTGATATTGACAGTCAGCACCCTTTTCAAGAGAAGGCAAATGCCTCATCAAATGTATATAGGCATTAACCACCTCCAAATTCAATTCGTCCAATGAATACAACTAATATTTTATGTTTTCAAGAGAAAATTTAAATTGTCATTGGGAACATGAATTTTGTTCGCCCTTAGCACTTGGACTCCCACCATGATAGAAGAAAACTAAAGCTTGAAAGAGGAAGGTTGTGTCATTCTCTCAATCTCAAATGAGGGAATTTATGATCCAAGCAAGGGATAGTGATAGAAAAATTTTAAAGACAAAAATTAAATTTTTTTTAGATAATCTCAAAATTTTTTGTGCCAAATATATATATATTTTTCTAAAAAATTGTGCAAAAGAAGAAATAATTCAAATAAATAAAAAAAAATCAAATTTTTTTATCGCGCAGGCAATTGGGTGCTTGCTCTTGGGCACATGGCTGCCAGCATAATTGTGCACATTCACATTTGCATCACTGCCTAGGGCATGGGCTTGTACGCATGTGTGTGCACGTTGACGAAGCGATCCTACGCTTGTTGCTAGCTTGAAACTGCATGCTCATATAAGTGTTCATCATTACCCATGCCTCTAATGTTCATTTTTGCAAGCCACATATCTAGGCTTTGTCGGTTTTATTTTTCGACACAGGGTTTTTAATACCATATAAATTCAAAAATTTAATTATTTAAATAATCAAATGCAATAGCAAAAGTAATATAATATCTTGAGAGATAGAAATATCACTTTACCATGGTTTGATTACTTGAATTAAGAAATCTTGGATATTTGCATTGGTCTATGATTAAAATGACAATTTTTCCTCTATCTAATCTGAAGACTACGTAGTGTTTAGATTAAATATGTGGACTTAAACTTTCTATAAGGGCAATCCCATATAGTTAATTGCATCTTAAGTAAACGAGATTATTAATGAATACTCTTGATTAAGACTGCGATCTTGTCTTCAAGAAGTTTCTAAGTTTAAGCTTCCACAATTGATTATTAGTACTTATGAATGGGAAAGGCTCAAAGGTGAAACACTTATTATCAGAACAAAAAAAAAGAGGCAGAAGTGCTTAACAAGTTTGTTTCCCTGTTTGAGGTCGTTTGGACAAATTCATCGATGACCGAGCAACGCAAAAGTGTTTCGTCAACATTTCGAGTCACGTGGACACATGTATTGGAAATTGGTCTCATGACTGATGCACCTAAAATATATAGTATTTTTATGCACATTTTTATACCTATTTTTGATGATATTACACTTTAATGGAAGGTTTTTTGTGTTTTTCTTGCAGGTATGATCAAAGGAGCAAAAAGAGGACCAAATTTGGAGTAAAATTATGAAGTTTGAGGAATTTAGCTCTGGCGCTTAAGCGCCAAAGTGCCAGGGCTTAAGCGCCACAGTTAAAAGTCGAATTTAAATGAATTTTGGCGTCATTTTCAAGAGGTGTTTGAAGCAACTTTTGGTGGTAACTTCCATAACTTTCTTTAGGTGTCAAATTTGAATGAAGAGATGCATCTTTTGGTGGATACATTGAATTTGGACATGATTTGAAGAGACACCAAGACACGTTTTGGAAAATTATTAAAATGAAGCTTGATAATTTGCAAGTGTATGTTGTTATTGTGGTGTATAGAGTGTTATTATTCAGAGTGTATTATTAGAGTGTGTTAAGTTTTAGAGTTCTTCTTTTCTATAGTAGAGAGTAGAGAATAAGAAAGGAAAAAGGGTTGGTGTGAAGCCTTCTTCTTACCAATTTTCTTTTATCCTTATATCTAGTTTTTATTGAAGTTAAATTCTTTATTAGAGTCACCAGAGTTAGGCACCAACCTCTGTAGAATTGTATTGTGGAAAACAAAATTCCAAAAGAACTTCTAGAGTCTGGTTGAGAGGATTTTCAGATAAGTATTTATCTTTGTTTTTACATTTTGTTTTTAATTAAGATTGTTGTGTTCTCATAATGGTTTATGCTTTCATATCAAGTTTTGTTTGTGTTTACTTCATGAAATTTAAGTAGTTTAGTTTATCATTTTCTTTCTTAGATGACGAAGTAATTAAATTATGGAAGTAATGTTGTGGAAAGTATAAGTGTTTAATGCCGGAATAAATTGTGATGATTTAATTCCTTGAACTTAATTTACTTCTTGATTTGGCCAATTATGATGTTAAAATTTGTTGTGAGATTATGTAACATCCAGTGCGGTTTTGTCTCAAACAACAATTGAAAAAAATCACATGCAATTATATGGGTGAGAATTGTAGTCCATATGATTGAATGCAAATATATAGGGAGATATGCTTTATTAGGGAGTGAAATTAGAGGATTTTAGAGTGACAGGCTAAAGCCTCCTAATTTAGTTTGTTATTTTAAATTTTGTTATGAGATGTTAGCCTCCAGGTGGAGGGAATAGAGGGAACTATAGAGTGAGAGCTGGTATCTTCCCTGCCTAACCCATCTACAAAATTTCAAAATTTCAAAATTTCAAATTAACCAATTTTCTTTATAGAACCAAGTAAGGGTAAAGAATATAATTGCTCCTATTTGGCACAATACATTTGAATACTCCCACAACATAAAATTCCATAATTATTCCTGATTCATTGAGGAAGGAAAAACATATTTGATTCTTATAACTTTTATATCGTTTTTAGAGTATTGATAATTTCATTTCTTGCTTAAACTTATTATTAAAAATATCAAAAACAACTTTTCGAAATTAAAACCTTAAAACATACTAGCAAAAATCAATTAAAAAAGTAAAAAGTTATTTTTCTTATTTCCTTAAGTTTTTACACATTTCCCTGTGGGTTCGATATCTCGGGGCTTAATCAGAAAGTTCTATATTACTTGATAAACGATACGTATACTTGCATAGAATGCTATATTATAAATCATAAATTTCATATATAAATCGTAAGCGTAAATATTCGGGCATTAAGTTTTTGGCGTCATTGCCGGGGAAATTAATTAAAATTTTATTTAAAGAAAATTAAGAGAAATTAAAATTTTTTACTTTCCTTTGCTTTTGTTAGTGTGTTTTGTTTTAATTTATTTAACGTTGTATGCGTAGTTCAGGGTCTGAGGGACTTGTGTCTTACGATTCTAAATTAGAAAGAACAATCAGAAAAATCAAAAAAATTAAAAATTTTGAAAAAGATAAAAATATTCAAGAAATGGCAAATCATCAAAATCAAAATGTTGACATCCATCAAGAATTTAGACCTTTAAGAGAATATGCTAACCCTATAGTGGATGAACCTGTTATTATCCAAATGGTGTTTAATAATCAGTTTGGGGGAGCACCTACTGAAGATCCTAATTTACATCTTGCCAACTTTCTAGAGTTATGTGCTACTTTTAAATATGATGGTGTTTCAGATGATGCTATTAGACTTAGACTTTTTTCTTTCTTACTAAGGGATAAAGCTAAGATATGGTTAAATTCGTTAGCACCTAGACCTATCAGAACTTGGGGTGATTTAGCACAAAAATTCTTTGCTAAATATTTTCCACCATCAAAGACTGCGGAGTTTAGAAATGATATTATATCTTTTTATCAGTTTGAAGGATAATCTATATATGAAGCATGTGAACGATTTAAAGATCTCCTCAGGAAATTTCCACATAATTAGATACCAGATTGGTTAATAATTCAAACTTTTTATAATGGATTAGCTGGATCTCTTAGATCTATTATCGATGCTGCTGTAGGAGGATCAGTGATGCTTATGCTTTGATAGAAGAAATGGCTACTAATAATTTTCAATGGCCTTTTGAAAGGTTAAATCCTAAAAAGGTAGTCAATGTTCATGAAAATGATGCTTTTGCGATGTTAGCAAATAAAGTTGCTGCAATTTCAAGGAAATATACTAATTTGGAATGAATTTTTCTCAGCCAATTGCCATGATTGAAAAAAATTCATTAAGTTAAATGGTTGATTCTCATACTTCACCAGAAACTTTGAATGCTATAAGTAAGCCTAATAACCCTTATTCTAATTATTATAACCCAAATTGGAAGAATCATCCAAAATTTAATTGGGAATACCAATAATCAGGGTTGTATTAATCAACAATGGGAAAACAACCAAGTAAACCTATTGGGAAACTAGAACAACCAAGGGAATAATAATTATAGACCAACATATCCTCCAGGTTATAACAATGCTTCACAATTTAAGGAGAAGAAGTTGTCTATTGAAGAATTGGTGTTACAAATGGGAAATTAATTGCAAAGTCAAGGAGCTACAATAAGAAACATTGAAAATCAATTGGGACATATTGCAAATACATTAAGTAATAGATCCCAAGGTATGCTTCCAAGTAATAATGAAGTAAATCCAAGAGATAAGAATAAAGAGCATGTAAAAGCAATTCAACTGAGAAGTGGAAAAGAGTTGGAAGGTAGAGTCAAAAAGAAATTGAAGTAGAGAAAGAAGAGATTGAAGAACCAAAAGAGGACGCTCAGAAAGGTTTGGAAAGACCTATTTCTCCACTTAAGGAAGATTTGGAAAAACCACCACCTCCATTTCCTTAAAGACTTCGTCAGCAAAAATTGGATAAGCAATTTTCAAAATTCTTGGAGATATTTAAGAAGCTAACAATCAATATTCCATTTGTTGGAGCCTTAGAATAGATGTCAAGCTATGTGAAATTTATGAAGGATATTCTCAACAAAAAAAGGAAGTTTGAAGATAATGAGATAGTTGCACTTAGTGAGGAATGCAGTGCAATAATTCAGAAGAAGCTTCCTGAAAAGCTTAAAGATCCTGATAGTTTCACAATTCCATGTGCAATCAGAGATAGATTTTATGGAAAAGCTTTATGTGATTTGGGTGCAAGCATTAACCTTATGCCTCTATCAATATTTAAAAGACTGAGATTAGGATAAATAACTCCAACTACTGTAACTCTGCAATTAGTAGATCGTTTGATTTCATTGTGCTGGATATGGAGGAAGATAAAGAGATACTCATAATTTTAGGAAGACCTTTCCTAGCCACAAGCAGAGCAATGATAAATGTGCAAAAAGGGGAATTAATAATGAGAGTTAATGATCAGACTGTTACATTCAACATTTCAAAATCTATGAAATATCCTGCAAGAGGTAAAGATGACCGTTGTTATTGGATTGATGTTATCAAGTCTTTGAGTGAATGTCATTTCAAATCAGCTTATGAAGAGAAATCTGAAAGTGAAGAATTAGAACATGAGTAAGAAGAGGAGTTACATCATTCTGAAGATTTTAATGAGGAAGATCTAAATTATGTTCATGAAAATTTTGAACTGCTGGACATAACTGAAAAAGATGAATTTTTTGGTCCATCAATTGAAAAACCTCCTGAACTTGAATTAAAGTTGCTTCCTAATCATTTGAAGTATATTTTTCTAGGTGAGTCCTCAACTTTGCTGGTGATAATTTCCTCTCATATAACTAAAAAAGAAGAAGAGAGTTTGTTTGAATTTTTAAAGAAGTACAAGAAAGCCTTCGGATGGACGATAACTGATATTAAAGGAATCAGTCCTTCAATTTGTATGCATAGAATCCTTATGGAAGATAATTGTAAACTAGGGCTGAACCTCAAAGGAGATTAAATCCTATTATGAAATATGTTGTTAAGAAAGAAATTTTAAAATGGTTGGATGCTGAGATTATCTACCTTATTTTAGATAGTGCATGGGTGAGTCCTATTCACTCTGTGTTGACCTCATTTTTGATGAGGTCTTCTCTTCTTCTCTTTAGTACTTAGGATCTAGCCTTAGGCTTTTCCTTTGACTATCCTAGAGGATTAGAATTGGGACCCACCACTTAGAAATTCAAACCACTTCTTAACTCCCTGCAAACTCCACAAACTTGATTGTAGACCCCTAATCACTTAGAGGGTTGAAATCAAATGTGGAAGTTTAAAGGATGAGTTCCTATAGGACTCTTTGGCCTTAGGACCGCCTACAGGTGGCTCAGTGCAGTGAAGAGCTGACTTACACACACACTACACCTATACACTACACTTTCACACACCTCCTAAAAACACACCCATACCTAACTTGACCTCCTGACTCATGAAGGTGATTCACATGGATGGTCCTTAACCTCATGCCCTTGGTAAGAGGTTAGGAACAACATAGTGAATGCCTCAAATAAGTCCTCTCATGGCTTATATAGGCTTAACATGGCTTCATGGCTCAACCAAAATGATTTCATTCCACTTACATTTACCCAATCTTCAATTTTCCAAATTTTCAATTTTTGACCCCCGGGACCCTACACACGCCTAGCCTACCCAAAACCCTTGAAATTACCCAAATTTTTCAAAATTCTCCAAAATCACCCAAATTCCTCAAAACCAATCCCAAACATTCCCACATCACTCAAATTGATCATTCATAGCCAAAAATACAAAAAATTCCAAAAATACCTCCCAATACCCTCCAAATACCCAAAATGCCCCTCTTAGCCAAAAAAATCCAAAAATTCAGAAAATTCCTAGAAAATTTCAGAAAATCCCAAATATTCCCAATTTCATTTTGTCTAACTACACCATGGGCCAATTTTGTCAATTTACCCCACTTTTATCAAAATCCCTAATTTGACACATTTTTAACCCAAAGTGAACCCAATGTCAAACCAAACCTACCCAATTGACCCAAATTCTGGTCCAATTCAATTCTAAACTTCAATTCAACATCCCCAACACTAATCTAGACCAAATCCAAGCCCAATTTGATTGACATTTGAATCCAATTTCACTTTTGACCTTAAAGCCCAATTTGAACCCATGACCCAAACTTAGCTCAAACTCACCCAATTCAACTCCAATTAACCCCAAATCTTTTCTAAACCTTCCTTAACATCCCCACAAAAAAAACACTAACATCATTTGCCCAAAATTTAGACCCAAACCCCACTCAAATTCAACCCAAAGCTAAAAGACCCAATCTTGACCTAAACCCAAACCTAACCCAAATAAGCCCAAACCCCAAAATCAAAACCCAACCAAAGTCAAAACCTCTTTGAAACACTCCCATAAATATTTCCCAACATTAATTTTACAATAATTTCAACCCTAGCCCAACATTGGCCCAAGTTAGCCCAATTTGACCTACATTAACCCCTTTACCAAAGAAGCCCAAATCCAACCCAATTCAAACCCAAATCACTCCAAACTTGTTTCAAATCAATCATGACACATCCTTAGACAAAACTCAACATTTATTTGGCATGGCCCATTGCAAATTTTTCTATTCAAAAGCCCATTTTGTAACCTAAAAGCCCACTCCCTTAAACCTTCCTGAAAGCCCACCTTTACCAAATTTTAAAAGCCCAAAGTCCATTTCCAAGCCCACATGAAACCTTTTCTTCATCATTCCTTTGATAATCCTATTTGACCAAAGTCTTAAACCATCATGAAATCAACCCATTTGTAGCATCATGACAAATCCCATCAATGGAATCCAAAGTTTTTCAAAATTCCAAATAACCCTTTTCCATGCAAGTGAGCCAACCTTTTCCCCAAGCCATGAGCAAGCCAAATGAAGTCATGGAGCCATGCATAAGCCATATGCAAGCCATGGGGAGCCCTTTCCACCTCACCATGCCACTTATGGCAAGGAGAGGGGAGCCTTTCTTAAGCCTTCACTAAACCTTTTTTAACCCCATTCATGATACACTTTAACCAAAATTGGCCACCTCACCTTGGATGGGGACTTCACCACATATGTGAGGCTGACCCAAATGATCTCACATCAGCCCAAATCAAGCATTGGTGAGTGAACCAAGCCAAAACCATGAATTGACCCAAATTGGACCAAAAATGCTCCTTACACCCATGCCATTTAAATCCATGACTTTACACATGGCATAACCCAATTGATTGCACCAAGATCAAGCTCAATCATGTGAGTTTTCCTCAGCCAAAAAACCTTGATGAATGAACCAAGCCAACCCTCATGGCCACCCAAGCTCCACCATAACCTTCCTTATTTAAACCCACCTCCATGACCAAGTGGAAGAGATGCAAAGATTACCTTGGGTAAACTCTGCCAAATTGTTCCCAAAGCTTCTCCAAGCACTCCTAAGCTCAATCCAATCATTTCCAATTAAGGCCTCACCTCTTGGACAAAGGTATCAAATTTTTTCTCCTCCAACCGAGCATGTTTTAATTTTCTGTAATTATTCACACGTTTTAAGTATATCATCACCATATAGATGTGTGCTACTCGATTAGACGATCATTTTAAAAAAAAATTCATTCAATTTCGTTGAGAATCGAGGGAGATATCAAGGTTTGAAGTTGGACGGTTTTGGGTGAATAGAACTAGGGGAGAGAAGCAGCAGCCGTCCGATCAGGCATGTATCCAACGGACGGCGCTGATGGAGTTGGATGGTAGCTGCATCCATGAACAGAACCGCGCCAGCCAATCAGGGAGCGACACGTGGCGATTGAGTGGGAAAATGAAATATTTTATTTATTTTTGACCCTAAACTTCAAAAATGCATAACTTTGTGTAGAAAAATCATAAAAATAAAATAAAAATATTCTCTTGCTCAGTGAACAGAGGAGAATAATGTGGAAAAGAAATCATTTAATTTCATTGAGTATTTGATTTTTAATAATTTATTTACTCTCTGCACATTTTCAATTCTCCATGCATGTATACAATTCACCATGGCATGTGACCATAGGGCTTTGAAGCCTCCGAATTTGGGAACATTCCCTGAATTTTCCAAAGTCGAGACCATCCCTATGAAGAGTTATTGATTTTTCAACTCTAGGTTGCTAGTTTGAGTATTTTAATTCCAATAATTAGCATATTGTGAAAGAAATTCTAGTAAAATTTGGTGATGTTTATTATGACCAGAGGACCCTAGGAAAAATAGGTTTTGAGTTAACTCACTTGGAATAACCCTAATTGGCTTAAACACCCAAAATGGAGTTTTAATTAATTAGAGCTAATCATACATCAAATTGACTTGAAATCAATCCCCCACTGACCTTTAGGATCAGAGGAACCCACCATAAAAGTTTGAAGTCAATTGAACTTGGTTAGCCCTATCAAATGGGTTGATTAAGCCATTTAGCCAAAATTAAACTTAAAAAATTCATAACTTTCAAAATGCTTTTCAAAAATTCACCAAATTGGTTTTGGAGCCTCTCTGATATCAGGAGAATTTAAGAAAATTAAAATTGTAATTTTCTAAAAAAGTTGATTTTTTGCATTATTTTAATATTTTTAATAATTAAAAAATAATAAAAATCACAAAAATAATAAAATTCACCAAAATATCACATTTTGAATTTTAATCACTTAGGAACAAACCCCATATTTTTCTTAGGTCTCTAGGATGAGATATTAAATTTTAAAGCCCTAGGGTAATTTTAAAATTAAAAAAAAATGTATTTTCTAGCATTTCCACTAAAATAATTCTAATAAATCAAAGAAAATCAGAAATTGTAAAAAATTAGTTCTCTGATTTCCTTGATATCAGAGAGATTTTTGAAAAATATAAAATTCATTTTTCAATCTTTATTTTATTTTTAAATTAATTAATACTCCAAAACTCAAAATAATTATAATAAAAAGAATATAATTCAAAAAATCACCAAAATTGGTCCAAGTGGTTCTCTAGTTATTAGGAATGTCCCATAATTTTCTTAAGAATAGAAACTTTCCCTTGGTCATGTTATTGAATTTTCCTTGGAAATCCCTATTTTCTACAAAAAATAATTATATAAATAAATTAAATACAGAAAAATTACATTTTCTCCTCTAATGTCTTTATTGACATATGAGTGAAGCCACATAAAAATTTCAAATTCATTTAAGCTCAATTTGGTGAGTTATGAAATTATTAAGCTTGAAGGGCAAAATGGTAATTAAAATTTTAACCCTTAAATTAAAACTTTAGGTTTAATTAAATGAAAAAGTAAAATATTTGATCTTAATCTGATTTGGATGATTGAAATTTAAATAATTAAAGGGTAGAAACCTACTAAACATTTTAAAAATAATTAAAATAAACCTTAATTAAGTAATTAATTAAATTTAGAAGAATAATACAATTGGAATTATTAAAATAGGGATATTATTAGGAAGAGATTTGTTCTTTAATTTAAGGATCCCTAAATTAATCACCTCAATAATATTTAATTCCTAATTAAAATGATAATCCAAATTCAAGATTTAAAATGCTAAAAGACTTAATCATTAAATTAAATTAAAGTTAAATTATTTAAATTAAATCCTTTTAAAATTTCAATTAAATTAATACTTTAACAATTAAAATTAAATCATCTTTAAAACATAAAAAATAAAATATTAAATTAAAATTAAAAATAAAATTAAATTAAAATTTAAACTAAATTAAATTAAATTAAATAAAATAAAATAAAATTAAAACATATTAAATTAAATCAAATTAAATCAAATTAAATTAAATTAAATGAAATTAAATGAAATGAAATTAAATTAAATTAAATTAAATTAAATTAAATTAAATTAAATTAAATTAAATTAAATCATATTAAATTAAATTAAATTAAATTAAAAATAAAAAAATAAAATCAAGTTAAAATTAAAATTAGATTAAAATTAAATAAATTAAATTAAAATTAAAACTAAACCAAATTAAATTAAATTAAAGTTAAATTAAATTGAATTAAAAATAACATCACCTAAGACATAAAGAAATTCAAAAATAAATATAAAGCAACTTGAACACTATTCCAAACTTAAACCCATTAACTGAAATTAAATTAAATCATAAACCATTTGAACATCAATTTGCCCTCGAAAGCTTTTGTTGTCATAACTCCTAAACGGAGCGTTAAGTGAAGTGTTACTTCACTTATAGGATATTCAAATGTCCCAGTTCACTCGAGCAAGATAACAAAACTTGAACTCCGGAAGATTAATTCATTTGTATAATTAAATTCTCTTGGACTTAAAATAATCCTAGAAATATTGAAAAGATGTTTAAGACTCGTCTTAAGCACTTTCTCGATATGATAGGATATTTATAAGAACAATTGAACTTAATTGTTCTTTGATGAAGAAAATCGTCCTTAAACCAAAACACAAGAACCTAGACATCATAGGAGAGGACTAGCTATAGGATTAGGACTTTGGTAGACAACCAAAATCTTTACCTTAGCTTTACCTGAGTACTTGTTGGAATACTTAAATGCTCTGATATGTGTTTTAAGTGCAGCTTGGGATGACGGGAAGACCCTCCAGGTACGCTTTTATTTTATTGCAACTTACTTTATTGTAATTTACTTTATTGCAATTGCACTTTACCTTTCTTGCATGATAAACAACTGTTGCATGAAAACCAAAACCTCTAGGGTAGTCCTTAAAACTGAAACGAAAACTAAATTAAAAGTCATTACAAGATAAAATTCACCGCCACAACATTTCAAAATATAAAACAACTCAAAATTTAATCACAAACAGAACAACAAAACTACAACTACAACTAAATTAAAACGTCTTGTTGGATGATCGGGAATACCTCGGATGATGTAACCTACGTGTTGCTAACGGGATTTCCCACGGTCTAAATGAAAGTGTGGAACTCATTCAGTTGAGTTTAGCAAATTCATCTGGACTAAGTGAATCCGATAAAAATGACGATGCCAGAAGGATGAAACCGTGGGATCTTAACCGGTGTTGTTATAATCAACTTTATGATTTGTTTTAATTAAAACATAAAAAACACTTGGAAATTAAGACTTTCTATAAACTAGAACACTTCTCTTATCTCGTGATTTATGATTTCTAAAACTAAACCTCTGCAACAACAAGGAGCTCGGAGCATGGTGGGCAGCACGGCCATCGTCATCAGCAAAACCTGAGTCTACTTCATCAAAACTTTCTTAGAATTAAATAGCCAAGCCATAGGACTTCGAGGTAGCTTGCCTAGTGCAACATAAATCCTCAACTCTTCGTTAGGCATTTGCATGATCATATCATGTAAATTAAGCCATAACCGGTCTTATGACTCCAAGGTAGTCGTCCGATACGACATAAACCCTCACATCTTCGAGGCTATTTGTATGATTTTATCATACGAATATAAGTCCTAGCTAATTAAAATTGGCAAAATCAAAATACTAAATAAACATTAGGGCTTTCCTAAATCCAAGCCAAACAATAGGATAGTCGGGAAATTACCGGAGTTCGCTTTGAATCTGTTATTTCTCCTACCTTTCTTCCTTTGGATTCCCAAAATAAAATGTTCCAAATTTGATCCATTCCCTATTGAAATTCCAAAATTCAATCCTTTGAAAACTTAAACTTTGAAATTCTTGAGAGCGGAACTACCGATTATTATCGAGAGTTTTCTTAGGTGATTCCCGTCACTTAAGATGTAATTAACTATAGGGGCTTGCCCTTATAGGGAATTTTAAGAACCCAGGTAATATAAACCCTGTTTAATGTTTTCATATTAAGCAGGGGAACTTGTCGGCTTATAAAATTGGTTCGCAGACTAAACAAATGTCACAAATCTTCTAATTTATTTAACCGAGCCCCATCATCAAGCAGTGTGTCTATTCTCCAGGATAGATATACGGTTTGTGGTGCGTTGCTCGTTTATATAAACTATTCGGGATGTGAGATTAGTTTGATTTCATATCTTAAAATTTTCAAATTTAAAATTATTTTCAAAATAAAATACTACTTTTCAAATTATTTATTTAAATTAAATCTAAAATTCGCCGACAATTTCTGTAGGCGACCCTGTCTTCAAAATTAAACACATAACCTAAAAATATGCCGACACTCTGTTCCTAAGAAAGGAGGAGTAACTATGACTGTTAATGAGAAAAATGAGATTATACCAACAAGACAAGTTACAGGGTGGAGGATATGCATTGATTATAGAAAATTAAATCTTTATACAAGGAAAGATCATTTTTCACTCCCATTTCTCGATCAGATGTTGGATAGACTGGCTTGACATAAATACTTTTGTTTTCTGGATGGATATACTGGGTACCACCAAATTCAAATTGCTCTTGAGGATCAAGAGAAAACAACGTTTACCAGTCTTTATCGTACGTTTGCTTTTAGAAGAATACCTTTTGGTTTATGTAATGTCCCTGCTACATTTCAGAGATGTATGATGGCTATTTTCTGTGATTTAATCGAAAAATGGATTGAAGTTTTTATGGATGACTTTTCAGTGTTTGGAAGTTCATTTGAATCATGTTTAGAACATTTATCTAAATTTCTAAAACACTGTGAAGAAACTATTTTGGTCCTTAATTGGGAAAAATGCCAATTTATGGTAGCAGGAGGAATTCTATTAGGACATAGAATATCAGAAAAAGGTTTGGAGGTAGATCCTGCAAAAAAATTTCAAGTTATCTCTAATTTACCTTGTCCAACAAATGTAAAAGGAATTAGAAGTTTTCTGGGACATGCTGGATTCTATATGTGTTACATTAAAGACTTTTCAAAAATTTCAAAACCCTTATTCCATTTTTTGGAAAAGGATGTAGTTTTTTATTTTGATGATTAATGCCTAAAAGCTTTTCAAACATTAAAAGAAAAATTAATCACTAAACCTATTATAATTTCACCAAATTCGGAAAAACATTTGAATTAATGTATGATGCTAGTGATTTGCTATTGGTGCTGTTTTGGGTCAAAAATATGATAAAATTTTCAAAGTAATTTACTATGCTAGTATAACTCTTAATGAAGCTCAAATTAACTATACCACTATTGAGAAAGAGTTATTAGCTATAGTATTTGCTTTTGATAATTTTTTATCATATTTAATTAGAACTAAATGTGTAGTACATACTGATCATTCTGCTATCAAATATTTAATGAAGAAGAAAAATGCAAAACTGAGATTGATTAGATGGATTCTTCTTTTGCAAGAATTTGATATCGAGATAGTAGATATGAAGGGTGCTGATAATCAAATTACTGATCATCTATCCAGGCTTAGAAACTGAAAAATCTTTTAGTGAAACTGAAGAAATTAATGAACATTTTCCTGAAAAAAAAATTGTTCACTATTAATGAATGGTTATTCCATGGTATGCCGACATTGTAAACTTTATTGTAAGTGATATTATACCATATGGTTTGACATACCAGGAAAGGAAGAAGTTTTTATCTGATGCTAAAACTTATTTTTGGGATGACCCATTTTTATATAAACTAGGAAAGGATTTGATCATTCGAAGATGTGTGCCTTTAGAAGAAACTTATAAAATTATTCAAAAATGTCATAATTATGATTATGGGGGACATTTTAGAGTTGATAGAACTGCTTATAAAATTTTACAATATGGATTTTATTGGCCTACAATTTTTGAAGATGTTAATTCATATATTAAAAATTGTGATCGATGTCAGCGTGTAGGCAATATTTCTAGAAGAAACTAGATGCCCCTCAATATTATGTTGGAAGTTGAAATATTTGATGTTTGGGGATTAGATTTCATGGGACCATTTACACCATCTTTCGAAAAGATCTATATTTTAATAGCAGTAGACTATGTATCCAAATGGATTGAAGCTGTTGCTTTACCTCAATGTGATGCTCAAACTGTTGCAAAGTTTTTAAGAAAGAATATATTTTGCAAATTTGGAATACCAAGAGTAATCATAACAAATGGGGGAAATCATTTTAGAAATGTGATTATGGAGAAATTAGTAAAGAAATTTCATATTAACCATCACATTGCTACTGCTTATCATCCGCAGACAAGTGGTTTGGTTGAATTATCTAATCATGAAACTAAAAGAATATTGGAAAAGACTGTTAATTTAAACAGAAAGGATTGATTAATCAAACTGGATTACGCTTTGTGGGCTTATAAGACTGCTTACAGAACTTCTATAGGGATGTCCTCATATAGGCTAATTTTTGGAAAAACTTATCATTTGCCTTTTGAACTTGAGCATAAAGTATATTAGGCTATTAAAGAGTTCAACTATAATTTAAAGGATGTTGCTGAGAAGAGATTACTGCAATTAAATGAGCTTAAAGAGATAAGAAATGAATTATATGAAAATGCTAAGATTTATAAAGAGAAAATGAAGTTATGGCATGATCGGAAGATTCTTAGTAAAAATCTTGAGCATGAATGAAAAGTTTTGTTGTATAATGCAATGCTGAAAATTTTTGCTGGAAAACTTAAGTCCAAATGGTTGGGTCCATTTATTGTGATAAAATATTATTCTTATGGAGCAGTGGATATTTAAGATCCTAAGACTGGAAAAATATTCAAAGTTAATGGTCATAGACTTAAACCTTATTTTTCAGTCGATCAACTTAAATCTGATGAGAATCGATGTTGGGTCACTCAGAATAAGTTCTGGGTATGTCAGGCTGAAGACATTAAACCAAGCGCTTTCTGGGAGGCAACCCATATTTATCGGTGTGCTTTGCTTTATAGTTATCGGTGTGCTTTGCTTTATGTTTGCTTTGTGTGGTTTGTTTGGTTTATTTTTATGATTATGTGGTAGTATTTTGAAGAGAATAGTTATAGTGGTGTTTATTTGACATTAAAGGATGACTTAAAAGAGTCAGAATGAAAAATTTGGACATTTGGCAGACCTGTGCAAAAATGTGCACTGGCGGCTAAGCACCGCCTGGTTGGCGCTTAAGCGCCGAATTTAAGAAAAACGTGATAAATGAATTTCTAGAAGCCAAATCATAAGGAAATGGTTTTAGAAGTTATTTTTGAATTTTAAAACGTCTAGGATCGGTTTTAGCACTTCCCATGTCTATAAAAAAGACCTTGGATCAAGAGAAACACTTGCCCAGTCCATATTTCCATTTCTGAGTCTTAAGAAGAGTATTTTGAGTGAAAAAAGTCTTCTTGGGAGAGTGAAATTAAGAAGGAGGAAGCCAACAAGAAGAAATTTATCAGTGAAAGTGCGCAAGAGTTATATAACAGATTCCTAACAGTTAATATTTAAGGTATTGCAAAAAAAATTGCGAAGATTGAAGCCAACGTGGAGTCAATTGAAGCAAAGGTAAATGAAACTAACACTCATTTAGCGCATATTAGATGGCAACTTAAAATGCAATTTAGTCATACAAGTCATTGTTGACCTCATTTTTGATGAGGTCTTCTCTTCTTCTTTTAGTGCTTAGGATCTAGCCTTAGGCTTTTCCTTTGACTATCTTAGAGGACTAGAATTGGGATCCACCATCTAGAATTTCAAACCACTTCTTAACTCCCTGCAAACTCGACAAACTTGATTGTAGACCCCTAATCACCTAGAGGGTTGAGATCAAATGTGGAAGTTTAAAGGATGAGTTCACATAGGACTCTTTGGCCTTAGGATTGCCACAGGTGGCACTGGTGCAGTGAAGGGTTGACTCACACACACACTACACCTATACACTACACTTTCACACACTTCCTAAAAACACACCTATACCCGACTTGACCTCCTGACTCATGTAGGTGATTCACATGGATGGTCCTTAACCCCTAAGCCCTTGGCTAAGAGGGTTAGGAACAACATAGTGAATGCCTCAAATGAGTCCCTTCATGGCTCATGTGGGCTTGATATGGCTTCATGGCTAAACCAAAATGATTTTATTCCACTTACATTCACCTAATCTTCCATTTTCCAAATTTTTAATTTTTGACCCAGGGACCTACACCTGCCAACCTACCCAAAGCGCTCGAATTACCCAAATCTCAAAATTTCCAAATCACCCAAAATTCCTCAAAATCAATCCCAAACATTTCCACATCACTCAAATTGATCATCCATACCCAAAAATACCAAAAATTCCAAAAATACCTCTCAATACCCTCCAAATACCCAAAATACCCCTCTTGACCCAAAAATCCAAAAACTCAGAAAATTCCCAGAAAATTCCAGAAAATCCCAAATATTCCCAATATCATTTTGTTTAACTACACCATGGGCTAATTTTGTCAATTTACCCTACTTTTGTCAAAACCCCCAATTTGACCCATTTTAACCCAAAATGAACCCAATGTCAAACCAAACCTACCCAATTGACTCAAATTCTGGTCCAATTCAATTCTAAACTTCAATTCAACATCCCCAACACCAATCTAGACCAAATCCAAGTTCAATTTGATTGACATTTGGATCCAATTCCATTTTTGGCCTTAAAGCCCAATTTGGACCTATGACCCAAACCTAACCCAAACTCACCCAATTCAACTCCAATTAACCCCAAATCTTTTCTAAACCTTCCTTGACATTCCCACAAACAAAACACTAACATGATTTTCCCAAAATTTAGACCCAAACCCCACTTAAATTCAACCCAAAATCAAAAAGCCCAATTTTGACCTAAACCCAAACTTAACCCAAATGAGCTCAAACCCCAAAATCAAAGCCCAACCAAAGTCAAAACCTCTTTGAAACATTCCCATAAACATTTCCCAACATTAATTTTACATCAATTTCAACCCTAGCCCAACATTGGCCCATGGTAGCCCATTTTGGCCCACCTTAGCCTCTTTACCAAAAGGCCCATATCCAACCCGATTCAAACCCAAATCACCTCAAATTTGTTTCAAACCACTCATGACACATCCCTAAACCAAACTCAACAATTATTTGGCCCAAGCCTTTACCAAAATTTCATCCCAAAATCCATTTTAAAATTCAAAAGCCCACTTTCCTAAACCATTTAAAAGCCCATCTAAAACCATTTCAATGAGCCCAAAATCTACCCTAAAGCCCACATGACATTTCCATTTGCCATCCACTTAATCAAAGCCATTCCCTAAGTTCTAATCACATCATCAAATAATTCCAAATCAAGCCTCATGCCAAATCACCCCTAAATACCAAAATTTTTCTTAAATCCATTTCCATGAAATTGACTTGACTTTTCCCAAGCCAAGGTGAGCCATGAAGCCATGCATGAGCCACATGGAAGCCATGAGAGCCTCTTTACATGTCACCATGCCATTTTGGGCAAAAGGAGGAGACTCTTTCCTTAATTCCTAAAGGTGATTAACCACTCCCATGATTCCACTAAATCTTGCTTAAGCTTAATTGTACTTGGATGGTGACCATTCCCCAGCTGATTAAGCCGACCTAAATCACTTTCTATTCGGCCTAAACAAAGCCTTGGGTGGTGCACCTAGCCCAAATGGATGGGTTGACCAATTTCAAGCCAAAGTGGCCTCTCCCCCATACCATTTTAATCCAAACACTTTACACATGTCCAAGCCGATTGACTTCACCATTGCGCAAGCCACGGCCTCCCCGGTCAAGATGGTGACCCATGCCTGCCGGCCGGCCGCTCGGATCGCCGGAAAACGCCATGGCCGAGACATGGGGAGGAGCCAAACCTTGGAATTCCACCTTGCTGAGCCGCCCCATGCCCAATGGCCACCATAGCTGTTCTTCCCATGCCCGGAGCGGCGATCCCAACCCTTGGCCATCCCTGTGAGGCTCTCCGGCCACCTCTGACTTAAGCCCGACCCCCTCACGGCCATGGAGGAGAGTGGCACAAACCTTGCCGAAACTGCGCCAAAATTGTTCCGAGACCCTTCTCCACCCTGTAGAGCGGTTGATCCCCAGGTGTCGATTTGCCCTAATCCCCATCGATAAAACTCGATTTCCCAGTCGAAATTCCACCCAAAACCAGGACACTTCTCCACGGTGAGCCAATCCCCAAATTGATTGGTTATACACCTTCACCGGACCGAGGGAAGGTGTCCACCGACAAAAGCCCCATCTCCGAGGCCACCCGGTTGCTCCGAGCCTCCAAGCTTTGTGATCGGGCTGTGGTCGAAGTCCAACCTGAGACAATTCACTGGACCGGGAGACTTCATGCGGAGCTTGCTAGGATCCAATCGAAGGTGCAACAACTCTCGGATCGAAGCCACACTTCTCCGAGCAAAGGTATGAGCGAATTCTTCATCCCGAGCTTCGGAGATTCTCCATTTCAAATGCTTTAATTTCAATGCATGATAACCGTATAGATGTGTTCGTCTCTTCGAGACGAATCCATAGAAGCATAAGAACATGAAAATCCATTGAGTATCGAGTGAGATATTAGGGATTTAGTGTGGACGGCTCTCGGGTGAGGACACTTGGGGACGATGAACGGATGCCGTCCATTTAATACACGCGCGGACGGACGGCCGGGATCGCGCCGGATGAGGAGACGGAACGATACGGCGGGCCCGGGACGGGCGACTCGGATGGCGGCGCCCGATCAGCGGCGCGACACGTACCCCTTCGGAGCTGCCGATGTTTCGGCGGCGCCGCGTGGATAAGTAGATAAATAGGGTATTTAATGTATTTATTAAATATCGAAACTTTAAAAATTCATAACTTTGTGTAGGAAAATCGGAAAAATAAAATAAAAATACCCTCTTGCTCGGTGAACGGAGGAGAATAATGTGGAAAAGAAATCATTTAATTTCATTAAGTATTTTATTTTTTATAATTTATTTACTCTCTGCATACATTTAATTCTCCATGCATGTATACAATTCACCATGGCATGAGACCATAGGGCTTTTGAAGCCTCGGAATTTGGGAACATTCTCCGAATTTTCCAAAGTCGGAGGCCATCCTATGAAGAGTTATTCATTTTTCAAATTCATGTCACTGTTTTGAGTATTTTAATTCCAATAAATAGCATGTTGTGAAATAAATTCTAGGAAAATTTGGTGATGTTCCTTATGACTGAGAGAACCCTAGGAAAAATAGGTTTTGAGTTAGTTCATTTTAGACAACCCTAATTGGCTTAAACACTCAAAATAGGTCTCTAATTAATTAGAGCTAATCATACATCAAATTGACTTCAAATCAATTCTCCATTGACCTTTAGGATCGAAGAACCCACCATAAAAATTTGAGGTCAATTGGACTTGGTTAGCCTTATTAATTGGGTTGATTAAGCCACTTAGTCATTTTAAACTTTAAAAATTCATAACTTTCAAAATATCTTTCAAAAATTCACCAAATTGGTTTTGGAGCCTCTCTGATATCAGAGGAATTTAAGAAAATTAAAATTTCAATTTTCTAAAAAAGTTGATTTTTAATATTATTTTAATATTTTTAATAATTAAAAAATAATAAAAATCACAAAAATAATAAAATTCACCAAAATGTCACATTTTGAATTTTAATCACTTAGGAACAAACCCCATATTTTTCTTAGGCCTATTTGGTGAGATATTAATTTTTAAAGCTCTAGGGTAATTTTAAAATTAAAAAAAAATGTATTTTCTAGCATTTTCACTAAAATAATTATAATAAATCATAGAAAAATCAGAAAATTGCAAAATTTGCTTCTCTGATTTCCTTGATATCAGAGAGATTTTTGAAAAACATAAAATTTATTTTTCAACATTTATTTTATTTTTAAATTAATTAACACTCCAGAACTTAAAATATTTATAATAAAAATAATATAATTCAAAAAATCACCAAAATTGGTCCAAGTGGTCCCCTGGTCATTAGGAATGTCCCCTAAGTTTCTTAAGGACAGAAACTTTCCCTTGGTCATGTTATTAAATTTTCCTTGGAAATCTCTATTTTCTACCAAAAATAATTATATAAATAAATTAAATACAGAAAAATCACATTTTCTCCTCTCATGTCTTTATTGACATATGAGTGAAGTCACATAAAAATTTCAAGTTCATTTGAGTTCAATTTAGTGAGTTATGAAATTATTAAGCTTAAAGGGTAAAGTGGTAATTAAATTTTTTTTAATCCTTAATTAAAACTTTAGGTTTAATAAAAAATTAACAAGTAAAATATTTGATCCTAATCTGATTTGGATGATTGAAATTTAATAATTGAAGGGTAGAAACCCATTAAGCAATTTAAAATGATTAAACTTTAATTAAATAATTGATTAAATTTGGAAGAATAATAAAATTGGAATTATTAAAATAGGGATATTATTAGGAAGAGATTTATTCTTTAATTTAAAAAATCCCTAAATTAATCATTTCATTAGTGTTTAATTCCTAATTAAAATGATAATTCAAATTTAAAATATTAAAAGACTTAATCATTAAACTAAAATTAAATTATTGAACTCTTTTAAAATTTTAATAAAAATTAAAATGAATAAAATTGAATTAAAAAAATTAAATTCAATCAAATTAAATCAAATTAAAAATTAAATTAAAAATTAAATTAAATTAAAAATTAAATTAAATTAAATTAAATTAAATTAAAAATTAAATTAAATTAAATAAATTAAATTAAATTAAATTAAATTAAATCAAATTAAATAAAAAAAAATTAATGTAACATCAAATCAAACTAAATTGAATTAAATTGAATTAAATTAAATTAAATTAAATTAAATTAAATTAAATTAAGTTGAATTAAATAACATCACCTAAGACATAAAGAAATAAGCCTAAAATAACTTGAACACTATTCCAAATTTAAACCCTTCGATTGAAATTAAAGTTAAATCACAAACCATTTGAACACCAATTTACCCTCAAAAGCTTTAGTTATCATAACTCCTAAACAGAATATTAAATGAAATGTTACTTTACTTATAGGACATTCAAATATCCTAGTTCACTGAGCAAGTTAACAAAACTTGAAAAACCTCGGACGATCGATTCATTTACATAATTAAATTCATTTGGACTTAAAACAATCCTAGAAATATTGAAAAGATGTTTAAGATTCTTCTTAAGCACTTCCTCAATATGATAGGATATTTATAAGAACAATTGAACTTAGTTGTTCTTTGATGAAGAAAATCGTCTTCAAACCAAAAACACAAGGAACCTAGACGTCATAGGAAATGACTAGCTATAGGATTAGGAATTTGGTAGAAAACCATAACCCTTACCTTAGCTTTACCTAGGAACTTGCTTAAATGTTCTAATCGTGTTTTAAGTGCAGCTTGGAATGACGGGAAGACCCTCCGAGTACGCTTTTATTTTATCGCGATTTACTTTCCTGCAATTTACTTTCTTGCAATTTACTTTATTGCAAATGCACTTTACTTTTCTTGCATGATAAAACAACTCGTTGCATGAAAACCCACACCTTTAGGATAGTTCCTAAAACTGAAACCAAAACTAAGTTAAAAGTCATTGCAAGATAAAATTCACCGCCACAACATTTCAAAATATAAAGCAACTCAAAATTTAATCACAAACGGAACACAAAACTACAATTACAACTGAATTAAAACGTCCTGTTGGATGATCGGGAATACCTCGGATGATGTAACCTACGTGTTGCTAACGGGATTTCCCACGGTCTAAATGAAAGTGTGGAACTCATTCAGTTGAGTTTAGCAAATTCATCTGGACTAAGTGAATCCGATAAAAATAATGATGCCGGAAGGATGGAACCGTGGGATCTTAACCGGTGTTGTTATAATCAACTTTAAGATTTGTTTTAATTAAAACACAAAAAAACACTTGGAAATTAAGACTTCTCTAAACCAAAACACTTTTCTCATCCCCTGATTTATGATTTCTAAAACTAAGCCTCTGCAGACAACAAGGAGCTTGGAGCATGGTGGGCGAGCACGGCCATCGTCGTCGGCAAAACTTGAACCTACTTCAGCAAAACTTTCCTAGAATTAAACAACAAAGCCATAGGACTTCGAGGTAGTTGCACTAGTGCAACATAAATCCTCAACTCTTCGTTAGGCATTTGCATTACAAATTAAGCCCTAACCGGTCTTAGGATTCCGAGGTAGTCGTCCGATACGACATAAACCCTCATATCTTCCGAGCTATTTGTATGATTCTATCATATAAATATAAGCCCTAATTAATTAAAATTGGCAAGATTAAAACATTAAATAAACATTAGGACTTTCCTAAATCCAAGCCAAACAATAGGATAGTCGGGAGATTATCGAAGTTCACTTCGAATCCGTAATTTCTCCTACCTTTCTTCCTTTGAATTCCCAAAATAAAATGTTCCAAACTTGATCCATTCCCTATCGAGATTCAAAAATTCAATCCTTTGAAAACTTAAACTTTGAAATTCTTGAGAGCGGAATTATTGATTATAATCGAGAGTTTTCTTAGGTGATTCCCGTCACTTAAGATGTAATTAACTATAGGGGCTTGCCCTTATAGGGAATTTTAAAGAACCTGAGTAATATAAACCCCGTTTAATGTTTTCATGTTAAGCGAGGGAACTTGTCGGCTTATAAAAATTGGTTCGCGGACCAAACGGATGTCACGAAACCTTTCTAGTTTATTTAATCGAGCCCCATCATCAAGCAGTGTGTCTATTCCTCGGGATAAATACACGGTTTGTGGTGCGGCGCTCGTTTATATAAACTATTCGGGATGTGAGATCGGTTTGATTTCATATCTTAAAATTTTCAAATTTAAAATTATTTTCAAAATCAAATACTACTTTTCAAATTATTTATTTAAATTAAATTAAAAATTCGCCGACAATTTCTGTAGGCGACCCCTTTTAAAAAATACAACACTCAACCTAAAAATATGCCGACAGTCATGTGGAAGAACCAGATAAGGCGATGTTTCTGAAAAACAAATTGTTAGAAGAGGAAGACGTAAGAGTTTTCAACCATCGCTCGTTTTATCAGATCTATATTCCAAATGGTTCAAATGGAACTAATGGTGGTTCTGGATACATTCAACCTAATGGAGATTGGAATTAATTTGAGTATAGTCTAGTATTGTGGTTTGATGTGTTAAGTGTTCAATGTCTAGTGTTATATTTTTGCGTTTTATTGAATTTTAATGTGTGTTTATTACATCTTAATGATGTGAAATTATCTTTGTTTTGATATATTTGAATTATTGTGTATTAGGAAATTTCATCCAAAATGTTTGGATAGAAATTTTTAGTATGTATTAAGTGTGATTATTTTTAATGAAAGTTTGTGTTTGTGTGAAATTTGCTTGGAATTGATGGAAATTTAACTTTCTTTGGAGAATTAGAAAAGTTTAGAAGGGATAAATTATCATTTAAAGTGATTTAAGGTGATTAACCAAGGGATTTAGTGAATTTTTAAATTAATTGTGAAAATAAGAATGCTGGCGGCTAACGCTAGAACTTAGGCTTTGAAGCGCCAAAATTCGCGGCTAAGCGCCGATGCCCCGGTTCGCGAAAACTGATTTTCTGCAATTAAAAACCCAAAAATTTACATTTTAAACACCTCCCATCACCCTCAATCTCTCAAACTCGTGAAATAGGATTTAGGGCATCCTTAAGTTGGATCAATTAAGAGCCGATTTCAACGAGATTTGTCAGATTTGAATTCCTTGAGGTATAAGTACTACTCTTAAGTAAAATTTTTTTTATTTTTACCATATATTTTGAGTACATTATTGAAAAATCTTAGGATCATTATTTATGGTGAAATTTGAGAAAAGCATGAAAAATTGCTTGGATTTAGTGGAAATAACCTTTGTAAGTTAAATTATTAAGTTTAGTTTGATTTTGGAATTTATGGTAAATTTTTGCGATTTTTTTAGATATGGTTCTAAAGTCAAAGCAATCAAAAGATAAAGCAAAATTTGATTCCAACAAATTTGTTAGTGTAAGAGCTGAGGATCGATATGTAGACACACTGTCGTCACGTAAATTGATTCCAGAACGAGTGTTTAGTAAACCAGGAGAAGTTGTTGAAGAGATGATTATTAGAAGAAATTGGGAAAATTACTATTACTTCTCCACTATTGTTGTTTTTTCTGTGGTCAAAGAGTTTTATGCAAACTTGCCTGCAGCAGAAGAAAATTTTGTGATGGTTAGATGTGAACAAGTACATTTTTCACCTACAGTAATCAATGTCTTTTACCACTTGCCTCCTGCGGTTTTTTGTTTTTATGCTAATTATCATGTTACTGAAGGAGAATTATATGAGATCATATAATTTCTGACTGATGGAAGAGGTTTATGGAAGTTAACAAATGAAAGAAGAGTAAATTTTCAGGCCTCTAAGTTGAATGCCATTTCAAAGTCATGACATTACTTTATCTCATCTAAAATGTGGCCTTCAAGTCATACTAGTGAAGTTACAAGAGAGAGAGAGAGAGAGAGAGAGAGAGAGAGAGAGAGAGAGAGAAGTTCTGAATCATTGTATTCAGTTGGGAAAGCTTATTGATGTAGGGGCTATTATTTTTGACTATGTGATGAACTGTGCTAGATCTACTACTACTTCAGGTATGGGATTTCCATCCTTAATTCATTCAATTTGTGAGCAATCTGATGTTAAGTTTGAAACATGAGAGGAAGTTCTTCAGTCCCCTCATCCATTTTATATACCTTATGTGTCATCTAGAGACTGGGCTGAAGAAGATGATGATTAGAGTTGTTGAGTTTAGTTTGTTTTGATTTGTGATTTCTTATGTGTAGTTATATTTTTATTATGATATTTTTATATGTGATGTTATGTTTTATTGTTGTGTGATGTATTTATGATATGAACTCTGATTTTAGAGCATAGTAGGACTATTTAATTTTATGCACATTCAGATGTTTTTATTATAATATAATGTTTTATGTTGTAATTTGTGATATGTGTGTAGTAGTAAAAGTTTTAAATATGTATTTAGTGTTTACATTTTTAATAGAGTATAAGTTAATTCCAAATTTGTTAGAAAATTTAGAACACTATTAGAAACCACTATTTGAAAATTGCATGTTTAAACTTTTCAAAATCTACTACCAATTATTATCTACTATTGTTATGATTTTAGTTATGTTAAGTTGGTGTCTATTTTCTTTGAAAACCTCCACTACTGTAGAAGTCTTTTGAAAATTTTCTTTTATGAAAAACTGAACTTAGTTTCTTTTTTACTTCTGTTTATCTTTAAAGATGTTATACTTGCATATTTAGGATATTGAAATTTCTGCAAGCATGTTATTTTAGTTTTTTAATTCTCACTCATGTATCATTTCTTATGCTTAAATGTTTTTATCCTGACTAAAAATTAAAGTTTGGGGGAAATTTAAAAAATAAATTTTTTTAAAAACCTAAAATTTTATTTGTTCTCAAGAATGCTTAAAATAAATTTGGTTTTTGATTGAAAATAATTATGTATATGAAGTTATATTAGGGAAACAAAATTTTGAATATATAAATGAATAAAAGAATTTAGTTAAAATTTATAGTAATAATGAAAAATTTAAAGTTAAAATGTTCTTAATAAAGAAATGTTAGATATAGTTAAACTATCTTTAGTAAGAAATGTTGTATTTTTGGATAAATAGAAGATTTGACTTTTATTTTTCAATGCTTAAATTTCTTTTATTGAAGCATAATTTTTAATACTATTATTATGATTTTTAAGTGAAAGATAAATATCAGACCTTTTATTTTAAATGGAAGGGTGGAATTCAAAATCATTAAAGGCCTATCCAGATATATTAATCCTTGCCTTATAAAAAAAGAAAGAAAAAGAAAGAATAGAAAGGAAAAGATAAAGAAAAAGAAAAAGAGAAAAAAAGTGAAAAATAGTATATGAAAAGGAAGGAGAAGCTTAAGGATTTAAGTGCCTAGTCAAAAATTGGTTCCATAACTAAAGTTTAAAATATAAGTTTTGAGAAAATCTAAAACTTAAGGTTATAATATAGTAAGTAAAATTATTCTTAATTAAAATTTTTAACTAAAGAAAAATAAAATGTTTCAATCTTATAATTTGAAAAATCTACAAATTTTTCTGAATTAGATAGAAACCTATATTTTCATTATCCTTTACTTAGAAACTTTCTAAACTTTAAGTTGGTCTTATTTACTAAAATTTTTTCTAAATTGGATTATTTCATTTCTAGAGCAAAATTTTGAAACCTTCCTAAATAAACTCATTTACATAATTTGCATGTAAAAATATTTTATGGTTAAGAGTCACTTGAGGACAAGTAACATTTTAACTTTGTGGGATTTTGATGCACCTAAAATATATAGTGTTTTTATGCACATTTTTATACTTATTTTTGATGATATTGCACTTTAATGGAATGTATTTTGTGTTTTTCTTACAGGTATGATGAAAATAATTAATTATGATGAAAGGAGCGAAAAATGACTAAATTTGGAGCAAAATTATGAAGTTTAAGAAATTTGGCCCTTAGCGCCTAAGCACCAAAGTGCCGGCGCTTAAGCGCCACAGTTAAAAGTCGCATTTAAATGAATTTCGGCTCCATTTTCAAGGGGTGTTTAAAGCAACTTTTGGCGGTAACTTCCTTAACTTCCTTTGGGCAGCAAATTTGAATGAAGGGATGCATCTTTTGGTGGATACATTGAATCTGGACATGATTTGAAGAGATACCAAGACACCTTTTAGAAAATTATTAAAATGAAGCCTCATAATTTGCAAGTGTTTGTTGTTATTGTAGTGTAGAGAGTGTTATTCTTCAGAGTGTCTTATAGTGTGTTAAGTTTTAGAGTTCTTCTTTTCTATAGTAGAGAGTAGAGAGTAAGAAAGGAAAAAAGGTTTGTGAGAAGCCTTCTTCTCACCAATTTTATTTTTTCCTTATTTTTAGTTTTTATTGAAGTTTAAAGTCTTTATTAGAGTCACCTGAGTTAGGCGCCAACCTCTGTTGAGTTGTATTGTGGAAAGCAAAATTCTAAAGGAACTTCTAGAGTCTGGTGGAGAGGATTTTCAGATAAGTATTTATTTTTGTTTTTACATTTTGTTTTTAAGTAAGATTGTTGTGTTTTCATTATGGTTTATGCTTTCATATCAAGTTTTGTTTGTGTTTACTTCATGAAATCTAAGTAGTTTAGTTTATCTTTTTCTTTCTTAGATGATGAAGTAATTAAATTATGGAAGTAATGTTGTAGAAAGTATAAGTGTTTAATGCTGGAAAAAATTGTGATGATTCAATTCCTTGAACTTAATTTACTTCTTGATTTGGCCAATTAAGATGTTAAAATTTCTTGTGAGATTATGTAAGATCCAATGCGGTATTGTCTCAAACAACAATTGGAAAGAATCACATGCAATTATATGGGTGAGAATTGTAGTCCATATGATTGAATGCAAATATATAGGGAGATATGCTATATTGGGGAGTAAAATTAGAGGACTTTAGAGTGACAGGCTAAAGCCCCCTAATTTAGTTTGTTATTTTAAATTTTGTTCTGAGATATTAGCCCCTAGGTGGAGGGAATAGAGGGAACTCTAGAGTGAGAGCTGGTATCTTCCCTGCCTAACCCATCTACAAAATTTCAAAATTTCAAATTAACCAATTTTCTTTATAGAACCAAGTAAGGGTAAAGAATATAATTGCTCCTATTTGGCACAATACATTTGAATACTTCCACAACATAAAATTCCATAATTATTACTGATTCATTGAAGAAAGAAAAAGATATTTGATTCTTATAACTTTTATATCGTGTTTAGAGTATTGATAATTTCATTTCTTGCTTAAACTTGTTATTAAAAATATCAAAAACAACTTTTCAAAATTAAAACCTGTAAACATACTTGAAAAAATCAATTAAAAAGTAAAAAGTTATTTTTCTTATTTTTTTAATTTTTACACATTTCCCTGTGGGTTTGATATCTTGGGGCTTAATCAGAAAGTCCTATATTACTTGATAAACGATACATATACTTGCATAGAATGCCATATTATAAACATAAATTTCATATATAAATCGTAAGCATAAATATTCGGGCATCAATGACATCAAAAATTTATATCATACATCAAAGACATTGTTAACCTCACTTTTGTTGAGGTCTAGTCTTTCTTTCTTAGAAGTCTAGGATCTAGCCATAAGACTTTCCTGTCGATATCCTTGAGGACTATTAATGGAACTGTACCTATTAGAAATTTTTAACACCTCTCTACTTTTCTTGGAGTTCCACATGTTTGGTTCTAACCTCTAGCACTTAGTAGGATGAAACCACCATGTGAGAGCTCAAGAGAAGTGCCCATAATATTACCTGGTCTTAGGGTTCGCCCTGGGTGGTGTGGTCTTGGTCAGACTTGCACACATACACTTGAACCCCTCACTTTCACTCACAACCTAAAGCCCTAAACCAAACATGCTTAACCTTGTTCCCCACTTTTTTGGAAACTCACGTGGGTATTCCCCCAAACCCTTAGTCTTAGGCTAGGGTGGCTAGGACCAACACATGGAACATCCAAAATGGGATTCCCTTAGTTTTATGGCTCAAAATGGGATTCCCTTGGTTTTACTAAAAACACACAACTTTATTCTCTTAGCCCCAAACCTCTCCAAAAATACCAAAATGCCCTTGAAAACCTAATTTTCCAAAATTGCCAAAATTGTCAATTCTCACACAAAAATCATATCAAACCATTCCAAAACCACTCAAATTGCCCAAAATATCCCATTTTCCACAAAATTCCCAAAATACTCCCAAATTTGCCAAAACTTCCCAAATACCTCTCATGCCCAAAAAAATCACCAAAATCTATAAATTCACTCCAAATGTCCCTAAAATCAATTTGAACCACCCAATGTCTTCAATTGCACTCAAATCCACCAAAATTAGCCAACAATCCCAAACTGCCCCTAAGTGCATAAAGTCTCTAAATCTCCCCCAAACCCAATTTCAACTTCAAACTTAATTTAAACTTTTCCAATCCCAATATATACCAATTTGAAGCCCAATTGAATCATCCTCCAAACCCTAATTTCAATTTTGAGCTAAAATCTCTAATTAGGCTATACCCCAAAATTACATTAAATTGAACCCCATAACCAATTCAATTTCCCCAAGTTTGAATCCTAAACTCTTCATAACACTCCCATGGACCAATTTGAATCCTGAATTTGTCTATACACAAACTCAAACCTAGCCAAAAATCCAACCCAAACCAAAACTCCTAATTTTTCACCAAATTCCAGTTTTCACCAAATTGAACTTCATGACATTCCCATTTCCACCCAATTGGTATCCAAACTACTCATGACACTTATCTAAACTATTTTGGACTTCCAATTGATCCAAATCCAAACCCTAGATAAGCCCATACCCAAGTCTAATTCAAAACCATAATCTTTAACCCAAACCCCAAACTCCATTTGGTCTAGCCCAACCCTGGCCACCACAACCACATGTTGGATTCTAAGACAAACTAGAATCACCTAGCCCACAATAGTTGAGGCATGGACCAAGGGTCCCTTGATTTGGGGGATTTCTTCCTAAAATTCGCTAAAGCAAGGAGATACTTTCCATCGGCCTTCCCAAGCCCTCAAACCATCACCATCAAGCTCCACTGAGCTCCCTGCACCACCTAGCGGCCACCCCAGCTTTGGATAGTCAGCCTAGTCGCCGATATACCTAAAATTGAGAAAAATGGCTTAAATCCAATTACACCCATCCAATGTGGCTCACCCCCATTGGTCAATTATGGCACTCAACCCTCCACCTAAGCAGCACTTTCCACCCCCTGGCTTGCCCTGTTGGCCACCATGGCCATGGCTATTTAAACACCACCCCTCATGGCCAAACATAGAGAACATCCAATTCTTTGGAGAAACTTTACCAATATCTCTCTAGAGCTTCTCCAAACCTTCCTAAGCTCATCCCAATTAAATTCCAACCATCTCCCCCACTGCCTAACCCTAATTTCAAGCTTGAAAAACAGGAATTTTTTTTTTCATACCAAAAACCTCCACCAATCTCCAAATTGATTGACCCTTAAGCTACCCAGACCATATGAGGAAGTTCCTCACTGAAATTAGCCCTTCCCGAGCCCTCTGCATCTTACTTCGACCAAGGCCACACCACCCTTAGTAGAACTCTCCAACCTCTGCTTGAACCAGCACTTGGAAGATGTTCATGAACTCACAATGAAGATCCAGAACACACCTAATCAAGGCCTCACCTCTTGGGCTAAGGTATTGACCAGTTCCCTTATCCTTATATTTATGCTTACGTTTTTATACTTTATATTTCCTTTCAATTATATCTCTTTCTTTACAACGACACCAAAATCTTGATGCCGATGCAAATAAGAGTTTAATTGATATCTTTAAAGGGATTCTATGCAAGTATACATATCATTATCAAGTAATATAGAGCCTTCTGATTAGGCCCCAAATATCGATCCCACGAAGATCGTGGTTAATCACAACGATTTTCAAAATAAGTTCTAGTCTACAATAACACGCCTTAGCTTAAAAGATCGATAAAAGTTTGGTTTTGATTATATACTACAATTATCACTACAATACTACTTATAATGCTAAACTACTTATTAAAAATCAGAAAGTGGGGTTTAATTATATTAAAAGTACTCTTCCTCATACAATGAAATTAATGACATGTGTAAAAGTAAATCAAGTAGCGAGAGAGATTGTGACAAATAGGAACAATTATATTCTTTACCCTTACTTGGTTCAATAAAGAACATAGGTTAATTTGATGATTTGAAATTTTATAGATGGGTTAGTCAGGGAAGATACTAGCTCTCACTCTAGAGTTCCCTCTTCTCCCTCCACCCGAGGGCTAACTTCTCATAACAAAACTTTTCACATCAAACAAAATTAGGTGCTTTAGTCTGTCACCCTAAAGTCCTCTAATTCTACACCTCTTAAACATGCATATCTCCCTATTTATTTGCACTTAATTATATGGACTGCATTCTCACCCATATAATCTCATGTGATTTTTACCAATAGTTGACTCAGACAATACCGCATTGGTTCTTACATATTCTCACAATAGATTTTAAAATGCAAGTTGATCAAGCTTACATGTAAATGAAGAACAAAGTAAAATCATCACAATATATTCTCACACTACTCAATTATATATCCTACACATGCATAATAATTTATTGTAAGAGGGAAGAGTAAAGAAAACTAATAACTACACATAGAGAAACAATAAGAACTCTTCATTGAACAAGTCTTTGAAACCATACAAACAAACTACTAAATTCAAGTCAAAATACAATGAAAATACTTATTTCTAATGGAAATCAAACTCTCCTTGTATAAAAAAAGCAATCTCCTTGCAATCCTCTCCAAGAACAAAGTGAAAAGAAAAGAAGAAATTCTCACACTCTCTCTTTCTCTCTCACCTTGTCACCCCACTTGGGGCTCACGCCCAAGTGATCTTCTTTTCCTCCAATTCTTCTTCTCTTCTAATCCTTCTAAATCTTCTTCCTCTCCATAGTTAAGAGATTTCAAGAGAGTTCTTAAAATATCTCAAATCCATATTTATAATATCCCAAGAGATGCTTAAGTGCCTCTTCAAAATAGTCCAGGTTCAATGAATCTTCCAAAGGGTGCCTTAAGTGTCTCTTCAATCCAAAAGACACATATCTTCAATAATAACTCCTCATATCAGCCCCTAACTCTTTTAGAAAGTCCATTTTATCATTTCCAATGAATGCCTCTCGAAATAAGCTTCGCAACACATCAAAAATTGTCAAAATCGGAGTTATATTGAAGAAATTACGCCCAAAACTGTCACTGGAGCTTAAGCGCCGTCGGGTTGACGCTTAAGTGTCAGTGTCTGGCGGCTAAGCACCAAATTTGGCGCTTAAGCGCTAGACACAGGTACATAAGTGTCTAATTGACTCATTTTAGCCCTGTATGCTCCGGTTTGACCCGTTTTGCTATAGTATGCTCCATTTTTGTCCATTTTTGTTCCTTTTGCTCAAATTACTCCAAATTCTTCAATTTTATGCACTGATCCTTGATAAATATATGTGCACCAAAAATTTGACTCCACATCGAATATATGTGCTGATGATTTAAATATGAGAATTATGATTTTATAATATGGGATACTACGCAAGTATACGTATTGTTTATCAAGTACTATAGGACTTTCTGATTAAGCCCCGAGATATCAAACCCACAGAAAAATGTAAAAACTTTTTAAAGAATTAAGAAAATTATACTTTTACTTTTTTTAATGACTTTTGTAAGTATGTTTTGATTTAAAAAAACTTGAAAATTATTTATGGTATTTTTAATTAAAGCTAAGTAGGAAATGAAAATTATCAGAACTTTAAAGTGCGATATAAAATACTAGGAAATAAAATATCTTCTTCTTTCTCTTATAAAGCAGTAATAATTATGAAAGTATTGTTATGAAAGTATTTAAATGTGTTGTGATAAATAGGGGCAAATTTATTCTTTACCCTTACTTGGTTCTATACATAACATTGGTTAATTTAAAATTTTAAAATCTTGAACATGGTTAGGCAGGGAAGATACTAGCTCTCACTCTAGAGTTCCCTTGATTCCCTCCACCTGGGGGCTAACTTCTCATAAAAAAATTAAAATATCAAACTAAATTAGGGGGCTTTAGCCTGTCACCCTAAAGACCTCTAATTCTACTCTCCATTAAAAACATATCTCCTAAGCATTCAATTATAAGGACTACAATTCTCATCTATATAATTGGATGTGATTTATACCATTTATTGTTTGAGATAATACCGCATTGGATCTTACATAATCTCACAACAAATTTAACATCTTAACTGGCCAAATTAAGAAGTAAATTAAGTTCATGGAATTAAATCTTCACAACGTATTCCAACTTTAAACACTTATACATTCCACAACAATCCTACTTAATTTAATTACTTCTTTATTTAATAAAGAAAAGGATAAAGAAAACTACTCAGAATTCATGGAGAAAACACAAGCAAACATTAATTTGAAAATAGAAATCATAAATAAAGCACAACAATAAAAACTAAATATAGAAAATAGAAGTAAACACTTATCTAAAAATCCTCTCCACAAGACTCCGGAAGTTCCTTTCAAACTTGACTTTTCACTGAACAACACTACAGAGGATGGCGCCCAACTCTGTTGACTCCAACTATGACTTTAGACTTCAATAAAAACTAGATAAATGGATGAAAGTAAATTGGTGGAAAGAAAGTTTCACACCAAACTAACTAACTGTAAACAATAAAAGACTGAAAGTAAATCTCTATAAACTAGAAGATGAAACTGAAAACTAGAAGAGACTCTTGAAAACTAAACTAAAATACTAACTCTCCCTAAAGACACACACACACACACATGACATAACTTTAATAATAATCTAAAAGGTGTCTTGGTGTCTCTTCAAATCATGTCCCGATTCAACGTATCCACTAAAAGATGCATCCCTTCATTCAAATTTGCCGCCCATGGGAAGTTAAGGAAGTCACCACCAAAAGTTGCTTCAAATACCCCTTGAAATTGGCGCAAAAAATGAATAAAATTTGATTCTAACTGTGGTGCTAGCCACCAAGGTCCAATTTTTCATTTTTTATTTTTTTGCTCCAAATTTGATCTACTCCTTTCATCATAATCACTCATTTTCATTATACCTACAAGAAAAACACAAAATACCTTCCATTGTAGTGCAATATCATCAAAAATAGGTATAAATATGTGCATAAAAATACTATATATTTTAGGTGTATCATGCACCTACAACCAAAAACACAAGAAAACATACATTTAAAGTGCAATATCATTATAAAATATGTCATAAAAATTAGTACATTTTTAGGTGTATCAAAATCCCTCAAACTTAAATATTACTTGTCCTCAAGTAATACTACACTTTTAAAATAATTTTTGTAGATTAGAGTAAATGGGTCACCCTTTAAAATTGTTAAAATTTTGTTCTAAAAATGTGATAGTTCAACTTAGAAGACCTTCTAGTGAACTAGACTAGCCCTGTGTCTAAAATATTTATCATCAAACTTGGGAATTTGTTTTCTGACCCGATCCGCAATTACGCAGTAAATTAACTTCTAAAAGATGGCCAAAACTTGTCCTGATTTATAAATAGCGGCTAGTGTGCAAAATCTTAAATGATATAAAAATTAGAAAATATTTTACACACTAGGGGTACTACGCAAGTATACGTATCGTTTCAAGTAATATAGAGTTTTCTTTAAAAACCCCAATATCGATCCCACGAGGAAGTGAAGTAAGAAGTCTTCAATTAAATTCTAGTCTACTACTAATAGTCCTTAGTTTTGAATGTCGATTAAAATTGTGTTTTATCTAGCAACTATTCCAAAATACAAGTGTCAAATGTAAAGATAGTAACTATATCTAAATGCAAATAACAATTCTAAATATAACCCTTTTTGGATGAGTTGGTTTGGAAAATTTTGAGATATTAAAAACTATTATTCTTATGTAATGAAATAGATAATGTATAGGAATGAGACATTAAATATTTTATGTGCCAAATAGGAGCAATCCTATTCTTTACCCTTTGGTCCAGACATAAAGAACATTGACTAATCCCATGCTTGGTTACTGAATCCGCGGCTAGGCTGGGAGGATACCGGCTCTCACTTCTGAGCTCCCACGTTCCCCTCGCCTGAGGGCTAACATCTCCACTTCAGCACCCAAACGATAGGACCGAATTGAGGATTTTAGCCTGTCACTCTAAAATCTCCAATTCTACGTCCGATAATTATATTTCCCTATTTATTTGCATTCAATCCCTATGAACTTCACCATCCATGAAATTTGAATGTGGTTTCACTTTGTTGAGAATTACACTGCCCTTTTGGGTCGATGCAATTACAACAAATTTTAACACTACAATGGGCCCTTACTGCAATGTAAATGAAGTGCAAGTAAAAACCATCACCTTTATAATTAAATTAACTTCTATCATGCATCACAAAATCCTAAACATGATTTCTACTCATTATAAAAGAAAAATAAAATGAAAATAATGGCATAATCTTCTCATGTCACTATTTTCAAAGAAGAAGAAAGAGTAAGAGACATGCATCACAAAGCACGAAGAAAACACAACAGAAACTTCATTTAACCAAAGCAAATCCACTAGGTAATTGTTTACAAAATTATAAGATAATGAAGAATAATACTTAGCTTTTTCCCTTTGAAAGAAAGATGAAGATCACTCCCATAAAGTCTCCCAGTGATCCATGCAATGCTAGCGAAATCCCTTACAAATTCTCTCAAAATCTCCTCTCCAATCTCTCCAAAAGGGTAGAAATCTACATTTGTTCTCTTAATCTAAGAATCCTAAACATTCCTCAAAGTTTTCTCCACTTTTCTCCTCTCAAATTCCTCACTTTTTTTAACCTATATTCACCATTTTAAAGAGTACGGATGATGTTTGAAGAGTTTCCATAAGCACCCCTTCGAAAAAGCATCCAAATACGTCGAATTTAGGCCAAAAACAACCAAAAGTCGGTCCAGAACCTTCCGGGCGCCGTCGGCGGGTTCGAGCTTGTTGTCGGCCAGCTTTTCGGGCACTTTTTGGTGTTTTTTGGAAAATCTCACCATCGGCTAGATCGTGGCCGCCGTCGGCGAGCAGGCTCTGCGCAGCTCTACCGTTTTGGTCCGTTTGCTCCTTTTTAGCTCCGGATCGCCCCGTTTCAGTTGCGTTGCGTTTGTAACAGATAGCCCTACAAAATAAACATAAAAACAACCTTTCTTTAAAGTGTAATGTCATTCAAAAATATGTAAGAAGTGTAAAAGAGATTAAGCATAAAAAGACTTATCGAAAGGTGTCAGGGCAGCATTTCATTTCTTGCTCGTTTTTGCTCCAAATTGCACCATTTTTGTTTCCTTTTGCTCCAATCACCATTTCTTGTACCTAAAACCAAAACACATACAAAATACATTCCTTTAAAGTGTAATATCATCAAAAATGAGTACAATGATATAACAAAAAGAGTATATATTTTAGGCGTGTCAAAATCCCCCAAACTTAACTGTTACTTGTCCTCAAGTAACACTTTTACTACATAAAAATATAACTCAAGGCAATGTACTTTTCACCTGTAAGACACTAAAATTTTTCATTTAAAAGAATTTATTGGTTAGACTTTTAGAAAGAAATTCAGTAATTCAGGTTAACACTACAAGTATAAGAATATTCATCGATAAGGTCTAAGGGTTCTAGTCTTCTATTTATTTCAAGATAAACCATAATTTGTTACATTAAGAGTGTCATGAAAGATTATGTGAAAAAGGAGTTCATGTAAACTTCATCAGAATGTAGGCCAATACTTTAAATATAAATTCAGAAAAGAAATCAAGTTTTACCTTTAGAGTAACTCAAGTGAAGCCAGTTTTTGATTAGGCATCTCCTCAAGCTTCTTCTTATAAATATTTTTTTTCTTTCTTTTTTTTTTATTTTCTTCGGGATCATTTTCAATCCCCCCTTTTTTTCTTTTCTTTTCCTCTTCTTTTTTTTTTCTCTTTTTTTTTTAATGAGGATTACTATATCTGGAGAACCTGTAATGATTTTGAACTTCACTCTCCTCTTTCTAAAGTTCAAACTTGAAACACATCCTTACTTTATAATTATGTATGAGCTTTATTATTTCCTCATAAAGTCACAATCTCTTCTTAACACACAATACTTTAAGTCTCTTAACATTTCAAAAATACAGTTTTCTTTACTTTAAATAGTTAACTATAATCAAATTCTTTCATACCAAATATCTTATCCTTATAAAATTAACTTTTATTACTAAAAACTTTCATCCAATCCTTCCATAATATTCAACTGAAATAAAAAGTTTTAGTTATCTCAAGCGAGGTTCAATTGCCAGAAGTTATGCTAATAATTTTTGAAAATATAATAATTGAGAACAAATAAGAGTTAATATTTTTCTTCCCCCCAAACTTAAATTTCAAAAATATTTTGCAATTAATTCCAAAAAATGTAGCAGGAAGAAAAAGTAAAGGTTGAATCTATTTGCTACTACAACATTCTATCAAATTCATATACATGCATAATCAGGATAGAAAGACTGTAGGAGAAAGTAAATCTAACCTAAAACATGCTCGTAATAAAATTACATTAAAAGGAAGTATTTTCACTTTAAAATTTTATTTTTCTTCCTACCCCCAAACTTAATTTTTAACATATATAGCATTCAGTATAGAAAATATAAGCAGGAAGAAAAACATTTTAGAAATTCTATCTACCACAAATGTCTATCAAAATCATTTGCTAGTATTCATTAGGACAGAACAATATGCAGCGAAAAGTAAATCTAAACTAATCATGCCAGAATGAAATTAACTAAACCAAAGTCTAACTAGCATTGTAGGTATCAGTAAGGGAATACAAAAATGTTCTTCAATACCTAAATAAAGTTGTAACACAAACATAAACACACATATGATAAATGAGGTTAATTCATCCTTTAACTCAACCAATCACATTGATTTACTTCCAATTTCTAACAGAATCACTACACTAGTAAATTAGGTACATTTAAAAATGATTTTATAGATTATCCTGGATAAATTGGTTTCTGGACACCAATCTCAGGCCTCACGTAATCTTTTTAATAAAGCACCTCTAACAGTTATAAAGATAGTGTAAAATCATCCATATGGTGTTCATCAAATAAGTTCGCGACTCCTACCAAATGAAATCAAAGTCATAGAAAGGATGTAACAAAAATTAAGATGATCTGTTACAGTTTAAATTCATGATGTCTGTTGTAAAACTTAAATCCGGGTAAGACTCAAGTCATAGTAGACTCGTCAATCTAGCTACTACAAGAGAACATAAAAGTCTAACCATAATAAGAAGTTAAGGAATCAATTCCCTGATGATACACAAAGATTAAATAAAAAAACAAACAATCCAACATCTATCAATAACAATCAAACTTGAACAAACCACACTAAAGCAAGCACAATACAACATTAACAATCATGACTCTCAAGCACACTAAATCAAAGCACACTAATAACTATGTGTTGCCTCCAATAAAACGCTTGGTTTTAATGTCATGGGCCCGACAAATGATTCCTCCTGGATCAAAATTCCAATTAAGTAATCCTCGATCAATCGCCCAATCATTTCCAGATCCAGGGATTCCTACAAAATCCTCAAATTTTAATTTTTCATTCAGCTCTTTATTTTCAGTTGGATTTATATCATTACTCCTCATATTTCTTTCTAGATCCAATATTCTTCTATTGAATTTCTCAATCTTCATATTAATATCATCCTTGAAATTTATAAGAAATGGATCTTTATAAGATACTTCAATATCTCCCAAATTTTGGATCAGATTCTCTTTAGATAATTCAGATTCTAGATCAAATTCTTCTTGGATATTCTTCTGTCTCATGTTATCTTCTATTGGTCTTTCAAAATACTTAACCTCTATTCTCAACTCAAAGCTCTTTTGAAATATATCCTCAAATTCTCTTCCAAATCTTAATTTGATAACTTTATCATGTTCATCATTCAATTCAAGTTCTTCTTTGAATGATTCAAATCTGAAGATATAAAAACTGGTGGTGTAGATGAATACCCTAAATAGGTAGGCTTTAAAATTATACGGGGTACATCCATATTAAGTTCATGACATTTTTCAACAAATGGAATTAAAAGTTTACTATTTTTGGTAGCGTCCATCATTTCACACCTCACCTGAACATACATACAGTATTCTTTAAATAACCTTTTCGAATCATCATGAAAATCCATTTCAATGTCATCTTTTAACTTACTCTCAAAACTTTCTTGGAAAGGGTCTTTACTTAGATAATCAATTTCATCTATCCAAAAACAATCATCATATTTTCTCTCAGTTGGATATTTCATAGTCTTTAATACATCAAAAGTGACTTCATGGTTATTAATATTTATAGCCAACTCTCCTTTTTGCACATCTATCATAGCTTGTCCAATAACAAGGAAAGGTCTCCCTAAAATAATTGTAATTTATTTATCTTCCTCCATATCTAATACAATAAAGTCCAAAGGAAAGATAAATTTATCCACTTTAACAAGCACGTCTTCTATAACTCCTTTTGGATAAAAGATAGATCGATCAGCTAATAGAAGGGTTACAGTAGTGGGAGAAATATCGACTAAACCTAACCTTCTAAATATAGATAGAGGCACCACATTAATGTTCACTCCTAAATCACTTAAAGCTTTTCCACATAACTTTTTTCTAATTGCACAAGGAATTGTAAAGCTACAAGGATCTTTAAGTTTCCGAGAAAAATTTTTCTGAAGTATAGCGCTGCACTCCTCACTTAGTGCAACTATCTCGTAATCCCTAAATTTCCTTTTCTTGTTTAATATATCATTTAAAAACTTTGGATAACTTGGCATCTGTTCCAAAGCTTCAGTGAAAGGAATATTTATCGTTAACTTCTTAAGTACTTTAACGAAATTTGAAAATTTTTTATCCAACTCATGTTGTCTAAGTCTTTGAGGAAATGGACGTGGTGGTTTTTTCAAACTGATTTTAGTTGGAGATATTAATTTTTCCAGATCCTTATAAACATGTTCTTCAGATCTTTTAGTTTCCTTTGTTTCTCTCACAACATCTTTCTCTTTTCTAACCACATCCTCTATCTCTCTTCCACTTTTTAATTTGACAGCTTCTATTTGTTCATTAGTGTTCTCTTTAGGGTTGATCTCATTGTTGCTAGGAAGTGTTCCTTGGTGTTTATTGCTAAGTGAATTAGCAATTTATCCCAGTTGATTCTCTATGTTTCTAATCGCAGCATTTTGACTTTTCAACTGGTTTCCCATTTGCAATACCACTTCTTCCATAGGCATTTTCTTATCCTCAAATTGCTGATCATTGTTAGAGTCCGGTGGATATGAAGGTCTATAGTTTGTATTCCCCTGATTATTCCAACTTCCATTAGGATTTGCATAATTATTTTTCCATTGTTGGTTTCCACCGTCAATAGTATGATTCCCGTTAAAATTAGGATGGTTCTCCCAATCTGGGTTGTAAAAGTTAGAGTACGGGTTGTTTATGGTATTTAAAGTATCTGTCGGCATATTTTTAGGTTTGTGTGTTGTATTTTGAAAAGGGTTCGCCTAACAGAAATTGTAGGCGAATTTTTTAATTTAATTTAAATAAATAATTTGAAAAGTAGTATATGATTTTGAAAATAATTTTAAATTTGAAAATTTTAAGATATGAAATCAAACTGATCTCACATCTCGAATAGTTTATATAAACGAGCACCGCACCACAAACCGTGTATCTATCCCGAAGAATAGACACACGTTGTCAGGGCTCGATTAAATAAACTAGAAAGGTTTCGTGACACCCGTTTGGTCCGCGAACCAATTTTATAAGCCGACAAGTTCCCTCGCTTAATATGAAAAACATCGAGCAGGGTTTATATTACTCGGTTCTTAAAATTTCCTATAAGGGCAAGCCCCTATAGTTAATTACATCTTAAGTGACCGGAATCACCTAAGAAAACTCTCGATAATAATCGAGTGGTTCGCTCTCAAGAATTTCAAAGTTTAAGTTTTTAAGGGATCGAATTTTAGAATTTCAATAGGGAATGGATCAAGTTTGGAACATTTTGTTTTGGGAATTCAAAGGAAGAAAGGTAGGAGAAATTACGGATTCGAAGCGAACTTCGGTAATTTCCCGACTATCCTATTGTTTGGCTTGAATTTAGGAAAGTCCTAATGTTTATTTAATGTTTTGATCTCGCCAATTTTAATTAATTAGGACTTATATTTGTATGATAAAATCATACAAATAGCCTTGAAGATGTGAGGGTTTATGTCGTACCAAACGACTACCTCGGCGTCCTAAGACCGGTTAGGGCTTAATTTACAAGACATGATCATGCAAATACCTAACGAAGAGTTGAGGATTTATGTTGCACCAGGCAAACTACCTCGAAGTCCTATGGCTTGGTTTTTTTTTAATTCTAAGAAAGTTTTGCTGAAGTAGACTCAGGTTTTGCTGATGACGATGGCCGTGCTGCCCACCATGCTCCGAGATCCTTTTTGTTGCAGAGGTTTAGTTTTAGAAGTCATAAATCGGGAGATGAGAGAAGTGTTCTGTTTTAGAGAAGGTCTTAATTTCCAAGTGTTTTTTATGTTTTAATTAAAACAAATATTAAAGTTGGTTATAACAACACCGGTTAAGATCCCACGGTTCCATCCTTCCGGCATCGTTATTTTTATCGGATTCACTTAGTCCGTATGAATTTGCTAAACTCAACTGAATGAGTTCCACACTTTCATTTAGACCGTAGGAAATCCCGTTAGCAACACGTAGGTTACATCATCCGAGGTATTCCCGATCATCCAACAAGACGTTTTAATTTAGTTGTAGTTATAGTTTTGTTGTTCTGTTTGTGATTAAATTTTGAGTTGTTTTATATTTTGAAATATTGTGGCGGTGAATTTTATTTTGTAATGACTTTTAATTTAGTTTTGGTTTCAGTTTTAGGGACTATCCTAAAGGTGTGGGTTTTCATGCAACGAGTTGTTTATCATGCAAGAAAGGTAAGTGCGATGCGATTAAATAAATTGCAATAAGGTAAATTGCAATAAAATAAAAGCGTACCTGGAGGGTCTTCCCGTCATCCCAAGCTGCACTTAAAACATAATTAGAATATTTAAGCATTTAAAGCAAGTTCCTAGGTAAAGCTAAGGGAAGGGTTATGGTTTTCTACCAAGGTCTTATTCCTATAGCTAGTCACCTCCTATGATGTCTAGGTTCTTGTGTTTTGGGTTTGAAGACGATTTTTTTCATCAAAGAACAATTAAGTTCAATTGTTCTTATAAATATCCTATCATATCGAGGAAGTGCTTAAGACGAGTCTTAAACATCTTTTCCATATTTCTAGGATTATTTTAAGTCCAAAAGAATTTAATTATACAAATGAATTAATCGTCCGGGAGTTCAAGTTTTGTTGTTATCTTACTTAGTGAACTAGGACGTTTAAATATCCTATGAATGAAGTAACACTCCACTTAATTTTCCATTTATGAGTTATGACAACAAAAGCTTTCGAGGGCAAATTGATGTTCAAATGGTTTATGATTTAATTTAATTTTAATTAATGGATTTAAGTTTGGAATACTGTTCAAGTTGTTTTAGATTTATTTTTGAATTCTTTATGTCTTAGGTGATGTTATTTTTAATTCAATTTAATTTAACTTAATTTTAGTTTGGTTTAATTTAGTTTATTTTTAATTTTAATTTGATTTATTTAATTTAATTTAATTTTAATTTTAACTTGGTTTTATTTTTTTATTTTAATTTAATTTAATTTAATTTAATTTAATTTAATTTAATTTAATGTGTTTTAATTTAATTTAATTTAATTTAATTTTTTTTAAATTTTAATTTAATTTAATTTAATTTAAACTTTAATTTGAATTTAATTTTTATTTTAGATTTTAATTTAATTTTAAATTTTAATTTAATTTAATTTAATTTTTTAATTTTAATTTAATATTTTATTTTTTTTCATCTTTTAAAGATGATTTAATTTTAATTGTTAAAGTATTAATTTAATTGAAATTTTAAAATGATTTAATTTAAATAATTTAACTTTAATTTAATTTAATGATTAAGTCTTTTAGCATTTTAAATCTTGAATTTGGATTATCATTTTAATTAGGAATTAAATATTATTGAGGTGATTAATTTAGGGATTCTTAAATTAAAGAACAAATCTCTTCCTAATAATATCCCTATTTTAATAATTCCAATTTTTTTATTATTCTTCCAAATTTAATTAATTATTTGATTAAGGTTTTATTTTAATTATTTTTAAATTGTTTAGTAGGTTTCTACCCTTTAATTATTTAAATTTCAATCATCCAAATCAGATTAGGATCAAATATTTTACTCTTTCATTTTATTAAGCCTAAAGTTTTAATTAAGGGTTAAAATTTTAATTACCATTTTCCTCTTCAAGCTTACTACTTCCATAACTCACTAAATTGAGCTCAAATGAATTTGAAATTTTTATGTGACTTCACTCATATGTCAATAAAGACATTAGAGGAGAAAATGTGATTTTTCTGTATTTAATTTATTTATGTAATTATTTTTGGTGGAAAATAAGGATTTCCAAGGAAAATTCAATAACATGACCAAGGGAAAGTTTCTGTCCTTAAGAAAATTATGGGACATTCCTAATGACCAGAGAAGCACTTGGACCAATTTTGGTGATTTTTTGAATTATATTCTTTTTATTATAATTGTTTTGAATTTTGGAGTATTAATTAATTTAAAAATAAAATAAAGATTGAAAAATGAATTTTATATTTTTCAAAAATCTTTCTGATATCAAGGAAATCAGAGAACCAATTTTTATAATTTTCTGATTTTTCTTTGATTTATTATAATTATTTTAGTGGAAATGCTAGAAAATACATTTTTTTAATTTTAAAATTACCCTAGGGCTTTAAAATTTAATATATCATCATAGAGACTTAAGAAAAATATGGGGTTTGTTCCTAAGTGATTAAAATTCAAAATGTGACATTTTGGTGAATTTTATTATTTTTGTGATTTTTATTATTTTTTAATTATTTAAAATATTAAAATAATGCAAAAAATCAACTTTTTTTAGAAAATTGCAATTTTAATTTTCTTAAATTCCCGTGATATCAGAGAGGCTCCAAAACCAATTGGTGAATTTTTGAAAAGTATTTTGAAAGTTATGAATTTTTTAAGTTTAATTTTGGCTAAATGGCTTAATCAACCCATTTGATAGGGCTAACCAAGTCCAATTGACTTCAAACTTTTATGGTGGGTTCCTCTGATCCTAAAGGTCAGTGGAGAATTGATTTCAAGTCAATTTGATGTATGATTAGCTCTAATTAATTAAAGCTCCATTTTGGGTGTTTAAGCCAATTAGGGTTATTCCAAGTGAATTAACTCAAAACCTATTTTTCCTAGGGTCCTCTGGTCATAATAAACATCACCAAATTTTCCTAGAATTTATCTCACAATATACTAATTATTGGAATTAAAATACTCAAACTAGCAACCTAAAATTGAAAAATCAATAACTCTTCATAGGGATGGCCTCTGACTTTGGAAAATTCAAGGAATGTTCCCAAATTCAGAGGCTTCAAAAGCCCTATGGTCTCATGCCATGGTGAATTGTATACATGCATGGAGAATTGAAAATGTGCAGAGAGTAAATAAATTATTAAAAATCAAATACTCAATGAAATTGAATGATTTCTTTTCCACATTATTCTCCTCTATTCACTGAGCAAGAGAGTATTTTTATATTATTTTTCTGATTTTCCTATACAAAGTTATGCATTTTTGAAGTTTAGGGAATTAAATAAATAGGAAAATAACCTAATTTCCTACTTATCCACGCGGCGCCGCGTCAACCTAGGCATCTCCGAAGCTCCACGCGTCGTCTTCTGATTCGGCGCCGCCATCCGACTCAGCGCTCCAAGGCCCCGCGGTTCATGTTCCGTTGCTCCGTCCGGCGCGATCCTGGTCGTCCGCTCGATACACGCGCAATCCGACGGCTCTCGGTCATCGTCTACGACCGGTATGAACCCGTGACCGTCAACCTTCTAACCCTAATTCCTCACTCGATTCTCAACGGATTTTTGTGTTCTTATGCTTCTATGGATTCGTCTCGAAGAGACGAACACATGCATACGGTAAACATGTATTTAAATCGACTCAAATTAAATGGAGAATCTCCGTAAGCTCGGGAAGAAGAGTGAGTCCATACCTTTGCTCGCAGAAGTGAAGCTTCGATCCGAGAGTTGTGTCACCTTCGATCGGGTCCAAGCAAGCTCCGGATGAAGTCCCTCGGCTCTAGTGAATCGTCTGAGTAAGATATCGACCAAGCCCGATCATAAAGCTTGGAGGCTGGAAGCAATGGCTGGCCTGGTGAGGGGGCTTTTGGTGGTAAACTTCTTCCCTTGGTCTGGTGAAGGTATAGAACCAATCAATTTGGGGATTGATCCACTGTGAAGAAGTGTCCTGGATTTTGTGCTGAGATTTGAACTCAAAATTGAGCTCAGCTGGAGGGAATTGGGGCTGGAATCCAGTGGGAATCAAGTGCTCTATGTGTGGAGAGTGGTCTGGAATGATTTTGGCAGAGTTTCCTTAAGGTTGGTTCAGCACCCTTCCATGGCCGAGAGGGGTGGTGTTTAAATAGGAGAGGCTGGAGGGCCTCCCATGGGGTTTAAGGCTTGAGATCAGCTGCTTAGGTCAAGGGAAGAACAACCATGGTGGCCATTGGGCATGGGGCAGCTCAGCAAGGTGGAATTAAATTTTTTGGCTCCTCCCAAGGTCTCGGCCATGGTGTTTTCCGGCGGCCTGGTGGCTGGCCGGCCAGGCACTGTTCACCATCTTGTTCAGGTAGGTCGTGGCGAGGGCTTAGTGCGACGCAATCGGGCTCGGCCATGTGTAAAGGGGATGGCTTGGAATGGAATGGGGAAGAGGCCATTTTGGCTTGGTTTGGGTCAACCCATGTGTTTGGGCTTGGTTCACCTTCCCATGGTCTGATTTTGGGCCAGGGGAATCAGTTGGGTCAGCTGCTATGGAGTGGTGAAGTCTCCATCCATGGTGAGGTGGCTAAGCATGGTTTAGTGTGTGACATGTTTATGGTTAAAAAGGCTTAATGAAGGATTAGGAAAGGAGGCCCTCCTTTTGCCATTAATGGCTTAGTCACATGTCAAACCTTCCATGGCTTCATATGGCTTGTAAATGGCTTCGCTCATGGCTTAGGATAAAGCTTGAGTCAATTTCATGGAAATAGAATTTAGGAATTTTGGTATTTTGGTGGAGAATTTTCATGAAGCTTGATTTGGAATGGCTTAATGATGATTTTAAAACTTAGGGGTGATTTTGATTAAATGGATGATGTGGAGAAATGTCATGTGGGCTTTGGATTGAAAACTTGGGCTTTTGAAATGGTCTTGGGTGGGCTTTTAAAGTGGTTTAAGGAAGTGGGCATTTAGGTTAAAAAATGGGCTTTTGAATAAAAAAATTTGCAATGAGCCATGCCAAATAAATGTTGCAATTGGTTTAGGCATGTGTCATGAGTGGTTTGAAAAAAACTTGAGGTGGTTTGGGTTTGATTTGGGTTGGATTTGGGCCTCTTTGGTAAATGGGCCAATGTAGGTCAAATTGGGCTAACTTGGGCCATTGTTGGGCTAGAGTTGAAATTGGTGTAAAATTAATGTTGGGAAATGTTTATGGGAGTGTTTCAAAGAGATTTTGACTTTGGTTGGGTTTTGATTTTGGGGTTTGGGCTTATTTGGGTTAGGTTTGGGCTTAGGTCAAAATTGGGTCTTTTAGCTTTAGGTTGAATTTGAGTGGGGTTTGGGTTTAAATTTTGGGCAAATCATGTTAGTGTTTTATTTGTGGGGATGTTAGGGAAGGTTTAGAAAAGATTTGGGGTTAATTGGAGTTGAATTGGGTGAGTTTGGGCTAAGTTTGGGTCATGGGTCCAAATTGGGCTTTAAGGTCCAAAATGAAATTGGGTCCAAATGCCAATCAAATTGGACTTGTATTTGGTCTAGATTGGTGTTGGGGATGTTGAATTGAAGTTTAGAATTGAATTGGACCAGAATTTGGGTCAATTGGGTAGGTTTGGTTTGACATTGAGTTCACTTTGGGTTAAAATGGGTCAAATTGGGGATTTTGACAAAAGTGGAGTAAATTGATAAATTTGGCCCATGGTGTAGTTAAACAAAATGAAATTGGGAATATTTGGGATTTTCTGAAATTTTCTGGGAATTTTCTGAATTTTTGGATTTTTTGGCTAAGAGGGGCATTTTGGGTATTTGGAGGGTATTGGGAGGTATTTTTGGAGTTTTTGGTATTTTTGGCTATGAATGATCAATTTGAGTGATTTGGGAATGTTTGGGATTGGTTTTGAGGAATTTGGGTGATTTTGGAGAATTTTGAAAATTTTGGGTAATTTCAAGGGTTTTTGGTAGGTTAGGCGGGTGTAGGGTCCCGGGTCAAAAATTAAAAATTTGGAAAATTGAAGATCGGGTAAATGTAAGTGGAATGAAATCATTTTGGTTGAGCCATGAAGCCATGTTAAGCCTATATGAGCCATGAGAGGACTCATTTGAGGCATTCACTATGTTGTTCCTAACCCTCTTAGCCAAGGGCTTAGGGGTTAAGGACCATCTGTGTGAATCACCTTCATGAGTCAGAAGGTCAAGTTAGGTATGGGTGTGGTTTTAGGAGGTGTGTGAAAGTGTAGTGTATAAGTGTAGTGTGTGTGTAAGTCAGCCCTTTCACTGCGACTGTGCCACCCAGTAGGGTCCTAAGGCCAAAGAGTCCTATAGGAACTCATCCTTTAAACTTCCACATTTGATTTCAACCCTCTAGGTGATTAGGGGTCTACAATCAAGTCTGTGGAGTTTGCAGGGAGTTAAGAGGTGGTTTGAATTTCTAAGTGGTGGGTCCCAATTCTAATCCTCTAGGATAGTCAAAGGAAAAGCCTAAGGCTAGATCCTAAGTACTAAAAGAAGAAGAGAAGACCTCATCAAAAATGAGGTCAACAAATGGACCCCCAATAGGTGTGGTGTGCTAACCAAGCACACCGTGCGTATTGGCGTTGACCGAAGCGATCAACAAAACCAACACAGATGTCCAAGTGACAAACTTAGGACGAAGTAGAAGAAATTCCGCTGGGGAGTGTCAAGTGTATCTCCGAGACTGGTGATTCCTGAACTCTCACTGGGGAAAGGAAAAGGAGGTGAATCCCAAATCACATGATCTGGGGGAATTCAATTTAGATTTCAATTGTTTCAGTTTAAATTTTGGTGTGTGAGTTTAGATTTTAGCTTGAGTTTTAATTTAGATTGAAGTTTTTGTTAAAATTAATTTGAAGGAATTTGAACTTGAAATGAAAATTGGAATTTTGTGGTTTTAGATGTAACATCTTCAACCTCAAAAGAAAATTGAATTGATTGGATTGAACCATTACAATGAGGAAAGAACTCAGAGCAATGCGGTATTGGATGTAAAATCTTTAACCTCAAGAGTTTGATTTGGTGTGCTTCATTGCAATAGGGAGAGAACCTAAAGCAATGCGGTATTGGATGTAAAATCCTTAACCTCAAAAGTTTGATTTTGATGTATTTCATTGCGATAGGGAAAGAACCTAAAGCAATGCAGTCTCGGATGTAAAATCCTCAACCCTAAGAATTTGATTTTGATGTATTTCATTGCGATAGGGAAATAACCTAAAGCAATGCAGTCTCGGATGTAAAATCCTCAACCCAAAGAATTTGATTTTGATGTATTTCATTGCGATAGGGAAAAGAACCTAAAGCAATGCAGTCTCGGATGTAAAATCCTCAACCCCAAGAATTTGATTTTGATGTATTTCATTGCGATAGGGAAAAGAACCTAAAGCAATGCAGTCTCGGATGTAAAATCCTCAACCCCAAAAGTTTGATTTTGATGTATTTCATTGCGATAGGGAAAGAACCTAAAGCAATGCAGTCTCGGATGTAAAATCCTCAACTCCAAGAATTTGATTTTGATGTATTTCATTGCGATAGGGAAAGAACCTAAAGCAATGCAGTCTCGGATGTAAACTCCTCAACCCCAAGAATTTGATTTTGATGTATTTCATTGCGATAGGGAAAGAACCTAAAGCAATGCAGTCTCGGATGTAAAATCCTCAACCCCAAAAGTTTGATTTTGATGTATTTCATTGCGATAGGAAAAGAACCTAAAGCAATGCAGTCTCGGATGTAAAATCCTCAACCCCAAGAATTTGATTTTGATGTATTTCATTGCGATAGCGAAAGAACCTAAAGCAATGCAGTCTCGGATGTAAAATCCTCAACCCCAAGAATTTGATTTTGATGTATTTCTTTGCGATAGGGAAAATAACCTAAAGCAATGCAGTCTCGGATGTAAAATCCTCAACCCCAAGAATTTGATTTTGATGTATTTCATTGCGATAGGGAAAAGAACCTAAAGCAATGTAGTCTCGGATGTAAAATCCTCAACCCCAAAAGTTTGATTTTGATGTATTTCATTGCGATAAAGAAAGAACCTAAAGCAATGCAGTCTCGGATGTAAAATCCTCAACCCCAAGAATTTGATTTGATGTATTTCATTGCGATAGGGAAAAGAACCTAAAGAAATGCAGTCTCGGATGTAAAATCCTCAACCCCAAGAATTTGATTTTGATGTATTTCATTGCGATAGGGAAAATAACCTAAAACAATGCAGTCTCGGATGTAAAATCCTCAACCCCAAGAATTTGATTTTGATGTATTTCATTGCGATAGGGAAAAAAACCTAAAGCAATGCAGTCTCGTATGTAAAATCCTCAACCCCAAAAGTTTGATTTTGATGTATTTCATTGCGATAGGGAAAGAACCTAAAGCAATGCAGTCTCGGATGTAAAATCCTCAACCCCAAGAATTTGATTTTGATGTATTTCATTGCGATAGGGAAAATAACCTAAAGCAATGCAGTCTCGGATGTAAAATCCTCAACCCCAAGAATTTGATTTTGATGTATTTCATTGGGATAGGGAAAAGAACCTAAAGCAATGTAGTCTTGGATGTAAAATCCTCAAACCCAAAAGTTTGATTTTGATGTATTTCATTGCGATAGGGAAAGAACCTAAAGCAATGCAGTCTCGGATGTAAAATCCTCAATTCCAAGAATTTGATTTTGATGTATTTCATTGCGATAGGGAAAAGAACCTAAAGCAATGCAGTCTCGGATGTAAAATCCTCAACCCCAAGAATTTGATTTTGATGTATTTCATTGCGATAGGGAAAGAACCTAAAGCAATGCAGTCTCGGATGTAAAATCCTCAACCCCAAAAGTTTGATTTTGATGTATTTCATTGCGATAGGGAATAGAACCTAAAGCAATGCAGTCTCGGATGTAAAATCCTCAACCCCAAAAGTTTGATTTTGATGTAATAGATTTTGCAAAGATTTGTAGTGTTGATTTGAAAAGTGTGGAATTTTGGTGTTTCGAGAATTTCATGAAGGTTGTAAAAGACTTTCATTGAAAGAAACAGATTAGGAGGGAATATGTAGATGCTACATATCCCATTCAAAAGAGTTGATTGAGAGTTGCTGGTTTGGATTGGATACAATTCCTCGTCACTAGATCCGAATCGAAAACCTCGTGGCTCCATGTCAATGGAATCGACCGCTTCCATCCCAGACAAAGGAGAGAGTAGAACGGATTGGATTTCAGATTTGGAAGGTTGAGTTTGAATTTGATTGAGATTTGATTTGAAATTTGGAAAGTTGAATTTGAATTTGATTTTAAAATTTGTGTTCATTTTGTTTGTCTCTTAACGATTTATCGTTCATTTAATGTTCATGTGAATTTGGAGTTCATCATTTTTTTTAAGGAAAGTTTTCTTTTATTCTTTTTGTTTCTTTTCTGTTCTTTGTTCGAAGTTCATTTAACTTTAATGGCGTTTCCTGATCAACTTGCACAAAAGAGGTGAAGGCCAAAATTTTGACATGGTCACTTTCATTCCAATCATGTCGAAGATACATCATACAACTCGATCTAGAATACATCTCATACAATCCATGTAGACTCAAAACGGACTATGTATGATCTTTGTCGATCCATCCAAAAAGGTATCTGTCAAAAATCCATGTCTGAATAGTGAGGTACATGGTCAATAACATCACCTTCCAAGCCATCCTTGGCAAGGATGCCGTATGGATGTACGTTGGAGGTGTGATATTTTCCATGTAACTCACAGCTCGTAAGGCCGGAGGCTCTCTAGCTCCGGTCGAGCTCGGAAGTGGTAAGGTGCTTTCCTGTCATCCATCCTTCTGAAAGTAACTGAGATCCGCTTCATTGGTACTCCCGGTATGCAATGTTTAGCGACATCTTCTCCGTTGCCCTTTAGTATCATGACGGAACCTACCGGCAATGGTATCGTTACTGGCCCTCGGAACTCACCCGGGCTCGCTATCCGGAGGTCGGATCCGAACATGATATTACACTCATTCGAAAAGAAACCGTGCGAAAGGTCCGACAAAATCGTGGTGATCTATGTGCGGGGGTATGCAATCACCCTTCTTATAAATGTTAATGATGCAACTCATCGGGTATGCAATCCGCCGGCAGTACCCTCCATGCTATCATTCTTTTTACCATCCTTTTGATGACTAATGGCATTGGATCCACCCGGCCATGACGGAGTATCCCCGGTGGGTTTCCCTTCCTGTCTTCTGCGAAGTTGTAGCAGCATCCACATTGTATTCTAATTCTCCCTTTCCCTGGCATCCATCTCCGGGGTTCTGAGTAAGTGTTTTCTTTTAGGCGGCCTGCTCGACCCATCCTTTTCAAATTCCGGATGCAGTCCACGATTTGTTGTTGTTCGTATTCTGAGAACACATCTGTATGTAGCTCGAGGCCTTCTAGTATATTGATCCTCCTGCCTCTGATTCTCTCGAAGTATTCAAAAGTTTGCTTCTCGACATTCTGCATTCTTTCTAGCTCGTATTCTGGAATAATCTGCAAATGGCGAGGCCTGGTGACGTACTGTGGGATATATGGCTCAATCCCTTCGCGTTCTCCTGCATACCTCGGCTCCTCGGGGATGGTCTCCGTCGGGACATCCTCCGGGGTTGCTCCTACAACAAGGTTATGCATTACTGGTGACTTTATTTGGTGGCGTAGTAGCCTTCCTTCTTCTGATCTTTCTGAGATTCCCCTGGTCTCTTCTGTTATCCTCGGAGCTGGCCTCCTTTCTTCAGGTTCCTGGCGAACCGGTATCCTTGAAGTATATGTACTGGCAGTAGCGACTGTCTCGTTGCGCTGGTCGGCTGCTAGTTTAGTTAACATCTTGCGGATACGACGATTTTTATTACTTCGTTGAGTTGCAGTGAGAGTAGCTCTTCGTACTTCCTGAATTTCTGTGGGCACGGCGCTGACAAGCTCGCCCTCCGCCGTAGCGACTACGTACTTGATTTTCTTGTCTTCTTCGGTGTTTGTTCTCCTTTTCTTGTCGTTGGATTGATGGCTTGGGCCACCCACTTTCATTATCGTCCGGATCGGGCAGTTCCTCTCGGTCAATCGGGACCCGGCCACCTTCCTCGTATTGCGTGGCCCGCCGGTGCGAAGTCCGAGTCAATCTCTATTATCGCTCCATCTTTCACCCTCTTTTCGTCGAGTGCAAGGCTTACGCCATTTCTAAAGTTCAGGACCAACCGCCCGTTCGACATTTCCCTGCGAAAAGACAAGGAAAAGGATCATGGGCTGTACTTAGAACAAGAACATTAAGAAAATGTTTATTAAAGACAGAGTTTTCTTTTTTATTATTACTTTTGTATTTTTAAATTTAACAAGAATGAAGTGGGATAAGATCAGGAAAGAGATTTTGATATGGAAGAGAAAACAAGGAAAACTTTATTATCACGATTTCATTTATTTTAGCACATTTTTTATTATTTTTGGGTTCGGACCCAGTCATAAGTAATTACTTCACCCGTGCTTCTAGGGATGAAAAATGCATTCTTTCGAAACATCGTGCAGCGTAATACTTTTTCAAGTATCGTCCGTTGATCGGAAGCATATGTCGTTCTCCTTGGCAATTTACTAGCCGGTAGGAGCCTCCCGAGTGGACTCGCCTCAACCACAAACGGCCCTTCCCAAGTAGGTTCAAATTTTCCTCCTATCTCGCGGTGTGCAAGGATAGGTCTCTTGAGAACGAGAACTAAGTCACCAACTTTGAAGGTTCTTGGGCGGACCGATCTGTCATGGGCTCGAACCATCTTAGCTTGGTATAGTTCTAAATCTCTGTCGCGCCGCAAGTCTTTTCCCTTCCGTGCTTTCCAATTCCTCTAGTCGTAATTTGACATTCTCTTCATCGTGATTTTGTTTGCAACCGCAATCCCGAGTGAAGGAAGCTCGGACCTCTAAAGGTAACATCGCCTCGGACCCATACACCGGAGCGTAAGGTGTAGCTTCGAGTAGGAGTTCGAAGGTTGTCCGGTAGGCCCATAAGGCTTCTAATAACTTCTCGTGCCAATTTCTCTTATTATCGTCCAAGGTTTTCTTTAAGATTTGAACGAGAGTTTTATTAAAAGCCTCGACCAGTGCCGTTTGCTCTTGGGTAGTAAATTGTTGAATACCGCCAGTCGATTCCGTGTCTCCCGAAAAAATTGTTGATTTGTGTGCTTCGAATGCCGACCCATTATCCGAGATGATCTCGCGCGGCACTCCGAAACGGTAGACAACTTGGTTGTTAAAAACTGCTAAGCACGTGGTGTGCTTTCACTTCTTTGAGTGGAACCGCTCTCGCCCACTCGGAAAAGTAATCCGTAGCCGCAAGAATGAAGCGATGTCCTTTTGAAGATGGTGGTTCTATTGGACGTACTATATCCGTGCCCCAACATTCAAATGGCCACGATGCAATTGTCTGGATGTAGCACATTCGGAGGTTGGTGTAGAACCACTCCGTGCACTTGGCATTGGTGACGGCTCTTGGCGATTTTCATGCAGTCGGTCATCATCGAGGGCCGATAATATCCTAGTCTTTTAATTTTCATTTTCATCTTTGGACCCGATCGGTGAGCGCCACGCAGTCCCGAATGCACCTCTTTAACAATTTCACGAGCCTCGGACCCGCTCAGCATCTTAGCCACATCCGATCAAAAGACCTTCCGTATAATGTATTGTTTATTAATGCGTAGGACGGAGTTCTTTTCGATCCGATGGGCTAACGACCTATCGTCCGGTAGTTTTCCCGTTTGCGGTGTAGTTTATTAATGGCCGTCGCCAATCTTCTGTGTTTTCCGTCACTCGTCGTAACCGATTCTTCTTCTTTTTTCGATTTGTGTATTGTGTCTATGTCGAGCCGTGATAGGACCCGACGTCCGTGAACCGACACTTCTACCGATTCATCTTGTAAGCGGGCAAATTCTTTTGCGAGGCGGGCTAACGCATCTGCTAAAGCATTTTCTTTCTCGGGAATTTTGTAGATCGTCACATTCGGAATCTGTTCCAACAGCTTCATGGCATACCGGAAGTATTGCTCGAGTCTTGGCTTTAAAATTCCGTATTGTCCGACAATCTGTTGAATGATTAACTGCGAATCCCCGTAGATGTTGATGTTTGTTATCCCCATTTGAATAGTTAATTCCAGTCCTGTTATGAGAGCTTCGTATTCTGCTTCGTTGTTTGTACACGGCTCTGTTAAGTGGTAGGAATATTTTAACATTCCCCGCTCCGGTGTTATAAAGATTAGTCTGATTCCTGCTTTACCGGGCACTATCACTTGCGACTCTTCATCTTTATGTGCTGAAGTTGCTCCGTCGAAATACAATTCCCAACGTCGATCATCAGGGTCTTCTAATCTCATTATTTGTTCGTCTGGCAAGTCATCATTGAGAGGAGATTCGGCCGCAGAGGGTGTGCTCGTGAGGAAGTCTCGCTAGGACTTGTCCCTTTACGGCACGAAGAGGCACGAAAGTTATATCGAATTGCAATAATATCATCGACCACCCGGCAAGTCCGCGCGAAAGCGTCGGACGGGTCATCAAGTATTGCAATGGATTAAATTTCGAGATCAGGTCGACCTTATGAGAAAGCATGTAGTGCCCGAGCTTTTGAGCGGCGAAGATCGGGCCAAACAATGCTTTTCAATTGGAGGATACTTTATTTCCGTTGGAAGTAAACGACGGCTTAGGTAGTAAAGAGCATTTTCTTTACCCTCATCATCGACTCGGCTAACGTGGCTCCGAGAGAGTCGTCTAAAGCCGCGGTGTAAAGTATCAACGGTCTACCCGAGACCGGGGCCGCTAAGAAAGGAGGTGTCATTAAATATTGTTTAATGTCCTCGAAGGCTCTTCGGCATTTCTCTTCCCAAATAAATTTGGCGTCCTTTTTAACTAATGCCGAGAAAGGCCGACACCTACTCGACAAGTTCGAGATAAAGCGTCGAAGATATGCCAACTTCCCTCGAAAAGATCGTAGTTGTTTTAAGGTTCTGGGGGGTTGCATTTCTAAGATAGCTTTAATCTTTTCCGGGTCGATCTCAATTCCACGATTTCGGACAATGAATCCTAAGAATTTCCCGGAGGTGACGCCGAAGGCGCATTTTAAGGGATTCATCTTAAGGTTAAATTGTCTTAATCGTTCGAAAACAATTCTCAAATCATAAAGGTGGTTTTCCTTTACTTTGCTTTTGATGACCACATCATCCACGTAGCATTCGACTTGATTGTGGATGAGATCATCAAAAATTCTTGTCATCGCTCTCGGTAGGTTGCTCCTACGTTCTTCGATCCGAATGGCATCACCGTGTAAGCAATATACTCCGATCGGCGTTCGAATGCTCGTAAGTTTTTCATCTTCTCGGAGCCATTTTTATCTCGCTTGTATCCCGAAGATCCATCCATGAATGAGAATATTTCATGTGTTGAAGCAATGTCGATCATTAATTCTGGGATCGGTAGAGGGAATTCATCTTTTGGACATGCCTTGTTTAAATCTCTGAAATCCACACAAATTCTGATCTGACCATTCTTCTTCCTGACTAGTACCACATTGGCTAGCCAAGTCGGGTATTGTTCTTCACGGACAAATTTAGCGTCTATTAGCTTTTTAACTTCAGCTATGACTTGTCGTTCGATTTCGAGACGCATTCTTCCGGAACCTTGTCCGATCGGAATGTAGTAGGATCCACTCCTAGCTTATGGACCGCGACCTCCGGAGCTAATCCCGGCATCTCATCGTAGCTCCAAGCAAAACAAGTCTTTAAATTCCATTAATAACTTGATTATTTCTTCGGAGTCTTCTTTATCGAGTAAGGAGCTAACAAAGGTAGGTCTGTGCTCTTCGCTAGTACCTAAGTTAACTTCCGTTAACTCATCTATTGTAGATTTGATCTCTTCTTCGAACTCTGGTGGAGCGTTTCCAATTTATAAATTTTCGAGTTCTTCTGTAGCTTCCATGCAGTTTTCATTAGACTCGCAAGTGACAACCAAGCAAAATTCAGTATCGTCAACTGATCCTACTATGCCGAATCCGAGACCATGCTTTGAATTGGGTGGACGACCGGAGTTATTCCATAAATTTTCAAAATGTTGTGATCGACCTTTTGTCCATTGTCGAGGTAAGAAACCACGCCGAATTAAATTTTGAACACGAGGAGAGTACCACTCAAAAGGTAATTCCATTAATTTCGATGAAGTAGCATCTTCAAATTGTACATTATTTTCAGCTTTTGGAGGAAGGAGCACCACGGTAGAATTTGATGGGCTTTGTATCGCCGCTACGTACCTCTTCGACCACCATACCCTCGATCTTATTAGAATGGATCGGGGTCGTGGTCATAGTATGTACATAGTGGTTAATCTTCTCGTACATCGATTTATATTCTTCGTTCTTTTCATCTTCGAGAGAGATCCCTGAATTGTGGTTTCTTCCGACTTATTGTCGTCGCTTCTTTCTTTATTTCTTTTTCTTCTTCGAACTATCTTCCCAATCAACATTGATGGCCGGTTTCTCTCGTCCAACTCGTCCTAACGTCTCGCCACGACCTCGTCCCCGGCCTCGACCTCGGATGCGAGTCGTGGAGAAACCTTCACCATCTCGCCGTAAGGGAGTGGTGAGTGATCGTTGGATTAGAACTTCAGTGTTCTTCGTCGTCCCGAACTTCCTTTGCTTCATTCGTTATGGTATCTCCGGAGAAGATTGTTTTCTTTGGAGGTGCGTAATAAGCCGCATCTTCATGGATTCCAATTTCATGTACGGAGAATGGTCGTAAGTCGCCTTTGATGCACTCGTTCCCCTCCATCGTAGTATTTGATGCACCGATGTAGAGATAATGGTACCATCCGGTTTTCATGTATCCATGGTCGGCCCAAGTAGAGCGTTGAATGACGTTTCGAATCAATTATGTGAAATTTCGCGGTTGTCTTTGCTAAGTCACCGGTCTTCATCGAGCAAGTGTTATTGATCCGAGGGCTCTTTCTCCTTTCTCGGTTGAATCCTCTTAATAACATTTTGTCCGCTTCGAGCTCGCGAGCATCAATTTCCAAGTATGCTAGCGTTCGAAGATTCATTATATTGATTGATGCTCCTGGATGGAGAGTGTAAACTTACCAATTGTAACTGAAATGTACAACGGTCGGTTGTGGTCTGCTGTCCCGAGTAGTACGTCATTGTCCGTGAAGGTGACACCTCGCTGTTCCTTTAACGAGCAAACCTCATCTAAGGAATCTCCGGCCATTCGAGCTAAGCAAATTTCTCGGATCAAGTAAGGCCTCGATCGAGCTTCTCTTATCTCCTTCGATAAGATCAGAGCATCGTAGATGCTTAGTCTGGTCGGTAGTTTCCTAAGATGGGCTAGCACGTTGTAGTCCACTTTATTTTCATGTGTCTCGTTTTCTTCCCGAATGGGTATTTCTTCCGCCGGGTTGGTTCTTCCCGAATAACCACTCGCTTTCCTTTGTCCTTTGGACCCATTCTCGGAGGTAGAACTCTTCCACTTCTTAAGTTGACTTCGTGATTTCTTCCGAATCTAGTATCGAGTTTGTCGGTGTCTCCTTCGAATTGGAATGACGAGTTCTTCGGGATTAGCTTCGGAGTCCGAAGGCTCTAACTCTATTGTGATCGGAGCTCCTCGAAACTCGCAAATAGATTCGTTGCTTGTCGAACTCTCGTAGCCTCCTTGGTGGATGTCTTCTTCGTCATTATGATCGTCGAGATCGTGTATGATTCGAGAATTGTTATTTGTATCGGAATCGACGTCCGGATTAGGTTGATTGTCGCTAGTTACGTAATCGTTAGAAACAGTCAAAATGTAGCCAACGCCATAACCCTCATCATTATAAGATCCCACCGGAGTGAGCAAATAATCATACAGAGTCAGAGGTTCGAGGGATTTCTCCCCCGAATCAGAAACAACTATCCTAGGATAAGCAGCCCCTAGTCTAGCCTCAGGAGCCTCGATCTTCTCTTCTTCATCAATTTTCTTCTTTTCTTCAATTGTCTCTTGTTGAGGTGGTTCTTCTATCGCAAGTGATAGTGCCGACTCGACAGGTTTCGAACTTTGAATTGAAGCTCGCACCGAAGTGGTTTGGATGCGATCCAAAATCTTCTTCGAAGATTTTGTCCAAGCGGTAGTCCATCCATCATCGGTCGCATAGGGATCTATCGTAACAATGAAATCCGTCGAGATAACATTGACGGAACCTCCTTTCGGGGTTCCTTCATGTATTCCTTCGGGATTGTTATGTTCCCTTTTCGAAGATTGTCGTTGAGCCAACTTTTGAAGGTAATACAATCTTCTATCTTGTGTCCAAGCATCCGGTGGTAAGGGCAAAAGTTGGGATCACCTTTCTTGTCGACGTCTTCGGTCTCTTAGGCTACGGCACTGGAAATCGGAGTCTTCATCGGATCAGCGGAACATTTTCGGCATCGCCTCATTCTCGAACGGATACTCCTCGCTCGAAGCTCCCTTAACGTACGTTGTGGACGAGGCGGTTGTTCATACCGTCGAGATGATCGATAGCTGGGTCGGGGTTGTTGGTAATTCCGTTGAGGTTGTCGCGGCCGTTCGACGGTATTTGTATCGGCCGCTTGCCCTTATCGATCGTCGCGACGATCCCGGACTTCTTTTCAAAAGTTTTCACGGGCTTCGTTTGTCCGTTTTGTCGGTGAAACTTAATTGCTTCGCCTCCTCTTGCAAGCTTCCGGCCTTGCTTAACAACTTCTCGAAAGTCTTAATAGTAAATCCCTTGAGGAGAAGTGCTATAGGGCCATGAATGCTCTTAAGTAAAATGCCGACTGCATGTCGTTCTTGTAGCTGTGGCTCACACTTCATACTTAGATTCCTCCATCGAAGTATGTAATCCACCAAAGTTTCGTTCGGCTTCTGCTTCTCTACCACTAAATCACCTATAGTGATGTGGTGCTGAGCTTCGGCAAATCGCTTGATGAAGAGGTTCTCTAATTCTGAAAATGTCTTCACCGAACCGTTTGGTAATTCCGCATACCAATCAAAGGCGATCCTCGATAGTGCGCCGACAAATTGTCCGAAGAGTAAGAGCATCACTTCCGCGGCATTGCAACAATCGGCACGAAAATGTGCAACATGCCGTCGAGGGTTTCCGGTTCCATCAAAGGTCTCGAACAGAGGTGGTACAAAGCCTTTCGGATATTGGACGACGTCGAATTCTTCGGGTAAGGTCTACCCGTCCGAATGGATGTCCCGCTCTTTGATTGTGCCAAGGCTTCTCGCACTCTGCCGTTCCACCATGCTCTTGATATCCTTTTCCGGAATCATATTCTGGTAGAATCTTTCTTTGGCTGATCGTCTCCGTTAACAGATGTAATCTCTTTTCCTCCGTCTGTAATATGAATAACTTCTGGAGGCGTTTCTCTTGGGGGTTGAGCTTGACTCTGAAGAGTGGCTAGGGCTGCAGCCATCTCTTCCATTCTTTTTGCCAATTGAGAGATTGTATCGTCTTTTTCTCGAATTTGTGCTCTTAATGCTTCCAGTTCATCTCTTTCCGCAGCTGCCGGAGCACCTTGCGAAGCTGACGATGCTCGTGTTTCAACCATGTTAATTTCCGCATATTCATCATCCATGAACTCTGACGAGTCAACTTCATCTCCAAACTTTTCTTCTCTTTCTCTTGCTAATCGTTGAATGTCGGTTCTTAGCTTTTCCATAGCGTCTTCCAATGGTCTTTTTCGTGCGGTTTCGCGATTATCATGCGATGGTCGTCGGGTTTCCTTTGGGAGTCCCCTTCATTGCGGTGGCGCTTTCTTCGGACTCGAGTCTCCCGACGAGACTTTCCTTCTCGTGTCGCTGTTTCAGTCTTAATTGGCCGGTAGTGGGACGCCATACCATCCTTCTAGCGACGAAGGCCTAGGACCGGATGGTCCGTCGACCGAATGCTTGGAAGGTGGTATCTTCCCCGATCCGTAAACCCGAAACAACAACAGGTGGACTAGCCTTCATCTTCTTATTCGGCTCTTCCGCAACGATAAGCAGGTTCTACTCGTGGCCCAAGACGGGATTTGGCCGGCACCCGTCCTATCCTTCTTAAAATCTCCGATACGGGGCATTTCTCTTTCTTTGCTAACTTCTCAATCACGGTACCGTAGTCGGGCAAATGGTGTAATCCTAGCCCTTTTCTTTATCGTTGTCGCTATAGTATGCGGGTCGAGGTAATGTGGAAGCAATCCTCGCGGACATTCTCCTCGTCGACTGCGTGGAAAGGGGATGGAATCTACTTCCTTCCAAAAGCGGTGTATATTCACGCAATGGTATGTATTCGAGTAGTGGTGTGTACTCGTGGATTTCTTCTAAGAAAGCGACTTCGAGCAGCTCTGGCCTTTCCGGCAATCTTCCTTCCTCTCGTTTCTCCTCTCGAGTCCGTGTTAGGGGTGGAACCCTTGAGCTGGACCCAATTTCAAAATAGAAGGTCTTGCACGAAAATCCGTACCCTCCACGCGTAACATGCTCGTTACAAATTTGAACTTCCTTCCCCTTCGGCTTGGCGGAAGCCGAGTAGGTGCGAGACGACTAGACCGATGGGGGTAGAGATAACGGTCCTTCATGGACAGCGGTACTCCTCTCGACTGGAACCCTTTGCAGATGAGGAAACTCTCGAGTTGACTTAAGGTTGAACTCGATCAAAGGTCTTTCGATTTCGGATACTTTGTCCGTCGATGCGAAAAGGGTAACGTCGGTGATCTTGACATTTGTGTTCTCGAATCCTTGTCCAAACCGGATGATCCCATTGTCGGGCAGCTCATCCTTGTAAACGGCGAAGTCCAATCCGTTGGTGAAGGAGAAAATCAGCTTTGGGGCTTCCATTTCTGCATAGGTAGATTCGATTGTCGAGTCCCAAGTTATGCTTCTTCTCATCGGGACGAAAAGAAAGGAATCGAAAAGAGTCCGAACACATTCGTGTTCATGTATTTATAAGAAAGAGTTATTTGTTAGATAGATTTATTTTTTCGAAAAGATTTGTTCATTAAGATGAAGAAATTATTAAAAGAAGGAGAGTTGTAGGAAGGGTAAAGGAATTCGATTCGGAGCTGGAAAAGGAAGAGAAAGTCTTGTAGCAAGACTTCTCGACCCGTAAGGACCGCTCCTAAACTAACACCTATCGGGGGTCCACCCCACCTCGGAAATGAGGCAAAAGGATCTCGGAACCTCTCTCGTTTGGGGTGTCTAAACAAGTGGCTCCTAAATTCGAGAGAATGTTGGCTATACTCGTTCAAGGTAGAAATGAACATAGTATTCCAACGGAAAGAAGGGTAGTTTGATCCATTAGGGACATGGATACACTACCGATTTTTGAAAGCGTAACTATCCGATTAAAAATGGAGAGAGGAATTTTCCTCAGCGGAGTCGCCGAAATTTGTCGGCATATTTTTAGGTTATGTGTGTTGTATTTTGAAAAGGGTTCGCCTACGAAATTGTCGGCGAATTTTTAATTTAATTTAAATAAATAATTTGAAAAGTAGTATTTGATTTTGAAAATAATTTTAAATTTGAAAATTTTAAGATATGAAATCAAACCGATCTCACATCTCGAATAGTTTATATAAACGAGCACCGCACCACAAACCGTGTATCTATCCCGAAGAATAGACACACTGCTTGATAATGGGGCTCGATTAAATAAACTAGAAAGGTTTGTGACATCCGTTTGGTCTGCGAACCAATTTTATAAGCCGACAAGTTCCCCTGCTTAATATGAAAAACATTAAACAGGGTTTATATTACCTGGGTTCTTAAAATTCCCTATAAGGGCAAGCCCCTATAGTTAATTACATCTTAAGTGACGGGAATCACCTAAGAAAACTCTCGATAATAATCAGTAGTTCGCTCTCTCAAGAATTTCAAAGTTTAAGTTTTCAAGGATTGAATTTTGGAATTTCAATAGGGAATGGATCAAATTTGGAACATTTTATTTTGGGAATTCAAAGGAAGAAAGGTAGGAGAAATCACAGATTCGAAGCGAACTTCGGTAATTTCCCGACTATCCTATTGTTTGGCTTGAATTTAGGAAAGTCCTAATGTTTATTTAATGTTTTGATCTTGCCAATTTTAATTAATTAGGACTTATATTTGTATGATAAAATCATACAAATAGTCTTGAAGATGTGAGGGTTTATGTCGTACCAAACGACTACCTCGGAGTCCTAAGACCGGTTAGGGCTTAATTTACATGATATGATCATGCAAATGCCTAACGAAGAGTTGAGGATTTATGTTGCACCAGGCAAACTACCTCGAAGTCCTATGGCTTGGTTATTTAATTCTAAGAAAGTTTTGCTGAAGTAGACTCAGGTTTTGTCGATGACGATGGCCGTGTCGCCCACCATGCTCCGAGCTCCTTGTTGTTGCAGAGGTTTAGTTTTAGAAGTCATAAATCGGGAGATGAGAGAAGTGTTCGGTTTAGAGAAGGTCTTAATTTCCAAGTGTTTTTTATGTTTTAATTAAAACAAATCTTAAAGTTGATTATAACAACACCGGTTAAGATCCCACTGCTCCATCCTTCCGGCATCGTTATTTTTATCGGATTCACTTAGTCCGGATGAATTTGCTAAACTCAACTGAATGAGTTCCACACTTTCATTTAGACCGTGGGAAATCCCGTTAGCAACACGTAGGTTACATCATCCGAGGTATTCCCGATCATCCAACAAGACGTTTTAATTTAGTTGTAGTTGTAGTTTTGTTGTTTCGTTTGTGATTAAATTTTGAGTTGTTTTATATTTTGAAATGTTGTGGCGGTGAATTTTATCTTGTAATGACTTTTAATTTAGTTTTGGTTTCAGTTTTAGGGACTACCCTAAAGGTTTTGGTTTTCATGCAACAATTGTTTATCATGCAAGAAAGGTAAGTGCGATGCGATTAAGTAAATTGCAATAAGGTAAATTGCAATAAAATAAAAGCGTACCTGGAGGGTCTTCCCGTCATCCCAAGCTGCACTTAAAACACAATTAGAATATTTAAGCATTTAAAGCAAGTTCCTAGGTAAAGCTAAGGGAAGGGTTATGGTTTTCTACCAAGGTCCTATTCCTATAGCTAGTCACCTCCTATGATGTCTAGGTTCTTGTGTTTTGGGTTTGAGGACGATTTTCTTCATCAAAGAACAATTAAGTTCAATTGTTCTTATAAATATCCTATCATATCGAGGAAGTGCTTAAGACGAGTCTTAAACATCTTTTCAATATTTCTAGGATTATTTTTAAGTCCAAGAGAATTTAATTATACAAATGAATTAATCGTCCGGGAGTTCAAGTTTTGTTATCTTGCTCAGTGAACTAGGACATTTGAATATCCTATGAGTGAAGTAACACTTCACTTAATACTCCGTTTAGGAGTTATGATAACAAAAGCTTTCGAGGGCAAATGGATGTTCAAGTGATTTATGATTTAATTTAATTTCAATTAATGGATTTAAGTTTGGAATATTGTTCAAGTTGTTTTAGATTTATTTTTGAATTCTTTGTCTTAAGTGATGTTATTTTTAATTCAATTTAATTTAACTTTAATTTTAGTTTGATTTAATTTAATTTTAATTTTAATTTTAATTTAATTTATTTAATTTAATTTAATTTTAATTTTAACTTGGTTTTATTTTTTTTAATTTAATTTAATTTAATTTAGTTTAATTTAATTTAATATGATTTAATTTAATTTAATTTAATTTAATTTAATGTGTTTTAATTTAATTTAATTTAATTTAATTTTTTTAAAATTTTAATTTAATTTAATTTAATTTAAATTTAATTTTAATTTAATTTATTTTAATTTAATTTAATTTAAATTTTAATTTAATTTAATTTAATTTTTAATTTTAATTTAATATTTTATTTTTTTATGTTTTAAAGATGATTTAATTTTAATTGTTAAAGTATTAATTTAATTGAAATTTTAAAAGGATTTAATTTAAATAATTTAACTTTAATTTAATTTAATGATTAAGTCTTTTAGCATTTTAAATTTTAAATTTGGATTATCATTTTAATTAGGAATTAAATATTATTGAGGTGATTAATTTAGGGATTCTTAAATTAAAGAACAAATCTCTTCCTAATAACATCCCTATTTTAATAATTCCAATTTTTCATTATTCTTCCAAATTTAATTAATTATTTAATTAAGGTTTTATTTTAATTATTTTTAAATTATTTAGTAGGTTTCTACCCTTTAATTATTTAAATTTCAATCATCCAAATCAGATTAGGATCAAATATTTTACTCTTTCATTTTATTAAGCCTAAAGTTTTAATTAAGGGTTAAAATTTTAATTACCATTTTGCCCTTCAAGCTTACTAATTTCATAACTCACTAAATTGAGCTCAAATGAATTTGAAATTTTTATGTGACTTCACTCATATGTCAATAAAGACATTAGAGGAGAAAATGTGATTTTTCTGTATTTAATTTATTTATGTAATTATTTTTGGTGGAAAATAAGGATTTCCAAGGAAAATTCAATAACATGATCAAGGGAAAGTTTCTGTCCTTAAGAAAATTATGGGACATTCCTAATGACTAGAGAACCACTTGGACCAATTTTGGTGATTTTTTGAATTATATTCTTTTTATTATAATTATTTTGAATTTTGGAGTATTAATTAATTTAAAAATAAAATAAAGATTGAAAAATGAATTTTATATTTTTCAAAAATCTCTCTGATATCAAGGAAATCAGAGAACCAATTTTTATAATTTTCTGATTTTTCTTTGATTTATTATAATTATTTTAGTGGAAATGCTAGAAAATACATTTTTTTAATTTTAAAATTACCCTAGGGCTTTAAAATTTAATATCTCATCATAGAGACCTAAGAAAAATATGGGGTTTGTTCCTAAGTGATTAAAATTCAAAATGTGACATTTTGGTGAATTTTATTATTTTTGTGATTTTTATTATTTTTTAATTATTAAAAATATTAAAATAATGCAAAAAATCAACTTTTTAGAAAATTGCAATTTTAATTTTCTTAAATTCCCCTGATATCAGAGAGGCTCCAAAACCAATTTGGTGAATTTTTGAAAAGTATTTTGAAAGTTATGAATTTTTTAAGTTTAATTTTGGCTAAATGGCTTAATCAACCCATTCGATAGGGCTAACCAAGTCCAATTGACTTCAAACTTTTATGGTGGGTTCCTCTGATCCTAAAGGTCAGTGGAGAATTGATTTCAAGTCAATTTGATGTATGATTAGCTCTAATTAATTAAAGCTCCATTTTGGGTGTTTAAGCCAATTAGGGTTATTCCAAGTGAGTTAACTCAAAACCTATTTTTCCTAGGGTCCTCTCGGTCATAATAAACATCACCAAATTTTCCTAGAATTTATATCACAATATGCTAATTATTGGAATTAAAATACTCAAACTAGTAACCTAGAATTGAAAAATCAATAACTTTTCATAGGGATGGCCTCTGACTTTGGAAAATTCAGGGAATGTTCCCAAATTCAGAGGCTTCAAAAGCCCTATGGTCTCATGCCATGGTGAATCGTATACATGCATGGAGAATTGAAAATGTGCAGAGAGTAAATAAATTATTAAAAATCAAATACTCAATGAAATTAAATGATTTCTTTTCCACATTATTCTCCTCTCGTTCACTCGAGCAAGAGAGTATTTTTATTTTATTTTTCTCGATTTTCCTACACAAAGTTATGCATTTTTGAAGTTTAGGGAATTAAATAAATAGGAAAATAACCTAATTTCCTACTTATCCACGCGGCGCCGCGTCAACTCTAGGCATCTCCGAAGCCCCACGCGTCGTCTTCCGATTCGGCGCCGCCATCCGACTCGGTGCCCCGTGGCCCCGCGGTTCATGTTCCGTTGCTCCGTCCGGCGCGATCCCAGCCGTCCGCTCGATACACGCGCAATCCGACGGCTCCCGGTCATCGTCTACGACCGGTGTGAACCCGTGACCGTCAACCTTCTAACCCTAATTTCTCACTCGATTCTCAACGGATTTTTGTGTTCTTATGCTCTACGGATTCGTTTCGAAGAGACGAACACATCCATACGGTAAACATGTATTTAAATCGACTCAAATTAAATGGAGAATCTCCGTAAGCTCGGGAAGAAGAGTGAGTCCATACCTTTGCTCGCAGAAGTGAAGCTTCGATCCGAGAGTTGTGTCACCTTCGATCGGGTCCAAGCAAGCTCCAGCATGAAGTCCCTCGGCCCGGTGAATTGTCTAGGTAAGATTTCGACCAAGCCCGATCACAAAGCTTGGAGGCCGGAAGCAATGGCCGGCCCGGTGAGGGGGCTTTTGCCGGTAAACTTCTTCCCTCGGTCCGGTGAAGGTGTAGGACCAATCAATTTGGGGATTGATCCACTCGTGAAGAAGTGTCCCGGTTTTTATGCCGAAATTCGAACTCAAAATCGAGCTCACTCGGAGGGAATCTGGGCCGGAATCCAAGTGGGAATCAAATGCTCTATGTGTGGAGAGTGGTCCGGAATGATTTTGGCAGCAGTTTCCTTAAGGTTGGTTCAAGCACCTCTTCCATGGCCGAGAGGGGTGGTGTTTAAATAGGAGAGGCCGGAGGGCCTCCCTGTGGGAGTTAAGGCTCGAGATCGACCTGCTCTAGGCAAGGGAAGAACAGCCGCATGATGGCCATCGGGCATGGGGCAACTCAAGCAAGGTGGAATTTGAATGTTTGGCTCCTCCCGATGTCTCGGCCATGGTGTTTTCCGGCGGCTCAGTGGCCGGCCGCCGAGCATGGGTCACCATCTCGTGGTCGTGAGGTCCGAGGCTCGGGGCTTAGTGCGGCAATTGGGCCTCGACATGTGTAAAGGGGTTGGATTGAAATGGAATGGGGAAGAGGCCATTTTGGCTTCGATTTGGGTCAACCCATGTGTTTGGGCTTGGTTCACCTTCCCATGGTCTGATTTTGGTGTCGTGGGAGTCAAAGTGAGTCACTGCTATGGCAGTGGTGAAGTCTCCATCCATAGTGTAGTTGGCTAAGCATGGTTTAGTGTGAGACATGCTTATGGTTAATAAGGCTTAATGAAGGATTAGAAAGGAGCCTCCTCCTTTTGCCATTTAATGGCTTGGTCGACATGTCAGAGATCCTTCCATGGCTTCATATGGCTTGTAAATGGCTTCATGGCTCCATGGCTTAGGATAAAGCTTGGGTCAATTTCATGGAAATAGATTTTAGGAATTTTGGCATTTTGGTGGAGAATTTTCATGAAGCTTGATTTGGAATGGCTTAATGATGATTTTAAAACTTAGGGGTGATTTTGATTAAATGGATGATGTGGAGAAATGTCATGTGGGCTTTGGATTGAAAACTTGGGCTTTTGAAATGGTCTTGGGTGGGCTTTTAAAGTGGTTTAAGGAAGTGGGCCTTTAAGTTAAAAAATGGGCTTGTGAATAAAAAATTTTGTAAAGGGCTATGCCAAATAAATGTTGCAATTGGTTTAGGCATGTGTCATGAGTGGTTTGAAATAAACTTGAGGTGGTTTGGGTTTGATTTGGGTTGGATTCTGGGCCTCTTTCGTAAATGGGCTAATGTAGGTCAAATTGGGCTAACTTGGGCCATTGTTGGGCTAGAGTTGAAATTGGTGTAAAATTAATGTTGGGAAATGTTTATGGGAGTGTTTCAAAGAGGTTTTGACTTTGGTTGGGTTTTGATTTTGGGGTTTGGGCTTATTTGGGTTAGGTTTGGGCTTAGGTCAAAATTGGGTCTTTTTAGCTTTGGGTTGAATTTGAGTGGGGTTTGGGTTTAAATTTTGGGAAAATCATGTTAGTGTTTTGTTTGTGGGGATGTTATGGAAGGTTTAGAAAAGATTTGGGGTTAATTGGAGTTGAATTGGGTGAGTTTGGGCTAAGTTTGGGTCATGGGTCCAAATTGGGCTTTAAGGTCCAAAATGAAATCGGGTCCAAATGCCAATCAAATTGGACTTGGATTTGGTCTAGATTGGTGTTGGGGATGTTGAATTGAAGTTTAGAATTGAATTGGACCAGAATTTGGGTCAATTGGGTAGGTTTGGTTTGACATTGAGTTCACTTTGGGTTAAAATGGGTCAAATTGGGGATTTTGACAAAAGTGGAGTAAATTGACAAATTTGGCCCATAATGTAGTTGAACAAAATGAAATTGGGAATATTTGGGATTTTCTGGAATTTTCTGGGAATTTTCTGAATTTTTGGATTTTTTGGCTAAGAGGGGCATTTTGGGTATTTGGAGGGTATTGGGAGGTATTTTTGGAATTTTTGGTATTTTTGGCTATGAATGATCAATTTGAGTGATGTGGGAATGTTTGGGATTGGTTTTGAGGAATTTGGGTGATTTTGGAGAATTTTGAAAAATTTGGGTAATTTCAAGTGGTTTTAGGTAGGCTAGGCGGGTGTAGGGTCCCCGGGTCAAAAATTAAAAATTTGGAAAATTGAAGATTGGGTAAATGTAAGTGGAATGAAATCATTTTGGTTGAGCCATGAAGCCATGTTAAGCCTATATGAGCCATGAGAGGACTCATTTGAGGCATTCACTATGTTGTTCCTAACCCTCTTAGCTAAGGGCTTAGGGGTTAAGGACCATCCATGTGAATCACCTTCATGAGTCAGAAGGTCAAGTTGGGTATGGGTGTGGTTTTAGGAGGTGTGTGAAAGTGTAGTGTATAAGTGTAGTGTGAGTGTAAGTCAGCCCTTTCACTGCAC